>LR990961.1:13977794-15303726 GCA_905163465.1 Craniophora ligustri
ACAGCGGTAGTTAACGGTGCCTTCTGTGCTACGGTTCCCGGGTTCGAATCCCGGTAGTGTAATTTCTCGATGGCATGTGAAGTCTAACAACCCGCAGTAGGCTAGCGTGGTGGACTATAGCCTAATCCCTCTCAAATGATAGGAGACCCGTACCCAACAGTGGGACATTAATGGGTTGATGATGATGATGATGATCACAAAAAGATGTAGATACCTACCTGTCTGTATGAATAATATTGAGAGTTTATGAGAAAAACTAGCCCACCGCAAATGACACCATAAAACACAGCTTGTTAAAGATATGATAAAAGAACATGCATTCACTTTTTACTATATTGTCAACTATCTATTATTAGCAACAATGTACATAGAGCTTAAAGGTTAAACGACAATCTTAATAGCTGCGCATCTCTATATCAACAAGATAAATGTATTTATAAAACATCTTTAAAACGTGAGGGAATTCCCATGTCGAAACATTCCGATTCTGATGAAACATTGTAACAATGTTTCATATGGTATTAACACATAAAAAACAAATATCTCGTAATCTTTTAAGAAAATTCGAAGTTCATGTTAATCAAATGGTCGATATCCAAAGGCCCTGATTGTATAAAAATAACTCAATATTAAGTAACTACCAAATTAAAACTAATCATATCAAGTAACAACCAAAGAAAGTTTAACTAAATATGTTTTACTGTTCAGAAGCCACTCCAAGGAAAAACCTATCTCAGATAGATTAAAGCCGGCAATATAAATCACGTGGAAATTTACCTAGTCTCTATCAACACATAAAACTACTCTGTCGTCAATGATAAGTCAATATTTATCAAATACAATCTTAAACAAATCATGCACTAAGTTTAGCATACTTTATTTGTAAATCACATCACAGAGATTATAAATGACGCGACTAAAATTCCCGTCATCAGTTCAATAACATTTATCAAAGAAGACACATCGGGTGCAGCATTAACAAAAATAGAAACAAGAATGGCTGCAGGAAAGAAAGCAACAGAAATAGACAACAAAGACGAGAGAACAAAAGACAATGCAGTGGATTACGACGACCTTATATCAGCTGCTGGGGAATTTGGACCATACCAAGCCCTTCTATTCTTTTCTACGTTCCCCTTCTACGCATTTGGAGTCTTCGTGTACTACTCCCAGATGTTCATGACAGAAGTGACTCCCAACCACTGGTGCAGGATTCCGGAGCTGGAAAATTTAACTGATATACAACGTAGGGATCTTGGTGTGCCCAAAGATGTAAACGCAAGATTTGGATACTCTCAGTGTGAAATGTATACGGCGAACTGGACAGACGTGTTAGCCACAGGACAGAAACCGGATCAAACTTGGAACACAGTGCCGTGTCAATATGGATGGGAATTCAATAAAACGGAGATACCATATCCTACTATTTCCAGTGAATTAGGATGGGTATGTGACAAAAACAGTTATCAAGCAACGGCCCAGTCTATATTTTTCGTGGGGTCCATATGTGGTGGATTCATTATTGGATGGGTATCAGATCGTTTTGGAAGAGTGCCAGCTGCCATAATAAGTAACTTGATCGGCTGTGCTGGAGGATTAGCTAGCACTTTCGCCCAAAATTTAACCCAATTTGCTGCTGCAAGATTTGTTATGGGTATGGCTTATGATAATTGCATGATTATGGCGTACCTTATCATTTTAGAATACGTTGCTCCAAAGTATAGAACAATATTGGCCAACCTATCTTTTGCTCTATTTTATTCTCTAGTCGTTACTGCACTTCCTTGGATTGCATTAGCTTGCGGTCACTGGAAAACTATTTCTCTAGTCACTAGTTTACCTTTAGCCTTAGCTTTATTAGCTCCCTTATATTTACCAGAAAGTCCACGGTGGTTGTTATCACGAGGGCGTGTTGATGAAGCCATAAAAAAGGTTCTGGTCATTGGTCGAATAAATAAGAAAGTAATACCACCGAAGCTTATAGAACAGTTTAGAGTATCAGTAAGTAATGCGAAGGAGGAAAAAAATGATAGTTGGATAGAAATTCTAAAGAGGCCAATCTTAAGAAAAATGTTCTTATTAATATGTATTGAATTCATGTGTTGCACTATAGTCTTTGATGGATTAGTGAGGAGTATAGGCCAGTTAGACTTTGACTTCTTTTTATCCTTCTCTTTAGTATCTTTTACTGAATTTCCATCAATGATTCTCGTGGCCTTTATTATGGATTATTTAGGCAGACGATGGTTAACAATAGTTGTGATGACAGTTAGTTGTATATTTTGTATCCTAACAGTATTTGTAACTGGTGTACAATCAGTGATATTTGCAGTTATTGCGAGATTTGCTGTCAATATGTCGTATAGTGCTGCTATGCAATGGGCTGCAGAAATCTTACCTACATCAGTGAGAGGTTCAGGAGCATCTATTGTTCACATTTGCGGATATATAGCCACAATTTTACCACCATATATTGTGTACTTAAAAGTATATCTGTACTGGCTACCTTTAGTTGTAATAGGATTTGTCGCCGGACTGGGAGCTCTAATCGCTTTTGGTCTACCCGAGACAGCTAAAAAAGATATGCCTCATACATTTGATGATGCAGAAGAACTAGCCAAAAATCAGCGATTATGGACGTTACCTTTCTTGGAGCAGAGGAAGCAGAAAAAGGAAAAAGTTAATGAAAGTTTTGAATTTGGATTGTAATGAATTTTGTAAATGCAAATCGGGGTGAATACCGTTTTGAATTAGAAAATCCGGCGTTCTTATGTTTATTTCTTCAATCATTTCAAGAAAAGAAGAGTAACTGAGTTCTCCATAAAAAGACGCTGCTAAAATTCAATATTTATATCAGACAATCACTACAGAAAAACTTTTCATCTACCTGTCGATCAAATACTGCTATGATAATGGGATTATTTTAACCTGTATACAAATTAAACAGGATCACAGATGTTCTTTTCACATAATTATACATAATATTAATACTTCAGATTGGAATGATAACTTGTAATAACTAATCCTAATAAAAAATTAAAGCTGGTTTTTTTTCATACAACAATTATTTTTGTTTAACTTTATAGTACATGCGTATACCTCTGACTTTCTATATTAAGACATCTATATACATATATAAAAATAAATAACCATTTCCCTTGGCTTGGTCATGGCATCACGCATGAAAGACTGAACCGATTTTGGTCAATTTTGGTATTAATAAAGAGCCTTGGAGTCTTGGATATAGGATGCTTTTTATCAACCTAACACGCGGGCGGAAGCTAGTGTTTATATAAAGCTAAAAATATATTTATGTCGCTTCGTGCAACCTTTATAGCAAGATGTTACCTAAACTGGCCGTGAGTTGTCTGTCACTCGTGACATCATACAGTTTGTCAGTTGTTAAGAATGTTTGTGGTTGCCATGGTGACTGGATTCAGAAAGGAGACAGTTTTTTCCAGACGTATCACAAGACGATCGCATTATATTCTAAAATAATAACTTATTTTTCAAGACAAAAAATACAAAAAGTGAAGTAAATGTGAAACCGCAATTATTAAATCTAAAAAAACCATTATTGTATTGACTTTCAATAAATCGTTGTTGTTTAATTCGTGTAAATGAACGTAAAAACTATCACATTCAAATACAGTACCTACGAATACAGTAAATAAATAGAGTGAGAATATTGTTTATTATTATTTATGATATTATTATTGTTTATTAATTTTTAAATGTATAGAATCTATAAATATTTTGGAAATTACAATAATATTAATCAAAGTGTTTTTGTTATGTTATAATCACCGTAGAACGGACCGCTCATATCATTGCTGTGACTTTGACAATTTGAATGTAACTGGCACGCAATGTAACGTGACTTTAAAATTCTCCCAAGAAGTCCGCGTTAGGTTTAAGTAAAAAACTACTTTTACAGAAACTAGGGGAAAAAAATAATTTATCATCCTTCATAAACCATTAATTCACCAAATCATCCACCATTATCATGTATAATCCTGTCATCCATCTTATATAAAATGAAAAAATACTGCAGACTAGGCTGTATGGACTAGATTCCTTTGCTTTATCCCGAAAGGGAAGAAAAGAAAAAAAAACAATGACTGAACGTCATTTTTTGTTCGAAATCTGACGTTTTTGTGGGTTATTTTATTTCTTCTTTAATGAATTACTCAATATTCCCGAAATTAATTAATGAACAAATATAACTATCGTTATCTAGAGATTGCATGGAAAAAAATGATTTCTATTTCATTAGTCTGTGCTACAAATTGTGGTGGGCCTGTTCCCCGTACAAAAAAAACTGTCTCCTTTGATGGAGGCAGTTGCAGAACAGCCCACGGACAGCATCCCTTTCCATCTGATGAATTGTTAACATTATAGTGATTAGCAATGTACTACGATTATTAAAAAAAAACCTACCCCAACAAGATGCGTGAAGAGAATGACATATATGATCGTAGCAACCCTATGGGCTCTCCGACATATTATATATTTTTAATTTATTGACAGACTTCTGATCCAGCCCTTGACTATGAATGCTGTAAAGAATCCAAAACGTGGAGATTTAAATAATATCAATACCAACACCACAATAAAATCCGTTAAAAGTACATTAGTATTTTAATATCTAATCTTCACGTAAATATTCGAATCCAATACTGTGTATGAATATGTATGTATTTACCTGCCCTGGATATTGCAAATACAAAAAAAGAACGATGTAACTATCAAATCATAAATTTATGATGTCTCATTTTTTTATTTCGACATGAAGGTAGAAATAAAATGGTATGACGCCTCCGGTCGATTCCCGCGCGACCCGACCGATTCAATTTTCAATCACCGACGATTCCGTGAGTGTGCTGTGAATAAGTAATGCTAGTTCGGGACCGATTTAACTGTTAATGCAAATGGGACGTTGGGAGACAGGATATAGAATTATTTTTAGCTTTTCCATGTCATTTTTTGTAACCTCGTAACGTTTTTAAAACATTTTTTTTATTTTGCACCGCGACGTTGGCAAATCGCAGCTGTTACCGTAGCCTCTGGATGTTTGCAACATCCCAGGTCTCGCAAACGTGTTGCTTTCCCTGTAAAAATCTTTTCACTCCTTTTTTTAAGTTAGAATATGAATTTGAATTCAGTCTCGAGCATATACTGTTCAAAGTATTTTTGTAAAGAATTAAAATCAATTTCGTTTTCTATTTCCAATCCCCACAGTCCCCAGCCATACGACAGTAAATGGGTTGATGACAAACAAAATATTATTTACCGTACTCAGAAAACACACATTTATAGTCAATGTAATAAATAAATAAATGATGAGCTGTAATAAATATCTTTAGCTACCGAAGCAAGAGAAATGTTCTTACGTAAGAAGCAAAAACAAGACAGTAAAACTATGAATTAGTAATTAAGCAAATAAAACTTATTAACGAAATTAGACAATATTCCCAAATATACAGAAAACATGAAATAAGTCCACAAGTTTATTTTCAGAAAATATTATTCAAGAATTTGAACAAAGCCGAAATGTTGAGAAAGTGCTTAGACTTTTTGCTTTGAAATATTCTTAAACACACCATTTTCCTTAACAACTCGAGCTAAAACTCCAAGTTCATGAAGTTTAAATTAATCTCTATTATTATCTTTGGCACTTTCCTTATATTTTCCGAGACACATCAAACCTTCATGCTATTACTCTACAACATTCTTATATAATTCTGCACAGAGTAAAGCGATAAAAATTGCCTTAAATGACTCGAGATTCTGACAAATGGTTGCAATTTCTCAGATGCTCCCCTTAGTCCCGGCTCTTATTGCTCAGGAAATAGGGATGGTAATTGCATGGTGCCTTGACCATTTTCGAATGAATTTCCCGGTGTTGAAGCCTCTTGTATCCTTATAATGGTAGTGGCGCCGGATGGGAAGGCATTCTCGTTGGAATGTCGTTTTGGCAGTAAATCATCTTGATTTTTATTCTACGAGGGAAATTGTGTAGGCGTTTAAGTACCTTATACGTAGAACTTTTTACATTAATGTGGTTTGTGGTATCTGGAATTGTTATTGTTATTTCTATGATTATAAGTGAAGATCATTCTACAGAAGCGGTTTTAGGTAAGTGGTGTGACCATTGGACCATTGGGGCAACACTGGCCGGTTGTCAAGAAGTTTGCTCTTAGATTTAAATTTAATTCGTTATTCATTTACAATTTCTAACGGTTGAAATGATGATGATGATGATTAATTTAAATAATATAAAGCTGAACCTGTCTACGTAGTGTGCCTCAGAGAGCGTGGTGACCCTTCAGAACAATGACCTTTAGAACAATGATGTTAAGGATAGTCACAAACTTGTAAAAATATGTTCTATAAACCAGTCATAAGTAGACAGAAGAAGATTTTACTTAGCCATGACCCCCTGGTGACACATGTACACGAGCTGCATGCAAATAGGAGCTTTAATTACTTTATACCCAGATACTTTAATTCCTTGCGTACGCCCGCAGTACGATACTAATCGACATAGCCTTTAATCTATTTGCGTTGAATACTAAATTAACACAATCCTACATCTTTGTACATCTATAATTAAATTGTTTGTCTGTTTATCGGTTACCGCTTCACGCTTTAACCACTGAACCGATTTAGCCGTAATTTGGTATAGGAATAGTTTGAGCCCTGAGGGACATAGGATAGTTTTTGTGCCAGAAATCAGCCTTTAAAACGGCGAATTTCTGAACGGAGACTATATGATTATAAAGGCTTGAAGGTTCTCGAGTGACGACCGCGAACTGGAAGACGCAGCATGGGTAGACCTCTGGCAAGATGGACCGACGACGACTGATAAAGGTCGCTGGAATCCGCTGGATGCAGGTGGCCCGAGACCAGTCGTTGTGGGAAATCTTTTGGGAAGGCTTATGTCCAGCAGTGGACGTACTCTGGCTGACATGACGATGATGATGATTATTATAAAGCAGTTTGGATAAAGCTTCTTATTTAGCGCAGACAAAGTTGCGGGCAAAAGCTATGTAGTTATTAATATGTACACAAATTTCATGTGTTATTCTGTACGGGGAACAACAAAGGGTAGGTAACTGACGCCAGCAGAGTACTGACACTCGCTAGAGTAAGACTGTCATGTGTCAGCCTTTGAAATATTCATATTATTCAGTTGAATATTATAAACGGATCTGTAATACGTGAGCAAGGCACTCTACTCAGTAATTTTATGCTTCGTTGGATATGATACGACGACCTTATGAGTTTTGGCGCAGCGATATTAGGGCTGCCTTACGTGTTAAGGGTCCAAAATTGGGATCGTGATAGGGGTAAATGTTTGCGATTAAAATGAAGATTTGTACCTCCATCATGGATGTTTCTATGTCTAATATTTATTAGACTTATTTATAAATATATATTTATATTTATATCTAAAGTATCAACTATCTTAGTATCCATAACACATGTTTCATTGCTTCTCTCGGAACTACCGGATATATTTATTTGCTTCATGCGGAGATCGAGCTTGGTCGGAGTTAATAGTTCATCCCTTTCGTCCACAGAAAAGAATTAACGCGTAATACAGTTGTCCAAAGACCAAAAAAATCTCGACCAAAGCGCAAAGACTATAATCGCCATAAAAGTGCTGTTGGTCGTATACGTCGTTTTAGACTCCAATTTCCGATTCGGAATGTTCCTAATATTGGTTCAAAGATTTCGCCTTCCTTAGCACGTAGTTAATGAACTACCTACACGTAATACGGGCACGCGTGCCAATAATCACGGTCTTAGGCGATTCTGGCAAATATTTGTTAAATGGAATGTGACACAGGTTTTGTTTTGTTAGCAATTAGTTTGGTTACACAAGAAAATAACGCTACATACAAGACTATTTTTGGGAACATAATACTGTCTATTTGAGATCTTTTTCTCCAATAAGTTCGCAAATCTCAAAATTGACGATTTATAATTATATTAAATGCCTAAATATAAAATTTTCGGGTCACGATGTTAGTTAACTGATTTTAATGACACTTTTCATGCTTTAATGTCTTTTATTTTTAAATTTTAAATTGACGAAAGGTTCTAAGTACATTCCAGTGAGATGTTCCAAACTCCGAGCTGCTACTGTGAAATTCTCAGAAAAACCCAATATCACGTAGCTCGACCTGGAAATCGAACCCAGGACCTCTTGCTTGGCAGTCGCTCTAATGGTCACTGAGTGACCATTAAAACGACGAGGCAGTTTAATGAGTAATGAAATAGTATACCTAAATGATGAATTTTGATAGAAATGACTGAAAAATCACCATAAATAAAAGATGGATTCAACAATCACCGATTTAATGCGACTCCAAGGAGCAATCCGAGAATACCGCGTGTAAGAGGGGAATAATCCCGAGGAATTAAAATTATAATACGTCTTTAACGAAATGAATTATTCAGATTATACGTATTAGAATATAGACTTTGTGTGTCAATAAAATAAGTTTATTTTGAAATACACAACAGTGCATAAAATATGATTTATTTATGGTACTTGGATTTTGTAAGTCTGATCTTGTATCTAAAAAAAGGTTTTATATATTTATGTTATTTTGTTATACAGAGGAGACAGTTTCAGTTCAGGATTTTTTTCTTACTTAAAGAAGAAGGTTCTTAATTCGAAGACTGGCAAGAAACAAGCCATAAATACTGTTTTAAAATAAAATATATTATATTCTTCACTATATTACAGCGTGTTCTGATAACGAGCGTGCGAGGTCAATATTATAAGATTTATGTTTGAAACGACCAATGAAAAGTCAAAGTATTTCTTAAAAAGGTTGATCTTAAAATGTTTATCTCTCTTCAAATATCATCCATGACATGAAGTCAAGGTAATGAATTAATTAGAGAAATGAAGAATAAATCATTTTCTAATTCTGCTATATTTCAAATTTCAACTCTAACTCAATAGGAAGTAAGTTAAAAACGAATTAAAAAAAAATGTTCCTGGACATTATGGCACACAGCGCCATCTAGTTCCGTGCTAAGCAACGAGGCTTGTGTTACGGATACTAGCTGGTTGATATACTACATAATATACTTTTCTTTTTTTTGTAAATACATACATATTATAGATAGATACATCCATGACTCGGATGCAAATGTTCATGTTCATCACACAAACATTTGTCCCTACCGGGATTCGAACCCGGGACCCATACCACAGAAGGCATTGTTAACTACCGCTGGACTAACTGGGTCGTCAAATTCAATTACAAAAACTTTACAAAAAAAACAATAATTAGTTCAAAGAATTATAAAACTTCAAATCCGGAGATCCATTTTGGCACTGGCTAAGGAAAATGCTGACAACCTATACATCAGCAAATTTTGGACAATAGAGGCGGCCCATATTTAAAATTCTGGACGTAGAATGGGCCATATTTCACGGGCCGCTGTCGGCGCAACGACGCGAAAATGTCCCTTATTGACTGATAGATGGCAAACGGAATTTATTATGAAATAACGAAGAATGGCGCGGTTAAGTGGTCATGGAAATATAATAGTAGAGTGATTTTATGTGTAAGAGAGATTGACATTCGAAAAGCAAGTGTAAATATAGACATACTTATGGCCGTTTTTGCCGTCCAAATGTCAACACCTTTTACTCTGTACTTAGGTGTATTACACGTGTAATACATCCTCACTCTCATGCTAATGAAAGCACGTGAAAATCTTCAGTTATGAAGAACTCAAAAATTTTTTTTTTCAATTTAATTTAATTTGAAAGTAGTGTCTATGGAGCCATGTCTTTTTCTTGCCAGATTCTTCTCCATATGATCAACTTGGGACCGTGCAACTTTCATCACGGCACGGCTCTCCTCTCATTTGAAAAGGGTCCATCTTGCTAGCCTACTGCGGGTTGACAGACTTCACATGCTATCCAGAAAATTTCTCAATCATGCAGGATTCCTAACGATGTTTTCCTTCACCGTTTGAGCATGTGATAAATGCTTAAAATGAAAACTTTTTAATGTGATAATGGTTTGATCATTATCAAATTATAATTGTTTAGTTATTATTAATGACGACCCGATTTGCTCAGCAGTATTAAAGGCTGCTTGAGTGGTATGAGTTTGAATCCCGGTAGTACATATAATATGAATGTTGTATACATTTATAAAAAAATATAACTATAAGCTGGTACACTACGTATTAGACATCTAGAATCCTTAACACAAGCCTCATTACTTCTCTCGGAACTAGATGGCGCTGTGTCATTATGTCCAGATCAATTTATTGAAGTAGCCACGAGCCCTGTCCCATATTATAACAAAGTTATTTTAATTATAAACTTTAGCGCAACGTTTTAAGATAAGGATAAGGGCGAAATGGTGAGGCAGTGGTCGCGGTGAGATCGGAGATATGAGAACTTTCTTAACAATGTTGCCATTAATTAATTAACTAAAATGTTTGGTACAGTTGCAAAATGAAATTATGTTTGTATAAATGGACGTCGTTAAACTAAAAGGATTCCATCCACATTGACTTAGTTTTATGATGTTGTAATTTAAAGTTTGTAGCTTGACTAGCTATTTCACATGACTTCATCTTCGTAGAATTAGTAATTACCTATGTATTTGTATATTCAATATCCTTATTATCCAATTTGCTTATTCAGTTTCCAACCTCTATTAAGAAAATATCGATTCCGCTTTTATCGATTAAAATAAAATATCGATTTTTGCCTTTTAAGGGATGATTATCGGGACAAAAACTATTTCTATACCAAATTTCATCTAAATTGGCCAGCGGTTAAAGCGTAAAGAGGAAACAGACAGACAGAAAGACACACTTTCGCTATATTAAGTATGGATGCTGTAGTAAGTTGTAACGTAATTTACCACGTCTTAGAGTCTGGTTTTAAGAGATATTAAGCCAGTGAAAAAAGGCGGGTTAATGAGACTTAACTACTGACATCTTAGGGTATCAAGCATGGGAATAATACGGCTGGTGTTGCTAACGTGCGTTAGCTACGGTCCACGCTTTTTATTTTTCAACTTATGTTATAGAGGCAAAGGTAAATACTATGTTCATCCACTTAGTTCAAATATTTAAGAATCACTTAATGTTAGATATTTATATATACATACCTCCGAACTCCTTTCTCTTGAGGAACTTGCCCAGCAGAGGGATTGTAATATATTTGATGATGATCTTTACACAGACCTCAAAAATGCCATCATCATTAATCATAGCAGTGATGGTGTAGTTACACTTTAATGTTCTGGACACTTTAATGGGCACGCTGCTCTAAAATCTCCACTTTACGAAATTCTGAAACTCTGTAAAAAAATTATCGTTGAAAAGTTCATGAGTAAATCTGCATGCTTAAGATATTATTGGCATATCATATGAAATCTGATGGATAGCCTAACCTTCTGAGCACGTGACTCCTCGCAGATTTAGGGGAGACACGTGCCCAACAGAGGATCAATAAATGGACCTCGGACGCTACCAACTTCTAAATCAAAATAACGAGTATCGTTTTCCAAACGTTCGAACTTTTGACTCCTCGATAAAGCATTAAAATTCAAAGATGTTTGAAAGTTTTTAATTTCCTTAGTCAGACGGGCCATCTTCGAGATCGAAGGTAAAAGTTTTAATAGATGCTGAATGTATTCATATACAAGACTTTGATTTTATAACGTCTCAGATGTTTAATTTAAATATGTAGGTACTTTTTCTGTATAATTACCACACTGGTTTTGAAAGTGAAAGTTTCTTTGGGCGCACTGAGCACTTTTTGGGTGAACAAAATCCTGGAACTCGCTTCATCCTCACCGAACGCTTTCCATAAGCTATATGTATACTGTGTATATATGTACATAGATATACGCACGGTTTTCACTTCTATCGGCAGTCCCAAAATACTGCCCCGCATGTTTTTTGAACGCCCATAATAGGTATCTCTTCAACTTATGATATAAATAGCTATAATAGCAGAATAGCTGTGCAGCATGAAGGAACGTGTGGGCAGAATAAACCTACCTATGTCTGTTACGTGGCGTAATTGAACCATAAACCGTTAACTGCCACATTAAACGTCTTACTTAAATAGTGAAGGGAAACTTCTTGAATAACCTAGCATACTACGTGTCTTCGACTAAAGTAAATAATTAATATGTTCGGACATTATGACACAGCGCCATCTAGTTCCGAGCTAAGAAACGAGGCTTGTGTTACGGAATGGTTGATACATTAAACATTTTGTTGTAAATACCTACTAATTATACATAGGCTCATCACACAATCATTTACCCTGACTGGGATTCGCACCCAAGGCTCTTAGGTACCAAAGCAGGTAGCCTTTAATATCGCTATCAATCACGATGGCGTGTGAATGGTTTGAGAAGTCTTCTAACACGACCAGGCTAGCATGGCAGCATGGTGAATTATAAGCACTAAATTAGAGGAAAACTTAAATGTTTCACGGCTATCATCTGACTTTCCTCAGTCACCCACTGACTGCAAGGCATTTTCATTAAGCATTCAATTATGGAACCCTAGCAGTTGCATCCAGTATATTTATACAGTCCCCTTAGACATCGTGTTGGTGCCTGGCACACTAATGAGTCCTACAACACTTGTCCACTGAATAAAACCCGGATTAAGTACGGTCAGCGTAAAAAATTGTTTAAAAAACGTAATTTTATAGTCCAATGTCTATAAAATTACGTTCTTTTTTATTTTTAAGGGAGAGCTATTTAATTATAGATGAATACACAGAATTGAAGGGTTAGAATCTGAAATACAAATTTTTCTTTTAAATTTTAACAGATAATTTTTATTGATCTCTTATTTATTTAATGTAAGAAAACTAATACTGAATATTATTTACGCGTTAAGATGTTTTGTTTCTGTATCGATTATTAATACTATGTTTTGAGACTGTTAATGTTACTTCAGTTAATGTGTTTCGTACTATTACCCTATTACCTGCATATTAAAAAAAAGTGTGTGTGTATTAGTGTACACACGTAAGAAGTGAAACTTCTTTATGACATTTTAGAAATAAATATGGCCCGTAACGGAAAAATGTTACCCAGAAATAAAGATGGCGCGTAACAGAAAAATGTTACATTGCTATAAAATTTCTCTCATACGCCGATAAAGAAGTTTCACTTCAAAAGAAAATTCTCTATTAAGTTACACAATATTTAGTAACAAAGTCTGTATTTTTTTTTTGCACTGCGTACTTTTCATTCAGTATGCAGTACGGCCTCATTACGATTTTCTATGCCCCACATCCCAGCTAAAATCAATACAAGACGTCTCCTGTCGGTGTGTCAACTTGTGTATAATATTATTATAAAGTTCGTATCACTCAATTTGAATATATTTGACTGTTAAATGGAGAGGAATTCACATGGTTTTGATTGTGAGAATTACGATGAATGTTTGGACTCTAAAAGAGACCATGATTCTCTGGGTTTGTTTCGGTATTTCTTCTCAGAGCTCGTCAGTTAGGAAATATCGATGCCAGATACCACCCAGATACTAAAATATTCTTATACATGACTTGATAAAGTGTCCTTAAAAGATCTATTTACAGAAATAAATGACGAACATTTAAAAATAATAATTTGTTTCAATTATTCTTTTTGGTGCTTCAAGCCGTGCCAGACCCAGTGATCCAGTCTTTGTTTTCCATCAGGCTTCATGAAGGCCAAAAGCATTTAAACACGCTATAGGTTTTCTAAAGTCGAGCTTGTTCATCTTTATTAATTTCATCCACACATTTACTATCCCACAGCCTGGGCGCGGGTCTCTTCTCATTTGAGTAGGATTACTAGCCAGACTTCCAACCACCAGCCTACTTAAAATTTCAGACACCATCGAAAAATATATCTGCCTTCCGTTTCTTGTATGCTTTAAGATTTCGAAACTTTTGATTTCATAGTCACAGAACTATCAAAGTTTGAAATCTTGGTATACTTATATCTTTATTTCTACCTAATTTCTTCTTTTAAAAAAATGTTGCCCCACATTAGAATTTTCTCCTGTGTCGTGGGTGCGTTTACAAAAACAAATATTGGTATACCTACACATTACACAATTGCCCAGACCCAGAACACCTTTTTACCGCCTTCCCACTGAATAATGAGATTGACACGCACACAAATGAACTGGTAATTTTTAATAAAATAATTAGTGATGTACTTACAGTAGTATTTTGCAAACGTTACCGCAATCATTAGCGGCGTTGAATACGAGGCTTTCATTGTAGCATTCGTGTTAAATTGCATTGTTAAACGCAGCGTGTTACCAGCGTGTCACCCGCGTGATAACACATGTGTCGTGTCAGATAAACGAGTACAAAATACGGGCTATACATGAAAAATAAAAAATTGCAAAAAAAGAAAATGTATTTCTTAGGTAGTTTTTGTTAAGTAACCGAGAAATAATAAAAAGTAGCCTAAGTTACTTCTAACATTAGCTATCTTCTGGTGAAAGTCCCTTCAATCGGTCCAATCGTTTCAGAGATTAGCCGTAACAAACAGACAGACCCACAAACATTTATTAATTGTTTTATATTATTTAAGTACCGTATATACATGATCGGTCGTCGTGGCAATCTTTGGGGGAGACCTATGTCGAGCAGTGGACGTCTAACGGTTGGTGATAATGATAATATAAGTACACTTTTATGCATTTAGTGAAAATTTGTTAATTTTAAATTACAAACAGATACTTCAATTTTATTTATTTGTATGTATATATGTAGGTATAGATTAGAATCGTTCATTCTGGATCAAAAAACACACACGTGCTCCGTTACGTGAGTTCAGATTAAAAAGGATTATCCTCGTCAGTTAAAATATTCTGTTAAAAGGATTACAGTTGACGAAAATGTGTTACATAGATGTTAATAACTCACTGTGAAAATGTCAGGGGATAATGAGGGGCGCCCGTGGGAGGTAAGTATTATACCCGTTGAAAGGTGAGACTTTGAAATCTTTGTATCTACATCCGAGAAGGGTTGACAATAATATAGCACGATTTCTTTGGAATATCTTAAAAGGAAACTAGATTTTTTGTAAATCTATTTGGAAGAGGGTGTAACACACTTAACGCTGTCGAAAATCTCTACGCGTGTTTTAAAACTAGGCATATAACTTTAAAAAGTGGATTTTTAGAGTTGATTTCTTATTTTATATGAATGTGGGGCAAAGTGGGGCTTTATTAGTAAAAAAAATTCTTAATTCCTAAATATCTTTCATAAAATCAAATTAAGTTGAAATCACGCCATTATAATGTTAATTTAATTACATTTGAGACTTTCTCTTGAATACTGATGATCCTTTACCAAGAACTTGTCTAGATTGTACTTTACTTACTGAATATAGATTACATTACCCGTAATCTTCAAGAACTGATTTTTACCGTCAACCAGGATCTAATCTAGAAAACTGCCGAGAAAGAAGCTCGTGGTATTTTTTATCGGAATCAACGAACTAATTTAGTTCGTCTTATCCAATTCTAAAGGTAGCTTCTCATTTAGAGAGGTAATGCCAAAGCGAGATTTCTCGTTCAATTCTTTTTTTTCATTATCATCAACCCATTATTGTCCCACTGCTGGGCACGGCTCTCATTTGAGAGGGATTAGGCTATAGTCGAGCAGCTTTTGACCTGTTTCGTATTGAACGTTTGCGCGGACACATTTCTATGCAACCAAACGAGTTTTATTATGTCAGTATTTTTGTGTTAATTATGACTAACTTTTTTTTACATTTCATTTTTTACCCGCAAAATCAAGCAACTTTACTATCCGGTATCCGGCCGGATAGCACTTTACTATCCGGTATCCGGCCGGATTGTAAAATAAGGGCCGGATAGGCCGGATACCGGATAGTAACCGGATATTTGGTGCATCTCTAGTATAAATTGAATGTCAAAGTCAAATCATTTATTTCAAGTAAACCAATATTACAGGTGCTTTTTAATTTGTATTATCACTAAACTACTAGTCTTATAGCCCCAAAGAGAGGTGGTTGAGATAAACAGGGGCGGTTTATAATCGGTACGTTTGTGACATATGCACATCGATGGGGTTTGTCAGCATCGTACCCTATTTCTGACATAACACGTGGTGGGGGATACAAGACAATTTTCCGTAGTACTTAGTAAAATAAAAAAAAATTGCTCGTATGAAATACACATTCCACAATAAAACATTTTCTGGTGACATGGAAGACGAAAATATCATACATTGTATTGCGTTATATTTATGTTAATGTCTAACCATTGATATATGAAACACAGGCGGTACTCATGTTGTAATACATGATTTGAGAAATTCAACAGTGGCAATATATAATAATATACCTATAAATAGTATTTTTGGGTCGATTTTCTGTCATTGTTTTTACGAAATAATTAAGAACATCGTTTTTAAAAAGTAACTACTTTTTACTACTTTTCTACATATTTAGTGGTGGTTTATTACATGTATATCGATGCTGTAAAAGATCCGAAACATCTGGATTCAATAATATAATGTACTGCAAAACTGATTAAAAAGTAGTTTTATTTCAATATCCAGTACATGCGTAAGTGTAAGAAAGACCTCTACCAATTCCATACCAATGCATTTTAATGTTCACAATAGCAGTTAAGTGAGTCCTGTTAAAATAATATATGAAAAACAACTAACACTAGATTCACAAAAACAATTATACAGTATTCTAGCCCAACGTCACTATCTAGTACACACAAAATAATTATTACCTCAATGCGATAAGCCCACGATGTTCCCAAGTTATTGTCAAAGATTATTCCGTATATGACGGTGTATCTAATACACGCAGTATGCGGGAATAGTTCGCGATCCGTCGGGTAACGTAATATGCGGAAGTGATAAGGATATTCCCGTTATTTGTATATCAAAATGTTTCAGTGTTGTTGTTGTTGTTTATTCCGATATTTATGCAAAATTGAAATATGTGTTGCCAGACAAATATAAGATACATTGGTGACATAATGTCGGTGTACATATACGAAAGTATACGTTGTTAATAGTTGATATTTTATTTTCAGTCTAACATGTTCGTCATCATCAACCCATTATTGTCCCACTGCTGGGCACGGGTCTTCTCTCATTTTAGAGGGATTAGGCTATAGTCTACCATGCTAGCCTACTGCGGGTTGGTTGATTTCACATGATATCGAGAAAATCTCTGAAGCATACAGGTTTCCTCACGATGTTTTCCTTCACTGTTTGAGCATGTGATAAACATGTTCATGGGACGTGTATTCTTTTTTTTAAGTTGCTCCACACTATGATTTTCTCCTGTGTCAAATATTCACAATGTAAATACACCTACGTTCGGCACAACTGCCTGTAAACCGTGCATATGCATGTATAACAATGCATAGGATCGAATCCGCGACACGCGGCGCAGAAGCCGATTGCTCGACCACTGCTGAATACGCGTCATTATTATAGTTAAGTTAACACCTTATACGCCATTGGGGAAACCATATGCCGTTAACTTAAGTCGTGGCGATCCTTGGGAAAGACCTATGTCCAGCAGTGGACGTCTAACGGTTGATATAATGATGATGATGATGGGTTAAAAGATTTTATCTTTTGATAATAAATAAGAACATCAACATTAATGTGTTGTGTTCATTCATAAGATTAGAGTACAAAACAGTATAAAATTTTAGTGCAGTAGCTTTAGCCCGCGGTTTCGCTCACGTTAAGAAGTATTATCATTAATTAGGTATAGTTTTCATACAAACTTTCATCCCCTATTTTATCCCCTTGGGGGTAGAATTAATCAAAATCCTTTCTGAGCGGATGCCTACGTCATAACATCTACCTGCATGCCAAATTTCAGCCCGATCCGTCCAGTGGTTTGGGCTGTGCGTTGATAGATCACTATGTCAGTCAGTCAGTCACCTTTGAGCTATATATATTTAGATTAAATTTTCAGATGTTTGTAATGTAAACAAACTAATACTGAATGTCAGTCACGAATGACCCCCAAGACCCAAATAGAGTTATTGTGGTCGGACACCGAGGTCCCCGTGGCCTCAATGAAACTATATTGAAATGCTGATGGTGCGTTACGTATCAAAAACCAATACCTATGTTCACAGTAAAATAGTTACAAGTTCACGTAAAGTTCGCTAAAAATAACATGTTATATTGAATGTTACTTTATTTTTACGTTTATTTTCAGTCATGGAACAAATTATATATAATGTCAAATTTAAATAGCTCTTTTGAACGTTGACAGTAAAAAAAAACGTCCCACCCTTCACAGATTATTATTATTATACATAAATATTTTAAAAAAATAAGTTTTGTATAAACTTCAAAAACTCAAAAAGTTTTAGCCGATTGAGTTAAAATTTTGGGCTGATATATGACCCGCTTCCAAAATTGATTCTATCATGTTTCAGGATAATTGTTTTTTATCTTAAACCTCAATGGACAACAGCGAAGCGTAACAGGACTGCTAGAGTTTTTTAAATATATCAAGTACTTACGATTGCTAATCGTAGATTTAACTCGAATTACTTATTTTCTAACACTTAATTCTCTAGTTTTATCGTCCAAATAATTTTGTTTAAAATTTCACGTCTCTAACTCATCAGGAAATTACCAAACAAACATTAGAAAAACCTACCGACCTACTAAAATCCATTTCCTTCAATACGTCATCGAATTTTAAAATCAATGGTTAAAGAATACCAGAATAAAATGAATACAAGGCAAAGGAAACGACGGATTCAGCCACCTTTGAGGGCAAACGGTCTGACATTAAATAATTCATGAGCGGCTACTTTAACTCGGTGTTCGGTGCTTGAATATTGTAACGGCTAGTTACCGATTCACCCGCCTAATGCCTTTACTTGCTAAACCCACAAAGGAATTGTCTGTGTTATTTGAATTGTGTATCTGTGTTCTACCATATGTAATAATAAAAAAAAAGAGTTTTAAATAAATATAATTAATTTAATTTGATATATAATTTGATTTGATATCTTTACCTGCGTGACAAATGTAATGATAAAATGTGTAATGTGTGTAGCTCCTAAATGAAAACAAACAAACAAAACAAATACCTTATGGGTTCGGGCGCCTTGGAGCTTACACCTAAAAATTAGTTTGCCGGAATAGATCTATCGGAAGGATTGAACCTTTAATCGTCCGGTGGGAGGCTAAATAAAGAAATCAAACAAGAACTTCCTTTTGTTTCTTTAATTATAAGCCCGTAGCTTTCAGGCAACAAAATAACATAATTACAAAAACTTATTAATAACTAGTCAAAATTAACTAATGTAAATTATTAACTATAATGAAAGCTCAACTAAATGATATTAAAACTGCCATGGACAATCTGAACAAACAGCAAAACTCTATGAAGACAGAGATATCGGAACTTGTAGATAAGAATAAGACATCTGAAACGAAAATACACGCTCTGGAACTAGAAGTTAACAAAATAAAACAAAATCTACCCAGTGGTACCCCTAAAAGTAATGTAATTGACGAAAGTGTCCTCCAAGAGCTACAGGAACGTGCTTCTAGGGAAAAAAAACATAATACTAGTAGGAATTCCTGAATGTAGAACGGCTAATTTGGCAGAAAATAACTTATTTGATAAGGCCGAGGTATCTAGTATTATAAATTCATTAACTAATGACTGCCTGAACCCCATTAAATTATTTAGACTTGGAAAGTATAACCCTAATAAAGACAGAAGCATCAAAATATGCTTCGATTCACCGCAGACGGCCAAGTTACTCCTGCGGATCAGGGATAAACTTCAAAATAACGTTAAGATATATTCTGACACCACACCGATGCAGCAAAAATACCTTAAAGACCTAAAAATTGAACTCGCACAAAGAACTGCTAAAGGGGAAAAGGACATTACAATAAAATACACTAAAGGCATACCTAAAATCGTATCCGTCCCAAATAATGGGACAAAAAACTAGCTAGTTCAGAATCTAACAGTAACTCTAATAATATAACCTATCAAGCACTAGACAATTACCAGGACGTACACACCAGCAAATCCAGCTTAAATTTTTTCTACACTAATATTAGAAGTGTATGCAAACCGGGAAAATTTGATGAGCTCGATTGCATTATCCACTCTTTCAAAAAGCGTATTCACGTTATTTTACTAACAGAAACGTGGATAAGAACAGAAGAACAAGCTCAACAATTCCAGTTACCTAACTACTCGCACTATTACAACCTTAGACCTGAGGTCATCGGTGGTGGTGTCTCTATTTATATTCATGATGATCTCAAACACGAACTTAAAGCAACAACTTACAACAACGGAAACAACTACGTATGGATACTTCTACATAAGTACACAATTGAAGTTGGCGTTATGTATAAACCCGGACACACAAATTTCAATGACTTCCTTACTAATTATGAAACTCAACTGTTACCGCGAAAAAGAGCAATTATTTTTGGCGACACTAACATTATCAATGGATACCAAAACTAAGCGATACAGCTCCATGATGAATGAATCGGGATATAAGATTATCAACAACAAAGATACTAAATTCTGCACGCGTGAGACGGCATCCACTAAAACTATCATAGATCACGTCGCCACAAATCTTAAAGAAAATTACTTTCATGTTGCTATAATTGAATCATCACTATCGGACCATAAAAACATATACGTTGAACTAAAAAAAGTTACACCGCCCCAAAAACAAAGGATTCAGTACGAAGCTATTAATTTCACAAAATTATATCAATTGGCCGAATCAACTAAATTATACAATGAAAACTATGAATTCACTAAAATTTACGAACATATCAAGAAAATTATCTCGGAAAGTAAAATAACCAAATATAAAATACTTAACGACCCACAAAAAGAATGGATTTGCAAAGAAATAATATCGGAAATTAATGAACGAAATAAACTCTGGAGTGAAGTAAAACATAATCCTCACAATGACTTACTCCAACTACTCTACAACGAAAGAAGAGATAAGGTAACCCAAACAATTCGAAACAGAAAAGAGAAAAACTTCCATGAAGAATTCCAAAAATGTAAGAACAAACCTAAAAACATGTGGAAGATAATCAATACTCTTGCAAGTAATAAGACTGTTAAGAGTTGTGCTCCCCCAAACTTAGAGACTGATGATGGGTTATCAATTACAGATCCCATACAAATTTGTGAACATTTTAATAATTTCTTTTCTAGAATAGGCACACAATTAGCAAGTAAAATCCTTTTAAAATTCCACAATAATGATACTTACACATTATCTAGACCAAACTTAAACACACAGTACAATGTATTTTCTGAATTTACTCCATGCTCTGTTGATGAAGTTTCCAAAATTATAGAAAACTTAGATTCTAATACTAGCACAGGTGTTGATTGTATTAGTACTAAAGCCCTAAAATGTATAAAAAATATAATTATTATTAACTTAACCAACTGCCTGAACAAACTATTAATGGAAGGTATATTTCCAAATACCTTAAAAGTAGCCAAAGTGACACCTATATTTAAAGCTGGGAAAAAAACTGACCCTGGAAATTATCGGCCGGTTTCAGTGCTACCATTACTATCCAAAATACTAGAAAAAATTATGTATGCAAGATTAGAAGAATACCTAACAAAAAAGAAATTTTTATACGAACAACAATACGGGTTCCGGCCCAAGTCAAATACACTCAGCGCAGCAATAGATCTAGTAACAACAATTAAAACTAAAATTGATCAGAAACAAATAGCAATAGGGGTGTTTATAGACCTCAAAAAGCTTTTGATACCGTTTCCCATTATTTGCTGCTAAAAAAACTTGAAAGTATTGGTATCACTGGAACAGCGTACCAAATGTTGAAGTCATACCTTTGCGATAGGTACCAAGTTGTTAAACTTGGAAACTATCAAAGTAGCCCCCAACTCCTAACATGCGGTGTACCACAGGGATCAGTTCTTGGACCCCTGCTCTTTTTAATTTACATCAATAATATATGTGAAGCAGGCTTAAAGGGTCAAGTAACACTCTACGCAGATGACACATGTTTGTTTTATTATGGGCATAACTTAAATGAAATTGTACAATGTGCGCAAGAAGATCTAAATATTTTACAGAACTGGTTTCAGTATAATCTACTCACAATAAATATTGCAAAAACATCGCATATAATTTTCAGTGCCAAAAATAAAAAACATGCTAACTATAACAGTTTAAAAATTAACGGAGAAATATTACAAAAATCTAATAAAGAAAAGTACCTTGGCTTGTGGCTTGACAGTAATCTGACATGGCAAGCGCACATAGAACACGTAAAATCTAAACTTTCGTCGCTAGCAGGATCATTACGTCGTATTGTAAAATGTATACCACAAAAAGCTCGCCTTCTAATCTATAACGCCCTAGTAAAGTCTCACCTACTTTATCTCATTGAGATTTGGGGTAATGCAACTAGAACCAATATAAAACCACTACAGGTATTGCAAAACAAAATTATAAAAATATTATATAATTACGACTACTTAACTCCAACTAAACTGATATACAAAAACACAAAACGTATGAATATTGAACAGCTGTACACATACAATACATGTATACTCATATACAATCCATCAAAATCAAAATCCATCAAACCATCCAGTCACACATAACATTCACAAAAAAAGGAGAAATACTAAAATATGCAACTCGCCGAGCTAACCATATAATGTTACCACGTGTCAGAACTAATTATGGTAAAAATACAGTTAAATTTAAGGGAGCACAGCTATATAACAAACTTCCAGAGGATGTCAAGGAAGCAAGCTCACTTAATATTTTAAAAAAAAAACTTGCCATCTTCATTATTAAAACAATGCCTATAACGTAAAAACGCTTTTAACTTGTACCATCGGTCATTATGGCTCGACCGAGTAGTTATAATAATATGCACACAGCAGCGAGCTCGCATTCTTGAACCACCGTCGTTTAATAAATAATCTCTTTTTTTTTCTATCTACCTACACTGGATTGTAGTATACGAATCTTATTTTATTTTTTAAATTTTTTTAATATTGTTCTCATGTAAGTGACTACTGTCTTAATGAGAAATAAAGATCTTTAAACCGAACTATAGGAAATTATTAAAGTACAGGAGATTATTGCATCTTGAGTATGATAACTAAATTAGTTAAATTAAATTGAAATTAAACATACCAGGGGGTAGTTAACCAGAAATAAACTAAAATAAAACCATGTGACGTGGTGAGCGTCGGGTGAGCGCTGGATGGGTCCCTCAGCAAAACGACCAAGTTAAGTTCATGGGAGAAGGCCAGAACTTAACACGGGAACAAACAAGTGGAAAATATCCTTAGAAGAAACTATCAGAAGAAACGCCAACAGCGGGCTGTAACAAATTGTATAGATTAGATTACGGCAAGGCAAAGTGATCAATCCGAGACGCGGCACTTTAGCATTAAAAAGGTCTTACCGTTTCTTCCTCTTCGAAATACGAAGTAAACTAAATGTTTCGGTACGAGACTCCGACCATAGGCTGTAACAAAATTAACAAAATTTGCAGGTTAAGGCACGATGAGGCAAAGTGAAAAATCCGTCAAACGGCACTTTAAAAGTTGATGGATCTCACCGTTTAGTCCTCCTTCCTTCCTCAAATCATGTAATGCACCAGAGACATCAGGCGAAAACAAATTTATAGGGACGTCATCACGGCACCACTATAAAAACCTAATATATGCCGTACTATGGCATTAAAATTATGCGTAATCCAGCCGAGGATGGCTAAGATTCGCCTTGATAAAAAAACTTAAAGGCGAAGATTCATTTTTGAATCGTCAACCGGTAGATGCTGGTCGAAGAGTGAGCAGCCGTCCGATCTGTCACTTATGTCAAAACTCGAGAAAATACCACAGATAAAATAAAAATCAAATTAGTGACGCGAAACAGACTAAATAGGCCGAAGGCATGTAAGGAGCAAAAAGGCTCGTTACACATAGATACACAATTATATGTTTAAATATTTATATTCTGTGTTACGATTTATTGGAGTCGTATAGTTAGCATTGTTTGTTTGCGGCTTCAGTGACTACCGCCTAAATGAAAATGTATACAAAAATAAACTACATATTTATTTTAAGCAAAGTTTAGAATCTTTACTTGTCAAACAGCTGATTATCAACAACCAATACAGGGTGACTGGTGAGACACTAACAATATTGAAGGTACTTTCTCATTTCGATTCTCATTATAATTATCATGTAACAAAATTACGTGTATATTTATAAATAGTTATTAAATTAGGTATATAAATAATAAATGAAATAGATACCTGTTCGCGGTATGCAGTACGCAATAAAACACCAAATAATTCGAGAAATGCATGGAATTTTAACTTAAAACTTGTCTGTCATTGCTTTGTTTAATGTAGAAAATTATCATTTTCAGACCTTCAAAAGCGTACTGATGATTTTTAAACGAATATTTATTATGATTTTAGGTAAAGCTGTCTCATTTTTTTATAATTTGCACCAACAGTTGTAACAGATATATTTAATGGATGGGAACACACGAATACTTAAGTATTTCTATCTTAAATCTAATGCAAATTATAGAGAAACACAATCATGGCGTTTTTTTTCTATCAACATCTGTTATTTAATTTTAAAGGCTTATATTTATATTCATGTATATAATAAATACCTACACAATATATACATATGTATACTTTATATATATTTAATATATGATAAATTCATTATAATAACAATTTGCAGAAACAATTTCAAATTAACCGGACGACGTCGATCGACCGTCCGCGTTGTCCCACTAAACATTAATTGAGAACCTATATTTAGTATAGTCCTAATTTTACGGCAGTGCACTCGACCGCGCCGGTCTAGCAATTACGGAGTTCTAAAGCCATTTAGGTCAAGACCTAAATTAATTGCCTTTCAAATATAATTCAACAGAGTGGAAGTTTAAATAATTTTAGAAGAAAATTCTTAAATCCGTTTAAGATGAAATAATAGAATTATCTGCGTTTGTATTTTTGAAGACCTGATTAGCGAAGCAGTATGAAGGCTCCTGTGGTGAGGATTCAATTCCCGCGAGGGGTATTTATTTGTGTGATTAGTATGGTACGTTTGTACCTACCTGAGTCATGGATGTTTCCAAGTATAATGTATGTATATACAAAGTAATGTATGTATATATATCGTACACAAGCCTCATTGCTTAGCTCAGAACTGATTGGCGCTATGTGAAAGTGCCCGGATATATTTTTAATGTATATATATTAAAATGAATCACCGAAATGTATGTACGCGCATAACTCCTGAACGAATGCACCAAATTTGATAATTCTTTTTTTTATTATATTCTTTATTTTCAGGACCAGATTTATTTATTAAAGAAAACTTACAAAAATGAGACGAAAATAAATATATGCGGTATGAAGTTCGCCGGATCAGCAAGTATACAATATCGTAATACATAAACGATTTAAAAATTTATAAGTTCTGTTCACCTAAATATGATAAGAATATCTGCAGACGTACAAAAGAATGAAAATTGTATGGATAATGGAATTACAATAAAATAAGGCCTGAGAATCCAAATTCCTTCTCAACTACTGTCTGGTATGCTGCTTGGGTTGATCGATCTCTGACAATTTGATCTTACTCAGTCAGACGTTTTATACACTAAGTTCCAATCATGGGCGTATCTAGAATATTCCTTCATGGGGGTTGGCCCCTTCTGGGGTTGGGGTGACCACAGTTTACCGTATGACAATTTATAATCGGTAGCCCAACATTCTAGGGTGGGCACGGCCCACCCGGCCCCTAGGGTTGCCAACTATACTGTTAAAAACAGTATTATACTGTTTTCAGCTCGTTTATACTTTTTACTGTTCAATGAAAAAAAAGTATACAAAATACTGTTTTCATACCACTGATATTTAAAGTAATTTTACTACATACTTTACTTAGCTTAATTTACTTAGATTTGACAAAAAAATCTAATACTGTTTCTTTTTCTAAAATACTGTTCATTTTATTTTTCTGACCTAAATATACTGTATTTCTTGTACAAAAAGTTGGCAATCCTACCGTCCCCGTCCCCCCCTCTAGGCACATGGTTCTACTAGAAGTTACACACTATTATCCTGTCGATTTCTTACACTTACGCGAATATACATTGAAATAAAACGACTCTTTACGGATTTATAAATCCTGTCGATGTTACATAGCCTTGTTATGTACATAGATACCTACATGCTATAGGAAGTTTAAGAATACATTTTTTTTAGAAAAAAACCTTCTCCTAAATTACCCATGATATTATTTCACGCTTTGTATTAATTATAATAATTATTTATTGAAGTGAAACTTCTTTATCGGGGTTGGAAAAAATTTTGTGTAACATTTTTGCGTTACGCGCCATCTTTATTTGAATAGGTAACCATAGCAACATGATGTTTGTGTGTAACATTTTTGCGTTACGCGCCATCTTTATTTGAATAGGTAACCATAGCAACATGATGTTTGTTTGACAACTAAAAACTATACCTTTTCCAATACACCAAGACCATTTGTTTTTCTATTGAGAACTTGCTATTGGTTGAGACATCGACGTTTTGATAAATAGAAGATTATGATTGGTTCCCACTATTATTTGGAACTGACAGAGCTACAAATCGAAGACTATTAATTCAAACGCTCTTTTTAAATTCAATGTTATTCGAGTAGATACCATAATTACCTATATCAATAATCATAAAATACAGTTGGAAAACAACTAGTTTAACCAATGCATGTCTATTATAATAAAAGCCTTTTGCATAAACTTTATCTAATTTAGCTTTATTCAACCAATTTCTGTGAAGTTGTAAATAGTAAATCATTTTTTGAAAAATGATGTCATAAAGCAGTTTCACTTCTTACGTGTGTACACTAATACACACAATTTTTTTTCCTAAACTTACTTTTAGTAAGCAAGTAAACAAACCGGATTTTTTGTGTAGGTATTGGAATTAATTGGATTGGATTGGAAAATTAATCTATTTAACTATACTAAGTAATTTTTTTTCATTTAAAACAGTGCTTTATGACAGTAAAATTACGAGAGGTCGTCGCCCTAAAGCTCTTTAAAACAGACAAACACGTATAACGAATAAGAAACGTACAACATCATGTCATGATACGAGACATATCAAATTTATCATCCGTACATGTATTACTCTCACAATATTTTCCTGTAGCCAGGTACACTATGAAATAGAATCGCCCTTATAGCCCCCAAAGGTTCTACGAATCAAGTGGAGGAAAAAGGCTGTAGTACTTTGGACAATAGCCCGTATTTAATGGGCAAGCCGTTATATACGTCATTTTCAGAAACCTCCTCTTGTATTCTGAGGGTCATCTCGAGAACAGATCCGATTCCAGTTGATGTATAAGATGGTCAAAGTTATGAATTGATATTCTTTTTCGTACCTTTACATATACTTATATTGTTCATTTATACGAGAAGAGAAGTTTAATGCTTCTGTTAAAAATAGGAAGGGACCACGAATGGAGTAGTAATATTAATTAATATGCGGTCATCCCATTGCTGGGCACGGGTCTCCTCTGTTTTGAGAGGGCTTAGGCTATGATACACCTACACTTATAATGGAAGTGAAAGTTGGGTATGACAGAAGAGGCAAGAAAAAAAAATGCTGTGGAGATGCGTTTCTTGAGAAGTATGTGTGGTGTAACTTTGAATGATAGATTGAGGAATGATGTGATAAGAAAACTTTATGGTTTGAAAGGCGACATAGTGACAAAAATTGAGAAGAATGTACTGAGATGGTTTGCGCATGTTGAGAGGATGAATGATAGGCCATTGGCCAAAGGAATTTGCGAGGTGAAGTCTCTGTGGAAACGCCGGGAGGGAGTGCCCTAGGACATACACTGACCTAATTGGTGAACTCCTTCAAAAATGTCAGGTGCCCACTACTCGAAACCGAGTAGCATGTATGACAAGATGCATGAATGTGGACGAGGCAAAAATGGTAAGCAGGGATCGCAACGCGTGGCATTCTGTTGTTTCTGCCTACCCCCATGGGTGTGGCGTGAGTATATGTATGTATATATGTAGGATATGGCCCACCACGCTATCCCACCACTGACCTTTCGGAAATTATGTGAAAAGACCCGTACCCAGCGTTGGGACAATACTTTGGTTAATGATGATATTCATAATAACATAAATTATAAAGCTTATTTTAAATTCTATTCAAATCAAAGGCAGTCGAACACTAGTATAATTTAATAGAAGATAAGACCTCTTGTGTATACTTACTCTGACATTTGGTAGGCAAAGTGCTAACTCGGTTACCTGCGGCTGACGTCTCGCAGTGCACAAACACAATCAAAGCTCTTCCGGCGTCTAACTGGAAAGTACTAGAAACTTACCTACAGACCTACAGTACAATTAGACTTGACTAAATATACATAGGTACCTACATGTAGGTACAATGTTAATTTATTTAAGTACTTTAGGAACTCAAGTATTTAAACTAATGTTCACACAAAGTATACCTACATTATTATAATTTATAATTTGACGTTTCTAACTAGATTTATGAAATCCTTAAAGCGCTGCTGTTCACAATGAACAAACAGCTGAAGCAATATTCTTGAACCATTAAGAACCATTTAAAAATTAAAAATAACTATGTATATAATAATCTTATATAATAATCTTTGCGTTCCTGTAGAGGTTTCGATTCCACATATGTACCTACAGATAAATAAATAAGTAGGTAGTTAAAAACCTCTTTTGGCCTCAATATCACCTAAGAACGAGAGAAGTTGCATGAAAATTATCATGATTGCATATACCAACCAGTTACTATGTTTCCAATCTAAAAGTTTCTTAGATATCCACGGAGATCCAAATAAGTATAATCCATGTACCTATAGTTTTACCTTATCTTTAAGTTTATGGATATAAACACCTGATTTTATTTCAAGATTTTATTCCCAATAAACCGCTGTTTTAAGCGTAGGTTTTAACATCGCCACTAAATAAATAACGGTCCAAAATACGCAGTTACTTCTTGCAGGTTAGCTGGAAAATGCTTTGAAATATTAACGATCTCATTATCTTCATTTCAGAACAAGTATTATGTTAGATGACTAATAAAGTATATAGCAGTAGTAATATTATAGTAGCACAAATATATTGCGATGAAGCTGATTTGACACCAGCGTACTAAGCATAGTTCCTCTAGATTGGGAATATTGGCTGTGTGTGAATTGAACTTATCCTGACCCTTGCTCGCTGAAATTAATATATAAATAAATATATCCGGACATTATGATACAGTGCCATCTAGTTCCGAGCTAAGCGACTAGGCTTGTGTTACGGATAGTTGATACAATACATGATAATTCTTTTTTGTAAATACATACATACTATACATAGATACATCAATGACTCGGATACATATGTTGATCACACAAACATTTATTTTGTCCCTACTGGGATTTGACCCCAGGACTGGGATTTAACTACCGTTGAACTAATCCGGTCGTCAAATTAATGTATCCTTTTTGCACTTAAAAATAGCAGAAGATAGCTGTCAAGGTAAAACTCCAAAATTTGGCGTTTTTAAATGGAGTTTAGAAATGGCAGCGGTAATGTATAACTCATAGAAAGATAGGAAAATATTTGTTTGATTTGAGTACTACATAGGTACTAAACAGGCACTGTCACACCTTTATTACTTTATTGAATAGGTAGCTAGTTTGTTTTGTCGTCACTAAGCTTACGATTCTTCAGGCACTCATTTCAATGTGGACAAATTATAACGTCGTCTTTGTTATGTAAATTTGGACTATAATCATCAATATAACGACTAGCGCAGCAGTGTTATGATAGCCTTTTAAAGTTATGGTCCAAGTGCGGACTTTTAAATCTGTATTGTGGATGTTTTTATGTATAATAATTATGTATGTATAAATTCATAATAACTAAATATCTATACATATAGTATACCATCCATATAAGTATCCGCAACGGCCTCGTTGTTTTATGTAGGTCGGAACTAGATGGAGCTGTATAGGTAATAAAGTTGGATGTATTTACATATATATACATTTTCTATTTTGTCCGAGGACTCGTTGATACCTGTAAGAAATACTAGCACGGCTGTTGAAAGAGGCAAGGCGGTACAAGATTTTACATTGACACAGAAAAAAGTTCTAAATCGAACTGATTTATGTAGTCATCGTGTCGTAAAGTTATCAAGATGTATCTGTGTATACCAATAAAACAATCACATGACGTCCTTATCATTTTATTCTCACAAGAAAAAACGTTAACGGATCCCTTAAAAATTACAATAACGAAAGAATTATACGCAGCCACCAAACGCATAGCTGCATAATACGATATATTTACAATTAAGCTCTTTGGCTTCTAAAAAGAATTTACAAAAAAAAAACTTTAAAAATCTTAATAAACTTGCGAATCCAAATAACGCAACATAACATAATTTAAAATTATCAATAAAATTTCAACAGAGGACTTAAATAAAATAATGTTAAAATACACTATACAAAGTGCCCAGAAATTCTAATGTGATATTTTTACAAATGTGTCGAAATACTGCGTCGGTAATCGCTAAATGTACAAACACAAATTAAATTTATTAATTTTCTTTTTGTTAAATTAAATTTCTATATAAGTAACATTTACAAGACATGTAACGCTTTAAGTAAAAACGAATAAGATAATTAATATTAAATATTTTAGAATAATTGTACGAAGCCCTCTTAGAGATACTCAAGAACATTCTCTTATGATAATGTGTTAATTGTTTAGTCCGCGGTCTGGGATGGGCTTCAACAAAAACTACTTGAAAGCAAGAAAAACCAATCAAGAAGATTCAATCAAAACCTCCTTAAATCAGTAGAACAGAAATAACATGCTTTCGCAATATGTGGTTTTAGAAAATAGCCTCATTAACTTTTTAAATCAGAAACAAGGTTTTCAAAGAAAAAAACAATTTCTCCAAACCGCGGCTTCGCATTACGACAATTTCAAACTTAAAGAAAATAACTTTTTTTTTAATTCTGTCGACAAAGTTAAAATAACTGAGTTGGACTGACATAACAAATTGATCCAGTATGCGGATACAATATTGTAGCAGTTTTTTCTGGCTAAACTGAAACACCGTCTTCAAACGTATGTAAATTTGGATCTACTTCAATAATTAAATGTTTTTTTTTTACAAAAGTGGCAATATATCTTACGGCCCATTTGGTGGAAAGCTATAGGGTACTGTAGCCTATGGACTATTGTCGAGACAACTCGCGCGTTACAGATCCTACATTGATTAAGAACTGTAGTGTATTGTATTTGATTTGTAGCTAATGTTATTATCAATATACTATTATTAGTAAACAAAACTATGTAGGTTATGTTCAGTCCAATTAATAGAACGACTTGCAAAATTAAATCAAAATCAGTTTTAAAAAAAGTTTTTTTTTAAACTGAAAGCACAAACATCTAAAGGATTAATTCTAATAACGCGATAATGATTACAATGAAGTACTTTACAAATTGGAAATATGACAATAGTCCAGGAGCCTGTGATGCATTTTAAAATATTGTTTTTTTTTATTGTATACAGCTCCTGGCCTATAGCCGTGAAGCGTACTACCTAAAAGTAGGCACAGAAGGGTCAGTACATTTTGGTTTTATTAAAGGGGGACCTTAAGTAGGTATATCACATCGACTATTTAGCTTTTGGGGTGCAGTTTATTTTACAAAGTGGAATGTTATTTGTCCGTGATTAATTAACTTATAGAATAAAACATTATAGATTATTGATAAACAATATTTTATCTATTTTTGTGTCGCCTTGCTTATAAACTATATACATAGCTTATGAGCAAGGCCATTTCAAATCCGTTCAGTAGTTTTCGTGTGAAAGAGCATCAAACACAAGGTGCAGTTATTCGTATAACGCATCTTTTTATTTGTCACCAATTCTTCTAAACTACACAGCAGATTTTGATAATTTTTTCACAAATCATTGAGTGATACTTATATTTCAAGTACTCTAAATACATATAGATAATATAATGCATTGCACCTGTACCGAAACTAGAGTCTGTTGCCAGTTAAATAAATAGACGTACTAGAATATTTCTAAGCAAATATTATCTCTGATTAGCACATTTCGGGTGGTGGAGCCAGCAAAGAAAGTAAATATTATCTCAGTTAAATACTCACGGACATCACACCCAAAAGCTCTAGGGTAAAGCATGAATAATTACCACTAAATTATCCTAAACCCTACAAATAGCATTGAGCTGAGATCTCGCTTCTAAACGATTAGTATAACTACTAGCTAAACTGTGACTTTCTGTATCGACATGTCATGACATGTATGTGAAATAAATCGGTACTTACGATTTATTTTAAGACCAAAATATATTGCAATATGTACGGATTTTCCAAAAGCTCTGCTGCATATTTAACACTATATGTAGTTTGTGGAGGGAAGGAGGTAGTAATCCCTCCACTGGTAAAGGAGGATCCTCCGACCAGGCGAGGTGTTGTGCCTGGCGGGCTACTGCCCAACGGTTGATGTTGGTTGGATGGTTTGTATATATGCTATCTCGCGTGCATATTGCACTTGCGCGATGTAGGATTATTTGCGTCATCGCGCTGGGTCCGTAGTTCTTATGTGGCGAGATAGATGTCGCTACAAGTTAAACCGCGTAGTTGCCCGCGAGGTATAAAGATAAAAGTAGCCTATGTCGGGCTACTTTTACTATCTATATACTACTTTAATCCAGGTAATAAATTATCTGTGAGCCAAATTCCATCCAAACTCGTTAAGCAGTTTTTGGATATAAGTATTCGAGTTTATATTATTACTAGCATCTGCCAGCGGTTTCACTTGCTTAGTATGTTGATAATTTATAGCCTATGTATTATTATCATGTATCTGCTACGTTGCTGTAAAGTTTCATTAAAATCCATTCAGTAGTTTTTGCGTGAGAGTCAACAAAGATCCACATATACATCCAAACTTTCGCGTTTATAATATGTGGGGTTTTCGAAAATCCGTATAATTAGATCTATTAATTGCTGTTGATCTGGGTTTTAATTAAATCTATGTAGATGCATGTTGGTCTAAATCGGTACTTTTGGTACTAATTCCTTGGTCTAAATACGGAATTAGTACCAAAAGTACCGACTTTTGGTACTAATTCCGTAACGTCACACAGACTAGTTCTTCTATTATAATTACGTAAGTATGCTCAGTAGCATATTGGCTATTTAATATAATCGGTAGCACATTATAATGGTATTGATACCACATTCGTAACTAAAGTTACTAATATATAAACATTTGGGATTCGTATATTTACGAAAATAAGGTATACAGTAGTATATTTTTAATATAGACAGCTTTTGCAGTAGAAATTAAATCTATTTGAATTTTTTTTTGTGAAAAATATTTTTTAAGATACATTGCGTGTAGATTTATTTGAAAACGAAAGAGACCTAAAATGCAATTGATACCTACACTACGACACTAGAAAAAAATGTATTTGAAAAATTTGAACTATACACCGGATATGTTAAATTGTAATACGTAATGAAAAATTTACAACAAATGAGACTTAAAACACTTATTGGCATATACAATAAATAATATATCGACCTAATTCACTGTCATGCGTGCTGCTTCATAATTTTGTCGATTCGTTATGTCGCCTCGAGCCATTATATCGAATAAGACATACGTCGACAAAATTATGTCGTAGTCCTCATGTCGTTTTATGAAAACAAGTACACCAGTATAAGCACAGATTATACTAATAAGTGTTTTAAGTTCTACGTATCCTAACTCAGTCCACAAAGAACTAAGCGTGAAGATACAAAAAAAATACATAATTTAATAATTCTAACAATAATTTGTCTAATTTAATTAACGTTCATTTAAATTGACAAATACGTAATTTTAACTAATTTCGCGAAAAAAAATTTCTTTTTTTTTTCTAGGTAACAGAGATTACGTCGAATGTACCGTCAGTCGTGAGTAATATGTATAATGTTTTTACATATTAATACACTATATGAATTATACAAAAAAATATGTACATCGCAGTTTTGTAAATACCCCAAATCAAATAACATTGTAATTATTTTTATATTTACTATGGATATTATGAAGAAAAATGTTGCTCACTTTAAAAAAAAAGCTATTGAAATCACTAACGATTGCTCATCGCGGCCGATTGATGGGTTGCCAAACTATTAAAAATTAATTAAAGGCCTCATCGAAGGCCAGGATCATTTATCAAGAACACAAACCTATTTCAAATATCACTGGGATAAAAATACAATTTTTCGCTCTTTGATAACGAAATCCTATGGGATCGTATTGCTAGTAGTTTCCCACCTTAATAGTTTTATTGTGTTCCACTGTATGTCAGTGTCAGTACCCGAAAGGTACTTCTATGCTATAGGCATAAGATCAGTTGAAAATATAAAGGGATTTTCTTTCCCAGCTGAGTTTACAAAACTGCGACACACAATCCCATTAAGTATAAATATACCTCAACGGTAATAACGATCAGTCACAATATCAACATTAATTCAAAACCGACAATTAGATGTAGAAAAATTACACTACGCTACCGCACTTGCCATTAGTGAGTGACAAGTTCGGGCCTAGGGATGGTCGGCCGAGCGTGTTGTGAAAGCTAGAGCCTCCGTTGTGGTCGTAGCCATTCATGTACTGATTATTCTGTAGCCCGATTAGAAGTTCTACGAGGGCTTTGCTCGCGCTCTGTGCGTTGAGCAGGTCGAAGATGATGCAGTTGCATTCTGGGTCCGGTGGCTTGGCGGAGCTCTTGCTGCTGGACGTGGAGCTCGTGGAGGTGCTGCTGGAGCCCGCCGAGGGCTGCGCGGGGTGCAGCGGGCACGTGATCTGCAGGTTGGTGGGGTACTGCGTGGGGATGCCCGACAGGTGGTTGGCCGCCGCCCGCGCGTAGAACACGCACGTGTGACCGTCTGCGTCCGGGTAGTTTGGGTTGCCGTTGTGCTGTTGACAAATAGATTTTATTATTCATTAGGTTTTGCTGGTATGTATTGTTATTTTTTAGTAGGACCTACAGTGGGACAGTGAGTGTGTCGCGGCTGACGCTGTACGTACCCATATGAGCAGCTGTGCGGCGGCGAGGTGTCCGGCGGCGGCGGCGGCGCGGTGCGGCGAGTGGGACAGTGAGTGTGTCGCGGCTGACGCTGTACGTACCCATATGAGCAGCTGTGCGGCGGCGAGGTGTCCGGCGGCGGCGGCGGCGCGGTGCGGCGAGTGGGACAGTGAGTGTGTCGCGGCTGACGCTGTACGTACCCATATGAGCAGCTGTGCGGCGGCGAGGTGTCCGGCGGCGGCGGCGGCGCGGTGCGGCGAGTGGGACAGTGAGTGTGTCGCGGCTGACGCTGTACGTACCCATATGAGCAGCTGTGCGGCGGCGAGGTGTCCGGCGGCGGCGGCGGCGCGGTGCGGCGAGTGGGACAGTGAGTGTGTCGCGGCTGACGCTGTACGTACCCATATGAGCAGCTGTGCGGCGGCGAGGTGTCCGGCGGCGGCGGCGGCGCGGTGCGGCGAGTGGGACAGTGAGTGTGTCGCGGCTGACGCTGTACGTACCCATATGAGCAGCTGTGCGGCGGCGAGGTGTCCGGCGGCGGCGGCGGCGCGGTGCGGCGAGTGGGACAGTGAGTGTGTCGCGGCTGACGCTGTACGTACCCATATGAGCAGCTGTGCGGCGGCGAGGTGTCCGGCGGCGGCGGCGGCGCGGTGCGGCGAGTGGGACAGTGAGTGTGTCGCGGCTGACGCTGTACGTACCCATATGAGCAGCTGTGCGGCGGCGAGGTGTCCGGCGGCGGCGGCGGCGCGGTGCGGCGAGTGGGACAGTGAGTGTGTCGCGGCTGACGCTGTACGTACCCATATGAGCAGCTGTGCGGCGGCGAGGTGTCCGGCGGCGGCGGCGGCGCGGTGCGGCGAGTGGGACAGTGAGTGTGTCGCGGCTGACGCTGTACGTACCCATATGAGCAGCTGTGCGGCGGCGAGGTGTCCGGCGGCGGCGGCGGCGCGGTGCGGCGAGTGGGACAGTGAGTGTGTCGCGGCTGACGCTGTACGTACCCATATGAGCAGCTGTGCGGCGGCGAGGTGTCCGGCGGCGGCGGCGGCGCGGTGCGGCGAGTGGGACAGTGAGTGTGTCGCGGCTGACGCTGTACGTACCCATATGAGCAGCTGTGCGGCGGCGAGGTGTCCGGCGGCGGCGGCGGCGCGGTGCGGCGAGTGGGACAGTGAGTGTGTCGCGGCTGACGCTGTACGTACCCATATGAGCAGCTGTGCGGCGGCGAGGTGTCCGGCGGCGGCGGCGGCGCGGTGCGGCGAGTGGGACAGTGAGTGTGTCGCGGCTGACGCTGTACGTACCCATATGAGCAGCTGTGCGGCGGCGAGGTGTCCGGCGGCGGCGGCGGCGCGGTGCGGCGAGTGGGACAGTGAGTGTGTCGCGGCTGACGCTGTACGTACCCATATGAGCAGCTGTGCGGCGGCGAGGTGTCCGGCGGCGGCGGCGGCGCGGTGCGGCGAGTGGGACAGTGAGTGTGTCGCGGCTGACGCTGTACGTACCCATATGAGCAGCTGTGCGGCGGCGAGGTGTCCGGCGGCGGCGGCGGCGCGGTGCGGCGAGTGGGACAGTGAGTGTGTCGCGGCTGACGCTGTACGTACCCATATGAGCAGCTGTGCGGCGGCGAGGTGTCCGGCGGCGGCGGCGGCGCGGTGCGGCGAGTGGGACAGTGAGTGTGTCGCGGCTGACGCTGTACGTACCCATATGAGCAGCTGTGCGGCGGCGAGGTGTCCGGCGGCGGCGGCGGCGCGGTGCGGCGAGTGGGACAGTGAGTGTGTCGCGGCTGACGCTGTACGTACCCATATGAGCAGCTGTGCGGCGGCGAGGTGTCCGGCGGCGGCGGCGGCGCGGTGCGGCGAGTGGGACAGTGAGTGTGTCGCGGCTGACGCTGTACGTACCCATATGAGCAGCTGTGCGGCGGCGAGGTGTCCGGCGGCGGCGGCGGCGCGGTGCGGCGAGTGGGACAGTGAGTGTGTCGCGGCTGACGCTGTACGTACCCATATGAGCAGCTGTGCGGCGGCGAGGTGTCCGGCGGCGGCGGCGGCGCGGTGCGGCGAGTGGGACAGTGAGTGTGTCGCGGCTGACGCTGTACGTACCCATATGAGCAGCTGTCCGGCGGCGAGGTGTCCGGCGGCGGCGGCGGCGCGCAGGGCGAGCGCGCGGTCGTGCGGCGCGGGCGCGCGCGGCGGCGGCGCGGCGAGTGCCCGCGCGAGTGCCGCCACTCCGCCTCGCGCACTCGCCGTGCGGAGCGCCTCGATACCGGTCGCCACTATCTCACTGCTGAGGAACGCCCGGCGTTCGTACTTTAAACGAATCCACCTGTAAAGTAAATTTAAGTTAAGAGCTAGTTCAGAGTTTTTTTTGGCTTGACATCCTATAACATTTCCTATCAGCAGATTTATCGTCGTATAGCAATATCGTGTGTGTTTTGTCTAAATCGTCCGCACTCAGAAACACAAGTCGCGTCAAAAAAAGCGTCAGTCGGCCGCCTGACGCTCACGTGAGGTAACCCCCGTCCCGCGCGCACGTGCCCCCCCCCTGCCTTACATCCCCCGTCGCCCGCGGACCATGGAGTGTCACGTACGTTTGCCAAGCTATAGTGCGCTCCCATCTTTCGCTAACATAAAATTAATCAGTCTGATTGAGTAGGTTCCGTACGGCACGGCCACACGCGCGTCTCTTCGCGTCTACGTACATAATAATTATGTTGTCTTATGAGAAAACCGACTTCAAGACTAAAAAGTTAAAAATAACAAAACTTTTTAGTTTCGAAGCTGGTTTTTTTTAACGCAGTTTTTTTATTTTTCGCGGGCACTCATTTAAAATAGATGTTTATAGACAAAAACAAAATATTTTGTACCTAGATTTTTAGTTTTCTTGCATCCCATTATATTAGTACCTATTTATGTAGGTAACTTATTATTACAAATAAAAAAGCTATTCTTTTAATTTTAATGTTTACTACATCAGATTCCAAATCGAGACATTGTTTTACTAACAAAAGTTTTAGTATTTATGTTATGCATATAAACGCAAGAAAAACATAATTTGATAAATAGGCACGATACGGGAACTCGAACTAAGTTTCTGTTGCATTGGTCGCGGCCAAAGACTATAAAACCACTTGACTGCTCATACAGGGCGACCCCTGCTCGCGAACCGTATGTATTTTAGCGCCAATGTCTCAATAGTCCGCGGTACGGGCGGCCATTTCAGTATCGACCAAATGTTAGATCCGTGTGCACGTGATAATAATCGAGATTTGTAAAAACATATCCGTCCAAAAATACGACATTATGCCTTCCTTTTCCAGTAGGTGGTGTGGTAAATTATCTAGGATATCTAATTATAAAAAAATTGCATTACTTTTCTTCGTAAAGTACAGTTTTAATAAATATTATTTCTAATGCAGAGCTCAAGTTAAACTGGTTGATAAACGTAAACATGCAACATGCCTCTCTTTCTATCTTGAGATATTTGGCTATACTTTCGTCTCTTTCTTTACACATAGTTCAGTAACACCTTTTTCTTGTAGATATCGATTATAATATCGATAAAATGTAAATTACTATTTATAATTTGTAATATTTAAATGTCATTTATTAGTTTCCCGACGGTCCCGGAATAGAAAGAACAACGGCTAAATGCTGTTCAAAGGGAAAATTGGTTTCCAACAAAATCCAACAACTGACTGCTTTGAATCTTTAAAAAATAGACGCCGTTTATTTTTATTTTTTAGAAAACGGTTATAAAATGCTACCATCAAAATATAATACAGATGACTTAATTCGATCGATTCTTAAATGTAGGTACAGGATAAGATTTTTATTTTATCGATATCGATTATTGTCGAAAAATAGTAATCCCGCTCTATGGCAGAGGCTATCGTTCTTACATTTTTGCATTAGCAAATCACAACCACGCATTTTTCTTCGTCCCCCGGCCCGCAGTGGTGAGTCGTGATCCTAAACAAAATTGATGCATTGGCTCTCAAGTGGTTAGATACTCGTTGGTCGCGGCCAACGTGGCATTAGTGACGTCACTCGTTCGTCTTACTATAGTTCGCTCAACACAGACGCAACACGCGTCAAGTCAGCACGGCCACCGCATTAGAGCTGCACGACTCCTCATCGACCGCGTTTATCGGACGTCTTATTTATTTATTTAATTTTACTCTTATTTTACTACGTGAAAAAAATATCGATATAAACTACTTAGTAAGTGATACCACATCACTACAAAATTGGCATGTCGACGTGCCGCGTCATTACGTTAAACTTTCAACAATCATATTTTTCAATGTCTCCGCTAACAATCAAATATTTTGACAAGACTATCTAAAAAGTTCAATGACTAATTTACGATTTTCTCACCTAAACATCTTTCATTTCATAATCAGGCTTATGACCAAGCTCACATGTTTATATTATTATACTTCTCAATTTGAAAACAGAAACTCACCTCTCTTTCTCCTCCCGACTAGAGGCAGCCATGGGTTTGACGTGACCTCTCAGGTCCGCCTCCCATATTGAATTCGCGAGATCATTGCCCAGGGACACCATCACACTCACGTGGCTTAATCTAGAATGACAAACAATCATGACAATCTAGCAACCCGGTATCATATTGCAGAGCATATTTGCTCTAATATACCTAAACCTTCCTAATAAATCCAGTTATCTCTTGGTGAAAACGGTATGGAAATTCGTATGCAGTTTTTTTTTACTTTTTGAGTTCGTCGCGTTCTTAGATAGATAGCGAGATTTATCGCTCAAATTCAAACCTGACTGTAAATACCTCCGCAGTACAGTATACCGCAGCGAAAGCGTAAAGTAGAGCTCGTTGGTGAAATGTCTATTCTGACAGCACAGGAATTTCGTTCGCAGTCAGTTTAGTAAATCCGCTATTTCCTTCTTCTTATCGTGTCAATGGCCTAAACAACGTCTGAATAGTAAAAGGCCACTTCAATGGCATTCGATTCAATTCGCTATTATAAAACCCTAATACATATAACGTTCTTAGCCTTGCAAAATAACCCCTTCGAGCAATAATGTTAAATTCTTTCAGTAAATGAATACTTACGGCCACTCGTCGAGATCAAGGGATCGCACTCGCGATATGTGCGAGCCGAGATTTCTGTGTATGCCCGAACACTCGATGCATATCAACACACCGAGGTTCAAACTAGCCCAGTCTGGATCTGCAATACGAACAAATTTATGAATAAATACTGGTGTAAGTTTAAACTAATTTCGATTATATTACAACTAGTTGACTGGCGCAACTTATGATGAGTAAAATTATCCCTGTATTTGCTCTGCTCATATAGATCGTAGCGTGATTTTAAATATCCTAAAAGTTTTGTAAATAAATAGGCTATTTTAAATGGAAATATTTTTGAAATAGTAGCAATACTGGTAGTTCTTAAGTTCTAAGCGCATTCATACAAACTTTTCCGCCTTATTATTTTAAGTATAGATTTTTTTTAAAATATGGGGAAGAAAATGGAGGTGTCCTATAGTGTAAGATATAATTACCTGCTGCACCGCAATCGCAGCACTTGTCATTGCCGTTCACTCTCCGGATGTAGTACGTAGCTCGTACGTCGCCCGTCGAGTTAGCTCCCGTCGGCATCGGCTGGCGGGAAGTCTGGAAACAACATACAACGTCATTTATACTTCTACTTATAAGAATATTAAAACCGGACGACTGGATAGATTTTGACTTGGTGTTTAATGTTGGAAAACATGTGGCCCAAAAGGCTTGGGTAAGAAATGTTGTTTTTTTTTCAGGAAATGTAGATATTACAAGGAGATTTACTTTATGACGAATAGTACTTATTTAATCGCGCTCTGGGGTAAAAGAATATCGATATTTTTATTCTGCATATATCGACATTGTTTACAAATATCGATACATTTTTATCGTTTGCCCACCCCTAGGCCCAATTTTAAAAGTAGCAAATATGGGACCACTGGATTTAGGTGTAGCACAAAGTGTGTCTCACCCGTCCCTGCAGCGAGGCGAGTATCTGCACCTCGACGGCGGCCACCCAGGCGTCCCGCTCGGCGGCGGCGCCCCCCGCCCCCGCCTCCCCCTCCCCCGCCCCGCCAGTAGTACTGTAGCACAAAGTGTGTCTCACCCGTCCCTGCAGCGAGGCGAGTATCTGCACCTCGACGGCGGCCACCCAGGCGTCCCGCTCGGCGGCGGCGCCCCCCGCCCCCGCCTCCCCCTCCCCCGCCCCGCCAGTAGTACTGTAGCACAAAGTGTGTCTCACCCGTCCCTGCAGCGAGGCGAGTATCTGCGCCTCGACGGCGGCCACCCAGGCGTCCCGCTCGGCGGCGGCGGCGCCCCCCGCGCCCGCTCCGCCGCCTCCCCCTCCCCCGCCCGCGCCGCACACCTCCCAGCGCCACCTCTTGCCGTCCAGGCTCACTATTGTGAACTCGCACGACGTTGCGTATTCGCCGTCTAGAACACACAAATTACATGTTAAGGACGCTATTACAATTTTCTACAAATAACGGTGTTTTTCAGGTACAATTTTAATGTATAAGCAATCATATATGTGAAGATATTATGGTCTCAATTTAAAGGTAATCTATTCATCTTCAGATTGGCATCACAAAAATTGTATCACATCATACAAATTTTTCCCATAAATCCGTTTTCACCATCACAATAATCACAGAAAATGTGTAAAAATAGGGTCAGATTACGTACCATTTTAAAGTAAACTTAGAGCATATTTTATCATCAAAATTATATAAAATTACGGCATATATAGTCCTCTATACGTCCGACTAATTATTTTGTACCTAAATCATTACATTTTTCAATAAACAGCAAAAATATGAACGCTTGCAAATTTCTTCATACATTTTTCACTCGCGGACTTTCATTCCGCGCTCAGACGCGCTTGTGGAAGCATGTGCGTATCGCTCTGTCGCAAAAAATAAATTACGAAAAAGTCTGTGTCATACACTCATATAGTCGTTTATCGTGACCGGAAAATGTTGATACTTTTTCAAACCTAAATAAAAGTAAATACGACTTTAATAATATTATTAAATTTATTATCAGAATGTTATTTAGGGATTGATGAATAAGATCGAGATTTGGATACTAACGGCTAAGCAGTCGTTGACAAGGTTGAGAAATGGATGGGTGGAGTTAAGTCATATTAAACCTGTGATTTAGATTAGGCCTGAAAGTAGATGGGTAGGGTTAAGCTGCTGTTGGGCAAGTTAAAAAATAGATGGGTGAGGTTATTAAGCAGCTGTTGGGCAGGTGAAGAAATGGATGGGTGGGGTTAAGTCATATTAATACTGTGATTTAGATTAGGCCTGAAAGTAGATGGGTAGGGTTAAGCTGCTGTTGGGCAAGTTAACAAATAGATGAGTGAGGTTAAGCAGCTGTTGGGCAGGTGAAGAATTGGATGGGTGAGATCAAATTTTACTAAAAAAAGGCGAGAATAATTGGGATTAAGAGTCTGTAGGTGAGTCCAAGAAAAGGATGGGTAGGGTTAAGCATTTGTTAGTGAGGTCGAGACTTGATGGGTGGGGTTAAGATGTCAACTCTGTTCCTGACGGGTGTTCCCTGACTAGGCTTGTTCTTACTCGGCCACTGAATGACTGTACTAGTAGGTAAAACTTTCAGATGCACTAGTTCTGTCTTCTGGTACTATTAGTACCACCTACACCAGTACCATAGTACAGTATATAGTGAATTACATTTTATATTCCTTCATACTTTGCAGGTTTTGCCTATAATTCTTACAATACCCGATTATTCTTTATATGAAATATTATCATGCATTCATACACTGATTTTATATCGCTCCCGCTCGTTTAGTCGCGTTTCGAGTATTTCAAGTATCTACAGTCCTACAGTTACTCAATTACTCAATTCTTTATTGCATTTCATAATGTGTACATTAGTTGGTAGGCATGTTAAACATTGGATCAATTATGGACCCTGTCGGGCACAGCAAAAGATATTTTTAATAGGAGAGAGGATGAAGGCGCTCTTTGTCAAATAAGATAAAAACTATATACGAGTAGGTATATTAAATTAAATTGTATCATTAAAATATGTATGATTATAGTATCGTATAATATAATTATTTTATAATAAGTATTTCTATATTTGTTTTAGATATGTTTATGTATTTTTATTTCATTTTATTTATTGCACGTTTTTAATTTTTTTAAACTATAAATTGTAATGATCTAGATATTTTCAATTTTATTAAGCCTTGTAGAATGTTATTATTTTTATTTGAAAATATATTCTGAGTTAAATTTAAAATGAAATATAGGTATCATGTTATTGTAAATTTTATTGTTAAGTATTTTTTGGTATAAGTATGTGTAGTTTATACCGCAGACTGTTGTTTAAAATTTAAAATTTTTAAATTTACTAGCTTGTAGCGTGCGACTACTCGTTCAGAACCAGAAACTAAGAATACTGACATCTCGAACGAACGACGTAGTACTAAAAGAATGATGTAATAATAAGGAAAAGTAATAGTTTGTTCTTGTCAGTGTCGGGATTAATTCTTATTAGTACTTAGTACGTGAACTATACAAGCCTAATTTGCAATGTATATATTTAACTACTTAATTATGTTTGTTCAGGTGGATTCTTGCAACTCAATTTTGAATCTTCAACCGATTGAGCTGAAATTTTGTATAGACATGTTTGGATGTTTAGTTGTGTGACGTCATTCCGGAACACCCATGGCGGACTAGTTATTTGTGATGCACTTTACAACATGGGGATCAAAAACTTACTAAAAATAACTCAAAAAATAAAATGACGTCTCTCTAAATACAATTTCTACATTTTTATGCTTTCCTACAATATGGATATCAAATTATAGGCTTGCTGTGAATAACTCTAAAAATATTGTAACATCACTCTAAATCCAATATTATGGCGGACTAAATTTTTCGTGGCTTTTTAACTAAATTTAGTTTTCTTATTGTAGTTCTAGTTTTCATTAATAAAGGTAAACGAATATTTTTCCATTATGTTTTTTTTTTACTTTTAAAAACATAAATACATATTAATCATAATTAATGAGATATAGCAAAATAGACCGAGTCATGAATGACTCGGTCTATTGTGAATGCATTACAGCGCATTGAATTCACATATAACGAAATAAATTAATCTTTAAGATATTTTACTTAGGGATATCTGCAGACCAAACGTAAAGTAATAATATAATAATAATAATAATAATAATTTGTTTATTAAATAAAAGTGCTGTACATTTTAACAATAGATATCTTACAATTAAATATAAAAGATTACTTATGATATGCCTGAACTAGGTTAAACCTGTGTTTCAGGCGAAGAATAATACAAATATTTTAATTAAATTTAAATTAACAAATTTATAAGCTTATATTGTTTAATTCAGAGTAAAGTACTACATAATAATGAAACTTAGATTTAATGTCAAGGCATTTATTTACATACTACGAGTAGGTTTTCTGTTTGCTCGTATGTAATGTTTTTTAAATGTTGACTTAATAAGTTCTTACATCTAGAATAATTTAATTTATAAATACTAAGTTCTCTATTTAATCTATTGTACATGAATGGGCCTAGAAACGTAAAGAATCGATTTACAAATACATATTTTGAGGTTGTTTTTGTGGTACAGACTATATCGAACCGTCTCTTGTTAGTAATGTCAGCATTGTAGGTAAGCATGGAGTGTTGTTTTAGTATTATGTGCAAAATAAAAAGTTTACGAACAGTCAGCACGTTGCAGGATTTATATAAGAGTTCCGTGGGAAAGAAAAATGGATGGAAATTGGCTACTTTCAAAATTGCTCTCTGAGCTCTTTCAAGTGGAAGAATGTTTGTTTTTGGCGCTCCGCCCCACGAAGTGATGCAGTAACTAATTATTGATTGCCCTAAAGCCAAGTAAACTTGTGTAATCAATTTCGAATCCGCGATAGTTCGTAGTTTTTTGAATACATAAATTAATTTCCGCATTCTTTTAATCATGTAATCAATGTGTTGTTTGAAGGAAAGAGTGTCATCAATAATAACCCCTAGGTATTTAATGTTACATGTTTTAAATATATTAGGGCAATTACACATGCCGACTGAACGGTTTTCGCAATGATGTGCGTAGAGGTGAGGGTTAGTTATATTAAATTGAGGCTTACGCATAGAAAAGTGAATATATTTTGTCTTGTCAGCATTTAAAGTTAGTAAATTATGTTTAAGCCAGTTATTTACATCATTAAAACCTAGTTGAGCGTTCTCATAAAGTTCGCTGCTGGTTTTAGCAGTAAAAATTATCGCCGTATCATCAGCGTACGAAACAATCTTGCCATGTTCAATATTTAGATTACATAGGTCGTTAATGTAAATCAGGAATAGGGTAGGGCCCAGAATACTGCCCTGTGGGACTCCAAAACCAGTAGTTTTTTGATCATCGCTAGTAATGTTATATATTTTAACACACTGGAATCGATCGTTTAAGTAGTCAGAAAGGAGTTTTAGCGGTGTACCTCTGATACCCATATTCTCTAATTTGTCAACGAGCCTAGGAATTGACACTGTGTCAAAAGCCTTTGCTAAGTCAAGAAAAATGCCCAAGGACTGGTTTCCTTTGCCAAGTTCTTGCGTTATATAATCTGTCAGACTATGTACTGCATCGGCGGTGGATAACTTGGCTCTGAAACCAAATTGTGCAGGAGAGAGGAGATGGTATTTTTCTAAGTATTTAATCAATCTATTGTTTATGATTTTTTCTAGTATTTTTGATAAAGACGTGAGTATTGATATAGGTCTATAATTTGTAACTAGACCTTTGTCTCCAGATTTAAAGATAGGAATCACTACTGCTTTTTTTAGGCATTTAGGAAAAACCCCTGTAGAAAGACAAAGTTGAAAAATATGCCTTAAGTGGGGTACTAAAATATATTTAAATAGTTTAAGAGTCTTATTACTAATACCATCCCATCCAACCGCACAATTGTCCTTTAATCCTGAAATGATACGGGAAATTTCGTCTTCATCTGTATCTAACATAGCAAAAGATTTCAGACTACAGGTTGTAGCCGGTTGGGTACAATATTGTTTCGCAATCTGTTGAGTAAAGTAATTCGTATCGAATGTACAATAGGTCACCAGGTAGCAAATCATCACGAAAATAGTACGATCACTAAACTCTATCAATTCAAATAAAAATAAGAAATAATAACAAGGATCAAGATTATTTAAGCGATGTATAAAATCGAGCGCTCAGTGGTTTCAATGTGTGCGTGCCCGTAATGTTGCTGTGTGCGACTCTAAATACCTAAATTTGAGTTCGTCGAAAATGTAACAGCGTCCTTAAACGTCAGTTTCTAGTCTGATTGTGAATATTGTTCGGTAAGTAATTCGATAGTTGTGTGTAACTATGCATTCAATCCAATGCAAACACTGTGTGAATTCACGACTCTTCTAACTTCACTACCAGATCACAACTCACCATCATCCCCATCCTTCTTAACCCCGCTGCTCTTCATGCGGCGATGCCTCTTCTTGACGTGTGGCGTGTCCTTGTCCTGTCCGTTGGTGGAGCCCACCTCGGCCTCGGACGCCAGCGACTGGCGGCTCGTGGCGGGCTCCTTCATGGTGTCGAACGCTGACATCAGCGCTTTGTCTGTGGCCCGCGTTGGCTTGTCTTTGTAGCCTGGAGAATGATTTATACATATGTATATCATGTAGAGGAATTCGCATTTAAAATCAGTAGAAATTTAATGTACCTATTTAAAAATAATATATTTTTAGAAATTGTTAACAAAATGAACTTTACACTAATATATTTATAAATACAATGTGAAACAGTTATTTACATTTTTTTTTAATGTTTGATTGCTACATCTACATAATAATCAAACAAATATTTTAATTATGAAATAAATATTGTTATTTATGTATTAGCCTAGCTTTATTTTTTGCTCACGTCATTTCTAGTTTCCTTTTTCATACCACAAGGGCGGCAAAAACACTTACGTCACCTATGGATGATTGCAATACTCACCAAGAGAGAGTCCTCCAATACTATCATGTATGTCGAGACTGCTGTACCCGTTGTACCCTGGCACCGTCGTGATGATGGACTTGGAGCCCCGGGGCTTCTGTCCCGGCACCTTCACCGTCACGTACTGTAGAGATATCTCCTTGCCGTTTACATCTTCCATGTAGTCCTGCAAAAATTGGAAAATGATTGCTACATATTTTTTCTCCACAGGCAAGTTATAGACTTGAAACTTGTCAACAAAGTTGGTTTGATTGGAAACGACGAGGCTAAACAAGACGAATTAGACTAGCATGCCAGAGAAGCCGATTGCCAATGCACTACTAATTAATGATTAGTTCCCTTTGAGGGACGAATTAAAAAGTGTGAAGCCTAAGCAATACATCGGGCCAATCTCATTAATCTTTTAGAACACAGTCTTTGCACGATTTTCATAGTATTTTATGATATACCAATATACCGAACATACAAAAATAAAAAACTTACATGTAAGCTCGGATGGTAGGTCAGCCTGCCATCATCACACAACGTCACATATTTCTTCTTCCACTCCTTATTCAAAGCCTTACTGCTCTTCTTGTACAAATAACCCTGCTTCAAAGGAATCGCTCTGCCAGAGCCTAGTTCCCCATTCTTCAACCTATCGTCCCCCTTTTTGGAAGGCGTGAAGAGATTCGATCTCCTTCGAGACTTTCTTGACGTCGTAGGCGTGGAAGACGGAGTGGGGAGGTCCTTGGAGTCTTTGGGAGGCTGAAGGTTGTCGAGACAGTGGGGGGCTGTGAACTTGACATTGTTGTTTTCCGTTGCTATGGAGACGAGGCCTGAGGACGAGCCGTGGCTTCCGAGCGAGTTGCCCCACCGCGACGAGGTGTCGGAACCGTTTGTGCTGTGGATCTCGACGACGTGGGTTGAGGAGATCCCACTGCTGTTCGATGAGGCGTCAAAGGACTGAGCGCCTCTGTGGAGGTGATGGGATGACGCGGAGAGCGTGTGGTGGCCGCGTGGTAAGGAGTCCTGGAACAAACAGGTTGGTTAAGTGATTGATTATATTTGACTGATAGTTGTTTTCACGGAGTAGTAGTAAATATTAGAAAATTAATACATGCGAAATAATTATAATAAATTCAAAAATGTTAATCAATATATGTAACAACTTAACATTTTTAGTGAAGAAAAAGTTTAATATCTCTTTATTTATTCAGCACTTATGCAAGATCTTCTAAATGAATAAGCCGTGTATCTGTATACATATATTGATCATGAAATATTTAAAAAATAATAGCGATGTTTATGATATTTAGTGTAATTGGTATAAATAATTCTTTAGACTTTTTAGAATAATTTTCTTCAGACTTTTTAGTTTAATTTTATTTTTTTTAGAAATGTTGAGTACCTATATGTAAGTAGTTCAATAACAGATCAGACATCATGTATATACATGTTTGTATTTTTGTAATTTAATAACGCAAAAACGACTGAACAGATTTGGATGAAACTTGGCGAACAGAATGCAGTATTAACACGTAGGCTTTTATCAAAAAACTACGAAGGCGGAAACGAGTATTTTATAATATTATTATGTAAATGATGACGAGTTTTTATATCAACCTTATCGAATACTGTGGGTTGATACGACCAAGCTTGTCTTATACGGCCAAAATAATAGTCTCAACCTCATGGAAATTAGTTAAGCCTATTAGAATACCACACTAGAAAAGTCATAAAAACGTCAATATAATGCAATTAAGATGTTTAATGGACTTAAAGCGACCATGACCTATTCTTTTAAGTTAGGTATCACGCCGAACTAAATCTAATACTCATTTGATGTGCTATTTTAGACACAGCTAAAGCGATCTGCCGGAACATCGAAGTGATTTATTAGATTTAGAAATTACCTTTATAATTTATTTGTAAAAAATCACAGTGAAATCACTTTCATTAATTTACACTTACCAAAAGTGAATTCTAAAACTTCTAACATTTTATAATTTAAAAAAAAGATTCCGTCGAATTGAAAAACTTCGCCTTTTTTTAAGTCGGTTAAAAACATCTTGTTTTGTAATGCGACACAGATTTTATATTGTGCTGTTTAGATACTCGGCCAGTACACATACACAGATACTATATAGGTAATTTATTTCTTTAATCAAGTTAAGGCTAAGTTCTATAAAAAAATCGTAATAATAAAAAAAACGTTATTTTTCTAGTTTTTATTTTTAATGTTTAAAACAAAACTGTTTGCATTTTATATACAAATGGATTTGTTATGTAAATAAGGCTTAGTTTTCGAACACATTGGCATCGACGAGATGGGAGTAAGGTAATAAGATGTTACACTGTATGATTCACTAACATTGCAGTAAGGTACCCTAGCCATTTGCGTGTGACGTCATAACATAGTACAAATATAGGACAATGGTTATTGTTGCCCTATTTTAGTTACGAGACGTCATTTAATCATGCGCGATTTATAATTGTGATCGATTGAGTTGCATTGTATGTGATTGTATCATTAAAGATAATTTGTATGGATGAATGCGAATCTGTTTGATTCATTTTGTGTTGTGCAGTTTATAAGTTGCATTTGAGATTGTAACTGAGATCATGGGCGTACTTTGCCACCTGGGGTAGGGACCGGCACATGTAGTTTAGCTATAATACAAAATACAAATACACCTCATTAGAAACAATATTTTTAATAATTTTACTACCACCACTAATTATGCGTGCGGCCTCTTTAGACCAAATTTTTTGTTTTTTTTTTAATAGTCCACATTTTACGCGCGACTCCCGAGTCATTAAACTTTGAACCTAATTACCTCATAAGAATTAGGTATATTTTAGTTTAAAAGTACCCCAAAAATTTCTACATCATAATCACATCACATTGTATAGAAATTACTACGAAATTTTAATAGATTTAAGATGACACAACGCCTTTCACTCTCGCCTCCTTTGAAAAGTGGGTACAGTCACCTACTACGCAATGACATAACATTGATATCACACGATTGATACGCAGTGTTGCATTTATTATGATGTTTATATTAAAAAATTAATGGACACATTAGTATACAAGCTTGCTGTATAATAATATATCACGTTGTTTATCGCTATGAAGATAATATTAGATACTATACTTCTATTGCTACTAAAGAAGTCGGGATATTTAAATGAAAGTGATTGAGCAAGAAATAACTACATATTAATAATCAATTAATTATTGCTTCAGAGACATAAATTTAGAGTTTTGCCATTTCTGATTCTTAAAAAAAAAATGTAGGTATATGACCATAGATGCTGTAAATATACCGCGATAAAATCCGTAAAAAGTATTGTTAGTTATTGTAAAAAGTTATTTCGCGTAGGTGTAAAACAGCCGGTTTGACTGGCTTACAAAAAAAGGTTTATTTTATTGAACTTGGCCTTGTTTATCAAATTTGTTTTTTTTTGTGTAGCTTATCGTCAAGTGTAATATTTATGTAACACGCGATGAGCGACAATAAAACTGTAAAGAAGGTTTTACAGCTTTACACAGAAAATACAGATCATATCACTGTACAATGTCTACTGTCGAACGTCCTCTTAGAATTACATAATGACTATACTATACTATACTATTAACATGAATGATATTGCAAAACTTTACCTCTGCCTACCCTTTTGTCTATCGAGTGTCAATAAACGCGCACACCACTTAAGCACTAAGTGCTTGTATTACGATAAGATATACTCTTTCAGCCGCCGTAATACGTGACCGCTATAATATTTTGTTATTATATACCTATGTTGTTTCATTTGATTACATTTGAATTGTTAGTGTTATCTTGCATTCTAATTACGAAATAATGATAACGAAAATACCCCTACGACTTAAGAACGCATTGGAATTCAGTGTCTATAGTGTTTTTCTTTTAACAGACGAAGTATAGTAATCTTCGCGTTTTGCGATCTGATTGGTCGCCGAGATAGGAGCTAGCCAATCGGAGCGTCGAACGCAGTAACGTAACGATCCATTAAAATATTCAAATAAATATTCAATTATTAAATAATAAATAAATATTACTGGACATTATGACAGCGCCATCTAGTTCCGAGCTAAGCAACGAGGTCTGTGTTACGGATACTAGTCAACCAACTAGTATCCGTAACATCAACCGATTGATATACTACGTATGTACTTTTTTTGTAAATACATACATATTTTACAGAGATACATCTATGACTAGGATACAAATCTTTATGCTCAGCACACAAACATTTGAACCTACCGGGATTCAATGATACATAATTAGACTGATTAATCAATTGTCGACTTTATTTCTATGGGGGTTAAGTTATATTATAGCAATAAATCCGTCAACCATCTAAAGCAATGTCCACAGAACCAAGATATAACAAGGAATATCAGTCTTCTTCCTCAGGCTTTAAACCAATGCGCGAGTCACGTCCATAAATCAATATTTAAATGTAACGCTTCAGTTCCGGTATTTTACTTCAATGGAGCATATAATTAAACAATTAAATGAAGCGCGCATATTCTACGTAGATATTAAACTACAATAAATTAGAAACACAGTTGACTTCAGCGCAATTATAAAAGTTAATGGCAGACATTCTTTACAGCAGTTAGTGTCCAAGGTTAGCGAAATGGTGCAAAACTAAATTCACAATTATAAGAATTGGCTCGGTACAAATACCTAAATAAAAATGTGCAATAGCGCAGAAATACAATAGTTGTTTTATCTATTCTAGGAATATAAGATACCATTTCAAATAATATGAGGAATGCACACTAAGCAAACAAAAAAATATTATGTATATTTGTGCAAATAGACAGGAATATTAATTATTTATTAATTTTATTTATATAATGAATAAGTATTAAACTCGTCGCCATGTTGTGTCATTAATATAGTAAATAAAGAGATTTTTAACACTGCTTTTTCAGGCTTCTTAGTATTTACTCTAGTTGCTAGTAACATCACACAATTAATTTAAATGAATTCTAAATGATAAGTTTTTTTTTTTTTTTTTAGCATGGTAATTATAATAGTAGTAAAATTAAAACAATACTAGAAGTAGGTTATTTACTTGCTTACTTTCCAAAAAAAATATGGTGAGAAAAGTGCAAATAAAATAGTTTTATTTAATTTTGTGTAGATATTTGCACACAAGCATATATCACATCATATTTAAACAAAAACGATCAAACAATACATTTAGTATTATTATTTGTGAGTCTTGTTATTTAATCTCATCAACCCATTTTTGTCCCACTGCTTGGCACGGGTCTACTCTCAGTTTTGAGAGGGATTAGGCTATAGTCCACTACGCTAGCCTATTGTAAATGGGCAAACATCAAATGCCATTAAAAAATCTTTCAAGCATGCAGGTTTCCTCACAATGTTTTCCTTCACCGTTTGAGGATGTGATAAATTGTTATTATATTGTGAGTTAGAGAAACTAAATGAAAAAAGAAATTTAATAACATTAATAAGTATGCGAATAGGTTTCAGATTCTCAGTCATAGAAACATCTAAATATTTTTTATTATACATCTACATATGAGTTCTGCGTAATATAATTTAAGTGGTACCATTTAACACTGTCGCATTAAATGGACCCTATGTATCATAAGATTTATAAGTCCACAGTGACTATTTAACTGCTAGTGATGTACATATTTAAATTTAAAGTTACATGGTTCATGACACAGAAATGACTCAACTTAGTCAATCAAGCCATCACATAAGAATTAGGAATCTTGTGCAACAAGATTAATAACAATTTTCCTTCATTTTTATAATTTTCTTGAAACTATTTTATCGTTAATATTGCCTAATAGAATAGAATACACATTTTAAGAAGTGAATTTCTTCCACACTATTTAGGATATTCTCAGTAGTTTCCGTATCAGTTTGTTTTGGAGTCTCCTAACACAGGCATTGTTTATCTAAAAGGAGGCATGCTGTCAAATGTAGGTACTAATTTTATTGTGAAATAAAGATTATTATTAGTGTATGTAAGGTCAAAATATGAGTGTGTAAATATCAGTACTCATTTGATTAACTCTATAGTGAGAGGTATGGTATTATGTTATATTTAAATCTATTTCTATTCAGTAAATATTATTAACAAGGATAGAAAATATTTAGATCTATCATTTAAATCTATATACCATTGTCATTTGTGATGGGAAAATTGTTCTGACCTATCAATGGTGACAAAATTTACAAAGTAACCAAACAATGGGACTGTATGAAAAGGACTAGGTACATTTTTTTATCACTTCTCATGTTATTTTTTTGTCAGAGACATACATATTGTAAACAATGAAATAGCATTAGTTGTGTTGTTTTTATTAGAAAGTTTGTTTGGTACTGCACTATCACAAGTAAATACTTAAATAAATGTGTTTATATCTGCTATGCTAAGTGTATAGCCCAGGAATTGCAAACAATACAGTTTTGATAACTTTTGCCTACTCAGTGAACTTTTTGTTAAGTAAATTATTATTAATTATTATATTAATGTTTAAGAAGTGAAAAGGTTTGTGATACATTTGAATTGTATTCATTATTTACTTGGCTGAATAAAATGGTATTTAATTAATTTCGCTGAGCGGCCTGACCATATTTATTTATAAAATATAGGTACATAATATGTTGGTAGATTCTTTATATATTCCCTGGAAGACACACTTCAATGCTAAAAACACTGTTTTTACCATTGAAATTAAGCACATCTTTTATTTAATGTCACACATGATGGTGTATGACCCATGGCCTTAGGCTATTAATACCAGTCTATTATAGCGCACCTACTTGCTCCCTAATTCAATTTAATGATGATTTATACTACATATTAGTATGTATGACAATTGTGATGTAGCAAATGATAATAATATCCTTTTTGCATCGAGTTGAGAAAAGATTATTTTGAGAACAAGTAGCATGTGGTATTTTTTTATGAATACTATACCTACTACTATAAATAGTTTGCACATTTTTATAGGATGATTTCTTCAATTATCATAACAATATATTCAATGATTCAATATATATTATTGTTTAAAACTTGATTTAGATGCCAAAATACGAAGTTTTGTTGTAGTTACATATATTATTGACGACAGTTTAATATGATGTCGTGATAAAAACAAAGTTGTTTGACGAACAGTTTTGCTAGTGAGGAAGTTAATTTTAATTACCTTGTAAAGGAATGTTGAGTGGTTGTGACTTGGCGAATTTACGAGCGGTTGAGGAGTCACAGGCCTAGATCCTCCGGACAAGCATTGGGACGAAGCTGACAACCTAGTCCCAACGATCTTCTGACACGCTGCAACACAAAACAATCACTAATTTATTCACCATAACACTAAACTTTCACAATTCGATATCCAAGAAGCACGACAACTAGATCCAAACGGTTTTTCGAACAATAACATTTTCACGCACATTCAAATTTAGACGATTTCCTACGATCGCGTTCCTCCGCTCTTTGAATGTTGTAGCACGAACTGCGGCGCCTCAAACTTGACATAGGTGACATGTTAGTCTTAAATATGAGTGTCCTCTCCATCCTTCCATTCAGGATAAGGTAGAAACTAATTATTTGATCACAAACGACGCTATAAAAACGTCAAAAAAATGTAAACAATGCGAAGTCGCGACAGCAACGAACGAGAACGAACGAAACGACCGCGCGGCTGGGGGTCGGTGTTGCCACTGCGTGCGCTAGAACACCCCGCAAGCGAAACGAGATCCACAGACTAGCTAATAGCTACGGCTTGTCTCATCACACCGTAGCATCACGCGAGACGTTGTCGATCGTAAAAAATCTCTATTATGTAATTTTATAACTCTCTATCGATCTCGATCAGTAGAGTACCCAGTGCGTCTAATATCATTAACGGAAATGCATGAAAACTGACAGAATTGTTTTCGTGTAGCCAGATACCTATATCAGATAGATTATTCTCAGAATGATAGTATATCAGTTGAGCGCTTTGACATGTTTCTGTTTGATAAAAGGAGTATCGAATCACGTGCAAATATATCGGAGATGTACTCACTAAATAGAAAGTAATTTTGTCACTTACACCTGTTACTACAACAAGTATTTATATTATTTATTTATTGTACATTTCGATCTTATTACGTCTAAATAAAAACAGAATATTAGGCGTGACGAATTTTACATGGAATCTTACATACACCTTCCACGAACAGTAATCTAATCTCATACATAAATCAGTTGCTTATTGATTTTCAAACAAACAGATTTTAAAAGATAAATCAACATTAGCCAATATTCATTCATTGTACGTCGCAGGTCTCTCCTGGATACCACAGAGCAAAGACATAATACTATTCTATTTTATGTAAATTAACAACGGTAGAAACATTCCAAAAACAATCTCGTAGAAAAAACGCCTGAGCTGACATCATCCTACATAAATATTAGTTTGAAATTGTTACACTTACCGTCTTGGAAGACTCGTTCCACGTTCAGACCATACGTAGCACAAGTCTCGTAGTAAGAACATCTTCGCAGCTCATTCGATAGTTTGCGAGCGCGGTTGTCGTCTACCACGCGTGGACTACTTTCACTTATGGCATCTGGAAGAGCAACCAATCACTTAATAGGAAATAATTTATCAGACACATGTACGTAATTATGCAAATTATCAATGTAACTATTATGAAAATACTTTGTTAAAGTGTGTTGGAGTTGGACTGCATTATGAGATGATTAATTTTATATTAATTTAGACATCTCATATTATTTGAAGTATCTTTATCCCATTCATCAATTTGTCACATATCATTTAGTTTCGTCTTCAGCATAATAGTAAAATAAATTGGTGTTATACATTTTGTGAAAATTAACATAGCATTTAATGTCAAAATTACAAGCCTAATATAATGAAACGGACGGTAATAAGTAATAGAAAAAAACCCCTACAAACCCACCTTGGGTTCCGACCAATATGATCGGAATCTCTGCGGAATTCCTATAGTGGGACATTTTATTGAAGTAGTTCGACACCGTATTATAACTGATCTCGTTTTCCAAGCTGAACACAAAGATTACGGCGTCCACCCAAGCCGTAAACTGTAACAAAAGATAATTCATTTTAATATACATATTGTTCAACACATACGATAAGAATACATAAATTATACTATATCGAAATCAATTTCCAGAAGATGAAGAATGAAATTATCAAACGGAAACGTATAATTACATGACTAATAAACATTGTTTTCTTTCAAGAATTTCTACTAAGATTAGGTACTCAGAACCGGTTCGGAACGTCTCGGCCTTGGGGACTCGATAACGATTTATTAATATCCTTGCCTCGAATCCACAGCGAGACCTTAGCTTGCTTAAAATAGCCTTGAAAATCAGGAGTAATATTTTTATAAAATAATTTACCCTCTACCCTGTAAGTAGTTAGAGGAGTAAAAGTTCTCTGATTGTATTTACTGGATGAATCTATACCATTGTATGCGAGTGCTGTGTCCTATAAGAGACAAGGTCACCAAAATCGTAATATTGTGTATTTAATCCTTAAGTATTGTATGTAGTGAATAAATCGTTCGAGTGGATAAATAAATAAATAAATTTCGTAAGTTACTAGGACAGGCATCGCAACGGACTGATATACGTATAAAAGTGCATTACAATAATCCAATATTCTTACGAGGATAGTAACCCTATTGCAAAATATACTTGGAAGAAAAAACCGCGCCCTACGCGGATCCCATAATAATTATGTGGGGTAATTTCGTGCAGTCGTAAGGGTTTAAAACGGAAGGGTTATGTGATACTTGCGGCTACAAACATGGACACACATGGTATGTATGTAGCAAGGGTAGGGCAATTGTATAATATCATAACTCTTAATTACTAAAGACTAATAGAAAGATTAGGAATATAATTGAAATGTGTGTACGAAAATGTGTTGCATTATTTGACCATAAATACTCATTCTTTTGATTGATTAATTAAATAATTAATTTAATTAATCATAATTTATTGTATGTATATTATTTGTAATGATGCTTTTAAGTTTATAAGAAAACGGAAAGTTAACAACTGGGTTACTTTCTTTTAATATAATTGTGTGTAGTGTATAAATTAACTTATTACCATTTGTATGTAACTGTGACAATAGTGACCTCATTTACATAATTTTTGCAAGCCGTTGAAACGTAAAGAATGTCACTCTGTTCTGTATATTTATTATTAACGTAGACAGCACAAAATGTATGACTAACTCAGCTTCCACTTGAATGAAGATGCCAGCGTAGGAGGGTGACACCCCTTTCCTCTGAACAACAGTGGTTGGCATGAGGAGCGTCGTCCGGCGGCAGGGTGCGTGACGATACCACGAGAATAAAAACCTTGGAAATCTCCACCCTCTACAGAACAAGTTATTTTGTCTATTCGAAACTTCAAGTTTCGAACTTCAAGTTAGAAACCCATTTTGAATACCTATGTAGTTTAAAAATACAACTCTAAGTACTCCATTAATCATTGTTTTGCCAGGACAAAATAACGGGATCGGAAAAACGTCGTTTCACTTAATCACTATATTATTCGGAGGGCATTGAGTTTAGTAGATAGTGTTAAAAGATAATCCGGAATAAGCAACGAACGTACAAAGGCCACAGGTACTTTAGTACAGCCGTCCGCATATATTAATACACTAAAGAATATTTTTATCATTGTGTGGACGAATCTTATCGAAACAGATAGCTGGATCGGTATAACAGAGGCGAATACTAATCGAGGTCTTATTTGGTAAAATTTGTTTTACTATAAATGTCAAACGAATAAAGGATTACGAGTGGATCGCATGTTATAATGAAATCATAGCCGTGAAATTTGGAAGCGAAGGTAGTTGCGCTCGACCCGAAAAATATGTGAAATAGTTTAAACGACGCGTGAAATTATATTGCTAATGACATATTATATACAACAGAAATAACTTTGTATTTCATGAATCACCAAATATTCAGACATAATGGTAAGACTTTATAAAATACATTAACTAATAACGACAAAAAAGTCAATTAAGTATAAGTAAAGTATATTCTAATAAAAAAAAACACCTACGTAAGTGAAATGAAGCATAATTGGAACTTTCATGCATATTTTATCATTTTCTAAGAGTATGATATGACTCTTTGCATTACAAAAATACAAAAAACTAAAACCTCATTTATTTCTTACCAATCCATGAGTATCGCGGGACTTGTATAGATATCACATACAATATTTCACTATTACACTTTATAATTGATTTTGTTACAGAAATAGTACAATGACATTATAGAACAAATTAATCGGTTAAAACATCACTGTGTATTCGGTACGGCGCACTGGAGGCGACTGGGCGGGCGGGCGGCTCCAAGCTAGGGCGGCGAAGCCTTCGTTTATTCCCATTTCCCTCTCACACCCTGTCAGCGCTTTACGAAAAGAGACAGAAACATTGAGTGCAATTTCAATGCAACCACTGCAAGCCTTTATTCCGGGCGTACGCTGTCACGATTAGCATTTGGGATAAATAGAACAAAAACTATTACTATAATGAAGTTTCATTAGATTAGTTATTAAAACTAGTTCTGAGATACATCACATTATGGAATCGTTATATATAAACATGACTGTGGTATGTGAGGACATTCAGTGTGTCATAATTGCTATGTACCTAAATCAATATCAATCCGTTTTACAGGCGAACTAACTTTATTGCCCTGACAATGGCCGAACCAATATAATGTTATGTTCCTACGGTTATCATTGCGTGTCATCGTTGTATTCCAATTTCCAATACGATAAATTATGATCTTAGTTAATCGCTATGAGAAATCAGAATCATTTTAAATAAAATTGTTCGGCTGTAAGATTAGTCTTAATTAGAACTAGAAAGTATTCTATTTAACTGATATTAAAGAGGTGAATTATATAAAATGAAAGCAGTAAATACATTAACATAAACCAAATTTAAACAAATATAATTGTACGGTGAAACCATACATTTAGCAATATTTTAGTAAATCAGCAGTTTACACACTTAGCACAAATATTCATAAAGGCAATTCAGTACGTGAACATAATTCGACCGTCATAGGTATCGTCGCGCGTGCTCCCTCGCCCACCTGTTAAACATTCTGTTATCTGTACTTAGAAACAATAAACGGTTTTAACAGAAATCAGCATTGAATCTATCATTTACTTATCAAAAGAAAGAAATTTCTACATGGTCCTTCGAGCCACCGTGCGGGAACTCGCGTGTTTTTGATAGTCCTCCATCCGGAAGGAGTAGACTAGTGTTGAGAACAGACCAAAAACAAGTGCAGGACTCGTTCAGTGATCAGCTTAGTGGGAATAGCAGTTCTCATCGAAGCAGTACCGACAGCACAGCATAGCAAGACGTCAGCAGCAGGGCGTCGCCATCATCAAGGAGACAGTATCAACAGCAGATCTGTTTCCGCACAGCATATCATCCGTAAATAGCAGAGAACTCAAGTAAGATCTTTCCTTTTTAACTTTAAATTATTATCATTATTACTTACTTGTAAAATGGAAAACCTCTATGAGTCACAACAAGAAATAAGTGGTGCGATAAACAAATTAAAAATCAACATAAAGAAGGATGGAGCCGATAGGAAGTCGGAAGACTACTTCAAGCGTCGGTTAGAGATACTTGAAAGCTATTGGTCAGATTATCAGAATAATCATATGCGTATCTGTGCGTATGGGGTTAAAGAACATAAATATTTTACAAATTCTGAACATGAGCAAACAAGTGCGCTTTATAGCAGCATTAAAACGTTAATCAGTGAACAAAGGTTGGCATTATCAGCCAAAAACAACCCTCCAGTGCCAATAAGTCAATATCAAGCAAGACTGGAGGAGCAACATGAACAATCAGGAGCAGGTCCAAGTGGCAGACAAATGGTGGAATCACGAGGTTGTACCAGCAAATTGGATGAGATGATTCGCAAGCAAACAGCAAACATCAAGGCGTTTAAGAGAGCCGTGAACAACGTTGATCTGGATTCTATCAACGAAAAATGGGAGCTGGAAGACGCTCTCAAAACATTACAATCCAAATGGAAACAGGTCGACATACTCCATTGGGAAATCGACGGAGAAATGTGTGGAGTAGATGAAGATTATGACTGTATCTACAACGAAAACGAGAAAACATTTATCAACCTCAAAAAATTGATCAATAAAAAACTCTGCTCAGTGGCCCACAGAGAACATAGCACTCCACAGATGGATATTCCTGTATTTACAGGTAAATATCATCAGTGGTACTCGTTCAAAGATTTGTTTAATGAGTCCATACATAATAATCTTTCGTTGTCAAATGCACAAAAGATGCAGTTTTTGAAAGGAAAGTTGCGAGGTGAAGCAGAGAAGATCATTCAGCATCTTCCAATTAGCACAGAAAATTACAACACCTGTTGGGAACTCCTTAATCATCGTTTCAACAATAAAAAGTTGATTTTCACTTCTGTCATCAACACATTAATGAGTTTACCTAACATGCAGCAGCAGTCTTTAGGTCAGATTAAAAAACTACACGATGTTACGCTGGAAAGCATTCACGCCATAAAGAATTTAGGCGTAGATATCAGCACGTGGGATCCAATTCTTGTGCATTTAATCTCACAAAAGTTGGATGGCGAAACATTCGCGGACTACGTTGATTCTCTGAAAAACGCAAGAGAGCTACCAGTGTTACAAGAGTTTCTTGACTACCTAGAAAGCAAGTTCACAAGTCTGGAAACTTCCCGTCGAAAACAAGAGCATTCTACACATAAATCAAACCATGATAGCAAACATTCTGGTACGAAAACTCATCAGAGCATCTACAACAGTCAGCATAGCAACAGCAATTCGAAATCATTTTCTAAGGCTTTACACGTGTCTGCTTCATTCAAATGTCTTTTTTGCGGTCAACAACATGGCCTATATAATTGCAAAAAATTTTTAGAGCTGAATAATGAAAGCAAGTTAAAAACAGTTGCGAAATTAAAAATATGCATGAATTGTTTATTCGATCATAATGGGCAGCCATGCATTTCCGCCAAACGATGTCGCAAATGCGACGGAATGCACAATTCAATTTTACATGACGCATGCACAAAATCGAGGTCTTCGCTAGCAAACAACGCTACTACAGCCAACTTAAATCAAAATAATGAAAATAACATGTCTATTTCGTCTCATGTAGCATCCAATGACTCGAGTAAAACGAGGGAAGTGATACTGGCAACGGCACTAATTAAGGTAGTAGCTGTTGACGGATCACATCAGATCCTAAGAGCCTTGATAGACCCAGGGTCCCAAGTGTCTTTAATCAAGGAAGGAGCAGCCAAAAAATTAGGTTTACAGAAATCACGATGCACAGGTGTCGTAATGGGTATCGGAGAGCAACAAAACAGTTGTAAAGGACGGCTGACTATTAATTGTATATCGAATTGCAACAACTTTTCATTTAGCACTGATGTCCTCATCATGGATAGTTTACTCGGTCATTTACCTAGCAAGTCATTTGAGCAATCGAATTGGTCTCACATAGAAAACTTAAAGTTAGCGGATCCCGAATTTTATTCCAGCCGCCCAGTAGATTTATTACTGAGCGCGCAGGTTCATGGCATTATTTTATTATCAGGATTGATTAGAGGTGAAAATCCTTCTCAACCGGTCGTACAGCAAACCCAGCTAGGGTGGATTATTTATGGAGGTGGAGAAATGACATCATATCGATGCAATGTCGTGTTAAATAATACACAAGACATTCAACGATTCTGGGAGATTGAAGATATCACCGAAGACTCTAGCATATCGTCAGAAGATCAACAATGCATTAATTATTATTTATCAACAACAAATCGACGTACAGATGGGCGTTATGAAGTTAAACTGCCTCTTAAATCAGACATTAACGAGAAGTTGGGGTCATCTAAGCAAACGGCTATAGCGCAGTTCCAAAGCCTGGAACGAAAATTTACCAAACAACCAATATTAGCAGAACAATATAAATCGTTTATCCGTGAATACCAAGCTTTAGGCCATATGATACTGAGTCAATGTAATGACAATCACACAATAGCATGTTACTTACCACACCACGCAGTACAGCGAGCTGAGTCAGCGACAACAAAGCTTCGTGTCGTATTCAACGCGTCTGCCAAGACGTCTAGTGGATACAGCGTAAATGACTTAATGTGTAAAGGACCTAATATGCAACAGGATCTCCAAGAATTAATCATTAAGTGGCGACAATATCGGTATGCCTACACAGCCGATATTGAAAAAATGTACAGACAAATTATAGTCAAGGAATCAGATCAGCAATATCAGCAGATTGTGTGGAGAGACTCACCCAATGAACCTATCAGAACATATAAGTTAGCAACAGTTACTTATGGTACAAAATCAGCACCATTTTTAGCAATGATGACATTAAAACAATTGGCTAAGGATGAGCAGCATCAGTTCCCAGAAGCGTCCAAGGTCTTAGAAAACTCCTTTTATGTAGATGACTTAATTCACGGGTCTCATTCAATACGAAAAGGTAAACAACTTATATCAGATTTAAACCAGTTATTGAAGTTAGGAGGGTTCAAATTACGAAAGTGGTCGGCAAATAATTCAGAACTCCTAGCACATATGGACTTCAGAAAAAATGATGGACATTTATTTAATTGTAAATCCGAAAACACATCTAAGACATTAGGAATACATTGGAATTCGGTGGATGATCAATTTACATTTCAATACAATTTATCTAAACAAGACTCAAAGCTGACAAAGCGAATACTTCTGGCCGAAATATCCAAATTATTCGACCCGCTTGGCTGGATCACACCGGTATCAACTAAGCTCAAACTTTTATTCCAAAAATTATGGGTAGATAAAATGCAATGGGATGAAGAGGTGCCAGAAAACATCAGCAAAGAATGGAACATATTACGAACTGATAAAGAAAACATTAATGATTATAAAATACCACGATGGATCGGTTTTCAACCTTATGATGTCATTGAACTGCACGGCTATTGTGATGCATCGACAAAGGCCTATGCTGCAGTTATATATGCACGCATTACAAAACAAAACGAATCCACAGTAGTATTAGTGGTTGCAAAATCTCGTTTAGTACCGATTTCAAAAAGTGTATCAATGCCAAAATTAGAATTATCTGGTGCACATTTACTAGGAAAATTAATGAAGAAGGTCATCAGCTGTTTTGAAGATAAGCATGTACAAGTCTTCGGTTGGACAGACTCGATGGTCGTCTTAGGTTGGTTACAAGGTGAGCCGGGACGCTGGAAGCCGTTCGTAGCAAACAGAACAAGAAGCATTACTGACGTAATTAAACCTGATCGGTGGCGTTACATCAAGTCAGAAGAGAATCCAGCGGACGTAGCAAGTAGAGGCATCTTGGCCTCTCAATTAAAAGAGCACAGTTTGTGGTGGAATGGGCCACACTCATTGAAATCATTTAAGAAAGATTCAGCATATCAACCTGTTTTTACGACAGATGAAGAACTCAAATCAAAATTCATAAGTCAGCAAGCAAATTCTATCTCTCAAAACAAACAGAATGAGAGCATCATAATGAAACTTCTGGAAAACAATAGTTCCTTTTCAAAAATTGTCAACATTTTAGCATGGTTATTACGAGCGACTAAAACAATGCAGTTAACGAAAGTTGCAACATCGACTAAACATAAGTCATTGCCTTCATATCTCACATTACGTGAAGTGCAAAATGCAAAATTATTAATCATCAAACACATACAACGAAGTGAATTTTCAGACGAAATAGAACATTTAAGCAAACATGGCGAATTAAGAAGCAAAAGTAATTTACTAAAATTTAATCCATTCATCGATCAAGAGGGAATCCTACGTGTGGGCGGACGATTGAGTAAAGCAGAAATAGGTATGGAAATGAAACACCCAGCAATAATTCCGCATAGGGGTCGATTAACGACATTACTTATCACTCAAGCGCATCAACTGACCTACCACGGTGGACCTCGACTAACATTAGCAAATCTCAGACAGAAATACTGGATACTGGGAGGTAATCAAGCAGTTAAAAAGGAAATTCGCAATTGCGTGATTTGTAGGAAGCATACTCCTAAGATGCAACATCAATTAATGGGGGACCTACCAGAAGCTAGAAGCAACCCTGCACACCCGTTCTACCATACTGGGGTAGACTACACTGGCTACGTTGAGGTCAAATGCAGCAAGGGCCGAGGTGTAAAAACAACAAAAGGCTACATCGCATTATTTGTGTGTATGGCGACGAGAGCGGTACATCTAGAGCTCGTATCAGATTTGAGCAGTTCCGCGTTTTTAGCGGCATTACGTCGGATGGCAGCCAGAAGGGGAGCCCCACGTCACATATACAGTGACAACGGAACCAACTTTGTTGGAGCTAATCGGGTCCTACAACAACAATTTCATGACATACAAAGCATTTTTGATGACAATTTACGGGCTGAATTGACAGGCTTACAGATAGAGTGGCATTTTAATGCTCCATCTTGGCCAAGTGCCGGAGGATTGTGGGAGAGAGCTGTTAGAAGCCTGAAACATCATCTCAAACGAGTAGTCGGTGAGCAAAGGCTAACCTTTGAGGAATACACAACTGTTCTAGCACAACTAGAAGTATGCTTGAACTCGAGACCACTGTGCTCCTTAACAGAAGATATTGATGACCTGGAAGTCCTCACCCCGGCCCATTTCCTATACGGGAGGCCTGGGGAATCAATCATCGAAACTGAACAGGATGCACGCACTAGGTGGAATTTATTAGCAAAGATTACGCATGATACATGGAAAAAATGGAAATCAGAATATTTAACACAACTTTCAGTACGATCAAAATGGACTAACCCTCAAGAAAATATCAAAATCGGACAGTTAGTAACAATACAGGATGATAATTTGCCACCAGGAAAATGGATGATGGGAAGAGTTGTGGAACTTCACCCTGGACAGGATGGACTCATTCGAGTGATATCACTTAAGACAAAAAACGGCATAATAAAGAGACCTGTTGTCAAATTATCCATTTTGCCAATTTCTCCTAAAACGGAGGGGAACAGGAAGGATGAAAAAGAAAGAATTCATGAAGATAAACAAGAGGAAACCAAGGTCAAACTTAACAAACCAAGGCCAAGGTTTTCCTCGCTAGCTATTTCTTTAATTCTTTTCATGTCATTGGTAACGACATCTCAAGCGTTTAACGTATCAACTTTACCAAGCAATATTTCGTTATATTTTGACTCAATTGGGGACATGCAGCTTGTCAGGGACAAATGGACTCTCATCGTTTATTACAATATGTCTCCATACTGGGATGGCATGACAACAACAACTAAATTTTTAAGTTATTTAGATAAAACATGTAGCGTTCTAACAGAAACAAATCGTTGCAGTATGATATTACTCCAATTACAGCACGAGTACTCAGAAATACAACATTACAACCGCTTACTGCTCGATCAGCATTTTGACGCGCACGCCAGACGGCGACGCGGTCTTATCAATGGTGTAGGTTACGTCGCAAATGCCCTCTTCGGAGTATTAGACCAAAGTTTCGCGGAACAGTACAAAAAGGACATTCAACTTATACAACAGAACGAGCACCATTTAACTAGCCTACTTAAAAATCAAACATCAGTCGTGGAAGCCGAATACAATGTGCTAAAGCGTACTGAGCATAATATACAAATTCAACATAAAACAATCAACAAACATTTGAATGACTTGGATCGAGCAACCAACACGATTAAGCAAAACGTCGAAAGATTAAGTGCAATTCAAGATTTTACTTTGTCAGCCTTAACAGCAGTTAACTTACTTCAAAATTTAAAACGGATTCAAGACACTTTACTAGACACTATTACTGATATTTACCACGGCAAATTTAACTCTCATTTATTGACACCAGAGCAACTGAAGGGTGAGTTACAGCTTATCGCAGGACAACTGAACAATGATGTTACCCTTCCAGTCAACAACATACAGTCAGATCTCAGAACAATTTACAGCATGCTAAGAGTCAAGGCAAGAGTCATGAAAGACTACGTCATATTCGAAATTACATTTCCGTTGTCTGGCAGAGATAAATACCAGATCTACAAAATTCTACAAATCCCACATCAAGTTGAACCTGACATGCTTAACGTATTGCCCGTAGCAGAATACGTAGCAATCAATTTAAGAAAAGATTCATTTTTCCCAATTTCGTTTATGGAGCTTCAACTATGCTTACGCAATGAAAATGCATTTTTATGTACAATGGATAAGCCGGTCAAATATCTTGCAATTGATGAGAAGTTCTGCAAAATTAATCACACCAGCAATCAATGCATCGTCAGCAAATCTCGTTGCAAGGACATGTGGATCGAGTTGAACGATCCGTCAAAATATCTATATTTTTGCTGCAACACATACTCTCTTAGAGTTATTTGCCAGGATAAAGTTACGTATAAACAAATAACTGGAGCGGGCATAATTGATCTAGAATCTAAGTGCATCATCAAAGGCAAAGACTTTGCTTTATACTCACGCTCTCATTCAGGAAACGTGATTAAATCCGACCCTGTAATAGAAACTCCACAGATATCAGAGCTCAATCATTTAATCAATATTTCACTATCGCACTACATAGAGTCTGTGGAGCCGTTAAATGACACCCTAGAAGATATCGGAAAGCAAATGACGCAATTGAAAACAGCTATCGCTAACACACCAGACCACACAAAGTTTAATTTATCAACACACGATGTACACCAGTACGCCATTAGCTATGGCTTGCTTGGCGCAGCAGTGGTAGCAGCCGGAGTATTCTTTTGGAGGAAGCGACGGGCGTCCACCAGGGTGACCAACCCTGAAGAGACGGCTGTCCCAACAGTGAAGTTTTGGAATGAACAAAGAGAGTGCCCTAGTGGAATAAATATAGTGAAATGTTCGCGAAAACAGAGTACGGCTGACCGTCAGCCTAATGATGTGAATATATTAGCTAGTAGTTCGAGTTTAAATAACACTCAAGATGCAGCAACTTCCCCTATACAACAGAAACGATATAGTTTCAGGGAAGATAATTCATGATTTTATTATTGTATATTTTTTATTTTTTTGTCTATTTTTGCCCGGGAGCATGTACGGTGAAACCATACATTTAGCAATATTTTAGTAAATCAGCAGTTTACACACTTAGCACAAATATTCATAAAGGCAATTCAGTACGTGAACATAATTCGACCGTCATAGGTATCGTCGCGCGTGCTCCCTCGCCCACCTGTTAAACATTCTGTTATCTGTACTTAGAAACAATAAACGGTTTTAACAGAAATCAGCATTGAATCTATCATTTACTTATCAAAAGAAAGAAATTTCTACAATAATAAGCCACATCATCCGAAAATAACAAGCAAAATGTATCAGACAAGTTAATCGGATTATGACCGCACTTAAATGACAACACTTCATTCAATAACTCTACGTAATACAAGTTAGCAAAGGACTCGGGGGTTGAGGTGGGTGAACGTACTGCGAGGGCTAACTTTCTAGACCTTGAGCCTCAGACGGCCTAAGTTCAAACCGTGTCGGTTGACTACCCCCTGTTGCAAGGTCGGCCAGTGACGAAATATTCATTGCAATAATTTTGACATTATCTGAAAATACTTATTTATAATATAAAACCTATTGCGTTGGGATGTTTTCATTTTAATTTTAAGTATTATTGACATTGCTATGAATAAACTTCGCGTAATATTTGTATTTACATATATGAATATATAAATATAAATATTAAAGTAATGATTATTATACAAAATGCACTTCAACCAGCAGTGGACAAATATGGGCTGATGATGATGATGATGATGATGACTTAGGCAGGGTTTCTATCATACCGGCCATGGGGAAGCGAAATCAAGGAAGTAATTGAACGCAACTCGATTCGAGTATGCGTGCAGTGACCGTCAGCGTCGTCGCCCACCGCGCCATGGAACCGCAGTGGCGAAATCATTTTAAATTACCCCGGAATGTGGGTAAAACTAGATTGCTACCATTTTTGTTAGGAAAGGAAAAATATATTAAGCCAGTAACTTAATAATTAACAAAGTGCATAATTTTTTTTCTTCAAAAGAATGTTCATTTAATCATTTTAAGCCACAGTCATTACATGAGCAAGCGAACTAAATAGCACAAGCAACAAAAATAGGGAAGTATGGAAGCGAAAAATGGAAGCAGCTAGTGCTGGGTTACATTATAGTTATTATAACATTTTCGCTACTCATAACTCATATCTCGAATTATCTTTTGAGGCCAATGTACCAGAAAAAGCGGGTTGTGCATCCGCGAATCATTATGATAACATATCCGTTTTACAAATGTATGCAATCTGATGCAAATTCAAATCATTTTACAGTAAGATCCCCATGTAGTAAATATCTTTATAGGTATATTTATTATTCATTCAGACATTGAACGTGATACTGACTAAACACTTTATTGTTATATGTTAAACATTATAAGAAAATTTCCAAGCTAGTTTCATGACATCTGTATTTTATATTCTACTCAGCTAATAGAATATGCACAGTCACATAATAATAAATAAGCCTTTCTTCTTCAGCGTAAATTATATTCAGATTCTAAAAAATATACAAATAGGTATGAATTTAGTAATTCAATCTTCAAAACTTCAACTCGTAATAATAGTTCGAATATATACCAATACGTACTACATACAATTCGAGGTATACCGAGTGCCTTCCAAACAGGTTTTCAAAGCTAGGGTTCTCTCTTCTAAAGACGAACAATAGGCTTTATCAATGTAGGGCTGGCGACTGTCACGATTGGTCCAAACCATGAATCAGTTCATACAATATTACAACTATTCTCAAAATCAATATACTAATGCAACAAAATAATTAATTTAGAACGTTATTTTGGTTTTCAAACGTGAACTAGTGACAAAATAAGCAAGAAATGACTTATCTAATTCATTCTTTTTGAATCGCTCACCGCTTCCGGCAGCCCTATAAAAACAAAGTTGGTTACACTTATTTTTTTACGAAGCATGAATAGGAGTGAATAGCGCCGTCCAGGTAACCCGATCTATAGACGTGACCTGGTCTCGCCTACAATGTTCGTGCGTGCCATATGATACTTTAGTCGAATCCCGCTTAAATCACTAACAATCGCGTCATGGTTGGTGAAATGTATTACTTAGGCTTAGAATTACAATAATTAGTAACTAATCATATTGTGAATTTATGACCAGTCTCGGCCAATTGACTATAATTGGAAATTGTTACAACAGATATTCGATAGATTTTATATTAAGTAGTCTTTAAGAGATTTTTATCAATTAATGTAATGTCATTGTGAAAACATTTCAATCAAACGAGTCTAGATAATAACCTGAGGACCTTTCTAAAAATCCTCTGCAGTACAAAGTTGGATGAACGTTGAACGCCCTTTAAAGAGGTTACCGACATCTCAACTTGAGACATATTCAATAGAAAAAATTTTGTATTACACACGAGATAAGGGTCAAAACATTGTGAAACTTTTCTTCAAATGCATATATCTTCTCATTTAGGTCAGGGTTGTTGAACTCGATGTTAGCTGCACATTGAATTTATGAATCAAATATTATATGTATGACAATAATTGTTGAATTTTGGATACTACTACGGACTTTTAAAACCACTGGAAATTAAAGAAAAAAGATCACGCGAGGTTTTAGAAGTCAAAGAAACTTGAAATGGGTTACTATCACGCTCGTGAGCTATAAGCCAAATAAAATGGTTTCATTCAAGTGACAAAACTTCGGTATGCAGTTTTGTTCAGCAATAAAATAATAGAAATTAAATTAAAACAACTTTGTCATTCAAATGTTTTGCAATTGGTCGATATAGTTTATAAACAACAGAAAGGAAGCTGACAGCCCTACCAGGGTTGCATAAGAACACGACGACGAATGAGCCTGTAATGGCTTTGATCCTATTCAAAGAGTAAAGGAAACGTGACATCGAGATTTACGTGTAATGTAATGTTGCTTGTTCATAATCGTAGCAAACATCATACGAAAGAAAAGAAGTATGTAATTCATTAACAACCAAATGTTAATATTTCAATTACCCGAACAAGCCTTTAAATATGCATAGGAATGTAGTTTTGTAATCTGCCTCTATGCGGTGTTGCAATAAAAATAATTACATATACATACTTACATAGTTAAAGTTGTTTAAAAAATATTTACATAACATGAACAACGTATTTTACACCATAAATCACGCGACCTGAACATTATGCTTAAAACTTAATTAAAAAGAAACAAATTGAAGTTCACATTTAAAAATAAGTTTGTTCCCCTATATCTCAACACAATCGCCACTAAAACACGACCAGGAACTAAAACTAAATGCTTTGTATAAAATGTTAGTGTAATTAACGTAAATAGTGTTTATGTTCTGGTCAAACACTCCCAAACACCATTGGGGGTCGTAACCAACGGAACGACAAAATTACGAGCTAATTCAACGAACCCTATATTTATTAAACTGTCCTCAACTTGCGGTAAGTTCAGGAAAACCAATCGCGTTCAAGGTACTGGTTGGAGCAAGCAATTGTATACCTTACTTTTGTAGCAGTGCCACTAAGAACAATATCTATAAATAATGGGTCTCGATTCGGCAATTTATAACATTAATTATTTTAACAGGTTAATCAGATTTTGTTTCCTTAACTAACTTTTTTAACCCTTGATTTTGCTGTACAGTGTGCACATCGAACATGCTTATAACACGTGCTTCATTTCAAATAGGTATATAAAAGTATCTAATTCAACTCCACTATTTTGGGGTAATTTTGTTATTCTGGTATTTAAAAGGGAGTGAGTGAATGAATGTGTTACCATGGCCACGAATATTTATATCTAAAAAAAAAATATCATGCATCTTTTGTTCTAATAAAAAACGGCCCAGTTTATATATTTTTCTATAAAGTTGTAGTTAAGTAGGTACATATTATATTTGAACTAAAATAGTCCACTGTTTAATTGCCTGTAGGTACCTATAATAATTAAATAGCTTATGTTACTGAGTAAATAATAGTGAAATTAAACTACGTTTTATAGATTTTGTCAGGCAGTTAGCCTGCTTCTGCTTCGCCTATAAAATAAGTAAGTATAGCAGAACTGTCAGAAATTAAATAAGAACATAAAATTGAGTAATAATGAAGTTCTGAATTAGTAGGTAGATATTTTTTAATAACAGTATTTTCTCAAGATTTAATGATATCGGTAGCTACGGGGCCACAAATATTGTAAACGTAAATAGTTCTGCAACAAAAACCATAAAATTCTATATCGTTTTTTTGCAAAGGTAACATATTAGCTAAGCGAGTAGGTAGTACCAACTGTAACGGCTTAAATGACCTTGATCGTGTCTACCTACATTTTGACGTTTCCTTACAAAAATACACATTTGAATAGATAGTGTTTGTTTTTGTATGTGTTTTTGTAGTTCTAATTTCGACGCGGTATAATTAATAGTAGGCACAAGGCAACTAGACAGAGAGCAAATGATATCTGTTTTTAAACGTAAGTTTGGTTTTTTGTTTAATAAGAAATTGGTTTCTATGCCAATTTTATTATTTGACCTTATTTTTTTAGTACCTACACTAGTTACGGCTTTCTAAGACGCGAACAGGTAGGTGTAGGTATTAGACATTGAAATAAAACTTCTTTTTAGGAATTTTAGGTTACCTACGGATTAAAGGTAGGTAGGTAATCTATAACCTAAAATCTGTAAACCTCACTGCAGAGACAATGGTATGCATATCTTAGGCCGTTATTTCATTGGAACGTTCTCCAGCTGTACAATTCACCTAGTATATGTTCCAGCTCTCCATGTCTCCAGTCCTGGTATTATATTTACGTAAGCATCACGTAAAAGCTGGCTGCACGTGACCAATAACATCTCATTCATAAAACATTATGCTTATCGACTCGAGAACATTATGTACTTGGAATACCTCAGCCTTAGTTTTTTTACTGTGAGCAGTAAAACAGGTTTGAGACAAAGGCACACGTTAAGTTTGAAATCTCTAAACAACTATTGTGTTTTATATTTCCAAATTGACGTCACAACAAACGTAATTTGCTCCTAGTGTTTTCTGTCGATACTTTTAGGGTCTAAAATCCAAAAGTGTACCTTCCTATCGAAATTCTTTCTTTTTCAAATTGTCTATGCATAAAAAATGCGATTTTTTAAATACACAAACATCCATGCCCGACTGCGAATGATTAAACAAACAAACTAGTATCAGCAGGCTTACAAATACTTGTTCTTTCGGAAATCAAACCTGTGACCTGTGGTACAGAAGCCAGCCATTGCGCAAATCGTATACCCAATCAAATCAGTACAATTTTATTCATTGATGGTCGAGTCTTATTTTATCCCAATCTACTCCCTACGTGAAGTGGGAAAGTTATAAACTTTCCCACTTCACGTAGAAATCCAAACCGTAGGCTATTGGAGAATTTCCCAACAAGAGAGCTTAGTAATAATTTCTCTGACCTGGGAATGTAACCTCCAGTTCGAGCTAAGTTCATCAGTCGCAATAGCGACCTTTACAATGGACTAATAAGGCAGTCAATAGCATTACATCTATACTAATAACATAAATGAGAAACTATGTCTCTCTGTTACTTTACGCTTTAACTGCTGAACTGATTCAGATGAATTTTGGTATGGAGATAGTTTGAGTCCGGGGAAGGACATAGGATAGTTTTTGTTTCGGACATTGTCCCTAAAAAGGGCAAAAGGGGAGGAGGGGGGGTCGTATGCGGAATAGATAATTTCTTTACCGGGGAGGCTAAGAAATAAATAAGCAGATAGGATAACATTACTAATTCTATGCGGACGGAGTCGCGGGCAGCAGCTAGTTTTGAATAAATTCACAAACATTACATTGTTTATTGAATTGGAATACTCTGGCGTATAAACGTACGAATAAATAACAGGAAATTCTATTCGGTTCCACGTGGAATTGCATATAAAAAATTGAATATAAAAGTTACGGGGATTGCAATAAAAACGAATTCACGGAATCTTCATTGGCTTTCCATGTTCCAATAAAACTGTAATCTAAATTACTCTCCCAGTAAACATATAGAAAACTCCATGCACATACTAACTTGCATGAACGACCAAAGTATCCACAAAGTTTTGTCAGGAAATATATGGGTTCATACCAAAGAGGGCGAAATGAATAAATTAGATAACATTAAATGTATTGCCGCCAATTTCTTATGGAACAATCTCGCTGATCAATTTTCGGCGAAACTTTCGGCTATTAGAAACAGAAATGGGGAGACTGGCCTATACTAAGCCCACATGTATATGTATATGTTCGAATAGGGTTGCCAACGACAGACTTCTCTGATCTTCCATTTTAGCTACTTATTGTACAGTCGAACAAGCTAATTGGTTTACACATAGATCGGTCTACAGTTGCATGTATACCAATTAGTTTGTTCGACTGTACCTCACTTAAGATATAGTAGGTATAATGTACTTAAATATTTGGACGACAAGGTGTGATTGGATTCAAATGAAAATAAATTCAAAATATGTATCTCTATTCAAGTACACGATCCTTTTAAATTTTGTTTATTCAATATTCAGAACACGGCGTTAGAATTCGAAATCTGGTGTTGTTCATCTTCAAAAATTTGACCTTCAGTAAATACAAGTACACAGTTTGCAAGTCGATCACTGTGCGTGACCTATGAGATCAACGCACTTTCAATGTTGAATAACGGTGTCTCTGGAGCCTAAACAATAATGGAGGCAATTTTAAATCTACTTATTTTAAAGAAATGCTTCGAGATTTTTCTTTCTTTATCGAATTTCCTGAATGTGATTTTATTGCTCGTAATTTATGGTTATCGAGTAGACTTGTGGTGTGACCAGTTGACTGTGAGTCCCGAGTTCAAACTTAAGGCTTTGACCACTGACTTTTCGCAAGTTATGTGAGTATAAATAATTTATTATTAATACCTAGCTGGCGATGATTACTTTATAATATTATGTATTGCTTAATATCCAGTAAGTGAAATTTTTAACGCGCGAGAACTATTTTAGAATGTATTCACTGTAATATTCTGTCTGCTATGTGACATAGCTGTGGGTTGTTAACAAAATATTCTACAAACTTGTGGTTACGGTAGGTATATCAATTAAACCGCAAGACACGCCTGTGGATTACTGTGACATAAATTGCGGTACACGCTTATTCGTAAGCGAATCTACATAATTATGACTATATGCGACCCTACACATATAACTAGGCTCATATACAAGCCGCTTTTTACAAGAATTGTTTATTTTTCTCTTGGAAAAGTCCCCGTGGAGTGTATTTGTATGTAAATAATAAATACATAAAACTTATTTACGATTCGCGCAGGTGTAAGTAACACGCGCCGTTGAGTCCGAATTTATGAATACGTTACGTCGATAGGGCTAACGCGTTACGTTATTGTAGCTGCTTATTAAAGCGCGTTATTAAGCTTTACAAAACGGATATTTATTAACAATTATTATTCGTTGAGACGACTGAACGCACAAGAAAAACGAAAGAGATGTTCTTTAAAGTCGTTTAATTTAGTTATAATATAAAGTTTGTAAAACATACTCGGTAATAGAAAACTGGCAAACGATATTTACAAAGAAATTAAGGAAGAAAATAAAATGAAACATTTCGGAAAACTTGGGCGCCCCGCGGTGGTAAAGGCAGAAACTTTATTAAGTTAAAAAGTTCAGTCTCGGTGGAAATGCGTTCGGTACTACTTATTTACACGTAACTGCTTCTAGCGATTTAATTTTTAGTAAAATATTTAAATAAACATAACGTTTTATAAGTTTTCTAAGCTGAAATTCTATGATCATTATAATTGAAAACTGATTTCTACACCTGCTCGCACAATTAATTCATCAGCATTAATACCACTTATAATTTTATCTAATCTATTTTGTTTTCTAAGTTAGGTATGACGTGCGACCTAAAACATACCGTATTACTCTGCCCACCCCATCATACTTATACGAAAAAAGGTAAAGTTAACAATTACTGAATCACTTACCTAACAAAAAATATTAAAACGAGAGCACTCTCAAGTAAAGTAGTAAAAATAAATGGTATTTGACACTATTCATTTAAGCGTAGTTATTTTTGGTAACAGGTAACATTTTAAGCTACAACCTGAATTAACTAACAAGTTTTGAAAGCCCCGGGAATGGTGTTAAAAGCTTTTTAGAGCTAAAAGGGTAAAATACGGCAGTAGCTCTCTATATTTATTTTATGGTAGCAACACATTTAACTACGGGACGAATTTCAGACCTTCCTCGAACATTTATAATTTTAGCGTCAAACACGCTTAACGCTAGACTGCGTTATTTACACCGACAATTACACCGTTTTTAACGAAAACTCACATCTCTTTTATATATTTGTAAACTAAAAAATACTATAAATTATTTTTTCAGTTATTTTTCTTGTAAGAAACACAATTTTTTTAGTGTTCAAACTTTTTGTTTCGATTTTTATTAAGTTTTCGCGTGGCATTGCCCGTTAATTGTTTAGTGTGAATAAATGTACTGATTTCTATTTTAAGTCGAAAACTTAAGTACACGACGATTAAAAAAAAATATTTGAATTGTTTGACAGATATTTAAAATTAACGTTTAAAATAAAATACGTAGGTACTTTAATGTTTTATTTTATCAAAAGCGGGCTATACGAATGAAGTGCCTCTAACAGATAATTTACATGAGAAAAAGCATCAGCATTACACCTGTTTAAGGATAGATAGCAGCCTATCAAACGTATTGTTCGGCCAGCGATTGACAGGTTTATAATTAGAGCTACCAAGCCCCAATGTACAGCTTTGTATACAAACGTGGCGACGCCATGGCGCCGCACGCGATCCCACCCTCCCTACAAGTAGGTACTTTCACCCTACGTAATTCAACCCATGGACAAATGTCAGTTGATGACAGATAATGTAGGACTCAAATCATTCGGTCTTTCATTCACTAGCAATTACAGGGTATTTTTGGTTTTTATGATTCTGTTTGTATTCTATTGCATTTCACGTAATTTACTTATTTGTTCAGAGCTTCTACAATAGTGCTTGAGTACCTAGATACCTTATTTGAGCAAAGTATGTATGTGGCATTAATGGTTAATGTTAAGAATCCACTTATAAAGGCATAAAATTGGGAAATACTTATTTTTACTTGTGGAGTCACATCTCCATAACGTTTATATCCATAAAATTTTAACTTCACCGCAGAAATAATCAAATTATTATAGACTTTATTCAAACCAACGAAAAATGAACGCCCAGTGCATAAGTAAACCTCAACACCGTATTGATCGTACCCTTGCAGCGAGGAGACAAAAACTTCCGTATTAATTTAGCACAGCAAAATGCTAAAGTACCTACTGCATGATTTTATTTTAGTCTGCCTCTACATTGTTCCTTCACAAGCCTGAGCCTCGTCTAAAAAGGGAACACAATACCTCTATTCTTTGTTTTGAACCCAATGTACCCCTATGTCCCTTCGGCGTCATATCATGCAACTTTCGCTATATCGCTCCATTCTTTGCTTCTCATGTTCATTCATTGAGTCTTATGACGTCTACATCAATTGTATGACACACTGACAGCCGCGGTCATGTCATTGAAAATATGGAAAGCATTCATGAATGATTTTATACTACAGTATCATACAGTAACGTACATATATACCGTTCTCAAGATTTTTTTAAATGACTTCTTGAAAAAACATAAATATGTTCACAGTAAATAAAAACAACATCAAAAATATTACAGGTATATATCGAAACATAAATCGGTAAGTCTCTCACCGATTGACTTCTAAAGTTAGCTTGTTTTTTTTAAATGGCGGCAATTTGTCGTCGCCGAACTGTCGCGCGTGGCCCAACGACAGCCATCTTGATCCAATAAATTTGTAAAACCGAACAACTTTGAAAACACAACACTTAGATCCATAATCCTACGATTTGATTTGTTTCGTTGACACGGATTATGTTATTATGGAGGTGACAATAGTAGAATATATCTTTTTAAATGTAATATGTATGTATGCTCATTATGCCCAATGCCAACAGCCTAATTTATATTTTAAGATTTCTAGTGCAAGAGAAAGATGGAGCGGGTAACTTTTTACCTTACTGTAGGCAAGGTAACAACTGCAGGTCCACATGTGAACATGAAGTCAACAAAAATTGTGTTCCATTTTTTGAGTTATAAAATGGCACTGAAACGTGGATATAAAATTGTTGGTAAACCTCCATGGTTTACCAACAATTTTATATCCACGTTTCAGTGTGGAGGGATAAAGTTTTTTCCACCGTACTTTCCGTCAATTAACAAGGGAAATAATTTGATCGCGAATTTCCTGTCGACTATTTAAGTTCTAGACTAAACGAGCCAGGTAAAATGCCTGAGTGTTTACCTTTAATTTGTAGGTACCTACATAGTTTTTATTTTATATAGACAACAAGCGGCATGGTAATAAGCTTTAGAGATTATTTTCCCTCTTAAGTGATTTTGAATTAAAAAGGAATGCGAAGGAAGATTTTAATAGGGATGCCAGGGTTATTGACCTTCGCAAGGGATTAACATTGTCTAAGCTAGAGGATTTGTTATTTACCTGTGTTTAGGAGATTGAATAAATTTATTATTTATTTATTAATTAAATAAATAATTCGTAATCAAATTTTGTTTTCCATTGAGGTAAATTATTTTTTTTCTCCTTCCATTCACATAATGTTCAGTACTTTTCTATGAATATTACAAAAAACATGTAAGTAGCCGTAGTAGGTACGGGTCAAATTTATTCTTTCAGAACATACCTTTGAGGTACCCCTCGCTAGGGGCGATACCTAATCATCCCTGTCGCCACCGCCACACGGCTGTTTGGGAGGACAAGGTAAATATGAAAAACATTTGATACTCTGTTTTTCTTTCATCCCCGGCCTAAATGGATGAGGATATTTATTTGTATTTTGTTAAGTAACGAGGAAAATATTATTGAAGTATTTATATTATGGTACTGTTTTAAAACAGTACCATAAAAACCAGTCAGAAAACGTTTTATACAAATCTACGTCTGCAGCATAGCACTGTATGGCTGTAAAACTTGACATAAAGGGACAGAGAAAGGTTAAACGCGTTTGAAATGTGGTGCTGGAGGAGGATGGAGAAGATCAGTTGGACCGAAATGAAAACAAACGAGGAAGTATTAATGATTGTAGGCGAGAAATGACAGCTGTTAAGAACCATAGAGAATAGGAGAGGGAAGATGTTTGGCCATTTGATACGACACGACGACTTCTTTAGAACGATACTAGAAGGTAGAACTGAAGGAAAAAGAGGAAGGGGAAGACCTAGACGAAGTTTTGTTGATCAAGTGAAGGAAAAAGTGAGAATCGAGTCGTATCAAGAAGTCAAACAGAAAGCAGGAGATAGACAACAGTGGCGATTGCCCCACTGACAAGAGTTGAGCTTTTAAATAAATCATAATAACTGTTTTAAAAATAAATAATTTTAGTATGTCGATACTAGTTCTGTTTTCGATTTTTGAATGGATGATAAGTAACCCTATCACATATCCTCATCATCAGAATGAGGGAGGTATACCTATATATAATTATATGTACATAATATACAACAAGCCTATCCCGCTGGCTTAGTGAGGTTTGGCAGAGTTTACATACCCGTGGTAGAGATCTCAGTTACTGACTCCTTACATACATTAACCGAGTATTAAACATTGAAGCAAAGGTAAAGTACCTTTGCTTACTGATTTTTATCGCGGCATATTGATATTGTTTTAAGCCCGCAGCATCCATACCCAATGTTCATATAACACGATAAAAAAAAATGCCTGAGATATTTTTTCAGGAACTTTTACTGAAAGTCGCATGAGAACCGTAATAATAATATTTTTTCCCAAGATTCTCTGCTATAAATGTATTACGTAGATATAATTTCGCTCCTATGTACATACATTTACACTAATTTCTATTAGCCATACTACCTTTCATTGTACCAATTACCCGGGCCGACAATTTCCAACCCTGTATTTACAAAGGGTAAGATTGCCTTGCCTTGAGTTAAACCGCACTTAGTTATAATTTATTCATAAGACTATAGACAAAGTCTGAAGTTTTCTAGCCAACCTCTGTGAATAAATAAAGGGCGGTAATCTATATTTCATAGCATTACTTCTGAATTGATTGCGAAAACTCGCAATATAGTAAATATTATTTATTTCTGTGGTATACATCGGGATTTGAAAAGTGTTTGACTACTAGACAGTACATTTGGAGCTGTTGCTGGACGATCAAATTCTGCGCCACGGATCGAGGGTTCGATTTCCGCACGGAACAAATAGTTATATATGTCCTCACAATTAGTTTCAGTGTTGCCACTTAATCCATCCATTTCTGCACATGTATGCACATTTCTGCGCTTTCCACCTTGCATTCGTTTTGGGGTTGAAGTAAGTACACTACAGGTAAATGTGATATTATTTTTGAAAAAAATGAAGATCTTGACTACGGTAACGATAAATTTGTTGTTGTTTTAAATATGGAATCCCAAGTATTAGCAAATCTGTACAATTTAAAATAAGAACAAACACAACTCGGATTTAAGACGAGACGGCTAGACTGCAACATAACAAATAAAAAAAAAACTGATCACTAAGTAAGACTAAGGTGACCAAAATAAAAGGAAATTACTACAAACAAAGAGTTTTGGCGCCAGACTATTATCACCAAAACAAACACCGGAAACTAGTAGTAAAAAAGCTAATTGACTTTTACTGATAAAGTCGAGTTTGAACGCGTTAAAATAAAGCACAAGTTTAACAACCATATAATTGTATACCTTTTAATCTTGTGAAGCTAATTACTGAATTAAGTATTAAATTTAAAGTTAAATATACCGATTTTCCAAATTACTATAGTCAGTATCGCATCTTTAAAAAAAGTTTGGTAACTGTTTTTTTTCACTTACAGGAATATTTGATATTGAAAGAAAACTACTTTAAAACAAAGGAGTCTGGTCGTTTTGTGGAATTCGGATAAATAAAAAGGTACAGTACCTGTTAGTAATAACACCAATATAACTAAAACATCAGCAGCGGCAAAATTAAATAACATCAATATATACCGCAATGATATCCGTAAAAAGCAGTCTAATTTCAAAAAGTTGTCCGATTAAAGTACACTATACCTACTGATCTTGTATTTTAAGTAGGTTTTAGAATACCAACGCATCCAATAAAAATGGCCTAAGCTTATAAAGCCCGCGAGCTTCTCTGAAATCCTATTCGCTTCTCCTTTACAAGTAATATAAGGGACTCTGATGCAACGGCGCTCAATGCATCTAGGTCACAGCAATTACTCTGAGGACAATAGCTGCAAGGATGCGCCTGACGCAACAATTTGTGTGTATGACGTCATACACTCATAGTACAGGCTACCTCGTAAGCCTCTGGCTTTAAACTTTAGTGGATTAATCTGTGGAAACTTGGACTGTATTGTTAAAGCTACAGAGCTTTATTTGGTCCCGTTTTCAGAGGAGGACAGAGCTATTCACTTTGTAGCAATGTGTCCCTCTCTAACGGTAGTAAGAAAAAGGATTTGCAACTTGGTCCTTCATCTTGGTGATGCAAGCAAATATCACAATTCTAATTAAGACCGAAGCCGCATCTATTACTGTTTACTTTGTTGTTTTGCATCTGCAATAACGTTCTAATTTCGTACTTGATGATGTACCGATTCATGACTACCATGATATAAGGGCGTTATACAATATGAATTTCTACAACAGAATCGAATGATTCGTTCCACTCGATATTATATCGAAGGGTCTTTTATCAATTAATTTAAAGTGAATTCTCGAGAGTACAAGTATAATTTTACAATAAATGTCTGCCTACATAAAATCTTCTGAGCAGCAATCAAGTCCCTGTTCCTCGCACAAAAGAAAACCTCAAGATAAGACTTTACCTTTGCCACACAAACAAAAAGATTGAATCGTTGCGAATAGAGCAATTAAAAGTCGGTGTGGAACTCTCTGCGCGGCAGCTTCCTCGGCTTAAATGGGCCAAGCGGGCGAAGCCGCCGGCAACGGAACTGAACAATGTCAGGCTTTTCCAATTTCAAACTATTAGAAAGACTATGCGAAGTATAGGAATGAGCTTACAATGGCGGAGTGTATTAGGTTGTACTGTTTGAAATAGGAATGGAGTTTATTGTTCTTTTTTTGACGAGTAAAAAGGTTTTGCTTGATAATTAAAAAATGTGAAAGCAGATATAGGTTAGTTATATGTGATTTTTAGTTTATGTGGACTGTCTAGCAACCCGTTTTGTGCTAGCGTGGTGGACTATAGCCTAATTCCTCTCAAATGATAGCTATAGGCCAATAAATGGGTTGATGATAATGGACTGCGATGTCGTGAGATTTCGAAATAATTTGAGAGAATTAGGTAAAGATGTTGCCATAACGAGTGCTAATACACTAATTAAAACATTACTAATATCGATACAGGTTTTATGGAAAATCAAAATATCTATGAATAGAATCACTTTATTGGTCTTAGTTTTGAAGGTTGAAACAATCTTATAACATAATCTTGGTAGCTAGCCTTTATCAGCGTAGGCGAAGAAGCTACAGAATTAATAATTCATTTTATGGTAAATATTGAAATAGCCTTTGCGTCTCTACTATTATTACAAACTTTCTCATTATGAGCAAAACGTCTAAAGCAAAATGCTTTCTATTTTATTATTTCGACTTGGGCTTCCTACGTATTGAGCATAATAAGCTGTCATAACCTCGTGGTATTACTGTGAATTCAACGGTCTCGAATCAATCCCATTAGATGCGTATTTATCACATGCTCAAACGGTGAAGGAAAACATCGTGAGGAAACCTGCAAGCTTGAGAGTTTTGCTTGATGGCGTGTGAAGTCTGCTAAGCCGCACTAGGCTAGCGAGACCCAAGCCCAGCAGTGGGACGGTAGATAAGTTGATGATGATACAAAATTCGACTGTATCTTTATGTTACTAAGATTAGATTACGAATGTACCGTATATTGAAACAGTGCAAAGATATTTCAGCTTAAAAAAACCTTTCATTTACACGTACATGTAGTTGTTTTCAAAGTCGATGCACGATGATTGAATTTCGTGTTTTTTTTTCATATTGTAGGCCAATTTGTATCAAATTGCTGTGGTGAGGTGCCGATGTATGGCGCGTGCCGGAGTAGGGCAACCATGCGTTGTGGAACAGCAGAAACATTTTGACAACAATAAATATGAGCAGGAGATTGATTCTTTCAAGTTCTAACTAAGCAGATCTGAATCAGACTGGAGAAAGTAAGCTTTAGCCTTCAAACCGTCTCAAATTCATTGCGAATTAGTTGTTGGTAGGTAATTGGTAATTATTCTCTTCAAGGTGCAACAATTTCTTTTTTAATAGATGATTTTCCTAATAAAATAGTCTGTCACTGCATGGTATTGTCTGTTTCCATCAAAATTATATTCAACACCTTAATAAAATATGACTTTAGCAAAGAAGTGTAAAATAACTGTTGATAATTAGTATTATTTATGAGAAGTGTCCAGAAATGTATTTCTTAAAATTATTTGAATATTACGCACTAAAATAAATTAAATAAAAAGCATTTTTTTAAATAAATATTTAAACCACATAAATTTACTGCGATAAAACCGGAAGAGTAATTTTATTTAAATTAGGTACAAAGTACTATTACATTTCATGAATGTAAATAAGTACATATACAATATACATATCTTGTCCTAAGACTTTCGTGGGCATGGTCCTACCACAGGGGACGCGTACGTCTATATTTAGACAGTTTTATATTGGCACAATCGGGTTGCGGCCGTTGCGGGTCAATCCGACCTAATGCGGTGACGTTACCGCGGCGGAAGGGTTAGATAACCCGTCAGTTCTAGCTCGTAAATCTAAATGATAGAGGTCTGTTGAGTAAGATTGAAGTATTTTTATGTTATTGCCTGAAAAACGTCATTCCTGATGACGTAACATCGATGCGTGTATGGAAATCTGATGTATGAAGTCAGTTGGTGAGACGGTACCGTTTTGTTAACCTCTACTAGGGTATAATTGGGCGCCATACTGTAAATTACCGGGATGGAACCCAAAAAAAAACTTATATTTCAACCCGTTTACTCCCGGGCTAAAGTTCAAAGCAAAACTTAAGCTGTATCCCAAAGCATATATACACTTTGGAATAAGTATAGCTTACTGTACTGTAGAAATAAATAAAACCTTCTACTTTTATCTTATAAGTACAAAACACGTAAGTACGTTTAATATTATATGAAGAATCCACAATTAAATCAACAACACTGACTTATAAAAACGATTTTTGTCATACATATAAGATGCAAAATAAAATTCGTACAAAATAGTTTTATTTTAACTATAATTAATTCAAACGACCGCAACCCAATTCCATTAATTATTATTGTCATCTCACAATACTTTAAACATACAAGGACATATTTCATTAATATTGTCATACAGTTAGGCTAGGAAAAAGAACTAAGAAAGATATTCAGACAGCGTGCGAGGAAAAGCAGATAATATCAGATATAACTGATTTTATTTTATTAATCTCTTATCTGCAGCGAATCACAAAGACAATAACAGCGAACGAAATGACAATCGATATCGCAAGAATCGAATGAACAGTCGATGTCGACTCTACTCGCCACTCGACTCAATTAAAACGATAATCGAAGTAGCAGCCTGAATAGATTGCCTTGCTTTTATATCAAGAAGTCTGAGTGTTGCAATATCATATTTATTTATGGTAAAGTCATGGTGAAATAAACTTATAAGTACCTAGTTACTGATATCTTACTCTTACGCAAATGTATTAGCGATTAGAAATATAATTATATACTTTTTACTGATTTTATCGCGGTACAATGATAGGTATTTTTTTATCCTTTTAGTGACAGACTTATACTAAGTACCTACCTATTACCTTAAATGAATGATGTGTATTTCTCATGCTAAATATTATAACTAACATTTATAAAAGAAAAGAAAGCATTCTTTAGATAAATTCTAACATTTTACACTAGCAAACGATACTATAATAGCAAAGAAGAAAAACAGCTTCCAATATTTTTATGCTCTATTGTGATATCACATTTTATGTGGAATTTTATAACCCAGTACACTACTCATATTATATCATATGTCTTGAAAACATGGTATGAAGCTTCGAGCGCAGTCGGAAGTATAAAACTAGTACCTATATATCCACACAAAGAAATTTCAACCATATTACGTTATTCCTAGTAAAATAAACTCGATGTTTTGGTAATGACTGTAACCGGCTTGTAAATTCGATACTACACAGGCTCGTAAATGTAAAAGTACGCGGTTTTGTGTGTGGTGTAAATACTAAATAAAATGTACGCCTATTAAACGTTGGTTGCCCCGTTTTATAGCGATAGGAGCATCCTGACTGCGGAGGCGGTGCATGCACGTTGTCGCGTACGGCACGAGAAGAGTAGTAAACGCGCTGAACAACAGCTGAAGATATACAGGCCGTTAGAAAAACGTTCAATTATTCCGTATGATTTTAAAAGGACTACAGAAAAATATTATTAAAATTTCACTATTTGATATTTATTTGAGACAGAGGGAAGACTTTTCACAGACAGTAGGAAACCTACCATAGTATAAAAGATAAGACAAGAAATGTATTGTTTACACTCAACATTCATGCCATGAGCATGTGCTTAACTGCTCAGAAAAGCTGAGAAAAGCCAGTCCCTCCCTAACATCAAAAACCTCAGGAACCGGCGACGTTCATTATTTAGTTTCTTCTTATTCCCTTTAAAAAGCTTACGTTCATGCAAAAATTTGCATGTCCATGCATGCCTAGACATCAGCATTGGTCAAGTTCTATGAAGAATACCAGATGTGATTGAGAGATGGTGCGTGAATGCACCAGCCTTTATGTAACAAAAAATAGTTGCATTTCCCGTGCCGTACACAACAGTGGAGCCATCCCACAAGAGTAGGTCACCATTTCAAAATACTTACACATTGAACAGCCCGACTGCTCCTGTTGAACACAGGAGACACCACATCGTCAATCGAGTATCACACGCGACGCTATTGTCTTGAATATTTCATTGAAATTCTATTGATTTCTGTCGCACCCGTCTGTGAGGTGCGAGTTTTGTATTAAAGTTGTTTTTGATTGCTTGGACGTCGTTCTAAACAACTGACTTTTTATAAAGTACGTCAATTGTTTCAAGTTCCTTTTTGAAGTTGATGATATATCAAAGGCAAGGTTAGCTAGTGTGTGTGTGTGTATTATATCAAGACTTTCGTGTCTGGCAGAGCACGTAAAGCCTTCGACCCTGGCTGTCCTGTTGTAGTTAAAAAACCGAAAAGTTTGACAATCAGTTTCTCCTTAGGATTTCGGTATTGGGTTGGTTGCGAAGGTCTGATCGCGATGGTTTTGTGTAAAATACTAATATATTCAGTCGCATCTGAGTCTAATTAAATTGATAGGTGTTTATTTCCAAACTTTTTCAAGTATTTATGAAAAGTATTCTAGTTGCACGGATCTATAAAGTTGATCTTATGGAGTAGAATCCGATAAGAAACTCCATGTACATACTCTTAAAATAAATAGTATTGCAGTTTGCAGTATTCTGTATAAGAACAAAGAGATAAAAGGTCCTTAAATTGTTAATCTAGAGATGAGGTTTTCTTCCATCACTGGATGTCTTTCAAGTCATACGATAACAACTTATAAACAAATAACTAAATACGTTTTATGTCTATTTATCCCACTTCATTAAGATGTAAATACAGGTAGGTTTGAAAGCGATCATAACATCGAGTGTTTATGAATAATGTAATCTTTAATTATAAGGAAACCAGATTTTGTAATCCAAATCATAATCAACCGCAGATTTGTGCATCCGTTACATTAGTAAATGAGACCGTAATATCTTTATTATAGAGTTTCAAATCTAACGGACCGGGCTCTGGTGTCCCGAAATCCTTCACCAGAAATACCATGCATATTCACTCACTTTATATGTATATTACATATTATATAATACATAATATACAGAATATCTAATAGATACATATAAATTTTTTAATGGGTTATTAGTTTCCGTACCACAACGTTAAATTAAGAGAAGGATAGCGGTAGTCAAACTGTGAAGTGCCATCTCTCTCTTATAACCTAAATAAGACTATTTAAACACGTAGTAGGGCTCCTGTTATATTGGGTGAGGGTTTGAAGGTAGGTTCGAGTGTACACGTACCTATTACCTATTGGTATGCTTGAAATAAAACTTTGAATTTAAGCTTTCGTGAAATCGATTTCGATAGGAATGTTCGGAAATTGTATTAGTACAAGTACAATTAGTTTTTACAATACCTGCATTTCTGGCGATCCTCCTTCATCTCTTATAAGGAGGAGGTAGCTGTGGCCGTCGATTATCACTTCCTTCTTGAAGCGGCCACCTGATAAAAGATACAGAAAAAATAAACATTAAAGAATGTTATATCATACACTTGTTAGTCATACATGCCTATTGCCTACCTTTTTTTTTTCACTTAAAAACAATTTTTCTTCTCATTTTTTTCACATTGAAAAAGCCAATTCAAGACATTTGTGAGAATAAATAAAACAAGAGATTTGTTTCATTTATTTAAAATTCTAGTCTAGACGGTGCAGACACCTTTTATTTGTTGCCCTTCCACGAGAAAACTAATAAAATAGAAATAAGATAGGTACCTGACGACTAAACAAATCTAGATAAGGTAAATATATCCCTTGCCGCCGGTGTTAATAATGATCAAGTCTGTGATGAGTGGATTGTGTGTAAATAAATAGCACTTGGAATCCTACGCAATAATCGAACCCTCGAAGTGAATAAAACAATCATTAAAATATGTACAATCACAGGTTTGTTGAACTTTCCGCTCATATTCTACATGCGCTGCCATCTATCGGTATAATGAAGAATATCTAAACACAGATCATGTGCTGCCATCTACTAAACATAATAAACAACTTCATAACAGCAAACTCTACATAGTTCCGCTATTTGACGATAGATGGCAGTATTAGCATGGCAAAGTTTTGAAATAAATTTACTGACTCTTTTCGCTTATATAAAATATCTTTTTAAAACACACCTTCAGGACTTTCTTCTTGCATATACGCCCCAGTTAAGTACCGATGGACAAGTGCCGATTTTCCACTGTCCGGTGAACCCAGAACTCCTACGCGAAGTTCTGTTACACCTCGTGAAGCGGTCCATTCTTGACTGTTCACAAATGAATCTGTAAATAAAGATATCATAACGTTAATATTTATTATATATTAAAAATTATGTATTATTTAATAAAATAGAATACAGTTATTATTAGTCCCTAGCGGCGAGTAATAGAAGCATATTTTCGCCACGAGAATATAGATGGCGCTGTTTACAACCTTATTGTTTTGAATTATATTTTTTTACTCAAACAATTCTTTCTCAACTTCTTATATAAATTTTCAACAAACCCGACTACGAAAAAGGAATAACTTTTTTAACGATATATTGTGAAAGTTACATAACAAAGTATTTCTAACAAAATAAATAGTATAACGACACAACTTTCACTAAGGTATCCCATTACTTCCTGGACGGTTGAAATACGGTTAGATAAAACTGAGGAATGAAACCGGTTCGGACATTGTGCCAATCAACCGTGAACCGACGTAACTAAACCGGTTTGTGGAATTATTTACACTGATAAATTATGTTAATTTATGCAACGTTATCTCATATTCGCTAATACTATAGCTAATTAACCCATATTCTACACGTCAAGTCAGGTGATAAAGAATACGCAGTAGGTCTTGAAATAAAGAAAACTGGGTCTTGGTTTTATGTCTAATAAATCTTATACGCTTGATAGATTTTATCTAGACAGGTATATAATTATGATAAATTATATTATTATTTCTGTATAAAAAGTGTTTTTGTATAAAAAGACAGTTTTATGCGTTTTTGTTTTGAACTTTTAATACTAGATGGCGCTGATGTTTCCTTACGGCCTCTGAGAAGAAATACCGAAACTGATACTTTTAGTCTTCACGTAATAACAGTATTACTTATGGGTGTGTCGCGATATATCAGTTTTGGAATTTTTTGTCCCGTATAGAATAAGTAACGAGCGCACTATTGCGATCAGTTTCTGCGTCACAGGCCGAGGGTTCGTTTCCGCCAAGAACAAAATATTTCAATAACCTACAGAGAATTGGTTCGTTCGGGGATATAGCCAATAAAAATAATGATATTATGTGTTAGACAGTAAAAATAATACGGGTAACGACAATTTTAATTATTGTTTCTCAGCGACCCGATTAATTTAGGTATTAAAGGTGGCTCTCTGTGGTGAGGGTCTTGGGTACAAATCCCGATAAGAGCAAAGGTTTGTTTGATGAGCATGGACATTTAATCTGTACACCGATGTTTGTATGTATAATATATATTATATTTACAAAAAAAAACTATATTCGTAGTGTATCAAACTATCCAATATCTGTTTCATAAGCCTCGTTGCTCAGCTTGGCACTAGATGGCGTTGTTTCATAATGTCCGTATATATTTATATCTATCATTATTACATACGTACATTTTTTTTTCATTATTCCTATATATTTAACAATACTTGTTTAACTTTCAATGGTTAAATATATTGCGGCAACCTTATTTACGATGTCTGTCACCGGGTATAAAATTGTCTTTACCCGTATTTATTGCAAATAAAGATGTTATCTTATCTACAATAATTAATTGCATAAAGTCACGCTCAACAGTAGATGATATGTGAGAATTTTGAGATATTCATGTTTAGATTACACAGGAAAATTTTAATTGGAATAGCAGTTTAGTGAGCTCGAATAATTGTTCAGAGATAATACAATTTAGAAGTCTTCAAGTCACTAGTGAGTATAAAGTTTTCAGTTCTTGTTTAATTCGTCGCCCACATAAATATGTTATTCATATATATTTTTTGTTTTTGTTTTACATAAGTATTTGACTATATGACTGATGTGAAGTTGTGTCAGTTATTAACCTCGCCTAGAGTAGGTGCCAACCGAATTAGAAAAGCATAAGCAATTTTGCCAAACAATTTCGCAAGCGGACGCCGCAAAAACCAAATTGAAAGATCATTTTCGTTTCTCATGCTAATTCAAATCCATTCAACGCACGTTCCTTTACATAATTCGCAAAGTGCGAAAATCGCCGATAATAATGTTATGTCAACTTGCACCGAAAGCGGTAACATACGCAACATGTAACTGCCTATAACTGAAGACTTATTAGCATAAGGATAATAAATGCCTTTCATGTTCTGTCAATTGTCGAAAACGAGAGGCTGAGGTAAAGAATAGGCATTTATTTTTCTTTTACAGAAAGTGTTGCCACAAGTTTCTTTATTTGCATACTGTGGATAATCCTCGTGATTCTCACGCCGTTAGAGGCAAAACTATCACCTGTCTTCTTGACTTTATGGTCGGGCGATGGCATAATGTGGCAATTACCACGAGAACCTGTGAACATGTAGCTACACCTATACAATATTCATATTTTATGTGGTATATTTACACAAGACTTTTGTCTATACAAAAACTACGTATATGCAATAGACGATGGGCTTAAGACTATTAGGTCCAATCAAATCAAAGACATTAGCTAAGTTTTTGCAGCGCAATATTGGTTTACCGGATCATACCTAATTATATCCTTATTTCAAACTCCTTTTACCAGATAAACAGTTTCAATGTTCGGTAGTCTTCGTACAATATAATGGCCAAAACGTTTATGGCAAGTCATAAAAGTATAACAACAATAAAACCTGGGACACAATCGTTTTATATCATAAAACTGCACGCGTGCCTGCAGCTCGGTGTACATCCGACATTTGTCATGGTGCGGCCATTGCATAAGCGTGTTCATGTACAGCGAGCGTGATCTGGATCACTGAACAAACCATAGTTTTACCAAAGACCAAAGCCGTACTGTTTGATGGTACAGTGGCAAGAGGTAACAACAGCAGGGGTATTACTCAACTGCCTTAAAGTCCCAATTGTCCAGTAATTTATTCGTCTATATTACTCCCCAAAGCTAAACAATGAATCCCTAGACTATGGCTTAGCGGTAAAATATATGGTACTGCATTCAATTCACTAACAGATTTATATCAGTCAAGACTATCTGATACTAAATTATTAACTAGAGTCAACAGAAAAAGTACGTCTTTAACTCAAGATGTTATTGAGGTTGCAAGGTACCTTATGAAACGCGACATCATCTTTCAAAAGACGTGGAACACTAAATACTTCACAGTACTCATTTATAGTAACATACCGTAGGCAGAGATGCAATAAGAGAGCTCACCACTCATTAAATCCAGCAGTTCAATCCAGCATCAAAAGCATCAAGTCATGTTACCCTAGTAAGTTTCCATCGCTACCCTTCTGGCCTCAACCAATCCGCTGACATTTCCACATAGTGTGCTGCTAGTCTTCCGGATCGAATCACAACAATAGGAACTTAATGGTGTAAAGACACCTTGAACCATAACATTTGAACATTCTTCTGTGATAGCGGAGGTAGCTTAAACATACTAAAATTTTACCTTCTTCAAATCTACTCTGATTTGAGAATGTGCAATTATGATAAGCCAGGTGGTACATAGGTAGGCGTATGTAATATTGGTCTAATTGAAGTCTAAGGCTATCTCATTCAATTTCTATGTTTCATCCATTGAACTTGGCGGAGAGAGTCAATAATAAATGAAGATAAGTGAAGAATTGAAGATTCAATAAGATGAGAATGGAAGAAATAATAAATATTATGTAGATTTACAACTATTTACATATGTAATTAGATGAGTTATATATCTATCATAAAGACATATAGAGTAACATCCCAGGGCCGCCAGACGTCAGGTATTTTCTGACGAACCAAATGTGGATTATTGAGTAGTGCTAGTATGTACTAAGAACGCATGCCTACCAGCTATCTTGCCTAGTGGGCCAATTTTCAGGTAATCAAGGTACATACAAATATTACTTACCTCACGTAAATTCTCCAAGCTGATTTTTACGTATATTTTAGGCAATATCCTTAAAAATAAGTCGCCAACACTCCCAGTCACTTTCCATCGGCCGTATTGCTTTGCAGACACTTTAAAGCTCCCGAAGGAATTAATTAACTTCACGTAAATTCTGATGCTCCATTCTTGTAAAAGGTTTCAAAATAGTTGTGACAGGAGGCAGACCGATCCAAAAGGCTAATCATACCCCTTAATTCAATTTTAATGCCTCTGTGGGTAGGAGCGTGAGGGTATTATCAACGCGCATGAGAGTGAGGCAGATTGCGAATATGCGGAAGTCTAGGGGATGATTGGCCCCTTGGATCGCTCTGTCTTCTCGTAAAAGGTTTTGAAATAGTTGTCTGGTGGAGATATAAACAATGGAGCATCATAATTTACGTGAAGTTAATTCCTTCGGGAGCTTTTAAGCGTCTGCAAAGCAATACGGCCGACGGAAAGTGTCTGGGAGTATTGGCGACTTATTTTTAAGGATATTGCCTAAAATATACGTAAAAATCAGCTCTCAGAATTTACGTGAGATAAGTAATATTTGTATGTACCTTGATTACCTGATACCTGAAAATTGGCCCACTAGGCAAGATAGCTGGTAGGCATGCGTTCTTAGTACATACTAGCACTACTCAATAATTCACATTTGGTTCGTCAGAAAATACGTGACGTCTGGCGGCCCTGGGATCTTGGACTAATAGTCATATGCAATTTCTTTAGGAATTGATAAGTTTCTTAAATTGGTACCAATAGAAACAATGAAAACCACCAAAAAGAACCAAAAATCACACTCATAAAAGTTGATTAAATATCAAAAGAGAACATGGCAAAATATAATTCCAATTTGCGATCTAAACTGCGGTATTAAACTAGTTGGGTTCACATAAACCTCACACAATAGCCCATAAACGAAAACTCCAACAAAAACGAAAGCACTCCAAGAGACGTTTTATAACATGTTTACAAGCAAAGGAATCGCCGTCATTAACGCATGTTGCCGTACTAAATAATTTTTATTGCTAACCAGACGCATATAAATCAGATTTGAGCTGGGGTCTTTTGTACACCAGCACACATAGGGTTACATTAACATTCATGGGACATCCCATGGGGTTTTATGGCGTCGTCAAGGTGTGAAACGAGAGCTTAATCGTGTTTTTTGGCACTCGAAATGATGGGGCTAATCTTGTACTGGTAACCCCAAAATTTATGGCGCTTCTTTGAATTTGGGGCTTCAAAAAAACTAGTGGCTTTTGATGTGTAGTCATAAATATACCTATAATATAATTTATATGTATATAAACACTATTTGACGACTCGGTGGCGCAGTGGCTTTTGCGTCACGGGTTGCGGGTTCGATCCCCGCACAGAGCAAATATTTGTACCTTCTACAGGTAGTTGAACCGGGTTTGGGCGTTTGTGTATGTGAAAATTTGTGTTTGTAAACGCACCCACGACACGGGCGAAAATCCTAGTGTGGGGGGCAACGTTATTAAAAAAAAAGAAACAGTATTTATACAAAACACTTAAGAAAGCATAAAATTGTATTAGACCGTATTGATTCTGTCAACATTATTTTATACCTTGTTCAACATTAGGTTATACCCTGAAACACAGGTCTAACCTAATTCAGGCATATTGCTAGTAAGAAAATTAATGAGTTATTTGTATTTAATTGTAAGATAGATATTGTTAAATGTATTGTACTTTTATTTATTTAATATATATTTTTTTTTTTATTATAGGCTCCATTTAAGTTCCTTAAAATAATTATTTACATATGAATTAAAAACTAACTGACCAAAGTTTCTTACCGACGTGTTATTTTATTAGCAAATTTTCTTATATACAATCCTTTTCCTGAGAATAAAGAACGCAAAGAAAAAAGAATCTTCCGATTTGGTGCATTCGTTCTGAAATTACTTCGTACATTCTGGCGATTCATTTTTGTTTATAATGAAGAAAATTACTGTAAATGAATATTAGTTCACTATTAAAAAAAAGATTTTCATTAGTAAAATGTTTTCACAATCAGTATAAAGTCTGCTACAAAGAAATTTTTCAATGCTCTAAAACAATATTTAATCTCGTCTCGTTTTAATAAAACAGAATAGCAACGTCTTTTTAGCTCAGTTATTATTTTAAAGGACCTAAGTGTTTTTATGAAAGATTCCGGTTATAACTAAAACGAGAATAACTAGCTGTATTTGCCGGGGTTTTATTATGAAGTAGTCCTACCTAATTAGTAGTCCTATCCTATTGAAATTCCTACACCAGTACGACACTGAAATTCTTGAACAAATCCGACTTTATATTATATACCGAGAAAGTTTGTATGGATAGATACATAATGTGGATGTTTGTTGTGTTTGTCAAATAAAACTCGCTTAACGGATTTAGATGGAATTTTGCATACAGACAGTTTATTACTAGGATTAAACATTAAGGATTTTTTTATCTATACATATAGGTACCTACCTACCATGCGGACAAAGTTGCGGGTCTAAACTAATATTATATTTATAGCCTTGAAAATCTAGGTTTCGTAATTTTGTAACAGCCTTAATTTACGTAACATTTAAAATGAAATTGGAACCTTTGTTATTTCTAATTACACGGGTCTCCTGACAACATAGTGCCAGACATTTTTAAATTAACTAAATGAACTTGCCAAAATCTGTTAATTGGAGCGACTCACGAAAGCGTTATGATTGGTGTATAACCTTGACCCCGCCCAGTGCCGTGACGCGTGTCAACTGTCACGCCTACGTAACAGGACAAGTTTGAACTTGGAATTCAAGTTTTAAACGGAGGACCACGAAACATGAATTCGGCTCAATAGTCACTCACTCGACACCGACTCGAATCAAGAAAAAATGTATATATGTACATACACTGTTATAATATTGACGGAACTTTGCACACAGATAACCAAATGACCTTTAAATGATATGCAATTTTATATAATTTCAATTAAACACATAGATATTGAGAAATAGTCATAACACACCAATTTCATACGCATAGACATGAAAATAAAATTACTTTATTATTACGGACTAAACTTATAGAAAACCTATTATGTATAGTTTCATTTTTTTTTAATATTCTCATGATGAGTATAATGGGCAATAAAACCCGTATAAAGTAGTAGTTTTAGTCATAACATCTTGGATTACAACTTTGTTTAACAAACATATTTATCTTCGACTATAAAACAAGTCAAGTCGTAGTTTAAAATGTAAGTTCTGAACCTTGAACTTTGAATTTAAAGAACTACACTTCACAGTTCGTTTACTGTCGGTTCCCTGGTAGGGTGGATGGGGACCACAGTACGTGTGCTGGGAAGCGACGAACCATTCGTATGGCTTCCTTCCGCTACTAAATGAGTCCCTGCCACTGTCACTGCACGGATTTTACATTTTAAATTTCAACCTTTCCGTAAAATGTACCTTTTTAGTATGATGACTAGCTTGAATTTAACTTGCAATGTTTCTTGTTTGTATGGTATTGAAGTTCGATGTGATGAAATGACTTGAGTCCTACAAACAGGATTACTTTCAGAGGAAGAAGGTCCTTAATGTGTAGGCATAGGCATGAAATATGTTTAAAGAAATATTTTTAATAAGGTTATAGATGCTGCAAACGTAGATGATAACACAAATTGTTGACACAACAGTTTATAACTCAAATTCATTATTTTAAGGTACGATGCCAAAAACTTACATAGGTACAGATAAAATTGAACCTTAGTTCAAGTATCTCAAGATCAATCTTCGTATAAATACTATAACATATTAGCAAATCGAAGTCTATTAATTCTCCGATCGAAGTAATTCGATATCCTGATGTGAGATTCGCAGAGAGCTCGGTTTTTATACAAGCCGTACTTTGTAGAGTACACAGTACTGCTGAGTGCTTTTAGTGGCGGGATTGGATTACCTAAGTACGGCTTAGAATTGTGCGCCGGTTGCTATGGAAACAGCATGCCCCGAATTTGGTTTACAGAATAGTGATGGGGAGAATAGTTGTGTATTAGAGTATAATAGGTTATTAAGCAATATACAACAAAAATATGATATCCTATAATCCTACTATCGAGCTAAAAATAAATTAATGTCGAAATAATTAGATTTAATTTAATTACAATAATTCATTAGTATGCTTGTAGGCCCATGTAATATTTATGTACACACATTCAGACTCTTAGCTTCTATTTAAAAAAAAATAAAAAAAAGGTAGTGTCATTAAGTTTGTCTACGATATTTTCAAAGATTCCATTGAAGCAGTTTTGGTTTCTACTCATAATAACCATTTAATAAATCTCTTGATATTTTACAGTATTCAGTGTTGGAAATTACATTATAATTCTCTCTTAGTATGCCGTTATTGTTTCTGTATTCAGAATACAATATAGCAGCTGAACAATACTTCCTTTGCCAAACTCTATGGATCAAATTATTATAAGATCAAAGTATTCTTATGGGTCCAGGTTAAAGTGAAAGAGACGTTCCGCCATCTCAAATATATCAGTTTCGTTTCCTATGCATTTACATAAAAAACTCGGTTGAATCCCGAAAAGTGTTTCTTGACAAAAAAGTTGTGGAAATTTTCTTACAACCTTATGTCAAACGAATTAAGTTCAAGATTGAATGACTTTATGTTGTCCGAAAGCATACAAAATTTGGGTAGTTCATTGTATCTGTAGCATCTATAGTTATAAATCGCGCTTTGCCGTGTATTTGCTATAGAATAGCGATGTAAATGGAGAGGACATCTGTCTATTCAAGCCGAATTTAGTACAAATTCGTTGAATTGATTTTTTTTCTCGGAGTGGACACACGCTGTTAGCGTTATTTGGACATTGATCGTATGATTTGGACCGCCTACATCACTAAGAAGAGTATTAGATGATTGTTATTTTATGACAAAGAAGGTTAGAAGGTCCCCGAGCTTTTAAGCAGTGTCTAATATTCTATCATTAGGTAGTAGCTATAAATTAATTTGTCTGGCTCATTTGTCTCCATTTGGGATTATTAAACAGCTATGTTCTCCTGGTAGATTGTCGATCACGACAGAGTGATTTTGTTTTCAATATAAGGTGATGATGATGATTAATGATGATTATTTAATATCTGCCTCGTTGGTCATGGTCATAAATGCGACTGCTGAGCAAGAGGTCTTGGGTTCGATTCCAGGTCAAGCCAAGTGTTATTTGGTTTTTCTATGAAATATTCTGTAGAAGCTCGTTATTTAATACCAAGAGTTCGTGCCCGGTTGATGGCAATAGGCTCGCCCCCTATATGTATATTATGTATGTTTATATTAATATTATTACAATCCCCACAAATCATATCTTTTACAACATCGATGGTCACAAGCAGACAGTCTAAAATATTTCAAAAGTATTACCATTATATTGTAGTCTTAATATTGTTAGAGACCTTAGTATAAAACTAAGTACAACAAACAATAAGTTTTCCAACCTTTAAAGCATAATGGTGCATGACTCTACCGGCCTTGCTACAACGAGAACATTTGCGTCTCAATGACACAGTGTAGATAAATAGTAATAATAACGGCAATTATGTCATACAATTGTGTTAAGAATTCCGTTGATTGAGATCTGATTGGGATACTGATTTGGTAATACTGTGTTAATAGATCAGATTGTTTATTTGTTTTCAATGTAATATCGTTTTAGTTTGTAAAAGTTTCTATATACCTCTTTGATCTACTATTATTATTCTTATACGTGGTATTTAGGTCTTCTATATGAAGAAACTCCGTTTAAATTAATTACTTATCAATAGGATCATATTTCAATTTTCGTTACGACTCTTTCCTATCTATACATATAGTATATAATTACATATTTTAGGTCTCTTATGTTTCTTGCTAATTTTCGAAAGCTTATCTTAGCGCTACTCTCTGAATATCGATAAAGGCATCCTTATGTAGGATGGATGGCAACGAGAGGAGAAAATATGTATTTACAATGTAATGTTGACTTAAATGCGAATAATCTTAGTCTAGTAAGACTTCTTACTTGATGAAATGTTCCAATGGGGCTGTACCACATCATGCTTAATCAATTTTAAAACATGTTTCAAGCATCAAAAGGTTTAAGATGGTATACACAATCTATAACCTATCGGTGTCCAAACATTGAAATATCGGAAAGCAATCCGTATGCCGATAATCTTACGGTCGAAAATGACAAGTCATTATAGAATGTAATATTTCTTCAGCGAACACTACTAACGCCTCTGCTGATCCTGTAATTGCTGTGACGTCACGCGCCGGCGCCGAGTCGTTGCATTTTAAATTAAGTTGCAGTAATAACATTAATGTTGACTAACATGTGATATCATGGTTGTCACTTGGATATAACATCGGGAAACATATTATATTAGATATTTATAATTATCTACTAAATCATGCTGTTTTATTTATGTACCTGAACTGACTTTAAACTATAATTATTCTCCAATCTTATCCCATTTTCAATAGTTAGGTTCAGTTTTGATTTCACAATTGATTCAAGATTGAAGTCGGTTTTTATTTTTATAGAAAGTGAAATATGTAAAGTCAAATAACATATAATAATAACCAGGTTTAGTGTATTAACTGCTACTCATTGGTTTAGGGAAACAAGCACGGCTGCTAATCTTGTGGCGGTAGTAGAGATACCCAAGGATGAGCATTTTTGGGATGAAATTACCAATAGCAGCTTGGAGTTTAATTTTTTTCTTAGTTAATGGCAATTGGCTCATCCCCTATTACGTGGATATACACATTAGTACCTCTATCTACCCCAGCGTGGATAAAAGTACATAAGTATCAATACAAGCGTCATAATATGGTTTTATGCTGTTCTTATTCTGCCAATCACCAATATACCGTTCCTCAATTAATTCTCTTCTAGAATGTACGACAATGTCAACTAAATTAATGCCTATTACTTTTTACGATCCGTCCTTATTACACAGAATTTAAACAAAGTGAAGTCCACACTATATTAAATTTTCTATCTTCTGTCCTTTTAATAATAAAAGCGATTATCCATTGCAAATACAACGTGGTTTAGCTAACCTATTATGACTACACATTTTACAGAAATATTTCAATATCCATTGTTACCGACATTATTATGAAACTAGCAGTATGTTTACAGCTAAACGTTTGTCCGCGATACTGGAGACTTCGTTAGATCATTTTTGTCCCGAGAAAATGCGCTTCATGTAGAGTTTTTAATAGGAAGTTAGAAGTACAGTGAAATGTTGAATAAAATTAATTGATTTTGTGCATAATTTGGGGTTTTTTAGAGGAGTGAGTGATTATTAAGACTGTTGTCTACCTATATACTACTTACCTACATACAGAAATTCACGCCATTTTCCCATAGGTGTAGGCAGAAACTAGATACAGAACTCCATTCAGATCTTGTTGTCTATAACTTCGAATAAAACCTTCCGCAGTTAATAGCTATAAACATTATACTTTAACAAAAAAAATACATCCATTTTTGCCTTGAAAACACAAAACCATAAAACACGATTTTCTAAAACGACAACCCTGTTTTACAAGAGCGAATTACAAACTTAATACTACATTCGAGTCCAAGTATTTTGAATCTTATAATTATTTTAATAAGGAACAGTTAATAGGAACAGTTATGAGGTTAATTAAATTGAATCTAAAAATAGCAAGAATATATGGACTAATGATGGCAATTTTCCGCTAAATTCTTCTGAGAGATGTTTCTTTATAAGGAATTAATAACTTTAACGTAATATTGTAGTTGATGTGTAGATTAGATGATGTATTGCATTTGATTGTTTGAAAAATCTTTGTTTTATTTCTATTTACTTATACATTTTAATTTAGGTATAGGTATGCATTTTAATTGGTGACTGAGGTAGAAATATTAGACGGCATCTTATTAGGCTCATTTTATTTGTAACTTACTTTGAATTTCATCTACATTAGAAAAAGAGAGAAATCTTCTCTTTGAGCTGTGCCAGTACCATTACCAAACGCCAATTCTTGACAGACCAGAAAAGAATTTGTTCAAAACTCTTTCTGGCTATGTAGGCGGATAGTTCAATCTAGGAGTTAGTATGTTGTTGTATGAAGATTCATCACCACGCTGTATTTGTTTTCATATATTCTTTTATTCCCTACAACATGGTTGAGTAGACAGATGCCGATACACACGTCATGCTCGTGAATGGGTGCTATCAGTTGGGACTGGTCGGCTCATACATGTTATAGCAACCTAAATTGGTTTTAGTTATTTATTTTACTTTCATAAATCATACGTTTCACATCGAACTGCACCAGTCTCATATTGATATTACATACATAAAGCAATGTAAAACAAAACCAACAATTTTGTATTTAATTTAAAAAAGTATCTATGGAGTTTCTTGGCGGTTCTTCTCCATAAGACCTACCTTTTGGAACCGTGCAACTAAATTCAATTTAATTCGACAATTCAAAAGTACCTGTATTAGTCTAATTGAAATAAATTATTTGATTTGATTTATAAAAAAAGTTGTCCATCATAAAAAAATGATGCATCATTAAGTTCGTAGCTTGCACCGATAACGACTCTTGAATCACCCGGCGCCACATGTCGCCTCCGACGCTGATTAATCGACGCAAGCGCATCCGACACTGCAAGTGTTGCGTTGGTCTTAAGTTTAATATATCGTAAGATACGTCCTTAATGAAAGTAAGGAAGTGCATCGTAAAGAAAAAAACAAAAACAAGCTTCTGCCTGCGACTTTGTCTGAATTTTCATCAAACTGCTTATTTCGTTCTTTTAATTATTGATTCCCTTAATTATTTACCCCTTTTCGCTTTTTTAAGGGATCATTTTCGGATTAAAAATTATGTCCTTCCCCATATCTCTATAACAAAATTCATCTAAATTGGTTCAGCGGTTAAATCGTGAAGAGGTAACAGACAGACAGATATAGTTTTGTGTTTAAAATATATATACCTACATATGGATTAAACCATAGAGACGTACACTCGGTATGAGTGTACGTCTCTATGGTTTAATCCATATGTCTCTTCCTATAGGGGTAGGAAAAAATACAGAACATTATGCACCACCATCCTGACAAACTTACTACGTTCATACATTAATTTTCTTTCATACTATATGCACGCTGGTTACGAGTACTACGTAAATTAAAATTCACTAATAAGTACCCATTATTTGCAAAATTCACAATTTAAAACTGTACTGAAAACTAGTGACGGCCTAATTACAGTTTGGACAAAACACCGATATCGATATAATGATTATGATATGTAACGGCTCTAATAGAAATATAAAGTAATCAGAATACATTTGCAAAAAAACAAGTTATAATCATGCAATAGTTATTATTATAACGATGACTTACGTAGTGACCGCTCCTGTAGAGGCTAGATTTATCGATAGTTCTTTTTATTGCTGGCTGTCAGGCGATACGTTAAAGTCCTTGATATTACTAGGCAAAGTTTGAAGTTCTAATTGCTTGTGATCATGCATTACTTGTTTGGGTGAATGGTCACCTTAACATTGGCAATTTCAAGTTTGATAATATTCTAACCGGTAACACGACTATCAGGATAATAACACACATAGGCATACTTATAGGTAGGTATATAGGACAAATAAGTAATTTTAAAATACCACATGTATTATTTCACAGAATTTTTCTGGGTAAATTGCTCATTTAAATAGAATTATAACTACATTGCATTATGTTGATAGAGATTCGTTTTCACGATAAATAAAAGAGATAAAGTGGCAAAAAAATGCACATTATATAAATTCAATAAAATAATAACTGTACTTAAAATAAATGATCCATTTTGACAATATGACACACGGAACCGATTAAGATATTCATTATAATTAATTATTATGACTCTTAAGTACTACGTGCAAGTGTTACAATTATCGATCTGTAGGAAATTGCTCAACATTTCGTTTTTCAATACCAAATAAACCAGTAAGGCGGAAAAGTAGTTTTTGTACAATATTTTTTCCTACATTCACCGCGTTGCCTTTAATGTCGTGGTTTATAGTTTCCAATCTCATAAAAAGTACTTACGGTACAACGAAATGGCTTCGGCTGGTTTTGTACGAGATGAATGATAGAAAAAGGGGTTGTGTAAAATATTATCGTGTTTTGCGTAATGCTCAGCGGAGCGCGAAATGAGCTGATATCGCGGGAAAGTCGATGCGTTATAAGACGTCAATTGGATAGTCATATTTTTAGGAACTAAATGTTCGGCCACTTTATTTCTTATTCGCTCATTACTGAATTTCAACAAATCACATATGTTTCTGAATGGATTTATATTCGATTATCAATAGGACTTTGTAAGACTTTGCTTAACTATGTCTAGTTAAGCAAAGTCTTACAAAGTCCTATCTGTAGCTAATCTGTCGATTAGCTCGTAACCTCCAAATAACCTGTAGGACGTAGGTCGAATAAACACTTATCGCTAGTTGTAAATGTACAAGAAATTTCTCCACTACTTTTTCAAATCGTCTCTTTGCACGTAACAATATCTAAAGTACGTGACTTATCACAAAAGACACGCTCTATTTTATCGAGATGAAACAGAACTACTTCTAAAAGCGTGTCTATTCTTGAGAAGGTAAATTCTACCTCGCAAGTTTTGCAACAAACACAAGTGGTCTCGAAATAATTAAATTAAACTTCAATGTCGTGCTTCTTCCCTCATTGTTCTTCCAGCATCTGCCCCAGTTTACCTGAGAACATCTGCCCACTAAATAATGTGGCATTGAGCCCTTTGCGAATAGATTAAGGAAGCTTTGTGTGCAGTCAAACCCTAATCTTGAGTAGGGATGGGATAGCGGCAACTTGAAAAGTCTATATCGAGGTAATCTATATAAGAAAAAATATTACTTTTAAATTAACTTATAAATTGTAATTTAAGAAAACTATCTAAGATACCAAAAACAGTATGAAGTCTATATTATATTAGCTGGAAAAATTACAATTTAGATTTATAAAGCCAGTGGCATTATTTGTTTTATACATTTTTTCATTGTTATGACTTTATAGAGATAATATAAGAATCTTAACCATTTTATCAACAGCGATATCATTTTATGATGCACGCCCGTATCGAAATAGCGTAGGTTGATATTATTTTCATATCGATGAAATACAACTCCATGATTAGATAGGTATTGTATGATGTTTATCTTTATGAGGAAACAATACTTATTCGGAATTAATTTGTACCCAAAGGCATTGAACTATCTTTCATCAAAAGTGATAACATTATTAGTCTACATTTCAATGCACACATATTTTCTTTAATTATTCATATTTAATATTTATTCACAAAATTTCGATAGGAATTGTTCTAATCATATTTAAATTAATTTAGCAAGAAAACTTTATATCGACATTTGTAGTTCAAGATTTTTTTTCCCAACTCTAACACTCCTTACTCTTTTTAAACATTTCAAAGGCATAATTACATGTTTCCTGATACGTGAATTTCGCGATCATTATTATACGATTTACCGGCGGTTGCCATGGTAACGCCCACTATTACCAACAGAACCCCAACTTAACCCGCTTCGTTCAACAAGTAAAATATCTGTTTGTGTTTATGATGCAAATAATTCTTTTATGACGTTAATTGATTTAGAATTATGACAGATGAGACGATGTGTAAATGCATGGGAAAGAATGAAAGACGAGAAAGTGAATGGGAATTTGTTGTTTCCGATTTATGTTTGCATAATTTGCTGTGAAATCAATAACAACTAGTATTTTTGCATTCTTCTTTTCTTTTTAAATAAGATACGTGGATCCACATTAGAATTTCTCTTATAGGTAAGTATTATACTCATAAAATAGTAAAAGGTGATTTGTTTTATCGCCTTAAAAATAAAAGTAGAAAATAAATTACCTCTGAGGTGTAAAATAAATAAAATTACCAGTTGACAGTTATTTCTTGTCACTAAATAAAATGTACAGGTTACCGACCTCAACATTTTTATTTTTAGCATTGAATAGTAATATTTATCTAGAATTATTTTTAAATTATTTGCGTCATAGATCATGATACGACGTCATTTATGAATAATATTACTCCCACGTAACGATCAGTTAAACTCGAAGAAATTTTAAAATAAGTTCATTTATTTTCCTTCTCATCATATTTATATCTTTATTTCTGAACATATTTTTTTTGTCGAAATTTCAAACCCATCGGAATAAAAATTCTCCTAAAAGCAATGATGTTATGTCACTACAAATATACTCAGAAATAGGGTTGGCCCGCCAGAAATAAAAAACATATCGATAGCGCAATCGGATCGCGATTTACGATTCAGCTCGTGCGGCGCGGCTAAACAATGGCTTCCGTTTCCTGCCCGCCACGTGCGCCCGCGCACCGAAACGATTGAAATTCGGAATTCACTTAATTGGAAGAGATACAAATCGAGATATGGAAACAATTAAAAATAATTAAGGTAATTTATCACATTTAAATTTATTTGAGGGGTAGGTCATTTGATTTAATTTATCGATCGTGGTGGTCTCTTACTTATATAATGCTTTTTATACACCTATGTTTAAAAGATAAATAAAGGTGTGTGTAGAACTGAGAGAAAATGATTTCCGTTTATCACCTTTTTTTGTTTTTTTTTATAAACTCTTTTATTTATTGTCTGTTCGTTAGAAAAATACGATAACAGTTCGTATTAATAATACTATAAAAGAATAATAAAATTGTAAAAATAAAAACAATTGCGTAATGCAGATCGAAGTAAATTTTTTTTGAACTCTCATATTCTCTAGTTTTATTTTGAGAAGTAAAATAATAATATTATCTGAGAACATAAACATTTTATATACCGTTTGAGTTTTATGACTAGCTGAGAACGCGTGCCAAATGTAACAATATTTATATTTTGTAATAAAATCAAAATCTATAAGTATTTCAGATTTTTATCTAATTTATAGTAGCTAACTCGAATTTTATAAAAATAAACACTAGTTTTCAAAATAAAAGTAAAGTGGGTATAGTCAAGATAGCCACGGGTTAAATCGACCACATCAAGCTATTACTATAATATCGTTATCAGAAATAAAATCTTGATACAAATGCTTCACATATTTTTAATATGAATCCTATTAATATCAAAAGCAGTTCTGGAGGTGTTCAACCTTCAGATTAGTGAAATGTTGTTCCATAATGTAGATTCTATTAAATCCTATATAGGTACATATAACTCGTTAAGGTACCCTCAAAAGATCTATTTTATAGACGACCCGTTTAGCTCAGCGGTAGTTAACGCTGCCTGCTGTGCTACGGGTCCCGGGTTCGAATCCCGGTAGGGACAAATGTTTGTGTGATGAGCATCAACATTTGTTTCCGAGTCATGGATGTATATATGTATGTATTTACAAAAAAAAAGTATATAATTATGTAGTATATCAACCAACTAGAATCCGTAACACAAGCCTCGTTGCTTAGCTCGGGACTAGATGGCGCTGTGTGTCATAATGTCCAGGAATATTTATTTATTTATTATTTAAAGAAATAAATATCAGTTATCACTTAATGACAATATTTCCTACATAGTACGATTATGTTTACAAATTCCATACAAGATTATAATTGACATAAAGACACATGTAATGTTTAATGTAAATAGTGCACAAATCTAGAGAACAGTGCCAACTGAATAGATTTCCATTATTTTTATCTACTTCAATAGACAATGTATGGGAATCGAACTGTTTTGTTATTTTTCTCTTGCTTGTTATACACGTGTTTTTAATCATATGTGTACTTATTTCTACATATGAAGTACGTGTAGACAGTCTCAGTGAAAATATATTAGCTCAATTGTATTTTTTTTATAAAACTCTGAGCAAAGAAACAGGCAATGAGTTTCCTATTATACCAATTAAGTTTGAAATTTGGTTTATTGGTAATCAGCTTAGAAAAAACAACTAAACAAGTATGTAACGAAAATACGCTCGCTCCAAAATGTCATCAAAAGAATCTTTTAAGCATATGCACGTTTCCTGACGATATTTTCCTTCACCGTTTGAGTATGTGATAAATACGTGCACGTGACTTCAAAAAGTCAGTGGTGCGTGGATCGTACTCAGGATCTTTATATCACCGTCAAAAATATTGATAATCTACATGCACATCGACAGCGGACATCACTATTTACAGTATAAATTTATATTCCTATTTTATTATCCCTTATATAACATTTATGTACATAAAATACCTATAATGATATCAAAGGGACACTAAATAAGGACTGTAATCTGCAGGAATATACATATGTATATTTACCTAATATGTAAATATTGCTCGATACCCCGCTTCATTTGTCGGTTGCATCCCAATTAGGGCTGCCACGTAATAATGTAATATTACGAACACAGCCAGAATTAATAAACCCGGAAAATTGTTTAATAACGGTTTTATTAAAAACGTGATGAAATATAGCTAGTATTAGTCAGTCATACTCCTCTGGGATTTTCACTGTTCTGTTTCTGTGTACAAAAGATAGCCAGTTGCCAGCACGAGTTTAGGTTTTAGTGGTTGACCTAAACACTAAAACCTATAATCATGAAGCTATGGCATTAAGTTTAACCTTGAACAATTTGTAAATTACTCTCTGATAACTAGTGGTTGCAAGCGTGACTAATAAGCGTGTGGACCGGGATTTCATTCCATGGTCGAGCAGAAAATGATTGAGTTTTTCTTTGAAATTATCACTAACAACTCAGAGTTTAGAATTCTGCCCGTTTCATGAAAATAGGCTTACATATTATATGGGACTTAACACACACAAGAAAAAATTTAAAAATGGAATAGTATACAGGCTCTATTGTCTAATACCATAATATAATTATTTTATACTTATCCTCAAAGAGTTACCTGCCAGTATGTTTTAGGTACTGTAATAAGGATATTACCTATTGCTAGTATAGTGCACTATGTGACAAGTACAGAATAATCAAAATTCTAACTAGTTTCAAGTGCAATTATTAATGGGAAACGGATTTCCATTTCTACTATTTCTATATTAATTTTTATAGACGACGAATGATTGCATCCTGTCAGTAATGTACTGAGATAAAGTAATCTCGTATAATCCTTGCAGAGCCTGTGTTGCCAGCCCTGACTTCCTGTATTTTCAGTATCCGCTTTCGGTTTATTTGCTTTCATATCGACGGCACGGCTTGCGCAACGTCAACGCACTTAATGCGTCAATTTGCAATGCTGTTACAGTTTTGTCAGTGTTATAAAATACCCGCCATGTTGTTCTTAGTTCAAATTTCAAATGGAATTTTAGGAATAATAAGTAAGTATAATTAGATTTGATGATTAGTATAGGTACTGCAGGATATGGGGTATTTTGTAGGAAATATAAAAAATATATAAAGTTATGTATTATTTAACCAAACTGTTCGAACGTGAGCAAAATATGAGTAACATATTTTATTGATTTGAGATATTAGTTTTGAATTATCTGATTCGTACCTATGTAATTTTATTTGAGAAATAATTTTCATTTCCGTCCAATTTTTTTACACAAACAATATAGTAGGTAGTTCATTCGCTTCAACAAAAAAAATCAAATTAGATAAAGACTTTTCACGTTCTTGAGAAGTCACTTGTACATGAATTTCGATAAAAACTTTTTTTGATTGAGCGATCCGCATTAGTTAGGCAGAAACGAAATTCATCATATTTATAAGAAGCGATATCACTATATCATGTAGCAGAATCGAGAATCGGTTTCCTGAGGCTATGAATGAATATGTGTTTCGTTCAGCGTTGCGATTCGTCAGCTACAAACTTGTCCACCAATCACAGCGCCTGGTTTAGGGCGTTAACATTTCAATTGTTAAAAAGAACAAGTAAAAGGATAATACCAGAAATTTAAAATTGGAATCTTAGATCTGTCATGCATAATAGAAATTCATTGTCTAACATTACCACAAACAAATGCAATTGCGGCTTCACTATAAGTTGTGTACGTTCTTCAATTTCGCAAACAACACTGGAATAAATCTTATGAGAAGTCTAAACACGCCTGCTAGGCTGCACAACAGAAAGTTATGACTTACAACCAATTTCCCAGCCTCATGGACTTAACGAGTTCTATTGTAGTTATAAAAAGGGACGGTGCAACTGGGTCGGCTGTCATGGCGGCCGCGACCTCTGCGCGGCAAATGGCTTTTCCGATTGCACTCCGCCACTAGTGATGGCAAATGTGGCGGGGATTATAGTCTCCTTTAGTAGTTTTGTGTTGAAATGGGGTTGTACGATGTCTGGTGTATATATTTATGTGTAAACATTTTATGTCCCGTTGTTTGTCGGTGATGTAGGTACTTAGGTACTGATTTGGACAAAACTCTAACACTTGCACACTGAGCGTAGTTTTGATCCAACTCGAGAGATATGATACACACATCAGCTGGGCTTACGACCAGTGCGGCAATCAAGATCTTAAGGATCAACTTTCTCACTGACGAATGAAACAAATGTACTTATCTTTATTATCGGAATAGAAAATCATAGACACGGTTCGTCTTTATCTTTCTTTGGTTTCAATCCCGATATTCCCATTATAGTCGTACAACACTACTGCGCCCTATTTTCTTTTCTCTTGGTTTTAAAGTTTTCAAAAATTGGAACGGCACTTTCCGTTAGGACGGAAAGATTGCTTCTTTTTTTAAGCGATTGCTCGTCTTGTTTTTATTTTTAATCATTTTCATTTGTGTACCGTTAACGTTCGATTTTTAAATGTCAGGTTTTTTAGTTGACAAGTGTATCGACAATTTGTAACGGTTATTTTAAATGACAATTTGATTTTAAATTATTTTCAAATCGATTAAGTGTGCTAAAGGCTATTCTGTAAGTAATTGAACAATTGTAGTTTTGAATTGGAATCGATTAGTATAATAATTAAAAGTAATTCGATTTGTCGTAACTCAACTGTTACTTAACCTGATTCGGTGACCCAAAACATTAATCGATTCTCTTCATATTTGTATAACAAACAGAGATTTGTAAAAATCTAATGCAATACAAACACTCACACGTGAAAAAATATGCGCTGGCTGAATGAAGCGAAAAAGTTACCATACTTAAAAAGACATTGTGGCAGTTTTATTTATTAATACAATATCACAAAGTATTTACTTCTACAACATTTGATTACTATACTATTGTAATAAAGATAAATAACAATACTTTTTACATCAAACATGACAATGCACCGAGCTGAGGTCAAAATCAATGTCATGTGTGAGTCACACACACAGCACTACTTTGTAATGCCTCGATATGACGAATGTAGTGGATTTAATCGATTACATCAGTGCGATTAAGTTGCGCTTGCGCTGCTAGACTCGAGTATGAGTAAATATATTTACAGAGGTGATACAAGAGCGTTTTTATTGCACTTTTTGTGCACCTGTATAAAGTGCTGTATGTTAACTATTAGGTATGATACGGGTTACTCGTTTTTGTGATTATTGAGTTACGAATATTTTGTTTAGAACTATAATAATACTATTGGGCATGTTTACTAAGCCGCTGTTGTTTTTGATATATTTCTTTTATTAGAAAAATAATAACATCAGAAATGAACATGTAATTTAAATCTGTGGATATTATAATTGAATATAATAATTATAAGAAACTAAATAAATAGATAAAATTATATCAGATGGCATAGAAGAAGTCAATATCAATTTTATTTATTTATCGCCGAAATAATGAATATATTATTACATCAATAAATTATCTGTCTCGGTTGGTGTGAACTAAAGTACATATGTACTAGTGATGTGATTGACATTGAATGTCAAGTGTGAAGTATCCGTGACTGATAGTCAAGCGAAGAAAACGGGTTGTTTGTAACGGTGCATTGGCAATGAAACATCACACAAGGATATTAATATCATACAGGGTAAATAAAGTAACTTTAATTGTTATAACTTTTTCCTAATAAATATAATGAAGTATCAATAATATAACTTAAACCAAAACATTATAAAAGTCAGTCAGTAATATCACACACACATACTTTCTTACGCTCACTCACTCTCACTCAGTAATTCCAACTTATAAAATTGTGCCACCTGAACACGTAACATCACTTGAGGAGACTGGGACTCTCCACACCTGAATTGGTTGTTACCTTTGCAGTGTCCTACAGATCGCCTACGTAACTGGCCCGATACTTAAGTACCAAAACCTACCGGTATTGCGATTAATTCTCGAGAGAAAACCAATTGGACTTTGGTATAAGGAAGTTAATCAAACACAGTTTACGATTTCAGACAGTCTTTACTGGCTAAAATCATTTGGTGATCAATGTTGACCGCCAATCTTCATCACCAAAATGATACTGGGATCGAACGGTATATACCTATACATTGCAACTGGTGTTGACATTTCGAAAGCATCTGTAATATGTAATTATTATTGGTCTACTTGGAATAAAAATATTTGAATTTGAAAATTTGAATTTATACATAAATTCTATAACGTCCTTGTCGAAGAATACCACCATCTATGACTCTAGCAATCCTCTTCCGTTACATCTACCTTCATTAAGCTCCAATGTATCCATAACAATTTGCTCTCGTTGCACATAAGCCCACGTTGGTCTCACAGTAAGCTGGTAAAAAATTCCTAAGTATCCGTTTAATTCCCAAGATGCAAACTCACCTCCTTACCTGAGCTACATGTACACATCAGCCATATTTGATCGGGATATTGATCCCAGGAGTGTCGTGCCTATCCGGACACACGGCCGCAATATGTGGCGGAACCTTTTCAATAACGTAAGCCCTTGTGCTGACCCCAATAAATTGTTGGGCGCAGTCTTCGGAGGAAGAGGGTAAATGTGATGGGAGGTAGCGGGCCATAATTTGTATCTAAGATGTTTCTTTGATACTCATTAGAGAAGACATTCTTATGTTTCAAATGGATTCCAATTGATAGTGTGTATGTGTAGTGGTATGAAATAACGTTTCGCGGAGTTATCACAGGGGCAAACGGTGAAGGAAACCTGCATGCTTGAGAGATTTCGTCGATGGCGTGAAGTCTGCTAATAGCACAGTGCCTAGTTGTGAGTCAGTAAATAGGTTGATAATACCAATAAAAATAGAAAGAAATACCCCAGAAACTTTCTGTTACAATAAACCTGGCCTTCCCCACCGCTAGACAAAAGTACAACGAGTTTTTAGAATATTAGCATTTAGGCACATACTCGTATTAAATGTTAAAAATGTATAATCACTAGTTCGCAAAACACATCCAATAGGGTTCAAATTTCTTCCTCTTATAAAGTAGGACTCCTATTCATTCCCGTTGACCTCTTCTACCTTGTGTTGATGCACTCGTTTCCTATGTAAGCCGACATCAAATGAATTTATTATGAGCGCAGAGGCCGCGAGAAACTTTTGCAATTTCGATAGTGTGTGAGGCTCAATAGTAAGTTTTTATACTGTTTTCCTAGACAGAGGAGATATAACTTCCCGTAGATAATGGTATTGGATCTAATATGTTTATGGAGGCTTTTAATACATAAGTTACTCATCAAAACCACAGCCACATATATCTGGGCATTATTAGACAACATCGTCTTGTTCCGAGCTTAGTAACGAAGCTATATAGATACATTACATATCTTTCTTTTCGTTAATATCTATGCATATATTATACATGGACACATCCATGACCATGGTAAAAATATGGCACATGCCTTACGCAAACATTTGTCCCTGCTAATAATCTGAGACCCCTACCACAGTAGAGAGCCTTAATATCGCTTTACTAGTGAGTAGTGACTATAATTATTTCTACAAATAACTTGTCACGAAAACGAATGAACCCCGTAAAAGTATACATAACTGCTTCGGATTTATACAGTAGGTTACAATAATTCAATATTCACCTTGTCCCAACGATGTTATGACGGATACCTATATTCCATCCAGAAACGACTGCATTTTACATAAAGCGATTAACGCCAGACCGAAATAACAAGGTATATTTACGAGAACCAAAAGCTAATAAAAGAAATTGGGAGACAATCTCCGAGTTCAAAATGGACCATTTCTATTCAAGGTTGATGATATAAAAGAGGTGCGCCAGTGAGCAAGGAATTGGACTGCATCCAATGCCCTGCTCCGACCCAATTCCTGTCATATCAGGTCACTGGATTAGGTGCGATTTGCATTTATATTGGATAGAGGCTTTTACCTGCCAGATTGTTCGTGTTTATGATTATCATGCTTTTAGTGTATTGGATTTTCGATAATTTAGTGTGCACTATCAGGATTCAAAGCTGTATTAATTCAATAAGTAATACGAGGTGGAGGTTTGGAAAAAGGTACATAGAATCTGTTAGTTCGTTATTTGTTTTCACAGAAAGGCACATAATAATATTCCGTTCTATCTCTAATAAGTACTGTGTGCTGGATAGGTTAATAAATTAGACATTTGTTGAATAATTTATTGGCTAACTGACAATAATACAATACAATTTGATATGATGAGATTCAAATGTTCTATTTCTATTAGATCAGTAGATTTTACTCGTAACGTAATATTGTACTGGTAAAAACTGTTTTGTACCGGTACCAAACAGATATAAAAGTATAAGGAGTAGTAGTTTGGTATTGGTATAGAACTTCTTTTTACATAAAGGTTATCATGATACATTGATATTATTATTAAATGATGGAAACCTTTGTATTCCTATATAATCTTTGAGCTTCGTAATCATTTTTTTGTATTTTTTAGCATATTTCAAGCTAAGATTTTAAATTTTTATTAAGAAAGAAAAATTCAACCTCAGGCGGGACTCGAACCCATCAACATCGATTGGACAATTCTGTCCAATCGATGTTGCTATGTCACCGTAAGACATAAGTTATATAAAGAAAGCAAAATTCAACACATCAGGCGGATACCTCGGTGGCTCAGTTGGCAGAGCGTCTGGAGTACCTATCCAGAAGACGCGGGTTCGAGTCCCGCCTGAGGTTGAATTTTTCTTTCTTAATAAAAATTCGTAATCATTTGTTTGTTTAAATTCGTATTTATAGATAGAGTTTCATTTTGTTTGTAAGAAATCTGTAATTACGTCTTGACATTGTTTTGTCAACTCAAATCGTTATCTCTGTCATCACATGGGCCAATGGGAGCAAATATCGAGTTTGATTGTATTTGGACCGGGCCCAATTGAGATGCGGGTGCATGTAAACAGGCCACTAGTCTCCCACATATGTCTGAACACGTTACGTCACGCTTCGCCAGTGAGGAGACGATTAGACGGTAATAGGATTTCCAATCCGTAATAATCATCTAGATGGGGATTAAGATCTAGTATCTACTTATTTACCTACCGTTTTAATTAAAACCGTGTTTCTACTGCTTAAGCTCTCTTTTGCTGTGATCTAGTTTTTCCGATAAGCTTTGCATGCATGGCAGTTGGCAGTGCTGAACTTAATATTCATACCTATAAGTATTAGAATCGTGTAGCAAGACCGATACTTAAAAAAAAATTTAATGTATAAAGAAGTTGGTTGTACCTAACATAATAAATGATGGGAAATAACTATATATTTCAAAGAAAGTTTTAAGATAAGTACTGGACCCAAAAATAAACAGGAAATGTTATAATTTTTTGAAATGTACAATTTTAATTATTATTGCTTCATTATATTAATCAGAACAAAAATAATGTCCTAAAACTATCTAAATAATAACAATATTAATTTATTCCCACGCCTAACCATTGTTATGCCCACCATAATTATGATAAGTTAAATTTAAAAATGGAATACGACGACTTTTTGGCGCGCTCATTTCACACGAGGTCGTGAGCTTTGGTTTTTTTAATTTCGTGACCAAGGCTGCATGTTGTAAGGTCAAGTGTAAAAAGTATTTACTGAAAATATTTTTAGTTCTTCTGTTTCATATTTTCGATAGTGTATAGTTTCCAACATTGAATATATAAGAATGCCGAGTTTTTTTTTAGAATTACAGTATATATTAATGTTATAATTATACATACATAACTTCTGGTAAATGTGAAGTTAATATAGGTATGTTTTTTGTACTAAAACCTGAGTAGGTAACGTAACTAACGTTGTAGAGATAATAATACAATTGTAAGGAAATTTTAAGTTATACTTATATGGAAACGATAAAATGACCTAATTTTAATTTCTATATAATAATGTCTCCAAGGAAATTACCAATTAATATAATGTCACAGTTTTACAGACAAAGTAGGTATTCGTTTTTTGTAACCTTTACAAGTTCATACGTCAAAACATGTGATTCACTTGGCCCATCTGCAAGTATTTAAATGCGAGAAAACATCGGCGTAGTTAGTGGTACAAAAACATTTTGCAGATGGTAAATTGCAATCTACAGATACCGATTATTTGAATAAGAAATTTCTATTAATAAAACTATACAATTTTTCATTAACTTCCTTTTCCACATTAAAAAACCAGCATTATAATAATCTATGGTATTAAATTACCACACACGGCACGGGCGCGGATGCCAATAAACAACAAAAAAACAAAAATGTAACAATTCTTTATGTCAACATTTTTAAAGTTTATATTTGCATAAAATGTAAATTCAATAAATATGAAAGCGGGAATTAGATATACAGAATAAAAACGTCTCATTAAATAATCGATAGAAATAACACATTGAATGGTAAGTCGTTGTTTATAAAAAAAGGGTCAAGTTTAATTGGTCATGTCGTAACGTCAAGTGTGACATTTAGGCAGGCACGCGCTGGCCAGGTGCATTTTAGTAATTAGTGTTGGCCGTTAGCGGAAAAAAGGTTTTAGTCGATTTTATTATTAACTATTTTAATTAAGCTATTTATTTTATAGGCTATCGTTTATTTAATTTATTTGTTGTAAGGTTTGTGGAATTCGAAAAATATTTGGAAGTGACTAATCTGCTATATGTTAATTCTCTTATGGAGAAGTTAATAATAAGTTCTTAAGAGAAGTCATTAATTAATCAAACCTGTCAAAACAGTCACACTGGCCTTATAAATTAAAGCATGCTCGTTGGAGTCAATTATTGACCTTTTATGGAATAATAATATCAATTGAAATAAAACTACTTTTTACGGATTTTATCGCGGTATATTGATATTATTTTAACCCGACGTTTCGGATCCTTTACAGCATCCATGGTCACGGGCCGACTAAGGTGTTGGTCGTCTTGAAGTTATAATTACTTACAGCTACCTTACATTTTCAATTATTATTGACAATCCGATTTACACACAACGAGCTCACCGTATCAACTTAAGGAAAAATAATGTGAGTAAATAATCTTATTGTAGTCTCGCATTCAATCAAGTCGGTTTCAAAACCGATCGATATAATCTATCTATCTAATACGTATTATGTCCTAATAAATCGAAATCGGCACATAAAACTCAAAATAAATGTGCAAACAAATCGTAAATTAGTGTTACATGCACACATTTGAATAGTGATAATTATATTTAAGACAAAACCATAACAATGTAATAATTCAATAACAGGAGACCTTTTACAAGTAAAATAATCGACTAAACAATACAACAAGCAATACTTAACGTTATATAACCATTTTTGACAGGATTCGTGTATCCATTGAGAGATCGGATTTAATCAATTCAATCTGTACACGAAACAAAATTTGTATTATGTCATAGGTAATGTGATACCGATAAATACAGACAGATAAAGAGTAAACAACGTATGTGCCTACATTTTATTATGTATAATTTTATTGCTTCGTGCGACTCCAGAGCTTAGAGGTCTTGGTCATCCATAATTGGTGCCAGCTCAGAGTGTGAATTCGTGCCTGGTTGGTGGCTATAGGATCGCCCCTTATTACATGGGATCTACAAACAATACCGGGGAAATGTATGTGTACATTAGTACTCCTCTACCTAACCCTACAGAGACTTCAAGCGTGATGGTATAATTTGAATATGTACAGTTATTAAATTAATTGAATTAAAATGAAGATCACACCAGCTTGCATGGACTAAGCGGTCGTTGCATGTCTGCCCTCCAATTAACTGTCCATAAAAAGATTTTATCGCCAAGCTCATCGATCTAAAAGTTAATCAAGCCCGAACACATCTGATAAATGTGGTGCAGACTAGAAATATTTACATTATTATCTACCGGCTGAGCGTAGTTAACTAGAACTTGTATGGAAGTTCTCGTACTGATGATAATGGGGAAAAAGCTTTCAAATCGATATACATGCAAGGTGATAAAATCATTAAAATAAAAAGTACGAATGTCAAATAGCTAATTATATTAACTTTGAAATAAAATTTTCTGTAAAAGATCTAAAATATCGGTATAGTATCCATAAAATACAATTTTATTTCTGTATTATATTCGCGTAAGTTTAAGAAATCAGTAATTATTTTTACATTCAATGAGATTCTAAAAGACACGTCTGTGCAAAGTTGCAACTTTAAAAAAGAAGATTATCTGCCTAATGAACACGACAGACTTAAAATAAGAATTTCTTTCCCTGAGTCTAACAAGACTAACTAAAACTTATAATATCTTATCGGTGTTTTGACGAAAACCTAAAGTAATATAAAACTTAAAATTGCTTGCCTTTTTCTAGAAGACTGTCTAAAACAAGTTTTCCTCTCTGTCACAGTATAGTCATAATTTTATTATTTATAGATTCCAGTACTAACTGAATTTTAAATAGATATGTAATTTGCATAGAATTACAAGTGTTCGACAGTTTGAGCGCCATTTCTGTAGATCTTTTAGTCGATTTTTCGCAATCGTTTTCGTTTAATCGATTTATTTTTTTATAGGTTCTCGATGCTAGAAATTTTGGAACTGGATTAAATGGATCGAACACTTTGGAGTTTTCATACACATTCTGCATTAACAATGTACATGTTATTGTTATCGTATTTAATGATATACGTTGCCATTTTATGTTTGGTGTTAATTGCACGGCGCAGGTTATTAAGCTGAGCTTGTTCATGGGTATTACCATAGTGTAATCATTAGAAATTAAAAAATATGACACTATGGTATTACTATACATATTTTAAATAAATCTCTTATACTATACTAGCGGCACGTGATTAACATTTTCTAACTAATAAATCTACGTAAAATATCAATGTGATTGTTAATTAAACTATTTACTTTAAACTCATTCGAATTAATTAGTATTATTTAAATTAATGATAAGTAAAAAATCCTCTTTACGAATTGTTCCTTTAAACGCATTAAGTCGTGCAGTGTCAAATCGCCGCTAGTACCTTTAATAAATAGTACTGCTGAAAAGTTTATTTTTTATGAACACACTAATCGGATCTAGTTTTAAATAATACTATAACTGTGACTATATTTATTGTCCAGGAAAGTCAGTCTTATTATATTCCATATATGGGAGAATATAGCTTGAGACCGCATGTGACCTAAAAGAAGCCAATAAATGCACAACATATGAGTTCGGTTTACAGTAAAAAATGACAATTGCGCACTAAAGATCAAAAGAACAACGTAAACAGTAGACATTTCGAAAACCTTGAGATATAATGTACGTAACAGCTGGAGTAAAAATCTGTTGAACTGTATCAGGCATTTTAATTAAAATGTTAACGTAAATTCGAGTAGCTACAAGGAAAAAAACGAAAGGATTTGGTATGCAGAATACCTTTTTATCTTTCTCGTTTATCTTATATGTATATAAAATTCTCGTGTCACAATGTTCGTTCCCGTACTCCTCCGAAACGGCTTGACCGATTCTCATGAAATTTTTTGAGCGTATTGAGTAGGTCTGAGAATCGGCCAACACCTATTTTTCATACCCCTTAGTGATAAGGGTTGTCCACCAACCCCTATAATGTGGCAAAACAACGTTTGCTGGGTCAGCTAGTATATTATAAAAAGAAAAGATTATATTTTTTATTTGTATTGAATAGGCTCCAAAACTATAGGAGTAGTCTGATAATTCTTTCATCAATATAAGGAAATGATAACCGGGTATATTTTATTTGTAATAATTAGGGATCCGTATGAAAATTTTAATATTGTAAACCAAAGTTATATCTGAAGTTTATATTATTTTAAATATTTATTAAAAACTATCAAACTGTGCCAAGCTAGTTTTTAGGCTAGTTTTTAGGCTAGTTTTTATATAAAAGCAATCTTTGCGACGTTGGTAGCCATAATTCGTATTTAAAATGCATAAAATAGGTTTCATTCAGTTCACTCTATACGCTCTTAGATTCCAATCTAGAACTAAATGATCAATCAATGATATACAATGTACCTAACACAAATAATTTAATTTAAATACAATCTAAACGGGACATAACCCGTAATATAGCATCTGTTTAAAATATGCTCAATTTTATGGCCAGTGACCATTTAAAATATGTCATATACACACACATGAAACAATGCTGAATCATGACACGTACGATGACGTTTAATTGTGACGGATAAGGTCATGTACTATTGACACGTAATATGAAATTTTAGCGGAAAATATAGTAAGTAATAAGAACGACATTATGGCAAATAAATTCAAACAAAACTATACATTGGATTGTTGGTTTTATAAACATATTTCTTTAGAATAGTGATGGATTTTACACATACGTCATAATGGTTTTTTAATTGTTTAGTTGGTTTGTGTTTGTTGACTATGCTGTTGACGTAAATGAATTATAAATATTGCTAGAGTATGAATGGACAGCTGTGGATAGGACAGAAGGTGCTTCGTATGCAGATATTGAAATATACGTATGTAAGAATATCTGGACTTGTTTTGAGCTTTTTAAAGCTAGAAATACGTTATATTGTACGGGCCCACTGCTGGGTACAGGTCTAGGCTATAGTACGTATACCGCGCTAGCCTAGTGCGAGTTGTTAGACATCACATGCCATCAAGAAAGTCTCCCAGGCTTGCACATATCCTCGCAATGTTTCTATCACCGTTTGAGTATATGATAAACACGCACGTAACTTTGTTGTAAATGTCTGATTTTCGAGATAATAGGCGAGATTAGATGGACCTTATATACAGAGTAAATATTTTCAATATACTCGTATCAACAAGAGCGACTATGAACAATATTGTTCACACTTCACATTTAAAGATTTGCACCAATTACGCTATAAACAGCATAAAGGATGATAGCAGTAATTTTACGGAAGAATAATAATAACCAATTAAAAATTATGTAGTATTGCAAAACGTATACGTGCAATGAATAATGCAATCTGAATGGTTTTCTAATAAACGAGTTGTTTGTAGCTCTTGAGAAGGTAAATGACATGTTTTCTCTAGAGCATGATTTGCGACGGTTCGACCTGATATTATCGCAAAAATGGGTTACTTTATTAGTAGTATTACAAATCCGAGGTACAATTAGCTAATTATACCTCGTGATTCCTTAATGACTGGGGAAAATATTTTGTTACAACATAAGAAAGTCGTCTGAGTAATATAGAAGCTATTATTATATTAACGACTAGTAATAGTAGTAAATATTGGAATAAAAATATTTTTTCACCAAAATTGAATAAAAATAAAGTCTCTACATAGGTGATTAACAATTCTTCAATAAAACAAGCTCATAACTTAAAGGCTAACACTTGCCTACATTATTCTAAAACATCTGTGTAAAGAAAACAAGAAAGAAAATAAAATTACTTGAATCAAAATCATACACTACCACTCACCCGATTTCCGTTTTTCGTTGACAAGGACCAACGACTTGGTTCTTTTCACCCTCAAAGAGCGTCTCCTAATGGACCTCATTAATGCCTCGGGCATTCTTGAAAACCTTGGAGAGTCCACTCTCTTTTCCGGCATAAAAAAGTTCTTCACCGCCAACATTGTCATTTTTAAAAACCCACACTTCCCACACTAGTAACCGGAGAATTTAATCGATTACTCGAATCTCATCTCTATTTCAATTAACTCACTTATCTCGATCGATTTATAAACACAAGAATAAAAAATCTGCGACTAATACATTTTTGTAGTCGATTTTCAAGGTCGGCTTATTCACTTAAATTAATCGGTTATAGGTGACACGGTAAGCCGGTCCTTTTAGGTGAGAATGTCACTATTGTTTGTTCTCATCACTATTCCGAATGCGGAGTATCCTGTTTGCCTATTCGGCGGTCGTGTTTATTGGAGGGGACGCGCGACACGTCCGTCCGTGGTAAGGGCGCGCGACGTACTGACTTTGGCTCTAGGTAGCGCTGGAGGGGGCTTGCTTCGCGCGCTGCGAACGTTATCTATCTTATCAGAATTTACCTAGGCTTCATACAATAAGGTCGTAAAAATTACCGTAAGTTGATAACCGTGGTCCGTGCACAAGGTCGAGTTCTGGATGAATGAAGTCTGACTGATTGTGGATATAAAAAATACTTGATATCGGCATGATGTATAAGCCGTGTACCTATTTACTGGTGTATTATGCTAAATTAATTTTTAATGAGAATTGGTTTTGTAGAGCCAACTTTTCTTTTTTTTTTCTAAAATTCGGATTATGTTTTTATGAAATAATCTACATAGCAACAATTCAATTTAGATAATTTTCTCGCAACGTCTTCTTTATTGACATTTAAGAATTCAATCATCTCTCAAACTAGGCAATAACCTATATTTATGGGGGAACAAGGGTAGATCCAGCTATCCAGCCATGGAGGTTATAATAACCAACAATTCCATAAGACGAATAATTTTAATTAAAAATAAAATATTTAATGTTTGACCTAGACCCAGCCCAGGGGGAGTCACGACCCCCATGACCACCCTAGATCCGCCCCTTGCTAAGGAGGCAGCATATTAAACAGCAGTGTTGCCAAAACCATAAACAACAACTACTAACAAACTTTTCTTCGCTTAGATCTGAAATAAGTATGGACTTTGTGACTGAAATAAAGATCATACCCGGGGTATATATAATAAATATTAAAAAATATATAAACTTCAATTGATTTTTTCATACAGATCTCTAATAATTTTTGTTATTAAATATAGCCTATGTTCGACACGGATAGCATAGCATTCTAATGGTGAAAGAATGATTAAAATCGGTCCAGTAGTTTTGGAGCCTATTCAATGAAAACTAACAATCAAATCTTTCCTCTTTATAATATTAGTGTAGATTAACTTGTGAGGTCAATTCTCGAAGCGGAAATAATACGATACTATCAAAACAGTACACATCCGATCATCAGTAGTACACCTTACCGCACCATAATGTAAATATCGATATGAATCACCACCAGCATACATTATCCTCATTCTAGTTTCCTTTCGGGGTGGACAGAGAGCGCCGAGTTCTGTCCATATACATACACTTCCTGCGATACAGCACCATATCAGGTGTGGTCGAACTACTCACGATTTTATTCTTAGCTCAACAAGCACCTTATGGTGCCTTTTATAAAGAGTAATCAATAAATAAATCGTATGTAATTATTGCTTTTTTTTGTTCGTCTCCATGAGAGGATTGGTCATCTCCATAGCGATTGGTTATGTTGTCTTCCTGTCTGACCAGATGCTGGTGAATGTTGTGTTTTAGTGGCTGTTGGATGTTGGGGATTGAGCTCTATTCTCGGTTGAGAAAGGTGTTTTTTGAAACTTAGATTTATGTCCCATATAGGTGACTATTTATCACATGCTCAAACGGCGAAGGAAAACATCGTGAGGCAACCTGCATGCTTTAGAGATTTTCTCGATGGCATATAATGTCTGCCAACCCGCAGTAGGCTAGCGTGGCGGACTATGGCCTAATCCCTCTCAAATCAGAGCTGACCCGTGCCCAGCAGTGGGACAATAATGGGTTGATGATGATAGGTGGCTCCCTGTGGAATACATACATACACTCAAACTTATTCCTATAGGGGTAGGCAGAAAATACAGAACGCCACGCGCTATGATCTCTGCACATCACTTTTGTTTTGTCCACCATCATACATATTATAATTCACGCGTGCCAGTTACGAGTACTGTGCACTTGAACTTTTCTCTATAACATGGGGCCTAAACACCAGCTAAATGAGGGATATAGGTACTACATCAGTGCACCTCTGCCCGTTTCGATATACAGGCGCGTTATGTAACATGTGTTTGTAAAGATTTGTTACACCCAGTCACGTCAGTTTGAAGGTGAACCAATGTGCTGTGAGAAACATTGACCGATGATAATTTACGCCTTGAAGCAGAAATTCGCTCTCATAATTCCTTTCATTCACGCCAATTTTTAAACACCCACGCCGTGTTAATTGCTATAAGAGCTTAATAAATCGCCATGGACTGAGTCATACACGAAAACAAAAAATTTGGGATCATAACAATATTTACAAAAATACTACATTTTATTGATGCTTGTCACCTCCGTAAAACCAAAAAAAGAATTCTAAATTGCCTAAAACAATCAACAACGGTCGACCTCTTGTAAACAATGCAATGAAGTTCTGAAAACTCTCTAGTGGTGTAGCCCCTAGGGTATCAGAGACTAGAACCCCTCAAAAGTCATCCTCCCTGCAGTTCCGTTGGTGTAGTATGTATATGTTAATGAGTTGTAGTGATCAATTATCATCAAGTGTTTTTTTTGGTATACTACGCTACAACTCTGCTACTGCAACTTGTGTAAGTTAGGATCAACAATAAATATATCCAGAAAACGGTGAGACAATTAAAATCCAGCGTAACCCAGGGAAATTAAGTTACCTGGAAACCTGCAACCGAATTAAAGAGTAACAACAATATCTAAATGTTCGATTGTCTCTCTTTGTTATTTTTTTGTACTTATGGATTGCGTTAAATGGGGCAAAATGTGCCCAAAACTACCGCCAGACTGCTAAATTAAAATATGCACATAAGTGGCACAAATTGGCCTATATTCATCATCATTACGTTAAAGCGGGCATTCCGTTCATTTAACATTTGTGCCGCGCCTAGATCGAATCCACTCCCTCTATTGTAGTTAGGCACTCTGCTAATTTATTTACGGTTAATTCTTTTGTTTTAACCCTGAACAGCTTTATTTTGTGGTTGATGTATGTATTATTTAAATTCTTGATTAGTCACCACTCGTTACTGTTGTATTCGTAAACGTTAATGATCATCTAGTGCTTTATGAGGAGTTAATAAAACTGCTGGTCATAAATTTGCCTGAGATTTCCTCAAGGGTTGGTTATATCACCATCATCCAATGGCTGTTCATGCATCTCATAAAGTAAGCTTTTGAAGCTGTCTGGTGCTCTCTCTTCAAGAACCTTTCTGTTCCAATAGTCATAAAATATGACCATCGCGTAAATTCCATTATGTCGTTCCAACAAGATGAACAAAGTTCCTATTGCGAATATAGATGCATCACAATAAATACTATTATAGTCGGAATGTTTTCGCCTCAGCGGGAACCCCATAGATATAACCAAAGGTTGGTTGGTAGATAATGTAATGCCTTGTAGAATTAAATGCGCCTATTAAACAAAATGTCCTCCGAAAACGTAAGTAGTGGAAAATTCTCGAAGATCCAAAACACGTGACAGTGTCAGCTTTCAAGATTAATCCTTAATAATTTAAATGGTAATGGCGACATTTACATTTTGGTAGCGCGACGCTTCTCAGATATATACGGTGCCACGTTATCCTGCGATAACACTTTACAGCGTATCCCGTGAATTGCTTCGGTAGATCTCTCGAATTGTTTGCTAGCTATAAAGAAATATGTTATTTAAATACTATGCAAAATACTATAATAGCTTGGACTTGGTATTCATAGAACATACAAGCCACATTGTCAGTTTAAAAAGGCACTACTACTATAAGAGATTTAGCTTGCGAAATAATTCAGTTGCTACTTCATTATTAGGATTATATTTCTACTTAAGAAAATGATGCTGACTATTAATTCATTTATAAACTTGATAAGGGTGTTCATGAGAAAAAATGTTGCGCTATATATGCTGCTAAAGAAAACGGTAGTGAATAAACCCGCTTGATGTCAGAATATTTGCTGTCACTGGCGTGCATTCAGAGCAATCTTAATACGCTGAAACAGTAAAAAGAATCCGAATAATATCAAACGTAGTAAGTAAAGAAGGATAAAATGAGTAGCGGTTCGCAAAACAACTGCATAATTGTAGCCACTGGCAGACATCTCAACCAGTTTCTACCAGTTATGACTAAGATAAAAATGCTCAAAGTAAAACCTGCATTATCACATTAAGCAAATATAAAAGAAACAAAGATAAAACCTAAGAAAATAAAGTCATTTTAAAATATTTAAATTGAAACACCAACAGTGATAAAGAATTTTATATAATCAAGCAATCAGCTTTCGCTGAATACTTCAAAAATAAATCTGAGTAAAGCGCTGCATCGCTTTATATACGAATAATCCTCAGAGAATCGTGCAAATTCTTATCGCTGCATCGTAGTTGCACGTCGCGGTTCACGTTTTGCATCAACGACCATTACTTTCTGACCTTCCAACCTCTCTTTTGTTTTCTTAAAATGGATCTAAGCAGGAAAGACCTGCGCCTTTTGAGATGTCTTGTTAAATTGGATGGTTTTGTGCTCCGGCTCAGTGTTTCCAACAGAGATTTATTTTTAGTGTGATGTTTTGCGGGATTATATTAAAGAGGTTATGTTAGAATTTGTATGGAGGGACAAATCTATGTCGACAAAGAACTTATGAACATTGACAGTTCAAATACAATTATTTACTGTTGAAATAACTACTGTTAGTAAAAATTAATTCAGTAATTGATTGATTATACTACAAAACTACTTCACTAATGTTAACTGGTAATATAACCTGTTTACCATTACAGGAAAAAAGTAACATTACAGGATAATTATCTCAGTAAGTCGTAGAACCAAAATAGAAGCAATCCATTTATTTCTGTATCGAAGACTGCTGTATGTAGTTGTAATGCGCCTTTTATGTGGGGAATTGAATATCACCTGTCTTTTACAAGTAACTTACGTACCTACTATTGTGTTAATATTATTGCAGCAAGCAATATATTGACCGAAACTTCGGCTCTTTTAACATCAATTTGCATAATGTTCTTTGGTAGACTTCTAGCAAAATTATTATCAAGACATATAGTTCAATTATTCCCAACTGTATGCTTCGAATTGTATGAACGTTCTCTAGACGCTTGAATTCTGACAGATGAAACCGCTTTACTGTGCAGCTTAAAGGGTTAAAGATCAGTACTGCAAGAGATTGTTCGACTCATTGCTGCTTTACGATATTTGACCTATCTTCATGACTTTGGGTTGCCAACACCATCAACACTGTTTCTAGCAATTCTGAGGATTACGTAACCGACACCTAGTATACACTTTTTAGATGGATTTTAATAGCATAAATTCATACTTACTAATATTATAAATGCGAAAGAATGTCTGCCTACCTGTATAGCTGTTACCTCTTCACGCTTAAACCGCTGAGCCGTTTTAGATAAAATTTGGTATGGAGATAGTTTGACTCCCAGGGAAGGATATGGTCTTTCTCTCGAAGGATACCCATAGAGTCTTTATCTAGGAAATCACCATTTAAGAGAGCAAAATAGAAGTTTCTACGCAGACGAAGTAACGGGCATAAGCTAGTAGTTTATATTACATTTTTAATGCTGTTGTACGCTCTTACTATAAGATAACAATCTGTACTTATATACGTGACATATACACTGTTTGTAGGCAATGTTTTTAGAAAATAAATTAAATTGCTCAACACGGCGTGAAAGGCAGGTTAGGCAGACATTCTTGACATCCTGATTTGTTTCCGTTACGCAAATACTAGAAATTGAAATAAAGATACTTTTCACAGATTTTATCGCGGTTTATTGATAATGATTCGGATCCTTTACAGCATTCATGGTCTGCCCGTGACCATGGATGTTTCAGTTTTATTTCATTAAAGATTATTGATGATTGTTGTATGTAGTTAAAGTCTAAAAATAAATATTCTATGTATGTATTCTATGTACCTTCCTTGGTAACAAGATCATTGGCTGTAAGTCAAACCTGTCTGTTTAATTGTAGACTCTATTAATGCAGGTCGTTTTGGGAATGTTGTCCTCGCCCACGACATAGTAGGACTGGGAATAGAACCGGTTGAATCCTCAACACGATAGAAACTTCCCTTAATAATTCGTCTGTCTGATAAAATGCGACAGACGAAGGAGGAATACAGATTTGAGGCAGGTCGTTGTAGATTACCGCTGAAGTAGAATTGTTTGTTTGTTATGAAGAAGTAACATGAGGTCCTTGCGAAATTTGTCCAGTATCATAAAATAACACTAGACTAAGAATGAGATAACGCTGAAGGAAAGCATTTAAAATATAAACCCACCGATATTTTAAATTCACGAAAAAAAAAAACGTTCGTGTTACAGAAATATGATAACTATTAAATTCTTGATAATAATAATAATAAAGTATTTATTTCAAACATGTACACAGTTCATAGTTGTTAGTAACGAAAAGTAAATTAAAGAAGAAAAATAAACGAAAAATAATTATAATTACGTGTTTAAAGGAAACACGGCATCATAATTTTACTCCAATTAATTTGAGAATTGATAAATAGGTGCAAAAATAAGATCGGATCTCCAAACAACTCCCTGAAGGTCTAGTTAGCATTGGAAACGAAAACAACTAAATGGCAGCCCTTATTATGCAAACTATTGCTGACTTCTAAATTAAAGTAAACTGCTTTCAAGGCAAACAAAGGCTAGGAAACAATTAATTTGCGGGAAAATAGAGAACTTCTCTTGTTTATGGCGTTAATAGACGATCGACTCGTTTATATTTACTTTCTCAATGGCCTTTATCGAGACTGTAAAATAGAGATGAGTTATACTAGATATTATCAGCTTCGGATTTTGTAGTAAAAAGTATTTGGTATATAAATTTATTTTCGATACATGAAAATATTTAGTATTTGTAAAAAATAAATGTATTTCAATAACTAACTTTTACGTGTGACTGGAATGAATATTTCTGCCGTAGCATGATTAGATGTGTACTCTACATAGTGACTCGAGCTGATTTTGTTTGGATTAGCACCGTATAGCAAAGTATAGACTTCATTTAACATTAGGTAGGTAGTAGTAAAATGGTAATAGAGCCAGTGAAATTACGGGGCAAATAAAACTTAATAAAAGACGACGTCAGACCTACGGCTTAAGGTGGCAACAATCAAGAAGTAGCCTCGGTGTTGCCAGAGTATATGCTAAAATATACTCAAAATACAGGACATGCTTAAGCACAACTCCAGCGTAGAACTTCAAGCACAATAGAAATGGGTATAAAAATAAATCGTCGCTCTATCACCACATTTAGTCGGTTGTTTGGACAATCCACAATCGAGCTGGAGGGTGAACTCGGTCTGCCTATAAAATAAACGGGCCAGAGAAACTTCATAATAATTGATATCGTGTAATTTCAGTTGGAAATTGCTTTTGAGATGGAAGAAAAACAAGTTGTGTTGTTTTATCTTTATACGAATTTGTGCGGGGTTATGTAGAACAGTATACTGAATTGATATTCGGTGCTTTTGGATTTGTAGCTGGTTCAAAGGGTGTAGAAGGAATGATAATATTATTTGCTTTAATTTTTACACCACGGTGTAAAATTACCGTGGTTTTAAGTCATGTAATCTTTCTTTACATACTTCATGAGTATTTATTTACAAAATCTCTTTTCAACTTCAGTGTTATACAGTGAGGGGTTATCCTTAATTATTGCTATTCATAAGAACTCTGCTAATTTTTAATCCAGCAATGGTCATTCATCATTCATCACTAGATAAAACATGAGCGGCTTTCAATAATGACATCGATGAAATTATAACTTCTGGCTCTGCGTCTCATGTGCACGATACGCTTATAAAAGTGATCAAGAAATCAAGATATCAATGTCAACAAAACTGCAATGCTAGGTGGTAGATCCACCGATTTGTTTGGCTTGCTACCAGATTTACATGTAAGACTGATGCCAAATAATTTTACTATTTTACGAGAATTTAAATAAGCTTTATATAAATCTAATTCTATAGAAAAAGAATGGGTTAAGTAATTTATTAATTAATTTTAGTGCGGCAGTGAAAATCGAATATTTGCTTCAACATGACGTACAGATAAATACTTTGAAATTAAAAAACAATAGGTATCTAATACTAAAGTCTGACTAAAATAGAAGGAAGTTGGGAATTTCAAACGACTCTTATAAATGATTGAAAATAAAATCTTTTTTGTACCATCGTGAGGAGACAATGCGGACTGGTGTATACAGTTACTATTGTGGAGAAGCATTCTAGTGTGTTTATTGTAGAACTGAGCAACATTTCAGTCATAAGTTTTGACCTAAAGAAAATTAAAAATCTCCCTTATTTATTCTATTCACTGTCCACTACAACAAAGACATAACACCTCATACTCGTTCACCCACAATGATAGCTCAACCAAATGATATTGCATGCACTACGTATCATTCAGAGTAGGATGTTATATTAATGTCTAATTTAAACAGTGTAGGAACCAGAATAGAGCCTAGTGGCACTCCGTGTGGGAAGTTCTATGTAAAGGCTCTTTCATAATATAAACTATAACAAATTTTGCGGAATGCCTTATAATATTTATAAATATGGTCTTTACCTTCAGAAACATGTGTAGAATTAACAAAATTCTACATTAAATAATACACTCTTATTGAAATGAAGGTTTTTATTCTGCCATTTATTATTATTGGACAAAGTTTTTGGAATAAATCATGTAGAAATGAAAGCTGAATAACTAACTTTTATCTTACCTTCATCAGTAGATATTATATCGAATGATCCGTCTGGTTAGTGGCCCCACGTGGGCCACGTGTAAATCCGTCAAGGAAGGAAAGAAAACTTCACGGAATCAAAGGATGAAATTCAAGGGCTTCCCTTTTTTGTTACCCAAACGAAATGCTATTCAGATAAATAATTATTTCATCAAGTAATACAATACCTTTAATTTTTCACCAGTTTCGTTGACGTCATTTGACACAGTCAACAATTACCCAATACCATTAAAATTATATCCTGGCAAACAACAATTAGCTAACACTCAGAAAACGACCTAAGATATTGGTATAACCGACTTGCCTTGAGCTAATTTATTTGCAAATTGTTTTTGCAAAGATGTTCTCCATTTGCGTGGGGGTACAAATATCATGGATTATGAAGGTTTTTACTTCACAATTCTTACATACTTTATCGGCATAAAAGGAATATCCAGCAGATAAGCCTCGGGCAGTTTGTAACGATACGCCTACACACAAAATGTGATTGAACTGGAATCTTGAAATATTTCCATCATTTCTCCTTTGTAGGTAACTTGTAATAAATATGGTAAAGATTAGGTAAATTGGTAAAATGTATTAATCATTTAACGGCAAATTTTTTTCCTGATTGCAATATTAAATGAGTTTACCTTCAAATCAATTTCTAATTCACTAGAAGATGCATCCGTTTATGATGCAGTTGAAAACATGATTTCTCCAGTTGCTTACAAGAACACCGAGAAAATAGTACCTGAAACAATAATAGAAAACGTAAGTGTTAATTAAATTCCATTACTACACTATTAAACAACCATACATGGAGTTACGACATCGTAAACTGAATAATAGAAACATCAACGAATCTAAATAGATACAAGAATTTTATAAAACTTGCTCTTCCTGTGTTTTTTTTCAAGGGTTTTTTGGTTTTTACGACTGTGGTCACAGAAAGCAATGAAAGATTTTACGACGCAAAGGGACGTACGGAGATAAATTTTAAAGACATAATAAAGTCCCTTTCGATAGAAATTAGGGAAGCAGTTGGCCATTTGGAATGCAATACCAATTGATGCAAAATATATTTTATGGTTAAGTCATAACGGCGATAATATTTTAGTGAGCTGTTTTATTTATCTTAATTAGCGTCTATGTATCCGTGCCTATCTATTTTATTATGTTTTATTTCCACCTAACTCAAGGTTAATAATCGCATATTAAAACACAATATTCATGTTATATTTAATTTCTTCATCGTTTATGACACTATCTTGTATTTGGAATCGATATTTTGACTACTATTCCTTCCATATCAAAACGCTTAAATTTCTCGGTCAGTTCTAATACTGCATGAGAACTAAAGATTTATTTGAAATCATATGATAGTTCAACCTTCGCTGGTGACACTTACACCTACGATCTATAATTGGCAATGGTCGTACCTTATAAAGATTATAAAGCCACAGTACTCTGACTGCAGTCCTCCAAGGCAATTTAAACTGGTCAGTAAGTAAATGATAGAGGACGTAGCTCAAAAGAAAATCTCAGTACAAATTGCGAAAGTACAGAAGTAGTTTATATGCATTACCCTGAATAGTAAGGTTTCTCGGTACTATAATAGGATTTAAATCGAGTTGAAGAGGACCTTGAAACAGATTATGATGAATGGAAAGTATTCAAGGAGTTGGACTGAGAATGCGGAATGGATAAATAATTGGCGTATTTAGGTGTCAATTTAATTTTAAATTTCGAAGAGAATTTATTTTCTTTAGGTTTTATTTTGGTGTGGTTTTGTTAAGGGTATCACTTAATGTTTTTTTTAAACCCATTATCAGTTGACAGCTCACTTATAAAAGCGTCTGTATCATACTCAATGAACCTTGTGTCTTGTGTATATGTTATTTAGCCCAAATTATACATCTATATTTCTATATTGTTTCATATAAGCTCATTATACTCTGAGCAAATGTTAGTGCATTGCTTTTTAAACGTTTAGAATCACTGATGAAAATGAAAAATAGATTAATTATTACTATTTTTACTTTTTTCATAAATGAGATTACATTTAGGCAATAGCCTTTATCCTTAGACGTTATGCTTTCAAATATGATCTTAGCTGCTAGCTACTACACATTGTCTGCTTGAAGTTCGCTAATTGCCATAGATTCCCACGGTCCAGGGTCGAGATTACCATCATCGTCATAATGGTGGTCATTAACCGTGCAATGTGGACATAAGCAAAATTACTTTAGAAATGTCACGTTGTCTCAACATTAGACTCGGCGTTTAAATATTACTGTGCTTAATTTCACTATCTTGGAGCTCATTGACGACCCAATTAGCGCAGCGGTATTCAAGACTGCCTTTTGTTGTAAGGGTCCTGGGTTCGAGCCCCAGTGGGATCAAATGTTTGTGTCATGAGCATGGACATTTTTATCGAATCATGAATAACTTATGAGAAGCAAACATATCTAATGCAAGTTAATAAAGACTTTCAGACAACCATATAAGCTTAAATTAACGCAGGAATTGTTGATGCCCATGAAACAAAAAGGGTTTTTTTGGCAAAATAGAATTCTACCAAAATACCTTTTGCCAACTTGAGCCAGGTGACCTACATAGCAGATGCAAACTAAATTATTCATGTCATTTGGAAATGCGCTGATGTTGACAGGTACACAGGATTTTACTCAGCTTAATGAAACCTGGATTTTAAATATAAACTTGGTTCTTGAATTTTGGTCGACAATAAAATCAAGTTTAATATTGAATTAACAATTCAAGATGTCGTTAAGATTTATTTGAAGATAAACTTTTTAGGGTTTGTTTTAGATAACTAGTGATAGATAATATAATTAGTGATAAAATAGTGGGACAATGAATGGCTTTATGGTGAATTCACTGGAAAGAGATTTTCTGAAATTCCCAGGCGAGTTAAAAATGAGGTCAGCTGAGGTCAAACAAATACAGCAACAGTCTGTATATAACTGACCAATACCGAAATATAAACACAATACCGTACTCTTTACAAACTACGAATATAGGTTATGTATGTAGGTTGATATTTTCACCAAAACAGGCGCAAAAAATTAATCGCTCGGTGACTTGTAAATCGAATTGGTATCCCACATTACGCGCGAACGATAATCGCATAATAAATAATCGAATAATCGGTTTGATCGAAACCTATCCAATCGCAACTAATATGGGGGAATTCGATAGTAAATTGTGTCTAGTTTTGGATCGTAAAGTACTCGGGCCTCGATACTGTGTGGCGTATTGATATTTATAAGGGGATGTTTTTTCAAACGACTTCTGGTACAAAAGATGCAGACACCGTTGCTGATATAATCAATCTTTTACGGTTAAATTGTTCCAAATTTTTCTTACACTTTCTAAAGATTACAATTGGAAATGTACTTTTTTTCAAGCAGTTTAAGGTATCTTTATTGCTCAGATGGTAGTATACATTTAATGTATATATATAGGTACAAAATTATAATTATGTACATTGAAATTTCAAAAAAGTTCTGGCGACTCGACTGCGTGCGTAACGTATGCGGTTTGATCCCAGGACAGAGCAAATATCTGTACGATATATAGGTAGTTCCTGATCTGCGCGTTTGTGGATATTCGTAAAAGCACCTTGGACACAGGAGAAAACACTGCCATTTTTTTAAAAGAGGAGGAGTCTAGTCCATTTGTGGGAATTGCTATATCGCTGAACCCAACCAGACAGCCTGCCAATCAAGCTGTCATATTACGCATCACGATGTCAGCCAGTCCCAATTAATGCTTGGACATCTGCCCAGCTCGTAAAGGTTAAATAGCGTGAACAACAGTTTACACAGCCACTGACGTAAATTCAAAGGCAACAAACTCATAAAAAAGTAAGGTGTTCAATGTAAACGTGGTTAATATGTAGGTCATTTATTTGTGCATGTCAATGTCTGAGTTACCACAGGGTTGGCAACACGTGAGCTGGTGTTGCAAACTTCTGTAGGCTACGGTAACTGCTTACCATCAAGCGAGCCGTAAGCTTCTTTAGTGTGTTCGAGAATGTTCAACTAAGAACAAATAACTAAGAACATTCTAGAACAGGGTACTTTTTATGCTTGTGTTTAACCGTTGAGCTTTAGTTTTCGAAGATTTCATTCAATTCACTATGATCTGGCGGCTCAAGTATATCAATGTTTTGTGCTAAAATACACCTTAAGTCGAATGACGTAAACCCAGGGGTAACAAACCCATAAATAAGCTCGGTATACACGGTATGATTCTGATCTAAATACCGAGGAACACGTGCTTTATCATATCGAGTGAACACCCACACAGCTGAAGTATCCTATTAACCTCCTTTATGAAATAACACAAATCGTCCTTGTTCATACTATCCAGGTTCATGTGGAATGTTGAATGGGCTAAATATAGGTAAACAGACAGTCTCGATTTGATAATCGAATCGTTGTTAATCGAATCGATGTAATTTCATACTCGTGAAATTAATACTAGAGCTGGATCGTGTAGTAATTCGAATTATAACTAAATAGAGATATTGGTAACATACTGACAAATTCTTTAGGGCAGCTTTTGTACATCCTAACCAATTTCGTGGTAATTATTGAACAAAAGTTTCACCACAAACACTTGACAAAACAATTGTTAATTTTAGATGTAAAGAAAAAACTTTTTTGTTCGTATTTTCAAAAGTCGTAGAACTAGACAGTATTTTGTTATGGTTTCCAGAAGTTTCCCTTAAGAATAGTGACGTATTATTACTACATATATACATACCTATATGTGTACACAACCTTTGTAGTCCTAAAAACATAAAACTACGAGTAGATGGTTTAAGAGTCATCAAAAGACAGAAGAAGAGATAATTTCTCCTTTTCGGTCGTAAACAGCCGTTTAGTTCGTCAAATCCAACTCAGACACTCCCTAAGTCCGTACTCCGTACTAAGTCAAATAGCTGATACCGAAATATGTATATTTCGATAAAGTTGAATGGTAAAGAAAATGGATGATAAATTATTTTTTTACAAAGAAAAAAGAAATATTTTTTTAATTGAAAATATTTGCGCTATTTCTAAACCAGTAACATCAAAGAACAAACCTTTACTAAAAGGTAACATGACACTGACCGCCTTCTGACGTCATAGAAGCCGAAAATAATTTTATTATGTGAATCGCGAAAACGAAAATGGGTCACAGACATCCCAAGGTGATGCATATGGGCGGAGTAAACACTAAACATTAGGCCAGAGAGAAACAACAAGCGGTTACAAACGTTATTATGAGCTTCATCATAGTTTCAAACAATATCATTCATCATCAATATATTAATCAGTGAGCTGTCGTAGCCTAGTGGTGAGAACAGTGGACTGAGATGTAAAGGTCACGAGTTCAAACCCGGCTACGCACCACTGACTTTTCGGAAGTTATGTGCGTATTTATCACATGCTGAAACATGCTGAAAATATCGTGAGGAAACCTGCATGCTTAAGAGATTTCTCGGTGGCATGTGAAGACTGCCAACCCGCAGTAGGCTAGCGTGGTCGACTATAGCCTAATCCTTCTCAAATAAGAGGAATCCCGTGCCCAGCAGTGGGACAATAATGGGTTGATGATGATATTAATCATTATTCAAAAATAATTCATCATATAGACACATCATTCTAAAAAAATATTGAAGACGTTTAAGTTATGCACAAGGGCTTAAAATTAAATCATTTACTTAATATATCTTAGAAGAGTTGTTCATAGAGTAATGTCACTTTCTACCCAGAGGATTTTGTCCTGTATCATAAATGTTTTAAGAAACACAATCCCTCACACAGTCTTGTATGTGGAAGTTAATTCTGTAGGCATAAATTTTTCATTGTTCTCTATTTAATGAATCACTCCCTCCATAATTTAATCACAAACTTTCCTTGAAAATTTAGTGCTAATTTTCCCACTTAAACACTAACTAAATATTTCAAACTCAAAGTTTGAGTGGTGCGGTAGCTCGAGCTAACTGAAGTTCGCCAACTATAACGACTTCAACTTCGCATGTAAGAGCACTTCTATGCTAATAAGTTGCCGAGCTAATTGACACTTGAATTCGTGACTTTAAGTGCGATCTGCCTTTGAATGGCATTTATTAATTTGAATTTTATATACATGTACTGATTCATTGGCCTAGTGGTCGAATATGCAACTGCTGAACAATGCTTTGGGTTCGATTCGAGCAGTGTTGTTGGAATTTTCTAAAAAACTCTCAGTAGCACCACGGAGTTTGAATTCGTGCCCGGCTGATGACAATAGGCTCGTGACATTCGTGCCGGGTTGATTGGCCAACGATTTAGTTTCTGTAACACAAGCCACGTTGTTGATCTCAAAGCTAGATGATGCTGGACATAGGGTCATCTAGTTCATAGGTTCACAATAATGTCCGGAAATACTATACAATACAACTGCGTTCGTTGGTTGAGTGCTCGTGTGACTGCCGAGCAAGAGGTCTTGGGTTCACTTCCCAGGTAGAGCAAAGTGTTATTTGGCTATGAAATTCCCAGTAGCACCTTGGATTCGTGCCCGATTACAATAGGATCGCCCCCTATTACATGGGACCTAAAACATACCGGCGAAACGTGGTTGTACATTAGTACTCTTTCTACTTACTCTTACTACCTCTGCCTAACCTTTCGAGGATGATAGGCGTGATGGTATGTATATATGTATGTCCAGAAATATTTAATTTAATAACCACTCACTAATCATAGCAATACAACCATTACAAGATACCGTATCACCAAAAAAAAACAATGTGTTGTAACAGTCAAACTTACAAGGTTCAATATAAACCGTTCTACACGTGCTGAACTGTACAGTAGGTGGTCGCCACCCGGCTCTGCTTAACCGTGACAGTTTTCTCGGTCTAGTGCTCGAGTTTCGAGGAAACTGGGTATATTATAGTTATAGATAGGGCTAAAGATATTTGGATATGGGCTGACGGATAAGCGAAACCGATTTTGCGTTTAATTTGTTGACTGATGTAAAAACTATCAATTGAACGACTAAAAAAGGGTACGTGAAATCACAGTTTGAAATTTTCCTTAATAACAAACAGTTTTTTTCTCGATTATAATTGATAGTTTAACTTTGTCAATAACGAGAAAACAGAACGTAAGTACAAGGTAATTTTATTTCAATATCTAAACAGTTTATCCATTTCGTTTCATTAGAGATATAAGTATAATTATGCACATATCTCATAAAAATTATATTTTTAAACCCAGTGAAGTTACTTCTCATAGCTTGGACTACACTCCAAAACAGCGCCAGATGTGACAGAACAGTTATGGGCATACACCCTCACGCCGACCCCCAATTTGTTCATAATTGATTCAAATATTATTTTAAATTGCCTACCGTGGTTGATTGATACAGGAAGGACGCGTCAAAATATAGGCTTTATGGTAATAATAAGTGCGGCCATATTGTAACTTATGACTTGAAAGAAAAAAATGATGTATGAACTTGTATGATCGTTGTTTTTTCAATTGATATTGGTGGTATAGTATTTCAACAGCAAATTAAATGATTGTGTATTCAAGAATTATGGATTATTTAGGTTGGTAATAAAACTTCACAAGTAAACCAAGCACAATTGTTATAGAAAATCTTAGACCACGTGGTAATTTACAATCAGATGAGATGGTGGTCAAATGCTAACCTATATCAGATAAAAAAATAATCAACAACACTGGACAATAGGACCTCAGATTCCACATTTGCGCTTGGAACCTATGTAAGTTCAAATGCATCAATGCTTATAGTTATTTATGCAACTGTTGTATAATAAGGGGTATTAAAACACGAATGACGACATGTTTAGCTCAGCGGTAGTTGACGCTGCCTGCTGTGCTATGGGTCCCGGGTTCGAATCCCGGTAGGGACAAATGTTTGTGTGATGAGCATTAACATTTGTATCCGAGTCATGGATGTATCTATGTATAATATGTATGTATTTACAAAAAAAAGTATATATGTAAAATATATCAACCATCGAGTATCCGTAACACAAGCCTCGTTGCTTACCACGGAACTACATGGCGCTGTGTAATAATGTCCGGAAATATTTATTTATTTTATTTATTTATTTATTTAATGTGGGTTCTTTTTTTGAAATTCATAAAGATGCCATGAGAATGTGGCTGTTCGATGAGTAAAAAAGGAGTTGCATTATGAAATTTAGTACAACATTATAACACCCGTTTGGATGATATTATGGTTACTATGACACTGACTGTTTTAATGTTGGCAATAAGCTAACTGTTTCAAGAACTTTTATAGAGCATTTATTGCATGGGTGTTGATAAAATATCTAATGTCATCTTATTTATTTTCTCCAATAATTTAATGTAATATTACACACTTGAAGTACCGGCGTTCTATAAAATACACAAAAGTCTACAATTGAATACTAATACGACCATAAAAATATTCCACAAGAACAAACCTGTGATCACAGAGAAAGTCTAGACATTTTCTCTTCCTCGATGATCAATAGGAATTATGGAAAGTTGTGTGTTAGTACAATTATGTGCCGCAAAGCCGTGACATCGGATATAGCGGGAAATGACGGGGCACGCGCCGAGTATTACGTGGTTATTTGGTTAACTAGAATTGAAAATGTTCAAGAGTTAATTTCAGGGTCGGTATAAATAGAAATGCTTATTTGTTTTGATTTTATTCCCGTGATGAAAACCCAATAAAGAGGCGGATGTTACCTTATACTAAAAATATACAGGAGAATAAATTGGCGTTATTACTGGGTCTCAAAATACAATCATCTTGATTACAATATAGATTTTCAGGTTTCGTCTTTTCAATAGGTACTTAGCAATAAAAAGGCACGCTGTTTTCTTGATAAAGAATATTTAAAGCATACAATTTCAACCAAAATATGCACAGAAATATAAATAAATATTAATATATTCGTTTTATTAACAATATACTATGTAATTTTGCAGCGATATGCCCAAAAATATTTCTTGCTTCGTCTTAGCACTCATGACGCTTGTTAAAATTAAATATTGCTCTCAAAATCACGCTAAGTAATCCATCAAATCAATATTGAAGTATTCCACATTACTCAGCAATGGAGACATAACATTGCACCCTACAGAGGGGACCCTCTCGCTTCAAAAATGGGAGTGCAGTAAACGTTATAAAAATGTCACGGACATAATTGAGGGCGAGGAAAAAACATCAGTAAAATGGGTTCCGTTTGTTCGAAAATTTTTCCTTCGTAATTACTAATTTTAGGAGTATGAATAATAATAAATATGAGAAACACAAAAACATAGTTAAATTAAATTAAATTATAATATACTGATAAAATTTTATCTTGCTCGATAGAAAATACTGGTTGCACGTGATCGTGTCAATGTTCGCGGCCATTAGCCATTGGCGCCAAAATTGTATAAACATACCATGTAAAAACGATTTTAACCAAAACCACCCATTTCTATCAAAGTTAGCTATATCTTGAGTTCTTGCAACTCGAGCTTGACAATAGATTATAAGTCCTTCAGTCGTAAACTGCGTTAAAACCTCAATGTTATGTAAAATTTGATCTTGTGATTTCAGTCCCACTTTTTACATACACGGAACCCAAACTATTTTCCGCTGCAGCCCTCCGTTAACGCACGTGCTGTGCCCTCCCTAACTATTATGTAAGCACGATGTTAAATCAGAGTACCGCGTGAGGTTGACGTGGTTTTATTATGTTCACGCTAGGGTTGGTGACCGATCGAAGTCTTAATAAAGTATTAGGACTTAAATTTATACTGGCTCTGAATGTGGAGAATATTCGGTAATATTATGTTCTATCTTAGACCACATCGTCACTTACTATCAGATGAGATTTTGATCGATTGCTAACCTAAGTAGGATAAAAAAATATACATGAAAAAAGATGTAGAAAATGATATGAATACCAAAAGTTGACATGGTAACGTTTAAAGAATACACAGGGACAGGGGCGCTGAAAAACCCAGTTTCCACCTGGTTTAGAAGGTCAGGAGCTGTCTTAAGAAGTCTACTGTCAACAAAATGAGGATCGGCAACGCGCGAGCAACACATTTGGTGTTGCAAAGGTCTATTATATAGGCTACGGTAACCGCTACCATCAAGCGGACCGTGTGCTTGGTTGCGAGTCTCGCGATATAAAAAAACTTTAAAAATCAAACATTAAGTAAGCACGTCATCATTTAACAGAAACGTCTTAAGTTTTCAAATGGAGCCTAAAATATACACATACAAACACTCAGGCCTTTTCCCATGGGGAGTAGGCAGAAACTACAGATCGGAAACCACAAACTACGCACGATCCCTGCATACCACTTTGCTTCATCTACATTAATACACCTTGCCATACCATGCGCGCCGGTCGAAATAAAATATAAACATTGATTATTTTAACTTATGTACATAGTAAGTTCCTGTATTTGTCTGACTGATGTAATCTTTATTTACAGACCTAAGCAAATTGTAAGGCGTTGTATACACATACGACGGAATCACCGATTGCTTATTAATGGAATGGAATAATTATGCGAAAATTCATGTTTGGAGTAGAAATGACACTGAGAATAAACTGATGAGTATAATATTTGCACATTATATATTTTTTAAATATAAAATCGAATACTTATTTGAATATATCGATCATTAATTATTTATTTATGTAGTTTTGTTTTTTTGAGACGGTTTTTACGATCAGTCAGGAGTTTTCTACTATGTTTATTGATAGTTCAAGAAATAAAATGAATTAATTTAATTGAATAAAATTAAAATTTTAGACTTCTGCTTATTTGGCCTAAAGCTTTTATTCATAAACATTTATAGGAACAAAATTCATTATTTCCTACCTAACTCACTGGTCCAAACTGCTGGTCAATTAGAAATACGACAGAAATATCAATTCATTAAATGTTGCGACCTAAATGAATATTGCAACAAGCTGGTGATAAAATCAATCGTGTGTAACATGGTTAACGCGTCACTGGACGCCACAATACGTGCCAATGCACACGGCAATAATATTACACAGACACACACACACACACACACATGTACATACAACTAGTAGAGTCAGCATGATAAGTAGACTAGTGATATAACTGTTTTATTGGTCTTGTAGTTGAAAGAGAAGCTGCAGGACCTCATGGCCTCATGGCTTGGGGTTTCAATTCTAGCTCATTTAATGGCTACAACTGTGATAGCCTAGTGCTTTGAACTGGACTGGACTGTGACTTGGCAATGACTTTCCGAAGTCACGTGAAACAATCTGTAAAATATCGTGAAGAAACCTGCGTGCCTGAAATATTTTCTCCACGGCGTGTGAAGTCTGCTAACTGGGACTAGGTGGCAAGATTCTCACATGATGTGAGACTGCTTCACGATAAAGAATCGACAAAAACTGAAAAGTAGCTTCTACCTTTTAGCGGAATTAAATAGCCCAATACTTTTATGACCATATGAAATCAATCATTATTAACCTTACAATATAATCCAAAATCAAATGCAGTTCACTTAAATATGCCCCCTTTTTATAACGCACATTATTACACTGTGTCGGCGATAATGTAAGGGGGTGGATCGATTGGCGTAGTGTAGCGTAGTGCGTAGTGTGTCAGACGTTAGATTATTGTGAGGGTGTGTATAACGCTTAAACATGACGGATGATCGTAGATATTGACAGGTATGGAAAAGGAAGTCATATTATTGCGTTATAAGAGTCAGCTCCCGTTGATTTTCTGAAGCTGTAGGATCGTAGCGTTTGTGAGAGTTATAGTCAAATCCACCACCATCGCGGATCCTGTTGTTTATGCCAGCGAAAACGGGATCGTCAAAATCGAAGATCTGAAACGTCTGATGTCGAATTCTAAAAGCTCGGGGACGGGAAAACAACGGGTTGCGTGAGACGATTCGAGACGTTCCAGATCTTTCATTTTTGTCCACAGGAAATACCCATTATGTACTTTCCCACCTGAGCAACACATATCGTTTGTTTCTTTTTGCCATATAACAGCTTCACAAAAAGTACTATTTTGAACCATACCTCCGATGGCGGAATATGTGGCGGGGTCAATTATAGGAGTATACGTAAATGCACTCTGTTCCTCAAGGAAGATCGCCATGCCCTACGGCTATGTCTTGAGACACATCCGATTCTTCAGATGATATCGACATTCTGTTCAGAGGAGTCGAAGACGATCAGAATTCAAACATTTGTTGGGCTCTTTCTTTTTTCTTCTTTTGCTCTTGTGCGTGTTCGGGACAATGTATGATAACCTCAATCAGCAGTTAGTCGCGCATCACGTTCATAACTCGTTTCAAAAAACCTGTTAGTAGATCAGATGTGCGAATACGCTGAGAACTCAACCGTGATTCTGTATCGGTAAACGTTTCTGATTCGCGAGACAATGCATGTCGCTCACGATCAGCGGACAGTCACTCACCATGTTCCGTACTTGTCTCTAGAGACCTAGAAGCAGATTCGTAGATACGCTGAGAACTCAAATGCAATTCTCTATCCATGAACGTCTCCGACTCGCGACACAATGCGTGACGTTCACAATCAGCGGTCAGTCGCGCATCATATTCTTCAATGGTCTCTAGAGACCTGGATGTAGATGGGTAAATACGCTGAGAATGCAGGCGTGCTTCGCGATATGAAGAGGTTTCCACAGAGCGAGTTGCAGCCTGATGTTCTCGTACAGCATCAAGTCTCTCCTGACGATCTTCGGTAGATTCTTGGGATTGTATGATCCTCAATCGTTTAGCTTGTTTGGAACATTGGGAAAAAATTGACCTCTTTCTAGGCATGGTTTTAGTTTTATTATGAAGATAGCTGATCAAGTAAAGTGACTGCTCCCCTGCGTTACCGGGTAGGCTACCGTGTCACGAAGATAAATGGAAAACGAATTTAAACACTCAAATAACATAAACCAGCCTGAAGAATATTTTAGAAGAATATTTACTAAATAAAATAAAAAATAAATGGTAGTTTTGGCCAGTAGTATCTATTTTTCAATGATATATCATCGTCATCAAAAATCAGTCCTAAACTGTGACTGCCTACACAGCGTGGAGGTACTCCCAGTTTATGCTATTTTATAATATACAGTAAAATTAGTGACAGCTTTTATTTCCACATTGGATGTCTGATCTTCGATTTTTATAAGTCAGCATGAAATGCCCATCAGACCGAACAACTTTTGCTAAGATGTCATTGCTATATGTGTTACGGTGTAGCTGGGCTCTTGGAGTTCCACATCAGGTATTCCAGATCTTCAAATTTATTCTCTCAGCAGAAAATGCTCATCATGTGGATTTTTTTTGCTATGGTACCATTTTTATATCTCTTATAGTTTAGCTGGTCTCTTGCGGTTCTGCATCAGGTGTTCAAGTTTCCAAGATAAAATATATTGCCTATATGTTGCCCAGGCATATTACCTATACAACAACATAAAAATCATTCAAATCCGGCCAGTAGTTCCGAAGATTTGCGTGTACAAACAAACAGACAACAGACAGAATTTTTTTTTTGGATTCGTGCTCTCTTACTGTTCCTAAAGCCCCCTCAATAATTTTTTTTTGAATATATTCAATGTACAGACACAGATTTTTTACTGTTTTATTATATGTATAGATTATATTTTTATTTAACTCATTGTGATTTTTTTTAGGGAAATAAGCAGTTTTATACTTTTTTGTATTGTTTTATTTTATACAACTAGGTATCACAAAAACTATTATCATCAACCATATTAGCCTACTGCAGATTTGTAGACTGTATGTACTGTAGTATACCATTGAGAAAATCTCACCACTAGCCTACTACAGCTCTTCTCACAAAAACAAGTTTTATTTTAAACTCAAATCGTGTAAAGTGTTTTATTCATATTAAATTTTTTGAAACGTTTTTGTAGCTGACTGTCCATAAATACGTAAAATTTTATGAGCAAGCGAGATGACGACAAGAAAAAAGGGAGGTGCCAACTCGCGCGCGCGCGCGAGTGTCACGCGCGCGAGTTGACGAATAAGTCATCAACCTTAGTTCTTTATAAATATTATATCATTAATACAAATTAGTGCAAAATTGCAATTAAAGTAGAGCAGTATGATTTTAAATACAACACACTGATTATAATTAAATATTTATTGGCACTAATGAGGTTTCACTGGTTTTGCAAAATAGCTATACAGCGTCATGTGTTTCCAATATATTATTTGCCTTTTTACACGTATTAAGTATAATTATCATAATAAGGTTCGAACATAAATATTATAAAATATTCAACCCCCTGTACCACCAATTAAGGGATTATTTCCGGGATGAACACTATCCTATGTCCCTTCTCCGGGACTCAAACTATCTCTATACCCATCTAAATCGCTCAGCGGTTATAGCCTTAAGAGGTAACAGACAGACAGACAGATACACTTTCGCATTTATAATATTAAGTAAGTATGGATTATATTATGTGTTTCAGATCAAATACCACTTCAAACTTTAACAGCCGGTAAAACGTGAATTTCACACCAAATAATCACAAAATATTATGGATCGTGTGCTACAAGCAATACTGCTTTACTTTTGGCAAAAAGAAATACACTAAATATTATACTAAAGATAAAAAAAACCATATTATATGTTTCATCTTACAAAAAAAGAATACGCCACAATATTAATGATACGCCGCCTGTACTGTATCATTACACAATTTTGCTACATTTGTGTCAGCAGCGCTGTTGTGTCCCGGGATTTAGATTAATGATACGAACCATATAAATATTGGAAAGTTAATGGAAGTCAGAAAAAACAATTTATCATTGTATGACATTATTGCCGTTTTAACTGTGATATTTTTTGCTTATTGAGTTTAAAAGTGCGAAATCAGAGCAGATATTGTGTAAATGTATTCAAAAGATCTACGCCCCTCCTAACTATATCGATGTTGACGTGTTAGTTGTCTCTAAAACAAAGGATAGCACACAAACGAGCGTAAAACAGGACTAAATTTAAAGTGTATAGGCACATATGAAGACAAAAACAATTCAAGCTGTGTACAATTAAGTTGCATCTACTGAGGTCCGTCACGGATGGGTGAACTCATCTAGACTCCTCAATGCCTTCGAAAGAATATTAAGTACATACTCATGCCAATCGAACCTAATTGTTAGCTAAGAACCTCAAGTTCATCGTAACATTCAGTTTATTCTTAGGTTGACGGCATTTGATGCAGATTATATGGCAGACGCTGCGCGTAAACTAATGATACTCACAGCCCATCTGGATAGAGTGGAAACCGATAAAGCATCGTCATAACTAACCCATTTAATACCCCAATTGCTGAGAGAGGAGTCTCTCTCCACATACCATCAACAAAATCTATCAGGCATGCAGGATTTCTCACGATGTTTTCCTTGATCATTACAGCATATTTTTGGATAAGAATACGTATGTACTATATAAAGCTTTTCATATACGAGAATATACAATCTTAAGGTAAGTCTGAAGACGATAATTAATAGCTGTAGAAGACAATCCAATCAAGGTGCTGTCGCGAGACACAATGAGCTCATCGATTGATTGAAACGTACAGATAAGAAATAATACTGAAATAGAACGTTCTAACTTACAACTGTTAGGTAGAGATATGGTAATGCTACCAAACTAGATACACGGAATGCAGAGATGGTAAACATTTTAAATGAACAATTCACTTTATCTTTGGTCTTTGCTGAATGTAATGAATCAAGCTACTAATTAAATCTGAATCAATCTAGTTCATCTGATAAAGGAGAAAAAATATTATACACAAAAATGTTATTGTAAAAACTTAGCATAAGAAGTTTGATACGAAAAATATTGAAATAAAGTACTTTTGCAGAATTGATCGCGTTATATTAACATTTGTCGATCTGCACCAAAAATATTTATAAAATTGTATAAACGTTAGTATTGGTATATCAAATAGATAAAATAATATTAATCCATAACGACCTAACGCCGACACAATTTATCACGCAACCAATCTATAATCCCAGGCCTGACAATACCACTGCCAATAAAGACACGATAACCAATAACCGTAAACTGAGATTAACTCAAACACAAACCACAAATGACAACATTTCCCATCACTCATAACGCCGTGATGTAACGTCAAACTTGAACTTGACATTTGAAAAGGGGACCAACAACAGGGCCCCAATTAAAATGTATTTAGAAAACTAATCCTTATAAAAAAACTAGACGTCTGCCTCTAAGAATGTGAAAACAAGGACTCATGTTACCCTTCAAATGTACATGAATATTTGCATAAGATTTGCAATGGTTAACTCAGGCCATGAATTCAGATTAGAAGTTGCAATCGAAAACTGACCTAATATTATTCTATGTAAAGTTAAATTTTGTTTCTTCGTGGTTGAGATGAGTAAAACAATTATAAATTCAAGGAACAAAGTTCAGCTAATTGTAACGGACGGATCCTTTTGTGTTACTTCACTTGAAGGTTAATATTGGTTACACAGTTATTGCTCGTGTGAATGGTACAAAAAAAGATATTCAATAGTTTGTTTCATAATTTAGAAGAAGTTGTATGAGAAATAGAATAAATTTTTGGTTTCAATTGTTTGGTGTTACTAAGACTAATAAAAGGGAAATATTAATAAAAGTAGAAGATACTTACGCGAATTGTAGACACTGAAATAAAACTAATTTATAGGGCTCAAATACAGACATTCTGCCCGTGACCATGGATGCTGTGAAGAACATGAAACTAAAGTAATATACCGCGATAATATCCGTTGAATTAGATTTATTTACTTACGAAATTTCTAACAAAATTGAATTTGAATTTTGAAGAATTAAATGCTATAATTCAAATGAACTTGGATTAGCGGTTAAGTTAGGCAATATAAAAAAAACTTGCAATATCAACGTATTATTGAACCACCTTAACACATTATTGTATTAAAAAAGTCACACCAAAAACCATAACAATCGGATTTGTCATCCAAAAAACTGATATCTCTATTGTAGAAAATAAATACAAAGAACACAAACATTCAAAATTATATAGAAAAAAAAACTAGAATAAGATCCCACAAAATCCACGCAAAATAGTAAAAAAATAAAATTTCTCTTCGGTTTGGGAAAAAACTCGAGCAAACCCCAATCTTGCAAGAAGGGACACCCCTGATATATTTTTTATGCAATTCAAGAAGGGTGCAAAATAAAGTTGCAATTTTAAGACGTTGCGATTGGACGGATATTGCTAGGGGTGACACCCAAGAGTGTAGGGCGGAACATGTAAGGGCAAACGTGGGGTTCTGTAAAACATTATTAATACTTGAAGATGGAGCTGGATCTAGATTATGTAACAAGACCAGTTTGAAGACAATAAACCTATTTCTTTAGGCTTTGCATAACTGGTTATTTTTAGATACTTCTTACATAAAAAATCTCAACTGATGCCAGCATTTTATTATAAAATATAAGCAATGAGATCTTCACTGTAAATATCGATTCTGTAACAGCGTCATAAGTCTATATTCGTCTCTGCTTACTGTAGGTTTTGATAAGTGAATATTGCTAGATCTCTTACTACAATGGGGAAGAAACAAAATCTAGAAAAACGTACTAAAGAAATATTGACAAATAAAATTACATCGCCACTTATACCAATTACAACGCTCATACATATATTAACATTTTATTTACTTACTTCTGTTATAACGAATAAATTTCACGTAATTAGCACAATAAAAGGAATAACAGACATTGCCAAGGAATAAATAGAAAAGATCAGCGATTCATTTTAAATTAAAATAATCCTTCTAAGAAACAAAAAGTGCAATAAATCATAATATTTTACTTCTAACAATGACGTCACGGCATGCGCGTACGCCGACATACAATAGGATGTCTGAATATCAATGACATTAGACAGCGTTATCAAAGGCGTTAAACAAATTTATGAGCCGTAAAACCCATTAGAATTATTCGTACACGATAAATCATAGGAAACGTATGGTCGGCCTATGGTAAGAGTATAATTTCTCGCTACTAAGATTTGGTTACGGGTCGTTTGGTAAATTGCCGGATACCAGATGATGCAAAAACGTGTGTAATATTAGATTTTTTTGTATCAGGGGTAATCTTAGTTCCAAAAGAATATTTAGTCATGGATAGTAATAAAATGTCAGGTTGAAAGAAGCACATACATCTGTAATTGTTAGGTCAAAAAATATTAGTAGAGACGCTGCTACCTCATCTATTAACTCAGGGGATCAGAAAGAAACCAACGACGACAAACGACGAATCCACACTATAAAATGCCTTGGATAAAAAAAGTCATCATTGACCGAAAAACCTTTTGAGCTTCAATCATAACACGTCAGAAGTGACGTCTTCAACAGACATGCAAGATGCAACGGACTGCAAACAATAATAACAATAGGACCGCCGATACATAGAACCGGACAGATGTTGGAACCGAGATTTACTTTAAAATACAAATAATCGGCGTGCGACTGAGCTTCCGCATTGCAAGACCGGTTTTAAAGTAAAAATAATGGTAATAATTAACAATTGGCTACTTGGTAACATTTTGTTTGTGAGAAAAGCTTTAGACTGAGATGAATACCTATTTGTTTTATTTGACATTAGATTTAAGTTGAATAATTTGTCGAGATTGCTCAAAAGATTTGGGAAATTACATTTAGTGCAAGTAAAATAAATTCTGCGCTGCTTTCGTGCTTTCCTCCATGATAACGATATAGATTAATTCATTCATATAATCTTAGACACAATAGTTTAAACCTCATAATCAGTAGTTGCGAATGGGATTAAAAAGACCATCTTCTTCTCTGTCGTTACACTCTTGGCATAGTGGTCGTGGTCATCTCTCGTACTGCTTGCTGCTTGCCTCGTGCATTCGTGGAGTGGACCATTTAGTGGACCATAAAGACCATACGTTCAATCAAATTCTTTGACAGGAGCTTTCACAATCTATTTCAATGCACTGACCTTAAAATGCCCATCTCATGCCGTAATCTAATATTTAGCAATATGATTATCGATAATGCTATTAAGATTACAATGCAACCCGTCTGATCTAAACAAGATAAAACAGCTCAACAAAAGAAATTTCTCAACTAACAAAATGTTCTAAACGTTATGGAATTTTATTGTTGACCCGAGGGCCGTTGTACCTTTGATTGTCATAGTTTACCCTTTTCCGTCGTAGATTGTCATGACAATGTCAGAATTTGCAACGTGACAAGTCATGTCACGGGTAAAAATGCAGTTTGATGAGGTTCGAATGAATGCAACTGGAGAAGTGAGTTCACACGGCTCGAGTTGTCGATCAACTTGTGTATCGCTTACTTCCCTAATAGGGTATGTAGTTCCAAACAAAGCGAGAACAGGTGGACTGTCTAGAACTGAATGTAATAACAGTTTCACATTGAAACTACAATTGAAACCGAAGTGCTATATCGGTATGGTCTTGCTTGTTTAGAATTTAAAATCAGCAATATTGCGAGCGTTCTCAACTATATCGATAGAATCTAAGGACTGGAAATAGAGAATTTAAATAGGAGAAAGGTGTGAAGACTGGTATTGGCGATTGAATGTATATTCTACTTTAAAAAATATCAGCTATCGAGATTTAACGTTATATTGGCAAATGAATAATTATATGTTATGTTCTGTATAATGGTTATAATATGTTTATTATTATATTCCATTGAGTGAAATTTAATTTTGTTTAATACAGAAAAATATTCTTATGTATTTATATTGACACTAAGAACTTGGTGACCGGTATAGGAATCGCCTTCCACAGACACCATTCTCTGTAAAAAAGCATGTACTGTACTCTCTTGAATAGGTACTAATGTATACTGAAACAAATAAAGATTATTGTTATTGTATTAGAAAAAGTAAGGCAACAATTTCCGTACACCATTTAAAATTCTCACTATTCAAATTCCCACACCATCACGAAAACAAATATCGAGTGTGTGAAAAAACTTTGATTCAAGTATATTATTTTCAAAATTGCACGCAAGTTTTCAATTCAGTTTGAAATTTAGTAATAAACAAACCCTATATCCCTCCGTCTCTTTATTATATCAAAATCTATTCAGGAATCTGTCATCTCATCAAATACTTGTCTTCCCTTGTTTCCTTAAATATTATTTGAACAAACGCCCTGATATTCAAGTCTCTGATATACATTACCATGGACAGACAAACTTGTTATCATCTTCCACAATTCTACCATAGTCTTTATTGTTATCACATAAGGGTGTATTTGTTTTGGCTAGTGCTTTTGCAACTGTAAAAACTGTTGGTGTTATTCGATCTAATAAATCGCTAGATAAAGTAGGGGGCTTGCGGTATTCAATGGACCTATCGAGTGAAGAAAAATAGCCCAAATCGTAAATATTGCAACGTTATAGTTTAGCGTTTCCCTCGCTCGAAGAAGTTTGTTGAAGATCGTATTTTATTTGCATTGTATTATAAGTTAGAAACTATAAATAAAGGGAAAGTTACGGTTCAGTTTTGCTGTTTTTGGTACATGTTCAATATTATTATTGTGAATAGAGCGTTGACTATAAATATACCTATGTATAACCACTATGTATATTATAAAAATTATACAAAAATTTACTTAACCATTCAAACATGATGAAACTATGCCATATTCTTACACTTGTGCTTATATTAGATATTGAAATAAAACAATTTTTTTAGGGAATTTATCCATCCATACGGATGGATAAATTCCCTAAAAAATAGTTCGCATCCGTAGCGGATGCTGTCTTCTTCTTCTTATCGCAATATTTGAGTAATAAGAGACCACCTCACCATGCTGTAAAGCATCGAAATCTTCGGAATTAAAGTAATATCAGTAAAACACGATACAATCCGTAAAATATAGATTTTTTATAAGTTATTCTTTTAAGAATCTATTTAATAAATAGTTTAAACAAAATGTAATGACATTGTCAACTTGAAAGATGCCAAGAGCAAAATCAAAGTATTAATAGTTCCAAAATGTAACTATTTAGTAAATGTCTCTCATATTATATGGAGTTCGAGTATTTCCCTAAAATGCTGAAGTATTTTGCAATCTGCTAGCTGTCTATGTCAGGTAATATTTACACGGAAAATACATTTTCAAACTAAAATTTTATTTGATTAATATTTCTGTCTGTCGTCTCGTATCTCTCTTTAACTCTAAGTTCTTGGACACTATAATAATAAGTGACTTTTGTCCACAACCAGACATATGTAGGCTACACTCAGAGTTCCGTCTTCCCATCAACAATTTACGTAGCACTGAGTGGTTAAAGTATTTCTTCTATAGTGCTCGCATCAAAAATAAACATTGCCATCAAAAATCTTCAAGAAAAAGATAACAGATTAAAATATTCAATTTCCTCTTTACAAACAGATATATTCTGATCCTAAAAGTAAAGAGATACACAGATGCAGTTCCGTATTACAATATCTCTATTATACTAACTGCATTAGAAAGGATTAAAGATACAAAAGGAATCAAAGTAATTGTTTAAATTAGCCCGAGGGCAATATTGCTGTGTTAACTGACGCAGAAGAGATTTTTACGCCACTGTCTATCAGACGGACCTTAAAGGGTGCATCCCTATCTAAACCTGACACAATAAGGTTAAGCAAAACGCGATAAGCTTCTATTAATTTTTACTATTAGGGTCGGTAAGAGAATCCTCGGAGAACTAGTTAGTGATTGATGTTTTACTATGTAAGACTTGGTTTAAATCTTAGTGATGTCGTTTAATACAAGAATATATTTAACTATGACTGAAACAAAGTATCGCTATTGAATGATAGTCTTGTATTGCCATACATGAATCCTGTATATGATCGTAAAATAACATGTAGAAAAAAAAACATTTGAGATGGGTTTTTGGGATTATTTTTATTTTTAATGGACATATTTTAGTGCTTATTTTTAATATTTTGTTGATGCGTTGTCGCGTTATCAACGTTTGCCTACCTAAAACTATCTTTAACTTGTGTAATATCAATTGAAAACTTCAAATAGGGTAAAATAGGGTGATAGGGTAGGTGTACCCTATTTAAAGTGAAATGTTTTAAGATACCCTAAGTTAGCAGTTTTAAAACAAAATAATTTGAATCACAAACAACGAATCTTGGCTTATTATATTTTAATTCGTGTGTTTTCCGGTAAGTTTCATAATTTGTTTAAGAAGTTTGAACTTCAAATTATAGGTAATTTTAACTGTTTAAGTTCAATGTAATAATTAAACGAATAATAATAGTGTGCAGACACAGGCTGCGGATGAGAGACTTACCTTCAAATCTATTACAAGTTAACTATCGTCAAAAACAGAAATCTATTCATCTATTGTTGAATGCAAGCCACAGAGAGGTCGTGACAATTTTCTATGGTGTTCAACTGTCCGCGAAGGTCAGCTTGCTTAGTATTTTTTTGTGAATTGAGAATAAAAAGTGTCGGTCAATGGTAAAAAATAAACGATGGAGATACCAGAGATAAAATATCTATGTCTTTCAACAATCAACAATCTATGTTTATAGAAAAAGTATCTCAAATTGTTGTGTAGGTTATCCTAAGTTAGAATCAATCATCATCATCATCAACCCATTATTGTCCCACTGCTGGGCACCGGTCTCCTTTCATTTTGAGTTCCTTTTACTGCGGGTTGGCAGACTTCACTTGACTTGCCATCGAGAATATCTCTCAAGCATGCAGATTTCCTCACGATGTTTTCCTTCACCGAACAGTTAGAATCAATAGAAGTCTACAAAATTGAATTTGTGTTGACCGCGACAATATGTACCTAGTTTTATTTCAATGTCTTATATTCGCGTAAGTGTAAGAAATTAATATATTTACATTTAATTTCAAATTATTATAACCACAGAAGAGCCCATACCTTACCAGATTTGTTAAAATGTAAATTTCAGTTCCAAATTCGGTTCCCGTTGAATTCTTATTAGTATTATACAACTACATGGGGAGTATGAGTGTCGAACATGCCGCTAAACATGTTCGCGTAACGAATAATGATAATGATCCCGCATTTATAATGATATATTTTATTAGAGTATTGTATGCCAAACAAGACGGATTGAATGACTCCTCGAGATGAACGGGCTGTGAACATTTGGCAGATGGTAACTGCCAACAAAGATGTGGAATATGGATATTATTATTGTTAAAACTTTGTTTATGAATTTGAGCTTCTAGATTAGTTAAAGCTGTTACTATTTACAAGTCAAAAAATATTTTTCTCAGCGCCATTTTGATTATTATTTTTTTAACCCTTAATTGGGCATGGCGTGTGTGCGTTCTACTCGGTTTTATAAACCTAGTGGGAATTTTTTATTTAGGAATAAGATTAAAATTCATTTTTTTGTTTTTATTTTTTTTTATTATTTAAATAAAAAAACAACGTGGGAAATATACTCCTTCTGCAAGTGTAGGGCTAAATGAAGGGAGCTCTATGTGGGAAATAATCTACATGTTGGAGAGTGCTGGTGTAGAATGATAATTCTCAAAGCATGGAGCAGCGCATAAGGATACCAAACATATGGAACAAGAATATTTTGTCCTCTGCTCTTTTGCCCGGGTGCTACAGAATCGACACCTTCTATATTTACTAATGCGTGGCATATGTAGTCTATATCTAAGCTCCTGGTAGAAAACTGTTCATCAAGAGGCTGAATAACTATTTGAGAGCTTGCACTGGAAACAGGCATTCCATCAGGAAAGTAATCACGTGGGGTACATTCAGGCCTGTTGACAAGTACTTGTTCATCTGCATATTGCACAGTTTCAGCTGCGTCTGTATTTATTTCACCTGGAAAAATAAAGGTACTATAAAACTAAGCACTGAAAAAATTCTATTCTTACCTAATTGTTCAATAAATATCTACTTACCACTCAAAATAGCAATCAAGTCGTCTTGAGAAAATGATTTTTGAATTTGGTCTAACATTGTATTCATATGTGATACATCATCTACTATGGGATGTTCATCTTCACTAAGATGGTCAGATTCGTCGTCTTCTGAAGACATCAATATTGACAGTGCCCTTTCCACATTTTCTCCCTTTGAGAGATCTAGTATTTTTCTCTGAAACACATAATTATGTTAGTTGTATATTTTCGTATTAGCTAAAATTAGAGTCAGTTGTGGTCTAAAGTATTATAATTCCCACAAGTTTTGAAGCACAATAATTACACTGATATTGAAACAATCACAAAAAATAACATTGATATCCATAAAACAACTCAAAACCTACAAATAATACTAAATAAAATAAACTTACCACATTTTTCCGCGACATTATAATTTTTTTTTGTATTTGCACTAAAATTTTTAGTTCACACCTCAACGAAAACAAACAGCCGGTTTTTTGACTGCCCACAGATAAAAAATTCTGTTACGTTCCGTTTCAACTTCGACGTTAGGGTGAAGACACATTGTTTGTTCGTATAATAATTGACATATTGTGGGATTCATGTAACTTTTGACGGCATAGAGACACTTAAAATGATGTGGGAAGTATTCTCCTTTAGTCCAATTAAGGGTTAAATTCCGTTACTAATACTTTTTTTAATTACATACTTAATAAGAATAATGTTGAATTTCTGATGCTTCTTAACTCATAAATATCTAATAACAGTCTTATAGGTGTGATATCATTTAAACAATTCGTATAAGGTTTACTATTGGTTTGCAATGTGAAATAACGGAGTAGCTTTGGTCTAATTAGATTTTAACATGTCAGGAATATATTTTTCTTCAAAAATTTACGAAAAAAACAATACAATTACTAACAACTTTAATAATAATAAAATTGTCACGCCTTAATTCTCTTAAAACCACATACCCAGTGCTAGCCCACAGCTGACAGACGGGTGTCTCATAATCCGGCTAGTTAGCGCTCCCAATTTGAGTTCGCCAAGGGTCGCTGCGTACGCGCAACAATTGTTCCCATCCATTGAACAGCGCGTAAGAAATATGTCGGACTCGCACTGGTTCGGAACCGTCTGACACGAATTGTGATTTATCTTGATGTTATGAAAGGGTCGAGAAGAATTGGTTGTTTTTTTTTAAAGGAGGTATAAGATGGAGAGCACACGGCCCGTGTATGTGGCCACTGTCCCTTTTGGACGCTAGGAAGTGGCGTTGACGATTTAAGATCTCGTAACATACCATCACACCTGTCGTTCCCGTAGGGTTAGACAGAGATGTACTAGTGTACACCCACGTTTCGCCGGTATGTTTTCAGTCCCATGTAATAGCCTATCGCCTATAGCCTATCGCCGTTAACCGGGCACAAATCCAAACTCCGAGCTGCTACTGAGAATTTCATAGAATTAGAATTCAAATTCAAATATTTTATTTCAAGTAGACCAATATGTTATAGGTGTTTTTGGAATGTGACACTAGCTGCACGGTTCCATAAAGTAGGTCTCATGTAGAAGAACCGGCAAGAAACTCCATAGATACTCTTTTAAATAGTTTAAATGATTGGTTATCTAAATATATAGGTATAACTCAAAGGTAACTGACTGATTGACATAGTGATCTATCAACGCACAGCCCAAACCACTGGACGGATCGTGCTGAAATTTGGCATGCAGGTAGATGTTATGACGTAGGCATCCTCTAAGAAAGGAGTTTGATTAATTGTACCCCCAAGGGGATAAAATAGGGGATGAAAGTTTGTATGAAAACTATACCTAATTAATAATAATACTTCTGAAAAAAGCTATTCTTAAATAAGCGACTATAATACAGTTTGATGTAAAACGTCAGTCAAGTAGATAGTACTTGACAGTAAATCACTATTATCTCAGAGGAAAATGCGTTACTGAGTATTACTACTGAAGCCCCATAGGAATAATGAGACAAAAGCTTTAAACAAATGCTATAGAAATACTGTTGGCTTATATCGTTTTAATGTTGGAATGGCACTAGGTTCCTTTTCCACGTCTTTCTCCGTAGCATCTTATAGTTATGTTGTGTTTTATATTTTTATAAATATAATATAAAAAATATGTAGGTATATTATGCATATGTGGATGAAAGGGGACCACCTCATACATACAAGCCACCACACAATAGACAATAAAAAATAAATACACGCATACAAAAAAAAACAAGCAAAAATATTTTTTCCCATTTAACTATGGACTGGGTATTTGCTCAATCTGACTAGAGAAAATACATCATCATAACAACCGATAGAGTCCACTGCTGGACATAGACCCCCCCTCCCTCAAAGAGAAAAATGAAGAGAAGACACGTATAGTGTGTAATACACAACACGTATCCTACTATCCTACTAATATTAATTTATAAAGGCGAAAGTTTGCATGAATGTCTGTTACTCCTTCACGCAAAAATCGCTCAACTGATTTTAATAAAATTTAACATACCGAGTTACAGATAGATATGTATATTACCTGGATTAACACAGGCAACTTTTTATCTATATACCATGTGGGCTAAGCCGCAAGAAGCAGCTAGAATATAATAGTACAGTGACTGTGAATACAATTTTAATATGTGCAAAAATACTTTACGTCATACCGGTATGATGTACTCTGTAATTTCAACCACCATTCCATCGCTCCGATAGCCGTGATCGTCTAGTGGTTAGGACCCTACGTTGTGGCCGTAGTAACCCAGGTTCGAATCCTGGTCACGGCAGTGTTCAACACTGTCATGGCGGAGTTTATTTTTGAAGAATTTTCAAATTTTTTATCACTTTTTTTCAATATTTTATATTCAGAATAACAATTATTGTCAATAATACAAGTAGAATTAATGTTGTATATAATCATGGGCAGTTACTGCCACCTAGTGAGCGGTGGCTAAACTGCTTCCTAAAATAAACAGTATTTTAGTTTTCAAATAACTCGATAGACGGCGCTACAAAGAGAAGTTAGTACGCTACTAACTTTTAGCTATTCGACAACAGATGGCACTATACGCAAGCTCATGCTTTTAACGTAGTCACTAGATGGCGGTACTTGTGCGAGTTTGATAAAGTTACATAGAAAATAGAAAAGCTAGGAAGCAGTGCACGACGCACGTCTGTAGATAAGTTACGAAAGTTTGCGCCGCGCCGCACCTGTGTTGTTCTCAAAACATGGGGATTTCAAACACAATGCAGTATTGTGATTTGTAAGCTAGTTCGTAAGCATGTGGTTGCTTTAAATATTCTTAGCGGAAATATACAAAGCGCTTTTAACAGATGGTATAAAATAATCACTAAATAGGCTCCGAATTCTCCCTTAGTTGGCTTTGTTTACATTCTTTGTTAGTGGACGCTTTCGTTATTAAATGTTCCAAATTTCAACTCCAAAACTTAACAGATTTGGCTGTACGTTGGATTGATCAGGCAGTCAGAAATACAATCACTCACTTTATACGTTAAGACGAAGATAAAAAGAATACAATTAAGTACTTTGTTTTTTAATAATACTAATATTAATGTGTTATTGTTTTCATTTTGTTTAAATCGCCATCTTCTCTCAGTAATTTTGAGATCGTTATAAGAGAGACTAAGGTCATAGTCCACTAGATAGCTCTTACAAGGCTCGAGTAGGCCTAGTAAGGCTTGTCTGGTAGAAAAGCAAATCTATTACGTTCTGGAAGCGGAACACGGGAATCCAATTAGCACAACAATTCAAAGAATGAATGAATGATTATGATTGTTTTTTTTTTTAAATCACGAGTATGGCAAACGTTCATATGGCCCGCCCAATGGTAATTAGTTATCGTAGCCTAAGACGTTTGCTACATCAGAGTTGTAGCCTGCGCGTTGCCGACCGTTGCCGACGCTGTATAAACTGTTTTGTGTTTCGTAAAATATTGAATTTGCTAGTGTTTCACGTCACAATAAAATATAACTAATGTAGGGATCGTGTATCTTCCAAGAAATAAGTTCCTTAATAACGACGTAGAAATGGTGTCGGTGATAATAATTCGTTTGAGGCAGCTTCATAAAAACCGACACGGAACCCGGACAGGATGTAAAGTGGCGATGAAGACACTTGACAAACATTTATCAAGACATTAATCGACTCTTGTTGCAGAAATACGAGATCAAATTGTGAGCTGCTTCAGCGCGACTGCTATTAAGAACTTGAGTTGTTTAGCAACTACGTATGGTAGTTAAATTGTAGTGTGGCTGTCGTAACCATTACACGTACATCTAATTACATCTATAGATAAGTAGAAGATTAATAAAAATTGTGACAAATTAAATGAAACATTGTAATCATTGCGAATCCATTAATTCATTCAATCATATCAGCTAGATGTTCTACGGTCCTGCGCATCCAGCTTTACCTTATGCGAATCATCGTCACATCAATCGTTAGACGTCCACTGCTGGACATATGCATGTAGGAAGGATAAAACTACTTGTTATCACGGCATATTGGTATTAGGTATGTATATATTTTATTCCGACGCTGGTTGGCTGGATTTAAGGTACCAGCATATTATCAATAGTAAGCTGTTACTACAGTCTTATCTTATGTTTCATTTTCTAGTTTGATAAACTAAATTTAAACGGGAAGTTTCATTTTAAAAATCGTCCGTTATGATCATTCGATCATTAACAACTTCTACCTTTATATCATTGCAATAAATATTAAGTAAAATAATATAAGCATAACTATAATAAATTTCAAGTAGTATGAGTGTCCAAAGTTCATTATGTAAACAAGTGGACATACTGACATCTTTAGCGCTACCTATTAATATTAATAGCTGTATTATTATCTATTGTGTTACTTGTTGCACGGTATTGGCGATAGGGGGCGTTCGTGACACTTGTATAATATAAATAGGTATTAAGTTGATGAGTTCAAGCGCAACAAATTCCAACTTTGATTTTTTCGCCAGCTGTAAGTTAGTGTGTTACTAATTGTGAGCTCATATAACAATTGTAATCGCGAAAATTACCTGGAAAAAATGTCTCCTTTCCTTATTACACATCGCTATTCGGTTTCAAGGTGAGCAAAAGCCTTGTGTTAAGGATATTTTATGGTTAATACATACACAAACAAATAAATAACACTGAATATAATTCAAGCACAAATGTCCATGCTCATCACACAAACGTATCATCACCTATCATCACCTATCGGGATTCGGTACCTTACGAAAGGCAGCTGTAACCCAACTATTCTGTGCTATTCATGCCGTAGATATTTGGTGATGCCATTATCAAAAACATGATTTAAAATATTTTTTCTCACTTGGCGACCTCTTCAGAGGTTAGACCTATCGACTTTCTCGTTTTTTTTTTAGGTGGCCATAGATTTATCCCCATGTCGAGCAAAGGGGTAATTGGGACTTTCCGTTAGAAAATTCCCATTTTCAGGCCGCGATTGGAACTGTAAAAGGTTCACCCTATCACAAACCCTGCTTAACCCCTCGGAGATTGGGGGCGCGACGGTACAGCGGATCAATCAATATGTATAACTCACGCTTGTTGCTCGAGTGTCTACATCACTAAAGGAAACTTGTTTTATGTATGTTAATGATAAAATTTATAATTTTGTCGGCAGCACAAAACAAAATGAGGCTGATGTTATTGTATTATACCCATATTTGTATGATGATGATGATAATTGTGTGGTGTTTGTGTAAAATATCAAACTTACTATTGAATTGAGCGTGAATAATAATGCTCACTAATTAGATACAATAAAATCCAGAGAATAATCTTTTATTTTACTGTCTAATATTTGCGTAAGTAAGAGAAATCAATAAGATTAGTTTAATTAATAAGGATACATTATCTCATAAAGGATACCGTGTTTTAATAAACACGGTATCATATCAACATATTGTAAACAAAGATGTTTACAATATGTGAGCGGCGGGCAATAGGGGACTTCAAAAGAGACAATGATTCTCTGAGTTTGTCTCTGTATTTCTTCTCAGAGGTCGTCAGTTAAAAAATGCCGATGCCATCTAGATCCTAAAATAATCTTATACATACATGACTTGTAAAAGTGTCTTTAAAAGATCTATTTAAATAAATATCATTTATCATAAAATATGAGTCCGACGAGTAAATTAAAAAATGAAGGACTAAAGTCTACCAGAGGCTTGCTGAAAAAGTATCGTGGCACGTGGCTTTCTAAAGTTTCTTCCTTAGGTCCTCACCCCATCGAGAAAGGCGTATTAATATGTACGTAATATGTACCTATATATATATGGGCACGTATAGCACGTATATGGGTAGTAGTATATGTTGGGCACGATATTCATGAAGTTTCGATCGAAAAAGTACAAATTACTTATTCATTACCCCACCTCTAGCTCTGCAGTAATGACTCCAGGATCGGGAGTGCGTTTACAAACACAAACTCTCACACAGACAAACTAACTGCTCTTCATACACCTAACTATATGTTCTACATCTAATATATAAAATTCTCGTGTCACAGTTTTCGTTGCCATACTCCTCCGAAACGGCTTGACCGATTTTGATGAAATTTTTTGTGCTTATCCGGTATCTATGAGAATCGGCCTACATCTATTTTTCATCCCCCTAAAAGTTAGGGGTAGTCCACCAACCCCTATAATGTGGCAAAACAACGTTTGCTGGGTCAGCTAGTCTTATATATAAAATTCTCGTGTCACAATGTTCGTTCCCGTACTCCTCCGAAACGGCTTGACCGATTCTCATGAAATCTTTGTGAGCATATTGAGTAGGTCTGAGAATCGGCCAACATCTATTTTTCATACCCCTTAGTGATAAGGATTGTCCACCAACCCCTATAATGTGGCAAAACAACGTTTGCTGGGTCAGCTAGTACATATATATTTTTGTTCCTTGCGGGGATCGAAACTTGTACGTGGTGCAGATGTCGAACAGTCAGCTATTGCCAATTCTACCGTCAAAATCACTTTACCAGTTAATACGCTAATCTAATCTAATCAGTCAGCATTTTTCCGCTTATAAATTATGCAAAGCGGCGCTGAAAACAAACAAAAAGTATCTCAGTAAACCTTGAGGCTATCTCGTAAAAAAATCCCTATACTTTACTTTAGCCATTACTTTGATTTACGCAACAAAGAAACAATCTACCCGAGTTAGGTGTATGCTGCATAAGTTATGGGTAATCGTTGTATCTTGCATGTTTAATGCTGTTTGGAATTAGAAGTTTTGTTGGCGAATGAATCAATGACCGACGGTGGGTGGAGAATGGGGGTTTTGCTGTCGAAACAATACGAGCAGGGCAGTTACAGAGCAGTTTGTCCGCAGAACCGCAGACTCTCTGGATAATTGGATATGCTTTATGAGAATGATTCACGTTACAGAGATTAATAAATACTATATCAAAACATTGAATTTCGAACACAATTGACATTTCTATGAAGATAACAGAAAATATTTTTAAATATCTACTTTAAATCTCAAAACCTAAAGTGTCAATTGTGACCGGGATTTAAGATAATATGGTACTTTTCAGCTACATTCATCTCCATAAAGGAAATTTTAGGTATAATACCATAATAACCAATTAAATTGGTTCACATTTTGTCCTCATACAGTATTTTCAATAGCCTGTTTCATTTACCAAGTCTCTTCAAAAAGAAATAATTATAATTTATTTAGGAATAACGTTTTATTGGCTTCAATCTCCACGGCTCTTTCAAAATGAATATTAACGAATACTCACGAAGCGAAATATTTACCTTAATACTCATTAAGTACTTTGTGTGTTCAACGCTGTAGCGTCTACTAAGACGCCATTAGATGTGTCTGTAATTAATTAGTTAATTGAAAGAGTAAATAAAATATTGATCTGTGTTGAGATTCCACGAGGTTCACGATGTTTACCTGTAACAAAACAAAGTATTTTATAATACCGTGCTGTTTCTTACATGTATGCGGTTAAACATTGGAATAAAACTACTTTTCGACTGACCAGACCAACACTGGTTTGCGGGCACGTATGTATCCTGTTTGCACCATCCAAGGATCCGATGAGATTCCCCTTGATCTATATTGCCTAGCCGCACCACTGATTGCGATCGATGTAGGATATCAAATCCAACGTCACGGTCAAGGTCAAGGTGTAGGCACACCCTTCGATATAATTTACTCAAACTGGGTACCAATGAGGCTGTTTGTTTATTATGTTATATTATGTATTATAATGACGATCGGAACCTACCTATTGCCAGTTAACATAACAATATTGCATACATGGTGTGTTATTGTCAATAACACACCATGTACGCAATATATACAATATAATAACTTATTGTACATTTGTCGTCCCGTATACCTACACCGCACATTTGCACATTTTGGCTAGACGCATTCTGAACGGTGGAACAGGTGGTCAAAGCATAGTTACAATGTCAACATTGCATCGCTCGATATAATAATGTACGGTAGGATAAATAAATAATAAATAAATGTTTATTAGACACAAATAATAATCATTTTACAAAGTTGTTACAATATGAAGGAATGCGTTGGTTATTACAATACGTACTGGAACTGGTTCCCAAACTAGGCTAGTGCCTGTATTTTGGGAGACAGTGCTCAGTCAAGAAAAATGTACAGCAGTAGACGCAGCAAACATACGAGTACAGTAAATTCTAAGAGGTAAGTTAAGCGAGAAAAACATTTTTTTTTATTAACAGATTTTTAATTTAATTTTGTGTCATGCAAGAGTGTTATGAGTGAGGGAATATATTATGTAAGCGTGTGTGCGTGTGTGTGTGTGTGTGTGTGTGTGTGTGTGTGTGTGTGTGTGTGTGTTTGTGTGTGAGTGTGTGTGTGTGTGTGTGTGTGCATGTGTGTGTGAGTGAGTGTATGTGTGTTCATATATGGGTGTGAGTGAGGAGTGTCATGTTAAATTATTCATCAATAATTATTCTACTCCACAAACCTTAACAGTGACTCAGTTGCTTCGTAGTCTAGATTGAGGAGCCAGGTATTTACTTTGGATTTTACCATTCTGCTTTATATATATTTTCATATACACATACGTTTTAAATACACATATTTTAATTCACAGACTTTACAACTGTTTATTAATACCAATCCAGAAACGAGTCATTATACTAAAACACTCATACATCAACTTGTTAAAACAGACGCTATAATTTACTTAGATTTTTCTTGCATAATAAATCATTTAGAAATATTACACTACACAATCTCTCCATATTTTGTTGTATAATAATATGAAAGGATTTCATTATTAAGCTCAATGTGTGTACCAGTAAAGGCTAAGATTAGTTTTCACCCTTATTAGGTATCGTAAGCCTAGCCTGGTCTATAGACTTGTCTAAGTTACATTCCCGAGCTGCTGAAATTTGTGATTATGATGTTTTGATTAGGAAGATCAGGATTCTCTTCTACTACTCCTAAAAATAGCAAGTCATTTAGCCATGGGCTAAGTTCAGGGCGTATTTTTTTGTATGAATTTGACACACACCGCCGCCGCCGTCTTCTCCATGAAATATTTTCGAGTAAAAAACAGCTTGTTCTTCTCTTCTTTGTAACCCTGTCAACCTTTATCTAAAGGACCTTCATTTATCAACATCCAGCCGGCTACATTTTAAAGGTTTCTCAATCACATCACTGGAGAAATAGAGTCAAAAAAAATTCCGGAGAAAAACCTTATGAAAACAAATAAAATGTTCACAAATTCATAACAATCCAATCTTTGGCGGATCAAAGGCGCACCTGTACAAATTTATTCAATTCCGTTTGGCGCGGGCGGCCCGGCCCTCTCCCTTACGAGGTTATGATAACTAGATGCTTTTTCAATAGTACCTACTAGCTATATTTGTTTCTCTCCCGATACTAAAAAAATATTTTTAGGGGTCTATGTGTAGCTCCTCCTTTTTAATAAGCCAAAAGACGTCACTATGCCCACCCGCATCTAACGACCAGTGACCATACCCAGGTTATCGACCCATCTAGTGTTAGGCCGTGTTATATTTCGTTTTCGAAAAACATTTCAGCCTCAGGGAAACCTACTGCGGTAGAAATGTTTTGAAACCTGATTCTTAGATTTTCAGCGCTTGGAAGCGTTTTCAGTTGGAGTTTTCTACATAATTTATACCCACCCACCGAGTAAAACCTGAGAATTTTACTCCTATCCTAACCAAAAAGTAAGCTAGCCACAAATATGCATGTTTTGTTAGAAGGCTCATGAAAACCACTTCACCTTTTAGGAGACTCTGATATACAAGCGTTGTCAAGACAGTATTCATCTAGCTTGAGCAACATATTTCAACTGAATGAAATAGGAGAGTTCTTGAGCAAATCCTGCAGTTTCTCACAGCTGCAGGGTTTAGCGGTGAGCTTTAAACCCTGAAGCGGCGAACACTTTGTCTACGAACAAGAACACAAAAAGAGACATTTTAACACTCGCTTTCAGTCTCCGGATATATCTGTAAGTTGAATTGATTAAATAGATTCGACTAGTAATTTTTGGTTAATCCCTATTCTTACATTACATTATTTTAGTATAAAAAAATAATGACAGCAGCTTTCTTCGTCTCTTCATCGTTGTTTAAGCAAAATCACATATAAATTAAATCAAAAACTTTCCATAAAGACTCCATACAGATTCCTCAAGCAACAATCAAATATGGCGCCTACACTCCTACCATACAATTACTATGAAACAGCACCGTCTCATACACTTCACCCCTTCATAAAATTTCCTTATGGAGGCATTGAATTCCGCACATGCAGGCAATTATATCATCCCCCGAACATTACATGCAAATTGTATGAGTGCGTTACTCGGGGATTTCCCTCAGGGCAGGTTCCGTCTCGTTTAAGGACTAAGGGCCCGTAAGGTTAACTATGTATGGAAAGGGAGCACGATATGGGGAGGAGATATTTTTTATGATGTTTTGGGGGAAGTACCTGTTTATAGATATGGAAATCAGGTGTTGGATAACATAACGCACTATTACGCGTGTACCTCGAAAGGTCGGGCAGATACGTACTGATTTGATTGAGATGTTCATTACCTTTACTTACTGCTATTAAAACGAAGATAGCAATACATTATCCTAAGCAGCCTTCTTCATCACCTGGTGTACAGATGATAAGGTCTGTATCATCAATCGAATTCTCTTTTTCCTACCAAACCTTTAGGTATACAGCCGTGGGTCAGCCGTGGATCACCTTGCCTCAACAGCGTTGAGTTCGGCTTCCATCCTACCTCGATGCAGCTGAATTAAATGTTGTAGAACTCCGCAACCCAATTTCAATAGCGAAATAATTGCCATGGTTGCTCAGTAAGATGGGTCTCGATGGTCAAGAATGGTCATACATTGCCACTTATTGGACTTAATAATTTAGGTACCTATGTAAGTGAGGTGTATGTCCATAAAACCTTCATATTTATTGGCTTTTCATCCTAACACGAGCGTTCACGCAACTCTTTGTTATCACAGCTACAACCTTCGCGGTACACTGCGCTTATAAACTATCGTGATCGCTGCGGAGGTTCTATTGTGGATGTATTTGTAATAGGACTCTCTATTGGCTACGTTTTAGATATAATTCAGATATTTCAGTGACCACATCCTTTGATTTCCATGGTAAGCAGTTGGGATGGTTGGATCATCTTCATCATTGACCCAATTAAAAACCGACTGGTCTAAATAGCTTCTTGGGTCATTATAGAACATCACTCCGCCCGTCAACAAAATCACTCAAGGATACATGATTCTTCACTTTAATAAGCACATAACTTCGATCAGAAATGCGTGACTTGAATTCGAATTCCAGACCTTTGACTCCGCAATCTATAGCCATTTTACGATAATGCTCATCACAATACGGTAGATTAATTTCTTATATTATATTATCATTTATATCTATATTATTATCGTTGCTTTCTGCCTTAAAAACCTATACCTATCATAAATGGTAACTTGAATTTTGTCAATCTTGTAGCAACCCAATACTCTGTACATACTGTAGCGGTTATTTTAATTTTTTCTACCTTTAACAATATCGAGTACATATATATGTATCTGCAAATGAATAAAAACGTGATATTTGGGGAAAACTGTTTTATTTATGCAAATAATATATGGTGTAACTGAATGATTGACATTATTTATTCTGTTTCCGAACATTCACATCACTACTCCTTTGACATTTACGTGAGAGATCAATATAGAGTGGCGAATCGAACAAACAATTACATTTCTTGTGTTTATTATGTCACAATGTATATGGTGTATATTTTAATTAAAAAAAAAAGATCTATAATAAATTTGTGTTAAACCTCCATAACACTGCAAATGGTGCAATCACACACAGTACAATCGTTGAAATCTAATATGTTGAATTTGTAAGTTTAGTTTTATAATACAGCCACGTGCAAAAGTATTAGGCACCCTACAGTATTGCCAGTTTTAGGGTGATTTAGTATAGGAAATGTAAATAAATGACATATATTATTATTATGATTTATTTAAGTCAAATAACTAATATCTTGTCGGTCCACCTTTTGATTTAATGACGGCAGACACTCTTTTTGGCATTGACTCTACCAGCCTAAAACATTCCTCTGGAGTAATGTTTTTCCACTCATGCTCTAACGCAGCCAGGAGTGATTGTTTATTATTTATCGAGTGTTTGCGGATGTTTTTCTTCAATATGGACCATACGTGTTCAATGGGATTAAGGTCCGGTGACTGTGGGGGCCAGTCCAAAAGATCGACTCTATTTTGAGCCATCCACGTCATGGTGTGTGCTGATTTGTGGCAAGTTGCGTTGTCTTGCTGGAATTTCACTCCGTCAGCATTTGTGTCACCGAAAATCTTCGTTATCGACGGAGCTAATGATGTTTCTAGGATTTCGGTGTACTTGACGCTATTCATTCGCCCTTCACATAACACCATTTCACCCACTCCTTCGGCAGCCATGCAACCCCAAATCATTATTGAGCCCCCACCGTGTTTAACAGTGGGAACTACACATTCTGGGTTGCACTCTTCGCCCACTCTCCGCCTGACGTAAGTCACACCGGGGGTTCCAAACACCTTTGCAATAAGAAAAAATAGATTAAAATTTAGACTTCATTATTTTTCTTGCGGAAAGTGATTTTAAGAATTCTAAATTGTTTTAATGTAACACATAAAGTCAATATTATTACTTCAAAGTTTGATTCGTCTGACCAAAGTATGTTGGACCAATCTTCCACAGTCCAATTTCTATGCCTGAGGGCCCACTCCAACCGATTTTTTTTATTGTGTTCCGAGAGCCAGGGCTTCTTTCTTGCTTTACAACCTTTTAATCCAGCTGTAAGAAGTCTTCTTCTCACAGTATATGCACTCACTGGTCGGCCTTTTTTATCGGATAAATCTGCAGCGAGCTCTAAAGCAGTTTTTTTTCGGTTCTGTAGAGACTGCCTAATTAATAATCGGTCTTCACGCTCTGTAGTTATTTTTCTTCTGCCTGTTCTTGGTCTGTTTTCATGGGTACCGGTCTCATTGAAACGATTTAGTGCATATTGCACTGCGCAACGCGAGCACTTCACTTCTCGGGCTATTTTCACTTGAGACATGCCTTGTTCACTTAAAATTTTAATTTTTAGCCGTTGTTCTGCACTAAGTTCTGATTTTTTAGGCATAATTAACGCGATAGATATTATTCTTTAGGAAATTATTGTAATAATTGCGTACGACACATGTATGTCCGCTGCAAGCACTGATAACACACTAAAATTCAAAAACTGCAAAATAGCAAATACCAAGAATGCCATCTTCAAGCACACCTGGATGTCATAAATGTTTGTCTTTGTTTTATTTCAATAAAAAAAAGCCGCCCATACAATACTAAAACTAAGAAATGCTTAACTACCCATTTTTAGTGGAGGCATTGACGAACAATAGGGGTGCCTAATACTTTTGCACGGGGCTGTACATATGTACATTAAAAATATTTGTAATACAAACGTTAGAGCTAAAAACTCAACTGATTATTGTTACAGTGAAAGGATAAAAATATATTTATTAACCGTATTTTGCGATATGTAGGTATTTATTCTTCATTTCTCGAGCAGAAAATCATACGTTGGGATTTGACTTCTGTCATTTTATAATAACAGACGTCACATCCGACAAAAGAGCTGTGGTAGCCGAGTGGTGAGACCAGTGGACTGAGATGTCAAAGGTCTCGAGTTCAAACCCAAGGCATGCACCACTGACTTTTCGGAAATTATGTGCGTATTTATCACATGCTCAAACGGTGGAGGAGAACATCGTGAGGAAACCTGCATGCTTGAGAGATTTTTCGCGAAGGCATGTGAAGTCTACCTACTCGCAGTAGGCTAGCGTGGTGGACTATAGCCTAATCCCTCTCAAATGAAAGGAGACCCGTGCCCAGCAGTGAGACAATAATGGGTTGATGATAATGATGACATCCGACATATTAGTATTCCACGTGTGTAATGAAATTGCGTGGGTCTAGATAACTACATGTACACAGTACATTATAAACTAACAATTTAGCAGACAAACGATTTCCTTTAATTAACAGTATCCTGTTAAAACAATTAACAGCTTCCCTTGGTTCAACTTGAACCGTTGTTAACTAGGTAACTACTGTTAATACATGGCTTATTTTGCTTTATATACTGATCTCTGTTATATATTATATTATTCTAGACATTTCCATAGAGTGATGGAGTAGGTAGGACGGTTCGGCTTGTCCTGGTGAGTGTGTTTATGAGTAGACGTATGTTTTTATTCGATACAAGTCCAACATAGCCTGCCGCTTGCCTAGTTGGCAGGGTATGACGAAAAGATCTCATGAAAAAACAGTTCATGATAATTTGCTTCATATACGCGTATTTACAGAATAGGACTCTTCTCAGATGGAATAAGGTTAGATCGAGTAGAGTAATAATGGAGCTGGTAAGTAGAGCGATGGACATCCATTACCAAGATAAGTGGATGATCGTGATTCATGATCATGACATGATGACCACAGCATTATGATATCTATAATTAAGTTGGACAATAAAACGAAATAGGCTTATAAAAACCAACATCATGGATCCTCAATAATTATTCTCTTCTGTAGCATAACTCGCTGCATAAATTGTAATATTGTATTTATGTTACTATTTAATAAATCCTGTGCTATTTTGACACAAGCTCTGTAACTTTCTTTGGCTACGACTTGCGACTTGACTTTACAGAATTCATAAATTTTCAAGAAGTTTTGGCCACATTTTGAATTATTTTATACCTTTGTACTTTGTTTTTCCTATTCCTTTAATGTATTATTGTAATTATTGTGTGTACATAAATAGTTAAATAAATATTTTTTTACAAATAGTTTCAAATGAAAACGTAAAAAAATATACAACACGGAGTTGCGTGTTATCAACTCTATATAAGTTACCAACCCTCGCAAAGGTTGTGGGTTCGAACGATCCCATTTGTTCCATTTACCATATGATCGTGCCTCGACGCCGCTTGAACAATACTATAGAATTATGTGAGCCGTATTTAGATTCAGGCTTCGTTAGCTGACTGGCGCACATCTGTTAAAGCTTTATATAATATATAGACATTAAGAGGTTTGCCAAGCTGTTTCATTAGTAACGCGGCTCGCAGCTATAATGACGCTATTTTCCAGGGAAACGATGCAAATACATTGAATTATGTTTACTAAATAAATTCAAAGTAAGGTTAAATCCAGCATATTCAACTTATAATAACTTTCTTATATCAATAAAACCTATACCAAAGAGACATAACACAACTTCGATTCTTTAAATCCAGGCACATTGTTACGAGAAAAATAGAATAAACATTCCTATAAAACCAAACTCTGTAAAAAGAGGGGAGAAATAACGAAATTTTTCAGGTGCGTTATCTTGAACAGAAGGGAAATCTCACAAAGGAGATAGTCTCCAACAAATAACAATTACTTACTGAAGTTGAAGGAGGGAGAGCCCGTGTCAATGTCGGGTCTTCGATGCGTGCCCTTATTCGGAGGAACGATACTCGAACGAGAAACGTAACATATCTAACTAGCACAAGCAATATTATAAAATTGATTCTTTTTGGTGGGTATTGTAAACGTCTGCAGATTAGTATTAAGTAAACTTCATCTTTATTCTCTTGCAGTATTGCTGTTATATTGCAATATTGTTGGAATATAATAGTGCTGTGGCTATTATGACAAACTAAAACTGCAATCTGTAACTTTAGTACTTTTTTATATTGATAAAAATCTACTGTATATGCCTACTCTGTTTCTATTTTATTTTTCAATATTCTTTTATCTAACTCGTGGAAAATGATGTGGGTTATATATTTCAAAAAATATAAAAAGAAACTCAGTGTAACACGCAATATGAAACTGTTTTTTTTCCCTAATAAATAAATAAATAACATTGTTAAAAAACGGTTGTGAATATTTCACTGGCATTCAGCATTATATACAAACGTAGACCATACACACACACAGAGTTAAAATTAGAGAAGTTCTAATAACCTGTCGAACTATTTAACTTCGAAACTGTTGGCATTACATATTTTATCGTACCGACGAAATTAACACTGCCAGATTCAATCAAATGATGCTAGGAAAGTAATTTAAAGTTCAACAACCAACAATGGATAAGACTGTCAATCAAACTCGTTTATTTGGTGATAATGCTACATACGTTATATCATTATTTATCTTCAAAGCGAATGTTAACGTGTCGTCTCCCTTCTGTAACGAGCACAACACCCTATCTGTAATGTCAATCTGTAGGGTGCATCAAATATTAGAAGGAAATATAACGAATCGATCTAAATTGTGGATTTTAGACTATCTAATCAAACATACTTTATATATTTCTAATATTTATTTTAGAGTATTTTTTACACACTAGGTTTTCATTTATTATGATTTTGTTTCAACTGATAGTCAAGTGAAGCTAATATAAAATTGAATATGCAGATATATATTTTTACAGTAAATTGGAATGCTAGGTGACAAAGTAAAATTATATCTTATATAATCTTCAATGACCATTTTGCAACAAAATTAATCAAAACTGAATAAAGAAAATCTTTTTTCGGTGCAAAAAATTAAAAATTATCGTCATAAAATCGTTCCTCCCTATCATGGCCGAATAATAAGGTCTGTTCGATGAGCCACCTACAAAATTACGGGGTGTCTTAAATTAAATGTAAATACCTTAAAAAATTGAGTTGCCTTTGTGTACCGTAAATGTTGTTTGCGTTGATGTTAATTAAAGATACCTGCTAACCGCAAAGGATGTTGCAGAGGGCGGAGGGGGGAGGGAAATAGGGAAATGCTTGTTCTAGTTATCTTTTGTTTTTTTTTTATAAATGTTTATTTGAAACCTTGCATTTGTGTTTATTAAATTTCATAGTAGACTGTAAAATACTCTTATTATGATAGCCTCAAGGGTTTTTTCTCATAATTTATCGTATATTTCTATGAAATTGTAAGTAACGGCTCAAAGTTTGGTGGATTTCTGCTCGTAAATGGCACAGTCCGACCTCCATACATGAAACCTAACAAATCAGAGGACAGTGGGTGTACCAGTACTTGTGTGTTCATAAATTCGGGCGTTATTAATATATTATTTAATGGTATTGATATAATCGTGATGTTTCACCTTAGAAAACTTGGGACTTGGGACGAAGCCTTTTCTATCAGCACAATGGTCCTGTAGTGTCTTTAGTTTTCAGACAGAACTTTGTTTTTCTAGGTACGCAATAGTTTTTGCGGAGTACGCAAGAATAGATGGCAAAAAGTTTTGCCTCACGACGATAGCTATTTTACCTGAGTCACTTCGAACAAAAAAGTTGTAAGTAGCTGATGTTATTCAGTCGGTATATTCTGTTAAATTTAAATAGCCACAATTGAAATATGACTACTTTATAAGGATTTTAGCGCGGCATAAGTATAGAAAGTAGTTTTATTTCAATGTCTAGTAGTATTCATGTAAGTGCAAGAAATCAATTCGTAAACTAACAAAATTTGATAATTTCTAGACAGTTTGCTATAAAAAAATCCTTTCTAGTGCAGCACCGTTCTGTAAATTTTTAATGCTAGTAAAAAGCAAAACTAACGCTGAAGTCGATGTTTACCGTATGATAAAGTTTCACTTTTTCACATTTTTCAAGAATTCAGTTTAAGAACTACCAGTCCGATTTTGAAAAATATTTCTAATCGAACTCTCAAGAGATTACGCGTTGCAACACACAAATTTATTCGCTTATAAAATTGCCAAATAATATAGAATTATATCATTTCACAACTATCATTCGCACCAAAAAGAAAATATCTGTTAATATATGCCACTCGAATGTTTATCAAGTATACAAGTGTAATCTCGATTCCCCAATACCGATGTAACTAATGCGTGTCGGGTGCTGGCTTCATTACCTGTCCAATCAGACGCTCTGGGGCCCGGGGCAATTTGCCGATTTATAGGATTGTTACCTACCTAGTTACCTGCCGCTCATTACCTTGACGAGAGCCGTGATTTGTTACGACATCTAGCGGCGGGAAGACAAAATGTTAATTGGCCTGTTTGCCAAATAGATGGCGGGGCTATCGGTTTTTCTTTAATTTTAAATGAATTATTTCAGTTCTAGCTAGCTACGTGGGACATTAGGCTGGGCACGGGGCTCCCTTTATTTGAGAGGGTTTAATCGATAGTCCACCACCTAAGCCTAGTACGGCTACACAAACTATACACGCTTTTGAGTAAGTTTCTCAGGTATGCAGGTTCCTCACAATACTTTGCTTCTTTCAAGCATTTAAGCATGATATAAGTACGTACCTACGTAACTTTAGTAACGAAAAGTCAGTGGTACGAGCCTAAGAATCGGTCTAAGTGAATCATGCAATAATTAAATTATAGCACATTACGAGGAATATAAAAAAAAATGCAATACACATTAAATTAAGTAACGATGTTTTTACAAGTCCCCTGCGTTGCCATAGCAACCCTTCGCCCGCAGTTTATTTTTACGACTCGCAGGGGAAGATTGCGCCTGATAAGGTGTGATCGCAGGTTGAGAAAGAATTGAGACGCATTGGCTTCAATAGAGATATCATGGGGTGTTTGAAGAGCGAAGACCTAAATGATCGGCCGTCGGTGTGTTATAACTCGTGGGACCGTTTGCACCTGTCAAGTATAGACGAACTATTATTATTGATTCCAGCTGGCGATTAAAAAATCAATACTAATGGCCTTCTACATATAACATCAACCAATCATTCGCATTTGAATATATGACGTAATACCGGTCCCCAATTACACTACAATGTCCAGTCATATCTTTATCAGTTCGTGCATTCGTCTAGAGAACGACCTGCACTAGTAACCAATCTAGGACTCCTAGGATCTCCAGGTCATGATCCCACTTATTTGAGAATAGCCCAGTATGCCTTTTCTTCTACACATCTCATCAGTTTCCATTATTTTCCTTCTTCTATATCCAACTAATAAACCGTCCTGGCGTACAATACCATTCCAATAATAGAATACTTCTACAAATCACTAAATTCCGTTTTAGACAGTTGGTATCCCCTGCAAACTGGTTTACCTCTATCTACTATGTGTGCCTAACTTTATAACTTCAACAATACGCAATGATCTAATAACATAATTACCCAAACAGCATAACTTCTTGTCCCAGAGGTAGTGTAGTGTTAAGTAGGTATATGACCCGACTTACCCCGAGGCGTATGGCTAAATGCAATTTTACACTATGTTCACACTATCAAAATTCACAGCGTGTTTCCCTCATGAAGGGGAAAACATACGGGTGCCTTTTGTGGGCTGCGCCTCGCGGAAAGCGTGTGGGAGTTTACTGAGAGTTAAAGAGATAACACGAGGTACACAGTTAAAGAGGTCAGTGTAATCTTGAAATTGCCCGCAGTCTTCGCTAACTTAATTTTATTGCATTTGCTAGACGGTAAACATGTATTTTATTCAATTTTATAGCTTACTTTATTTAATCTTTATTCTTCTTTGTCATCAGATCAAGTTGCCCAGGCAACTTATTGATATTATTCTAGAACTGAGCGTTGTATTCATATTTTACATAAGAGCCACTTATTGTATCGGAGTATTGTGTTATATTTAATAAATGGTGTTGAGTTTTGCAAGGCTATGAAAACCTGACATATTCTACGTAGTTATTCAACTATTATTATCAATGGTATTAGTTTTATGTTTATAAGACACTTATTAACATGCGGATTTTTTACATTTACGTGAATGCTAAGACATTGGAATAAAACTACTTTTTACGGACTTGACGAAGATATAACCATGCTGTAAAACGATACTTTGGGATTTCATAGTATCAATATACTAAAAAGTTAAAATCCTAAAAAGTGGTTTTATTTCAATCAAATTTTAGGATTTTCCCAACACACAAAACTCAATAAGATAAAACTATAAAATATGGTATTTTAATGAACTATATTAAATGTTTCAGGCTATAACAGCTACAGGATATAACAGGCCTGTTTGTTCCCTTGTTCCGTATACCTACACTCCATGGGACCATCCAATTTCCCCCGCCGCGTGCGCGCCGTAGGGCTGCACGTTTAGTTTTACACGGCGACAATAGCGTCCGCGACGTCCCTATTTCTATCCCTATTGTCCGTCAGATTCTGAGCGGGACACCTCGGTTGAGCCGTGCGGTTTGATGCAAGGCATACGATTAGAGCGTTTTTCAATCATTATGATTGTAGCAAACGTGAAAGAAGTGTCCTTTTTAGATTTTGCCTACAGAAGTGGGATAATAGTGTGAGTATAGATGTAAGGATGATTTTTTGATACTCAGATCTTTGGAGTTAATTATAGTTTGATCTTTTAGCTTTCACTAATTATATACATCACCTAGAATTAACTATGTAGATGGCTGAAGCGGGTATGTAGTAGAGTTGCATGTATTCCAAAGAAACTTTAAACAGTTCTCAAAGTGGCATCCTCTCTTATTTTAATCATTTTTCCCTCAAAGAGTTTCTCATGATTATTATGTGAAGAAACGAGTAATTATAATTTCAACGAACTTGCCGCCGGCATCTCATATAAAAGCAATAACACAGATTTGTGAGTGTCACTCAAGATCTAATTACAGAAATTAAAAATATTAGGTACCTACATACATATAATTTGATTTAATCACAAAAAACGCCTACCAATTTCTTAGTTCATCATTTCATTTATTTGTTCAGTAGGAATAAAACCTATACGAGGCAGTCTCCTGTACCTTGTACCACGGTTAGTTACTCCATCAAGGTTTGCGGGGGATTCGCATTTGGGGATCACCAGCTGTCCCCGAGATAAGGCGTTCTGATGGCCGCCGTAGCCGTTCACTGTTTGTTCTGGCAATTCTTGTAAGTAAAACTCATGACGATGAGAAAGAAAAACGGTACGACATTTTTTGATTTTGTTGAGGTGAAAAAGATAAAAGGATATTACGAACGTAAGCATTAATTTGTATGATAGAAAGAAGCTTTTTATTGCTGTACATAAAAAAAACCGGTCAAGTGCGAGTCGGACTCGCGCGCGATGGGTGCCGTACAAAATTAGGCAAAAAATTGCGTTTTTTGTATGGGAGTCCCCCTTAAATATTTATTTTATTTTTAGTATTTGTTTATATAGCGGCAACAGAAATACATAATCTGTGAAAATTTCAACGTTTCAAATGTCTCGCTATCGCGGTTCTTGAGACATAGCCTGGTGACAGACAGACGGACAGACGGATGGACTTACAGCGAAGTCTTAGTAATAGAGTCCTGTTTTTACCCTTTGGGTACGGAACCCTAAAACGAAACATTTTTTTGAGAGGTAGGACATAGCGAGATTTTTCGCTCAAATTGAGCTGCCCGACTGGGGATGTACCTCCGCCTTAAAGAAGACCGCAGTGAAACAACAATAATTGTGTTTCTGCGAGTGAGTAAGGTAACCAGATCTCGTTGAGGGGTCGGGGGCTGGGGGGTGACTTTCTGACAGCATGGGAATTTCGTTTGCTGTCAGAATTGACAGCAAACTACTAAGGAGGCGCGTTGCCGACCCTATGCTCATCAGGTGCGCCGTAAGGATGTGAACCACGCCTGTGGTATAAACAAAAATTGGAATATAACATAGATCACCCAAACTTTTAGCATTCCCTACTATTTTGATTAATACTGTATAGATATCTTCTTAATTCTATATAACCATGTCTGGTTTGTCGCATTGTCCCAATATTTAGTGCTGAGAAACCCAGTACGTCACGCGCAGCACTTTAGCCGCAGTATAAATAAATAATAAATAAAATATTCCCGGACATTATCACACAGCGCCATCTAGTTCTGAGCTAAAAAACGAGGCTTGTGTTACGGATACTAGTTTGTTGATATACTACATGTATATTTTTGTTTTTGTCAATACATACATCCATGACTCGGAAACAAATGTTTATATTCATCACAAAAACTTTTGTCCCTACCGGGATTCCAACCCAGGACCCATAGAACAGAAGGCAGCGATAACTACCGCCGGACTAAGTGGTTCGTGGGGGTAGTATAACCAATAGACTAATGAGACTGTTGTTACAATAAGGTAAATATTGCTAATATTTCCCTTGGAGAAACACCAGCAATGGGAGTTATAGGTACAATTCACTTTAAACCGTCGTGTTACGATTTTGTGAAAATTTCAGCCAAAATAGAAAAAAGTAAGTAGAGATGTTATTAAAGCCAAGATATCAATTAAAATTAATTTTCAAAGTAATTCATATTTTTGAGCTGAGTTTTTAAACGTACGGAAATAAAAATCGGAACATGCCACAAACAGAAATGTTACAACATTATGAAAATTAAATGTTTTGTAACTACAATCTGCATTGCAACCCCGTTTAATTTAAAAGTCTCTTACAAGGGAATATTCAATTTAAAACTTTTAATAAGATGCAAATCTTGTCTTAAATTTTGTCTGTTGTGCAATGGAAACTTAGGAATGGAAGAACGTAGGGATGGGGTTATGGTGGCGTCGCCACTCGGCATAAGGAGGCCTTTTAATAAGCAATGGAGATGGCTATCTTGCGAAGGGGTTATATTTATGTAGGGTTCCATAATAAACATGACATGAAGCTACGTCTGCACATTAACATCATAGCCGTAGAATTATCTAATGCTACTTGCATACAAGAGTAATAATAGAGTTTATCATCATAGATCGATTTAAGTCAGACGTTTGCCAGTGTCAATTCATAGGCTAGTTTTTAGTGAAAATGAAAATTACACTATGAACTGCGCAAGGCGGTGGCAGTAGGGTATTTTTAAGGAGGAGGTACTACATACTAGTTCGTTAATCATAGCTAACCAACTAGTATGTAGTACCTCCATGTATCAAGGTCTCACAGCTCATTAAAGTAGTGAATTTAATGAGCTGCGCAGAGTGTTGCACCAATACAGAATCACCTATTCGCAGGCGTTGTCGTCAGGTGGAGGTTATGTGGTATACTAGTGCACAATTTGTTTTGACGTAGCATGTCGCGGGTTCGATCTCCGCATGGAACAAATATATGTATGACCTAGAGGTAGCTGTTGCGGGTCTGGGCGTTTGTCACAGTAGAAATTTCAAGACAACGCTTAAAAAAAGCGCTCACGTGTAGCGCACGGTCAATGCGTGGCCAGCGTGCGAACACCGGGTTGTCGATGGTTCAATTGTCCGTCCGCGATCCGGATAGCTTTCAAACGAGGCGATCCGGTGACACTACTGACTTGATAAGTGAGCGTATGTAACTATAGTAGTCCATATAAAGAACTAGCGTTTGCCCGCGAAGCTGTCTGCATTGAATTGGTAATTTTATTCAATATGCTTATTTATCGCTCACCTTATTTTAAGAAATTATCGATCCCAAATGCATTTGTAAAAGGAAATAAGAGTTGTTTTCCGTTACAAAACCTTGTCCTTCCCCGGGACTCAAACTATCTCCATACAAAATTTAATTTAAATCGGTTCTGCGGTTAAAACGTGAAAAGGTAACAGACTGATAGACAAACGTACTTTCACATTTATAAGATCCTGGTCGAGTATCGTGTAATAATCAGCTATGATCTTCAATCTGCAAAATGCTTATAGAAAACCCACAGCCCAATTTCTCCGCAAGTCATTTATATTATCTTTGTCAGATGTTTACCGAAATTAATAGCTCTCTTTTGACCAACTCGCTTGTGCAAGACTTTTATCAGTGCGAAATGTGGTGTTTGTGAGAACTGGGGGAAAGAAAACATCTCTTTGTGTTTTTTTGTTGACGGGAGGCTATCGTGTACTATTTTCTCGCAAGATCCAACAACCCACCAACCAATCGCGTCATCTGGCGTTTGGTTTTTATAGTGAAGTTATAGCCCAATAATAGTTGACATGGTAATTTATCTGGCACTACCTATGAGAAAATTAAGACTACGTCATTTTTGCGGCAAACTTTGCCCGTGACGGAAAATAATGGAAATATTACCGTGACAATACCGGTAAAATTTTATTCCAATGTAAGAATATGCGTGCTTGTTAGTAATCAGTGATGATTTCCACATACGACGATGTGATATTCGCCTTTTTTTCTAGAAAGAACCAAAATAATATCACAAGATTAAGATGAGCGTGGCTTCAAAAGTTTGACGACCTTCTTGGCGCAGTGACAGAGCGATCGCATTCTGCAACACGGATCGCATATTCAATGTATCCACAGAGCAAATATTTCTATGGTAGGTAAAGGTCCCGTGCCTCGGCTTTTAAGCATGTGAGAATTCATGTTTCTAAATGCACCCACGATACACGAGACAACAATAAATATTATTGAGTATTTTAGTAGCAGCACGGAGTTGGATTGTGGGAGTTAATAACAACTGACTCCTATTACTTGGGATCTAAAACATAGGCGAAATATGAACGTAGAGGACTAAAATTCAGGGACAGTCAGGGAACTCAACCTTTCAGTTCAGGGAATATATTAAGACATTTCTAAACTACAAAGTCAGTATTCTGCCGCACTGTCAATTGACTTAAAAAAATATTCATACTTATTTTGCTACTTTTCTCTTTAATGTTTCTAGTTTCCTTAGTTGATAAAGCAAGATAAATAATAAGTACTTATCATTTTATATGTAGTCCTTTTTAGGATGACATTTATCCTTAAAAAAAATCCTGGCAACTTCCAGACAATGTTTTGAAAAACAAAAGCGGGAGTAGTATTACAGACAACACTAGGCTGAACTTAAAAAAAATCGAGCTATTAAAATGAATACTTAGGGATTAAAAGTCCAATCAAACTCGTCATAACCTGCCGGCGACATAAGAGCTCGCGAGGGAAATTGCGTGTCCAGCCGAGTGCAATAGTTTACCCCATCGGCTTACTTTCAACGTTAATTGAATTTACATCCACCCCATCATACAGGGTGTTGTTACCAACGTTACCTAATTGGATTTGTAATCAAATTTGTACGTTCATATTTGTTTCGGTATAAAAGAGTAAGCTGTAAAAAATATATTTGAGGAGACGAGAATGGCTTGTTAACTTTTACTATCTGTGTTTAAGACGAAAGTGGTCTATTAGCTAGTTTAAAAATTTGTAGATAAATACAAGGTTCATATTTAGGTACACTAGTAGGTAAAATTATAACTGCCGTTTAAACGTCAGCTATTTGGTATAGCTGACTTATTCCACTTTGACCAATAAACAGTGAAATAAATAGTCGTGAGGCACCCTGTTCAAACCGAAAGATTTTCGGCACAGTGTCCAAATTAGACCAACCCACAATATAGGGCCATTTAGGGTATAGCTATATTAGGCCGTATTAGCCTCTTTCATAATCATACTAAGAGGGACCGTGCCCAATAGTGGGACAATAAATAGGTTAAATTATTATATGAATATACATTACATACTTACGTTGTTCTTTGACTGTGAAACACAAAGAAAGAAAAACGCACCAAAGAGTGTAAAACAGCCATTCAAATAAAATGAAACTTGAGAAAACATTACAAAGGGCATTTCCTTTTAACTAGCACATCGCTTGCGACCATTACAATAACCCATTAGGTCGAATTTTCAAAATGGACTTTTTCAAACTCAATAAAACCCGATAGCATGAAATACCAACCCTTGGAAATTCGTATTTAATTAAAGCGTAACCCAAGGGCCACATTATCGTCACGTACCTTCCCGAACGCCCCATAAATTTAAATGATTCACCTAATACGACTTGTTTCGTATGTCCCATAATATTATTGTTTTGATTTTAATGGTGGTTAGAATTCATTTGGAATTGAGTGTGAAACTTTGTTTACGGTATTCAGGTTAACTTGTTTACCGTATTCAGGTACCATGTATGTATTGTTTGCATAAAATGTTAAACAAATAAAGGTCTTTTATAATCGATACATCAAAAATGCTTTGGTTAAAAACTATATATATATGGTTATTGAAACCTGACCAAACCTACCGGGTCTGATAGGTCTGAAGGGTGTATTTGAAAGCATAGAAAATTGTTCTACCAAGAAGCGCTCAAGCGATATTCTGCGGAAGACAGTGCTGATTGACCAAAGATACCTACCTAATTGTAGGTTTTTGCTTAAAACCATTCTGTATGTGTACAGAAATGACATATTATTATATAGACATGTCATGCACGAACATTACGGCTATGCAAAATGGCGACAGCGACTAATTTGTGCATAGAAAGGGAAAAACACATTTTTATCTTTCACTGTTGTAGTATAATTTGTAAACACATGAGGGCATCTTGTTCTCAGGAAGTATAAAACTATTAAGCACAAATTAATTTTACGGAACGTACCCTCGCAACGCTGGTTGGTGCGTCACTAAGCGCGATCCCGGCAATTGCCTTGATTTCTTGTTGCCATTTTAGAGAGCGGGTAACGTATCTATAGTTTTTTATATCATTGGCGTACAGCCATTGTGTGTACTGAGCTCAAGCAATTTTATAGAAGCTTCAGCTCAGTACGACACAATGGGTGCGGGACAAGATAATTAAATTATAAACCACTAGCTGTGTCACAAGGTTTTACCCACGTATATTTCAGAAGAAAGGCTTTATAATTACTTTGTTCAGCCTGAAAGGATCGTAGTGTGATAATAATATATGCAAAATAATGTATCAAATGCGACAGGTAGTTTGATGGTAGGATTTAAAAAACAAATAGACCAACTCCTCAGCATTATTGTATTAGTAAAGATTGTTTCCAGTGTGCAGCAAGACAGATTACCTCGACTTTAGGTCCCATAGTGGGATGAATCCAGGCGCCAGACAATCCATGAACATTTTCCATACTACAAAGGAAAAAGTATTGAGATTTTACACTGTTATTTTGCAATTACATTTGTTGCAAAATGGACACTGCAAAAAATATATACCTACATTGTTTTTATAAACAGTCGTCGTTTATATTAGTAACGGATGACTGATCCATTGACTACCGGCAATACGAAATACCATTTCCTTCAATTGAAGTGTATTTGTTTGCGGAACGACGCGACGGTCAGTTGATATTTTATTACCCGGACGAGACGAAGCCGGAAAAAGTTCTTTATATCAAATTAAAATATGTTAAAAGTGTTCACGCTAAAGTTTTCCCAAAGAAATATAAGGAAATTGGTGTGAAGGGTAGAAGCAGAAGCAGCCAATGACGTTATTAGGTTAAGAGGCAACGGACGAGTAAGAGCTCCAACACAAGAATGTAGCTCCTAGACTACGCGTTGACGGCAGTAGTCGTCGAGTCAGCGGCGGCAGTCGTGGACGTGTTGACGGCAGCAGTCGACATTTAAACTGTGATATTGCTTTCGACGTGTCGACGGCTGCAGTTAGCATAATGCTGCCCGTGGGTAAGAGTTCTAAAACTCCCTAGTGTTGCTAGTGTCTATACGGTCATAGTTGTCGCTAACCCCAGTCGGGCCGTATTACACGCCCTACATGGCCGAATTAAAATCATGATGAATTGAAAAAAACAATTTATAATCAAATTGGACTTAAATGTTTGCAGCAAAAAACGTCCGGGATGAAAATCAATTAGAAGTCCAATTACCTATACATAAAAATATGACACATATAAATCTAAAAGAAATACGGGTTCCAGTCCACCGTAGCAGGTGCAATCGCTGGGGTAATAAATCGTGGATCTATATACTCCCCTCGGTTACCCATCTAGCATACTTTTCATTTTTTTACCCCCTGACGGTACCATTTTGTAAGTAAAACTGTGTACATTTTCCTTGTATTAAGGTAATTTCGCGTCTCATGATCCAATTTGAATTAAGAGGTTGGGGTCGGAGATTTTTGTGAGAATTTTCGTAATGGTTGTTCGAATTTAGCAAGACAGATGTACGGTTTTATTTTGAATTGGCTGAGGCGGTACCTCAGCTAATTCTACGTATAAATTAAGAGAAAGGCACATTTTCACAAGTATAAATATAATACCAATACTGCGTTATTTGTGTTGTGAAAAAAATTACAGGTGACTGTTTAATTACTATGATCGTAAATAAAATTTCGAACATAAAACGACACAATTTTAAAGTTCTAAGCATTAAAACGAATATCGTCAGACGTGTTAATAAAAAATATTTTTAACAAACAGTGGACAAAAAATAATTCTGGTGTAATCAATATAAATTCACTTAAATTTTACATTTTTAGATTTTTAACCGACTTCCAAAAGGAGGAGGTTATCAATTCGACTGTATTTTGTTTTTAGTCTTGAAGAAATTGTACCGGCTTTTAACTTCGCGATGGTAAAATGATCAGTTTTTGTAGATTCGATTCCCACACGAGGCGGAATTTTTTTATGGTCTATGTTCAAGGGTGTAGGTACGTTTTTACGTTTCTCAGAATATGGCTTATTATAAAGGCATATTCTTATTGCCACTACCTTGGCACCCACGATATAAATGGAACCTACAAAAGAAAATATAACTATAAATGTATTCCCATAAATCAAGACTAAAATTATTTTTACTCCAAAACTTTCCTTAATCTTTTTATTACCCAATTCAATTATACTAACAGTCGTTTATCTTGAGGAGTTAAAAACGTACAATATGCTATAAAGAGTGCTATAAATCAGAGGGAACAAGGTTGGTGGTAGCCCCTCTGTGGCACTCCCATCCAATGGAGTGTGACGCCCTTTTGATAGTGATTCGACCGATAGGACTCAACATAAACTTTTGATTACAGTATCAATACAACAACGGAATACTAACTGCATAATTTTATAATACAACTAGCTGATTCCCGCGACTTCGTCCGCGTGCAATTTAACTAAAAAAAATAAAGTTTCATATTAACTTTGCACCCTCATTTTACCACCTTAAGGGGTGAATTTAAAAAAATCCTTTCTTAGCGTAAGCCTACGTCATAACATCTACCTGCATGCCAAATGTCAGCCCGATCCGTCCAGTGGCTGTGCGGTGATAGATCACTATGTCAGTCAGTCAGTCAGTCACCTTTGATATATTTAGAAAATATTTTCCTCGTTTCATACTTATTGAAGTATATCCGTGATTAAAAAATAAGAACTTTGTCAAACGTTTTCGTCTTTAATCTACCTACCCATTTCTGGCCTACTCATGCCTGTTTTACAGGTTTTCCTCTGATTAGGGCCGGTGGGCAAGTGGCTTTTCACGTCACCGAGAAATTCTTTCAGGCATGCTGATTTCAACACGATATTTTCTTGCACCGATTAAGAAAGCCAAAGACAAATATATCTCGAGATCTCATACTTTGCATTCAGTTACAAATTAATATTATAATAGTTTATTTAATACTGTATTGTTTTTTCTTGCACGAATCTGCTATCCTCGACATTAATATACACTGTGTCACATGTCGGATTATCAAGAAGTAGATTCATCAATTTCCAATACGAGCTAGAAACATTTTATTGAAATTTCTACAAATGGATGTAAAAAACAACAATTCTATTTGCCAGTTCAGCTAGTCTAGTCTGGACTCAGTGACACGTATCATCCATTTATATAACAATATTAAAAGCGTTGGATTGTAACAAACAGTTCACACATACGTATAAGAATTGGTTTTTGGAATTGGTCATGTCAATATTATAATGTTAGGTTCCTTTTTGTAACCTATATTTTTACTTTATACAGGAATAATCGTCTGTTTTCAGTGTGTTACCTGTGACGTTAAATGTTTTTTCTATATATTCCGTCGCGAGTACAAACACCAATTTTCACAGATATGAATATCAATACGCCGAACAATTACAGGAAATCGAACGATAGATACTCGTTCGATTTCCTGAGACCAAGCTTTTGATAAGAGATAGTCCCTACTACCACTTGTCGAGCCGTATTAACAGCAGAACGCTGAGGATAAAGAACGGTGGTGATTGCTCCACCAATAAGACCTGAACTCTTAAATTGAGGAACCGTGGCGATTGCTCTATCCATAAAACTTGAATTAAACTAACTCCACTAATATTCGAAACCACATATAGAAAGGCTGGAACTAGACTCTAAAACATATAGGAAAGGACCGGAATTATTTGTTAAATCCCGATTTTCTTCACCAACACTTAAACTCAGAAGAAATCTCGGAAGTCCATATAGAAAAAAAAAATTATCATACATTACTTGGTATGAATCGGGCAGGCATACAACGGCAAACAAATCGTTCAAACGGAATAAGTAATGAGCATCTTCTGGCAATATATTTATTTTACATCGACAATTTAATAAGCCTCTTTGTGTGCATCTCGCTCCCCTCAGTTGTGCAGAAGGATGGTGAATATTGTATGCTTGTTGCTATTAAAGAATCTATTTACTACAAGATGTATCTTTTTTATGAAAACAAGGTTTTTTTTTGGATGAAATTAGTTGTCTTTATGAATATTATGACTTTTATGAAGTAGGTTAATATTCACACTCATATCACATAATTTATTCAAAGTAGGTCGAATCTAATTGGTTATTTTTGAACGACGGCAATATAAGTCAGCCCACAACATGCCCTTCACCGCTTTCTAGCATAACGTCCCAGCAACAAGTTTATTCATAAAATCCTAGTGCTGAGTAATGGACTGTGAAGGCAAATGCAGAGTTCAATCCCAAGACTGAGTGACTTTTAGAAGTAACGTGCATATTAATCACATGCACAAACTTTTAGTTACTACGATTACGTGAGCCAACAGGCACCAATCCAATTACAAAACGAAATTTTGTAGTTCTATTTTTCTTCTGCAAAAGAAAAATAGAGCTACATTATTCTCTGAAAATTAAAAACTCGAAACTGAACACTAAACGTCCAAGACGAATGACGTAACGTGCGTCCGTTGTGGATGCCAGGTTACTAATGAGATTAGTGGGCCGAAAGTGATCCAGGGCTAAGCCGATTTGACGCGAATAGCCGTGGCCTGCAACTATTGGGACACGCTAATTCGATGAACGACTTCACTACGCAAACGTTTGTTGTTTACAAAGCCGTCAACTAACAAAAGTGTAAAATTAATAATGTTTTACAACTTATATTAATAGAAATGTAAGTTAATTAATAGTAAACTTGGAACTACATAGATGGCGTAATAGCGTTGAGTAATTATATTCGGATACGTTTATTTTTGACTAGCTAAGCGATCGGCTTTATGGCACTAAGGGACGATGATTCGATTCCTTGCGCGGAGCAGCTCATGTGAACGTAGATATATACATATACTTTAATAATATAACAATGTGATAAAAATATTTTTGGTTAAGCGTATTTATAAAAGAATTACAATAGTATGGAGATCTCTCAACCGCCTTTTTAATTTTGAAACACATTACTTTGTTCCTTATTGTCATCTAGTAATACTAGTTCTTAAAGAAAATACTAAATACTAAAGTAATTACTGAATTAAAAAAATAAGAGAACTGTTATTACCAAGTCTCCTTGCACTAGTGCTTGCAGCAAAAAGCATTACCTGAAACAAAATAATACAAGAATATAGTTAAACATTCGAAATTAAAATTAAACTAGCATAGATGGACTATAAACTAAATTCCTATCATACGACAAGAGATCCGTGTCCACAAGTGGGATAGAAAATTAGAACCACGATTTAAGGAGAGATGAAAAATTTAATTGCATACCATCATCACGCCTGTCGACCCAGAAAGATTTGGCAGAGGTGTACTTATGTTAACCCACATTTGACCGGTATAATTTAGGTCTCATGTAAAAGGAGGCGGTCCGATTGCTATCAACCGGCCACGTATCCAGACTGAGCTGCTACTGAGAATTTCATATAAATAATACCCAATAACACTTTGCTCCTGGGAATCGAAACCAAGAACCCTTGCTCAGCAGTTGGACTAAACCAACAAGGTAGAAAAAATTAATTGATCATCATTAATCATCATCACCTTATATTAAAAACAAAATCACCCTATCATTGAAAATCTACCAGGAGAACATAAAGCATAGGCTGTTTAATAATCGCAAATGAAGACAAATGAGCAATGGACCTAACAAGGCTTCAAGTTGATTGCCATTCTTGATGATATTTATCAAAAATAATTAATCACGTCGAGGAGGACAGGGGAGGCATTTGGCAGATGATTAATTTTGGCAAGTAAAGCGGTACAGGTGCGCATCCTTTAGGAACACAAACAACGGGTGAAATATTTAGGAAACACTTGTTACATACAGACGAAAATGTTAGCTGACTAAAAATGTTGTATTTCTTCGACTCGTCTTTTGCCAATGTCTCTACTGCCCAAGTTCGGTGATAACGCAAGAGGTTCTATATTATTTTGATTCGAAAATATTGAACCAGATGGAAATGCAAGCTTATTAATACAATTTATTGAAATAAAACTATTTCTTACGGGTTTCACAGTAAATGAATATTACTTATGGCCGGTGTAAAATATATTCCTGCATTATTTTGACGTCAACAATAACGACACCAAAAATACCGACGCCACCAATACCAACGTCAACAATTACGAAGCCATCTATATCGCCGCCTCCAATACCGACGCCAAAGTATCGAAATCAACAATAACGATTCCAAAAATATCGACGCATCCAATACCGACGCCATTAATATGGACTCTGCCAATACCGACGCCATCAATGACGACGTCAACAATTACGAAGCCATCTATACCGACGACACCTATATCGACGCCGTCACAACAAATACCGATACACCGATACACCAATACCGACGTCAACAATAACGATATCAAAAATACCGACGCCACCCATACTGATGCTTTCAATACCGATCCCACCCATACCGACGCCATCAATACCGGCACAATCAATATCGACGCCATCAATACCGACGTCAACAATAACGACAGCATCAATACCGACGCCACCAATCCGACGTCACCCATACCAACGCCTCTAATACCGATGTCAACAATACCGAAGTCAACAATTACGAAGCCATCTATATCTACGCCACTAATACCGATGCTTTCAATACCGACGCTATCATTACCGACGCCACCCATACCGACGCCATCAATACCGGCGCAATCAATATCGACGCCATCAATACCGACGCTATCTATACCGAGGCCACCAATACCGACGTCAACAATAACGACGCCATCAATACCTACGCCACCCATACAGACCCCACCAATCCGACGTCACCCATACCGACGCCTTCAATACCGGGGTCAACAATACCGAAGTCAACAATTACGAAGCCATCTATATCTACGCCACCAATACCGACGCTTTCAATACCGACGCTATCAATACCGACGCCACCCATACCGACGCCCTCAATACCGGCACAAACAATATCGACGCCATCAATACCGACGCCATCAATACCGACGCCACCAATACGACGTCACCCATACCGACGCCTCCAATACCGAGGTCAACAATTACGAAGCCATCTATATCTACGCCACCAATACCGACGCTTTCAATACTGACGCTATCAATACCGACGCCACCCATACCGACGCCACCAATATCGGCGCAATCAATATCGACGCCGTCAATACCGACGTCAACAATAACGACGCAATCAATACCGACGCCACCAATCCGACGTCGCCCATACCGACGCCTCCAATACCGAGGCCAACAATACCGAAGTCAACAATTACGAAGCCATCTATGTATATCTACGCCACCAATACCAACGCCACCCATACCGACGCCATCAATACCGGCGCAATCAATATCAACGCCATCAATACCGACGCTATCTATACCGACGCCACCCATACCGACGCCATCAATACCGGCGCAATCAATATCGACGCCATCAATACCGACGCTATCTATACCGACGTCACCCATACCGACGCCTCCAATAACGATGTCAAGAATACCGAAGTCAACAATTACGAAGCCATCTATATCAACGCCACCAATACAGACGCTTTCAATACCGACGCTATCAATGCAGACGCCACCAATACCGGCGTCAACAATAACGACGCCATCAATACCTACGCCACCCATACAGACCCCACCAATCCGACGTCACCCATACCGACGCCTTCAATACCGGGGTCAACAATACCGAAGTCAACAATTACGAAGCCATCTATATCTACGCCACCAATATCGACGCCATCAATACCGAGGTCAACAATACCGAAGTCAACAATTACGAAGCCATCTATATCTACGCCACCAATACCGACGCTTTCAATACCGACGCCACCCATACCGACGCCACCAATATCGGCGCAATCAATATCGACGCCGTCAATACCGACGTCAACAATAACGACGCCATCAATACCGACGCCACCAATCCGACGTCGCCCATACCGACGCCTCCAATACCGAGGCCAACAATACCGAAGTCAACAATTACGAAGCCATCTATGTATATCTACGCCACCAATACCGACGCCACCCATACCGACGCCATCAATACCGGCGCAATCAATATCAACGCCATCAATACCGACGCTATCTATACCGACGCCACCCATACCGACGCCATCAATACCGGCGCAATCAATATCGACGCCATCAATACCGACGCTATCTATACCGACGTCACCCATACCGACGCCTCCAATAACGATGTCAAGAATACCGAAGTCAACAATTACGAAGCCATCTATATCTACGCCACCAATACAGACGCTTTCAATACCGACGCTATCAATGCCGACGCCACCAATACCGGCGCAATCAATATCGACGCCGTCAATACCGACGTCAACAATACCGACGCCACCAATCCGACGTCACCCATACCGACGCCTCCAATACCGAGGTCAACAACAATACCGAAGTCAACAATTACGAAGCCATCTATATCTACGCCACCAATACCCACGCTTTCAATACCGACGCTATCAATACCGACGCCATCAATACCGGCGCAATCAATATCGACGTCATCAATACCGACGCTGTCCATACCGAGGCCACCAATACCGACGTCAACAATAACGACGCCATCAATACCTACGCCACCCATACCGACCCCATCAATACCGACGCCACCAATACCGAGGCCACAAATACCGACGTCAACAATACTGACGCCACCAATCCGACGTCACCCATACCGACGCCTTCAATACCGAGGTCAACAATACCGAAGTCAACAATTACGAAGCCATCTATATCTACGCCACCAATACCGACGCTTTCAATACCGGCACAATCAATATCGACGCCATCAATACCGACGTCAACAATAACGACGCCGTCAATACCGACGCCACCAATCCGACGTCACCCATACCGACGCCTCCAATACCGAGGTCAACAATACCGAAGTCAACAATTACGAAGCCATCTATATCTACGCCACCAATACCGACGCTTTCAATACCGACGCCACCCATACCGACGCCACCAATATCGGCGCAATCAATATCGACGCCATCAATACCGACGCTATCTATACCGAGGCCACCAATACCGAAGTCAACAATTACGAAGCCATCTATATCTACGCCACCAATACCGACGCTTTCAATACCGACACCATCAATACCGGCACAATCAATATCGACGCCATCAATACCGACGTCAACAATAACGACGCCATCAATACCGACGCCACCAATCCGACGTCACCCATACCGACGCCTCCAATACCGAGGTCAACAATACCGAAGTCAACAATTACGAAGTCATCTATATCTACGCCACCAATACCGACGCTTTCAATACCGACGCTATTAATACCGACGCCACCCATACCGACGCCACCAATACCGGCGCAATCAATATCGTAGCCATCAATACCGACGCCATCAATACCGACGCCACCAATCCGATGTCACCCATACCGACGCCTTCAATACCTAAGACGCCATCAATACCAATACGCTAACAAGTACAAATTAATACTTAATTACATTTTTTAAAGAAGAATTATATTTTCTAATAACTTTATAATGAAATTATTACGAAAGTCCTCAGCAAAAAGTTATTACTTATTTATAAATACGGGTATAGAGACTAAAAAAATACAAATATCGAATCAAGAATGCTCTCAACCTATATCAACAATTAATTGATAAAAAATAATACTGCATTCTAATTTCGAATACAACGACTTAAAGTCTAAAATGTCATATGATACCGCATAGGTTCATAAGAAAAAATGCTCGAAATGTCATATGAACCTTATCGGTTCATAAGTGCCCGGTCGGCATTGGTCGTAGATTTCGTGAACATTTTCGGCGTTTTAGGTATTCGGAGGCCGCCGGTCAAAGGGTTAAACCTCTTTCTCTCGGCAGTAATTCCTCATTTGTCTGCTCCTCAATTAGCATCACTCGACAAAATTAACAGCACGTGTAACAAGTATAAATACGCATTGAAATATATATATTCAACAGTTCAATTTGCTTCTTCACCCTAGAATAGGGTTGTCGCACTTGTGTTTTAAATAGATGTCATAATTTTAACCCATAATGGGTTTTTATTGACTTTTTTTACTCTCCTGTGTTTTGTGTACTGATGTGCTTGTGCGTGTGTGATGTGTTCACGATGGGAAATCTAGGCGCGAGTCTTGGTTGTGCTATATTGTCCACAATATTCACATCACACAACAGACGTCACATCTGTCAGTCCCTTCAAAATGCAAAATGTCCAAATCATACGGTTTCTTCACGATGTTTCCCTAAACATACAAACAATTCAGCGAGTCATTTACATACATTTTATATAGAATAGAATAGTTTATTTTCATCACTATACGTTACAAATATTTCTTAGTCTAAAAGAATTATCTGCAGCAATGGGTGAGTATTTTAAACAAGAGAATACGTTGACGACCGTAGTAGTATAAACTGTGTCACAGTTGCCTGATATATACTATTCTGCATTATAATTGTGTAACTCGTGCATCACAGAAAAACAACAAGACACACAAACAGAGTCTTATGATAAAATCAAATTTAACTGATAGGTGGCAGCCCTACTTAGTATTAACCCCCACTCTCCTAATAGCTAGGAAGAGTGATAAAACAGCAGTAAAAGTGGAGCAATCTGTATTACTCCAATAGATTGTGGGGAACAAACAGATATTATGGGGGAATCATACCACTTGGCGCGTTTTGTTTTGAAAGCTATGAACACTCGCAGCTAACTTCACGTCAATAAATCGGTTTTCTGTTTGTTCGATATTATCTCGAGATGATCCTATTTTCATAATAATATAACGTCGTTAAAGTAATAACTTACTCTTGCTTTGATCTAAACGTATTTGTACGTATTGAAATAAAACTACTTTTCACGGATTTTATCGCGGTACATTGATATTATTTAATCTCGAAGTTTCGGATTCTTTACAGTATCCATGGTCACGAGCAGACTGAGGTGTCCGGTGTCTTATCTGTTAGATTTACTATTTATTACTGTAAACTTTATATAAAACATTGGTTTTAAATAAAACTTGAATTCCATCACAAACTAAAATAGTAGTCTAAAAATTTAATTTGAATTTTTCATATATTATCTATCATGTAAATAATATTATCTCCCTAGATTATTTTAAAGACATCGATATGGATGTTAGGTTATGAATTAAATTTAAAATAACAAATTGTAGAGTACCTGTTAATGATCTTATTATCAAAACACTTAACATCGTAGGTATCATCGAGATTAAATAATATAATTAAGATTTTTTTGTCTATTATACCATTGTGAAATGCAAACAAATGATATGATATGACATCCTACTAATATTATAAACGTGAAAGTTTGTAAGTATGGATGTTTGTTACTCTTTCACGCAAAAACCGCTTAACTGATTCGAATGAAATTTAGCATACAAATAGTTTATTACCTGGATTAACACATAGGCTACTTTTTATAACCGAATATTTTAGGAGTAATCGTAAAAAAAACATGACACTAGGCTACCACAGCTTTTTATCGCGTTCGATGTGTCATGTCAGTTTTGATAGCTTCTCCGTTGCTATGTACGTTGTTACTATGTAGCAACATAGACGTCACTATACACATAGTGGTTCATCTATATATATTTATTTATTTATTCTATGAAAACGGGGACGAAATGAGGAGGAGAAATTAGTATTAAATTGCGCGGGCGAAGCTGTGAGCATCAGCTAGTTATAAATAATTTATTACATATCAACAGTTAAAGAGCATCAAAAATCTGCGTCGCTGTCAGGGCTTGTCAAGGTGTAAATTCCGTTACAAATTTGGGATGCAAGTTGCAAGTCCCGCTCCATATTGTCTTTATATGCAGACAGGCAAGGTATTTAAGGTGAATCCTTCAGCACTTCATCGTCTACTCATAAATAATTTAATTCCGCGCTCAATTCTCCCGCGCGCCACTCAGATCTCTTTTCACCCACATGAATAATTCTCCACTAGTACGTAAATAAAGCTTCCATTCAAATCCAGCATTAGGTAAACATAATGTTATTTCAATAGCTTCGTGTATTAACGCTCTTATTATACGGGTGTTACGTACGTCTGAGTGCCTATACGTGACCGCGCATATTTCAAGCGTACGTTGAAACACGTTTCAATTTTCACGAGATTTTCATGAAAATATACGGTATTCTTCATAATCACGGTGATTTGGGGGCGTTTTGATGAGTGGCTGTTACCTGGGCTGCTTTTATGATTGGGACTTTGTTTTTTGTTCAGGTGTTAGAGAGGAGAGTTATAAGTCGTAACTCTTCCTAGAAATTAAGGGCTCGAATCTCTGTCTCCCTAAAACCATGTGCGCCGAAGACGATAAAGGAAAATATCCTGATGAAATTTGCATGCCTGAGAAATATTCTCAATGGCGTGCAAAGTTGTCTACCCGTACTAGGCCAGTCTGGTGGTCTAACCTAATACCAATAAAGATGAGAAGAGACTGCCCATCAATGGGTCTATGAAGAAGCTAATAGGGGATAATAATAAAATCACAAATATTAAGTTTACTGGGAGAGATACAATAGCCTACCAAAAAAACACAGGCTACATTCATTACACCGTTAACCATTTTCTGGAGAGGAAACCGATGTTTCTTCCAGAAAATGGTGACATAAAACGATAGTAAATTACAGTTACAAAGGCACTCGCAATTATTTAGTACTGTTATTATTAACGCGGCAATTGTAGGATTAGGATCAGTCATTGAGTTCCGGAGGAAAGTTGGTAGACAGTTTGTATTCTTTTCTTTTTTTTTGTATGTTTATCATGGGAAGGTGGGTTTCTTTGGGAAATGCTCCTTATGCCTTATTTATCCAGCCATAGCACACTTCACCCTTCAGGGGTGCGTCTTTCAGGTGAGACCCTGACCTCTAAACTAGTAAAAATACTGTATCTTGAAGTTATATCGGGGTCTCCAATCCGGGCTGATGATCACAGGATCAATGATGGTAAGACTGGCCATGGGTTTTTCGGGCGAATTTTCCCCATATAGGTATATAAATTTATATTTTTAGTAATAATATCAACGAATATTTTTTCAGTATACACACATTTATCCAAGTATTATTTTATACGAAGCGACCGAAATCAGACGTCTGCAACCCGATTACTGGTCTTTCGAATCTGTCTTTGTCTGATTGTCAGGTTTGTAGACTATCGCTAATGATTTGTCATAGAAATGACAACCGGGACCGAAGGAAATACCGACGAAGACTGAAAGTAATCGAAAAATAATTGGTTTATGAAACCTATTACCATTATATTTTAGTATTATTTGGATTCAGTAAATATTTATCCAGATTTGCAAATTGTAATAAAATTTAATTTAATTGTGTTAATTGGCCTCCATATTGTTTAAATACAGCGTTTAGCAAAAATAAACTCGAGTGAACCTAAATAAATATTACCGGAGTTTGAATAATATTACATAATTAAAAAGCGAATTATATATAAAAACGCTGTGAAGTCAACGGTCTCAACTTTAATCCCGAGACTAGCCCAATGACCTTTTAAAGTTACATTCATATTTATCACATGCCCAAACGGCCAAGGAATATAGGTATAATGAAGAAACCTGCATGCCTGAAAAATTTCTCGATAACATGTGAACTGTGAAGTCTGCCATCCCGTACTAGGCTAGCGTGGTGGACTATAACCTAATCCTTCTCAAATGAGAGGAGACTCGAGCCCAGCAGTGACACTTTGATGAGACGATGATGTATAGACGAATTAGTCTCTTCGGCTCTTAATATGCTTTCAGAAGCAGGGCGAGGTCTTTTACGTGTATGTCCAGACCGATCACCCATCCATACACCAATTGGTCAGCGTAGTTATAACATAGTTTTGACGACCCAATTAGTCCAACGGTAGTTGACACTGCCTTTTGTGCTATAGGTCCCGGGTTAGAATCCCGGTAGGGACAAATGTTTGTGTGATGAGCATTTGTATCCGAGTCATGGATGTAGCTATGTATAATATGTATGTATTTAAAAAAAAAGTATATATGTAGTATATCAACTAACTAGTATCCGTAACACAAGCCTCGTTGCTTAGCTCGGAACTAGATGGCGCTGTGTCATAATGTCCGGGAATATTTATAGTAACAAGGCAGTCTACAATGTATCTTTCATGATGTGTAGTATTGTTTACAGTAGATGCAGTTGTATGTAACTGTTGCTCAATAGTCGCTTACGTGCTCGCTGCCAGCCGCTAATTTTATCGCGGTGCCCCTAATACCTTGTCCTAATTGAATTGTGTCCTGTAAAAGGGAAACTAGAATTTTCCATTGTTGTTTTTGTTCGATGCAAGAGCGCTTTACCTACTGAACGAATTATAGATGTAAATATATATTGATATATACTTTATTGTATAATAGAAGATTTAATAAAGAAATAAAGAGTACGATGGCGGCAGAATCATTGAAATGAATCATATAACCACATTAGAATTAAATTATCGCGTACCGTTTTATTGATAAAAAGGTGTACCTTAGACGCTCACGAAATTAATTCATATTCCGTCTCTTCTTTTATGTGTTTAGTTTAGAACATAAGCGCGAAAATTAAGTCAGTTGATCACATCTATATTTTTTCCTTTTTTATACTGCGCAAAAACATCATGAACCCTCCTCGGATATAGCTACCCATAGGCCGTAAAAATAGTGATTCCTTGAGCGGAGATCAATCCTATGAGCCTTCGCTTTGATGCCAATCGCTCAGCAACTGCAGTAATCATGTAATGTGTGTAATTACCAATTTTCGGCTTATATGACCAACATAAGAGAAAGACGATTCTCACATCAATTCGCTTTTGCATCGCATTCGCATATAGGCTCACTGTTGGTACTAAAACTGGTTCGATCCATCCGATCTGCATTCAAACTGTCATCATATTTTCTCGAACTCGGAACAGGGAACAAGGCCAGTTGCGAGCGTGCAGCCTGAAACCGTTTAAATCAACGTAATCTAATATTTTATCGCCCGATCTACAACGCAGTTCATGTAAATGTCATCTTCTGGATCTCTTATTGTAGCGATTATGTGGATTTCGATCTCTTATCAACTCATCATTGAAAAAGCTGTGAAATTATTGGTATGACTAGTGAACTGGAAAGTCAACAATCTCAGAGTCATTCCCAAGGTAACTGACTTTTCGAAGATACGTGCGTATTTATAATTTGCTAAAAAGGTGAAGGAAAACATAGTGAGGAAACCTACATGCCTGAGAGAATTTTTGATGGGATTTTAAGTCTGCCAACCCGCCCTAAGACAGCGTGGTGGACTATAGTCTAATACCTATAGATTTAATCACGACGTTTTCCTTCATACTTTGTACAGAACAAGCTAATTGGTATAGGCTGATCTATGTGTGGACGTAAACCAATTAGCTTGTTCGACTGTACGTGTGATAGATGTTATTTTACATTAAAACATTATAAGATGTTGATATCAAATTGCGGTATAATGCCGTACAATGTTGTTTATTAGCAATATAGATATACACCATAACTTTCATTAGACGACGTGACAAAGCTGCACAGGAACACAGGTTTAGCGCGTAGATACTCTTTAAAGGAACCCAATCTAATGTACCAGGTTACAAATTCATTTCTCAAATAACTGCATTTGCTGCTGAAATGACACAAATGCATATACCTAATAACTGTTAATGACTGCGTGTTTCTAGTAAATAAACAATTGAATTACTTTATGTTCCTTTTATAACGATGTGTATAAAAATAGTGAGTTCAGTATTACAATGCTACGCGTAACTTAATTTTTCACACGAATCCAAGTCATGCAAATTTGCCTTAGTAGGTAAATGATTTACACATTTACTCAGGAAAAATTGCATGACTTGACAGTATACTTCGTATAATAGTTATTCTTTATTCATACGAATAGGTATTAAAATGGGTATTGTATTGAGCATGAGTTTCTAGTCGAGTAGCGTTGGGTTTTTGATATTTCGAATTGTGTACCTTTTATAATCAGGCACACATACGAAATTAATTAGTACCTACATGGTTTTTAATGGTTAATAAAGTACGTAGTACTCAATTTAATTCCGTGATCAAATACATATATGGCCTCTTGGTCTATTCCAGACGATTTATGGTGTATTATCTGAGAGACAAAACGATTTTGATGGCTAAATAAACCGATGGGAGAGCGACAAACCTGCCACAGGTCTGACAAGGTAAGTTTGTGGTGACTGGTGCTGAGACACCTTCATGACGTTTCTGTGTTTTGACATCGAGGGCTCAGTGAAAGTCTCTCTGCTTAAAATATTATTCTAATCACCATCCTCTCTCCACTACTGTTTACCTTTTCTCCAAAATAATTTGACGCCGACTGTACCTCACTTACTCAGAGTAGATTTTCACCCCCATCCGAACCCCGTTCACAACACGTCACGGTAAGATTAATGTTATCCCAAACACTAACAGGATATTAAGTTTCGTCCGTCCGTCCGTTCGGAGGTTCGGACGCTCGGTTTTGAATTCTGATTGTACTTCGCACTTTAATAATGTAAGTGGGAAGCGGTTGATAGTGAGTTGTGCTCGTAAATTTTCGGTTTGTTACTGTATAAAGACATTTCGGATTCGGATTAATTTATATTATATGAAGGCACACTATAGTATTGACTAAGTGATCGCCTTCTACGACCCACACAGAACAACAAATGGCTTCAGATAGATGTTTTGGGTCTGGACGTTTGTGTATGTAAGAATTTTATTATAACGTTATTGAACTAAATTATGGTAACGGCAACGAAACAGTTTTGTTAAACAACCACAAGAAAGTTGCTCACAACACGCACAGGAATGCATGTTAATTGCGGTTACATTTTAAATAGTTAGTAATAATTATGTCGCATCTCTTTTTAAGTTTAGAAATACTAGTGTTGAAAAGATCATCATCAACCCATTAACGTCCCACTGCTGGGCACGGGTCTCCTCTCATTTGAGAGGGATTAGGCTTTAGTCCACCACGCTAGCCTACTGCGGGTTGGCAGACTTCACATGCCATCGAGACAAATCTCTCAAGCATGCAGGTTTCCTCACGATGTTTTCCTTCACCGTTTGAGCTTGTGATATAAATACGCACATAACTTCCGAAAAGATCAATATACCAATATTATTTATAAATATTTAGGCTTGTCATTAAAATCCTATTATTATTATGTAGTATGTAGTAGTTTTGGCGGATGATGGCTGACAAAAGTACCTACCTACTCCGGTAGGTACTAACTGGGACATAATTAAGTGTATAAGGCGCCAGTTATGTGGCAACTGGCAACATCACACGTAAAACAATGTTCTAAAATAATTAATGAACACAGGCTTTGGCAAGACAAGCGGATATTACGAGTAACGTCAACGTTGAAAATAATATTACCATGTGGTAAGTATAAGAGGGATGAATGTGATAAGTATGTATTTAAATACATACTTATCACATTCATCCCTCTTATACAAGTTTAAACTTGTAAATAAAATAAACCTTCTTTATTTATGTTCCAAAATTTCTAGGATGATACGGATTAAATTATGGCTGTTGGAATATTTATCGTCTAATTATAATTTTAATGATGAATCTATATAGATTTAAGAATGTGTAGTTGTGTATCTGGTATACATTGACTGTGTAGGTATACCTAATATACCTACTGACTACTAATACCTACTGAAGTCAGAAAAGTTGAATCTTGTTTTATGGCCTATGGATTCTAATGAGAGATAATTTATCCAACGCAAATTACGTCTAATGCGACCTAGATTTCAAATGAGAGAAAATAAACAATATCAGCGTGGTAATGTCCGTGTAAGCCCTTCTAATGGAGTTTTTTATAAAATAAATAAACAAAATGCATGCATATTTTTTTTATTAAATTATACGTGGGCGTCGATTAAATTTTAATCAAAATATCGACCAATAAAATCTAAGAGCCAAATGCAGTCTAAAGGGGCTACAAATAAAGTTGAAAGTCTAAAATTTTCGTTGAACATGCATGTAATTCATTTACCGGGAGACCTGCGACATTATCTCCGGTCTCCGGTCCGGTGGAGACACCTACCGAACCAATATGGCCGCCGTCGCTGTCTGCGCCTTTTTTTTCTTTTTTACACGTCACATTTGTAACAGTTAAGTTGTGTTACACTTGATGGATTGGGGTTCTGTAGAAAAAATGGATACGAAGCAATGGTCTTCTTCATGACCTAGATAGAGATATGGGTAGGCTAGGCTACTTTTATCGGGATTTTTCTACAATGGGACGGCTTATGTATGATTATAAGCATTTGAAATATATCTTAATTACTTATATCATTAATTAGCTATCAACCGCCTAATGAACCAATTTGGGGTTTGGTACGAAAATACGAAATAATTTGGTACGAAAATAAATAAAAAGTCATAAAATTAAAATAAAACATTTTCCGGATGTTATCGCGGTATATTGGTATTATTTTAATTCTGACGGTAAAGATCTTCAACAGTATCTATGGTCACAGGCAGGTAAAGCGTTGGGTATCTTAATGCTATAATTACTAACAGCCCTAAATTAAATGCAGAACGAACTCCCTATATCCTTTAGTCTTGCAGTTCTATGCTATACATACATATACACTCACGCTTTTTCCCATGGGGGTATGCAGAAACTACAGAATGCCAAGCGCTACTTCTATGCTATCAGTTTAAAAAATCTTAAAAAGGTTATTTTAAAATTTGAGTAGATACGGAACCAAAACTACAAAATGTATTCTTAAACATCAGTACAACATAAAACTAGAAGTGGCTCCAAGTCCCGCAACGATACGGCGAAATGTACCGAATATTGTATAAAGGTTTGAATGAAAAATAATTTAAAATTGTATGTTCATGTAACATGAAAATTTCAGGCTGAATTCGATTATTTTCACGCTTGCAAGAATATTTGGGTCACTTAAATACAACATAAAAGTGTACTTATGAATTTTCAGAATTACTTTAATATTACTCATTTACAATATTATGATACTGTAATTTTTTTTTATTGAGAGTTGATAGCCTAATGTTGTGATCAGTAGACTTTGAAGTCAAAGGTCCTAAGTTTATTGTCAAGGCAGGCAGCATGACTTCAAAAGTTACGTCCGTATTTATCACATGCTCAATCGGTGGACGAAAAGATCGCGAGGAAACCTGCATTTCTGAAAGGCTCTTGTGATGGCATGTGAAGTTTGCCGCACTAAGATGGTGCACTATACATATATATAGTGATAATATATATTGAAAATTAAAAAGACAGAAACTATATATCCACTACAATTAAACATTACTGGTTGTGTTTCTATTATTGTCAAACGATTCCCGCATCTGTGCTAGCATTCATTTATGCAATGCAACTCAACCGAATGACATAGCCATTTACTGTACATAACATAACATATTCCTACACAGTGGTACATTCATTTTTCAACCTTATGCATGAAAAAATAGGAAAGAAAACTGATCTATCGGTAAGTTTGCTGACTAGAGACTAAAAAAACTATGAAAACGAAAAAGGTTTTAAAAATCCCCCTAGAAGTGTACTGGCCACTAGAACTACCTACTTAGTGGACACATTAACAGAAGCGTGGTGCACACAGCTGCAAGTTTTCACGGAAAACAGATAAAATGTTTGCACTACCCCCATTACCTTCCAAAGTAGTGACGTCATTAAAGTTGACTTTCAAGTCGAAGTGAACTTTAGTCACATAGTGTAAAACGGAACCGTTTCAATGCAGTTTTGTAAACGGAATCAAGTGGCCCTATAATAAATAAATATATCCGGACATTATGACACAGCGCCATCTAGTACCGAGCTAAGCAACGAGGCTTGTGTTACGGATACTAGTTGGTTGATATAGTACATACATACTTTTTTTTTTGTATATACATACATATTATGGATAAATACATCCATGACTCGGATACAAATGTTTATGCTCATCACACAAACATTTGTCCCTACCGGGATTCGAAACCAGGACCGAAGCACAGAAGGCAGTGTTAACTACCGCTGGACTAATTGGGTCGTCAATAATTTCCCTAAAACATTCACACCTTGTTCACTTTCACCATCATTACAATGGCAAAAAATTAAAAACAATGAAACATCTGAATAACCTGAATGGGTGGCCATTCAGTGCCCAGTACCCGGTATTATAGCAAGGCTCTGGGCATTCAATATTTAAGGTATATACTTATGAAGACAAAAAATCGCACAAAAAAGCTACAAATGCCTGGTACCGAACCGCGTTCCTTACTTTCTAACAGTATTAAAAGAAAAGGCTAAGTTAATTGAAAACGGCACGGTCATGTGTGCTTACCACTTAACTCTTGCGGGAACTTGGCTTCATGTGGTAGAGTATTTACTACAGATTACCTAATAGATTTTACTGGATTTTGTAGTGGTTTTCCTGTAAACTGGGCTCTGTTTTCATTGAATTGATCGAGATTGCCGCATTACTAAGGGAAGGGGAAAATGGACTTAAGATGATAATGGTATAGTATAGGCTTAATATTTGCTTACAATAAGTGTTGAAATTGTTTTTTGTTGACTATAGGAGTATTGGGAAGCGAAAATAAAAGAACTGGTTCAACAAACTGGAACCCCTTTAACCACATTTTCAGGAATTTGTAATAACTGCACAGAATTTCTGTATTTAAAAATAAATACAGAAATTCTGTACATAAACAACAAATAGCTTTGTTGAGATTAACGATACAAGAAAATTTCATAGGGGCCCCTATTACATGAAACCTAAAAACTGCTAGCAAAATAAAGGTGTACATTAGAACACCTCTGGCTCAACCTTCGGGGATGACAGGCGTGATGGCATGTTATGATGGTATGAATAATATACCTACATTACGCTCAAACCTATCAAGCTCTATACTTAATTATTTTTTTAAATATACAAAAGTATATAACATTAAAGAGATTTTAATATTCCTTATACCGACCTACTAATTACATAATCACAAAGAGAATATTATTATTTTCCTTAGCGAACTGGGGACGGAGCTGTGGTAGTAATTACGTTATTTAACGGCACACGCCGGGGTTGGATGCAGTTGAATGAAGGTTTCTTAATTATACATTAAACATCGGCAAAGTGGATAATTGGTTAATTGCTTTAATGCAAGCAAAAAGGCGTTTTTCAGTATTCGTAATTAATTTGAAACTCGTTCGTCTAGCGTTGAGCAAGAGTTGTTCTCCATAGCAGCTTGGAGTTTGGATTCGTGCCCGGCAATAGGCTCTCCCCTATTACATGATTAAATGATACCTAAAACATGGCCGGCGAAACGTGGGTGCACATTAGGTAGTACTTATGTAGACAGGGACATTGGGCGTGATGGTATGTTATAATTATATCGGTAATTGAAACATAATTCGCGTGTGTAATTTGCGTTATAAAAACTTCAAACGGTGCAGGTAAACAACGTGAGGAAACCTGCAAGTTTGGCATACTTGAGAGAATATTTCTATGATAGATGCAGTTTTTTTTTATGGTTATCAGGGGGCAGACGAGCAGGCGGCTCACCTGATGGTAAGTGATGACCGCCGCCCATGTACTTTTGCAACACCAGAGGCTTGCAAATGCGTTGCCAAACCCCTTAGAAACCGTTCAGGTTTCTTAAAATAGGGAGTTACTGAACTGACAGCAAACGGAATTCCCATGCTGTCAGAATAGTCACTCCCCCAATGAGCTCTGGTAACCTTACTCACTCGCAGAAAGAAAACTATTGTTGATTCACTGCAGTATGTCAACTGGCTCTAGCTAGACTCACTGTGGATCTATAGTCTCAAATGAGCAGAGATTCATGACAAGAAAAGAGAGCATATTATTATGGTGTCATAACAGTAGAAACATTAGACAATCGGAAGGTCGCTAAACGTAAAACGCTAAACTAGGACGTGATTCACTGGTACACATGACAATAATTTATACATACACGTCATTCGTGGAGGTTTTAATTAACATATTTAGATTTTTACCTGCCTCATTAGTCTCACTAACGCAAGCGCAGCTGTGGATAACTTTGTGTGTGTGAGGGCACGAGATGTGTTAGTTGTGCAGTTTGGTAAGATATTACATAAATCCTGCAATTTTATTTGTACCTACCTATTATAATATATTATTTTGGAGAAAAGAGAGGAAGGGGAGGACCTGGACGAAGTTTTGTTGATCAAGTGAAGGAAAACGTGGGGATCGAGTCGTATCAAGACTGAAACAGAAAGCAGGAGATATAGAACAGTGGCGATTGCTTCACCAACAAGATAATAATAATAGGCATGTTTTCTGCTATATGGGAATTACGGACTGACAACAGTGCACTCTACGTACTGAACCGCTCGCCTGGGTTTTATAATCCGGCGAACTATTCAGGCGCATGTGTTAGTAAAAAATCCATACGTACTTATAAGAAATTACTATAAAAATGGAAACGGTAGATGAATACTACATAGTTCATGGCTCAGAAATAACCCCTGAACTCGAAACATACGTCAAACCGTCTATTCCCCATCGTGTTTGGCCACTATTTAGCTCACTCCCGCTTTCGATTTAAATCAAACGTTGTACAGTCCCTAGTGACTTAGGTTGATATTATTATTGGAACCAATAAACTTGCGTGATATTCAAACTGACAAAAGTATAAGCTATAAATACAGCATTTAACAAAACAATATTGGGCAAAGTCTGTCTCAGAATCGAATAGAATTATACCTGGCAACAAAATTCTAGCCTAAAAAATTGAGACTCGGAATGACACTAGAGCAAAGAGACATTTATGATTTCTATATATTTGTCTGCTGATATGACTTACTTATATTTTTGTATAAAGGTATTTGTATAGGATGAAAATATAAAAACGCTCTTTATAAAAATATCCGTGTCTTACCAAAATAGGTACGTTGTAACCAAACAAAGAAAACACGAACATATTTGTGAATTTATGTCCTTTACCACAATAGACAAAATCTTACCCGTCTCAGATACATTGAAATGGAGCCAAGACGCTCGTAGTCACGAACAATGCCGAAAGACCTGCACACGATCTTATTTGAATGTTACACGAACATGCCACATACCCTGACAACTCCCAATAGGACCCAACTCAAACGTATTGAGACGAAATTATTTTATTGAGGCTTAGGTACGAAGGTATTTTCTTTTTAGGACTTTCCAGAACTTATTACTTTGTCGTGAGAAAGCTTTTTTCACTGAGTAAAAGCTACTCGCGAAAATCTGTTGTCTTTAAATATCAACACAATATGTATAGGGTAAAATGTCGCAGTCAATTTTCACAAAAGGAATTAGCGAACCTCTCGTTTCATATAGTGATTTCTTATACTTAGCAGAATATTAGACGTTGAAACAACACTATATTTTACGGATTTTATCGAGGTTTATGTATTGTTTGATTTATACGTAGGTATGTACCTTTTCTACCACCAATAAAACATAAATAAGTTTTTTATTTTTATTTTATCCTACGTAAGAAGGTTTGACTTTTTGAACTTAATACAAAAGAATCAGGGCTAGGTATGTACAAACGACTTCAATTTAAGTTAAACACACGAGTATACTCTTCTATCTTCAGTGTCGATTTACTCAAAGCATGTTACTTATAGTGAAAATTGAATACAATAATAGACATTATAAGTCAAACGAACCTCAGATTCCGAAAATCAAATACAATAAAAATAAAGAAAGGCCTCTGCCGTTCTGACTAAAGTAAATATTTTGATATTAACGATAGGTTAAGCATTTACAGAGGTTACTCGCGAGGAGACGCATGTAATAACAAAAACATTTCGGTATTTTTATTTCCTTTGCGATTCGAGCCCCGAAATGGAGAATACTTACCTAAAATAATAACAAGCTTCATGTTTAAACGAACCAGTGCCCGCTCTCCCCTCTTTTGGTCCTTAGAGCGTGAAATTTTCAGCGACCTCTTTATCATTGTCCACATAGGAACTATTTCGTGACTACCCTCGTTATTCCTCCGCTAATGTACTACATTTGTCACTGTGTTGGTCAAATGTTCTAGTTTTCAGCTCGTTTCGGTACGAGGTTTAATGTTCACACCTTTATTTTATGGAGGAGTAATTTTGTGGAGTGGCTAAAGATAGCTATCTCATTTGTATGACTTTGTTTTTGAATGGCTGTTGATTACTACAGCTTCTGTTCATTATATAGCAGTAGAAGACTTTCAGATTGCAGATGCTTTGCAGATTTTAAGATTTTTTTTAGGATGTTTAGAAACTTCTTAGATAGGAATCTTAATATAGTTCAATCTTTGAGATACTTTTTACGGATTTTATCGCAGTATATTAATATTATGATTTTTACCCACATGTAACGCACATAATCTCCTGGTATTAGATAATAGATTTACTAATTTGTTTACTTCAATTATACCAATGCAGACCAAAATATTGCAGTGTGATAGTAATACTAAAAAAATAAGAACATTAATTTTATAAACCCTTTTCGCTATACATAATTATATTATGTTTTTATTGCATCATACCAACTCGTCACCTATTAAACTCAAATAACACTAAATAAAACATGCATCCAAAAATATCCATTCGAAACCTTAAATAAATATACTATAGATTTAAAACCAGTGGACAAAGTTTGAAACAAGTCGTATCAAATTTTGAAGTTATAAACAGTTTTCAAGACTGTAACGCCATAGATCCGGTTCGAACGCATAGTTTCCGAAGCTGTTCGTGTATGAGTGTACCTACTCGTACGCTGAGAGCTTGTCTAACAATACACTAAGTTATCCGTAGTATTCGGAGGCAGATTTCTTGAGACATGTTCTGTAGAATAATGTTGGTACTTGATATTTGGTATTAGAGTAACCAACCTTTGGTTACTCTAACACTATATCAAGTCTCCTATAATTTTGACACCTATTAGATTAGACAGTTCAGGCAATATAAATTATTTCTATTCACAATCTTATGATTTTGATAATTCATCCAGGCTAAAACCTATTAACAAGTTATTATAATCTTTTTGAGACTCAAATAGCAAAGACAAAAAGTGACCTGGAAATAGGCACACTTGCAAGCTTGAGGTTTTCTTAGAAGTCTACAAAAAATTACCACGTGGAAGCGTATATATACGATTTAATAATAAAAACAAAAGAAAAAAATACCTAAAACATATTGTAACTAGTATTTTGTATAGTAATTTGAAAAAGTTCTGCCGGTTTATAAAATTCTACCTTATGATTACTGCGCAAAGAGGCCATATTACTGTATGATAGAAATATCATTTGAACAGAGCAATAGTGTTCGCAGCTATTTTCATTCATAGCAACAATGGTATTAAAATGGAGTGGCAATACCGACAATCCGCACGGTGCATGCAGATTGCCACGTAGACGATCACATTTTTCAATTTGTTCTACTACGCCGTATGTGGAGTCAGGTTGGAATCGCTACTACCTAGGCTAGCTTATAAATGAGTTAGTGGTTTTTATTGCATTGTTATTAGTTTTTCATATTCATTTCACTATTTTTCTGCATCTGTATACCGTCTGCTTACTGATTTCAACTATTTTTATGGATGTTTTTATAAATTATTATTGACCAGGGATCGGCCTTGGCTTTTACTTCATTTGTTTTTGGCATTGTAGTATCGCTTGTTGCATTAATAAAAATATTTTCAACATATTTGGAGTCAGTACGGATCATCTATTGCCATATTATTAATGTCTGACCTTATTTGGTAAAATGGATTGGTATGTGCTTACAATATTGTATAGAAATATTTATTAAATAAACAAGCAGAAATGTGTTCCTGGGAAATGTGTTAAGCCGATTTTTCTTCCTAGCAAAAAATACTAGGAAGTGGTGAAGGAAGGAGAGGCGTTCTTGAGGGCTGCCTTTATGATCGACGTTTTAAAAAGAACTAGATAAATGTAATGTATATTTTGCGTTTGGTTGTAATCATCTTTGATCATCTCTATCATCGTAAGTTAATACTGATGTGTTTATAGACTTCAGTGCATTTAATTAATTAATAAAGCCGGTAGATGCACAAAGCCGATCGGAAACCGTCGGCGTATCAATCGAGTGACGACATGATTGGTATTAATGAAATTGTTGACGTCACTCCAATCAGATAACGGTTAATTGAAGCGAAATGTGCATTGCAGATAGGTAGGGCTATTAACAAATAGACATACATATGTGCACATAGGAACAATGATCGTTTCCAAAGCCTTTGTATTCATTTGTTTAGAGCAATCAAATTTAAATATAGGTATATATCGAAATTTTATATCAATTAGTCCAGCGGTAGTTAACACTGCCTTCTGTGCTATAGGACCTGGGTTTGAATCCCGGTAGAGTAAATGTTTGTGTGATGAGCACAAACATTTGTATCCGAGTCATGAATGTATCTATGTATAACATGTACTTAAGTATTTACAAAAAAAGTATATATGTAGTATATCAACCAACTAGAATCCGTAACACAAGCCTCGTTGCCTAGATCGGAACTAGATGGCGCTGTGTCATAATGTTCAGAAATATTATAATATAAATAAATATTTTCTATCTGAACATCGTGCAAAGCTCAAAAATAACAGCCAATTCCATTCTTCAACAGAAAACTATCCAACTACTAGAATAAAAAAGTTCCAAGTGATTTAAATTACCAAGAAGGTTTTTAAACGACTTAAAAGTTCCAATCCTTTTTTCCCTTTTAAACTCAACAAACCATGAAAGTCCCACAGAGGTACAAACTCTTATCAAACAGGCCATTAATGATTCAAACGCGGATTATTTGAAAAGAGAACATCGCAGATGACGTCATAACATTACACGGTAGAGTTGATCCTCTTTGGTACAGCATGAATGTCGAAGAGGCGGGACATTTGACGACCCATGGGGAAAGAGTTCTACGAGCGATGCGTGGCTGAATGCAGGTGACATTTTGTGGTTTTCGATACCAACTTATTTACTTATCAACTGCTGAGCAACAATCTCTCACATCAGAAAAAAATTAGGCTAGTAGAATAATATTAAATTTGTTTACTCTACTGAAAAATAAATGTTTCTACAAGTTTCAAATATTACTATTAACAAAAATGAGTGTTAAATAAGCTGAAGTTCGGTACTTAGTAAAAATATAAAAAAAATACATTTTATTTAGTGAGGATTCGTATATTTTACACGTCATCAGGATTCTTCACGGAACTTTTCTTCACCGTTTGCGCTTGTGATAAGAACGCACGCAATGTCGAAAAGCCTTGAGACCGAATTTCTATTTAGGTTTACTGGTCACTCCACTAGGCTATCCGACTTGTGACACGAGCTATTAATGTCGTATCGTGGCTGTGTTTACAAACACAAAACCACACATAGCAAACACCTAAATTCGGAACAACAACCTGTAGATACAAGTTCGTGGAATAGACCATAGTCTGTGCTTAAGAATTAGGTGTTTTTAAAATACATGCAAGTTCTAATTTCATAAGTTTCATAATCATTGAAATAAAATTAGTTTTAACGAATTGTATAGCGGTATTTTTAAATTATGACCTTTATACGATATAGGTATAGGTAAGCCTCCGGCAAGGTGGACTGACGACTTGGTAATGGTAGCTGGAATCCACTGGATGCGGGCGGCATATGACCGGTCGTCGTGGCGATCCTTGGGGGAGACCTATGTCCAGCAATGGACGTTTAACGGTTGATGTGATGATGATGATGATGATAATGACACTACATATATATGGTAACTTACAGACATAAAAATGTCATAATTACTGTCTAAAAATATTTTTATTTCTGGTTTACATTAATTATTAATTAAAAGTGAACAAAATAATGTATCTTGTAATATTAGCCATGAGCCCCAAGAACTTAAGTTCGAATAAAGTATAATAATTCAAAAATGACGATAATATCGCAACGCTGTCATGTTGACTAAGGAGGAAACATTAATTAATGTCAGATCAACTCAAACTGTTACTTTTATTGGCCTATAAACATTGCCTATTAATCATGCTTGACATATTGCCGGCTCGAATGACAAGTTGTGCTTCTTACAGTATTTCCTACAATAACATTAAAATGTTCTTTTTATCTACTTTACTTTCGATACGTATATAACACTTACTATAAATAACTTTGTAAATGAAGTTTGACAGACATGAAACTCCTTTGACAATTTCTTCATCTTTCAGAAGTGGTACAATGTACAGAACCACACCTATTTCACGGATTACAACCTACAAGGAGTTGCAATAAAAAACCCCACTATATATCTAGATACTATTCATATTTAGCAATAAATAAATCAGGTTAAATTCCCAAGTAGTCAACATTAGTGTTCAAGACTTAATTAAGGTCGTCAGTCGGGAGTGTGGCGATTAAATAATTCCAAACTTAAAAAGGCGGAAATAAAACAGCAACGATACCAAATTATGTCGTGGGAATTTCCCAGCGAGTCAGAGACAACAGTGGCACGCTACACGCTCATGTCTGGTCGCCCAGGGACGCATGGTCCCGGTAACCCCTCGGTTATTCCATATTCAACGTACTCGCAAGTCGCGTCCAGTATTTGGGTCATATTTGAAATAGTCGCAAGTTGAATGGGCTTTGATGGCAGAATAGCTGAAAGGCCGATCTCGAATTGCATACTCGAATTCGCAGGTGAACGCGCGCTGAATGGAAATTTGCGAAGGGGATTTGTTTTGAATATTTCTGTTGGAAAAATTACGAGGAAAAATATATTCAGATACTGGCCAAATTGAATATGTGAATGCTACAATGAAAAGTGTTTTGTACCTGAGGAGGCTTTCACCAAATTTGGGAAATTTATTACTATTATTAACCAATAGATTAGAGGATGACTGTCTTTTCTCAGGCCTTTTGAAGGTTTTACACACCGGGCTCAAGTCAAGGTTAATTTAAGTAATAAAATATGTTTTTACCTTCGCAACATGAGAATTACACGCACTAGTTTATATATTTTGCTTTACAATAATTTATTATGTTAAAAGAAAAAATAATGAAAGACCAACATCAGCTTAATGGACAAAAAACGATAAAAGGGACGAATTTACTATGTTGAGTAAAATATTGCCACATGTAGTAACGCTTGTGCAACGTCCAACGGTACAATTAATCTATGTAAAAGATCATCTATTTTGGACTTTATTCCTGCGTTATTAAGCTCTGTAATCATGATAATGACATGACGCCACCTTCGCGGATGCCAACGCCATTGTTATGCATATTACATGTCTATAGCATTTACTCGTGGGGTACATAGAGCTGAGCTGTTCTAGATAAGCTAAGATTTGTCTCTCCTGCTTGCTGTTTTCCGCATTCGGCAATGAACGGAAAATTGAACAGAACTAAGATGGTTCAAAGATTTAAGAATCGATTGTTGGAAACGAGATTCTATTGTGTTCCTAACCGATTTTCCCAGCAATCTAAAACTACTTACATGCATTCGAAATTTTCAAATCGGTATGTAACTTGTTTGTGAGTTCGATTTACGAGTGTCTATCCAAGCAGCGGGATGAAAATATTTACGAAAAATGAACAGTTGTTTTTCTTTTAGATCTAGAACAATAAGAAAAAAGTTATGTGAACTTTAAACGAACAAGCACGTATAAGATGGATAATACATGAATGTAGTTTAAGCAAGAGGTGTGAAGAAATCTTTAATCTCTGCCTACCTCAGGGGATGAGATACGTGATAGTATATGGTTTTTAATAAAAAAATGATTCCGAGGAATTGAGATCCTCTTTTTTGAAGTCGGTTAAAAAGACGTGACACGAGTGCCCTTGAAATGATTATATTGCTACATATTTCTTCGGAAATTAAATTAAGAGTTGTTAAACTTAATATTTTTTTATACTTTGACGAGACTAACTGCCATATCGCTGTAACAGGATAAAAAGTTGGTATTTCAATAAGAATTTCCTTAATATTCCTCTTACGAACGGAAGCAGAAAAAAAATCACACCGGTTCGTTTCAATGAAAGCAGGTGTCGATTTCATATTTGCAATAATCGCGAATATTTAAACCGAAACGACGTGGAGTGAAGAAAATCCATGGATTAAGTTTCACGAGTTCTCTTAAGAACTGATTAATTGAAAGATTGGAAACCAGCCGAGCCGTAAAGAATTCAAGATTTATTGGGAAAGTAGTTATCAAAACGGTGCTCAAATTGAAAATGCGGATTTTTCTATTTGCCCTGGAAATTGATCGAGATATTTTTAAATTGTATGTTATGCTCCCCTTTGCTCTATAATTAATTTTTTCTATCAATATATTTAAACACATTATGCCATTAAAAAAAAAATGTTAAAGATTTTATCGCGGTATTTTGATATTGTTTTAACATTGATGTTTTGGATTAGGATACAAATCAAGTAAAATGATACATAGGTACATATATCAATGTCTTGTTTTCAATGTTTTTTTTTTGTAAAATAAATAAATAAATATTCATGGACATTTTTACACAGCACCATCTAGTCCCAAACTAAGCAGAGCTTGTACTTTGGGTACTAGACAATGGATATAATACTTATATACTTTTTTTTTGTTGTTAATACATATTTGTGTCATTATAAAGGGGACAATCAGTACATTATTCCATTTTCACTGTTGTATTTTTTTTAAATATCATATTCATCGTTTAAATATGAACTTATATGAAAACGGCCATTATTAATGAATCTTTTCAAAACTACTTGCTGGTAGTTTATGAATTGTTTTTGAAAATGAGGGCCGCATTTTGATACAATTTCAAAAGTACTGAAGTAATTATTTATAGGCCTAGCTTATCAAATGCATACGGAAAACATTACCAGTCCACTTTAATGCATTTAACAAAACCAGAGAACAATATAACTGACCCCATTTTTATCAAGCCACAAACACAGATTCCAAATTTTCATTCGCAAAGTTTATTCTGTTTTACTTTTCAAGTTCGTTTTTGCTAATTCACAAGTACGTGTCGTATGTATTTGCCATCCCATTTAGCAGTTCCAATCGTTCTACATTGGTGTCCACCCAGTTTAAAAGGCACCGGTGCACGTTGAGTTTTAATGACGCGGGCGTGCGCTGTCATTTTACAACATTTAATGGATGCGCGATCGATACACACAACGCTTAAAAAGGTAGAAAAAACCTTACTTGCTGCAAAAAGCGCTGGAAACTTTTATGTACTCGTTTTTTATTGGAAGTTTATTGAAATTCTGTTAACGGTAGTGCCTATCGTAATTCTTGTTGTTTTAGCACTTACTCGTATTGTTTTACAATGAAGTGGTTACTATGGGAGTTCCGCAAGGCTCAATTCTTGGCCCTTTTTTATTTTTAATATACATTAATGATTTACCTTATATAATGGGGGACAATCAAGAGATAGTGTTGTTTGCAGATGACACTTCACTGCTATTTAAATTAAAACGCCAGCAAATGGCCACTGATGATGTAGACAGTACTATCTCTAAAGTGGTACACTGGTTCAATGCAAACAATTTACTTTTGAATGAAAAAAAAACTAAATGTATTAAGTTCACAACACCTAACGTTAGACAAGTAAAAACCAGTGTACACATTAACGGAACAGATTTGGATCTTGTAGAATCCACAGTGTTTCTAGGAATTACCTTAGACGCTAAGCTTCAGTGGGGCCCACATATAGAAAAATTGTCGAAAAAGCTCAGTTCTGCAGCTTATGCTGTAAAGAAAATCAGTAGTTTAACTGATGTAGAAACAGCTCGGTTAGTGTATTTTAGTTATTTTCATAGCGTGATGTCATACGGCATTCTACTGTGGGGGAATGCTGCTGACATCCAAACAATATTTGTGCTGCAGAAAAGGGCTATTCGGTCAATTTATAAATTAAGTCCCAAGTATTCGCTGAGGGATAAATTTAAGGAGATTGATATTATGACTGTTCCATCACAATACATTTATGAGAATTTGTTGTATGCACACAGGCGTATCAATCTTTTTAAAAAACGTTGTGATATTCATAATGTTAATACCAGGAATAAAAATAAATTTATTGTTCCTGCAACTAGGCTCCAAAAAATAAGTAAATCATTTAAATGTCAATGCATACACTTGTACAACAAAATTCCAACACATTATCAAAAATTAAGTCTAAACAAATTTAAATCTATTATTAAACGGAGACTTTGTTCTCAAGGTTATTATACGTTGAAAGACTACATGGATGATAATAGTGCTTGGGATTGAATAGTTCTGATGAACCGGGCTATCAAAACATGTTTATGATTATTATTATATTCTTGACATTATATTTTTATCATTTATAATTTTGAAATTTGCACAATTATGATTTTATTATCTTGACATTTTATTATTTTAATTTATACACTTTTAACTGACATGCATGTAACTTTAGTTACAATAGTTTTATTTTATTTCAAAATTTATTTTAGATTTTGTAAAATTTCCTGTAAAATATGAGATTAATGTTGGCTTCGATGTTGCTTTGCGAAATGAAAAATGCATACCTACTGGTAGACATTTTGGCCAGGCAGTCTGGGCTTGTCATGCTCTCTCAAATGTCCTGCTGATGGTGGCGTTGTGTGTCGGGTCCCTTTATTCCCTATATCATGGTTGAGTAGAGCGACGCTGATACACACGTCATGCTCGTGAACGGGCGCTGTCAGTTGGGGCTGGTCGGCTTATACATGTCATGGCATCCGGGTTTTATATTATAATTATTTTATTTAATTTTTTTTAGTGCTAGTGAATAACTCATGCGTTTCACATCAGACTACATTATTCTCATATTAATATTAAAAACGAAAATTGTAAATATAACGAATTATTTAAAAGAGTATCTATGGAGTTTCTTGCCGGTTCTTCTCCATAAGACCTACTTTTTGGAACCGTGCAACTAGTGTTGACATTTCGAAAGAACCTGTAATATTGGTCTACTTGAAATAAAAATATTTGAATTTTGAATTTGAATTTGAAGGCTTTTGTAGTAGTCTATGGGATATAGATAGGTTCATTTAGATGAAACTCTGTGTCTTATGGTGTAGCATTCCAAATATATGTACATTTGAAGCAGACATTGTGTTGAATATTGTTTTTTTTTGAATGCAGCATATACTAAGGATCTAATTAGCAAATAATGCTCAAATGCTACCAAGTTTTAGGAAGTCATTACAGGCAAGTGAAAAAAGCAACACTATATTTGATGCCTATTTAAAATTGATTAACATTTGAGACATAAAACACTTTAATAATGTAAAACGTCGATACAGAACTGTCCATTCTTAGCAATCGCAGAGGGTACCGAACAATCTAGAAGCGCAGTAAAACAAAACTGTCAGTACCGGGTTTGAAACAACAACTTCACCCAAAGACGGGGGAACCCAATAAATAGTTCATAGAAAATGAAAGCGATATATGCGGTTACACGGATAGAGCGAGAAAAAAAGAAGAAAGTCCGATATAAAGTGATGGGAACGTTTTGTATGCGACGCGTTTTGAATTTTTAAAAAGAAAACCGCGAGATCTATTCCCTTAAATACGAACTAGGTTTGTGTATACGTATACTGTTTGCGTTGTACTTGCGGCGAACTAAGTGATTGCTTCACTTTACGTTCGGAAATTTTGGTGCCTGGAATATGTTAGAATTACCTGGAATACATCTGTGCTACATTCTCAAATGCCCCACATAGATGTTTGATGAGAAATCATGCGGTGTTAACTTTAGAAATAGTGTTGCTTAATAAGATGGTATTTGGGATTGGGGATGGTATTTTTTAATTTATTAATTATAAAATACCGTTAATAATTAAACTTAAAAAAAGAACTGTTTTATTTTTATGGTTCTAAATTTTTTTTAAATTTCGTGTCATTCGATTAATATTATTTCTTAGAATTTCAATAGTGTTCTATTTAACTCCCGTGCCATAAAATAACGGCTCTCGTTTTCGCGCCAAATTCCAAAAAATCGCGAAGTTTAGACAAAAAATATAAATATGTAACTCTTTTTTGAATCATGCATTATGTAACCTTTACATTGGAAATAACTTCATTCTAAAACTGTTTCACACCACACCGAATATAAGACTTTCAAAACTTTTAGGTATTTCCCGAAAAAAACCGCAGGAGTCGAGCTGGACATTTTATAAATTGACTGTCAAAGTAAAGAACGGTTTATTTATCGAGCTATGGCATTTTATATTGGAGTGCCGAAACTAATGGGTTCTGGACTATCGAAATTCTTCCGTAACAATTTGGGTCCCTTCGGTCTAAAACTTGAGAAATGTAAGCATCAGCTTCCTAACCATTGTTTGATGGTTGCTCTTTCGTTTTTTTATTTGTTTCAAAGGAAATTTGATTTTCTGTTTTTTGGATCATTGCGTTACAATGGAAAACAGGTTGTTTGATGGAGCTGTTATTTGTAAAACAGAATTTGATTACACGATTGGAACCGCTACGGGTTATCACTTCGATGCCCGCATGGAACAAATATTTGTATCGACTACAGGGCGTGATTTCACGTCTGCGGGTTTACGTATGACAGAAACTCACGACAGAAAAAAAAAATAACAAAGGTTAGCACATATTTTATCTGTCTAGTATATTAGAGCTTATTACATTTATAAAATAGACCTCTTAATAAAACCTAGCTTCTTATAGTATGAACGCAAATACACATTCATACTATACGTCATCAAAAGGAGGGATACTAAATGTGGTTTACTTCAAACCATATAATATGGTTATCATAATTTACGGTTGGTGCGCGTTTCGGGATTACCCACCCAGCTAGTTTTGGACACAAACGGAATCCTTGATCATGAGTTGATCACGAAACAGGATATTAACATAATAATAACCAGCCAGTTGTGTAAATGTATTTCACCTAAGATGAGGATAAAATTAATATTTATTTTGAGTTCAACCTTATTACACATTTAATTAAACGTATTTGGACCAATTTCTTATACGTAAGGGAATACAAGAGTTTGAAATATAAGTAGGTACTTTGTATTACGTCAGTCTCTCAGTGCGCTAAAAAAATAAATAAGATCCTTAAAAAATATTATTATTTAAATATTAGAATCCACTGGAATTAGAAGAATGCCTGCAGATTTCTTTACGATTTTTTTCTTTACCATAAACAGTTCCATCCAGTGACCATTTAAACAAATTATTTTGAAAACACACAGGCATTGAATCGCAACTCAAGTCTTATCACTTTAGTTCATTTTCATACATACATACATACATACATACACTCACGCCTTTTTCCCATGGGGGTAGGCAGAAACTACAGAATGCCACGCGCTACGGTCCCTGCATACCACTTTTGCCTCGTCCACATTCATGCATCTCGTCATGCACGCGCGTCATCATTTTCATATCACCAGGCTAACAAGGTAAACATATAAAACAACAATCATCATCATTATATCAACGTTTAGACGTCCACCGCTGGACATAGGTCTCCCCCAAGGATCGCTACGACGACCTGTCATGGGCCACCTGCATCCAGCATATTCCAGCGACCTTTACTTTAGGTCGTCGGTCCACAATATAACACAATAAAACAATCTAATAACAAAAATGTTTCTACCGTTTAAAACGTTGATAGTAAAACCCAGCCCAATTAGCATATAACTAACCAGTAGTTGAAGTAGAAGCATATATAACAGTTTATTTCGAAATAGAAACAACCGTGCAGTCTGCGATTAAATAAACAAAAGGTGCAAGCTTCGGTATAATATTTGATGTGTATTTACACGTACAAATTCACAATGCAAGTTGTATTTACGTTAATTATAGCAAACACTGAACGCGCGGCTGTTTTGTGTTTGACAGTGAATTCCGCATCTGAATATTTTTTTTAAGAATAAAAATTTAAACATATCATCATGCTTGTATGTACGGAAAGTTAAGCAGAGAAACACTCTTGTATATCTACAATTCGCCGGTATGTCAATGTTGAGAATGTTTATAAACCAAATCAATGTCTAACCTAACAGCATTCATACAAATATTTTTTTTAAATGATGTTCTAAATAATGGTACGAATATTTTAATTTACTTTCACAGAGAGAAAAGGTTGCTTGTTTCTACAGCTCATTTGGTTAAATACCCTACAAAATGTAAATAAACTTTTTTAGGGAACCTCTTTTGTATCGTCATTAAGAATACATTATTTATAAAACAAAGAATACTGAAAATAGAACAGAGGGCACTATTAAGATTAAGTTGAATATCCAAAATAAACGGGATGTACCAAATGTTGTTAATTTCAATCGGTTATTTTAACTGGTTACTATAAGTTGATGGTCTTTAACCGAAAGACAGATGCTTATTTAAGTTAAATACTGCCAAACTAATTTATCTAATCAAATGCTTTAGGTAAACATTAATGATTTATGGAGTCGCAAATTTCGAAGTGAGCCTATATAAGTATATTGCGTTGTCCCACGTTGGGCGCCATTCAGAACTTAATTATATTTACATATACATGTTTCAGATTGTAAAATAGCTAGTGTTTATGCCTAGTCAAACGTATTTCCCTTTCATTATATTTAGTATTCTAAATGAACATTGGTAGGTTCTAATAAATTCGTAATAATAGGCTATGAAGTTCACATAATAATAAAATACTAACAAATTTTGATAAACGAAGTGAGAGTATAAGAGAATAAATGTAACTCATTACGTTGTCCCACGTTGGGCGCCATAAAACCTCTCATCATATTGATGGCGTTTTTGATGGCGTCACATAAACGTAACAGCCTAACTTTGTTTATACCCACCATGGTAGATCGTAAAGCGTAATGAATCATGCGAGGCAAAATCCTATCAATACATACCTAAGCCTCTATGTTTAATTAAACTTTATCTAAAATAGACTGTAAATATTTTGTCTATGAGATCTTTGGGTTTGAGACAAAATACTTATAGGGATTATAAGTATTTTACAGTATAGTTGTATTTAAATAAAATATATTATTTAAAAATTCATTTGGCTTTAGATATTCACATTCAGATGAATAATAAAATAATCTTTCCCAACTGTGTTAAAGTAAGCTTTATGCCATCAAAAACATACCTGTAACAACCCAAGTCGCGCAACTCAGTTCTCCTACCGTAAAAAGTTGTGAGATCCATGTAATACCAAGTCGGTTAATTTATTCAGTCCCTACTTTTGATTTAGATTGACTTGGGCATCGCACTAAACAAACTTATTTAATACTAGCTGCCTCTTGCGGCTTTGCCCGCATGGTATATAGATAAACAGTAGTCTACGTGTTAATTTAGGTAATAAACTATATGTATGCTAAATTTCATTCAAATATGTTAAGCGGTTTTTGCGTTAAAGAGTAACAAACATCCATCCATATATCCATCCATCTATACTTACAAACTTTCGCATTTATAATATTAGTAAGGATAATATGTGGTACTTGTGAGATACTTTGTGTTTCCATGCGATGCCCAAGTCAATCTAAATCTAAAAGTAGGGACTGAATAAATTAACCGACTTGGTATTACATGGATCTCACAACTTTTTACGGTAGGAGAACTGAGTTGCGCGACTTGGGTTTTTTACAGGTATGTTTTTGATGGCATCTCATTTCTTTTTGTGTAGATAGTCCTACTATTTTTTCTTTCCGCCCATCTTATTAAAGCCCATTGTAATTTTAGTTTTCCCTTTATTTGTACACTAAACACTCATTGTATTCTAAATGTGAAGCTTCTATGTCTGCTAGAAGTGCCTTAGAGTTTTGATGATCGGTCAGTCAGTGAGTGAGTGACAAAATTTTGAAACTTTGACTAGTTATAATTCTTAAACTACTAGTTCAAATTGGATGAAATTTGAAATATATCGTGTTTATACACTGCGTGCTTGAGTTATGAAAATTCAAGCTTCTAGTTTAATCCACAACGAAGTTATAGGGCGTCTAAAATGGCCTGAATTGGTTCGAGAAAAGTATAGTACGGCCGTGCCGCTTTTTTTTTTGCTCGACTTGGCGGGGGCACTGCCGTGCCCCCAGATGTAAGTCCACCCGTGGTTCAATATCAGTATTTCATATAACGCTACTGTAACAACATAATAAGAATAAATAAGATTTTTGTATATAAAACATAACATACCATCACGCCTGTTGCCCCTGAAGGGTTAGGCAGAGGTGTGTTTTTAGGTCCCATGTAATAGGGGGCGAGCCAATTGCCACGGCACGAATCTAAACTCCGTGCTGCAAATGATATTGTCATCCTAAAAACATCCAATAACACTTTTCTCGACCTCAGAATCGAACCCAAGACCTCTAGCTCAGCAGTCGCACTTACGACTAGTAGACCAAGGCAGTCTTTTGTATGTAATTCATATAAAAAATATATCTATATAAGTAGTATACAAGTCATCTTGTAGCCGTAACACAAGCCTCGTTGAAGTCGAAAAAAATAGCACTGTGTAATAATATCCGAATATATTTACAAAGGTAGACATACCTGTACCTATTTTAGGAATCCTTTGTAAACCTTAGAGGCAATATTATCACGAAAAAATGGTGTAACTGTCTTATTTATACATATTAAGAACATAATTTTATAAACTCCGGCTTTTGTCCTCTATTTTCAGACACCTAAGCTGTTAAAACGTGAGAAAATGTGGGTAGACCGAAAATACGATACCAGTCCAGTTTCAAATTAAGTCCTGGATATAAAGAGCATAAATATGAGTTAAGGCGTGCTAAGAACATCTTATATAAATATGAAAATGTGGGTGTTTATTATATAGACTGTATATTATACCTTAATACTACAAAAATATAGCTTCGTCTGGTTCAAATTGAAAATTAAACAATCCTGTAAAATTGCTTCTAATAAAATAACCAGCGCGAGTTGTTTGAAGTCTAGACGAATAAATAAGATAAAATTTTACATTCGTGCTTTGATAAAATGTTGTAGAATATAATGAGTAACGTGTACTTGCCTTTGAATTGATATAAATATTATTTGTAACTTGTGTTATTTTAGCTGTCGCTTCAAGAGTAATAAAATATAATTTGTTTAAGAAAATCTACTCTCCAATCTGTGAATTGGGCTGAAATCTCAGTAGAATACTAAGGATTACGAAACATGAATTCTTGACAAAGACAGTTTTGATTGTGAAAAGCCACACTTCGTTGCCAACTAAATATGCAACCGTTTAAGGTTACTTGTTATCACCCGTAACTTTATAATATGCCTAGGTATTTTATCAAAATACTGGTTTAGGTTAAACTTTTTCAGGGGGTTTATTCTCGAAACAAAAAGTGACATAAAAGATAAAGGGTTACACAGAAACTGTGTGTAAACGTAGACAGTCCCCGTCGCAAGTATTTCATAAATCTAGTATTAGCACTGTATAAATAATGGCTGGGGATAGTCAATTACGCTGCAGTTATTCTAATTTCCCATGGGAGTCTCGAGTTTACTTGAAATATTACGAGCCTTGGTACATTTTATTCAGTCTGTTTTTCTTTTGTATATTTCTGAATGGCTTCAGACAAGAAACATACATACTCTGAATATTAAGTCCAGATTTCCTTACATCGTGTGTATTTTTTTTTTTATGGTGATAAGGCAGCAAACGAGCAGGCGGCTCACCTGATGGTAAGTGATGACCGCCGTCCATAGACATTTGCAACACCAGAGGCTTGCAATTGCGTTGCCAAACCCCTTAGAAACCGTTTAGGTATCTTAAAATAGGGAGTTGAACTGACAGCAAACGGAATTCCCATGCTGTCAGAATAGTCACTCCCCCAATGAGCTCTGGTAACCTTACTCACTAGCAGAAAGACAACTATTGTTGATTCACTGCGGTCTTCTGTAAGGCGGAGGTACTTCCCCAGTCGGGCAGCTCAATTTGAGCGAAAAATCTCGCTATGCCCTACCTCCTACAAAAATAACTCCTATAAAAGTAGGAGATCAAATACTAGATGAAGCGCTGATATTGGATGTCAGCCGGGCGCCGTGGTACCTCCATAAAGAGGCAGTGTGATGACCAATGCTCAGAGAAATAAGTACAGATTTTAATGATGTTTTAAATAGAGATTTATCACCGCTTTATTGGGAGGAAACCAGCGTGCCTAAGGGAAATTGTTTACTGGTTTTGAAGTCTGCCAATCCGCACTAGATCACCACGGTTCCCTCTAAAAAAGAAGACCCGTGACGATGACAATAATTCATAGAAGGGTTCATAGAACAAAGATTCTCAGATAACTATTTCAACTGGTTGCCTCTGCTCTTTCAGGCTAGTCAGTTCTTCAATGAGTGCTACTGAAACCGTGAAAGCCTGGCTGTTTAATGCACCTGAATGATCGAAACTAGGGCTTATTTATTTTACAGAAGAACTGTCCGAACATAACCGTTCTTCACTGTAGTTTGAAGATGTATGTTGGAAGTGTTTGTACTAAATTTATTTTTAATTGAGAAGAAACATTTATTCATAACGATATCTATCTGCTTGTGTGTCCCAATAATTTCCTGTAAGTGCTTCCGACAACAATGTACGCGCCGATAACCATTGCATATGAAACGAAAAGGTTTTCAATGTATGACCTAGATTCCAAATTTATTGGCTGTGAATTTACACGACTTCTTCATCACTGAGATGATTTTCGCCTTTAAGGAAATTGGGGTACATTTTTCGTCTTACAACTTTATGATGGACCTATTTTTAGTAGGTACATGGCAATTACATTAAATAAATAAATAAATATTTATGGACATTATAACACAGCGCCATCTAGTTCAGAGCTAATCAATGCTTGTGTTACGGATACTAGTTGGTGGATATACTACATAATTATATACTTTTTTTTTGTAAATATATACATATTATACATAGATACATCCATGAATCGGAAACAAATGTTTATGCTCATCACACAAACATTTTATCCCTACCGCGATTCGAACCCGGGACCCATAGCACAGAAGGCAGTGTTAACTACCACTGGATTAATTGGGTCGTCGAATTATTACACGTTTAAATAATTTTTGTCTGGATTCAGAACATCACATGATTCTTTCTGCTACTTTTTAGCGTACAATTTCACAAGCCCTTTATTACATGGAACCTAAAACATAACGGTGAAAGGTGGGTGTGTATTAGTACACCTCTGCCTAACCCTTCGGGGACGACAGGCACAACATAATATACCATCACGTATATTATGTTATATTAGAATGAAAAACGTGGTCCAGAGCCAAGAACAATCGGAAACGAATCGCTCAGCCACTACTGCAATCGTGTGCCGTTAAAATATTACCTGAATATAATTATAATCGCATAAATCCCGAAGATATTGCTTTCATAATAGAATGCGAAACAGCAAAGGCACGAGTGTTTCCGTAATCATAATACATTTTCATACCGTTAGTCAGCAATATGATAATACAGGGACAACTTAAGCGTTTTCCTCTTTACCTGAAACAAAAGAACAATTTCGTTATTATTAGGCTCGGTGTAGCTGGCTCAGTATATGAAGAAAATGTTTGTAAGATTATTTTTTTCATATTCACGAAGTCTCACAAGCAGTCCAGATCGTCTTTTTTTTAAATATTGTTGATGTGTTTACGGTTGACCGCCAGTTTGTCTGATGTAAAGCGACACTGCGATCTACGATGAAGCGCGCTTACCTAGAACAAAGCGATTCACGCTTGATTTAAAGACACCCAGATTATATCTATCGGGGAAGACCCAGTCTAGAAGGTCATTCCACACTTCAGCGGTATGCATAATAAAAGTGATCTTAAATTTATATAAACGTCTTAGTTATTCAGCATGATCTGTTTCATTTAAATAATTATCCAAGCAGGTTACATAAGATTCGTTTCCATTTAAATCAGCGAAATACTTTAAACAATGAAACACTGAACATAAAGTTGGATTCTATCAAGAGTTACGGTCTTGAAATTCTATAAGATCCCATTGGAAAGAATTTCATTTCGCTTTTATTGGTGCAGTCATTGAATCTCACGGTTCATGCTCGCTGCCAGATTGATTCAAGTATTTCAAGTTCTTTGTATAAAAATTGGTGTAATACAGCATAAAGCAGTACCTACCAGGTTTATAAAAGGTTTTATTTTTTGTCTTGGACAAACAAAAGGAAAACAAAATAATAGATGTCATTGTGCAAATCACTATTTGTTTCTAAAGAAATCTTTTTCAGCAGGCCTGGTAGAGGAGACATGGATTTTCTTTGTCACTACAATGAAAGAAGATTCGACCAACTTGCTGGAAATCCGCACTGAAAGCCAATGGATGAAAGTTACTAACCCCTCACCCTTAACATTGCTACTTTGAGACATCGGCTAGTAAAGCTACTGTTAGTGGTAGTGATAATAGATAGGTAGGGCTTAAATCTTAGTGCTTAAGCACCAGTACATTACGGCTTAGCAAAATCTTTGACAACGCGTTGGAACCCGTCATTCACCCTAATTAACTTGGCTACGAAATCCACGTGACAAAAAAGTAAAAATCTAATTGAAGTTCAACACAAACTGTACATCGATCATGGGAAACAACACCAAAGTGAGTAATGTGAACCGAACTATCATTCAAAACGAAATGGACCGTAGTTAGTGTAACGTCCTGCGAGACAGATCTGTTATGGCTTGGGACAAGTCAATAGCGACTGGTCTTCATTTTTTTAAGCGGATCATTTTCTGCATATTGTAAAAATATAAGTGATGAATCAATGAATCTATATGAATCAATGAGTAAAGTTTATATAGGTAAGGCAAGGGTAGTAAGTCTGCAGTGAACTATAGCTTCATCATCATCATCATCATTTCAACCGTTAGACGTCCACTGCTGGACATAGGTCTCCCCCAAGGATCGCCACGACGACCGGTCATATGCCGTATATAACTATAGCTTAATTTTTGTTAAATCAGGGGGCCCATGCCCAGTAGTGGGACTGTAAATGGGCTGCTGAGCCAAGAAGGTGAACTGGATTATTTTGAGTTTGTAAAATACCGGAAAATCAGTAGTGTTACTACTGCCTTCTGTACTACGGCTTACACGCTGTTTAGAATATTTGATGATACAATCGTAGCCAGGCGAGTTTATCAGAATAGTGGGTACAAAAAGACAATTACCATAAAGAAAAAGTCTCCAGACTTGAAGTAAATAGTAATGAAATGAGAAAACGACTAATCCACGTAACAACCCTATACTCAAACTATGCATAAAATCTGCATCTTCTTAAACAAACATCATATTCTTTGTTTATGTTAGTTCTTATAATTAAATTTCTGCACGGATAAACTGCATAAGATACTTTGCAGTGTTTGTTGGACAGATTTGCATTGTAAACTTGACATCGCATAGTTACTACGCGTTCCTTTAATGGATCTGGAATACAAATGTTTTTGGAATTAAATTGACGGTAACTCTGAAATGGTTTAGAAAACTAAAAGCAACGAGCAACGCAGTTGACCCTTTGGGCTGTGCTGTTTGAAGAGAAGAAAAAAATAAACGAATTAAATAATTAATTACTTATTCCGAAATTCCCGCCAATAAAGACCACATGAGCCAACCAAAATGGTCGCCGAAACGAGGTTGCAAGTGACCGCACGCTAAATTAAACGTTTGCATTCTGCGGCCGACGTTCGTCGCGGACAGACGCGGAGACCGTTGACTTTTTAATTACATTTATAATTAAAATGCACGTCTCGCCATGTGAGCTCCGTTGTGCACCGGAAAATTGAATGTACAAATTAGAAAAAAAATTCAAGAGTGCAACTCTTGCTTCTGTGCAATTTTCTACGTAAACCACGATTACGGTTTTATTTCTTGTGCAGCGATTTTCTGAGATTCGGGCTTTGTCGGCTTAGCAGAATAGAACTATTTAAATGTGAGTCGAAAGAAAGGTTCATCGAATGAAAGAAGATTACGGATAGATGAAGACTGCTTCTAATAGTTGTAAGAGTAAAACATAAGCATTAGCTACAGCTGTGGTTATATCAAAACATTATACGACGACCTATGTGGTCTAGTGGTTCGAGTACCGGACTGCTGATCACGAGGTCGTGGGTTCGATTCCCACGGGACACAAATATTTATGTGATGATTATAAGTGTTTGTGTTCGTCTGCGTGTTTCCTATGTATTATAAGTATGTATTTACAAAACAAAAAGTATATAAGTATTATATCCATTGTCTAGTACCCATAGTACAAGCTCTGCTTAGTTTGGGACTAGATGGTGCTGTGTAAAAATGTCCCTGAATATTTATTATTATTATTATTATTAAATAATGCGGTATTTTTTTATGTAAAACAACCGCAGTAAACTTGTTTCATGTTTATTCGTGATTAAATGAAACTTGAGCATGCATTTTATTCAAACTGTAACGTAGGTACCAACTTCAATCTTTCATAGCAAATCTTAGATATCAGGCACGTCTATAGATTGATCATGCGAGCATGTAATATCCTGAAACACAAAACCCTGTAGATCCCAAACACATTAACTACCCGATCACAAAATTCAATTTCAGTACAGACACCTCTGTACCCTATTATTTCGCGAAGAATGCCCAAGAAAATAAAACCAACAAAGGACACGGTGATATTACTTAAGTAACGGAAAGTTTCACCTCGAATTGAATTTCAGAGTATACAGGCTAGACTAATAATAGGGGAAGGAGGGTGAAACGAATCCGCGGGAACCCTCACGCTCATGTGGGATCAAAAGAACGTTCGTATTATATTGAAAATCTTCAGAAAGCCGAGATTGGGTTTTAAAATTTTCATTAAGTTGGCCAGACTGTTTTCTTCTATACAAAGCAGCTGGGTCTATAAAATTTTGAGCGGTTGGCTAAGGTAAGTTAAACTTTATAGTATACAGTGCATCGTCTGGAGAAAACTTTAACAAAGCCAGAACTAATGGTAACAAAAATCTTCATTATGCTTTATTAGTTTTTTTTTATTGTCGCAGTAAGATAGTAGATTTTTTTAAATCGTAATTCGTACATTAAGTGTTTAGTAAAGAAACGTGTTGTCTATCTGAAAAGCACAAGCTTGATGCTATTTTTGTACTTTCCAATAATAAATATTTAGATTTTCAGTGAGTTCAAAAAAATTGTTCTATCAATCATTTATTCGAAGGCCAAATTTAATTGGCTGTTTTTAACGACAACAATAAATATAGCCCCTAAAAATGCCCGGTTCTTAGAGTTCTTATTGGGAAAAAAAGCACAACAGACTCCAGCAACTATCGATACATCAGTAGATACAGAAGAACATTATAATGTAACATAATGTACTGATGACTTCTTCTTAACCGACTTCGAAAAGGAGGAGATTCTCAATTAGGATGTGGCTATTTTACCTACTCTATCGTACTAGAAGTTATATTTTGATTCTCACCAAGGCCTCAGCGTACTCCATAAGGCCATGAATGATTTACTTCTCCGTTCCATACTAGATATGAAACTTACGAATATGATCATAAGGGTTGTACAAAAGCCTAATATAAATCATATAGTTGCTACAATGTGAGGAAACTTTAGCTCGTAAATAACGTTTTGCTGTGGCCAGTGGCTGCTTTTAGATAAATTTCAGTAAGTAGCAACATATTTTAGCTGGCAAATATATCATGGCCGAGATGTTTTTAGTTTGCATCCAGTAAGATTAAACTGGGGCACTATACAGCTGAGAGTAATTTAATCATACTTTTAGCGATTATTGCAAAGGAGAATGAAGTTTTATTTGTTTATAATGGGATTGGAATTCGGTTATGAGTGTTATGACAAAAAATGGGTATGGTTTTTTTCTAAAATATTCTCAGTATATTTTGGTAGTTATTTTATATTCTTTAGAGTTTGTGATTTCTTATTAAAATATATTTGCATTTCACTTGTCACTATAACAAGTACCTAATCCTTACAAAGTTGGTATACTTAGATATCCAGGACATGATTTTTGTCAGCTTTTTGTTTCATCGAAATCGAATTATTACGGTATTTTATGTATTCAGTAGGTGAACCATTAAATATCACAATGTTTCTGCCTATCTTTGAGACATCCTCTACCAAATAGAAATAGAATTGTCAAAATATACAAACAAAAGGTAAAGCGCATCGTCTTTTTTCGTCTTTTAACAAATACCTACTACGAAAGATCATAAATATAATTCCTCGAAAAATTATGGTCATGACAACATTGGATATCCCAATGACCGCCACAACGAACGATCATAGGGTACATTGGCATTTGTAGCTACTAAATTGCAAGGTGCGAATTACCAATTCAAATGCTCGATGTAGTAACAGCGTATCAAGCGTCAACGATCTGCTTGGTGTAATACTAGTCTGTGTGGTAGGAATTTACACGTAATTGGCTTATGAAAACAAGATGGATTATTTAAGAGCCATGGGGTTCTTCAAAATAGGATTGATATGGTTTTTACAGGGTGGGCAGCGCGCGAGTGATATCTCTGGTGTTGCAAACGTCTATAGGCTACGGTAACCACTTACCATCGGGTGAGCTGTGAGATCGGACAACTTGGTGGCGAAGTGGCTGAGCGATTGGCTTGTGCGTCACGGGTTGCGGGTTCGATCCCCGCACGGAGCAAATATTTGTGTGATCTACGGGTAATTGTTCCGGGTCTGGGCGTTTGTGTGTGTAAAAATTTGTGTTTGTAAAGGCACCCACGACACAGGAGAAAATCATAACAGTACCCATTGTTTAAAAAAAACAAAACTTGAAAATGTTCGAAAAATGTAAATATAAATACCTAAGTATTGTTTGTGAGTCCTTGCCACAAACGGATCGTGTAACAGTCCGACAAACACTCGACGATTACTTAATATGCTCATCACGCGGTGGACAACGGACCCCTCAAGTTGTGGCCTATTTCACGCCACAGTAGGAAACAGGAAACTACGTAATAAAAGTATTTGTGACGCGTTTTTGCGGGAACTGGTGCTTTGTGCGGAAGTCTTGTTAATTGAATCTGATGTTTACCTTATTAATGATGTTTCTTGCGATTTAAAAGGTAAAAAGAGGGATGTTTACAACCTTTACAACCGTCTCTGTGTGTATTAAGATAACGGCCTTAAAATATCGATTTTGTTGGTAAATTTTACAACACCGGTACTTGGTTTATATGCAACATGAGACTGTTTTTTTAGGACATTCACATGTTAAAAATTTACAAAATGTTGCATAAAACATGTTGTATCGTGATATGTTTTGTTATTAGTAGCGGGTACACAAACAATGAATCTTATGAGTTTTTAATAAATCCTATACTTACAAACACCTTGCGGTTTGAACTCATGGTTTGACAATGAAAACTGTTCGATACATTGACAGAAAACTGAGATTTCAACATGGTTTTTATATTAATATTGCATATGTCGTGGACGTGCGGTAAGTAGCAGTTACTTACAAGCTTACAACATGCAGCCAATCTTTAAGACAATCGACCGCATCAACGCCATGTTCAAGGATATTTACTGCACAAACGCAATCTCATTTTATTCCGTCGTGGGTGGACAGCTAAAAATACAAAACTCGCTGACAGAGTGAAACAGGCATAAAAAATACAAATAATTATAAAGGTTTCAGAGTGCTACAATCACAGGCTAGTATAATTAATTGGGCGACCATCTAACTCGCTTCATTATGGGCCACTTCATGTCTAACATAAATTATTCGAAACTTTATATTTGAGTCCGCTTTCGAATTGTTTTTTTTCGGTATCTGATAGTATTATTTACTTGGAACTGCATATGAACTTTTTGTGCTACTAATTTTGATGTTTGTGGCTCCATAGATATAAAACAACGATGTGGAACAAAAGGAAAAAGACGGCAAAGACTTTCTATGAAATTGCGCTGAACAGGAAATGGTGGCAACAAATACAGGCTTTTACCCAAGGACTGGTCTTTAATTAATTCGAAGTGTAGCTATATTTTTTTAGTTATATTTCAGTATATATACTTTTAATTAAGGTAACGAGTCTTCATTATTATTATGGTTACTGAAAGTTACTGAATAACCTTCCTCCTATTTTATTTTTGAGCTCGTTATTTAAATACCGATACTGCTATAACTGTAGTTTTTTCTAGTATGAAGTAGTTGTCATGTATCATGAACATAATATTAATGAATATAAATAAAATTATTATAAAGTTAATGACGACAACAACAACCATCTGAAGATCATAATAAAATGCGATAATCGAACCCACGATTGCAGTCAAATTGGTTATTCATTCCTCACAACCGTACCTAAAGGACTCCCACGTAGCCATCATAAAGGTACAGGTCACTGACCCACAGATGTGGGCCCGAGAATGGCAATCGCGAACCTATAAGGCTGGCTTCCTGCAAACAATGGAATGATTCGCGATGGCATAGCCTTAATGGGAAGCTGTTGCTATAAATATATTTTCATAGGAACTGCGGTTTGGTGAGTAATGTATTTTATTGTTTGTCAAGTAACTTATACAAGAATCGTTGTCACTATACAATAATGCAATAACAGGTATTGTGATACTTATAGACTATATTAAATAGCATACATTTGGCAAAAATTGCTTGGATAGCCAGTATTACCAGATCCAGATAAGAAATTATACTGCATTATTGCTGTCAGTTTAGTAACCCCTATTTTAAGAACCCTAGACGGTTTCTGCAGGGGTTGGCAACGCATATGCAACCCTCTGATATTGCAAATATCCATGGTCCATTACCGCCAGGTGAGCCGTCTGCTCCTTTACCCAAATATCACCATAAAAATACATAGTGTTAGCAGTAGGTACATACTTATTTAAAAACACACAGTTCGGTAGAGCGATTGGCTTCTGTTTCACGTTAATTAATATATGGAGTACTACAGGATCATAGGTACTTGTTGCAGCTGCATAGGTCCTTCTGTACATTGTAGTGCTCTTTTGGAGATAAGGGTGGTTCTGTTCAAGTTTCCCGTGGTTTCAACAGTTTTTTTTTTCGGTACAAGTCTTTCGAGAAACGGACTATCTATACGGATATTCCACACTATAAAATCAGTCTGTAAATTATTGAAGGTCTTATTATTATTGCCTTAAGTAATGACGCTATAATACTGAATTGATTCATTCAAAATTTGCTGTATTTAATAGCGTAATAAGACACGCACAGACACATATCAAGACGAATTAATATTCCTCTTTCTCTTTTCAAGTCAGTTAAAACCTTCTTAGTCAACTATGACCTACAACTTTAACCATGACTGAGCTCCTATGGCTCACAGTTAGGTCCGTTATATTTAAAGTGACTAGTACAAGTTAAAATATACTGTCGGTTATAGCATGCACTAAAGTGGACAGTTTTACGTCTTGCACTAACTTTGGAACTCGTAAATGTTATTGTTTTGGGGTAATTTAGTATACGACGTTTTAAATTGCTCAGTTAGTGCTGTTTTTGAGTCTTTTAGGTGAGTATAAAACAGTGCTAAACCTTCACTTCTAATGAAGGACTTGCCATAGACCTGTTATTCTCTAGGAACTCATATTTATAGACGCTGTAGTGAGAGAGCGATTGGCTTCTACAGCGCGTGTCCGAGGTTCGATCCTCGGACGAAACAAATACGTATGTGGCATACAGGTACACAGTTGCTCCGGGTCTAGGAGGTTGTGCATTGTGAATATTTGTGTTCGTAAACGCACTCAGACAGGATGAAATATTCCAAGGATGAAGACGTTTATAAAAAAAATAATCCGTAGTGAGGGTGAATTCAAAGTGCTACTGTAATTCAAAGTACTGTTGACTCTGACAGCTCCAAACCACGACCTTTTTCGGGTCGTCTGTCCATCTATCTGGTCGGCGTTCCACACTGAGTTAGATGTTGTGAAGCTCGTAAATCTTATTTACCAAACTGTCGCTATATCTTTAAATAAACACAGCAATAAGATATTTTATAGCTCTCCTTTTTTATATTCCACAAGGGTGGCCAACAAGCTTAAGGCCTACATTAGCAAGCAGTTACTATACTGAGTCACTGAGGTGTGCCAGATGATGCTGTGTTATCGCTCGCGCGTTGCCAATCTGTTTTGTAGGAGGTAGGGCATAGCGAAATTTCTCGCTCAAATTGAGCTGCCCGACTGGGGAAGTACCTCCGTTTTACAGAAGACCGCAGTGAATCAACAAGTCTTTCTGCGAGTGAGTAAGGTTACCAGAGCTCATTGGGGGAGTGACTATGCTGACAGCATGTGAATTCCGTTTGCTGTCAGTTCAGTAACTTCCTATTTTAAGAAACCTGAACAGTTTCTAATGGGTTTGGCAACGCATTAGCAAGCCTCTGGTGTTGCAAATGTCCATGGGCGGCGGTCATCACTTACCATCAGGTGAGCCACCTGCTCGTCTGCCGCCTTATCACCATAAAAAAAATAAAGAAACCGGGGTAGATTCTTAAAAAATCACCGACAATTGCCATATACCTCTCTTAAAACTTGCATTAAATGAACTAAAGTTTCTTGTCATTTACAGCTCTTTTGATTCAGTACAAATTTCATGGGCTCCAGTCCCCCCATTATTCTTGAAAGCAGAGTCGGCGTTATCGGCGTTATATTATAGCGTTCAAAAGTAATTTACATGCAGTGTCCGTGCCCCTATTAATAGTTATGTTTGTTGGAGAGCCGGTTTACGCTAACTTGTAGGTCAGATTTTGAGGATTTATGTTTATATAATTTATGTTCTTACAGCATAATTTATTTAAGAAGATTTACCGGGTTGTATTCTGCTCAATGTCAAGGGTTGTTGGACGAAATTTATTTTTAAATAAAACATTTTTATGATCTGATTCCTTTTTATACTTTTATTGAGACTGTACTTAATTGATTTTGTCATCATAATCGTTAAAGCTGAAGGTGGTGAAGGCCTCAGAAGGGCATTATTGCATCTTATATATAAAATTCTCGTGTCACAATGTTCGTTCCCGTACTCCTCCGAAACGGCTTGACCGACTCTCATGAAATTTTGTGAGCATATTGAGTAGGTCTGAGAATCGGCCAACATCTATTTTTCATACCCCTTAGTGATAAGGGTAGTCCACCAACCCCTATAATGTGGCAAAACAACGTTTGCTGGGTCAGCTAGTTTTCCTATAAGATTATCAGTAGATCGATGGATTTCTCTCCGTTTAATGCTCAAGCTCGCCTCCTATTACCTACATGGTACCGAAAACCATATCCGCGAACTGTAGTGGAACTTCATATCACCTCTGCTTTTTTGTGGCAGTGGAGTGATAGACTCCACTAACATCTCCATCGACTCCACAAAAAATTACTATTCGGATTAACTGCAGGCGTTTTTTGTTAAATACGTTTGACTAACAATAAAAAAGTTTTGAGTAAACTTTAAAACACGCAGCGTACTGGCTTGCTTGTTGAAGTTATGAAAGCTTTGAAACGGGACTGTGCACTTCGAATCGAAGTCTTCCACTCGGCCACATCAAGTTATACCATTGGTCTTTAGTCTATAGAAACGTTTGACGCACGTCTTTCTTTGCGAGCGCTTTTCGTTTTTCTCCTCGAAAATATCGTGGTGGTTCGTTTGTTTGACGATATGGCCAGCGACAAATCGACATTTCCAGACTTTTTGCTCTATAATAAAAAGGTATAATTTCCCCCGTTTCATGGTGGAAAACCCCGAAATCCGCACTAAACAGTTCTCTTTAACTCCCTGCATTAGTATTTCCTGGCGAATACAATTTGGGGCTCTTCAAGTCACGAGTCTTTATGAAAAGGGTGGTCTTAGAACACATCGTTACTTACCATCAGGTGAAATTATGGTCAAACGATAATCTCAGTCTAAAAAAAGTAGGAACCTACCGCCAGTATAAGAACTTGGTAATACAAAGTGTACCACAACAACACAGCTTAACTCTTAAATCAATCACCAGCAAACAAAACAGAATACTATTGACTTCTAAAGAGTCAAGAAAATAGTAAAAGATCGAATTAAATCGACAATGCGGATGGCATTAACCAAGTTAGATGGGTTCCGCAACAAAAGTCCCGCTCGGATGTGACGAGATCGCTACGTAAACTGTGCTGTTGATTCACTATAGTATGTAAACGGCGAACAGTTTTGTAAACATTGTTTTCTTTTTTAAATAAACTTAGGACTTGGTGCGAGCTATAGTGTGCTCTCTATAATTCAATTGAGTGATTGTGATGGACTTTAATAGTTCTCTCTGATGAAGTAATTGACTCCTGTTTCCTAAGACTATACCTCATGAACACTTTTGGGATACACTGACACTATAGGACACCATGTTAAGTGATCATCATCATCAGCCTATATTTGTCCACTGCTGGACGTAGGCCTCCCCTAGTGAACGCTACAGAGCTCGATCTTCGGCTCTTTTCCTTCACTGCCAGCTGTCTTGCGCAAGTCGTCGCTCCACCTGGCCGGTGGCCGTCCTACACTAAGTTTGCCGAGACGCGTTTGTTAAGTGATAACGATGACTAATAACTGCTATTAACTCAGCAGCAATTTCTAACACCCTAAAGTAATACAAAGAGGAGTAAAGTAGATTTGAGCTACTGTTGGAGTACAGTCATAGGCAAAACCACGAGCCAAATTAATTTTAAATGCCAGTAGGTACCGGTCCATTGGGTTAATGTGCGTACAATTAGCGGCGCCATCAACAAATCAAACAGACGATAATACGATCGCGACCATTACCGTCTGATTACTGCGATCACCGTAATTGTGCAGTCATAACGTTTGAACACGCCTTAATGATGGTACATTTGCGCGACGCTTCGTCATAAAGTTTGTATTGAATTAGGTTCATATTTTGACTTCGACTTTGACTTTGACATCTCAGAGGAAACGTGCATAGAAGTAACAGAAAGTTCGTTTTGAAGTTGGTTTTAAGTTTAATAGTTGATATGCGAAATGTGACGTATGGAGAATTAATTAGTGAGTGAAACAAGACCGGTGGAAGAGAGAAATTTGAGGGTAAAATATAAAAAAATGGCGGTGGAGACGTTATAAGACATGTAGAATGTTTATATATTTATCCTTACCTGTATTTAATTTAGTCCAGAAATGAGGCAACATAGCGTAGCAGAAAGTATTTTGTAAACTACATATCAAACGGTGTAAAAAAAGATCCTATTTTTATAAGTATGCCCTATTAAAATCAGGCTGTAGTAGTAGTTAAATATATATTTGTCGAGTCTATTTATGTCTAAGAGTACATTATTTTCTTCACACCCGAAATCGGTGGCCAAAAAATTATCACCATCGAATCGGTTTGAAAATAGATATTCACCTTACATGTTACGTATAAATTATTAGCATACCAAGGAAAGAAATTTCAATCAACAATCATAATCTACAAAACATCCTTTATTTTCACGTAAACTACACTTCCGAAACTTAATTACGCGGCGCCCATTGAAAATTCATGGTGTATCGATAGCATTTATTACCATAATTACCATTACCATAATTACGAACATCGAGAACCGATATCGAGTGAAATCGATTACATTATCGAATGGGGCGATGGCCGTAACCCTATCTTGGTTATTCGACCTTATCATCGTAGTTCATGGTGAATGATTGTAATGGGGTGCCAGCACAAAATATGGGTTCACTAAAATAATTTGAATCTGAATCAGTACCTAGCATTTATTCACAGTATAAATGCATTTATATGAGACCAGCTTTTGCCCGCGAGTTCTACTTCCTTTTCGCTTTTTTAAAGGATGATTTCAGGAATAAAAAATATCCTGAATCCCCTGGAATTCAAACCAAATTTCCATGCCAAATTTTATCTATATGGGTTCAGTGGTTTAACCGTGAAGAAGTAACAGGTATATTTAAACATTTATATATTAGCATGGATTCATTACACTTTCTTTACTCTGGATGCGTTTATAAAACAAGTAAGAAAACCAAACAAGTAATAACTACAAATATAGATAAAACAATAATATTAGTTCCACCAGTGCAGTCTAACTACTTTTAAAAGTAAAAGTTGGATAACGTTTTCATGGCATCTAGAAAGTGAAGATCGATATTAAACTATTAAGTACATAAACTTACTGATCTTATACTTACTTATATCAGATAAAATAATATCAATATACGGCGATAAAACCGGTAAAAAGTACTTTTATTTCCAACAACTTTTGGAGATTTTGGGATGCTTTTACACCCTGGGCAGACACCAAAGTTTTTCTTTAATATCATAAACCGTTGGCTGTTCTCATTTTATAAAGCTATATATTATCGTTACGCCCTAGGAACATCAGCTAAACTAATAATAATGCGATTTCTCACGTGCATCAAGCTTCAAACTTGTTGCGCCGCGTGGTTTTGTCCGGATGCAGGATGTGGACGGGAGAACAGTGTCGGATCTAATATGAACCGACCGTATTGCGTGTAGAGCCGTGCTAAGTCTTGTATTTGCAATACAAGTTATACAGTTTTCTTTCATTGGAAGAGGACGAAGATAAGTTACTTAAATTTTAGCTATTCCTAAATAACTAAAATGTATAGAAATCGTTAAAATTTAGTTCCAAGAAGATAAAGACAAAATAATTAATCATCATTCTCGGTAAACGAATTCGCCAAAACAAAACTTGAAATTTACATGAAAAACTGACAGTAATCATCATGCAAAGAAAACAAATTACCGAGGATATCTTCCCAAATATCTTTGGTAAATGATTTCCTTTGTTCGACTATTTCTATTGTCTTCGAGTTAAATGTTTGAAAATTCTCTAACCAGTTAAAATTTCTAACCAAATGGATGTTTAAATACAGTAAAAGTAAAACCACATCATCGTTCCTGCCAAGTCCCTCAATTATCAGTAGGTTAATCAGAAGGTTCACCAACATAATCATACTTCACATCGATATAATATCGAGCATTGACCGCGTAACTCGTTCGTCTCAATCACTGGACCTTATCATCGATTCTCACGCTCTTTGCCTCTGAACTTACGCGCGTTATGCCATTTATAGACTGGTTATGTGTATTGGGCTTTAAAAGTGGGGTCAACTGAGTGACGGTAATTAGGGAATGAACCTAGAATAAACCACGTTAGTTAGGCACCACAATGTTTACAAAGGACAAGCCGTAGGACACACTGAGCTTTATTGTCTCTGCGGTTTTCTGTATTGTCGTGGTTGTAGATCCTGGCCCACAGGAATTGTATTGTTTCTCTTTATTGTACTGTAGTTACAAGATTGCCAGTATTCAAACAAGTATTATATTGCAAATTGTTGACTAGGTTCCAGTTTAAATCTAGGCTCAATAAATATTCTTAATTAATCGATTAATTACTCAATTCATTTTGTTGTTAGTAATATTTAATTTCAATGTAACAATTTCACGATTTCGTGTCAATTATCTACAAAATTGTGGAAGCACCACTTCAGCGCTTGTCTGAACGATTGTAGTTTATTATTCGTTTTTCATCAAAGCAATTTACAAAAGCAACTTGCGTTTTTCTTCTTTAAGTACCTAATAGCTGACGTGTAACTATATTTTCAGAAATTTACAGCTCTTTTTATGGCGTTAAGAAAACTTAAGAACTAAAGACCTGGGATTGGAAGCAGTTCTGGTCATTCTGCAACTGTTTTGAAGCTGAGAAAATCACAGCATCACTGACAACCCTCTATGATGTTGTGATATCGGCATAGTCACCGATTCCAGCAGGTAATTAATAGAAGAAAGAAACCTCACGTTGCGGAAGGTGGGGGTTGTTACCCTATTTTAGAAACCTTTTCGGCGCAAATAAGCGTATTTAAAAAGAAAACAACTGACATAATGAAACAAGGGTACATCCTACGCAGAAACGTTCAAAGCAAAACACATAACTAAAGGTTTTAAAGGGAAAACTCCTGTAGGCGAATCTCGGCTATCCAATTAAAGTAAAATGTTCAAAGAAAGTAAATAAAATCATTTAGCAGGACACGCGCGAATCTCGCTCACGACAAATCCCAGCAAATTCCTACTAACATACAGTGGAGCCTTTAATATTTCATGAGTATTTTTAATGTCCAAATCCTTTGGGGATGAAATGTAAATAAACAACATCCCCTTTGAAGCTTAAGATCTTAAAGTTAAAGCTTATAAAGGAAATCGTGGAGACTTGATAGAATAATCTATGGATTTGTTGTTAGGTAAGCATGGGATGGTCAAGCAGAACTTTTATTGTTTCGTGAATGTGTTTGCATATACATAGGTATAAATCTGATATAAACAGATACTTGGTACTTGAGTGATTATCGTCATCATGTTAAGCCCATATTGGCCTATTACCGGGTATGGAAACCTTCGAAAGAAGGTCGAATCATTGAAGAGAGGATGAGAGAGGATTTATTGATGACTGCGGATAAAACCTTAAGCCTTTAACCCCCTTTTAGTTACGTACGTTCGTATGTTTTTTTTTATACCTGGTCTAATAAGGAATAGACTAATGTATTCGCTATAAACTCTTAATCATGCGCAGCCTGTAGCATAAAAGTATATAACTTAACTACTTAACTAATCAAATTAGTAGTCGTTTATATGACAGCAATTGGAACCATGATCTGAATGGATAATAATAATAATAAATAAATATTCCTGGACATTATGACACACCGCCATCTAGTTCCGAGCTAAGCAACGAAGGTTGTGTTACGGATACTAGTCGGTTGATATACTACATATATACTTTTTTTTGTTGTAAATACATACATATTATACATAAATACATCCATGACTCGGATACATTTTGTCCCTACCGGGATTCGAACCCGGGACCCATAGCACGGCAGGCAGTGTTAACTACCGTTGGACCTCGGATTAAAACAAATTAAAACTGTACAAGTATATTTAATTGATTTTAATTAAACGAAGAGGTCGTCTATTTATAATAATGCTCAAACAGTCCAGGAAAAAATCGTGAGGAAACCTGCGTGAGAGATTTTCTGTATGGCATGTAAAGTCTGCCAACCCAGCAAGTAGGTTAGCGTGGTGGTCTAAAGCCTAATCCCTCTAAAGGGAGAGGAGACCCGTGCCCAGCAGCGGGGCAAAAATTGGATTGTAGATGAAAAGAGATCTTCTAACAATATACACATACCTATAGTCGTATATTTAATAATCGCCCACTCCAAAAATGGTACCAGCACTTGCATTCACAAACTAATTTCAACATTTCCTCATAACATACATTTTTAACCGGCACATTTCTCCATGAAAGCTACTCAGCACACTTTGTACAAACTTCAGCTCCGCGTATATAACTTTACAAAGACAGAAGTTAACGTCATATTAGTTGCAAGGTGATGTCAACTTCTGTAATAAGCTCCATAATAAGCGCGGTCTTGTTTTGCTTTTAACTTTATGACTTTATGTATGTAGGTAATGGCTTCCGGCTGCGACTTCGAGTCATAAATGGTCTTTTCGTTTTCGGGCTTATGGCGTTATGGAAATGGTGGATGGAGAGGCGGCGAGTTCTTTATTAATCCTCTGAAGACCTTCCTCCTCTGACCTTAAGATATTGACTACGGAGAGTCCACTACATGACCAAAGAATGGCTCAAGATTGTGCCTCGGTCAACAGCTGCCGATTCATCAGAATTCCTTGCACCAAAAAATAGAACCAGTAGAGTCGTTGGATTAATTTAATGGAAAACAAAGTACGGCCAAAGATTAACAAGCTTATTCCTACCATGAGAACACATTTCCACGAGTGAATAATTAATAATACCTACTCCCAAAAACGTAATTCCGTGATCAGACCCAATGACAACACAAATTGAACACAAACGTAGCCAAAGTCTTGCATAATTAATCACCTAAGTAGCCTAACTACTGTTCGGTTCTGCCAGAGTATATTTACAGAAGGTTGATACTGTAAATTTGGAATTACCTACTCATTAATTGGCCCAAGTAACAGTTACCCAAACAGGGATTCAATCATATTTGAATTAGAATAAGTCAATCAACAGATTCGATTGTTTATAAATGTATCTTATCTGTTTCGATTTAGTGCTATCAGAAGAAATAATGCATAGAATAGAAACAAATAAACAAATGCTAATAACACAATGAAGTATTGCACCCCGATTTTAACAATGAATAAATAAAAGATCTGAGGTAGCCTAGTGGTGAGACCAGTGCACTGAGATGTCAAAATGTCAAGTTCGACCCCAAGGCACGCACCACTTTTCGGAAGTTATGTGCGTATTTATCACAAGCTCAAACGGCGAAGGAGAACATCCTGAGGAAACCTGCATGCTTGAGAGATTTGTCTTGATGGCATGTGAGGTCTGCCAACCCGCAGTAAGGTAGTGTGGTGGACTATAGCCTAATCTCTCTCAAATGAGAGGAGACCTGTGCCCAGCAGTGGGTCGTTAATGGGTTGATGATGATGATATAAAAGATCCCAAAATTATAATGTATCAGACCTTCTGTATGTATACATACTAGTTGCTTGTACCTAGACTGGTCTCCGAAACTTCGCTCGGAGCAAGTTAACAAAAGCTTAACTCGACAGTTTGATGCTCTGTTTCTCAAACTACAGTTATAATGACTTGGATCTAACTACATAGTTTATCGTCTAGTAATCCCGCAGACATATTGTGGCTAAATACCGAGATACGTGCCCCGGACCCAACGATCCTTGTTGTGTCCTGATAGAAATATCTATTAATAATTACTCAGGTTCATTAAACTTATGATCGTGATTATTTGCTAATTTAATTATCTTCGACGTACATTGATATTAATTAATAAATAAATTTATTTTGTTACTTTCTTTGGAAGAACGACTAATAAAACGCTATTCCACACGCTACAATATATGTGTTTTGTTTAAAAAATCTGACAAACTTAATATTGCTTGCTTCCTCTTATGTGTATTTGTTTCATCAAACGTGACAACCAGACCTCAAGCAATATAACAAAATATTTGCAAAAATATTAACACCTTAATGTAAGATAAATATTAAAACAAGGGGGAAATAATGAATACATAATAAACATCAGTACTTTGACCATTTTCAACCTTCGTTTTAGTAAAATAAAGTCGAAAACAGATCGACAAATATCGCCATTTGTAACTCAGAGCTGTAGCTTGTCACCGAAAAAAACAACATTCACACAAGTGTCAGGTACATTACAAATTACACTACCACATACAAACCAAAGTATCATAATATTTATATGGGTATAACATAGACGGCACAGAGTAACTAATTTCCCAAGTTGGACATTGTTGCACTGGTCGATACGGAAACTAAACGCGTTAATTAATATCATAGAATAGGGTATGTCCCCGGCAAACTTGATCAACTATACACATTGATGTTATTTCGAAGTTTGTGTCTGTTATGACTGGGTTGCGGAACCAATGTGTTGCGATTCCCATGGAACCGACCATAGGTGAAATACGGTATGTGGTTTTGTTGCTAAAGTAAATATGATGTTATTTATATTGAATGTGCGGTAAATTAAATGTTTTTAGGCTATGGATACTGAACTATTGATATATACATATTGTTAAGACATGGTTCTCGAGTTCAAATCTAAGGCACACATCTACCCGAATCTACCACCTGCTATCTGCCTTGCTGGTTAGAACATCTATTCTTACATCAGATTTTATAAACCACAATACGTTGCAAATAAAAACTTTAACCGATTATGTTGGGCAATTAAAAAGCACCCAATTTCAACAGTTAAATGTCTGAATGTCTACCCATCATCCGCATGAAACCCCATCATAGGTTCTATTAAATTTAGATCTACGTCTAAACCTGCAGGACCCAAAGATACGGTGAACTCTTTCTGCTTTAGTTGTATTATCAATGTTAATTAAAATGTAGGATACTTAGCTGTCCGTCATTATAACATCACGACTTCAACACTTTGGCTGTGACCATGGATGCTTAAAACTATCCGAACCGCGATGAAATCCGTAACGAAAATCATATTAGACAGAACGTAGATATTTTGGGTTAGTCCCGCTATGGTATGGTCCCGGTATGGCACCCTCTTAAAATACCTATCAAAAAGTCCCGCTATGGTACCCATCTTTTAGATCTACGTTAGACAATAGAAGGTACAACTGAAAAGAAAAGTGTATCTATAAATAAATACTTTTAGGAGTGTATCAATAAAACGCCTGTTTGCGATATTAAATCAGTCTTTTATTAATTCAAAATATTTATAAAAAAATATCAAACAGTAAAACGAAATATTAATTGCAATGTAATTTTTAAAATAATCAACAATATTAATTACCAATAATCAACAATAAAAAAAATATAAAAAATCCACATCTCAGAAAAGTATTACTGTAAATATTATAAACTACAAATAAAAACAACATCCAGACATAAATATTAGTTACAAATAATCAACATTGAGAAAAGGCAGTAATTGTAAATTTATATAAACTACAAAAATAATCAACAACCAACTAGACAAATATATTAATTACAAATAATCAACATGGAGAAAAAGGCGCAAATTGTAAACATAAACTACAAAAAATAATCAACATCGAGAAAAAGTATTAAACATTTTAATAGGCTAAAAACAAAATTAAAATAAACTATTTTTTTAAATGTTCTGATCGAAATATTGACTTTGATATGTTAATCAGAAAATCACCAATGGAGATAGCTTTATTTTCGTAACTTTTTGTTAGCTTTTGAATCTGGCGGTCGATTTCTATACTTGTTCTTTTTCTTGAATTTATAGGTGATCTTTTTAGTCGAAAGCTATAACAAAAATCATCAGTTATTTAAGTTAAGCTATATTTTTTTCAGTAACCGTCTGTAATAGAAGGCGACAACCAATAATATCTACCAAAATAAATAAAATCAAATCCATTTTCAAATTCTTCTATGTACTCGTATTATGTAAAAAAATATATATCTGCTTTTAAAAATATTATATCTGCTTAAAAATATTGTCTAAAAAATACAACTTACTTAGCTTGTTTTATATCAAAGTGACATGTGTCGTTGCCAATTGTTTGCAGAAACAATAATAAACTGGGATTTTTTCCAATAATTTTGTTGAATCTGCCATTCCATGATTCCGCCAAGTTAGTTGTTCTATGGCGTTCATTATGGCAACACCAAATGAGGTCTGGATATTCAAGCCACTGAGTGACAAAATAGTCATTGAATTTGGTCATAGCTTCATCGTCGAAACTGAAAAAAATACTTATTACACGTTCGTACTTGTAAAGCAATGAAATTAACAGGTCCTTACTGATATTGTTGTTCTTTACTTTTTTGCCATATAATTAGAGTTAAGTACTCAAACATCATTTTGGAAAGTAACCAAGATATTATACCTATTTTCCATTATATGCAGCCAGCCGTCTTCAATATCTTGTTTTGGCAAAAACGCCAAGCCTATGCATTGCTTAACATGGTTCGAGGACTCTTCGTGTTCCATGAGATTTAAAGATTTCGCTTTTTTGATAACGTTCTTTTGAAAATGTACGTTACATCCATTTATTTTGATATCAGGAAAAATCTTCGCTGCTGCATTTATTACTCCTATTTCATAATCGAAGGTAAATTTCGATGGACGCCATTCAGGCAAAGTTTGTTTAATCAATTCGAAAACTTTTTCATAAGTTTTCCCTTCTTTGTTTTTTAACAGAATATAAAATAATGGTGCTACATTCGTGGATAACTCAGTGCTTCCCATGTCTCCATGAATGACATAAACTTGTTCGAATGGGTTTGGGCAGCCGTCGAAAGTGCCATCACCAAAGTAATGCGTTACACATTTTATATGTTCCTTTACTTCTGTCGAGGAAAATATAATTATTCGATTACAGTCTTCATTACAATAATCAGCCAATACATACTTATTAAATTCTTCTGGTATTATAATTTCTACCACATTCTTAAATTGTGTTTTTGGTACGTTCAACGACTTATTTCGGTGTCTGTATAATACTGTTTTTAATTTTTTATAGTCAGGAACATTTCCTGTAAGGTGTAACCCTTTGTCTTTTAAGTTACCCATGTGTTTTTCGAAAATTTTCTGTACTGATCCGTAATTTGAATTTACTTCTTTTTTGCACTCACTTATAGCCATTTGAACTTCATTGTCTTCAAAATGTGGCACGCACTGATCACTGTGTTTATAATCTTTAATTATTGTATTATTGGTATTCTCAATAGTTATATATCCACTACATTTAATACTATTTCTCCTATTTACACAATGCCAAGTACTTGAATTTTTATTTTCTCTGCGTTTAATATATTTATGTCCGGCACGTAATAAAGTTTTTCCACCGCGTCGACTGTCAATAATTATTAAATTTACACCACGTGAACTACTTGACCCAGACATTGCAATAGATAAACTAACAAGCTATCCTAATTACTCATATCGCAAAAGTACAGCTGCAAATAGCAAACTAAACCCGGAATAATACTGTCTCTCTCTATTTTCATAAAAACAAAAGGGAAGAGCTAGATACGAATTCGAGGAAGGGCTCGTCTCTATTGTTTTACGAAAAAACCGGTTGGTCAGGTAACTACCTGAAGTGAAACGACAATTACCGAGCGTGATTTGTTTAAAAAATAGTATTAATAAATATTATCTTGCTTAACTATAATAGTTAAGAAAAGATATTTTTTATTAATACTATTTTTTTCTTAACGCATTGTATAACTTTTCTTTACAACAGTACCAAAAACTGAAGGGTACCATAGCGGGACTTTTTGATAGGTATTTTAAGAGGGTGCCATACCGGGACCATACCATAGCGGGACTAACCGGATATTTTATACATTTACTTAGGTACTTAAAAATGTATACGTGAAAATATGAATTCCAAAGCCTAAACATAAACAAAGCTTTAAGCATGTTACAATTATAATAGAAACAGAATTACAATAAAAATTACTTTACTCAACATCGAAACAATCCATATAATCCGAGCGAAAACATAAAAGAAAAAGAAACCAAAAATAAACATTTCATCCCTTCATTTCCTACCCCACCTGTACCTGTAACTGACAACAAAGGGGGGGGGTCATCAAAGAAACAATAATAGACAAGCTTACCTATAAAGAGTCAAAACATACCGTTATTACAATTCACTGAGACCAAAATCGTTGAACGAAGGTACAAAAGATAGGGACGGCAAATGTTATTCGTGACATCCCGGTATTAGAGCCCGGGGACATTATCCCGGGGTTCGATGCGGGACATTCTATAACAATCAGTTTATAGACTTGTCACTGGGTGATATTTAAATGATGTGATTGAATTCGTATTGATGGTAAGTATTTTCTGTATGATGCAATACTTTTATTAATGCTATTGATCAATATTCAATTATTATGTGGAACAAAAAATGTTGTCATGTTTTAGCTTATGATTATGAGTGCATTAGCTCTAAAAACCCCGACAACGCACAAAAGAAACATTTACAAACAATGATTTCCGAAGCATTCTTATATTTGATAAATATTTAATGTTTACTCGTATAAATCCTTATATATACTAAAGTTTAAGTAAACGAGAGGGGTTTTGTATTTGTCTGTGGGTCAGCCATCACTGGTTAACTTGTAAAGCGTACTTAGCGGTAATATTATGCCTTAAATTCGGTATGCCCATCAGATAGAAACACAGACGTACGTCTGTGTTTCTATCTGAAAAAAAGCACGTGGCTAAACTGAAGGGATCATTGAAGACCAAGGTTTACTAAAAGTGAAACATTCACTTTCATCCGCATTTAAAAATTGTGTAATCGCAATCCCGCGAATCTGGTCATCGTCACATCACTACTACAAGCTAGTAATGAGTGAAACGGCTGTAATCCTTAGTTATTTCCCAAAACGCCCAGGGCTTATCCGAGGGTAGGCTACATTGTGCCGTGACGTCTCTTCCCATGAAATGTTTTGATGAATATTTGATACGGTACCGAACGTGTTAATAATTGACTATGCTATTATATAGAATTAGCTGATGATTAAAAGGTAGCAACACTATGCTAATGAGTAAAGATGGCTGCCATTTGAGGAGAGACAAAGGACGATACTGGTAGTAGGAATAAGTGAGGTTATGTATATTTTTAAGTATTTAGGAATACTGATACATTCGTTGTTCTAACGATCCCAAGGGCAACGAGCATGAAGACTGGGTCGGACGGACAGGTCACGGAGTTAGCATTTGTGCCCAATTAATGGCAATAGGTTTGCCTCCTGTTGCATGGGACTTCAAAACAACAGATACTGTTTTGCCTAACCCTTCAGGAAAAGACTTATATCGTCTATTTTATGTTATTTAATAAAATAAACTGATGGAAAACGAAATTGAAAATCTAAATATAAACTATCTCGAGACGGCACAAAAAAAAGCAAATGAAGGGACGCGATGCGCTTATAATTTTAATTTATTTGCGTCTGTTTTCAAATGGTTTTAATTTAATTTTTTATTTTGTGTGTAGTAGTGACTATAGAAACAAAATATCCCAATTTTGCTGCCCGCGTACATAATGGCATGAGATGTGTTATTCATGCATCTAAAATTATGATGTACTGTAATGTTATCTGTTGATTCACTAACAAGAATATGTTGCATGTTCGGAGCAATTTCGACATATCTAAGCGTGAAAAGTATGCGATTTTGTAGTTTGTTTGATATTTTTGTTCGCCGAGGATGTTTTAAAATTAGTACCGGCTGTAACTGCTGCAGAAAAGTATATAAAAAACCCACAGTATTTAAATGAACACAATGGAACCTCCCACAGCCTTGAAACGTGTTAGGCGTGAATAGAAATTAATGTAATTACTTACCACTCTTTATTCTTAGAAGACGGTAGTTAAAATAAAAATATAGTTTACAACTTATTTTTTCAGCCTATAATAAAATTAAACCAGAGAATACTTCATAATTTAAAGAAGTTCTGACTTCCATTATATACATATGTAGGGTAAGATTGTGGTGTGAGACAGAACTATTACACCAGTAGAGCTTTCCTTGTCCCACAACCTAAAAATTATCGCGTTAATACGTTATTACAATATTCGAACACATCTGATTGAGTCAGTGTCAGTGAGCTAACGTCCCTCACACTCATTTTTTTTCCTATGAAATTTCCAAAAACCTTTTTCTTAGCAGGCGTAAAATTGAAAGACGGAATTCCCAAAACATACTTTCTTAGCTTATGTTCAGCATTTCATATTCACATGCTTAGTAAGTTTTAGTCGTGCCTTGATCAGTAAGTCAGTACAAGAAAATTGAAAATCTCATCCCCCAACATATACGACCTCTCTCACTCTCCCATCCCCAGGAAAAACTAGGTTAACACACGTTTTATTGCGAACTAGTTAAATATTACTGAAGTTAATTTAAGTTAACGTCGAGAGCATCCCGCCATAATAACATTATAAGTTTATTTATTAACCCATAATAACGCTTGCACCTTGCCGAGAAATTGTGTTGTAAACAGGAAATTGCAGCCAATATTTTCGGGAAAATATCAACAAGCTGTTGAGGTTTGTGGAGAAAATTGGGAAGAGGAAGGCGTTTGTATAGGATTTTAACTTGTTCTGCATACAGAAGTGTTAATCTATATTAATTAATGTTTTTTTTTAATACTTATTTTTATAATATAATTTCAGATTTCCTCACGATGTTTTTCTTTCACTTGCCAAGCGCAAGTAAGCATATTTATAGAAGTACCTACTAATATTATAAATGTGAAAGTTTGTATGGATGTTTGTAACTCTTTCACGTAAAAACCGCTTAACAGATTTCCATGATATTAATCATACATAAAGTTTCATTACCTGGATTAACACATAGGCTACTTATCTATATTCAATGCGGGCAAAGCCGCGGGAGGCAGCTATTATCCACATAACTTTGAAAAGTCTGTGGTTCCTTGGGATCAAATTCGAGAGCTTTGACTTCACAGTCATGCCACCAAGCTATCACAATCCACACAGCATCATTCACTGCAGCATTTTCAATTCCCTGTATTGAAGACCCATACCAAAATCACCTCGAGCAATGAACAGGAAATTCGGATAAAACAGGATATTGCAGACGAACGCCATTATGCTGCGGTATAGTAAACTTGTATTAAAGCTGTTTGCACGGGGACAGTCTTTAACTGGGTTATTAATGTGGGTTTTTGGTGTACTCGTATATGGTCGGTTAAAATTGTTTAGGTGTTCACAAAGAAGGTTTAAAAGGTTATGGAAAAGGCTTCGGTCACTTACTTGAAGTGGAAGGTTGGAATACAATGACCCTGTTTTTCACCCATCTATTGTACCAGTTCTTTATCTTGAATTTCGAAAACAAACTGGTAATTATTCTGAAGTACTAATTACCGTATAAAAAGACCTATCTACCAAAACTGCATAAATTAAAATAAGTGTGCGATGTTATAAAAAAAGAAATAATTTTAATGTGGAAATGTGTAAGAAATAATTTAAACAAAATTAAGCAGTGATGTAATTTGTAATGTTTATGTAATAACATGGCAATAGAAGATGGGACCTAACACATACTGGTGACTGGTTAAGCGTTCATATACAAAGGTGGCCTGGTTTGCTGATATAGACGTTAGTATGTATTGTGCTTTCAGAAATATGTAAATATAATTTACCTTTCATTCTTAGTCATTTAGCAACAAAATGACATGAATTCCCCAAAGAAACTTCGTCACCCCGCTAACACCAGACTCTCAACACAGTAAAACAAACAGAAACAAAACTTTACCAAACATTTGGCAAACAAAAACACCTGTAATTGTAAACTGGCAGAGTTTGAGAACGACTTGCTAACGGAGTAAGGCGAGTTGCACGCTGTGAAAAGCAGTGCTTAGGAATTAGATGTAGGAAGACTAGAGACCAGCCCGAAAATAGTTAGTTGGGAGAAGTATTGGAAAATGATGAAAGTGAACATTGTTCTAGTATAAAAACTGTCACAAAAGCAGACGAATTCAGTGTCGGGAAAGGAGAACATTGACAGCAAAATAACATGATGTCATCCAATCTACATTGGTGGTTTTAAAATGATAAGAATAAAAAGGTTTATGTCGATTGAGTCCCATATACTTCCATAGCTTAATAGCTGTTAGTGAAGGTCGCCCAGAGGTTAATGGGTTAATTGTCGATTTTCGACGGCCGAAATTATAATTCCTATAACCCTGAAGGTGAAGGCTAATAGGAACTATTCTTTGCTTATGATCAGCAATAGACTATTGCTGACGGTGATAGTAATCGTTCAGAAAGATTACATAAGCTGTGGGAAAGAAGACATACAAAAAGGGTCTTTATGAACTGTCCTAGACACACCACAGAACGTAGAGTTTGGTTGGTATTACATATGAGGTTGCCAGCTAGGTGCATCATTAGATACAGGCAATCTAAACTTGTCATGCTCACTCAAATGTAACACTCCTGCTGATCGTGGCACTATGGGGTTTTTTCCCCAGCAAGGTTGAATAGAGAGACGCCGATACACACGTCGTGCTCGATAACGGGTGCTGTCGGTTAAGATTGATCGGCTCATAGATGTTATGGGATTCCAATTTTATTATTTATATCATCAATATGATTTATCAAAGTGCATTATTTTCGATAAGTATAATCATTTTAAACCAAGCAAATTATTTTGATATGCACATTATTGTATACGTATGTGATGTTGCTGTGCTTCTATGTAAACAATTTTAGAAATAGAAATACACATTCGATTTTTACTATCGCAGTTCGCACTGTTTGTTGTTTTTCGACACAAATAACCGCTATCATACGTTTTGGATTCGGTCGTGAATGATTTATCTGTGCTTGACGGAAGTAAGAGTATCTGTTGTCGCCATTTTTGTCCGTTCAGGGACGTTTTATCCTGAATTTATGCGTAGGTTTGAATACTGTGTTTAAGCAACGTTTACACAAGCAATATTTTGAAATTGTGTTGTAAGCTTTAAGTCAAATATATCGTGATATTTAAGAATACTCATTTAATTTATCTACTTTATATAGGCCTTGGAACTTGCATAGGCTAGGGAAGAAACATTTTGTTTTTAAATCAATATTGTTATATTTATGTCATCGATGTCAACGAAATGACTGTTGCAAGCTTTCAGTTATAAGCACCTTAATAAAATTTACCCGCAAACACCTTAAAGGGTAAGACAATAAAATCGCACCGCTTTATCACTCGTCTGCAAGCACCCCAACACAGGTTCTAATGGCTGTTCGCTGTTTACCTCAGGACAAAAGCCCCGAGCCACGCTAAATATTTTATAATATTTGCTTAATGTGCCCGGCAGCTATTTAGGGGAATCCCTACTTTATGTTGCTCATTATAATATTAACCTTCGTGTTACGGTGAAGTTTTCATACAAAATTGTTTAGGTCTTTTGAGCTTATATTTGAATATTCTACATATAGTGCGGTCAGGATAAGACATAAGCTAAATGATTAACTCAATCATTGAATAATCACAAACTAAAAATTTGGCAAGTTAGTCCTTTCCATATTATTGGCTTGGTAATCATAAACTCTAAAACCAGCCAGCATGTTAAGTTTCAGAACTTTTAATTATACTAACCTTTTTTATCACATAATTCTTTACCCCATAAGTTTTAAGTAAAGCTTCAATTGCCTCTAGTACCTTACTTGTTTATGGTGTTGCTGCCACCAGACCTTTGAAATCCGATGAGGGGTCAGCACTAAACTGCAAACTAAGGTAACTAACAGATTCTCTATCATATGACCTCTTTGCCCTGTGGTCAGTACAGCATTTTACTTACAGATTGATTAATTTGTCAACATCATCAACCATCATTTGTTCGTCAACCATCATATGTCCTACTGCTGGGTACGGGTCTCCTATCATTTAAATTTATGCGGGTTGGCGGAATTCATATGCCATCGAAAAAATCAAAGGCATGCATTCCGCACGATGTTTTACCTTCGCCGTTTATGCATGTCATAAATACGCACAGAACTTTGGAAACTCAGAGCCTTTGGGCCTAAACACGAGACCTGTCACTTTATAGTTCGCTTTTCATAGCAGTTAGCTATCACAGTTTATATGTTGTGAGCGTAACAATTACAAAATATTATAACCATCTGAATAATTTGTATGAAAATCTCTGTAATAATCCCTTCATCCCAAACTTTGCGTGTTTATGTGAACTGAAAGTAAAGTTGGTTTGTTTTATTAACAATAATGTTTGTTATTGTGATATTAAAGTAATTTGTAGATCCAAGTCGTGTCCTGTTGTTTTATGAGGTAATTATAATTACAGAGAAGCACGACCGTAACTTTCTCTAGAGTTTTTAGGATCTACATTATAAGTTTACAACGGATGTTAAAGGCATTTCATAATAAAACGAATAAATTGCGAAATTAGCGTACTTCCAGAGTGCATAGTGTATTTATTGCATTGCCAAGGAATTTAATAACATTTAGGTTCTGATTTCCTTACATTAATATTTTCAGTGCAGTCATCATACTATCCATTTAAGTAGGAACTAACCTGGATAAGCGCACATTTACTATACAAATCCTATGATCACTGTTTTGTTATAAGCTTAGAAAAGAAAGAAAGAAAGAAAAAGATTTATTCGGCCACACGCAGGAGACCAAAAGAAAAAACAGTTTGAGAAAACAGAAAAAAAAGACCTGCATGAGAACCGAACAGGCCCTATCTCAGCATATTGCTACGACATAACAAAATGCCGTAGCGCTGATTTTCAGATAGGCCCTAAAGTGAAAGTGAAACCACGGCCAGTTACGGAGCTGAGAAGTGAAATATTGAAAAAAAATAAAAAAAATACTTATGTATACTTTATACATAGGTTAATTAAAAAAATAGTAATAAAATCGATGAGAAAGGAGTATAAATAATAATACATAATAATATAGTGTTGTATTAGTAGTAAGCAATCCTCTATGGTAGCAAGCTTGCGCACATCATTTGTCGATGCATATACATGCATTGTCTATGACAAATGAAGGGAAGCAGCGCATCACACAACTGTCATCTGTCAATATAACCAAACATCCGACTGTCTTAGAGAAAAGAATTAAATTACTTTTAAATTTTGTTAATTAGAAGCACAAATTATCATTATAATATACATTTCCCAATGAATAAAAACAAGAAATCAAATACAAATTAATTTTCACACCCATTTACATGCTCAGTGCAAATCTAGGCAGACAAGTAAAACTTTGGCAGACGTAAATTTCCTAGAAGTTACCCTTTTGCTTATTCAATAAGTGTCTTCTAAGTTTTTTTTTCAACTTTGCTCCACACTGGGATTTTTCCTGTGACGTGGGTGCTTTTACAAACAGAATAATTAATAATTTGACATACACATACGTCCACACCCGGAACACCTACCTGTAGATCGTACCAAATATTTGATCGCCCAGCCACTGCGCCATCGACTGTCAAATCATCACCATCATCCACTTCTACTGTCCTACCGTTGGGCACGGGTCTCCTCTCAACTACCATGTTAGTCTCGTACGAGTTGGCAGCTATGAACTTCACTTTATTGATGAAGCAGCCTACTCTACAAACCATTATTCAAGCAACACATTGAATTTATAGCTCCAATAATTTCCGCCACAAACTCATTAGATTTCCCTTGTATTTTATTATGAGTCCGAAATCGCTCGTAAAATTGCTTGGTTTTAATGTTCTCATATCATTAAATGGATATAAACTAATTTATCACGAGACGTTGCTAGTATAGGTTGTGTGTTGGTTCATTCAATAATAAAAGAGGGGATGTAATGATTCGTCGTTGTATTTCTACAAAACTGCTGTATCAGTTGTTGTACAATTACCGCCGAACTATAGCTTGTGTAACTATAACGTTTACACGAGAAGTTTGCATGATATGAGGGAATGGTTTCAGTAGACCTTTGGTACCTACATGATAGGATTCTGCTTCTGGTTTGGACAGTCGGTTAGATGTTTTACCTGAAACAAACAGAATGGAACTAATTAGTAAAGTTATATCAAACATCACTCGAAATATACTGAACTATTTTCACGTCGAAATATAACGCACAAAGTCGAAAATAAATGCTCAAATTATTAATTATGTTACAATGCTATAATGAGTTTTCAAATTTGTATACCTATAACATATAAGTGTACCTACGGTTTTATTTTTAGTACCTAGTTTAGTATAAATCCGTAAGTTGTAAAGAAGCGTGTAATACTCAATCAAATCATGCTGAAATGATCAGACATCCACCATTTAGCTACCATCCACATACATATGTAAGACCAGAGCCAAGAAAAAGACGTTTAAATCTGTTTTATCGTGACTTATTACGATAGAATGCCCTGTTTGAGCTTTTCATTAAACAATAAGTTAATTAGCAAAATGTACCTTTCTTGAATTTTAGCAGTTGTTGTGTAAATCATAAATAATATTAAACACAAAAAGTAGGAACGTTTACAGTCACAGTTCGATTGAACACGAAAGGACATGTTTATTATCGAAACGCATCGAATCAATCGGCGTTCACCGTTACGGGTAAGATAATGTTGGGGCCACGGTAACAGCGGATTTAGAAACGCAAATTGTCTTTAAAAGGACATTACTTATCATTAATGTTTGAAGCAAATCAAAGAAATGCACCATAGGATGGAAGTATTTTTTATTTTTATCATTTAACTGAAGTCCGAGTTTAATCAGAGAAGAAATAACGAGAAAATTTAGTCAAAATTTTAATATATTAAATAGGACACAACACAATGTGTCCATGTGTTCATTTCACCGCAAAAATCTACCAACTGTCTTACTTCCACTAACCATTTGAAGGCTTTCTAAGTCCAATCCTTTTGAAAAGAGCACTTACAACTCATCTCAATATCTAATTTTAGGCTTACTAGCATCTGTAGGATTCGATCTACCACCATGTATGTAACACCGACATGAAAATCAAAAGCGATTATTTATTAAACATCAGAGTTATCAGGATGAACGTATTTTCTATATCGTGTCAATAACCATTGTACGCTGTTCTCATGGCCACAGACTATCGCCAATACACCCTTCTATCATCATTCAATCGTCTGAGTTATTCAAGTCTGAATATTTAATAGATGTTCCAATAAGATTATATTATTTATTTAAGTAAACAGTATATTTACAGGGTTGGCAAATGGCCGTTATATTTAAGAATATATGCTTAAAAATAAATTTTAGTTGGAAAACTAAATAAACGCACTTTGATAGCAGGTCGCAGTAAAAAGTATAAAATATTTTGATTGCGTGGGGTTCTTGACATTAAATGTTGCAAAGTTTCATTCATAATTATGAATAAAACTTATAAAAATAAAATTATTATAAAAATTTAATTAAAAGCACTCTACGCTGTATTGCAATAACATTTTGTCGGTTTTAAGCTATCTTTTGGTTATTTTGATCTCTAAAAGAAATTCATAAGTTGCAATTTATTAAATCAAAATATATACACCAATTTTAAAATTAAATTAACGTCTTTTTTTATTTTCAATGTTGACCGACAAGCGATTTATTTGAGTTTAACGGTTTATTTGGTGTTAAAAGTTACTTCTAAACATTGCGTTATATACATATTATTAGTCCTAAAAATAATTAAGGTTATTTTTTTTAAATTGGATGTTATAAGTGTATGGACCTATGTCCAGCAGTGGACGTGTAACGGTTGATGTGATGATGATGATAATGATGAAGTATCTATGTCTCTCTTATAGCATTTTACAGCTACCAACTCGTACCATAAACATCGCCATTTTTGGATTGCTTTTATAAACTTCCTAGTGTTTCACGTAAATCTTGTAACCCCTCAAACCTACGTTTACAGGATAGTTTCCTGTAAATGTTTTTATAGGGTACTTGTGTGTCTTAGTCCGAATGGCATCTGCAACAATACTGGCAGAAAGACCTAAACAGTGGAATTTTACGTCAGTAAGGTAAGTTTTATATCATATCATCATATAATCACGCCTGTCATCCCGGAAGGGTTAGACAGAGGTGTATTAATGTACACGCACATTTTGCCGGTATGTTTTTTATGTTCTCAATAATAAGGGGCGAGTCCATTGTCATCAACCGAGCACAAATCCAAACTCGAAGCTGACTGACAAATTCTAAAAACCTAATAACACTTCCCTCGAACCTAAGATCTCTTGCTCACCAGTCACACATTACGACCACCAGACAAAGGAGACAATTTTGTCATTAATAAAAGAAAAGGCACGAACTACATATTCAGTAATTTCATTTACATTCACAAGAGATGAAAAATTCTGTCCCAATCTCTGTTCAAATTACATTGGCGTGGGAGTTTTACCAGCTGATTTATTACAGTTTCCCTCCCAACATGTAGAAAAAAAAAGGAGAAAATATCGCCGAATCACAGCCCTTTACCATTAAAAACAGCGATACGAAACACCGTGCGTTTCCACTACAGCGAGCAGAAGGGTGGGCATACATTGGCTTTGTTAGATAAATGCACATATTGAGATGTTTCTCAGTACATTGAATATCTGATTTGAGTTTATTTGAGATTTTTGAGCCTTTTGCAATGTAAAAAGAATTATTTTTCATCAGTTTTTCTTTCGTTAATTGTTTTTATGGTGTTAGAAGGGCTCAAGCTGTATGCAGATTTATACAATTTTAATATGTAACGATTTTATGATGGCATTATTTTCTGATCGAAATAGGCTCGCCCCCTATTACATTGGACCTAGAACCTACCATCGAAATAGGGTTGTCTATGAATGAATGTGATGAATATAAGTGTTTGTGTTCGTCTGGGTGCTTCCTATGTATTATAAGTATGTATTTACAAAAATAAGTCTAGTACTCATAGTACAAGCTTTGCTTAGTTTGGGACTAGATGGTGTTGTGTAAAATGTCGCAGAATATTATTATATTATATTATGACGACCCGTTTAGCTCAGCGGTAGTTAACGCTGCCTGCTGTGCTATGGATCCCGGATTCGAATCCCGGTAGGGACAAATGTTTATGTGATGAACAAATGTTTAACATTTGTATCCAATTCATGGATGTATCTATGTATAATATATATGTATTTACAACAAAAAAAGTATATATGTAGTATATCAACCATCTAGTGTCCGTAACACAAGCCTCGTTGCTTACCACGGAACTAGATGGCGCTGTGTGATAATGTCCGGAATTATTTATTTATTTATTATTAGTACATACGCGCCTTCTTGAACCTTTAGGGACAACAGGCGTGATGGGATTAAGACTAAACAGAGTAAATAATGTAAGTGGCAAATAATAACGTAACATCGTTAAAATTTCGTCCATCACAAAATAACCCTAAATTAATCATGAACCCACAACGAACCTCGAAACTTCCAGACCGATGGAGGGTCAACAAAAACCAAAAAATAAAGCATTGAAACTTAAATCATTAGCGTGGCTACATTGCAACGGTCAGACGATTCTGTTAGCTTTCAAAACAATTTGCATTGAGTTCCAGTTTCGAGTGCTTCGCTGGATATTTCGATGAGAAAAATTAACCCTTGCACAATATTTACTGGTGATTATTTGGTTTTTAATTAACAATAGTATAGATCAGATATGGTGTGTTTAATAAAGTGGTATCTGTTCGTTAAATGAACGCCGAAATAGGTAGGTATGTCTTTTATACATCTAATATTATTGTAGCTAGCCAATATCCGTATATTATAAATATTGGAGAAAAAATAACTCTGTACACGTTTTTAGATTATTTTTTTCCGTCTGTATGAAATTTAATGGAGATTTCATCGTTTATTTGTAGAGGTCTAACTTAAAATATAGGCTACTACCAGAAATATTTCCACTGTTTTTGATATGATAGCTATACTAATAATACTAGAATAACACCTATACTATATATTTAGCAAGTGAACAATAATACAAATACTGAAAAATCTATTTGGGTTTTAATCGATAATAAATATGACTGTACCTACGTTATGTTGAAACTTGTACGTAAGAAGGTGCAGCCTGTATAAAATTTAATCACACCGAAAATTTACAATAGCTATCATTGTCAGAACGAGACCGAGATATCCAAAACATCCATCTATTTCCCTAGTTGACAACCCCAACACATCATAGAAACCCGCACATCAAAATCCGGAAACACGGTAATGCTATAACGTATTATTAAAAAAGGGACTTATATCCTACGATAAGAGCACAGGAAACACCTGGGGTACACAGTTTTCAGCTGGAAAACATTTTTCATAATCTGAAAACTGCGGTAAGTACGGACATTTCAACACCGCATTACGAGGAGATATGAAAGGAGTTTTTAATCCCGCCATTCAGTAGCCCGATTCAGCACGAAATATTTTTTAATGAAAGCTATTTTTCCAGTCTGTTATTTTAGAATTGTAATTTCGAAGTTTTTCGTTCGGAAGTTCTTCTAGGGTTTATTAAAGTTAATGTTAAGAACTGTAGGTAAATCTGCATTTCCACAAATATATTAATTGACAGTGACAGAAATCTACAATTCTACAACTTTTTTGGGGATTCCCTTCAATTCTCTTATCGGTTTGATAAGTAATTAATTAACTACACAACACAAATTTAAACTATTATACAGTTATCTCCGCTTTGTACTAAAAAAAAACTAAGATTCTAATCTGTAACTAATCTTGGACGAAGCCGATCATACTCTCGCTCCTGATACAGAAATATATCTAAAAGGATTCAAAATCCAGTGCCTACGTACAGAACTGTATAATATGGTGGGTTGCCAGCACAATAACTTAGTAGCAGAATTAACAGGGGAGGCAACAAGAGCTGTAATCAACCGGCCGATGGGCGATGGGACCCGCGATGAATGTTAAAACGCCTCGCTACAATTCCATCACGGCGCTTTTTTTTTTTTTTGTTTCACTTCGAAAATTGATGTTATTTGAAACTGTGCGTGTTGAACAGTTACTTTAATACTTATTGTCATTAGTCGAAGTCATTAATCGTTATTTGACAATATTTTATTGTACTTTATTCGTAATACTCTATGTCTATTAGGGATAAGACCTTATGTTTAAGATGAGAGTTTAAGTTTGTGAACATCCTCTGTTCTTTATCATCAACTCATTAATGTCCCACTGCTGGGCACGGGTCTCTTCTCAATTGAAAGGGATTAGGCTATAGTCCATCACTCTAGCCTACTGCGGGTTGGCAGACTTCACATGCCATCGAGAGAATCTCTTAAGCATGCAGGTTTCCTCACGATGTTTCCCTTCACCGTTTGAGCATGTGATAAATATGCACATAACTTCCGAAAAGTCAGTGGTGCGTGCCTTGGGTTCGAACTCGAGACCTTTGACATTTCAGTTCACTGTTCATACCGTTAGGCTACCACAGCTCTCCTCTGTTCTTATGATCCACAATAAAGCTATTTGAAGTTTGAAGTTTAACTTTATATTATAATATTATAGGATTATTGTTTTCAAACTTCTATAGACTATGGTAACCACTAACAATGGGCGGGCCGCAAGCTTGTTTGTCATCTATGTAAAATAAAAAAGGATTTGAAACTTTACCCTTAACGAAATTTTTTTATACCTTCATAGGTTGTATTTTTAGAGAATCATAGCTTTGTCGGTCGTATCCGTACCTAGTGTAAAAATATTAATCATATATCTACTATAAAGTTGAATAACCGACCCTACTGTTTTTGACATAACTAAATTATACACTTACACTTAATTTTTGACGAATTTTATTGCGGTATATTGATAATTTAACTTCGACGACGGTTCAAATCGTTTACTATATTAGTCAGTTTTATTTATGTTATAGAATAAACGTAGTCTCCTAATTGTAGAATCAGTTCTATATTTAGAATGGTTATAAAATTTACGAAAGACGTTTCCTCTTTATCGAATCTTATATCAAAGGCTTTCACTCCTTAAAGCTAATATAATATTCTGAATAAAATACTGTTTATCAGTTTACCGGAGTGAACATCGGAATATTGAATTACGGAGCTATTCCGACGAAACATCCTGACGATGCAACCCGGGACAGACCTCAAAGCGTATGAAAGGATAATTCAGATTTCCCGGAACAAACATTGACATTAAAAAGCGTTGAACATAAGAATAATGCAAAACATGCTCGCTCCCATGAATGCGGTACCAGTATTATATGCACAGAATGCTTACGGCTTTAAATAATTTCTGTTTAAGTAAATCGACTTGATGTTGAGAATTTTTCGGATAATTTCTCGGAACAATTTGTACAGAGAGGCTTTGTAAAAGAAAATGTGTAGAATGTTTAAGAAAAATAAAATAGACAGCGACTTATTAAAGAGAATTCTTTAATATAGAATGTTGCCGCTGTTTTGGTATAATTAACAAGATTCTTGCTTTCCAGAGTAATCATAATATTATATCTTGTCTACGATAACAACAGACCTGTTATTATTTCCATGTGCTTTATATAAAAAACCACAGAGTAAAATTTATTAAGCAAGTTGCTTTAAAAATCAAGCTTAATAATAAGTATATATAATTTAATTTCGCCTGTTGAACTTTGGTGGGGTGACCATTCTTAATAAAATGAATAAAGTGAAACCCCGTGTCATGTGTCATACGGGGAGTACTTTAAACATCGATTCCAGTTGGACAGACAATCGTTAGTGGTAGTTAGCAACCCAAAAACCCTGACCCCTCATCTAGAATATCGGTAGTGCTCAGTTATGGGTTGGGGAAGTCTATTGGCAGTACCTTAATGTTGTATGTATCATCATGAGTTCAAATTTGTAAAATCAATTACTTACAGAGCATACTTGCAGAACAGAAGACCGCAGTAAAATAATAATTATTGTGTTTCTGCGAGTGAGTAAAGTTACCAGAGCTCGTTGGGGGAGTGACAATTCTGACAGCATGGGAATTCCGTTTGCTGTCAGTTTAGTAACTCCCTAATTTTAAGAAAACTAATCGGTTTCTACAGGGTCGGCAACGCGCGAGCGACAACCCTGGTTTTGCATACGTCTATAGGCTACGGTAACTGCTTACCATCAGACGAGCCGTATGCCCTTGTGACATAAAAAATATACTTGATCGTTTTCTTGCGACGGTCAATGTTTAAAAAGCAATGTATTGGTGCGATTTTATTCACCTCACCTAGCACAATATAGAGAAGTGATAGCGGTCTTCGTATCTAAATAAGTCCTTTACTCCGTTCTAGTGTTAACCCAACAGTAAGTTTAGCTAATAAAGCCACACATTCAACAACATGCCAACAGCTACAGGCAACACAACATACATAAGTAATCAACTATTTGCCGTATTTCTTGAAGGCAACATTTCAAGTACTGGGAACCTATATCTCCGACAAAATGACCACCCTTTATAAAATATTCAAACGATAGAAGAAGGGAATTCTTAGAAATAATTATTACGCATTTAAAGCAAAAGTGAGTTACTGAGTCGAATGTTTTATTATTACAATAAATTTGTCAGTAGGTACCCAAGATCAAACGGACAACAAAAAAACGTTGGGCGTTGAGTTTGATAAGGAAAATATTTCAAAGGACGTTGGTTATTCATGAACGCTGAAGGTTAATATGAATAATATTTTCTCCACTGATATTACATTAAAAATAAATTAATATTCTTGTTAAGAAGAAAATAATGTGGAATACAAATAATAACAAATACCTATGAATGTGAAGATGTTTCGTCTAATCGTACAAGCCATTCTAATATCAGAAATGCGAAAGCATGTGTATCCGTGTGTTACCTATTGACGTTTAAACTACTGAACCGGTTTAGATGGAATGTGTATAGAGATAGTTTGAGTCCTGGAAAAGGACAAAGGATGGTTTCTTCCCGGAAATTATCCTTTAAAGATAGAAAACTAGAAATTCGTGATTATGTGGAATTATTATTTCTTAAAAAGACTTCTATAAAACTTTTATTATTTAGCTTTCTTATGAAAACAAATAATGTTTATGCATTTATGACCACTAAGCAGATGGGATAAAACAAAGCTACCCAAATTACTAAAACTACGCAGACGACATCCCCTGTTCTATTTGAGCACATTAGAAAACTAGAAATTCGTGATTATGTGGAATTATTATTTCTTAAAAAGACTTCTATAAAACTTTTATTATTTAGCTTTCTTATGAAAACAAATAATGTTTATGCATTTATGACCACTAAGCAGATGGGATAAAACAAAGCTACCCAAATTACTAAAACTACGCAGACGACATCCCCTGTTCTATTTGAGCACATTATTGAATTCAACCATGCAAATAACGTAACCGTTTTAAACCTTTACAAAATATTGATAGTCAGGGACTTTGTTAAATGTAAAATGCCCAGTTTGTTTTGCAATTTTCAATTTTAATCTCTGAACTGTAATGTTTACTTCCAAATGTCAACAGAGCCGTCCATCGAGCAACTTGTTTAATTTGGGCCCGACGCACCTTTGTGTGATAATAAAATAAAAAGTTTTTCCTACATTTGCGCAATAGCACGCATCAAAGAGAATTTTTTGATAGGGAATTTGATTAAAATGTATGCTGAAGGAAAATAAAGAGTTTGCAACAGGAAAATGGAAATATTCTGTTAAAGATTGAAGTGATATAGATACGTTTTAATGTACTTTTGAAATGTTGTCATTTTTCCTATGTATTCACTGAATATGAAATAATTATAAATACACTTTAGTTTTAACCGCGGCCAATTTTTCAACAATGAGATATTTTAATTTGGGGATAAAATTGGACTCTGACAGTTTTTTCTGTCCTGTCAAACCGTCAAGTTAATTTGTCTGATGAAATTCATCTGGCTATTTGAAAAAGCAGCCCTAAAATAATATATACTATTCAAATAATACACAGCTTAATACAGATGTACAGGCATCAGTCAAAACCAATGTTTGCACATCAAAATTCAAAGCTATAACATAATTAATCCTGAATATCGAATCAAATAGCATTGAAAATGGCTTTGGAAAGCCCGTCTCCTCTTGAGCCACTTACCAATGCTAATGCTGGCTTTTAGTTCCATTTGCAAATGGAAATTAGTTGACAGGGGCTCAATCTATGATAGTTTCGTTCGCTGCCCGGACCGCATCAGTGTACGTTTATACTATAATGTTTGGCATCCCACAAGGGTCTATAATTGGACCAGATTTCTTTGTAATGCATATTAATCGGGGTTTGATGTTTATGTGCCAAGTGTGAACGTGTTGGTTATATGTTTTTGAGCTTTAATAATAACTAAATCAAAAATAATACTAGAATACATACTTAAAAAAATGGGGCTCTCGGAAGACTCAAACAACATTGTTGTCAGTGGCGTGTTTAGTATAAGAGGAACTATTGTGAAAAGTATTAATTTATTCATTATAGCAACTTTAATAAAAACTTTAAACCTATCTCACATGCAAACATCATTTATAAAACACAGGAAATAACTAAGAACAAAACTAAACAGCGATAAATCTTCGTTTTGCACACAATTATTCTCGTCTGGTACACGACTTATGTTTCAATGTCTGCCTTACTTCGGTTGGCTCGCACTTCATTTGTTCCTGTCGAAAACTCCTAGCTAAAGTGTTTGTTTTTAAAACGATCTGCAAAAGGGCTATTATTGTTCTCATTTTATCTCAAGAGACGGAGTTTCGTAGTGCTGTCTGAGAGTAAAATGTGCTAAAGTTTTTAATGTATCGGGCGCAGTTTATGGAGAGTTTATTCAAATTGTTTTGATAAATTCTATTTGGGTAAACAAGTTCCTGAATGTATAGTATTAAAGTTCAAAATCAAAGAATACCTACATTATTAGAAAAGGCAACCTGGCACAATTTAACATTAGTCTGTTTTGTATATTTAAAGCCAATAAAGCGCTACTCGTGAAAATCTCTGAATCATTTATTAGTACAGGTATTAATTGGATTATTAGAATTTACACAATCTATTTCGTTTGGTAATTCAACATTGCTCGCAATACAATGTGTTACGACAACACCAGAATCTCAATCATTATCTCCTATCGTCTAATTACTAGTCCTGTTTGCCGACAATCCGCCACCCGTTTGATGGTAAACCACAATTTCACTCACGGACACATTGTAGGTAAGGCTGAAGGGACATTGTGGGCTTGTCACATTACGAAAACTCACTTACTACCCCTCTTAGAGGTAATTAGTTTGAGACCTTCCAGATTGAAAGGGATAGATGCATTACGTTTCACGTCAATAGTTTCTCTAATTAATCGAAGGCGGCGAACTAATGACTTATTTTATAAAAACAATGACGAAACAATCTCCGAAAAAATATAAAAGTTTTCAATAATAATAATAAATTGTTTATTGAAACAAAAATACATTCACAACTTAGCAGGTAAAAGTGAGTCACAATAGAAATGTATAGAACAATACATGCTGATACTGATAAATAAAAAATCTTTTTGATGAATGTTTACCGAAATTATTTATTTGTGATTCTAGCGTTATTTACCGTCAAGTTGTCTCCACTCAATGTTTAGGCCTTACCTGAAAGAAAGAGAATAGTATTTTAATAATGATTCATTATTTCAGGTCATTCTTTGTTGGGTAAAAGACCTACCAATAAAAATTACAATGCAATATTAAAATATTACATTACCATATCAATTAACTTACTGTCAAAGTAAATACCTAAATCAAATATACAAAAACAGAAATATATTTTGATGGTTTTGTGACATAAGCCAAAATTATAATTCACTTTTAAAAACGTCGTAATACAATATGTATTTCATGCCTGATCGAAATACAAGAGATTAAATAACAATCCCGAAGATAATAGAACAAACAAACTCCAATCTAGCCGAAAAACCACGTTACCTTTATAGAAATATGGCGGCACGTTATACTATAGCATCTCTTACAGTAATGGAAACCCATATTGCTTCAGCACGCCAATAAACCGTCCCGTGACACTAAACCTTATGAGTTGGGTCTCTGAATTATCAACGACAGTCGTAAACTTTGTTTCGTCATGTGGAGTATTGTCCTTTATTTTCTATTTTTCGTGGACAGAGATAGTTTTATTGAATTTAGTGGTAACATGTTGGCAGAGAATTGCTGGTTCATTTTAGAAATTGGATAATGGTGCTTGAAAAATATCTTATAATTTTTTGTGTTTTGTAGAGCTGAAGTTGGTGAAGAAGGTAATTTCTCTCATTCTCTCTCGAGTAACTCCCCAAAGATCACATCAAATAGTAGAATACTACCCAGGTGTTCAGGGTCGAAGCCGCTGTGACTGTGTGACATTTTCAAAATCTATGTACTTTTATGCTCATATATTTAAAGGTAGTTTAGCGCTGTCTAAAATATCATAATTGAATTTAGCTTGACATTTGCTGTAAATAAAAACTAGAATACCAAGTACGACTGTACGAGCCGTTTCTACCTCGATACATTTCGGCGCAAACGGTAATATCTGGTCGAATCCGCCGCAAATTGGATTGGACCGCACTGGCGTACCGCGACTTTTGCATCGTAACGTCTATTTTATTTATTTTCCACTCTACACGGTTGGAACCATGATTTTTACATACTACTAGATTTTGTGGAAAATTCAACATGTCCCCGAACTTGTTCAAATAAAATAAAATCTTGCGAGAGATTCTGAGATTTTATTTGGAACTAGGTTATATTTATTTTGTTCTCATGTATCTTGAAATATTAAGCAGAAATTTTCTTCAAGCAAGCAAGCTGATAAATTTGCGGCAGTCATAACATGACACTATCATTACTAATTATATTGCTCATAATATCCAGATGGACATTAAGCGTAAAACAAACTGATATACTAATAGACCATAGATCCCTTTTGCTGAGGCTGGCAGTTAGAGATACATACATAAATCCCCGAGACTGTAACTGATGCATCTCAGAGTAGATTTAAATTACCCTGGTATGCACTAATCTATCATGTTCTGAATGCTTTAGCAACCAACGGTACTTTGGTTGAAACATTGAATACGATCTCAACCATAAACTACTACCAACATGTTGTGTATCTCTTACTTGAAATAATTGGACCTCTATATAATCCTGATGACAAGCATTTTCTTAGAGTTTGCATATGACGATATGCAGCTCATAAAATACAATTTTCTTAAATTCTCTAGCAGAGAAAACTATTTTATCTTTTAAAAGAGCTAGAGCTAAAAAAATACATGATTCAAACGAAACTCGAGGTGGACCTAAAAATTGTTGCGACGCTCTCCGTCACAGCCCCGGCTCCATTTTGTATCATTTTAAGATATTTTATTACCTTTCTCGTCTGCGTCAGTTTCACGTCACGTTCGCCGTAAAATTTAATTTGTCACAAATATGCGGTAACTTTATACGCTGACAAAGAGGTATGTAAAGTTCGCGGTTTAAATTCAGAACCAATTTTTTTTCGCTGTCGCCGGGTAAATTTGATCGGTGAATTTTATTTTGCAGGAACGGTAATATATTTACTCTTTTAATAAAAAATCTACTACTAAAAGGTTTTAAATTTTTATCACGTGGCGCGTAGTCGACCCGTTTTCGTGGAAAAGTAAGTGAAACGACAAAAAAATGTAATTTTCGGTGTTTATTTTTAATCAAGTTTCATGCTGGGTACATCAGAATGATAAATTATGTAGTGAAGTTGGTTTGATGATGATGGTAGAAAAATGAACATTTATTCAAGTATTATTGTAACCTTAAAGCAATTATCAGTAACTAGATTAAGTATTAATTTGCTACAACAAATATGTACAAGTAAAAACACGTAGTTATAGTATAGACGAAACGCCAAGATTATCCAGAATAGGTCAGCGTATTGTTCCTTTGCCCTTTGATAGGATTATTGTCAAACGTCTTTGTCTTTCGTACCTTTGTGAAGTTTACGCTGTGAACGGTCGGCATTGTTAATTAAGGTAGAAACAGAATTTGGAGTAGACGTTGAAGCTATGGCGCTGAAATTGGGAGATCTTTTTAAATAGTTTGAAATTGATGGTCTATTTGATGCAGATGAACGCGGTGAAATTTGGAAGGAGTAATCCTTTGATGCATGTGAAGTTTCGACGCTGAAGCGTTTAAAGTTAAGTAATTCTGAATGTGAATTTCTGAGCTAACCAAATTGTATCTCGTTCTGACATGATAAAAATGCCAAAACCAAAGATAATCCAAATAAAACTGAATTTTACGGATGCGATTGCGGTATAGTGATATTGTTTTATTACCGATATACTGCGATAAAATCCATTTGACTTTTATCACGGGATTTATAAAACTACAATTCAATTCTTCTTTATAATAAAATCGCTTTTGACGAATTTCTCCCGTTAATTTGACTATACCATCACCACATTGATTTATTAAATTCAGAGTTCACATTTACACTTCAATTTTCAGTAATTTTACTGGAAAATAGCACAGTGGGATCATACAAACCAATGGCATAATTCGTTTTATCGAGAATTGGATCAGGGATTTCGATGCTGATTACATTTCATATGCAAACCAATGTGAACTACTATGTGTATGTAGTTGGTAGTAAAAGTAACAATGTTACCACGTCGCATGTGCAAATGTAATAATTCAGAATTTCTTTCTATTTACATATACATATAGATTCCAGTCAGTTTTTCGAACTGACGGCCAACCTCCAGTAATTGGAGAGGCACTTCAAAGAAGACGATACATATATATCCTTAAACAAAAGGCTTTACAGACCTCGCATATCATAGGAAATAGCTGGGAATGACAATAAGTCAAGATGAAACACACGGTATTTCAAGAGTTAGGGCATAGCTGGATTGGGAATTGGGATGGGGAAGTCGTCGTCTTACAGAAAACAGTTGTCTTTCTGTGAGTGAGTCAGGTTATCAGAGCTCGTTAATCTCTTTAAATTAATCTCAGGAAAAATAAAATGGATTTATAGTTACAATAATTAGCCATTTATCCTATTGCTATTACAGATTGTTATTTTACTATTGTTGAGGAAAATACAAATACTCAATGCGAAACACTAAACAGTTCATAAAAGCGTTACAATATATTTTAACATATTAAGTTTAACACGATTACGTGTATCATTATGGTAATTATAACTAACCGCTCGCTTAACCACGGGACAGTTCCCATATAAACTGTTATTTATTACTTTATTTTTCTTTTGTATTTAGCGCTTAAAATTATTATAGAGCTAGCTTTTATGACTAAAACTGTTCAGTTGGCTAGTGTATAAGTGTAATGGCTAATAAAATATATTTTTTGAGACAATTGGATGATTTTGTGAGAGCCAATTAATTAATCTCGCTTAATATTATAAAAGCAAAAGTTTGAATTGATAGATATGTGGATATTTGTTACTCTTTCACGCCAAAACTACGGAATGGGTTTCGATGAAACTTAAGAGTATATGGCAAATACATCAGAAAGACACTTCTATCGGTTACTTTTTAACAATATACCACGGGGCGTATAATAGAAGCTGGGATTAATACAGTCTTTATATTACAGAAGTTGATAATTTATTGGGTCGGGAAGAGAAGCCAGTTTTTACTCATGAAATCATCATTTTCTGACCTGTAATACGCTGTATAGACGCAAGAAAAAAATTGGAGATAAGAGTTATAAGACCAATGTTAATCACACCAGTTATAGTTATAACAAATTCGTTTAATATCTTATTTTGTAGGGTAATGTCAAACGGCTATGAGTATATGAAAATTATTTACTTCCGTCCACTACTACCCACGCGAACCTTAAAATAACCAGATGTTGTTATGTTTATGTACTATGCTACTGCCCACTTTGTTTTTTAGGAGATCATCTATCTAGCAGTTCTGTTAGTACATGATAAATTATATTTATTTCTATTGTAGATCTTTTGAGAACATGTACTTACTTACAAGTCGTATTAAGTTTTATTTAGGATCATATAAATAATATCGACGTTTGCTAACTAACGACCTCTGCGAATAAATGCCCGAAAGGTTCAGAGAATCATGGTTTTTTAAGGTGCAAACATTTTGCTTAGAATTTGTGGGTCTAACTATGTCGGTACGTCGCAAATGGACTTTTGAAGAAAGCTGTTATTATTAATATAACTAGATTTTCATCCCAAAATTAGACACACAGTTATCAAGTAGGTATTTACTAACTGCTATCAATGAACTCATATAATACAAACACAATAAAACAATCTTTCAACATACAAAAACACTGAATAACATAAATAAACTAACGCACCGCGGAGCAGTACATAAATTAAAACCTCTTTATACGCTACGAATAGTATCTGATCATATATTTTATCCGCACGCTGAGTGAATGTTAAACGACTTCGTAAGTGTTCGGGGGTTGATCGGAAAGTTCCGGAAAACTGTAGACAAAGATATATATTTTTGTAAGCTTTTACTTATATTTATCTCGCTTTAATGTTTGCCATGCTCATTATTAACAGCACCCCGATGCCGGACAAATCTTGGCAAACATTCACCCATAGTCAGACTAACCCGGACGTATAATGAGATGTCAAATACCTCTAAAGACATAGATATTTTTGGAAACACATGGAGTAAATTCAAGTCCCTGATTACAGCACATTTTAAATTGTAACCATATTGTTTGTATTATATTCATTAATTAAAACTTTAAACTTAAACTTAAAATTATTCTTAAAACTATTCAGCAAATAATAATAATAATTTAAATTGTAATTCCAAACATTTTTTTGTAACATTGTTTTTTAGTTTATTATCTTTTGTTTGCACTATATTTTTGGATGATGTGGCCTCCTGTAACTGAGGAAACATATAAACTAAATACTTATATCATGACTGTGTAAATGTTAAGTGTTTACCTTGTTGGAGACCCAAATATTAAATAAATAAATAAACATGTGTTCAGGTCAAATCTTGTGAATGAATTTTAAAGCAGCTAAGTTTAGATTACGATATTATGAAATTTTGCATACACGTTTGGTTTGGATGACAATATAATTATGTTTAAACTAAATGACGATGGGTTTAAACAGATCAAATAAAGGAATGTTCAATTCAACAAAGTACTAGCTAGTTTAACATCTAAAGAGGCAAAGACTCTGTTCGAACTCATAAGACCTATTATGTAGAAATTACTTTATTATTTAATGTGTGTTTATCTCTATGGGACTGACATGTAGGTACATGATGTATAGTCCTAAAACAAAAAAAAACTAAATGACGTCATTCTAAATCCAATTTAAAATTAGTAATTTTGTATGCTGATCGAAAACCTAATAGTAAAAGAACTTTAAAACAAGCTTTTATTTAATACCCTAAATAAAAGAAGAAAACACGTTCAAATTGAACCAAACCTATTACACACACAACACAATAACTATTTTAACCAAACATTGACCGAAAAATTAATGAATAAACTTTTATTGATTGTTTTTGAGTCGGTGCCAATTTCTTGTCTCAATCTTTACTTTATAATATTTAATCACCCTGTTCACTTTGAATGTCATACATTATATGTTAATGTGACATTGAGGTAGGTCACGGTGGCGGGCTTCGCACCTCATTTTATTTATTATATTATAAAGCTTTTATCGTTTATTGAACCCGCCAATAAACGGATTATATCCTTAACATCGGACCGCTTTTAGAATAAAAATGGGAACTGACAGATTAAGTTTAGTTTGACCCTCTTAAAGTTTACTCCGCAATTGTACAATTACATTGACGTATCTCGAAAATAACAACTGTATTCGTAGATAGGTATATAGAAATAATCATTCTGAATAACTATTCATTACCTACCCACAAACCCCTAATTAGTACAAACTAACTAGGAGGTCAACCGATTTAATCGACAATTGTCAGACTAAAGCTTAACCCTTCGCATTTCATGAAGATTAAAAAGGGAAGTTTTTAAAACAGTATTTTATCTACCTTGTTCATTTAGGTACTAACGAAACAAGATTATGAATTGGTGTAATAATTGGAAATGAAAATCTGTCAGTATATTTTTGTTACACACAAGTTACAATAAACAAACAGCATTGCAACAACTACAAAAATATGGTAACGAAGGATCCAGCTTAGTATTTTCTGCGCTAGTGCACAACACTCGATTTTCAACTGCACCCTGTTATTATAGAAATAAATTTCAATATGAAACGCCCACAAGAAAAAAGCAAAATAAACACACGATATAATTAAACTAATAGGTATATATTCAACAACACCAAATCACATGCTCAAATGTCGTAAGAAAACATCATGAGGAAACGAAACATTAAGAGATTCTTTCGATGACCACCCACGCTAGGCTAGCGAGATGGATTTGGACCCGTATATTATATACCCGATATGGACCAGTGCCCAGCAGTGGGTCAACAATTGGGCCGATTATGAACACATAATTACACATGCTACTGCTACATTCACTTTTGGTTATCAAAAACTCTTCAAACATCTGTATTATCAACAGTTATTTGGAATACAAACTTAATTTTTAAAACTCCATCGTCCAATTCATTCTCCTCCATTTTGAGATCAGTTAAGAATTGTTTACTTCTGTTCTCACAACTCAGAATAGGGGTGCGGTTGCATTTTTAATTATCTCGTTATCAACTTGGCTTTGCTCGTAATTTTTAACGATGCTATGGTAGTGTTCCGTTAAAAATTTCATCTTAGAAAAAATATTCAAAGGTTTTCCAGTATTTAATTACCTGTTTTACTTTGTGTTGTACATTTCAGTAAAAAGCTATGATTTATTTTATGTTTATTTATTTATTAACTAACGTGTATTAAGAGTTAATTAAACATATAAGCTATGTCACATAACATTGATAGCTTAGTTGTGTGACCTGCGAATCAAAGGTTCCGAGTTCGATCCCAAGGCTTTTCAAACTTACGTGCTTATTATTCGCATGTGAGAACGGCGAAGAACAAAATCGTGAGGAAACCTGAATACCTGAGAGATTCTCTCGATGCACGATGTCTACCAACCCGCACTAGGCTAGCGTGGTGGACTATCTCTCTCAAATGAAAGGAGACCCGTGCCCAGCAGTGGGAAAATAACTGAGTTGATGATGATGTACTTAGCTATTCACCACGCTATGTATTTAGATAATTATTGACTGCGACTTAATTTCACTTACAGCTGGTTTACTGAAAGCAACGTTTAATAAGGGTTCCGTGTGTTGCCATTTGGCTATGGAACCCTAAAAACTGCGTGTTAGACCACGCGCACTTGGCTTCCGCAGTAGCCCGTTGGTCTAGTATTTACTCGTTAACACGAAGAGGCTATTTAACTGTGATAGTTTACTTTTTACTCCATTATTAGACTACTGCGATAAATGTTTTCACTTAACCAACAACTTTTTACCAGGAAAATAGGCACTTACATTCAAACTGACAAAATATTTAGACTGTAAAGCTTTATATTATGCAAACAAATGCCTAGATCGAGAAATGGCCTTAACTCATTCGTAATCTTTAACGACCTTTTCAATATAAATATACCTACATATTTATATTGAAAAGGTAGGTACAGGGCACAATTCTATCCTCCTCAAGTCTTCAATAAAGGATAGACAAAAAATCATCGTCGCTTTACTGGTAATCCTAAAATATTGTTGATAGTAAAACCTTTTGATTTTCCAGATTCCAATAAAAAAAATTGAACAGTTCTGTTCATATCAGTTCACAATTACATGCTATAACAACAATAGAGAGATAACATCTGCAGCAACGCATGCGTCGCTTCACACTATGACGTCACCGACGCACGCGCGGCTTTCCCGGACGTAATTTGTGTGCGAAGCTCCCCCTATCTCACGCTCCAACAAGTACCACGTGCCAGTAGCACGATACTTAGCGACAGACACAGATGTATATAGTAATAATAGTAATAATAGTACTGCCTACAGAACAGCCAGCCTCTAATCCTCTGTAATATCTGTTCATTGATTATATCATCAACCCATTTTTGTCTCAGTGCTAGGCACAGTTTCCTCTCATTTGATAGAGATCCCATGTTTTTATGTAAGCAGGCACACGCCATCGAGAAAATTTCTCAGGTATCAGGCAGGTTTCCTTATGATATTTTTCTTCACTAATTGAGGACTTACGTGATCAATCCACACTGAACTTCGAGAAGTCATTGGTGCCTACCATGGGTTTGAACTCCATACTTTTGACTTCACAGTTCACTGGTCATATCACCATGTCTTAGTTTATTACAGCTTCAGTTACGATAATGGTGAATTTATTTCTCCAGGTGTGTTCCACTGTTTAACTCTCTATTTACAGCACTTACTTTCTTGTTGAATTTGAGTTCATCAACCCTGTTGTCTTTGGACAAATCTTTATCCTGATCAAACCTGCTGTCTCACCTTATGAAACCGAGACTCATGTTGTGGTAGATTCATATCAAACTTGATAGTGTGATTGATACGTAAAATATATATTGACAGCCTATTGGCAACTTAAGCCTCATGTTTCATGCATAACTGCTAGGTGTTTATTCAACACTCATAAAAGAAATTTTATTTATGAACAGACCATATCTCATAGACATCCATCTTAGCCACTCACATACTAAATCTTGGTATAAAGGGAACTGTATAAAACTTCCATATTTCATTATTTAACGGATCTCTTTCAAACTCCGTTAAAGACTTGCAAAACTTTCTTAAAGTCATCGATCAATTTTGGCCATTTCCCCCAAAACAAACATTTTAGGCGATGGATCTGGCAAACATAGAGTAAGAAAGTTCTGTTGATGTTCTTGTCAAACGTGATTGATGTAAATATTTAGTGTGATTGGTTTTTACTCTGTATTTGTATTTATTTATACCAAACACATAATTTTATTTGATAAAAAATCTCGACTGCGTAAAATCAAAACATTCTGCAGGTAGATGTGCATAGTAGCACTTTTAAAAATTGTTTCACACTTTTATACCTATAATATACTATAAGTAAGGATACGGCTATCTCTACGCAAAGGACTACTGAAATTAGAGCTACAACTGCAGTAGGTTTGATTAGATAGGATTAATTTATGACAAAACCTTGTTACGGCGAGAACCCAAGAGAAAACCTATTAAGAATCCATTAATTTATTCAGCATTCATTTCAAGACAGCTAAATAGTATCAAAATTTAATGAATGAAGATACCAATCAAAATAAAATGGGTAGTTAAACTTAACGATAAACTTTAAAACTAATTCGTTAACACTTAAACGACAAACATTTTACGATGGCCCAAATGAGAGTATTATCGAGAAAAGCATCGTAAGCGCCAACGACAATCGCCGTAACTTTTTTCCCTTTTCTCTCTTCGTAACTTTAGAATTGACCAATTTTATTATGAATTTCATTACAAAAAAGGGTTATCTAAAAAAAATATATTTTTGAGCATGTATGAAACGTTGCACGGTTCGAAGTTGTTGATCTTATGGAGACGAATTCGGTCAGACGAACTTTAAATAACTTTTAATACCTAAAATAAATGCCATTACGCAATTCATTGCAGGACAATATTCTGATACTTGGAGTATGCGAGGCCAACATAGCTTTGTCTTAAATGATCAATACTCAAAGTAATCATTAACAAAAGTTAAAGGTAAAATGTTAAATAGCCGTATAGCTTGGCTCGTCACGTGTTAAGGTGAAGGTCAAGGACAAAACTAATATGTACACCTAAATGTAAGTAAGTTGGAAACATTTAAACGCTGATGTCAGGGCTAATTGTCTAGTTGGTGCCTAATAGAGAACGTGCGGGCGAGTGTGTTGGCAGATGGGCATAAGGACGAGCGGGGGAGCCATCTAGTAGCCGGGTCAGCCTTGATTCACATAGGTTTCTTTATAGTGGTAAACTATTGCATAATAAATATGATGAAAAAAATAAACGTTTACGTTTACGGAACTACATAACGGAAGAAAAAATAGTTTTGAATAAAATCGAATCGATGTTTTTCTTCTAAAGACTGAGTTGGATTCAGAATCAGATATTTACCCTTTTCTTGATCATTCTTCGAACATTTCAAAGCGTACTCAATCGTTAACATTGCGTCGTTTATGGCACATTAATTTACTCGTAAAACTTTCTTAATGTTCAATAAATATGGTGATAGAATCTGAAAAAGGAAATTACAGCTCTGTAATGATTATTTGAGGTCCAAAATTTCAAAACACTGGAAACGATAACTACAAAGTTATAATTGAATATCAAAGGTGGTGGGTTCACTCTAAAATCTGTACTCACTGTAATTATATAGAATGCGCACTGTAATATTGAAACTGTGACCTTTATCTTCTTCCAGCAAATGAATGTTATCCTATTTCTACTAAATTCGACTATAATGGAACTGTAATAGATACATTTTGCGGTGTAATCAAGAAATCGTCGTACGTAGCACAAGCGTTCACGTGTTCTTGAACTAAAATGGTGTGTACACGTTCAGTATCATCAAATTATGGCGTTTATTGGCTACACTTTTCGCAATTAAACGTAAGAAATACTCCAATATATATCTACGTGATCCTAAAATCACGTACAGCTAATACGAAGCTCGACAATCCGCTGCAGTGTGTTTAAATCTAAGTAAACTTGAATAAGATGAGGATTTTGGACCTAAACGGACTATTCCTCTTTGTTGTGACAGGAACTATTGGATTATGTCAGGTATTTGAGTGAGCAAATTGCTATCGAATCTCGGGGATATATTTACAAGATTGTACTTTAGAATTCCAAGTAAGCTAAGCTTTTTAGAATGTTTGTTTACCGCTGAACTTATTGTAAAGTAAATCGTGTTGGGTGATACACGAACGTGGTAATTCTGTTGTCAATAAATGTTGCCGAAATCACCTTAAGAGCCCGTATTATCCGATACTAGAGAGAAATAGTTTGACTTCACAAGTATGTCATTGGTAAAAATATTTGGCTTCCCAAATAGGATGACAAATGTTCAAAAACTGTCTACCTGCAGTAATTTTTTCTTTCACAGACATGTTTTTATCGTTAAAACAGCAAATCTTACCAAACCTCCCCCTCTTAATTCACAAGACAAAACACAAATTTACTATGACGGTACAAACATATTCAAGTGTTAATAAGTATTACTAATAACGAATGGGGTAAATCCAAAAATAAGAAATGATTTCGCAACATTAAATTTTAGCATTTACTAAAGGTGAAAAGATTTACACTTCTAAAGAGTCGCAATCGGGTTAATAGTCATGAAAGGTGAACGGCTGACATTTCTGTGGACGCTTACTCGTGAAGGCCTCAAGGAATATCTCTACCATTTCGACAGTACGACCAATCGATGTTTGAGCTAAAAACATTCAGACTGTCTATGGAAATGTTATTCGAACTTTGTCTGTCAATTCTTAGCTGTAGTTTACTGACGAAATAGGTACGATTTTTTATCTACCATCGCGCTTGTGGTCTTTGGTAGTTTAATCATAAAAGTACTGATGTACACTAATATTTCTACCTCATTATGTGACGGCATATAAGATCTGCTTCTAGGTCTCATGTAGTGAATAGTGGACCTGTCTTTTATCTGTCACTTAACTGGAATTAATTGAAACCTTAACAGCAACGCTTGAACCTCAATTCGAGCAATATGTTAATGAGTTATCAGTCCGTTCACAATATAGAATACCTTTAAGCAATCTCAATCCTAAGAAATAGAGATAAAATTATATTCTTATTCTTATTCGTGAGGAATAATATTATTAGACTAAAATTAATTAAAAACATATTAATTAACGCTTTGGTACTTATTAGTTATTACACTTAAATCTATTTTTATTTAATTTCTTCTGAAATTAAGAAAAGCTTAATTAATTGAAATAGTACTACGTTTAATGTATCTTATCGATGTATATAGACATTATTTTATTATCAGTCTGTCCGTGACCATGGATCTGGCAAAGTTCCGAAGTTCTATAAAAGCAATCTATAAAAAGTAGTTTAATTTGCACGTTAAATATTCACGTAAGTGTAAGTTAGTACGCAAAACTCACACGATAGTGTAAAACTGGCGGTATTTTATCTTCACAAAAGTAATTTCCTTCGTGCATGCCTTGACCTAGTTGTGGTGAATGAGGTCCTTTGGGAGAAGAACCCACTAGTTTAGTGAATGCTGTGAAAACGTAGAAGCCATCAATCTTACTACCAAGACCGAGACATTACTAACGCATTCTTGAAGACTTTTAAAAGAGTAGCGTTTGTAATGTTATGCCAAAGCATGATTGGTTAATGTTAAATGTGGATAGGTTTTAGATGCTAAAATAAAGTAAATCTGTAAAATGTTGTGATATTTTGAAACACTTCCGACCAACTAAATTTTTACCAGAACACTGGGAAAAAAAATCGGCTCATCTATTTCTTGAATTTGACCTGAAAAGAAAACTTACTACTTACGATCTTAAATATTAAAGCAAAGACACTTGCAGGTACAATATACATATTTTACAGTAAGAAAAGGTATTAGTAATAAATTTATCTTCGTACTATCGACTTATGTACTTCAAAACGATGTGCCAATATTGTGATACGTTAGTGTTTGTTTAGAAGATATAAATTAAATATCGATTAAAGCAAATATTTACAAAGACAGTGTACACAGACATTTAGAAATGTATCTGATGGCTAGGCAAATACATTCAAAGATACACAACAACATCAAAGTGCCTTCATTGCACATAGTTTCTAGTAATTTAGAACTAAAACATTACTATGAGTAAAAACTTGGCCTCAATCGACTGCCACTATCATACATATATTTCTGTAAGATCTGTTCACGTAATGAAGATATACAGAAAGGCTTTTGTCACGAAAGTGCAATGAAGAACGCAACGAAGAGGGATATCGATTTAATATAGGTATAATATAAGAAATGCAAAATAAAATCCAAAGTGTTACATTAAGGAATCCCATGACTTACTACCTCTTTTAGACGCTGCAAAAGCTTTTAAGCTTAAGTCTCCAAAATGTGAGAACTGATCATTTCAGTTCTAATTTCTATATAATACTAGCTGACCCAGGAAACTTTGTTTTTTCACATTATAGGGGTTGGTGGACTACCCCTAACTTTTAGGGGGATGAAAAATAGATGTTGGCCGTTTCTCATAGATACCGGATAAGCACAAAAAATTTCATCAAAATCGGTCAAGCCGTTTCGGAGGAGTATGGCAACGAAAACTGTGACACGAGAATTTTATATATTAGATAATATTTCTTCTATTTGAACTCGTATCCAGAAAAGCCATGAACTACATTCTTACATTTTGTTATTCAATAAGAATAAGAATACACTTTTAACCCATATTCATAATTCTTAACGACTAGCCGTGAAAAACACTTAAACGATTGATAAAATATTGCTGGCGCCAAATTTGTGATAGAGAAAGATTTTTAAAAAGCCGAAATGGAGTTTTGAAAAATTACCTGATTATACAGCAGTGATCAATGACATTTCAGGGTTTTTCGGCCTATTGCCAAGATTGGTTTTGATTAATAAGATATATCTTGTTATTCTATTGACGTAGAAAGAACTAGAGACACGAGACATTTTATTTATTTCAGATAGACTGTATTAACCTTTTATATTAACATTTAATGTTCTTCTAGTTTAGTTATAATTCAAAATTATGTAAGTAGTTTATAAAGAGGTAATAACCTGTCCTACAAGTTCTCCCTATTAATAGGAGTTTCTGCACCTTTCAATAGTCTTATGCCAAATAAAAGTAATTATGAAGACCAGTCTAAGGATAAAAGAGCTAATGGCTAAGCTTATGTGACTCATAATCTTTATGGTAATAACATACTTCCTGAATCTTATCACCATATTAATAAAGACGAAAATTAATTACCACAGATGACACTTAATGCGGATGCACGTCATTCTTGTTAACATAACACAGGAAGATGCTATCAAGCAATAGCGTATTAACATCATGTTATTGAACTTCGCACTAAAAATAATAACTCCACTCGTCAGGATTGGTGCTAAAGAGTCGACTGGAGCTGTGCCAACGCGACCTTCAAGCGTTGCAGCGCTTCACACATTTCACGCGACAAATCGAGTGTGAAACGATAGGGAACTTACAGCCGCTGGATTGTGCGTTTTTGTTTGCAAGCTTCTGTCACACGTTCAAGTGTCGCCCGTGACTTGGTTTTTCTGTCTTTAATATGGTTTGTGGGTTTCGTTGTTTTAACTAGTTTCTTTTAACGAAACGTAGTAACAAATGATTTGACTTTGACTGTATATACTTTAAATTTTTTACTCCATCAATTAAGGCTTGAAGTGATGTCAGTAGAAATAACTGCAATAGATATCTGAATTATTTTTATTTTCCACAGCAAACATTTTTCTACGTCTCAGTCTATGTTTACGTTACTGGAAGCATCATAAGTTATTTTTGAACCCAAACGGAAATACGAGCTATATGTTTATATCCTTGGGATGTGAAATAAATTATTACATTCCTGAATAAAATATCTGGAGATGATGATGATAGTCGATGAGTAACAATTTATAAAAACTAAACTCTAAATACCCGTCTTCACTATATACATTAGCACACTTCTGCCTAACCCTTCGGTGGTTAGGCAGAAGTGTACTAATGTATATACACACATTTCGCCGGTATGTTTTAGTATTAAGGGGCGACCCTGTAGCTATCAGCCAGGAACGACACCATACTCCGAGCTTCTACTGCTCATCAACACTTTGCTCGACTTGGGAATCGAACACAAGACCTCTCACCAGTCGCACTTAAGCCTACTAGACCGACGGGGCAGTTTAAAAGTTAATCCTCAATTGCTAGAAGATTTAAAGCCCTGTGAAGCCTTAGAAAATTAACACTGTCTAAAGATAAGCCCAGTCTTAAAAACTAAGTAAAACATAATTGGCATGCAAAGTGGCTTATCCAATTATCCATTTCGGAGTAAAAAGATTTATTTAAATTTGTTGTTAATAACAAAGACGCAAAACTTAAGGATTTGCGTCTAAAACTGTATAGATTATTACAGTTTTTTTTACTTAACAGGGGCATATCTAGGTATATATTATTTTAATAATTACTATCATCCACTTGTACAGTATGCATTTGCATTGCACGAGTAAATCGCATGTGCTAATAAGTTGGGAGAAAGACTTGATTTATATAGCCGAAGGTCAGTTTTGCTAGATTTTCGCAATCATAGCTGAATTGTATGCTGTATAACGACGATTGTAGTGCCCTCATTATATTTTTCAGCTTAAGTTCAAACATGTTTAAAGGCCATATTTAAAAAGTATTAACTAATTAAACTAACTACAAACCATTTTCAAAAGTTAATTTGAGATTAGTTTTTAATGTAAACAACGGTGGCTGAATAAATTTAGACCCTCTCTCTCCAAGCTAATCAGATTAAACTATAAAAAGAACCGTACTTATTTGCTACTTGTATAGAACCAGAGTAAACATTAACAGCCAGTGAAGATAATATTTTTAAGCTCGTAAAGTTAAGTGCTCAAGGCGTGAATAATTTAACTTCGAGCCGGAACTATTTTAAAACTTAAAATCTTTTAATTAGTCTACTGGTACCCTTCCTCTTAGTGCGGCAAAGTTGGTAAACTGATCCGTTTCTGTAAAACTAGGGGGTATTTTAAATCTTTGAAAAGGAATCTATTCTTGGTAATGGTACCAGTACTAGAGCAGTTAATGTATGTGCATGTCTTTTGCCAATCACTTTTCACTGCAGAGGAAAATTGATATTCAGTTCATTTTAGATACATTTTAAGATGTTTGATTCCAAATTCCGACCTGCTGACGAGGATTTTTTTAAACATGGAGCTATTTTTAAAAAATATCCTCACTATTATTTTCTCATGTGTCGTGGGTGCGTTCACAAACAGAAATTTTCACATACACAAAAATCCAGACCCGGAATAACTATCTGTAGATCGTATAAATATTTGCTCCGAGCGGGGCTCGACCCCGCAACCTGTGACGCAAAATTCTTTCGCTCAGCCACCGTGCCAATCAGGTCGTCATTACCTTAAAACTCAACAGTCGTAGACTACTAGTATATAGGGCAGTTTCATCCAAACTCTTCATTTAACGATACGTTTCGTGTGTCCGTCCTATTACAGAACCAATAAAAAAATCTTGATCTAGTTAGGTACTTTTGGCAATTTCAATTGGAATTGGCAAAAATAAAAAAAATACCCACTTTTAAAAACTTTATTAGCTACTTTGACAGTTTTACACGAAGTTGAAAATATTTCAGACTCAGCTTACTCCTCAATGAAAAAGCATGAAGTTACGAGGCAACTTTAGCTATAAACACGGTCTCAATTGCAACAGTTTGGCAGCAGTTGATAAAATCGTCTGTTCTATCGCCAAGTCCCCAGTTGGTTTTGTAAGAAAATCATTGTTTTAGTGATTTAGGAAAGTAGAGTAAAATTGTTCCTTTTAGAAGGTTAGCTTACTTTCTCTTATAAAGGCGATTTCTGTTAATCTATTGAATTTGTTTTTTAAATTAAACTGATCTGATCCTCTAGATAAAAAAATCATAGTCATAATTAGTTTAAAGGAATATCTACAGTTTCTTGGTTTGGTTTTGCTACTAGACTGAACAGTTCAATAGTACACATTAAAATGTTTTTTGTTGTTGTTGTAAATATTACTAGTAACGTGTGTAGTAAACTCACGCTATTTGGTTATCCAACTAACGACTATAAGTTCGTAAACTAAAACTTCAGTCTTTGGGCTAATAAATTACTGCCATAATCAATGTTATAATTAACTTGAATTTTTACTAAGTATGCAAATGGTATTTGTTATCTAGTCCTACTAATATTATAAACGCGAAAGTTTGTTAGCATGGATGTATGTATAGATAGATGTTTGTTACTCTTTCGCGCAAAAACCGCTCAACAGATTTGAATGAAATTTAGCATACATATAACGGGATTAACACATAGGCTACTTTTTATCTATATACCATGCGGGCAAGGCCGCAGGAGGCAGCTAGTTTGTAATAATAGCAATAACTAAAATCGTGTTATTTTTAAAAAAGGAACGATAAATTGGATCATTTTTCCACTTTTATGTTCACATTACATAATGTCACAGCTCCCCCTCTTATGACACCCACGGGAAGAGAGAGGGCGACCTAGTTTCAGCTGAGTGCTATACAGCGTTCTAAACTTATGCATTACAATATTCTTTAATCTGATTATGCGAACTTTGCATGAATTATACTAAGACAACCCGTCTTAGCCCTTCTGTATTTTTAACTTTTGAAAATCCTATCTTAAATGTTTTTATCGCAGTTATCATATTACTTTTGCGGTTCGATTGGCACGCAATGAGCTCTTCGAGAAATCCAGATTTTCAGAGTGCCTTATGCAATCGAAACTTAAACGCCTTTAACGCGTAACTCTGATTGGTCGGAGAACTCAAAGCGGGCCAATCACAACGCCGAACTTAATAAACGCAAGAAACGCGTTCGCGTTTCGATTTAAAAGAGAAACTAAAAATACCGACTCTGAGAGCCGAACGCTATAAAAGCCAAGAACGCGTTTAAGTTTCGATTAAATGCAAAATAAAAACTACTAGACTTTTGGCTTATTTAAACGCCAAATGATGTACAAGCGTCGTACTCGTGCAACTTGCACAGGTATTCAATTAAGCTTCCTCTAAATTTAGGGCAGAATAACTCGGTGCCCCAGGCTATGGGTTTTATCTTTTGTAGTCTTGTTAGCTTAGGTGAAGCAAATGTGTATTTTGGCCGTACAACGGTGTAAAATTGTGCTGGTGTAGTATTATAAATGGAATGATAGCTCTTTTCAAAGGGAACTTTGGTTTTAGAGGTAAACGCTGAGCGCCAGGAGCTCATTATTTTAATGAAGGCTTTCAGTAATTCGAGTATTTTGTTTGAGATCTCTAGTTTATTTTTCATGAAGAAGTTTTTAATGAGATATTAATAGCTATATTTCGTGGCAACCATGAAAATTGAAATATTGCATCACGACAATCATAATTTCTAAATCACTATCTATCTGTGATCATCCGATGTAAGAACAATTTTCAAACCAAAAAGTGTCGTACATTCTTAGCTTCTTTTTAGAGATTTAACAGTATATTGATACATATGTAATGATCAGGGAAGTACTTCCAGAATCCTGAGATAGATGGCGTCGATGTACTTACTTGATAATTTTTATAACTAGAGATTTGACAAGTGACGGTGGCGGAAAAATTAAAGGCGAATGAAAAAAAGAAGCAAGGTGACGGTCGTGTTACTGCTCGCTCTTGAGATAATTTTATTAGCTTGGAAATTGAGCCATTATTACACTTTTAATAAAGTTAATACGAGTTATTCTCATGTGTATGGAGTGTATTAATATTTGAGTGCTAGTTGTGGAAGAAACGGGGTAAGTGTTTGCATTTTTCTGACGGGACGCTTCGGACGTAATTGGACAGTCTCCCACACTGCTGACTCATTTTTATTGTTCTCAGCTTGTGGAAACGCCCTCCTACCCGGACATTAATCCAGGATATCGAGTCCCGAAATAATTAACTTTGCCGGTTCGAGCTTACGGTCATTATATTCGCCATAGTTCATTAGAGACGGACGGTCGAGAGGTGCTACGCCGCGACCTCTACGCCACACTTGCAAGTTCGATCCTCAAAGCAGGATATTCTTTTTGCATTTTGTTTATTTTATTTATAAGTTTATATTGTATGCGCAATCTTTGCAATTGTTAATTATCCGAAACCATTGGTTCAACATTTAGTTATTAAGTAGTTTATATAAAAAATATTACTGACCTACTGATCGGCTTTCATTGCAGTATACCCAGAACCCTGATCATTACATTGGCGCCCGCGGGTTAACTGTATGAAAGACGTTCAAGGTTGAATAGCGTGGATTATACATATATACATTTTGTTTAATTGTTATTAATCGCTATAACACACTTTGGTAATAGTAATTGTATAGGAAATTTTATTTTTTCACAGTAAGCTTATTCAGGAAATTATTTGTAGGTACTAGCTTATTATAATATAACATTAATTCTAATTTAAAACCAATACCGTTTAGATATATTATATAATTATTTTATAGCCATGGATGTCAATGCACTGCATAAGGATGAGCTTGAGTTTGAGTTGGCTTGTCGAGGTATATTGGATTGTAAAACTGTGGCGACTATGCGGAAATTTTTGAGGGAAATTTTAGTTCGAGAACTGTCAGGTGAGTCTTCAATCTCCTTTAAAGTTCCTAAATCCTGCATTGATAATCCGGGTAATGAAATATTTATTTGTGAAAGTAAATTATCGGCATTAACTTCACTTATATCGGAAGTATCACACAATCCCGAAGGTTCGTTTGTTAAACGTATACACTCCCGTTTGACACACTTAGCGAATCGTGCTAAGCTTATTATACCTACGGAGACTGGAGATATTGAGAGGCACCTCACATTGTTAAAAAACATCCAGGGTACCTTGTCATCTTTAAGGAAACTTGAGCAAGAAGAGGATGAGCAAGACGATATGATTTCTGAACATGAAAAAGACATTTTACAGAAGTCTCTGGGTGAAGAGGCCATACGAATAATAGAACAATTGGAGAAGTGCCAGAACTCTGGGAAGGCTGTCTTACCCAATAATGCTGATACTGAAATTCATCAGAATCGCGCCTCTCGATATTACATAAATCGAAAGAAGATTTAGTGTTCAATAAGAAGAATGACCCTGATTGGGAAGTCAGTCAAGGACGATTGTGGAAATACATGAAGTTAAAACAATTTCCTAATGAAAATGAGAGTTGGAAACTTGTGATTCCTGAAAAGTTACGTCAGATGATCCTAAAGGAATGTCATGATGACCCTACGTCCGCTCACTTTGGTGTTAAAAAATCAGTCAATCGCGCGAGGCAGCACTACTTTTGGCCAACGTTAATCCAGGACATGAAAAACTATGTACGGAAATGTGAGGTGTGTGCAAAACATAAACACTCACAAAGTAAGTTATCTGGTTTAATGGGAAAGCAACGTAAGGTAACAGAACCCTTTCAAATCATATCCATGGATTTAATGGGGCCCTTTCCAAAATCAAAACATGGCAATACTATGCTGCTGGTCATAACGTGTTGGTTCAGTAAGTTCTGTTTTCTTTATCCACTTAAAAACGGAAAGTCATCAACTATATCGAAAATACTGGAAGAACAAGTATTCCTAATGTATGGGACTCCTAGTGTAATAGTTTGTGACAATGGAAAGCAATTTGTATCCAATCAATTTAAGGATCTGGTTTCAGGGTACGGTGTGAAAATATGGTACACTCCCTACTATCACCCTCAGGCTAACCCTACTGAGCGGGTAAATAAAGTCATTGGATCAGCTATAGCCTCTTATGTTGAAAATAATCATAAAGAATGGGACAAGTATATACCACATATAGGACATGCTATTCGAACATCGGTGCATGAAGTTACGGGAAAAACTCCAAGTTTCTTATTTTTTGGTCGCGAAACAACCATCCAGGACACGAAACCCTATAGCTTTGAGTCAGATGAACCAATCACTTTTGATCAAGAAAACTTTGAAAGAAATATTGCATTTAGAAGCAAAATATATGAGGATGTCTGTGAGAGGATACGGCACTCACATGAGACTAACTGTAAACAATACAACAAGAGACGTCTGTAGTGTGTAGAAATGAACTTATGTATGTGTGCTCATGTATTCATGTTTATAATCAATATTTTATGATATAGATGATTGTACTCTTGATCAGGACGCAGTAATAAACGATACTTCAATGGAGATACTTGTTTAACTCATCTCCCCTGACTCACAACCTTACATGGCGACCCTGCCATTCGAGACGGGTTGCCGAGTTCGGTCACGTAACTTAAGCATTGAAAAACATTAATGAACTATGGTATAAGAAATTTAATTTTGTCTTTTAAAAATTAGTTTTGGTGTCAAAATGTGCCAATCAAAAGTTGAAAAAGAGGACGTTTTTATATCACAAAGTGCATCGGGTGGTTCTAATTCGGCTTCTATGCAGGAGTACCACTTATCGAACATTAGCATCGTGATGTTTATAATTTGCACCTTACTCGGAATTGCCGGACTTTATGCGGTGTATAAATTGTACCGAAACTGCCATTATTCGTGGATAAGGAATGAGGTTTTCGCACAAAACCTATCACGTTCGTTTCGTCGACCGAACCCGGAGACTCGTGCCTGTTATGAGTGCCGCCAACAACGCCAGGAGGCTCGCCAGGAGGCGGGTACCAGAATCCAGAAACCGCAGTGAGTGATTATAATTATGGTCAGTGATAAGTGAAGTGACTCGTGTTCCAGCATAAAATGAAAACTTACGGAACGGTTATTGTACGAAATTGTAGTCTGTTTATCTATTAGTTATATATGTATTATCACGTAATTATAGAACAATTAAATAATTATTGTTCCTTATTTTGATTGGTAATGGCCAATGAGCTCAACCTGTTATATGAACAATTGAAAAATATTAAAGATAATTTAATTAAACTAAGTTATCCTAAAAGGACAAAACCTGTACTAGAACAAAAGTTAAAGGAAGCTACGTTGTTAAAATATCAATTTGATGACTTAATTAATACCTTATCGAAACAAATTGAAAAGAAACAATTAAGTACTGCTATTTTACAGGAAATACAGTCATACTGTGATTTATTTGAAAAAACTTTTACTCAAATAGAATCTTTTTGCGCTAAAACGCACAGTTTTCCATCTAGTACCGAGTGTACGGTTAAGGTAAACGATATGGAGGCTTTTAATTATAGAACTGCCGTGGCTTTACTGCCAACTATGAATGGTGATGAAAATGTCACCAAAAGCTTAATAGATGCCATAGATTTGTACAGTTCTTCCCTAACGGAAGAAGGCAACAAAATGTTAGTTAAGTTTATATTGAAAACACGACTAAATGAAAACGCTAAATTAAGGTTGTCTTCATCGTATGATAATTGTGAGTCACTTATAGTTGAAATGCGTCAACACCTTCTGACAAAAAAGTCCAGTACGGCAATTCACAAAGAGCTAACACAAATAAACCAAAACGGTTCTTCAATAGAAAAATATGGATCTAAAGTCGAGCAGCTTTTTGTGGATTTGACTATTGCACAAGCTGGTGATAACCAAAATGCATACAAAATATTATGCCCTCAAAATGAAAAGATTGCTATTAAAAGTTTCATTGATGGCTTGCGCAACCGCGAAATCCGAATTATTCTGTCAGCGCGTAATTATGACACCTTAAAAGATACTATAAGAGCAGCTAAGGATGAAGAATTATCATATAGTCGGCACTCTGACGCTTCTGTATATGTCGGATACCAAGGCAGCTCATTTAGTAACCACGGGTATAATTACCAAAATAATAGACGTCCTAATCATTCAAACAACAATAGATTTATACAGAGAGGGAACAGTAGGGGTGTTTTTCATAATCGTAGACAGTTCCAAAACCAATTCCAAACAAATCAACAACAATTCAACAATAATCGTGTTCACATGCGGGGTTCAATTCGAGGTAGGTCTGGACGGACTTTTACGCGTAGTAATAATGTGCACGCTATTGAAAATGGTATAAATGCTATAGATTTAACTGACCGGAACCGAACCTCACCAACCACAGAAAGACATACCAATGAACCATTAGAGTTTTTTCGATAATCATACTATATTTGCTTGTAACAATAACAGCTCAGTGGAATTCTTAATACAAGGTACCAAATATGGATTGCTTATAGATACTGGAGCATCACTATCAGTTTTGAAATACAAAACTGTTGAACATTGGAATATTCCAATACAATCGGAATGCATTTATATAAATGGTATTGGGGGCAAAGTACGAACATTAGGCTATGTTTATGTTACATTAATCATAAATGGACAAGAATATGTACACAAATTTTATGTTATGAACACCTTACCTGGTATACAGCACGGTATAATTGGCAGAGATTTTATGAACAAATATAACGCTATCATAAATTTTGAAAACAATACTCTAACGTTAAAAAGAAATGACCATATTTTGACACTGCCCATGATTAAAAGTTCGTTAATTAACACCTGTTTCTTAAGTATTCCACCGAGATGTGAGAAAATATTTATGTTGAATACGAGTTTTAACCAGGACTGCGTAATATTACCGTGTCAATTATGCGACGGAGTTTTTATAGCCGGAAGTATTTGTAAACCGAGAAATAGACAGATTAGTATACAAATATTAAATACTCGCGAAACACAAGTAGATATTAATTATTTTAGGCCGGAAATACATTTATTATCAGATTATGACATCTCTAGCTTCGGACAGGATAGTAATATTGATGGAGAGAGAGTACGCACCATGTTTTCTCTTTTAAATTTAAGTCACCTAAACTATGAAGAAAGGTCATCAATCCAAAACATATGCGCAAAATTTTCAGATGTTTTTCATTTACCAAACGTCTATGCGACTATAAAGTTGGGGATATCGTTTGGAAACGCACTAAGTTCCTGTCTAGTGCGGGCAAAACTTTCATGTCCAAGTTAGCCCCTAAGTTTGAGAAAGCAGTCATAGCAGAGAAGATGTCAGACGATACTTACAAATTAAAAAATCTCCGGGGCAAAGATTTGGGAAAATGGCATTCGTGTGACCTAAAACGTTATGTTTGAATCCAGTTGGATTCCTAAGAGGAGAGGGGATATTGTAATGATCAGGGAAGTACTTCCAGAATCCTGAGATAGATGGCGTCGATGTACTTACTTGATAATTTTTATAACTAGAGATTTGACAAGTGACGGTGGCGGAAAAATTAAAGGCGAATGAAAAAAAGAAGCAAGGTGACGGTCGTGTTACTGCTCGCTCTTGAGATAATTTTATTAGCTTGGAAATTGAGCCATTATTACACTTTTAATAAAGTTAATACGAGTTATTCTCATGTGTATGGAGTGTATTAATACTTGAGTGCTAGTTGTGGAAGAAACGGGGTAAGTGTTTGCATTTTTCTGACGGGACGCTTCGGACGTCATTGGACAGTCTCCCACACTGCTGACTCATTTTTATTGTTCTCAGCTTGTGGAAACGCCCTCCTACCCGGACATTAATCCAGGATATCGAGTCCCGAAATAATTAACTTTGCCGGTTCGAGCTTACGGTCATTATATTCGCCATAGTTCATTAGAGACGGACGGTCGAGAGGTGCTACGCCGCGACCTCAGCGCCACACTCGCAAGTTCGATCCCCAAAGCAGGATATTCTTTTTGCATTTTGTTTATTTTATTTATAAGTTTATATTGTATGCGCAATCTTTGCAATTGTTAATTATCCGAAACCATTGGTTCAACATTTAGTTATTAAGTAGTTTATATAAAAAATATTACTGACCTACTGATCGGCTTTCATTGCAGTATACCCAGAACCCTGATCATTACACATATTATTTAATCTGTTTGCTGTAGCCATGGAAGCTGTTGAAAATCCGAAACGTCGGGATTAAATAATACTATTATAGAGAAATAAAATAGTAGTTTTATTTCAATGCCTATCGTTTAGGTATGTATAAGAAATCAGTAAATATAACAGATCACAGATATTTCATCAAAGGACTCATGCCATAGTATAATGTTCTTAACATTTCAGAAAGCTTTCCTAATTTGTAAGAACTCAGATACAGATAATCCTTGTCAATCATATCCCTTGTTTTGTAATTTTTGCCTTCGTCTGGGAATGAAATAGAAATTATAAGAGACTGTTCTAGAGAATTTGTACGAACTGGAATTGATAAATTGGTATCAAAACATTCACATTTATCGGTACTTTAGAATATCTTGGAATTCTATTGAAATTTGTTGAATATTCTGAACATCAAAGATTTTTGCTTTTTGAATCAAATCGGTCTTTGCCAATCTCGATATATTTATGATAGATTAATTTATTGTGGAAACTGACTGACTGAACCATTTATAATATTCTTCTAGACAGTATTCGGTCAAGGTTTCCTGGATGAATCTAAACCAGATCAATCGTCTATAAAGTACTTAAAACAGGGACACGAGGTACGCGTGAAAACCCGTGATCTGTGAGACGCGACCTATTTCTTCTAAACTGACTCAACGTCTAAGAATTCCATGTGACTGTTTGTCCTGCAATTGAAGTCCCGCCAATTTGGGGTTAAACGGGCAAATTCGAAGTGATGTCACCGCTACATGTGACGAGTCTATTTTTAGGGACACAAGTCTATTAAAGACATTGTTTACTTGACCCTTCCTCGTGCTTTGAATGCGAATGTAATTCGTACTTGCGATAGGAATAGCTACGTGTTTAAAACAATTTCTTTTCTAGATACTAAAAACTTGATTATTTACATTCACACAAATATACACACTCCCTTAGGGATGACAATGGATGCGGTGGTTAAGAATAGGACTGGAGATATTTCTGACAGGCCTATTTGGCTAGCTACTACCTTGGTTAAAGTACTTGACAGTGTACCCGATGCCAAACTAGAAAAGTACTTACCTACAATTGGACAATAAGAATTTTGAGCTGGACTAACTACGAAAACTCTGCCATAGTGCCAAAATACTTTAATGGACTTTTACATAGTAAAGACATAAATCTTTACATCTGAATTGATAAATCACAAGTCCTTGCAAATAAAAACCGAATGCTGCCTAGAATTATTCGTGAGGCTATTGAAAAAGAAACACTACACAACTACTTGTAACCCCACCATAGATTTTATTTAATCTAAATCCAAGTACAAAATTTCACGACTAAAGGATATGGCTCGTTTTGTGAAAATTTGACTGTCAATAATTAACGAAAATGTAGAGTAGTGTTTCAACCAACACTCCAGTCTGCCTGTGACGGTTGTGACCATGGATACTGTTGTAATTACTGTGACATGATTACTTTTATAATATTAATATATACCGCAATGGCATCAGTAAAAAGTACTTTTATTTCAATATCTAGTATTCGCGTTTTAAAAAATCAGTACGATGTGTTTATGTATGAAATACAAATAAATTTGATTATCATTTCTTTTAATATACATACTTTTATTATAATACGTACCTACCAAAAATAACTGCAGGAAATGCCTAATCTATTCATAATAATTTTAATTTATATTCCTTACGGAATATAACGGGTGAGTCAAACAGATAAATATGCAGTAATAATATATAATATGCCTTTTGAAATATGCAGGCGGAGATAAAGAGTTGAGTATTTTTCGCAATTTGTAACAAGCTCTTATCTCTTTGCCATCAAAACTTTTCACTTTTATTAAGAGCTTTTCAATTATCTTTTTAAAATATTATTGGACATGGAAATTGTCTTTTTCCTGTTAGAAAAGCAACAAGAAAAGTATTAACCATACTTGTTATAATCTTGTCTTTTTAGTTTTCTAATGAGTTGTTGTCAAAAGTAGGTAGCTCTTAACCGACTCTTCATTTAATTTTTTAAACATTGTTAGTTATTCTATTAGCTGTAACCTGCAGACGCGGTATTATTAAATTGGATATGTTTTTTGCATAAGAGTAAATTTATTATTCAGCCCAATTCGAAGAAGAAAAAATCATAATTCGTCCTATAGGATGACTGGCTGGATTTGTCCATTGCTGGACACAAGACTCCCCTAGTGAACACCACATAGCTCGATCGGCTTTTCTCCAGTTGCTGAGTGCCTGCTGCCTTCCGCAAGTCGTCACTCCATACTACGTTTGCGACGCACCTATAAGAAGGTTCAGCATCTGACGAATGAACAGTCCTTGCTGAGGTTTGAGCTGACAATTACTGATCTTTTAGATATTGTTTCTCAACGTTGCTCCCACCCGCTTTTATTTTAACGTTGTCGTCATTATTGTTTTTTACAATTCCTTTTTTTGTTTTTATTTGCAGCTTACGAAAAACATCCGAGTCCTTTTTTGGAATCGACTTTAATAGTATTATTATTATTTACAATATATACATTGTTATTTGTTTTGAATACTGAGTTTGAGTTGCTTACATACTCGTATGTACTTAAAAATAAACTCCACACCTTTTCAAGAACGAAGACGCCCATTGAACTTGCTCGTTGCATGAATTATAAGGTAAACTACGAGTTTTGGAATAATCCATCTCTTGCAGGCTTTTGAACTTCTGCAGAGTTATGGCAGGTTCGTTTGGGGCTCGTCTATTATTTACACAGCGAAGAATAGCATCATACCTGTATATTTCAGGGTTGAAGGGACATATTCTAGGGACACATTGTTTTTGATTGATTTTTATATCTTGAAATTTGCACCAGATAAAGAAGGGAATGACTCCCGTTTTAGGTCTAATTTCAAAAAAATCTCAATTTAATGTTTCATTTTACTTATTTGATTGATTATTCAGGTAAGTTACATTCAAATAGCTTTTAGAGACACATCAACGCAACTAAACTATTTGATAAAATTACAATGGTTAAATTTGTTATTGACTATTCAAAGTAAATGTTATTATGTTCATTTTAATTTGAAATAGATAATTGTCTATATTTACCAATACTCTTGAGCAAATAAGTATTAGAATTGAAGTACAACCTACGATATTTTCTGTTTTTATATTTCTATAAATACCTATTTGTTTTATTCTCTTTGTACAACATGTAGCAATCGAATGGCATCGATGACTTTGAGCCGTGTCTTCTATTTATACGTGCCATATATTTTGTTTCTTTTTTTGAGATATTTTGGTCATTTAATGAGACTTGTTTTTGTTTATGTATGTTATTGATTATATTATTTTAGACGTCATCGTCATTTTAGTACTTCGAGTTTTTGTTTTTTTTATGGTGATAAGGGGGAAAACGGGCAAGAGGCTCACCGGATGGTGAGTGATAACCACAGCAAATATGAACACCAGAGGCTTGCAAATGCGTTGCCAAACCCCGTAGTAACCGTTTAGATTCCTTAAAATAGGGAGTTACTCAACTGACAGCAAACGGGGTTGCCAATAGTTCCCATGCTGTCAGAATAGTCACTCCCTCAACGATCTCTGGTAACCTTACTCACTCGCAGAAAGACAGCTATTGTTGATTCACTGCGGTATTCCCCAGTCGGGCAGCTTAATTATTGTATTCCTAATATCAATTGGAGTTCACGGATTTTATACTAGCTTTTGCCCGCGACTTCGTCTGCTTAAAATTAGTAATTTTATATCTACCCCCCTCTTCCCTCTTTTAAGGGATGATTTCCGGGATGAAAATTATCCTATGTCCTTCCCCGGGACTCAAACTATCTCTGTGCCAAATTTCATCTAAATCGGTTTAGCGGTTATAGCGTGAAGAGGTAACAGACAGACACTTTCGCATTTATAATATTAGTATTAGTAAAGTATGGAAGTATGGATTATTTAATCCCGATGATTTCGTATCCTTTACGGCATCCACGGTCAAGGACAGATTACTCAAATCTGTCTGTCAATTCTCTTATTTTTCTTCGGTTAAATTGGATGGTTATTTTTGACCTTCCAATACCTTTGAACTACGTCATTGATTAAAATCGTACAACGACCTCTACAATACAGGTAAACTCCGTTTATTACGACATTACAAACAATCTAAAGTAAGTAACATAGCTAACATATTAACATGTAAGTATTGTTTTTATCGACATACCCACATGGGGTCAACGGCCTCAGATAAGATTGAACCAGTTAATCTGTACTCGTAAATCACCTCCATTAGGTAAACATTAGATAAGAAAAGCTACACAAACGTGTAAAAGCTTGAGAAATGGGAATTTCTAAGAAATATTATAGATTTACTAGATTTTATGAAACTAGTGTCGAGTATTGAATATATACCCGATTAATTGCCTTTTTTTACTGAAGGGACGAACAACAACATTATTAGCCTGAGATCATATAAGGCAACAACCGTAGCCTATCATCATCATCATCACATCAACCGTTAGACGTCCACAGCTGGACATAGGTCTCCCCCTCCCCCAAGGATCGCCACGACGACCGGTCATATGCCGCCCGCCCGTAGCCTATAGATGCTAACAACTCCAATTGTTATAACAGCCAGGTGACCGACTTGAGATGTAGTTGGTCTTATTTGCCGAAATATTTACAATAATAACTAAGTATGTATTTATATTGGACACATCTATAGAAAATAAACTTAAATTTAGATACATAAAATACATACAGTAAGCACATAAAAGGTATACAGTAAGACAGAAAAGATACATCAGAATAGGTATACACTGATTAATACAAAAATATACAGAACTAATGTTATAATATAATTTACATTTATTTATGGCGCCTATTATTTAATTGGCAATATTACCCTTAAATTCGAATGGATTTTTTATGGAATATTTGACTACCAATTGGCGGCAGATTCGTTCTACAAAATGTAGAAGGAATTCATTCAGTCTAGAATGTAAAATTTGATCTAAGTGTAATAACTCCAAATTTAAAAAACATGAAAAAGTTTAAGTGTTTTATAATTACACACTCTACGCCCAGGAAGTTTTTCAAATAACTTCTAACACACTTTGAGACAGTTTAAGGCGACCCAAATTCTTGAGCCACATTATAAATTACGAGCAACATTTGTAACGAGTTGTCCGGTTAAAAATGTCACATTATTATTAATGAAGGTGTTTTTAATAAAACTACTTTTTACGGATTTTATAGCGGTTCATTGATATTATTTTAATGCCGATGTTTTCGACTATTATATCATCAGTGGGATCCAGTATACTTCTCACCATGGATTCTGCTACTGAATATTTATATCGCGATTAGATTTATTTTGACGATGCTTTTTTACATTTAGTTAGGGTAATACGGCCCATACGTTTTTTTTTTGGATGTTAAAAATACGCTACTGCCATTTTTTGAGTATATATCACGAAATACAACGGAAAAAATAACAGCTTAGTAGGCTTACAATAATGTTAACGAGGAAAAGACGATGAACGGGTAACTACAGAACCATACGCTGCGCATGCCCGTAGCGTGACAGTAGGCCGGATTTTGTTAGAACCGCACATAGTTCTGTCCATGTCTTTGAATGATTATTTGATTTATATTTAGTCTATCTATCAGAATAGTGAATAACGCTACATCTTATCTACAATATCTTCTCTAATTACTATATTCGATCATTCACGCAACGACAAAAAAGCACCAAAAAGATCCTTCAATGCGCGTCACTATACACAAATTTTATTTTTAAGTGATTATGACGATTCTGTCTTGGCATTATCACTGACCAGTACCTATAATCAGCATGGAGGTTTAAAACCCTAATTTTTTTTTTTTTTAAATACAGACATGTCCAAATGTTGTTCGGAATTTAAAGTTGTTTAACTTGCAGCATTCAATTTCTTATCTGTATTTAAAAAGAAAGCATAACGCTATGGTAATTAATTTTTATACAAATTTACATCAAATAGTCACGATTCACTTTCAACGCCGGTGAAGTAAAGAAAATGTTACAGGTCACTGAGAACCGATAACGGTAAAAATATTTTTTAGTTTACAAATGTATATTATTTTAAAGTACGGGGTACTTATATACAAATTGTAATATAACTGTACATGAACGGTTGTACTGGAAGATATGTTATATGAAGTACCTAAATGTTTTTATATTTAGGTGCATTTACTTTATCAGCTTTTCTATATACCTAACCTAAATGTTTCTTAACCTATGCATAAACTGTAAAAATAACACGAAGAATTAATTTGGCAATCATTTCAAAGTAAGTATATTTTGACATAGCAGATGTCACTAAGACAATAATAGGAAAGACTGAAACTAAATAGTTCATAGTATAAGTTATAATCAAATAGAGTCGCGACTTCACGAGTAAAAAATTTTGAGACTAAAAAACCACCAACAAACATAAGTTTACTACTCCACATTATTGTTGAAGGGAAATATTAGTAGAGAACAATAGAATCCGTGGACAAGTTTCACACAATAACAAAACATTTTAATTGTTCGCAATATTGCTCTTAACATTGAGAATTATAACAATAGGAAATGCGGCCGGCGTTGAAAGCGACAGTCCAAAGACGTGAAAATGAGAGTCCTGTGAAAAAAACACAATATACAGTGTGTTATTTAGTGAAAGTAGTTAATAATTAGCGGGTAGGTGCATATTTTGCGGTCAAACATGTTCACACACTATATCTCGGTGATAAACAGCGGGAAATACAACAGGGTGAACAACATCATTTCACGATTTCAATTAACACTACAGTATAAATAAAGTATCTTGTTATACATGTGTTGAGCAAAGTGAGTATAGACTGTGTAGCTGCATGCAAAGTTGAACTTTGTAATATTGAAGGATACAGGGCAAAATCCTATCTACATCTTTTTTGAAACTACCAATGATCTATATTACAGGCTATTTTTTACAGTATGAGACGTAGCAAGGGCAGCTTGTGTGACCAGTGGACTCAGTAGGCAACGGTCTCGAGTTCAATCGCCACGCTGACCAATGACTTTTCAAAGGAATGTGCATACATATTTATGGTATAGATACATATTTAAACGCCGAAGAGAACATTGCAAGGAAACCTAAACGTCTGATAGATTATGTTGATGGCGTGTGAAGAAGCTAGCGTGGTGGACTATATCTATATTTATCTAATGCTTCTTAAACGAGAGGAGACCCGTGCTCAGCATCGGAAAAGAAATAGGCAAATAGGTACTAGATTAATAATACATGCAAACAAACAATAAAATAAATCACAAAGAACAAAGTAATATATTTTTAGTATCTAAAGACGTTGTGAATAAATGTATTTTGGAAGGATCTGATTCACATTCAAAAGATTTGGTCATACAAAGAGATTTACTTGATAATTCAAAGGGCCATTCTCTCTTTTTGTCAAAGGATGTATAAGAATTCAGAATACGTTAAGTAAGGGACTCAATGGCCATAGTTACACGTAAAATTTTACGAAATATTAAATTATAAGTCTTCTTTATGTTTAGAAAGACTTAAAATTAATACGCATATTTTTGTCCCAGGTATTTTATGGTACTCATTATACTGAGTACCGAGAATTGTTTGTTTATGCTTGTGATCAAGATTTTGAAAATAGAAAGTAAATTAACATTAGTATACATAAGGCTGGATAAGAAAAAATACATCTGAAAAATCTTCAATTTGAAGGTTTCTATACATATAGTTGGCAACGCATGAGCGACATCTCGGTTGTTGCAAACGTCCATAGGCTACGGTAACTGCTTACTATCAGTCGGGCCGTAAGCTTGTTTTCATCCTTGTGGTATACAAAAACGATTGAATTATTGTTAACAAAAATAACATGAGTTGTATAGTCGAATTATGATTTGATAATAAGTTTTATCACGCATAAGACTTGCGAACAGCCACGTATTCCTATAAAATACGCAGTGTCGTAAATGCCAACGAGTAATGCTTTAAGTGCATCACACACAAAACACTGTGCTGTTCCATCTATTATGATCTGGCGTCGGTGGTCCGCCAAGTGTGAAATAGCGTTGTACCGTTGCGGCAGCAGATGTAACGGTGATAAACGATTAAATAAAAGAACTCTAAATAACACTAACGCACATTGGTATTACGGTATTAGCGAATTTATGAATCGACTACGCTTTTATAGCAGGCACGCTGGTTCCACAAAGGGATTTAGGCTTTGAACTAGCATTTATTTAACTGGCACTCGGAAATAAACTGGTGAATTTTAGACCGCATCTCTAGCGCATTATGTTAAGTATAATATTTGATAGTTTTTAAGGTTTATTTTTATTTTATTTTATTTTATTTTATTTTATTTATTTTAAGTTTACATCTTACCAGTGTAGGACCATATCCTAGGAAATAAAAAATCGCAAAATAGGTTCGATTTGATGACAATAATATGTTTATGTTAACTATGACCATTAATTCTATATCTAGGATACATGACATTTTTGATTACCCATTTCAAAACCTAATACAGAAATCTATGATATAATTATGATATATATTGTTTACAATCAGTATCAAAGTTTATGCATCAAGAAATATTGTCAGTATTCCATCCCATTCAGTTCAAAATAACTTTGCTCTGTACTAGGAAGTCTCTCATCATACTGGTGTGTTTATATTATTGCGGTTCAGATTCCGGTTGCAATAAACTTCCATTTGTACAGAATGAAACAGACGAGTCTTACTCGTAATTAAGCTGTTCTTTGGAGATTTCTTAGTATTAAAAACACAGTTCATGGTGTTGAAATATAAGAAGGAACTCAAAATAATAATGGTGAGGCTATGCCTTAGGTTACTTTAGAGCAAATTAGCACTCGTCACCGTAAGATTTTTATGGTCATAAGATTTTCTCATAGTGTTTCTCTGCGCTGCTTAATCGAGTGACAATTACATTATTAATATAGAACGAAAAGTCCACAGATGTGACTTTTGAATCGCAGGCACGGTGCCTAGGATTGTAGACATGGGATTCTAAGCGACGAACTGTAGACGTATGATTCTAAAGTTGTTCATGTCACAAGACATCGCGGCGCTAATACAAAAATATTTTGTCCCATAGTCTTATACAATAAGATTTTCCAACTCTAGGTTATTCTAGAATAAAATAAACAGATTCAAATAATAAAGTAAACGAAATGTTGTATGCAGTTTAAAACTATATCCGCATTTCAGAATTGCATGCAACATAGGGTGTTGCGAAGGTAACGGCGCAGAAGTAATGCGCGCCGCTTGGAACTCCGCTCGTTCCGTTACTTTAAAGAATTTTAACTAAGTTTGGCAAAAGGTAACGGAATATTTTAAATGTATGTATAATATATGTATCTGACCTCAAGAACCTTTATTCTACAATACGTTTTAATTTTCAATTCTAAAAATATTGTTATTATTAGATCACAAGACTTCTCGATTTGTATTGACAAAATTATGGAGGAGACATCGAAATGATACAATGTCTCTGTCTGTCTTTCCTGAAGAGAACAATTTGAGTCTTCAAGTGACGAGTGAATATACTATAATCTTAGACCACATCGTCACTTATCACCGGGTGAGATTCCAGTCAAACGGTAACATTTCAAAAATTGCTAAAATTTTCTTTAAAATTTATTATTATTATGGTTATAGGTATGCCATTCCAAAATCGTTTGTTATGCGAAGAGAATGACGTCATGACTACTGTGCTTATGACGTAAAAGTGAAATTACGGGTATGTAGTTAATCATTTCCAAATCATAAAGTTTTAGCTTCGTTGTTGTTATTGCTGCATGAAGTTATTTATATTATGTAGTAAAGTGATTTCACTTTTTATAAAGGATTTTAAAAATTATTGGTTTCACTATTTATTTTATATTCGTTTTCGTGGACTATAGCCTAATCCCTCTCAAATGAGAGTAGACACGTGCCTAGTGGCTAAATAAAATTGGATTGATGACAAATAAAATTGAAGTAACAGAACTTAAAATGTTAAAGCTGTATCTTAAACATCAACATCTCTATTAAATTAAACATCAACATGAAGTCACCTTTTTTAAATTTTCCTCATTAAACACAACATAAATTTTGATGTTTTATGGTGATTTTTCTAAATTTCTGATATTGGATAAGAAATTTAACAAAATTAACAACAAACAGCCTTAGTAGCGTACTAATCATACGCAATTTATAAAAGACAAATGCCTGTATTTATGGTACAGACAAGGATTTAACCTATTTACCAACCATATAAAATCGCATCAAAAACTGGTAATGAGAAAATCCGAGAGTAGTTCTCCTGCCCACGCCACGCGAAGTCGCCTGACAAGAGTCAACTGAGTTAGGTCAATGAGACAACTGTAGGTGTTCAGCAAATTATCAACGTTGCGTTGAAGCGAATTTAAAATTAAACGCTAGGGGACATAGGTCAAATATTGTTGAAATTCATGAAATAATTAGACTAGACCTACCCCAATGCTGTCATTGGGGTAAGTAGGTTCTGATTAAAGGTAACGATGACTATTGGATTAAAGTGCTACGAACTTAGGAAATTATTCAATGACTTGAAAAATTCGTGTCGAGCTAATTTAGTGAAGACTGTATATTTTTCTAAACTAAAAGAATAGTTAATATGACAACTATTATAGGTTCCAATTAATATTATCTTTTTTTTTAAAGAATATTTCATATACCTATATAAATTTATAATTTATTAATTTATTGTCTAAAGAAGACACTAATTGGCAAACTTCAACATCACGGGCACGAATCAAAACTCCGAGCTGCTAATTAATTAGAACTTCAGAGAAACTCCAATAGACCTTTGCTCGACCTGGGAATCGAAACCAAGACCTCTTGCTCAGCAGTCGCACTTACCACTGCTGGGTCAAAAAAGCAATACAGGAAAAGGATTAATTCTTTAGCCAGTGAATCTCCAGTCAATCTCCGTCAGTCAATCCGGAACGTACGTAGTTGGTACGTTCCGGAACCAATTAAATCCTGATATTATTACATTTTATCTAATACGCTTGTAACACACGCCTGAATTCAAACACAGCTCCACTAAATCATTCTTAAATCCGTTGGGTGATCTCAACCGTACTCAATTGCACTATTATCTTCCAAGCATCATTTGAAAAAACAAGCGATAGTTTATTGTTTTTCTAAGAACTATTTCAACATTCTAGACAAATTCAGTTTTTTGCAGAACACGAATGATGAACGGATATTTTTATCAAGATGGAAAAGATAACTATTTAAAGAGAATAAACAATTTTATGAATGTAATATAAAATATCAATCGTCTGTTTTTATAATTAATACTTATAAACTGTTTCTAAATAAAATTTACTAAATCTATAAACTAATCTCTTTATAGATTCAGTAAATTATCCAAAAGAATATGCAGTATGTTTATTGCTTTTAATGAATATTTTTGCATATAATATCATTATTTTGCAAATAAAATTTGCGGTACAATTTTTTTTCAGTCTTCAAGCAAATATTAGTTAATACCTGCTATAAATATAGTATACATACTATAAATATTAGTACATACTATCAACGATATCAACGAGATCCAAACTTGTGTGGTAGATACTACCACAAAATGCGAAAACACGTGGGTAGGACCAGAATTATGTTCTGTAGTTCCAGAGTAATAAAGTGAGGATTCGACTCCAGCATTTAATCAAGTTAAAATGTACTTTAATAACTTCGTAACAAGCTAGAAATACGTTTGCATGTGATTTATTAATGCTTATTTACAGTAACGGTGGATGTTTTCTAGATATGCTCGAGGACACACCTACTTGGTAAAGTATTTTTAGGAGCTGCATAGAATAAAGTTTATTTATTTTGATGACTTAACAACCAGAAAACTACCAGAAATGTTGCATCTTTAACCGGTTGGCGATACATTTGATTCGATATTCGATAATTTTGTTATTTCAGAAGGTATTAGACTGTAGGAGTTTTTTTATTCGTCTGTAAAATATTTCTTCATTCCCACAATGTATATTCAAAACCAGGATAAATAAACACAGTAAGATTTCCATCGTTTAAACACTGCTTATAATTTCAAACAAACAAAAACTTCACCATGTATGTGAACACAAAACAGCTGTTTACAGTTGCCAACGTATTTAAACGGAGTTTACATTCATAAAGCATGCTGTTAATGAATAACAATAACGTTATAATTAACAAACTGCTTCATTGGTCTAGTGGTTGTAAGTGCGACTGGTGAGCAAGAAAGTCTTGTGTTCGATTATTAGATATTTCATGTTTCATTTCACGTGATAATGGGTTTTTCATGAAATTCTTAATAGCAGCTCGGAGTTTTAGTTCTTGTCTGGTTGACGGCAATAGCCTTGACCCCTATTACATAGGACCCAAAACGTACTGGAGAAATGTGGGTGTGCATTAGTACACCTCTGCTTAACGCTTCGGGACGACAGGCGTAATGGAATGATAAGTTTTAATAATATTTAAATTAGGCTAGGCTATGTTTTCTTCGTGTAGCTAAAAGAAGAGTTATCATGATTAACGATGAAACAATCATGTTTTTCTATTGAGACCTTGGAAAAAAAAACTAAGAAGATCTGTCAGCATGAAACGATAACTAGGGCCACTAACTAGTTCTCAAAACATGTGCGAACAACAAATTGTACCCGTAAGACTACGAACTCACGTGTTAAATTGCAATTTTAATTGGAAACTGGTTCCTACAATTGTTTTTTCTTGCACAGGCCTTAAAAGTAAATTATAAGAAGTAAGTAAGTAAATTATATTAAATTATAAGAAGAATCTAGGCTTAAATTAAGTTTAATATGTTGAAATTGAACTTGTGATTTCATTTTCTTTCTAATGAAACGTTTGGTAATAAGAGGATCATGGTACTTCCCTGTGCAAGAGCCTAAAATAGAATAATCTCTTCTGAAAAGTCCTGAAGTAACCAGCGCTCTAATTCATGTTCTCTGTAGGTCTAACAAATTTTCTACCTTATTAGACAAGTTGTGTCATTGCAAAACAATTTCTAAAATGAATTCAATGAACAAATAAGTAGCCTATTTCTACTTAAAAAATCTGACATAAAATTTTTCTTACATTTATTTATTTAATTTTATCAAAGCCAGGTACAGTCTTTACAAATCTGCAACATAAGGGTAAAATTTCCAAAGGAAACAAGCAGCAAAATCATAAGAAAATGACAGTAAATTCCTTTAAAGATGAATCTACTCATAAATCAAATACAGTCATAAATGGATAAAAAAGTCTCAAGTTTTCTAACTATCTCATAATAATTAACACCTCATATGATGCGTGAACATGTAAGCTGCAATTTAGTTCATCTCGTTGCGAGTAAAAAATAATGTGTACACAACAGTCAATCAGTGGCAGCAAAAAGTACAAATTGGTTAATAATTCATCACGTTGATGGAGTTCGTTACACCGAACGGGGCGGCAAGATCCCTGCTTCAGGAAATACGATGTAATAAATTCAGATTTTATTGTACGGCCACGTTGCGTCGTGACACTAGATTTTTACTGTATCGATATCTACGATCTCAACATGATAATAACGTTATAAAACAAGAATGAACCAATCGTAAAACTAAAAGACATGGGTAAACTAACCTAGCTTTTAAAACTACGCAAGCCAAAAGGTTTAGTAATAGATGTTTGTATTAATTACGTATACTAAAACATTTAAATAATCTACTGAGGTGTAGGTCGTCTTGATATCAAAATGTTGATATTTTCCTCAGTCACCATAGTTATTGATGTAAGCGATCCGAAATGTCAGGTTAAATTAATATCAATATACAGCGACAGATCCGTAAAAAAAAATAATTCAATTGATGTTTATTTTAAAACATATAAAATCACCATCAGTGATATTTTTGTAGAAAAAGATACAGAAAAATAATACACATTAAATGAAATAGTAAATAAAACAGCAACGGTTGCTAATACGATTATGTAAATAGTGTTTGATATAAAAGCGCCCAAAGCGAGCTTTAATTCAAAGATTACACCAGATATCTCGCAGTCCACGATTGACCTACATATTAGTGTAACAGCAGTTACCCATTTGTTCCACTTAGCCGGTACTTCTAATCAGCAAATAAACTAGGTAGTAACAAATTACATACAAAACAATGCGGCATTCAATGCAGTGTGATTGCAGAACTAATAATTCTCATTGGTTATTTTTTAGCTCAATACTAAGGCGAGCTTTTTCCCGCGATTTCGTCGTGAAATAAGTAATTTTATTTTACTAAGAAAGTTTATTTTATTTGTTAAAAAAGTTTAGTAACACACCGGTAGACACACTATTGTATTTATAATTTTATTATTATGGATATAGAGTGGATATCTATTAGCAGCTCAGCTTTATGGAAGCATCCGGACGATTGTGTAGTAGTAAAGTCATAATGAAGATAATCTAAAAATAGACCATAAAGCCATATTAATAAGGCGCACAGTGACAGTTCTAATCGACGGTCTCCTAAGGGGATAATGTAAGTTTGAGTTTTGTTTAAATGAAAATGAATCTCGCTCTACGGATACTTTAATCTATAAAATTGCAATTTTACAGTACAGTACAGTATTGCACACATTTGAACAAAGTGAATCCTAATTCCAATTTTCACCGACTCTTTCATAAATCGGATAGCTTTGATGTTTTATGTTATTTTGATGACATTCATACACAGGCCTGCAAATACTGTGTATTGCTCATTCGCTGATATCACCCGATGAAACAGGGACTTTTTAATCAGTCACACATTTAAAAAAATCCCTTGCTTCCATAAAATTCTGTTTTGATTCACATTCCATATCCGCTCTCGATTTCCATGCGTTTCTTGTTACATGTTACATGTGAATGCAAATAAACGTGATATTTTATTTTCATAGGTGTCTTTACAAAGACAAAACGATTGTTGCTGTAATTAAAATTACAGCTAGCCCGTTGTCTGAACAGTCAGTTTTACTGGCTTTTCAATAAACGTCATTGTTAACATAAATATAAGGCTTATATAAACAAATCGCTTCATAAACAGGTTTTTCAATATTCTTGAACGTGCTCTTTTGTGTAGCGCTGAAGCTATCAACCAAAATATTATTATTTTCTCACGATCATGATTTAGCATACTTTTTATTCTATAGCATACAAAAACTAAAATCCCCAAGATATTAAAACTTAAATGCGAAACAGTTCTTTAATAAACCATTTTTCTTCACCAAAACCAACAACATATACATAGTTCTACTTTATTTGGTATCAGTACAATGATAATACCTACATTGTATGATTTTTGACCGTGGCATGGCCTTGAGGCCTTGATACGAGTCTGTTCGTAACATTGTTTGTTTTTCAAACCGGTTTGTGCCGTCGTCGATGTTATAGAGAGGCGTATGTGTATTAATTAACATGTAATTATATGTGCTTTCAATCTAATTAGTGTATGACAGGTTGTATTATTTTGACGTGCCCGGAGGTCGTTGCTTCTACTAGGAACATCTTCTGTGCTTGAGGTATCAATTATTATCTTTCTCATTTCTCTAATTGTTCAGCGATTTAGGGTGTTGCTAAGCGTTTGGAGTGACTGCTTTATGGGTTGGTTTCCCTCTTTTTGATTTTTGGACATAAGACTTTATAGACTTCAACCTGTGTCTATAAATACCGTTTTAAGCGATTTTTTTCTCGGAGTTATAAAAATCAACTAAGATAATCAATTAGGTATTGTCCAGATTTGTATTTCTAATACGTTTAAGTTAAGGTATAACAGTGTATGTGCTAGTTACCAATACCTTGTACCTATATTTTAACAAATTACGTTTCTGTTCTTTGGTTCTTTCTTAATAAAAATTTAAAAATCTTAGCTTAAAATAAGCTAAAAAATACAAAAAGATTGTATAAAGGTAATGCAATATCATCCAGAATCTACTCGCTGTAAAGGGAGAATTCTGGGTTGGGCAGAATTGTCCAATCGATGTTGCTATGTCGCCGTAAAGACATAAGTAACATAAAGAAAGAAAAATTCAACACATCAGGTGGATACCTCGGTGGCTCAGTTGGCAGAGCGTCTGGAGTACCAATCCAGAAGACGCGGGTTCGAGTCCCGCCTGAGGTTGAATTTTTCTTTCTTAATAAAAATTTAAAAATCTTAGCTTGAAATAAGCTAAAAAATACAAAAAGATAACATAGCAATTGTTGCGATTATTTGGTCAATATCAACATGGCATATCACATTGTTTTTCCCGTAGATATTTTTGTTAATCTGGATACTGGTATGACATACAATCAAGGCTGTATCCCCACAGACACACAGACATAGGTGAATTTGATCTACAATCACAGTTTTCCAACAGTGATCCCATGTGATAGGGGGCACAAACTGTGTGCTACTGGGAATTTCAAAGAAGTTCCCAATAATGCTTAATAATGGACTTGGAAATCAAGCTCACAATCTCAGGCACAGCAGCCGGACTTGTAACACTTTATTGAGGATGAACACAAGTATATGTATTAGTGTATTTCACGCACGTGACCAAAATATTACACATTTGCGTCGCATTGGAATGTCTTTGAATATTATTGCTTTTCCAGCTCAAAGACTTCAATTATGAGAACATGCGCCAATGTACCAATCTTCACGTATTGAGATACATTCCATGGATGGCGTATCACGTATACGCATTGATACTTGGCGTAGTGTATTTGGACTTACTAGACGTCCTTTGTGGCTCTTTCTTTTGTTGTTATAGGTGCTCGTAACGGATGTGTAACTGTTAATATAATAATGCTTGAGCTACGCGTCATATTAAGTCGCCATAATTTGAATATTTGGCTTCTTAATTATAACTTTTCAATTTCGAAGGTTGGCAATTATACGATGTTTGCTGTTCAATCAGCATAAGTAACCGTTATTGTAAAAAACAACCTAAATTTTTTTGTCGAACAAATAACAGACATGAAGACAAATATTCCTTTGTCAAAAATGTATTTCAAAGTACACAATACTTGCCCACTTAGTTTGACGTCTTTCATTCATAAACCATTCTACTAATTCTTTAAGCAAATTAAAATCCAACTAATCACCGGATCCCTTAGAAAATTATTTCAAATTGAAAGTTAAATTGGCCGAGTAAATCAAAACATTTTAGAACTTAAAATGAAACAACTTTAACTGACGTGCAAACGTCAAACAAGAATCTAAATAACTTCAAAGGCACCTTGAAGGAGTTTACTGTAATCTTGCGAGAATTAATTTCCTTTCAGCTGTAGGTATTCTTGTCTCAATTGAGAGACAAATTTCTATTAAAGCAATAAAGTACTATAATTTGGAATCAGAATTGTCAAGCTAAATGAGAGTAGTATTGAAAGCTACGAAATAAGGAAGCGTAGCATTTAATAATATAGAATTAATACGACTTCGAAAATACTTTCTTCACTAAATCTCATGAACCAGCTTATGTCATAAGAGTATGGTATTTACTAGTGAGTCTGTTGTGTAAAAAAGAGACGAGACCTTGAACGAAATTTAAGAATACAATTAACTCCTTTTTAATGATTTTATCCTGATTTTAGATCCTTTACGGCATGACTGAGCAGACAGAGGTGCTGGATGTCTTGATGTTATAATTACTAACAGCGACTCTACATTTTTACCAGTCATTGACTATCCGATTATAAGCATATAGCTTTATTTCAATGTCTGATATTTGCGTAAGTGTAATAAATTTGTAGGAGGTAGGGCATAGCGAGATTTCTCGCTCAAATTGAGCTGCCTGACTAGGGAAGTACCTCCGCCTTACAGAAGACCGCAGTGAATCAACAATAGTTGTCTCTCTGCGAGTGAGTAAGGTTACCAGAGCTCATTGGGGGAGTGACTATTCTGACAGCATGGGAATTCCGTTTGCTGTCAGTTCAGTAACTCCCTATATTAAGAAACCTGAACGGTATCTAAGGGGTTTGGCAACGCATTTGCAAGCCTCTGGTGTTGCAAATGCCATGCCATGAGCGGCGTTCATCACATACCATCAGGTGAGCCGCCTGCTGGTTTGCCCCTTATCACCATAAAAAAAAACAAAAGAAATAGATTATAATTATTCAGAAATATTTTTACGTCACGAGGTTGCCGGACACCAAAACATATTTTTTTTAATATAAATTTTATTACACATTAGTGTATTTCAAGTAGCTACATAATTTTTGACGATATCATGCATGAGCTAGCAACAATTTTTTTTATTGGTTTCGATAGTTTTCGTAACTAGGTAACAAAGAAACCTGTATATATTTGAGATACATAATACAATATTTACGTGCGAAATCCAATTTTAAAATTAATTGCCTCGGCCAAAACACAATTAGACACTAACGTTATTGTAACCGGTGACATTTGACATTAATTAGTTATTTGCACGTCAGCCGCTGGGGAGGGGAGAATCGTATTCACCTTGGTCCAAGAGATTAATGATGCAGCGGAATGTTCAATATTAAATCAAAATTGAATGGGGAGGATTCGGCTGGTTCTAATAATAACAGGGTGGGCTCCGAAGGTAATGAGCAATCGAAACATCAATAATTGCTCAATATTTTGTTTGAAGCGAAGTACTTGAGCGGAAAGCAATCTTGTTCATGAACTTTATTCGGTATCGGCAAACTAAATGGAATCTATATAACAAATTGAAATAAGTACCTAATAGATTCTGGGGAACTAGGTACCTATTCTATTGGAATGTAATAAAATATTTTGGTATCCACATTTCTTAAGTTTTTTTTGGAGCGAAATACTCGAGTATTCTTTTCTCTTATGAATATTAGGTACTCACTTGTGGATTTAGAAGAATTCAGAGTCTTCCAGAAAAATATAGTAATGACTAATTGTACTATCATGCATATCGTCCCCAAAGGATTAGGTAGAGGTGTACTAAAAATGTACACATATATATACATATATTGCCGGTATGTTTCAGGTCCCATGTAATAGGGGGCGAGCATTCTTATCGAGCATCTTTCAGGTCCAAACAGCACTAAGTTCAGACCTAGAGAAAACGTTCTTTTGGAATCTAAATAATAATCATACAAATTTGAAGCCAAATGGGACTGCTATTGGGAAACTGGTCCCTAGTTAAAATTTTAAATCAGCTCTCGTGCAAAAATTACTTTCCTTACATGACCTACTTTTATATCCAAGTTTTCGAAGTGAACGACGCAGCTGGCTCTCAGCCAAGCGTTTATTTAATTAAAAAATCTGTTTCGTATGTAAGTGTTGGTGTAAAGTAGCTATCTAATGAAACCTATAAGATAATTTCGGCGTTTTAAACCTCTTTACAAGAATACTCAAGAGAATATCTAGTACAGAAGCACTATAAAGAATTTTAGTAACCTTAAAGAGTCTTGTGTCTTTAAATCCACTAGTTTGGTAAACCAGCTTACGGCGCACCTAATGTTAAGCTGTTACCGCAGCCTATAGACCTTTGCAACACCAGAATATCGCTCAAACATTGCCAACCCTAATATGCGACTAAAAATATAATATAGAAAAATAAAAAATATATTTATGAATAATATATAATTTAATAATACACTAATTATAATCATCATTTATTCAACATAGCCCTACAATATTATTTAGTAAGCTTAAATTAAAGTTATACAATTATACATGGCAGGCAATTTTGATGGTACAGTACTATGTAAGAAGCAACACTAAAGTCATACAAATACAGTGACATATTCATTCGTACCTCCTAGTTTCGTCATTCACAGCTTCACATCGTCGGCCTTTTGATCTCACTCGATTGCTTCGCAACATCAATGCACTCGGATACACTCCGAGATCAAATTAACGTCGGCACATCGACTGCGAAAAGCACTCGTTGAAAACTTCTATTAAACTGAATAATCTTTCACATTTATTTATTAATTCTATGGAAGACTTACAGCTCAACCAACAGAATAAAAGTAGAAGTGTAATAGAAAGCCAATTACAAGTCTTCACTTCTAAAACTGGACTATCAATAAGTGAGATACATTGAAGTTAACCGCACAGTACAGTCAGCGACACAAAAGTATATTGTTTTGTGATTTAAATAAAAGATAAGAAACTAAACAAGCGAACGTAATCATAACTAGAAAAAATATTTTTATTATAATATTTTTGAACTGAACCCATAAAAGCCTATAAAAGTCCATTTTATTTACATATCAATATTTTTTTACACCACGTGTTTGGTAAACCCTAGCTGCCTACGATCCGCCTGATGGTAGGCAGTTACCGGTAGACTAAGTTTGCAAAAAACACCAGTGGTGTCACTCGCACATTGCCGACTCTGGAAAAACCATTACACTTCCATTTTAAACAATCCCAAACATAAGGAGCGTTTTAGGTTTCTTAAAACAGGGGAATTGCCATGCTGTCAGAATAGTCACTCACTCAAGAGCTTTGGCAAGTTTACTCACTCGCAGAAACACTACTATTGTTTCACTGCAGTCTTCTGTAAGGCGGAGGTATGTAAGTACTTCTGCCTTACAGCCCAGCTCAATTAGAGCGACAAATCTCGCTATACTTTCTCTAAAATAATTAATTATGACAATATTAATTAATTACCCAAATTATATCTTCTTAATCAATGATTAAAAGAGCTTGTAAGATTTCCATCGTTACTGATAAATGTTGTGCAGAAATATTAATTAGTTATTATAGAAATACGTTAATATTGAACGTCTACTATAAAATTATTGTTTTGTGGAAGTAAAGTGAGATTTAGCTTGATATGGTAGATATGGCTTGCCCCGATAAGTACATATGTATTAAAAGCTGCCTTCTGCAGTAAGGGCCCAGGCTTTGAATCCCAATAGGACCAAACGTTTATGGGATGAGCACGGCCATTTAAACCTGAGTTAATGATATTTCTATGGACAATATGCATGTCATATATGAAAGTTCTATGTAGTTTATCAACCATCTAGTATCCGTAACACAAGCTTCGTTGCTTGGCTCGGTACAATATAGAGCTATAATAATTTATTTATTTAAAGTAACTTGACTCACTCTTGTTAGTAACAATAATTCTTATACCTATGTTAGTATTCCTATTAATATAACAATACTCTCACAAACACTATCACTGCCACTCTCTTAACACTGAGGTGGACAGCTTGCAGCAGCGACTCACATACAGACAATGAAAATTTCATAATATATTTTTATTTATCGTTATTTAGCAATAAGACCTCCATTGCATCCTTATTTGGAAGAAGACATTATTGTATTCTAACAACAACGTAAATAGGTATTAGATAATTATATCTAATATCATTATTCTAATGTTCATAATGATGTCGGTACTATTTATAAAGCATATTCTGCCTTAGTCCTACAGAATACGGATATTCAAAATAAATGACAGTAAGCCACCGCTACGTAATATAACAAGACAGTTGGAAGGAAAAATAAGAATAACAGAATATTCCATTATGTTCTACAGTTATTTTATTGTATACAGTCTATTTATGAACGCTGCCGCAGCGCGCTCAGTCCAAAGATGCACTCAAGAGCTAAATGTCAAGATCGTGGTCAGTGGGAAACTTAAGATAGACGCGGGGCCGAGGGAGTTTCTATTTGGTCTTATTCAAGAAGTTAAATGTAAGATTAATTAGGTAAAATGTTAAGATGCTATTTAAACAGCAAGTCAAAAGTTGATATTTTATAACAATAACAAGCAATTCTACGTATGTAATGAAATAAGATTGCATCTACCGGGATATGTTGACAGCGGGATATGTTGGCTAACAGAGAGCATATACCGATAGAGCATAGATCGGTGTATTCTTAACAGACTTGTCCGAGTCTGTTAAGAATACTGATTCCTAGAGATGAGGTGCGTATAGGTCCCGTCACGAGTTTAGAGCTCTGGCCTTGAATGCGCAGATATCATTTTTTGGGTCCGTTTGGCGGGGTGTGCGGTGTGCGGCGGGTAAGCGGCCAGTGCCGGCGCCGTATTGGTGTATCGCCCAAAGTACATTCACGCACATATTGCTTTCGTATTTTTTCATCGTCTTGACCTTTTACCTTTCAACAAGTAGTTCCAGTCGCATCCATCTACTAACTTCAACTTCCTTAATTAACGACGATTTGATGAAAGGAATAGGATTATTGCCAAATGATTACAATTTTTTTTTTTTTAATATAATTGATCATAGATAGATAGATAGAATATACTTTATTGTACACCAATAATTAAAAAACACATTACATTAATTTTATTATTGATTATGTAATATTGATTCTATAGGTATCTACAAAAATAATAAATTATTATTTTTATAAAATAAACCGTGGTTATATTTTATGTTTCTCTTTTAAAATACCTATATAAAACTTCTATTTCTTTTCCATTAAAAGTAACAACTCAAGTTAATCTTACTTTTCTAAAAACTCTTCGTAATATATGTGAGCACGAGTGTACGACATGCGCAAGTCTCCCCACTACTTTCGTCGAGCGCTCTAAACTCGTGACGGCACCTATACCTACATGTTGTAGGTATTTGTATCCAGATGCAAGACATGGGTACAAAACAAGAAAATATTATGTCCATAACATAGTAGGTAAAATACCATCACGAATGTCGTCCCCGAAGCGATGCGACGACCCGTTTAGCTTAGCGGTAGTTAACGCTGCCTGCTGTGCTATAGGTCCTTCAAATCCCGGTAGGGACAACAAATGTTTGTGTGATGCATGCATCAATATTTGTATCCGATTCATGGATGTATCTATATACAATATGTATGTATTTAAAAATAAATTATATATTATGTACCTAGTTGGTATATCAACTATATAGTATCCGTAACACAAGCCTCGTTGCTTACCACGGAACTAGATGGCGCTGTGGAATAATGTCCGGAAATATTTTATTATAAAAAAAGGGATGGTTAGAGGTCCAAATGTTCACTTACGATGTGTATGTGTGAACTAGAATAAAGCAAAAATAATTAAGTAGGTAATTTATAATTAATCTATCACTAAAACTATCGCTAAATATTTGATAAATATTCTTAAGATACTGCCAAGAACAAGATGAAAAGATTACAAGAAGATGGAAAGGAAGCAATTAAAAGCGGTCAAAGTAATAACTTTAATATTAATATACATTTGATTGGTAGCATTGATATTTTTAATGAGGTCGATATCGCAGTATAGTATTTTCCTCTTTATCATGCGATGAAAAGGGAACAGATAAACCGGCAATAACAAGCGCCCTGTATTGATAATTGAAAATATATTAATTATAGTTTTTAACGTAGATGATATGGAATGTTTTGTATCACTTTGCACCGTTTGATTGATATTTATTTTAAATAGTAGACACGTTACATGTAGTTATGTAAACTATATAATAGTACTAGTAGGCTGTAGGTTTATGTAATATGTTATATTTATTTTCTATAACCAAACTTACATAATAATTGAAGGGAAAATCTAAACATTTCTTAAGCATGTCTAGTTGTCGTGTATTGAATTGTCCACTTCGTAAATTGTTAGGCATTAAATATATAATTACTTTTGTGCTAGGTAATTAATATAGTTAATTAATTAATCGCATTTGCAAGCCTTCAGGTGTTGCAAATGTCCATGGGCGGGCGGCGGTGATCACTTACCATTAGGTGAGCCACCAGCTCGTTTGCCCCCTTATCGCAATAAAAAAAAATGTATTGACAACGCAATAACTTTTTTCAATATAATTATTTAAATAAACTTACACATACAAAATAAATAAATTACAGTTTCTTACACATACGCAAATACTAAAACTGGTAGTTTTATTATAATGTTAATTACGGTTTTCAAATTGGTAATGGGGTACAATAGTTTGTCTAAATATTATTGTCCGTGACAGACACGGAAACGTGTATCGTTTTGCTAATTTTGACCCAGAAACAGTATCGTGCAAACTAAAATCTACCAGCAAATACCAGGGTATCATAAGCCACTAAGCATAATTGGCCCGCCGTCAATGTTGAGTGCATTATTCAAATTTTTCAAGGGTTCGTTGGCACGTTGCCGGTACTTATCAGACGGTGCCTACTCGCCACCGACACAACACCGCCGCAACGCACTTGCCAAGTTAAATGTCAAGATCGTGTTTGCCAAGGATTTTTCGAGGCCAAACTGTCTAGTACGTCAGGAAGATAAAAATGGTAAATATTAAGTGTGTACCGCTCACTTTTTAATTGCTGTTATGTTTAAGGAAATGCTCGGTTCAGTCGAGATGATAAGACGCAATTTTTGAAAGGTTAATTCGTAAAATTAGCAGATGACGCGTCTTTTTCAATCAAATAAAATATACCGAGATAAAATCCGTAAAAATGGTGATCGGTTACACTTACGCGAAAATTAGACATTGAAATTTTACAATTTTACCGCAGTGGGTACCTGCCTATACATATAAATGAATAATATAAATTATATGTCGACATGATGGATAATTTAATCATTCATAATCACGTAAAAAATAATTGAAGCTCTTATTTATACAGATCTCAAAATATCTGACCTAATTGTAATCATCCGTTGAACTGCAATAAACATAACTGAAAGTACCTGACTAAATATTACCTAACTTGTAAATTGCTGTAGTTTTCAACGCGATGTTTGTCTTCTTCATTATAAACAAATAAGCTCCTATATTTAAGAGCACTGCATCGACCTATTTCGCCAAGAGCCTGTTATTTACAACAGTGCAGAAATAACGTAACAGATTCATCTCAGATTTCTCCCAGTCCCAGGTGAGCAAATAGTCTCATCTATTTTATATTGTTGAGCACTGATTGCATTTTCTGACCTACATTTCAGTGGTTGCAATTCCTGGGGCGTTCTAGTGTGATGGAATAAAATGATTAATACTTAAATAAGGAGTACAAAGCAATCTAAGAACGAAGACGTGTTGAAATAAGCACGGAAGAAGAATATACTGTGAGTGCAAGAACTAATGAAGAAGCAAGCACACAAACATTTCCAATTCGATAGTGTGATCATAACATTTATGACATAAAATACAAGTTGTCATTTTTGGTAAAATTTTGTCAAGGAATGATCCGGAAAATTATTTAATCATCACAAAGAATCAGAGGGATCTTGAGTTATTAATACACGACTTAGGTAAAGTTGCATGTAACCATGTCGACGTTTTATAAAACTGTTTCGTTAAAACAGTTATCGTTATTTTAAATACAGCTTTAATCTGTAACAAATCAAATCAAATCATTTATTTCAATTAGATCAATACAGGTGCTTTTGAATTATCGAATTAAATTGAATTTAGATGCACGGTTCCAAAAGGTAGGTCTTATGGAGAAGAACCGGTAAGAAACTCCATAGAATAAGACAACATAACATAACACGACGTAACTCCATAGAATAACACAAAATAAGAGTGAAATAACATTAAGTATTATTGAAGACGTAATATTAATAATGGAAACGGTTCAGGCCTTGTTCTGTCTATAACCCTGATAAAGTATAATATAATAACCTAAATCTAAATTGACATTAGAATATTTCTAATTACTTCTTCTGGTGTTTGAACATTTATAAAGTACTTCAATTGTCTTCCAACATTTCTATCTTTGTCACGCTAATAGTTGTTTTACTTCTTTCATTTCAAAATTATTATGAAGGGTTTTTAAATATTCACAAAAGGGCGTCTATCTTTCTGTCTTCTATTCATCTATCTTTTGTTTTAATTACATCCAAGACAAAGTCCTAGCGTATTTCTCATTAAAGTTATTCAGATCATATTTCTAATACTTGGCATAACTCGACGTTCCATAAATTCAACTATGCTAAATAATAACAGCATTCCTTTAATTACCGGCGCTCTGTTTTGACCTTAATTTGTAGCGAAATATCTTGTAAATGCTGTGAAATGAAATGAAATGAATGAAATGAAATGAAATGAAATGAAATAATTTATTTGCTTTGAATGTAGGTACAAAAAGGTGTTATGTAATAGAAAGATCCAATACATTCTACCGTGAGGCATGCAAAATTTCAATAGTAGAGTTTTAATAATTGTATATAAACCAAACATTAAATTTATATCAAATGATTAAAATAGTCAATAAAAAGTATAAATCATTCAATTTGTAAATGGATTCAGTGTTAAACAATGATAAAAATAAGTTAATAATTAGTCAAAAATACAATGTCAATAATGAGTTAGTAATTAATTAGTCAAAAATATAATGTAAGTAACAAGTTATATTATTAATTAGTTAAACAATACAATCAAAATCTGAAACAAATCAATAAGAAACCACGAGGAAAATCATCGTTTATAAATAATTATATGGATTTGTCATTTAAAAATTCATCTATTGAATAATAGCATTTTTCAATTAATAATTTATTTAATTTCTTTTTAAATATTTGTAGTGTACAATTTTTGATCTCATCAGGTATTCTATTGTATATCACTGGGCTCATATGCAAAATATTCTTTTTCAGCAGTGCTGTTTTAAAATTACCTTTATGTAACAGATTTTTATATTGAGATCTTATTAATGTTGGCCTTGTTGAGTGATCAATATGTGAACAAAATAAATTTTGATTACCTTTTACAAATAGAGCCATTTCTAAAATATAGAGCGATGGAAAGGTTAGTAATTTCAGGGATTTAAACATAGGAACGCAGCTATCTGTTGATTTTTTTCCGGTCATCGATCTAATGCAATATTTTTGGGCTCTGAAAATCCTTTCTCTCTCACTGCAATTACCCCAAAAAACTACTCCGTATCTTAAAACAGAAACAACGAGACCATGATAAGCTATAATAATCGTGTCAGTGTTAACTTTTTTTGTCAAGTTATATAATATGTATGCAGATTTGCTTAATTTCTTGCAGATTTCCTCAGCCTGTGGTTTCCATGTCAATTGATTATCAATTATTATACCTAAAAATTTTGCAACGTTTGTATTGTCTACGCTATGTCCGTTGTATGCTATAGTCAAAGTGTCGGGACGTAAACGCTGATAAAAATGCATTACTTTAGTTTTTTTCAAATTAATAATTATGCATTTTGTGCATTTTGCTTTAATGTAGGACGCTGAAGATGCGCTAGTTCCACAGATACTGAGGCTGAAATGGACCCTAGCATTGGTCTTTGGAAATACCAGGCTATCAGAACCGAGTTGCAAACATACGCAACAAGGGTGACTTGAATATAATAGAAGACTTGAATATAATAGATCACAAATCATGGGCTTTTAATTTAAGTAGGTACTTATGGCTTTTCTTTTTATTGATTTTGCATCTCAAATTACGAGAGTAAAGTTAGTTTTTTCTATACTTTAGTACAGAAATAGGGTAAGGCCGATAGGTATGACCTAAGAAATCAATGTTATTTTATTATTCTATCGACAGGCTAGAAAGCGACACATATATTTTATTGACAACCTGAAAAAAATACAAATAAGGGAATAAATCACGAAAACGTCTCTCTAATTGCCATTTTATTGATTACAAATCAACGTACAAAGTTCTAAAAATAAATCGGTCGTTAGTGACAGGTCGGGTTGCTCTGTTGCTCATCGTTAACCTAGAAATAAACAGTCTGCTAGAGATAGTCAGGTCTTTCGGTCACCTACTGTTACTAATGATATTAAATAGTTGCTTTCTGAACTCAATAGACATCTTAAGACATTTTAGTAGACATCTAGGTACAGTCGTAAACACATAGATTTTCCTAATCGATGGAGCTTACAGCAGTGTAAAGATGTTAAATTTCATCACCTACATATTAAATTACATTTAATACCCACTGTTATTAAATATCAGTTCTTAGTAACCGACGATACCAGTATCGTTGTTGTAAATAATCATTTACTTAATTAATTAATCTTTAAACTTTTTGTCAGAGATTTTTACTATGACAATAATGATGAGATAGGGAAAGGTTTAATAATAATAATAATATGTTTATTTCAAACCAAAATCCATTTGTTACAATTTTGATTAAATCTATGTTTTTTACATAAAATGGAATACTTAATTAATAAAAATAGTTTTATTTAACCAGTACTCTCAACCAGCTCCTCATAACATCTGAGTCGTATATTTAAATTATAGTTCTATAAATTGATATAGGACAGATAGATCACGCGTACACGCCGCAAGGGCTATGTAGGTACCTACCTACTACATTTTTTCATTATTCACAGCCCTATTAGTATTACGCAATAGGTACTATGCAATTTGTACTGGACTAAAACCTGTCATTTTCGTGGTAAATAGGGAATCGGGATTCGGGAATTCCATTCAATGTTATTTTTTAGCCCGAAAGTACCTGGGTGGTCCGTAAAAATCATACACGTGGCGGTCATTAAAGAAACTAACCACCTAATTACCTGCAAGGCAGAAAATTATTATATATTCTGTACCTAATAAGGTGATAGGTGACATTGACCAATTCATGAGTATACCTTTCAAGTTTTGCAGATTGCAAGTCTGGCGGCACGCAACAATTGAGTTTCTATTGTCAATAGTACCTAGGTACCACTGAATTCTCTAGTAATTTCCGATACTAATGATAAAATACACTTCATCAAATTCCTACTTACGATATTGTTACGACATCGACCAGCTCTACATAACAATAGATACCGGTTTACTAACACTACAATGACTTATAAAAAACACAGCCCACAAACCTTGGCAATGACACGAAAGCGAAGTGTGAAGTTTCTTAGCCGACACGGGGAAATCCGCTTTATAAAAACTGGACTTTACATCAAATAAGGACCGGATTTGCGCCGATGTCGTAAAACTGGAGAAAGTTTTGCATTCTTTCCGATACCTATACAATACTTGCAATTTATATCTTTGGATGTTTCATTGAAGTTGAAGTTCGATTCGTTCGTCGCTGTGAGGGTTAATTAAGTTTAGCGGGTTCATATTGGCTGCTTGAGATTTATTAGGTATATGTTAAATATTTTTTACGGTCTTTTAGTCTTTATATAATATCATAAAACAGGTCTAAATACCAATTGGGCAGGTAACCTCAAGGAAAAGTTAGGAAGAACTGGTAGTGAATGTAAAAAACTACAAAATTACCCGGTTGTTATGGGAAAACAAATGCAATAATGTGGTTGACATTCATTCAAACGTCACAATAAAAAGTAACAGCTGCAGTTATGAGTTGATGACCAAATGCTAACAAATACTAGGTTCGGATCCTAGTGTTTGTACACGTCTTATCGTAAATACAAGCGGCGCATTATTAGGTTATCCAACGTGATTTATCTAAGTATAAACAACCCGGTCGCCAGTAGAAACCGCACGGTAACAATATAGTACTAACCTTCTATAGCCACGACGTGGTCCCTTATCTGCTGTGCCAGCAACGGATCAGCTACCAGCTCCACAAGATCGTAGAGAGCGTATATGGAAGGATGCACGCTTTCAAATCTCTGTATCTCCTGTCGTATAGACAGTGACGTGTTGAGACACGCCTGGGTATGTTGCCTGCTACACATCGTGCTTCTGTACCCCAGCATTGAGCCAGCAAACTTTGATTATCACACCACTACACTGGACGTTGCATTCTACCAACGCTTGGTGAGCGATCCACGCTCATTCGAAAACTTTACCGAATATCACTATTACGTTCACAAACGTATATTCAACAAGCGTAGTACACAATAAACACTTTACACTGTTATTGTATTGGTTTTGATTGTGATGTAAATAAAGTAAACAACCAATCAACGCGTGTTGTACTGACAGCGGCACGAGTCAACCACCCGGCGGCCATTACCGAACTGTGGCGTTCCGTTTAGCCGACGTTCGCGTGTGGCCGACCGAAGGGGAGTTGTCAAAATAAAGATCATTCTGATAAAAGCGCCATCTATTAAAACGTAGCTAAAACTTTAACGCAGTGGAGTTACTGTAAGTTAGTGTAAGTATAATTTAATAGATAGCGCTGTTTAATAATTTTAAAAGTAATATTTATTTTAACGATTACAATTATTATTATTACTTTTAAAATTATATGCATTAGTTACAAATTATTTACCTTTTTTATGGATAGTACAGCCACAGATTTTTAATTCCATCTACGAATACAGGAGATAGAACGTACGTTTCGACCAACTTTATTTTTTCTTTATACCACAACAGGTCGTTATATGCGGTCATATTATATAGCAACAAAAGGGGTTTACTAGCACATTACCTGAGCAGCTATTTATGGCTTTTCAAACCGGACTAAGACAATAAAATAAATGTAGAGAGACACCATACTGTCTCTGGCAAGAACATCATCTGTCTCTTGGGAGGTTTTAACCGATTTGTCCAAATCTTTCTGTTACGATAACAATAATAACTATACCATTTTTAACTACCACACTACTACTGCTAGTACGTACTTACTGTGTATATTTATTGTATTATAAATATACTTAATAATAAACCTAATTCGATTTGGTCGTCATCAAGGTTTTTATTTCCATGCTTATATTATTCGGTTGTATAAAGACTTGTTAGGCGATTATCAAAAGGATTAAAAGGCGGGTGTTTTTGTAAACATCACCAGGACGCCCTAGAAGGATCGATGTTCTTGTTGACGACCTGATTGGCGCAGTGGCTGAGCGATCGGTTTGTGCATCACGGGTTGCGGGTTCGATCCCCGCACGGTGCTAATATTTGTACGTTATACAGGTAGTTGTTCCGGGTCTGGGCGTTTGTGTAGGTATGTGAAAATTTGTGTTTGTAAACGCACCCACGACACAGGACAAAATCTTAGTGCGCAACGTTTAAAAAAAAAAGTATTTCACAAAGGCCAGGTAAAGTCAGTGCCGGATTAAGGTAATGGGATGCCCTAAGTAATATTCCTGGTGGGGCTAAAAAAAGTTCATCCCACATAAATTACCAAAACATAACAAGACAACTTTAAAAGTGGGATGATTTTTTATTTTTTTTAGCCCCAGTATCCTTGATCGCGCGATCCTCTCAAATGAAAGGACACCCGTGCTCAGCAGTGGGACAGTAATGGGTTGATGATGATGATGATGATGATGAAACCTTAACTAAAAATAACACTGAAAATTCGGTGTAATTATGCTTATTTTTAACGTGGCTTTTCAAAGTTACTTTCGTATTTATCGTTTGACGAAGAAGAAAAACGTCGTGAGGAAACTTGCATACTTGAGAGTTTTTTTTTCCGATGGCTTGTGAAGTCTGCTTTCCCTCACTAGGCTGGCGGACTATAGGCTTGGTAGACTATAGCCTAATCCTTCTCAAATGAGAGAAGACCCGTGCCCAGCACTGGGACATTCAATGAGTTGATGAATATCTTGAACTACTAGTCGCATTAAAAAAAATCCTTCTGCAATGCATAGCCCGATTGTTAAGGAGGTATATAAGATGTTTAGTATCACGCTACGACACTTAGGAGACGAGCAAAATGCAAAAAATAATCGTGGAACGCAGTAAGTCTACTATAATTAGGTATGTAATGTAAACGTGCACATATATACATATATCTACTTGTACAAAGACATCTGTTTATATGGTACCTTCCCTTTGTTTGTAAATTGATTGTGGGTACTCTCAAGGTTTAACTGCATTCTGTTACCGTACATTTATCTCGGTAAATTGAGTTAAAAATAACTAGTAGGTAGCTATCTGTGTATATACCTATCTGTACAGTTCTACATACGTATGTCCTACCACATATTATGGGAGTTTCAATAAAATATTTATTGGATTCAAAAAGTAGCTAGTAGTAACAAAATTAGACCAGGATCCCGGTCGATTCGATTTCCGAGTAAGGCTGTCTGGGATCAATACATACATAGATTTAGTCGTAAGTGGGACTGCTCTGTTTATTGAGTTTTCTCTTGGAGTCTATCTACTAGGAGTTTGGATTCATGCCCGGTTGATGGCAATAAGCTCACCCCTTATTTCCAACGTTTTTTCTTTCTTCTTATTACTTGAGACCTAAATCATACCAGCGAAAAGTAGATGTACATTAGTTTACCTCTGCCTAACCCCTCGGGGACGAAATGCGTGATGGTATGTTGAGAGTATAAATACACCTGTAGATGACACGGAATCTTCTTCTAATCGTGTCAATGGCTGAACAATATTTGAGTAACAAGAGGCCACTTCTTGCGTTAGGCGTGATCAGACAGAAATCGTCCTACGAACGGATTTTGGGGCTCAAGGGACATACCAAAACGTGCGTACGCATGACATAACATATATAACATACATTCACGCCTGTCGTCCCCGAAAGGTAAGGCAGAGGTGTACTAATGTACACCCACGTTTCGCCAGTATGTTTTAGTTCCCATGTAATAGGGGGCGAGCCTATAGCCATTAACCGCGCACGAATCCAAACTCCGAGCGGCTACTGAGAATTTCACAGAAAAACCCAATAACACCTTGCTCGACCTGGGAATCGAACCCACGAGGCAGAACGCACGACGTGCCTATATATTCCTACGTCGCGACGCTCCGAGCTGACAATGTTCTTAGCTGCTAATGGGCTCCGGCCCTGACCGTGACCGAGTTAAGTAGCCAATGTCCTAGTTCTTACGATCTACGTCTTAGTTTCTCAGCATCTTTCAGTATTTTTTTCTCGCAGTTATCTTTCTGGGAGAATCCCCGCCCATTAAGCAGAGGCTAATTATAGCCTAATCTATTTTCAACCCCCATCGCAAAAACGAAGGGGTGTTATAAGTTTGACGTATCTGTGTTTCTGTCTGTGGCATCCCGAACCGATTTTGATTTTGTTTTTTTTTTTAAAGTGGTTTGAAAGGTTTGAAAGGTGAGGTAGACGGGAGGGTTCTTACTAAGAACCCTCCCGTCAGCATAGCTAAGAACTTCTTAGCTATGTTTGATGAAAATCGGTCCAAGGTAACCGCCACAAAAAATGTCGGGGGTTTTAAATTTTCTAAATTTATTTGAAGTTTTGACTAAATCCTTCTAATATTAAAAAGGCGAAAGTTTGTAAGTGTGGGATGTTTGTTATTCTTTCACTTAAAAGCCACTTAACGGATTTGGATGGAATTTATCATACAGATACAAACGTAGTGTAGGACGGCCGCCGGCCAGGTGAAACGACGAATTGTGCAAGGCAGCTGGCAGGGACTAGAGGAAAAGAGCCGAAGATCGAGCTCTGTGGCGTTCACTAGGGGAGGCCTACGTCCAGCAGTGGACGAATATAGGCTGATGATGATAGAATTATGTACACAAAAGTTTTAGCATCTGGAGCCGAACTAGGGACCTAGGTACCCGTATTTCGACGTACAGCAAATGAGGTTTCTCAAATTCATTTTACAATACTATTGAGTATCTATTATTTATTTATGATTAGTAGTTTTGATCTATAGATGAATTAATATTATCTTCTGACGGTATCTAGCTTTTTCATTAGCACGAAGAGCATAAGAAGCTCGATATAGGCTTCTCTACTTACTGCCTGTTTGAAGAGTACACATTAAGTGGAGAGTTTTCTCAACCATCCCATCGAAGGTGTGTCGTTAAATACCACATTAAAAATGTTATGTGTGTGTTTCTCCAGAGCTCCGTTTAAGAGATCCGTAAAGTATTAAGTTTTAAATTCTATTGTCATATTATATTAGACGCTACCAACTAAATGATCGTTTTTGGATTATGAAAATCTAGTCCAGCTATTACCCGCGCCTTTGTCTGCGTAAAATTAGTAATTTTATCCGCGTACCAACTTCCTAACCCTTCTTTTTTCCTTTTAAAGGATGATTCCGGGATGAAAATGCTATCCTATGTCCTTCCCTGGATCTCAAACTATCCCAGTATAAAATTTCATCTAAATCGTAGTATTTACTGTGCTAACTGTCTCATTGATCTAGCGATTTTAAGCGCGACTGCTGAGCAAGAGGTCTTAGGTTCGATTCCGCGGTCGAGTAAAGCCTTATTGCATTTTTCTATGAAATTCTGAGAGATGGTATGTTTGTATAAATATTTAGTCCAAGATCCTATGCCTACGCAGCATGTACGTAGACGACTAGTTACTATGTATTATTTGATCGTTATTAGTGATGATTTGTATAAAGTCAGACGTTTACCGGTATTCTCAGTACCGTCATCATCTTGTTATCATCCCGCGCATGTTATTAAATTCAATCGAGGGGAATAGGTTGTAATGTGACGCCAGTGGGCGATGAACTAACAGGCATTATGTAATATATAGGTACTAATCTTATATATGGCAAAGATTTGATTTTTGCTCTTGTGTTTCTTGTTTGTTTGTTGACAAACCAACATGAAATCAAATCGTTGCTCTTTAAAAGCTTATTTAATAAAAGGCTTTAACTATTAGAATGCTATATATTTAAATAAATAAATATTATTTATATAAATATATAGCATTCTAATAGTTAAAGCCATGGAATAAAGCTATAGTTTATTTTAAATAATCAATTAGGGATTAAATGCCCTTGCGAAGCTGGGGTGGGGCGATTTGTAAGACAACCGGCCAAGTGCGAGTCAGACTACGCGTACGACGGGTTCCGTACAAAATTAGGCAAAAAAAGTAGTTTATTGTATGGGAGCCCACCTTAAATATTTATTTTCTTTTGTTTTTAGTATTTGTTGTTATGGCGGCAATAGAAATACATAATCTGAAAATTTCAACTGTCTAGCTATCGCGGTTCATGAGATACAGTCTGGTGACAGAAAGACGGACGTACAGACAGCGAAGTCTTAGTAATAGGGTTCGGTTTTTACCCTTTGGGTACGGAACCCTAAAAAACGAGTTTCTTTGGTTTTATTATAAGAAGTGGAAATACGTTCTAAGAATAACCAGCACTTTTGTCTTAATGAGATGGAGATTTTAGGAGATAGATGACACTATGCATACATGTTATGACATGGACCCTCTCACACCTAAAAAAATATATAATATATGACGAACTTGGATTTTTCTAAGAAAAAAAATTACGACAACTTTCCAAAATAAAGACGATTTCACACATCTCACATTATATCTATTCTCTTAGAATGTAGGTAACGCTGACGACTCATAGAAAGAAAAAATACTTGTGTGTTCTAACGGTCTATTTACAGGAAGAAATATCATTTATCATTTGAAGGTTTTTGTCTAGTGTGTTTCTAGGAATTCTAGGCCCAATATTAGAAGCATTCCTCTATTTAACGGAGCATGAAACGGCTGGCTATACAGAACAACCTTATAAATCTAAGCCATTTTGTCCGAATAGACAGCCGATGTTTGCGAAAAGGAACTGATAAAATGTGCTTTGGATGTGAATTTCTATATTCTAGAAAAGTCACAAACAAATATATTTTTTTATGCTCGGAAAACTTCCCGAATAGTTTCCGGAGCCGTTGGTATTTGGGAGCCATATTACAGACTCAATGATGAAGTGATAATATGATATAATATTATAATTTTGTCAATATCGAAGGAATCGAGAATCATGTCCCTTGGGAACGCACTCGGAAGGTACCCGTGTGTTCAGCAGCTCTCCACAGCTACAACTGATATATTTTTTATATCTATTCTTTATTCAAAATTCATTCCGCACCAATTTAAATCTATCAACATCAGCCAGCTCCAATTCGATCGTCGCGACAACCGAATTCGTTCCATAATTAAATACTTATTCACAAGTTATATCGATATTATTTTCTGAATAGCAAAAGTGTATTTATTTCACAACGATACACTAGCATTATATTTTTTTTAATCGAATGTAATTTATTGAAACTTTCGTTCTCGATCAGATCCAGCAGTGACAATCGGACTGTCGCGTTGAGCGGTCGCTCCGCACGTGAACTAAGTGCTGTGATACACATGTAATTGGTCGTCATGTCAAAACTCAAGGTAATATTGATAGGAAACGTGCGAAACTGGCGAAAAACTTAATGATAACAGCCTTGGTACATTATCTCGCGTGGATGCCTTTTTAATCACAGTTTAAAGTTAATTAAATTGTTACAGTTGTTTTGATTACGTTTGTGTGGTTTTGTTGTACGATCTCGCTTCTGTTTGTTTACTGTGTAATGAGTTCGTATTTGTGTTCTTTTTTCAAATATTCCACAGATAATTTAGATGGTTTCTTGAAGTTAAGATTGCTTTGTTTAATGTTGTTGATTAAATTGTTATGCGTCTCAGGTAAATTGCGCCGGTTGCCTATTTTGCAAGCTACGCTTTTCAATATAATTATTTACTTCACATAATGTATAGTACGGTTGGTATATTATTACGATGTTTTATTATTATTTCAGTATAGTAGACTATTATAACATGACGCTTGTAATTACGAGGAGTTAGACAGAGGTGTATTTATAATTATACACCATTATTTCACATGTTTGCAAACAGGTTCTATGTAAAATTGATCGAGTCTGAAACTGTTATTTTGAAATAACATAGTTTCATAAATAAATTCATATATTTATGTTCTATTTCGGCCATTTTTGTTCGCTTAACCTAGGAATAAATCTCAAGAATTTGTTATAGCTTAATGATGTAATCAGGGACTGCTAAGTCATAGAACGTGAGTTCGAAGACAAGGCAGGCAGATATGTGTTTTTTTTAAATTATTTACTTACTTATTAATTGCCAGTTACCTACTAAAACCATATGAAATCTGCATGCATTAGGCATGTTCTCGACGACATGTACCTATAGTCTGGCAACCTACGCTAGGTCAGCGCGATAGACCATAGCCAACCTAAGAGATCCGCGCCCAGCTGTGAGACAGTAAATATAGGTTAATGGGTGACAATCTCACAAACATAGTAAGATTAAACTTTCAATTTTCTTATGAATATCTATGATACTGGCTAGACGACGTTTTATTACGGGAAATACGTTTAATTAGATTCCCATTGTTATGCACACCACAATAGAATCACAGTAAGTATAAAGTTGTTCAGTTGCTGGCTGTTTCTCAGCCTCAATTTAAACCTTCTTTTATTAAATTTGAACAAATCCAAATCCCTACTCTAAATCTTCTTCTGTATCGTGTACTTGTAATGAAAAGCCTGTATTATCCTGTTTCATCATCAGCAGCACTGCTGAGACGCGTCACTCCTCTCATATGAAAGAAATTAGGGTATAGTTCACCAAACTAGCCTAGTGTGGATTGTCAGACTTCACACTATCGAGAAAATCTTTCAGTCATGCAGATTTCCTCACGATATTTTCCTTCACCTATTAAGCATGTAATCTTTCATGTAACTGTCACTGTTGTGAGCTTTAAGATCGAACTCGGTAAATTTGACTTCACATTCCACTGGTCACACCACTAAACTATCTATCACATTTATTTATTTACCTATATTGAACTCGCAACCCATAAGCCCAAAAGCTTTATCACTCACCAACAGGGCCAATCGAACCGTCAATGAAGTGATATTTACGCCTGGATGTGTAACTGGAGCTGTGGTAGCCTAGCGGTGTGACCAGTGGACTGAGATGTCAGAGGTCTCGAGTTCGAACCCAAGGCACGCAACACTGAGTTTTCGGAAGTTGTGTGCGTACTTATCACATGCTCAAATGGTGAAGGAAAACATCGTGAGGAAACTTGCATGCTTGAGAGAATTCTCATGGCATGTGAAGTCTGCCAACCCGCAGTAGGCTAGCGTGGTGGACTATAGCCTAATCCCTCTCAACTGAGAGGAGACCCGTGCCCAGCAGTGGGACATTAATGGGTTGATGATGATGATGTAACTGGACTGGTGTCATTAAGTCATGGACTGCATTGCCCTTTATTTTAGAGGGCTTTTAGGATAAACATACAACAAAAGACAGGTTATTTCGACCTAACAAATGACCATGAAATGAACATGATATAAAAGGAAATTCTCCATACTAATAATACCCACTAAGTAATCACTTTATAAGCAGCCCATTCTGTTATATAGTTTTACGCCTGTTTTGTATAAATAACCGGTTTCATTATATTGTGTGTATTAATAATGCGTATTATGTATGCCAGTTTTATTTTAACTGATATAAAGTAACTGAAGAATAAATACTATAAATATATTATTAATGAAAGGATTTAAATGCGGACTAAATAAAGTAGGTCTTATCAAGCTATTCAAACTCTATCTTACAGTCTACTGAACCATCCAGATGAAAGCTGAATAACCAGCATTCTACAGTAAGCAACATCCATTAGATCTCTGCAATCCGATAAAAATATGGGCATACCTAAATAAATAAATATAAATATTCTGCGACATTTCACACAGCACCATCTAGACCCAAACTAAGCAGAGCCTGTACTATGGGTACTAGACAATGAATATAATACTTATATCTTCTTTTTTGTTGTAAATACATACTTATATATATATAATACATAGGAAACACCCAGACGAACACAAACACTTATATTCTTCACATAAATATTTATGTCCCGTGGAATCGAACCCATTACCTCGTGATCAGCAGTCTGGTACTCGAACCACTAGACCACAGAGGTCGTCATACCTAAGAAACATGTATTCAGGATTTTTGGTTTTCTGATTACCATTAACCATAATCATAGTGGCTCGCAAGACAAATGGGATAGATGGGTTAACGTGCTCACCGACGCAGCTAGCAGGCCACTAAAACATTATTTATATATTTAATTAGCATTAATATTCGATAGTTTATAATCTATTCGTGCCTAGTTTTTCAGTCGTGCTGACAAACAGGCACGCACATACATCGTTCAACACATACAGATGTACTTACCTAAGTAACGTACATACATCGATAATTGTTGACGTAACACGTTAGACTGATTTGATCCAAGCTATGTGTGAGTGCGTTATAGTTTGGTCAGTCTTCAGTAACTATGTATTTATTTTTTATCGTTTTCAGAAAATGGATAACTTCTTAAATTTTCCCATTTTTTTAGTGTGTTCGTGATAATATTGACCAAACTTAAAGATTTATTTTGTTTGAACTTTGAACTCCAAGATTGGTATTCTGCCAATTTTTTTTTTGGTAGGTACCTATTCTTTGTGGTTATGGATCAAAACTAAAAAAATAGGCATAGAATTATTCCGGAAAAATAAATTGTAATTTTTGAACTCGATTTTTTTAAGTTGGTAGCAAATATGTACGTCATACCATATCAAATCATCGAATTTAGATAGGTATGTATGTTCATGTTCACTAGGGGAGGCCTATGGCCAGCAGTGGACAAATATGGGCTGATGATGATGATGATGTGTTTCCTTTATTTCTAATTTCGGGCTATGTCAGACTCGTATGTATGTATTATGTAGGTAGGTACCTATATGATGTGTTCAGTGTTTTCATAATGTTTTAATGTAGATTTAACAATTATTCTAGTACATTATACTCGTTTTATTTCATTTATTCTTATCCATTCTAAGGTTGTCAGGTAGATATACATAATATGTTTATCGCTATTTACCGATAAGACACTAGTGTACCCTCATTTTATAAATAATAATATTAATTTCACGCTTATTTTTATGTTATGGTGTACAATAGAATATTCTATAATAATATACATAATATATCTATAATGCTCCAGCCATATATAGGGTCTTGACCACTCGTGAACACATTAAACTTGAATCCGACGGAAAATTCAAATTTATTTTCTTAGTTCCCAATCTTTTCCACTCTAACCCACATTGGAAGGGATTTTGGGGAAATTCCCTAAGGATTAACAAAGGCAGGATCAATGCAAGCAACTGATAACCTAACGTTAACTTTGTGGTACAATTATTTACTTTGTGGCGCATCGGAGTCTATTCAACGGTCTGTTAAATCCTTTCTTGTTCGCGAAGACAAACTAACAACACGACAAACTTTGTATTGAATACAGGACGAACTTACATAGAACCAGTATTGGCTTTCAGATTGTTATAACTTTTGTAAGGCTTTAAATAAAAGTTCAGTTCATCATCATCATCATCAACCCATTAATGTCCCACTGCTGGGCACAGAGGGATTAGGCTATAGTCCACCACGCTAGCCTACTGCGGGTTGGCAAACTTCACATGCCATCGAGAAATTCTCTCAAGCATGCAGGTTTCCTCACGATGTTTTCCTTCACCGTTTGAGCTTGTGATAAATACGCACATAACTTCAGAAAAAGTCAGTGGTGCGTGCCCTGGGTTCGAACTCGAGACCTCTGACATCTTAGTCCACTGGTCACACCGCTAGGCTACCACAGCTCTTTTATTAAAGAAAAAAAAGTTCAGTTACATCAAAATATTTATTATTATTTTCATGAGTAAATTTATGTTTAAAAATAAAATATTTTTCTATGGATATCTTTTGAATTCAGGCATATTTAACGTAATGACATTGCAGGTTACCGAATTTAAAATGTTAAATAATCACTCAGAAGTTCAATCGATCTGTGTGGTTAACTTAGGCTTTCTGAGATCAGTCCACAGATGGGTGATCTTTCCGTGTCTCGGAGAGCACATTTTGCTGGAAATTGTTACAAGACATAATAATAATAATAAACGGTGACCCTTAAGAAGAAATGCTGAAACAAACTGAAAAAATCACGGTCTATTTTAAGGTCTAGTAATTCTGTTCTATAATGCAGGTCAACGTCTGAGATGACCTTTTAAAAAAGTGCCATAGAAGCTTTGAGTTGACCTGTCCTAGCCAACGGCCCACAAACATCAATCATCGCAGATATTCGGGGATTTGCGGTTAAGCTTTTGCCGCAGACCATTCTAGAGCTTTGAAAAAGTTAGGTATATCTTCTACAAACTGGCGTAATAAGGTTAGGTTTAGGTATAGGTTTAAATATTTATTCTCCTTAAGAATTATAATACAATTCACTTAACACGAGAACATAATTATACTAATACACACATATATTAGTATACTTTAAGAGCATACATAGAAGCGGTAGTAGAATAATAATGTGCAACATATATTTTTTATTTTTACCCACAAGTCATAGCATCGAGTGTAGACGGCTATCGGAATACAAAGATGTAAGATTTAAGTGCGCTAATAAGACTTGAAAACCAAAATATTGTACCCATTAATTCGTTGAGGTGCACTACCATAATAACGGACAATAAATATTCCTTTTTAATGTTTATTGGCAATCGAATTTACGCAGAAAGAGTCGTTACACCGTATTCTTTAGTCACGAAGTTTTATGCTTCGATTTAGATTCAATACAAACTATCATGGAGTTTGATTTGTGATGGGTTTGCAAGCAGATAATAGGAATAATTATCTTTTCTATAGAATCAAATTCAATAATTATTCTTTCCCAAGCTTTCGTCTTTAGTAAGGTTAACTTGTGGTTTATACATTTTCAGATCATATAGGGGTTTATCAATGTTCTTAAACGGCTGCCTTCTAAAACACCGGCCAAGTGCGAGTCGGACTCCCGCACAAAGAGTTCCATACCATTGACTAGGTAAACAACAGTAGGTACATAATTGAATGAAAGGTAAATTGCGGTTTACGATATGACGAATTATGAATTTGACGACCCTATTAGTCCAGCTAAGTATTAGGTATATGCAATATATGTGCGTGATGATATAATCTGTTATAAATGCAGAGCCAACATGTGCAAATGGGGTTTCGGAGAACCTAATTTTGCTCAATGTGACTGCGGCGATCCTGAGCAAACTATGTCACACCTTCTGGTGTGTCCCTTGTGCCCAAGAACCTGCACGAGGGACGATCTCTGTCTGGCCACGCCTAATACCATTGAAATGGCCTCTTACTACTCAGACGTTGTTTAGGCCATTGACACGATAAGAAGAAGAATGTCAATGTTTCATGTCAAATTATGTTTATATATAGATTTGTAATGATTGAAACGACACCCATATATATGTTTATTGGGACAGTTTTCTATTATATCCTGTTTGTTAAGTAGGTAGGTACTATCAACTAGTATGACAACATAGTGAGTTTGTGAGCGTTCTTTGTCTGCAGTACAATTTGTACGATTGTGTGTGCAGATGTAATCTAGGTACATAATAAATGCAATGTGTAACTATTTGATGTCTCTATTTATCTCTGTGTGCATTGTAGTGCTGGGCGTGGGTAACTAATGTTAGTCTATTTTCGCTTTTTGTATCAGAAACGTACGTGGAGTAGTTTTTTTTTTTATTTGAATGATGAACAACAAAGCGATGATTTCACCCACCGACGAAGTGGAGAAAAAAAGTACTACATATACTTTTTTTTTTAGTACTACATATCAACCAACTAGTATTCGTAACACAAGCCTCGTTGCTTAACTCGGAACTAGATGGCACTGTATCATAATATCCAGATTCCGGATATATTTATATATTTACTCTACGGATGTTTAAAACAAATAACCAACAAGTTTGTCATCTGAATGTGTTTTCGTTTTTTATGAATTGTTTGTCGGTTGATATTGATTGACGGATGTTTACCTATCCATACTAATATTATAAATGCGAAAGTGTGTCTGTCTGTCTGTTACCTACCTCTTCACGCTATAACAACTGAACCGATTTAGATGAAATTCGGTAAAGAGATAGCTTGAGTTCCGTTCAAGAACATAGGTTAGCTTACATCCCTTAGTTGTTTATGTAACGTTATTATGAAAATTTGTAACAATTGTAAGCGAATCTTCTAAATATATATAACTGAAAGGTGACTGACTGACATAGTGATCTATCAACGCATAGCCCAAACCACTAGACGGATCGGGCTGAAATTTTTCATGCAGGTTATAACGTTGGCATCCGCTAAGAAAGGATTTTTGAAAGTTAATATGAAACTATTATTTTTTCGTTAAATTGCACGCGGACGAAGTCGCGGGAATCAGCTAGTAACTAAATTAATGTCTATTAGACCATGATAGACTGCTTATCATTCTGCGTTAGTGTATGTAGACTCGAGGAATATACATATTTGTTTCATTTGTCCTTCAATAACTTACTACTAATATGTGTATCTTAACTAGGTTAGGTCACATTTTCTTTTGTGACAATGTATTAGAAAATACATTAGAAACCTTATAGCACGAAATATATAAAGAATGATCAAATACAGCTACATATAAATAGCGAAAGAGATTGCGTTGACAGAGGTTGTGGTCTGTCATTAACAAAAGAGGTTCTAAACTTGCCTGCCTCATTACTCGGATCTGGAAGAGAATGGAAGGTATAGGTACCGGCATGAGTCGTGAGCACAAACTTCACTTGCGCATTCCATAAATTTTCGGTCTCTTTGGCGAAATGACGATGGCGAGGGGCGCCGAGGCTGCACACGATAGTTTCTGACCGGTAAACCAATACTAAACAAATTTGGCCGAAAGCGTACATGCGTAATATGGTTTTTACTACTAAAATCTGTGCTCACGTCTCGTGCTGGCAATTATACATGTTGTTTAAGGAGCCCATCTATCACTGGCAGCTACTGTACCAATGGTCACTGCAAATTTTCATCACTACCAACCTAATTTTTGTCCCACTGTTGGGGCACGGGTCTGCTCTTATTTAAAATAGATTAGGCTATAGTTGACAACCACTAGATCAAGTTCGGCCACGTGGTCTTTTGTGAAAATTAATAAGAAAAGGCGTTGGCGACCTTATAGCAGGAAATATTTATACAAAGTGATAAAATACATCTAGGTACATATAAATAGCGAAAGAGGTTATTTGCCTGTAATTAACAAAAGAGGTTCTAAACTTGCCTCACTATTCGGATCTGGAAGAAAATGGAAAGTACATGTGGTTAAAGGAGCCAATCTGTCACTGGCAGCCACTGTACCAATGGTCACTGAAAATTATCACCATCTTCAACCTAATTATTGTACCACTGCTGGGGCTCGGGTCTCCTCTTATTTGAGGGGGATTAGGCTAAAGTCGACCACAGGGCTAGTCTAGTGCGGGTTGGCATTCTTCACGATGTAGGATCCCATCCCAGCATGATGTGAGCTTCACCATTTGAGCATGTGATAAAAGCAAGCGTAACTTCGAAAAGGCTTGAAAATTTGAGACTTTTGACATCACAGTCCATTGGTCACACCTCTCGGTTCTCATAGGCGAGCCTATTGCCATTAACCGGGCATGAATCCAAACTCCGAGCTTACTGAGAATTTCATAGGAAAACCCAATAACACTTTTCTCGACCTGGAAATCAAACCCAAGACCTCTTGCACGGCAGTCGTACTGTAGGAACCCTAGACCAACGAGACAGTGAATTCTTTAATATTTGACTAATAAATCTGTGTGTCCTAATTAAGTTACGGTACCATTTGCCAAGGTATCAGGTGTTGGCAACCTTTTAGCAGAAAGTACAACACGGCTACAAAATAGAGCTCAACCATAAATAGCGCAAGGCGTTCACGTAGAGTTTATGGTAAAATAACAACGTTCTAAGCCTTCGACTGCGTTGTGGGACACGATCGGACGCGACCACCAACCCTGAGCGGTGATTATGTTACCAGTTCATTGTAAAGAAACACTTTCATAGTACTAGTTTGGTAGTAATAAAGATTAGTCTAGTTTCTCCGCCGGTTTTCTTATTGTGTATTGTGTTTGTACGACAAAAATAAGCTGTTTAATTCAAGTAATATATTATTAATTGCACCATTGATCTATTTAACGTGTTACAGCTGACGAAGAGGTCTTGACTTCGATCCCTGGTCAAGCGGTGTTATTTGATGTGTGATGTGACATTGAGCGTAAAACTGTGCTACACCGCTGCAGATTAAATACAATATTTCGTTCCACCCGACTACAATTATTGAGTCAAAAAAAAACATACAGTCGAATTGATAACCTCCTCCATTTTGAAGTCTGTTAATAATTGGGATATCTCTTTATGCAGGCTGTATCAGCGTAGATACGTTATATATCAGCCTATTGACGTCCACTGCTGAACGTAGGCCTCCCCCAATGAGCCAACCATGCCGGGTTTGGGCAGCTCGCATACATCTGCTGCCAGTCTTCTTCGAATTATCGCTCCATCGTGTCTCAGGGCATTCCACAGTACGTTTGCCCAAACGTGGTTTGTACTCTATGTTCTTCATTCTAATTTTTTTATACTATTTTTCATGAATTACAACTTCACCAAAAATTCCCAGCTTAATTTTAAGCCGAGTTTCATTTTTCTCTTAAAATGGATCATCATTTTTCGTGGGAATAATATTTTTTTGTCAGTGTCTATGTCACAGTTGGATGCGATAAATTTAATACAATGAACATAACAGTGGCCTGTTGACTATCTGAAAAAACTGATGTGGGTATATGACCGTTACAAAAAACAATGGCTATCAACTGTATTAATTGTCACAATCAACTGCGAACGACGCACAATTTTGGGATCGCTCACAGAGCTACCAATAAGAAATTTAATCGTGCCTATGTAGCGTATATATATATGTTACCGGCAATCTGTATAATTCAGGTATTCTATACAATACCTAGGCAATGTATATAATACCTGAGACGTCTAGGCAATGTATGAAATATTGTGAATGTTAAAATAAATAAATAAATATTTCTGGACATTAACGAGGCTTGCGTTACGGATACTAGTTGGTTGATATATTTCGTGTACTTATACTGCTATTTTTTTGAAAGTATAAAATAAATAATATTTCATACATTACCTACACCTTTTAGGTATTTTATAGATTGCCTAGGTATTGTATAGAATACCGGATTATACGGATTGTCGATAACATATACATCGAAACAACATCGAATAATTTTTAAAATAATTCCTCACGATATTTTCCATCACCGTTTGAGCAAATAACATCGATAAATTATATAATGACTACATTATTGAATGAAAACTATTACGAGTATTGTCAAACTGGGATGATTAGATTTTGCTATAGGTATAATTTTCTAATAATGCCTTGACCTAATGATATATTTTCATAATTGATTCAGTTAGCTAATTTTGTATACAATTTAAATAAATTGATCAAAGAATTTTTCGTAGTATTTCGGCGTTGATAAGACAATAAGTGACACAATAAATTTAATTGAGGTTACTTCACGTTGTTTGTGTGAGAATTTTAGTTCCGCTTGCATTGTGAATGTTGAAAAAGATAGATTAAATGTTGAACCAAGTTCACCCGCCATTATTATTGTTATAAATGTTATCTTAACAAAACTGAATTATCTATTAAAGATAACCTTCAATAAAAACATCATCCAATTTTTTTATGAAATGCGCGCCTTTTATAGACTCCTTTCCTACATTAATTTCGTTTTCAAAGTCTTTAATTGAAGGTGTTGGCCCTAAAGTATGGAATTATTCTTCTTCTTGCTCTAATTATGGCGATGTGTGTATTATTTCACTTTTCTTTTTGTGCTCACACAGTTGTCAGGGTCATGGAATTCATGAACATGTGCTCCATGACCCAACAGCTGTCTCTCAACGCCTCCCAACGGTGAACTCCTATTCTTGTGTTTCTTTGAAGACGTTTGCTGCAAATAAATCAATGTTATCAGGAATGGAATTGGGCTGTGCCTTAACAATAATTTAATATTCCTATTAATTTGCTAGCACAGATCTGTGTTTGCTAGTAACCTTTTATAAAAGCGTATAGTTTTTTGGCAGATAATTTGTTTTACTAATTATTATTCTAACTAGCTAAGCCAGTTGAGTTGATGGTTGTAATTAGGTCAGAGTTTGTGTCTGGTCGATTCCAAAAGTTGGTCCGTAAAAAATGGTGTCACAAATAGCTTCCCCAGTTTTAGCGTCAATATATTTTAACCAATTTAAGTGTTTAATTACATTTGTCATGTAAATATTTTATACAAGCTTGGGATCACACAACTGTTTTGTAATGGATTTAAAATAATTGTTCTGGATTGATATTCTTTGGTTTATATTTTATCACTTAGTTGGAATATATGTATATTCAAGGTATTCTAAATGTATAAGAAGCATCTTCTTTACTGAGTTCAACACTTTGATTAGTGCTGGTGGTGCTGCTAAACTCTTTAGGAGTTTAAAAAAATGCATTATAGATACTTACTGTCATATTTTCTGAAAATTCACTAGCCGTTCAAAACAATTATATTTTTAGGGATAAGAGGTTGAAATCAACTCGTTCACAAATTGAAGATGGCGTCAAAGATTTTGAAAGACAACACGTGGATGAACATTTAAGCTACTGCACTGGTACAGTGGTTGTGAATTTAGTACTGTACCAACACTTCCATCTAACAATGACTAAATACGTGCCAATAAAAGCCATGTGTCATCCCACCGCTTACCCCATTAGTCTGTGCCGTGCCAATAATGACCGCCGAGGATTAAACAAACAAATCGTTTATGGCAACATTAATCTTAACGCTTGAATGAAAGATATCATCGTCATTACTTAGTTAATGGACCAATAAACGTGGGGTTTTATGAGCGTGGGTGTCTTAAAAGATGAGATACTCGTACGTTTGATGTTTGTTTTTCTGTTTGGAAGGGACATAAACTTGCTAAGACATGTCAGTAACTACCTGTACCCTGCCACGTTTGGGGTTATAGATAAAAATTGCCTATCTTTGAAGCGGGTTGTATTTCGTGTCAAATTTTGAGAACATTGGGTGCAAAAGCTTTTATGATATTGTAGTTCCTTTGGGAGATTTTTGCCATCCCAAAATTGTGTTTGTGTACCTACTATTAAATGAGAAGAAAACATATCATCGGTTGAGAATCCACGGGTAGACCGAATGGATTTTTATTCAGACCTCGAACACTCGAGCCATCTTTAAAAGCTGCCAAGTCAAGTCAAAATATACAGCAGTTCTAACATTCTGATGTATATAAAACTGCATTTTTTTAAATTCATTCCTTTTAATTGAAGATTTACGGTCCAATTCAACAATGGCCAACAAGTTCCTGGCCAACAATTTCAACAATGTTGGCTGCCATAGCCAATAGTGAGCATATCTGTCAGTCAGTCTCATCTCAATCGTTGAAATATAAAATGGAACCGGTAGAGGATATAGCTGATGGAGTGTCGCAAGCGCATCACTACTGTAGGGCCGGGTGTTGTATCGAATTAGGTTCAATTAAACTAACACGCGATATCATAATCTGTATGCCGTGGACAGGGCCGGCCTCTAGGGACTAAGCGCCCCGGGCGAATGGTTCGTTTGGCGCCCTTTTAATTGGCGTATGGGCAATTCTCAGGGAACCAAAGTCCCAGTGCTAAAGGGCACTTGCCAATGGAAATACTCCACGACTTTCTAAATCTGGATAAGTTAATAAATAAATCAATATTTCTGGACACTATGAAATAGCGCCATCTAGTTCCGAGGTAAGCAACGAGGCTTATGTTACGGACACTAGATGGTTGATATACTATAATAACATTATATATACTATATTATACATAGATAAATCCATGACTCGGATACAAATGTTGATGCTCATCACATAAACATTAATCCCTACCAGGATTCAAACCGGGACCCATAGCACAACCGGTAGCGTTAACAACCGTGGAGCTATACGGGGTCGTTAAGCTGGCATCCCCCTGTAGTAACGGGTGCGTTTTGCCCCACCCTAAAGCCGGCCCTGGCCGTGGATTAAAATGACACTTATTGACGTGGCAATAGGATGACTGATAATTTGTTGCTGTGCAGTATCTGCCTGCATTGTGCGTAGCGAGACATTTTGCAAAAAAACGCACTAACTAAAGCATTTAGCATCATTTATCAGAGCACTTAATTGCTAATGGGTAGTAAAAACCTCCTTGATAAATGATTTGCAATGTCGATGAGTTGCAGCTGGACCTGTTGCGGTTTGTCTGTAAAAAAGTGACTATTCTTGCTCAGAGAGCAAGTTTATCTACCCCAGTTAGCATTTCCATCCTAACAATCAGATTATGTAGGTATTAAGAGTAGATATTCTAACAAGTAAATTTTGATCAATTTATATTGGTGTCCATAAATAAGAACCCAGTTTTGAAACTGAATTTAGAAGCACAAACTTTATAACAGTGACTTTCTTTGAGATGTTTTTATTAAAGTTTTTTTACATGAAGATTAAAAAGAAACCAGGCATCAAGGAGACCCAGCAACTTTGTGTTCTGTGAGCTTTGTGACAGAGCCAGCTGAAAATAATGTCGCATTATGACACGACTACACGAGAATACACTGTATTTGTAGAACGGGTTTGGAGCATACAAGACTGCCTCCCCAGTATTAGATCTGCGTCCCCAGATTCCCAGTACTTATTAAACTAGGTCTCAGTTTGTATAGGCATGCAACCGGTAAAGGAAATAGGCTCGCCCACTAGAACTAATATGTAAAACACACCGAGGCGTTGTCTAGATGTTATAATTACTAAAAGCCACCCCACATTTTTAATAATTATTGACCATCCGATTTACACACAACAAGCTCACTGTATACTTTGGTGGTTATCAATTATAACATCAAGACAACCAACAAGTCAATCTGCCTGTGATCATGCATGCTGCAAAGGCTCCGAATCGCCGATAAAAATCGCATAAATACTTTTATTGCAATAATTATACCCTTGCACAACTGCCCTTCAATTTGTTAGCTATTGCTTTAATAAGGTTCGGGTAAAATAATAATATATTCCTGGACATTATGACACACAGCGCCATCTAGTCCCGAGCTAAGCAACGAGGCTTGTGTTACGGATACTAGTTGGTTGATATACTACATATATACTTTTTTTGTTGTAATTACATACATATTATACATAGATACATCCATGACTCGGATACAAATGTTTATGCTCATCACACAAACATTTGTCCCTACCGGGATTCGAACCCGGGACCCTGAGCACAGAAGGCAGTGTTAACTACCGCTGGACTAACGGGGTCGTCATATCAATATACCAATATACCGCGATAAAATCATATAATAATATCAATATACCGCGATAGAATCCTAAATCAAATAAAAATATAAAACTATTTTTATCTCAATGATCGTCATTGGTTAAAAACAGCAAAACACATGTCACAGCTAAATTGTTGTCTCACAATGTTTCATGAATTATAATAACATTGTGTCGAGCATTTGAACAGCTGTCGGGAGTTCAAACTAATTCAACAAAATTGTGTTTGTCCACAAATACATACATATATATATTAGCACTTGAAATTGCTTTGTTAATTTCTAAACGATAATACTATCATGAGGATACTAGATCCCTGAAGAAATAACTGACGTAGCCTCCGAAAGACTAGGCGGGGCAGTGCCGCGGGGCCCCCAAGCTCGGGGGACCCCAAACCCCGTAGCCCTATTTATTGATTTAGGGGGTCTTTTTGCGCTTGTACACTTGGTCTCCTAACAACACTACTGCTTACCAGTAACCCTGTACATCTATAAAACCTAAACAGTTTAGGGACCCCCGATTGTTTTGCCCCATGGTCCGATCACCTAGCTACGCCAGGTTGTGGAATGAGCTTCCTGCTTAGTTTTTTTTTAATGATTACAGCATGAGGTTCTTCAAAAAAGGTATGTAAAGGTTTTTCAGGCGGGCCGTAAGATTGCTATTTCATTTGAACTGTGTTTATACTACGAATTTTCGCTTTTTGCTCGCATACCACTCGTTTCAAAACTAAACAAGCCAACGGATGACAATGGTAGCTACCATTCTAATAAATATTTCCACGTACACATAAGGTGTCGTAAGCAGACAGAGAGCATGTCTTGGTATCTTTCGACACAAGTAATCATAAATTTTCTCTCCAATAATTAGTTTTTTAACTCGTTGAAATAGTAGGACAGTCACGTTTTGAGCATTACATTTTAGTAGGTAAGTAGTGTGTACTAAATATGTTTACAGGGTACAGTCAATTTAGCTTCAATAAAAAAATATATAATGAGAACAAATTAAATCTACTATAGATACCAAGGTATACAAAAAGTACTACTAAATATTTGATGATAAGCATTACTTAAAATTGGGTAGCGTATGTTTTTGGTTTATTCCTATTCCAATTTTAGTAATGGAAAACTACTCGAAGATGTATTACTACAATCTACCCAGATAGGTACAAAGTATTCTCCATACAGATGCACGTAACAGATCACCTTTTGTGTACTAACCGTTTGATATCCATTGTATGCGGGATGGACGCACGCATGCATCATGATTCATGACCGTGTTCTTTTTTACCGACCTCACAAAAAGGAGGAGGTTCTTACTTCGACTGTATTTTTTATGACTATATGTTAAGATATATTTTTGCTAAAGGCAAACCAATATTAATATTCATTTCAACATGGGGTTCAGTATTTCCTCCAAGGTGGTTGGTTCCAAATTCTTTGACCAAAGACTTTGAAGATACTTCTAATTCTAAAACAAATAAATATCACTGCAGTGATACAAAAATAGCATTATGTATACTAATATTATAAAGTTGAACAGTTTGTTTGTTTGAACGCGCTAATCTCAGGAAATACTGTATGGAATTGAAAAATTACTTTTGTAATGCATAGTAAATTTATCGAAAAAGGTTATACGCTATATAACATCACGCTAAGACCAATAGGAGCGGAACATAAATGGAAATTGTTGCAAAAAAATACTATGAAAATTACTTAGGTGACGCAAACGAAGTTCTATGGGTCAGCTAGTTATGTATATAACGATATCGAATTGAAAAAACCGGCCAAGTGCGAGTCGGACTCGCGCACGAAGGGTTCCGTACAGAATTTGGCAAAAAATGACGTTTTTTGTATGGGAGTCCACCTTAAAAAATATTTTATTTTGTTTTTAGTATTTGTTGTTATAGCGGCAATAGAAATACATAATCTGTAAAAAAATCTACTGTCTAGCTATTGCTGTTCTTGGGATAAAGTCTGGTGACAGTCAGACGGACGAACAGACGGAAGGGCAGACAGCGAAGTCTTAGTAATAGGGTTCCGTTTTTACCCTTTGGGTACGGAACCCTAAAAATATGTGCCATTTTATGTTATTGAACACGCTAGGCACTAGCACTATATCTAGGTACTAATATAGGTATCTACGTTTACTTTCTCGTTGATGGAATAAACTTGTTCACTGAAAGTGAGCTGTTGGGTCTAAGCTGGATTTAAAACTACTAAGCTTTAACGGTGTTCGGCCGCGTTCGGCCACATTCGGCTACTTCCGGCCAAGAGTATCTCGAGTATTTCATCACGCCCGCCGTCCCCAAAAAGTTAAGCATAGGTGTACTAATGTACACCCACATTTTGCCGGTCTTTTAGGTCCCATGTAATAGAGAGTGAGCCTATTGCCATTAACCGGGCACGAATCCAGACTCCGAGCTGCTACTGAGAATTTCATAGACAACCCAATAACACTGTTCGATCTGGGAATCGAACCCAAGACTTCTTGTTCGGCAGTCACACTGTACGACCACTAGACCAACGAGGCAGTTTCATGTTCAGTTTCATGACGTTGTGATATAAATATTACAATGTCACGAAAATACATATGTAAGTCAATTTAACACAATTAAATTTAAATTGCCTTTCATTGAGTTCGGGAAATATGAACTTCAAATTGTATGCCCATTCATTCTCAACACCCATCTCATCATCGTCATCATCATCATCAACCCATTAACGTCCCACTGCTGGGCACGGGTCTCTTCTCATTTGAGAGGGATTAGGCTATAGTCCACCACGCTAGCCTACTGCGCGTTGGCAGACTTCACATGCCATCGAAACAAATCTCTCAATCATGCAGGTTTCCTCACGATGTTTCCCTTCACCGTTTGAGCTTGTGATAAATACGCACATAACTTCCGAAAAGTCAGTAGTGCGTGCTTTGGGTTCGAACTTAAGACCTTTGACATCTCAGTCCACTGGTCACACCACTAGGCTACCACAGCTTTTTTTTTCATCACCCATCTAATTCTTAGTAACTAGGTACCTACCTAAAAGACACGAAAAATCCACTACCTAATATCTACACAATACACAATTTACTTCCTTCTGTAATTTCCACGCGAGGAACCACAGAAATTATTTAACTAGATTTATAACCACACATATCCGCATTCATAATAATTAACTGGACATCATGATTTCACCTGTTCAAATAAATTTTACGGTTTCTTTATTAGGATTGTAGTGTATAAAGCATTATTGTTTTTCAAAGACTGAAATTCAGCACATTTTTTTTGTCATACGTTATATTAACGTATAAATTAAATCCCACTGCCGGGCACTGGTCTTCTGTTATTTGAGGGGATTAGGCTATAGCTTATAATCTCCATTGCAAGTTAGCAGTCTTGACACGCCATAGAGAGACTCAACTCTCAGGCAGGTTTCCTCAAGATTATATCCCTCACCGATTGAGCATTTGATAAATATGAATATAACTTTGAAAGTAAAGTGGTGCGCCTGGGGATCGAACTTGAGACCTTTGACTTTATCGTCCACTAGATTATAAAACAGCTGTGTGTGATTATTTACGATGTATAATTACATAATGAATTAATTGAATAGGTAATATTTTTTAAACCGACTCTCATTCTAGTTTACTATTATTTGTAATCTTATTTTCGTTAATACGGGAAAACCGAAGAAGAAGTTTGGGATTATTTCCTTATCAAAACTACCTCAGTGATAACACCGCAGTACCAAAACAGAGGTTCTCCACATAACGTCTGAAAAACACATCCAAGCAACAATCATCGAGCTTAAAAACAGGTCTTATCAAAATACATACAAATATGAGATTAAGTTGTTTTATCACGACAGCGCTTAATACATCAATTGTCAATACTTATTAACAAATACAATTAAAAATTTCACGTGATATCGCGCGCGTGACGATTCCAAATTATAAAGTTATTTCTAGATCAGTTTTAACAATGGACGCATGATTTTCTCCTGAATGGAATTTGATTGAGTTTTCCTTATCTTCGATTAATAGCAAAAGTTCACGTGGGCACTTCACGTTTGTATTGCTATTTGACCTACAGTTGTTGTTGTCTCTCCATTAGGAAAGGAAAGGATGGATGCTTGCCCGTCACAAAATGGATGCTAGTTCGTTTTTTGCGTCAATATCTACTATATTGTCTATATATTATGTTATAGTAATCAAACAATATAGAAAAATATTTTTTTTTAGATATTCGTTAGGATATTAACATTATTTTAATCCCTACGAGTTGGATTCTTTGCAGCATCTATCCACAAAGTATGACAGGTGTTGTATACCATCATGGGCGTAGCGAGGTACGGGAAGGGGGGGGAGCACCCTAGATGAGCAGTTATATGGTTAACTGTTATATATATAGTCCAGTATAGACATTTATTTTTTTATCTGCCCCTCTCTATATAGAATCCTGGCTACGCTCTTGGATACCTTGATGTTACAATGACTCTTAGTCATTATCTTTTTATAATTGTCAACCAAGTGGACCAAAAGTTGTCAATTTACCCAGAACGAGGTCACTGTATCCTTTGATCTTGTAGTTTTATTTTTGGATTAAGATTTAAAAGAATCTATACTTGGGGTTGAAGCGAATGGTAGGACTTAGTTTTCTCGTGTCACTTTGTACCTACAGACCATAGACAACACTCTGTCAAAACCTTCGGGGATACAGTGTGAAATTTAAAATTATCACACAAAAAGGTTCCACAATATACACAGCTCTCTTTTTATTACACAAAATAAATATGAAACGTTCCACTTAACTATTGCTAATATAAACAGTGAAAAAACTCGCGTCTATTGTTTGTTCGCACGTGCTAAGGACGCAGATAGCCGGTCTAACAACCCGCCCGCCATTTTCACTGGGCTATTATGAACGTGCCAGTGTCACCAACAATAATGTTAGCCTAGCGCCATTATTGCTCAACAACGAGAATTATAATGGTTAGTCCATTAGCAGACGCGGGTTCGCCCAGCGATTGCAAATTAAATGCTTTGCAGTTTTATAGTCGGTTAGTTCTTGTCTATGAGAATAACCGTTTATTGTTACTTGGAATAATTAAGTATGTTAAATTGTGATCATATTTGTATTTAATTTATTTGATACTATTTATAAGTAAGTGTACGATAATTGTATAAAGCGCTATCTAGTTTAGAACTAGTTACTTAAACGAGAGGAGAATTTTGGATATTATGTACTTGATAGTTGATTCACTACACAGAAATATCCAAGCATCAGGATTCAAATGCTTATATTCATCACATAAATATTTGCCCTTACTAGGATTTGGACCCAGGACCCATACTACGGAAGGCCATCTGAATACCAACACAAAAAAGTATATATAAACGCCATCTATGTTATCTTTACAGAACTACATCATTTGGTTTTGCTATTCGACGTTAGATGACGCTTGATAAAAAATGTTCTACATTTTATTAACTTTATGTTTTTTGGTTTATGTAATAATAACGATACTATTTAACTAAAATATTTAACAAAACATTAATAAGTAAGAAATTAGGGAAATAAAATATTAATAATTATATTATGGATAAAAGCATTTAGGTAATTAAATACCGCTTTTAAGAGTTATGTGAAATTAATGACCATAATTATTTGCCACAAAACCATTAACATTGAACCTCAAATAATAATAGAATTAGCAACAATTAAAGATTATAACGATTTATTTCAATTTTAATATCAAATATTTGATAAATAATTATTATGTATAATGGTATAATTATACGCATACCATACCTTTAATCTGCCAGAAGTTATCACGTCCATAGAATAACTGTACCTGCTTGACTATCATCATTGTTGAACTAAGTTTCGACAGCTGAGTCAATGACCTGTTATAGTTCAACAACCTTCGAGGCTGGTTCTACGGAAGAACTACAGTGTAAGACAATATTAGCATAGAGTATGTATTATAAAAGTTTTTATTAATGTGTTAAAATCATTGACATCAGGGCGTGAATCCTGGGGTCCTTAGAAATACAGGGCTTCCCTAGATTAGGCTCCAGTCCACCCCAATAAGAAACAATGTATTTTTACTTTGTTTTTCCTGTTTGTAATAGTAGTTTTAAGTTTTTCTACTTATGATTTTAGTTGTGTGGTGAATATAAATATGTATATATATTTTTTTATTGACGATGATTCTGTGTAGGGTGGGTCAGACCCCTCTTTATTCCTCTTTATACCCCTCGTTATTAAACAGAGTTGTACTTATTAATCTTTATAGTACAGTGGTACGGTCGCGACGGCCTTTCAATTGGTAACCCGGGTTGAAATCCAAACCTTTAAATAAAAAAATAAGGCCATTATAACTGATATCTGAGAATTAAGTATATAAAAATATTTTTTTTAAATAATTTTATTTTTTAATGTTTAGACAGTTCTAATTATTTTCTAAATAAGGCGAGCAAGAATAGACTGACTGACATATCTAAATTACTGACTAATATAAATAATGAGTGAATCGGTTTCTTCAAGGTAAGCGCTCTATCGTAGATGACAGTGTCGCTTAACAACAGGTCATCAGGTGAACTGATGGTCGAGGACTAACCTATTAATAATATTAATAAAATAATACAGCGTTTGTTTTTTTTATATTCGGACATTACAGCACAGCGCCATGTAGTTCCGAGCGAAACAATGTCTATATAAAATTCTCGTGTCACGGTGTTTGTCGCTGAGCTCCTCCGAAACAGCTAGACAGATTATTCTGAAATGTATGTATATTTGGTGGGTCTGAGAATCGGTCGTAGGCTATTTTTGACACCCCTAGGTGGTAGGGTTGTCAAAAAAATCAAAAAGAAGTCAGGTAAGGGACATCCCTTACCTGACTTCTTTTTGATTTTTTTGACAAAACATTTTTTTTGTATTTGTTTTTATGATTTGGCGTTAAAACATACTTATAAATAGGTATAAATGCTCATGCTTCCCTTTTTCCCCACATTTGCCCCTACCAGGAATAAAATACCGGAGACCACTTCCAGAGAAGGCAGCCTTTAACAATGCTGCGCTAATTGGAGCAATAGTCAAATGTACAAGTCGCTGTGTATGGTAGTTGAGTTCGAATACACGACACGCAAAAAGCTACACTATAATCACGTGGCATAAGGTGAATAGGTTATCTGTGCGACAAATCAAGTATAAATAGTTAAAATAACAATTTATCTTCGATTTAATTTCTTGGTTCAGAGGTTATCAGGGTCATTGGAGTCTGCCCGAAAATACCAAACGTTCAGACAACATGAGAATTATAGATAAACTAGCTGACCCAGCAAACGTTGTTTTGCCACATTATAGGGGTTGGTGGACTACCCCTAACTTTTAGGGGGATGAAAAATAGATGTTGGCCGATTCTCATAGATACCGGATAAGCACAAAAAATTTCATCAAAATCGGTCAAGCCGTTTCGGAGGAGTATGGCAACGAAAACTGTGACACGAGAATTTTATATATTAGATGTTTTACAAACAAACTCTCACACACATACCTTAGTTTGGTGAGTAGGAATAATATTAGTTTCTCGTATTTATGATTAACCGAGAGCTGCGGTAGCCGTGAGGAGTAATGAGACGAGTGGACTGAGATGTCAAAGGTCCCAAGTGCAAACCCAACGCACGCACCACTGACTTTTCGGAAGTTATGTGCGTATTTATCACATGCTCAATCGGTGAAGGAAAACATACAAACCTGCATGATTGAGAGATTTTCGCGATGGCATGTGAAGTCTGTCAACCCGCAGTAGGCTAGCGTGGTGGACTATAGCGTAATCTCTCTCAAATGAGAAGGGACCCGTGCCCAGCAGTGGGACATTAATGGGTTGATGATGATGATGATGACCGAGAGAGTTTAAATCATTCCCCTGGGATACATCGGGCTTCATTCTCCCAAAGATTTTCAGGGTCGTAGCAATTGTTGATCCTAGCTTATAGGAATTACAATTAAAGGAATTTAGTAAGTGGTGGGTTTATCCCAATTAAAAAAACACACACATGCTTCTAAAATGACTATAGGTACGTTTAGAATCCTTTACATCATTTACATACGCGATAAAAAGTGCAAAAACCAGTTTGAATTCTGTCCAATATTCGCGTAAATGAATGAAATAAGGATGTAAGGGTATCCGTTAAGAATCTGCACGTTCACACAATTATAAAACCCAACACAAATAACTTATACAACGCTATTTATTTTGTGTGAGTCGTATAATTACGCCAGTGTGTGTAAGAATCTTCATTGATACTGTGATACACGTTTTACTGGTGTGTGCCTTCCATTCATAAAATTGTTTGTGTGGGTGCGTTAAAACAATAAATTACAAGATAGTGTTATTATCTTTATGGCTTGTGGTAAGGTGTTAATTAGTTTTAATTATACTGCGAGGAATCTACACACATAAACAAACACAAATGTCATAAATTTTCTGTGTATTAACGGAAGGAATCCTAATTACTCTTTGTCTGGATTTGGTCAGTATTTTTTTTGCCCCACACTTAGATTTTGTCCGGTGTCATGGGTGCGTTTACAAACAAATTTTCACATATATACAAGCAACAATGTATGCTCAGAACCTGTAAGATCGTACAAATATTTGCTCCATGCGAGGTTCAAACCCTAATCAAGTCGTTAGTTTGTAGTAAACCCTGGAACGTACCTTTGAATTGATGTACTACCTAATATAAATGAGTTGCTGGGAAGTTTTTTGCACCTTTTCTTCTTGCCCGCAAAAACATAAGGAAGCGGTGAAGGGCGGGTGTTATTGCTGTATTTATTGTCGACGGCCGAAAACAGAAATTTTTTGGCTTACTTTGATAATAATGATATTTTGACTTACATCATCATCATCAGCCCATATTTACCCACTGCTGGAAGTAGGCTTCCCCTAGTGAACGCCACAGAGCTCGATCTTCGGCTCTTTTCCTCCAGTCGCTGCCAGCTGCCTTGAGCAAGTCGTCGCTACACCTGGCCGGGGTGGCCGTCTTACACTACGTTTGCCGAGATGCAGTCTCCACTCAAGAACTCGTTTGCTCCAACAATTTTGACTTTGACTTTATTCATTTACAAGTCACAATAACATAAGAAATTCTGTTCTCATTAAACAGGGAACGGAACTAGTTATACCTACCATGGATGCTGTGTTAATCATGAGTACAGTGGGTAATGTGTCATGTAGACAGTCGCAAATTATACTGATGTGACTCGCCGTGCGTGGGAATCACAAGAGTTCCGGAGATGTATGCGCGCGATGAATATGTGCGTACTTAAATTATGTGAAGAACAGATTAAACAATAGCTGGAGCTAATAGATGAATGCTGGTAGGTTACCACTTAAAAAAACTACAATTATTCTGACAGTATAATAGCTTCAATAAACGATTTGTTTAGTAAATCAATGATAAATATTCTGCTGTGATGACCTTTTTACAGAGGTCACGATGAGATAAACGAATCCAATTAGCGGGTTTGTTAACAGTTTGTTGAAAGTATTAATAAAAAATTATGTTTGATATTTATTGTGATATCTATTCGTGTTTTTCTGTATCTTGGATATCGAGGAATCTTCCATGCTCAATAATATTTCTAGTTATCAAATTTGCAAAATATAAGAATGTAGGTCAAGATTTAACACATTAAATAAGAATAAGAATAAGACTTAAAGGGAGTGGGTCAAGTGGGACCTTAAAATACGCCGGTGAAATATGGGTGTACATCATTACACTACTGCCTAACCTTTCGGGGATATACGCTTGATGATATGTTATGAAAATACTCTTGAGGATATGCTGATGAACAATAATTTGCACAATCAAGAGATACTTTGCGAGAATCGATGACATTCAAAATTAAAAATGAATAAAATATCTAGTGCTTATTTTGGTACCAAACAGTCTATCAGTTTATGTAGGTTACATGACACTATATGCACAAAATAACATCAACAAATTGAACCTTAACCTTGTTTGGACATCATGCAGTACCGCAGTTAAGTAAGCGGACCATGATGTCCCTTACAGGGGCGAAACACTGGTTGAATTTTGGTACTTTCAAGAAAACCGTCAATTATGTGTTACAACTACCTACACGTTCGATTGTATAACATCCCCCACTTGCACTGTAACGGAGCGCGCAGACTGTCGCTTCCTCGAACTAGTACCGTGCGTTTAGTTCTCAACACAAGACGCGAATGAAAGAGTCCAACAACATGTGGTTTCATGCGGGATTGTGACAGTGTTTTGTTATGAAGTTAAATCCAAAAAACAGTAAGTACTTTCGCTCATATTTTTCAAATAAAAAAAAGCTAAAATTGACACTCAAGTTTTTTTTAACAACTCGAATAAGTGTGGAAGGATTTTAGGTTTTATTTGTGTTGTGGCAAGAAGGAATTTCGCATTTAGTGTCTCCGTATGATGTCATAATTTATGTTGTTAATGGAGAAATGATTTTGAAAGAATGTTTCGTAGTGTTTTGTGTGAAAGTGATACTTGATTTAAGTGTGTGTGTATGCGCATGCGCAACAGGCAAACTGGATTTGTTAAATGACTTTCTTTTTACAACTCGTGAACTTGTGTCCCAATTTTGTTTATAAATACATTTTTATTTAAGTATGTATATCGTAAAATTGCCGTATAGCTAGCTTCCGCCTGTGGTTTCATTCGCGTCGTATGGTATAAAAATTAAGACCGCAAAAAACACAAATGCAACCGAAACTGTATATTTATTCAAGAACATATTATAATAAACAGGACATCTAAGGAAACATTATCATGAAGTCAAGTACCCCCCATATTTTATTACCTCGATTTTTGTATTATAATGGCTGAACAACGTTTGTGAGTCAGCTAGTGCCTATATAAAAAAAATAACGACTGAATTGAGAACATCCTCCTTTTTTATTCTCCTTAACTATAATAAAAAAAAATATAGTAAATAAAAAAGTAAATAATAAAATGTACAGTCACGTACAACTGTTTGTTTTGCAACAGTAATGGCTTGCGATGAGTGCGCGACTAGATTGCCAAGCAAATTAAACCCTGACACTGTTTTTTTAAGGGGCTTTTTTGCATAAAAATACATAACTTATACAGTTGCAAACAATAATACAATCATCAAACCATTTAAAGTCCCACTGCTGGGCCCGTGTCTCCCCTTTTGAGGATTAGAAGGTTTAAGCAACAGTCCAGCCTGCTAGCTCAGTGCGAGTTGGTAGAATTCATATGCCAACGAGAAAATCTCTCAGGCATGCAGGTTTCTTCTCGATAGCTTCGTTCAACGGGCGAAAAACTTTATTTTTATTTTTATTCACTTTACAAAGTTAAGTCTTTACATTGTACACTCGCCCAACGTGCAACCGTTTAACAACCGCTCTTAATAATTTTACATTACTTACGTTCTATATTCATATGTATATTATAATATCATTTTTATAGTGATCAGTATGCACGTCAAATATGCACGTAACTTCGGAAAGTCATTGAGTGATGCTCGGAATTGAACTAGAGACCTTTGACTTCATTTCACCTTGCTTGTGACCAAGGTGAAGTGACTAGGCTAAGTTTCAATAATATTGCTAGAGTTTGGATATTATACATAGTTGTGTCGGGTCTTTTTATTCCCTACAACATGGTTGAGTAGACAGACGCCGATACACACGTCATGCTCGTGAACGGGTGCTATCAATTGGGGCTGGTCGACTCATACATGTTATGGCAACCTAAATTGGTTTTAGTTATTTCTTTTACTTTCATAAATCATACGTTTCATATCGAACTGCACCAGTCTCATATTGATATTACATACACAAAGCATTGTAAAACAAAACCAACAATTTTATATTTAATTTAAAAAGAGTATCTATAGGGTTTCTTGCCGGTTCTTCTCCATAAGACCTACCTTTCGGAACCGTGCAACTAAATTCAATTTAATTCGACAATTCAAAAGTACCTGTATTGGTTTTATTGGCCTAATTGAAATAAATGATTTCTCTGTCTCGCCCATATTATAACACACCGGCGAAATGTCAGTGTATAATAAATAGTACACCTCTGCCTGCCGAACGGGACGACTGGCGTGATGGCGTATTATGTTTATATCTTACATTTGATGTGTGTTCAGGTGTTTTCTGTGAATACCGTATAATACGTTCTACCGTTTGTTTTGCCGGTCTGAACGGTCTGGCGATGGCGGTATGTGGCATTGGCAGAACATCCGCTTTCTGTCTGTCAAGGCTACTCCAATCCTGTACCGGCAATCGACATACAGACACATGTTTCGTAATGAAGTTTGTTACGTATAAAAACCTCTTTTGACGGTATGTTTTCAAACGTAATTCAACTTTGTTTTGATGATGTCATTGCTTCACGTTTGAATTTATGAAAAAAATATTTATTTATACTGGGGAAAGCTTCTTTATTTAAATTTATTATGTTACGTAAAATTAACATATATCTATGTATATGCGATTTCGTTGTTTTAAATTTCGAATAATGTTATTTGAAAAACGTTGCCCCACACTGTACTTCTCCGGTGTTGTGAGTGCGTTTACAAACATAAATATTCAAAATGCAAGACTCGTATGCTGTAGGTCATGCATACGTTAGTTCCGTGCGGGGATCATCGAACTGCTGAGCATAAAAATCTTGGTTTCGATTCCCAGGTCGAGAAAAGTGTTGGATTTTTCTATGAAATTATCAATAGCTGTCTCACTCGGAGTCTGGTTTCGTACCTAGTTGATGGTAATAGGCTCACCCTCTATTACATTGGACCTTAAAAATACCGGCAAAATGTGGGTGTAGGAACATTAGTACCTACAACTCTGCCTAACCCTTCGAGGACGACAGGCGTGATGGTATGTTTATGTATGTAATAAAATGAGAAACATACACTGTTTGAACTTGTATTAAATTATAAGTTAGAACTTTCAAGCTAGCCCTTATGAAGCTTACGATAATATGCAAATTAATTAATTCCACGTGCCTACAATGACTCATAAACATTTGGGATTCCCCGGTTGTTATACACTACACCAGATTCCGTTGAGTATGTACCTGATTCCGCTGAATTTGTAAAAAGAAACAACGTATGTTTATAACTGTATTCCCAAAAGGGTTCAGCAGTGATTTAAATAAATAATTATGTATATGTAACTCAAAGGTGACTTACTGACTGACGTAGTGCTCTATCAACGCACAGCCCAAACCACTGGATGGATCGGGCTGAAATTTGGCATGCAGGTAGATGTTATGACGTAGGCATTCACTAAGAAAGGATTTTGATTAATTCTACCCCCAAGGGGATAAAATAGGCGATGAAAGTTTTAATGAAATACTTCTTAACGCGAGCGAAGCCGCGGGCAAAAGCGAGTTTACTGATAAAGGTACCATATAGCTGCAGGTATGTAGGTATTATAGGTCCTTTTTAATAAGGGGTGACCTGAATGCTGAACATGAAACGAAATACAGCTACCGTGTTTCTATTGAGAAATTTGAAGTACTATTTTTGCTCCACCTGGGCATCGAACTTGCGACTTCACGCCCTTGCATGGCAATAGGCTCGACCCCTATTGTATGGGATCTAAACTATACCGGCGATAATGTGGGTGTACATTAGTACACTTCTGCCTAACCCTTCAGGGTCGACAGGCGTGATGTTATGTAATGCTAAGTAATACTTAAAATAACTGGTTTTGCAACTGTAGGTGAATGGAATTTAAGATGTGAGCCTTTTCTGCTGCATAGATATCTAGGTTGTAACGTAGACAAATTTGATTTAATAACATACTATTACATTATACTAGCTGACCCAGCAAATGTTGTTTTGCCACATTTAAGGAGTTAGTGGTAGAAGGGAGAAAATTTAGAATTACCCTAAAAAAAATACAAAATATCAAAAATAAGTCTGGTGAGGGATATCCTTATCACCTAGGGCCTACTAAAATAGCCTACGACCGATTCTCAGACCTACCAAATATACATACAAAATTTCATAATAATCCGTTCAGCCGTTTCGGAGGAGTTCAGCGACAAACACCATGACACGAGATTTTTATATATGTATAAGATTAGTTGATAACTTCCGCGTTTAGTAATTAAATAAATTGTTGTGTCAGTTAAATGACTGACTGTTACGGCATTCTGGTCCTTAAATTGTGTAGTATAAAATATATGTTACAAGCAGACCATGCAGATCCATGTGTTGCTTAGTTTTTAGTTGTTGAGATAAAAACTATCCTCTATCTCTCAAGTTAAGCCAAACTACACACAGTTTATCAGTTTTACTGTCTGTCTGTCTGACCATAACCTCTTCACGCTGAAACCGCTGAACCGATTTAGATGAAATTTAGTATGTAGATAGTTTGAGTCCAATGTAATGACATAGAATTAGTTGCTTAGCAGTTTTCATCCCGAAAATCATACCCTAAAGGGTTGAAAAAAGGGGTGAGTTTGTATGAGAAATCAATTATTTCTTAAAAAAATACTATAAAAGTTTTATAATTTAACTTATCATAAGAAATAAATAATCAGATTGGAAAGAGAATAGTCTACCCAATTACTAATTCTAAGCAGCCGAAGCCACGGTCAAAATATAGTACCAACTATATAAAAACGTACCTACTTGAGAATTTTAAGGCATGTATCTACCAATGCAGGCGCTCTTTAAATATTTTTAGTTGAGTCGAATGTGTTCGCATGTACCGTTGTCAACTAGCGTCGTGTATGTAAACTGTGATGAGTCAACGGTAAACCGCGCGAACGTGCTTAGTGGCGGTACTGGCGCCGGCAGAAGTGATTGTCCATAAAAAACTTGATATATGATTTTTTAAACCTTGTTGTTTGAATTTGGAATTTCATGAAAGTTAAATAGATAGCGGTTTTTTTTAATTTCATTTGTTTTGTTTCTGAATGGGTGCTATTATTATTAATAGCTACCCTACATGTTTTTACTTGATTTAAAATGAACAAATCTCTTTTTACTCAGTATTATTTAGCCATTGACACGATAAGAAGAAGATAACGAATGAACTAAGTTTTCTGCGAGTATACTGAGTTTCTGGGCCTAGCCTTATTCCCTGCCATTTTTTCTTTTTTTAATATTTTTTTATTTTTATTAACCTCATGATAATTCTACGTAGAAATCGGTTTCCTTTTGCAAATACTTTTAGTTCATCAAATTTGATGTAATTGAACTTGAAAAACGACTTGCTGACGACGCTGTTCTACAGCGGTACTTAGGGTAGCTACACACAAAATCGAGTATAGTCGATTCGGCAGTATTTAGCGAACAACAAAACAAATAATTTTTTTTTCTCAAATATTCATCTACATAATATTCGTTTTTACCACCCGACTGTGTCGATTAATGCCGGCCCGCTTATGTGTGTATCTGCACTTACTCGATAATATCACAATTATATTTTAATAAAAACGTATTATAATGGATGTCTTATGTTTTAATAGTGCAATTATAACCATTTAAAGCTCGTAAACTCAGGTTAGCCCCGTAATAAGCACAGGATAACACAGAAACAGCTGATATAGTCTTCATTTACGTAATGAGATGTTTACTCACACAATGCTGTGTTTGTATAGGTGTAAGCGAATCAACACACTCATTAATGAGTCACACAGTGCTACTAGCGTGTCGCCAACACGACACGTGTTAGCCAATTTACTGGCATGCAATTTTGTTTGTGATTGTCAATGTAAGTAAAGCGGTCTTTATGATCTGGTAAAATCGAGCTTGTACGTCAAATGGCGCGCAATTTATAATAATAATAATAATAACCTAACCTAACCTAACAGCCGGCAATTAGAGCCGAGATACAAAAAATGTATAACCAAAAATAATAATAATAAAAATATTTATTCATCTCCACAAATTACAGGCTTCACTTATAAACTACAGTTGACAGAAACAGTTGAGGAATTTGTAATTTATCGCAGTAGGAAATTTTTATTGGCTGTTTTATGTGATGATTTGGCTAGCCCAAATAGCTAGGCGTTTACCATGGAATAATAAAATTAAGGGAAACGGGATAAAGGTTCAATTCAATTAAATTGATCGGATAATGAAATCATTTAGAACTGAGGCCAGAAAATTTACTTATGAAGGTGTCAGCAATTTAGTATAGTATGATATGTATTTTGAAAGTAAACTGGAACAATACTCGGTTTAGATTGAAAGAGCTGGATGAGGAGTTGATAGACTCACGTCGAAAAAATCCATCAGGCATGTAAGTTTTCTTCACGATGACCTTCAAGCAAAGTGACAAATGATGACGCACATGATTGTTAAAAATGAAACGCACATCATGTCGGAAAAACATACTGAAATATGTTCGTTCCATCTAATTACATTTTTGTTAAAACGTGGATGCATTTACAAACACATTGTTTCACATACCTACACAAATGTCCAGAATCTCAACAACTGCCTGTAGATTGTACAAATATTTGCTTCGTACAGGGAATAAACTCGCAACTCGTGAAGCACAAGCTAATCGCTCAACCTGTGCGCCAATCTGGTCATCTTTAATTTTAGTCTTCTTGTCTTCGGTATTGTTGATTACCGTTTCTACATAACATACCATCACACCTGTCGTCCCCAAAAGGTTAAGCAGAGGTGTACTAATGTACTCCCACGTTTCGCCGGTATGTTTTTAGGTCCCATGTAATAGTAGGAGGCGAGCCTATTGTCATTAGCCGGGCACGAATGCAAACTCCGAACTGCTACTGAGAAATTCATAGAAAACCCAATAACACTTTGCTTGTCCTGGGAATCGAACCCAAGACCTCTTGCTTGGTAGTCGCACTGTACGACCACTAGATCAACGAGGCAGTTGGTTCTACCATCGTTAAATAATTAACCAGTCATCGGATTTGTAAGGTTCCAGTGACTCTGAGCTCCAGCTGGACCGCAATCCGTCATGACGATCTTATTTAAGAGACCCATGGCTTTGATGATGGAGTAAGGGTTAGCGGTTTTAAGTTCGTATGAACACGACACACCATCGTTGCCTCCCCAAGTGTGCTATATGTATTTTAATTATGATAAACATGGGGCGAAATCGCGTAGTTATTTGAGGTATAAATACCTTTTTAATCCGACTTTTCGGCTGACTTGCATCAAGCCACGGTCAAGACTGTTGACAGCTCGGCGGCGCCTTCGTGATGTGCGGGTGTTTTCCACTACCCTCACTTGATTTTTATCAATATTAGTTGTATCGTCGGCACTTCTACACACTACACTAACGGTCCCTACACGCTATATGTATATTGTTTTGATTGCTTTACGCATAAAAACATGCCATTGTCTTGTTATAATGTTTTAAAAACATCTTTGTGTGTTTCGGGTCTCTGTTGCCGTCTGCTTGGTGTATTTCGATTGGTTCAAATGTATTTTCATGGGTAGAAGGTTCAAATTTGATACGGTACGGTTAATTAGTGTACCTAAGAAGTTCTTAGTTAAACATCTGTAGTTGAATTGAAATCTTTCTGGTGTTGCGAACATCCAAAGGTTAACTACTTCACGACAGGCGATCCGTATGCCTTTTTTCCACTGTTGTAGCATATAATTATATAAAAAACAATATACTTAGGTTGTATCCACACTTTATTTTACTTTTACTAAAGTGTAAATAAATGCAGATTATGAAATAAAACTATTTTTAATTTTTTTTGCCATTTAATGATAATAAATATTATTCATTTAATTACGGAAGAAAATCAGTTAATATTCATTTAAATTGCTTGCAATATTTAAAATAATTTATTGACTACATTATTCATACATCTTTGTATTTTGTCACGAACTCACGACATACATACAGTGTATGTAGATAACGCTATTAATAAAATCAAAGATTTAAGCTAAAAGGATGTTCAATTAGGTAAATATTAGCCGAAACTGTTATGTCAACATTTGTGTCGGTGTCAGTACCGTCGGTGACAGTCAAGCTTGCAAGCTGTCTTGTCGCGGCACACAAGTAAACACGGGGCAAAGATTATTGTGTAGACGTGACATGATTATATACAAAGATTTTGGTATTTTTTTCTTCACAGTTTATTGCGTGATTGGTGATCTTAATTTGAACTTTATTCTTAGTGAGATTAGGTGTAATATGCAGTGAACTTTATGTGAGGGAAGACGAGCTGATAATCAGTAAAACTTTCATCCAGCATTTTATGTCCCTCTGCTGATTAAAACCCTCCTTGCACACGCAGCTTGTATAAGTATTATTATACCTACAACGGATTTATACACTCTCATAATTGGTTTTTGTTTAATATAGCAATGTACCATAACATTTTATTGCTGTGAATCTTAAATGAAAGAAATAACAATAATTCATGCATTACCGGTTACATCACAGAGGAAATCAAACAAACGCCACGCGTAACTAAAATCACATCTCCAATCAATGACACCCAATAAAATCTATGGCCGAATCCGATACCCTTTATCGTAGTGTGCATGTGTGGGTGGATACCGAGGCTGCGCAAGCGCCGAGCTCAGTCATCGGCCGGTCGAACGCGGCGACTGGCCGTTCTATTTTCAAATTCGCTAACTAATAACGGCATTCGAAATTGAAATTTGTTCGTTTTTTATGTATTGAATGACGGTTTTTTTTTATTAATAGCAAAAGTAAGAAAGAGGTATGTACTGTTTTGTTTTAATGTTTTTTTTTTATTATATTGTACTTAGGATTTGGTTGTGTTTATATGAATTTGGGAACATAAATATTACCATGCTTGATTCACATTCTTAGATTGTTTTGTGATTCTAATTCATTTAAATTTAGTATACTTATAATTATTACATTGGGTATATTGCATGCTCATATAATGTAGATACCGATTAAGCATTTAAATGTTTTATTGGCATCAAAAATAATAATTAATCAGCTAGTGAAATTGTTTAACTGTGACAGTAAGTAATTAAATTATGATCATGTGTCTGAATATCAGGTTGTATTTTTCAATATAATGAATTTATTTATCCTATAAATATTTTATTTAAAAGTGATTTCATTTAATAAATAAATATCAATTATTTTTGGTATTGTTTATTATATTAAGTTTTTACGACATATTACTTTTTCTTAGTAGGTACTTATTATATTTATATCAGTTACCTATTTGTGTTAAACTTTTTGGAATGTTCTAATGTCAAGGTTTAAGGATAATGTCGGTTTAAAGAGAATTTATTGCTTATATAAAAACTATGCAGTTTGTAGTGGACAGCAATAGGCTTATTTATAAAATAGAAAATGAATATATTATCTTCAAATAAAAAATATTTTATCCTGTCGAAATAATCCTACATCTACCTTCAAAAGAATAAATGAATAAAATAATTCAATATTGAATAATACTATTTACAATTTATCAGTGCAATATTTATTAATACAATTTATTATTCGAATTTAATTAATAGAATAGCTAAAATTCCCAGAAATGTCATTAATGTTTTTTTAGTAAATAATTAATTCTTTTTCTTCTTAGTCGTACACTCTTGACAGAGTGGTCGTGGTCATGGGTTGTCTTCGTTCAATGTGGTTGCCGTCATTGCGAGTTTTCTCCATCTGTCTCTGTTTGCGGCTCTACGTGTACACTCTGTTAAGGAACATTTCAAGGAAATAATTAATACACTATACCAAATAAAAATATAATTAAACTAGCTGATAACCGCGACTTCGTCCGCGTGCAATTTAAATAAAAAAATAAAAGTTTCATATTTACTTTGCACCCCCGTTTTATCCCCTTAGGGGTTAAATTTTCAAAAATACTTTCTTAACGGATGCCTACGTCATAACATCTACCTGCATGCCAAGTTTCAGCCCGATCCGTCCAGTGGTTTGGGCTGTGCGTTGATAGATCACTATGTCAGTCAGTCAGTCACCTTTGAGTTATAAATATTTAGATAAATTAATAGTAATATTTGCTGAATAAAAATATATTAAAACAGAATTGAGAACAACTAAAAAACTGTAAAAAAAAAACTAAAACTGTCTCGTAGGTAGTCTAGATTTTGTCTAGATTTGAGTTCAATACCCAAGCCAAGCAGATTTATTGGATTTTCTATGAAGTCCTTTGTAGAACCACGAAGTTAAGATTCTTGCCGGGTTAATGGTAATAAGGTCTTATTACATTGCCTAAAACATAAATTCGTCGAAATTTGGAAGTACATTAATACACCTATGCTTACCCTCGCAGAGATACTGGTCTGCATGGTACAATATCAATATCAGTCTATATCCATACTAATATTATAAATTTTAAAATTATGTGAGCTGTGGTAGCCTAGCGGTGTGACCAGTGGACTGAGATGTCGAGTGGTCTCGAGTTCGAACCCAAGGCATGCACCACTGACTTTTCGGAAGTTATGTGCGTATTTATCACTTGCTCAAACGGTGAAAGAAAACATCGTGAGGAAACCTGCATGCTTGAGAGAATTCTCGATGACATGTGAAGTCTGCAAACCCGCAGTAAGGTAGCGTGGTGGACTATAGCCTAATCCCTCTCAATTGAGAGGAGACCCGTGCCCAGCAGTGGGACATTAATGGGTTGGTGATGATGTAAAGTCTGTCTGTCTATTACATCTTCAGGATTTTACCTTTTAAACCCATTTAGAATATTTAGATGAAATTTGGAGATAGTTTTGTCCCCGGCGAAGGACATGAGATAGTTTTTAATCCCGGAAATCATACTTTACAAGGACGAAACAGAAGCGATTTTTTTTTTAGAAAGCGGAGTGTAAGGAATTATTCACCAGATTACTTTGCTTATTCTACACTGAAGATGTCGTAGCGAAAACCTGGCTAACTAGTAATTTATCAAAAAAATACCATAAACATGTTTATGTACTCCCATATCCTGCAATGCTTTTAATATATATGTATAAATTATATATATAACTGATATTGATCAAAACCATGGTTAAGGATATAGGCTATTTTTTTATGAACGTAGGTTCGTAGGCACGTAGGCGAAGCCACGGGCGGAAGCTAGTATACATAGGTATAAATCAATGCCACTTTTCGTTGTAATTTTATAACTCAAGAACGGGCTCACCTATTTAAACCAAATGTTTATGCTTTTTATGTGAAGTTTGCACAAAGTCGGTCGAGCGGTTCTTTATTTATCACATTTTTTTGTAACAAAAAAATACACTTTTTACCCTAAATTTTCACTCTTGATCACTGAGGTTAATTGATGAGGGGTTAGTGATTGAGTTCTATTACTAACTCAGCTAGTAGAATTATAAAACCTAACTAAAATTAAAGACTACAAAACTGAAATGTCTGTTTTACCTATTTGGCAAAACTAATTTTATCTGAAAACTTTTTATTCTTTTTTGACAGAGCCACCATTTACTCTTTGATTTTCTCTGAATCTATTAAAATAAAATAAAAATCTGTTTTTTTTAAATAAAAAAATACAGGAGAAAATCCTAATTTATCTTGTATGATTTTATCCTGTATCGTGGACGCGTTTACAAACACAAATGTACACATACACAAACGCCCGGAGCAACTACCTGTAGAACGTACAAATATTTGCTCCGTCCGGAGATCGAACCCGCAACCCGTGACGCACAAGCCGATTGCTCAGCCACTACGCCACCGAGTCGCCATTTAAAATTGTAGCCTTAACGCAGGTTACTTCGCAGACCTTCACGACTAAGCTCATCCCAATAAAAAAAAAAATGTTCTATAATTACCCGCTAGACTAGATGCTAGGGTAAGGGTAGGTGACCTCAGATCCTGTTCTTGCATCAGCAAAGATGCTCGCTAGAAGCCAGGAATGAAGATTGTCTATTTTTATATTTATTTTGTGCATACATTGTTTTTATCGAGTCTTCGCTTCTTCGTGAGATCCGTAACATGTTTAGGAAATTGGCGAGTTTTTGTTAAAAAATGGATAGGTTAACATACCATCACAGTTGTCGTCCCCGAAAGGTTAGGCAGAGGTGTACTAATGTACTCCTACGTTTCACAGGTGTGTTTTAGGTCTCGTGTAATAGGGGGCGAGGCTATTGCCAATAACAGGGCACGAATCCAAACCCCGAGCTGCTTACTGAGAATTTCATAGAAAAATACAATATCACTTTGCTCCACCTGGGAATCGAACCCAAGACCTCACGCTTGGCAGTCTATGAATGAAAAGCTATAAAAGCTTAGTAGTCTGACTGTGAAGTTATAGGTTTTCTATCACAATCCCATCCCAATGTTTCTCAAATCGGGAAAAAAATTAAAATACATAAGAATTTTTCACCAGGAGATGATAAAACAACACATTGGGATAAAATTACTTTTCATGGATTCTATTTCGGTTTACTTAAATTACTTTAATCGCAATATTGCGGATCCTTTACAGTTTTCATGGTCACAGTCAGCCTGTATTTTTATTTCAAATATGTTTAAGTGTAAAAAATCAATATAAAAGAACTTATGTATTACTAAAATTGTTTAATGTATTGACTTAAAATACAGCAAAGGAAAAATTATACATACATACATACATGTTTAATGTTTATATACAAATGTAACTTTAAATCAAATTGAATTTTATTTCAATAATCATTCGAGTTACAAACATTTGAAAAAGGGGCAAGGGACAAAGAAAATAAATCTATAATTTTATATACGTATGTTTATTTATCACATGCTCAAAACGGTGAAGGAAAACATCGTGAGGAAACCTGCATAATTGAAAATTTTTCTCGATGGCATGTAATATCTGCCAACCCGTAGTAGGCTAGCGTGGTGGACTATAGCCTAATCCCTCTCAAATGAGAGGAGACCCGTGCCCAGCAGTGGGACAATAATGGGTTGATGATGATATACCTATGTAGGTATATATCACTAAGTATAGATTTATTTTCTTTATGATACATGTATATGAATAAAACCATAGTCATTACTATATTACAGCATAAATAAATAGGTACAAAAATTTCAATATACAGAATTGTGGCATTCACGAATGTATAAATCATTATAAGAATTAAACATGCTCTTTCGTTTAGAAACGTTACTAATTTAATTTAACAGGCATTCCATTTTCAATTAGAAGGTAAAAAAAACAGTAAGACACGTAATAGGCTGTAAAATTGTTTATATAAAACTCTTTTGTATCATTTTGAACACAGAACAGTGCTATATATAATCTGTGATTACAGACAGATGTCAAATAGCTACATTTTTTACGTCGATGCTTTTTGTTGAATATATTTTTATCTGTAATTCAATACGTCATATGAAAGATAATTATTAATAAACGGCATGTGGCATAGTAATAATCTTTTTATACATATGTCTATGTATAATTTAACGCACATGTACATATGTACCTATTATCATTGGCGTTGTGACAGATTGAAAGTGCATAGAAATGGTTGGTTAAAATAATATCAATATACCGCGATAAAATCCGTAAAAAGTAGTTTTATTTCAATGTCTAATATTCGCGTAAGTGTAAGAAATCAATATCAATTTAAATGTTTTATTTTGCATAAAAAACTAATGCAAGGATTTGATCGCCATCAAATGTAAAAGTTTGGCGAGTTTAGAAATAAGTAATACCTTTGTACAACTTCATTTAATAAAAAAAAAAGATGTCACCCGCGAATCAGTCTGCGTGACATTATTATTTAGGTAGCTTACTTTTCAGTCTCCATTTCGTTCTCATTTCGTTCTCTTACCGGTTGATGTCCAGGACCAAATGTATCCTATGCCCTTTTCCGGACACCAAACTATGTATCTCCATACCAAATTTCATCTAAATCTGTCGAGCGGTTAAAGCGAAGACTGACGGACAGACAGACATACATATTTATAGCAATATATTAGTATGGATATGGATTGTCATATTTTTTTCCTGTGCATTAATCGAATATGTCCATTATGTAGGTCCTTTATTATACCTACAGGTATTTAGTCCAATTAAATCGATAAAAATAAATCCACTCGATCAACGATGTTGTATTCGATTATAAATCTATATCGATTAATCGTATAAGGAATGCAAAAAAGATGCATCGGTCCGTTTAAATGTAAGGACGTTGCCATCACATCTGGATGCGTTCCGTTACTATTTTTTTATTTAATAATTATGCAAGATATCTCGCTGTGTCAGCGACCCTGGTCGATGGCTTGAAGATACCAGTTTTCAAACTCTCTTCCAAATAGTCGTATGTATACCGAAGCTCGCAGATGATTAAATACCATGTGTACGTATCTGTACGGTATATTATCCTATGTACTTGAACGTGATAGTTGTAAATAATTGAATTGAGGTATCTGAATAGACGCAGACTATTTAATAGTCTACAATAGTATTAGGTTTTACAATTTAGTTACTATGACTAGAGCAGTGCCTTAACTTTAGGTTACTGAGTCAGTTATTCTTATCTAAAAAGTATTTACTGTGTTGGACTTAATAGTTAGAAAATATATGCAGAATTACAGACCGTCTCCAAAACGCAATTGCTAAGCATAAGATATTACATACGTACCATCACGCCTGTCGTCTCTAAATGGTTAGGCACATGTAATAGGGGGCGAGCCTATTGCCATCAACCGGGCACGAATTCAAACTCTGAGCACTGCTCGACCCGAGAGTCTACCTCAAGACCACTTGCTCAGCAATCTCACTTCCCACCACTAGAACAACGAGGCTAATAACTACGAGCATAAGAGATTTGATACCGAGATAGAACAACATGATTTATAAAATGTTTCTACATGGAAATTCTCAGTAGTGACTCGTTTGGATCTGTGTCCCATATAGGGAAATAAGCTCTCTTCCATGGGTCTCAAAAGACACAAACAAAAATAGAGGGTTGGTTAGTGTCGGTGTTCCGTGCATACAGGCATTTAGGCTTACTCCAAATAGCCGCGGGCTTATTATTTGATGGGAACAATCTCCTTAAAGCATCACAATTATTGCACTACTGCACGGGTGTCCTCTCATTGGCTACAGCCCACCAGGCTTATGCGGATTGGCAGACTTCATCGAGAAAATCTCTCAAGCAGGATTTCCTCACGATATTTTCCTTCACCGTTTGAACATGCGATAAATACGCACATAACTTTCAAAAAGTCAGCAGTGTGTTGTGTTTGAACTTGAGGCCTTTGACATCTCAGCCCATTGGTCACACCACTAGGTAACAGCCACATAATTTCCTTAAAGCGACACAAATGATACAATGTGTATGAAAACCGCATTATCCACGCATGGTGGAGAAGACAATGCTGTTAGTTGTCAAGATGGTTGTCAAGGACTGATTCGGTCCGACGCACACCACTGGCTCTGCATGGTGGCGGGACGGCGGATTGTGTGAAGCCATTTGCAATGTTATGTAGGGGATCTTTATGTAGTTTTTATGTACCTATTGTGTGCTCTTTCGATCTGTTTTGGATGCTCTGTATTTCGAGATAAACAGATGCCATGCGTTTCTGGTTAACAGCGCGTTTCTAAAAAGTTTTTATTAAAAAAAAAAATTTTTAGAACTTTTTACATCGAGTGGAATCCGCTGGATGCAGGTGTCCCAGGACCGGTCATTGTGTAAATACTTGGGGGAGGCTTATGTCCAGTAGTGGGCGTCATCTAACTGGTATGATGATGATGATACATTTTGATTTTACGTTACGTTTTGATCGAAAGTGTCAAAATTGAGTTGTTTTTTTCTCAGGGAATATTCTAGAAAATATCACAGCGCTGTGTCTTATATAAAATTGCTGGGGAACATCGCCGTTTGCCTTGGGTTAGAACTTGAGACTTTTAACTTCCACAGTGCTCCTGGTCACGCCACTAGGCTATCACAGCTATGTCTTGTAGCTGTTACTATAATATCTAATATATAAAATTCTCGTGTCACAGTTTTCGTTGCTATACTCCTCCGAAACGGCTTGACCGATTCTCATGAAATTTTGTTAGCATATTGAGTAGGTCTGAGAATCGGCCAACATCTATTTTTCATACCCCTTAGTGATAAGGGTTGTCCACCAACCCCTATAACGTGACAAAACAACGTTTGCTGGGTCAGCTAGTACTATATATCATCTACATTTTTCATATAGTATATGTTTTCTTGGTTCCACATTTGTTCGTCCGTTTTTTTTAAAACAGTCTTAACTGATAGAAGATAAACTTATCGCCGGTAATAAGGTGTAATATGACCAATTTACATAGGTAGCGTTCTTGGCAATTTATGAGGCTATTAAAAACAAATCAGTCAAATGAAATATGTGCTTTGACAGTTTGAGTACGTCAAGGTTTTTGCGATTATTTTGTCTGTTATTTACTTAGTTGAGTTTTGATAGAATTTAAGTATTTTAATAAATATAAAGTTATACCCATTTTTGCCGCTTGTCACATTAAGTTAATCAAATTATTTAGGCACATAATTGAAGATATACAAACAAAGATACCGACTTGTCGAGGTAATTTAAGACAAGGGTTTTCATTTTCAGTTTGGAACTCAACTCTTCTTTGAAGATAATTGAATTATCAGCTGGTTTTTTGGTAATAAAAGATTTGGGAATCTTTGACAAACATCATATTAAAGACTTGGGAGCATTTTTGCCGTGTGTAACTGTGCGCTTGCGCTCGGGTTTTTAAGTCAAAGTTCGGCTTTGCAAGTCACATCAGAGCCCATCATAATGACCAACTGAACTCCGTATTAGGAGTCCCTGACACCAAATACGGAGTCGAGGATATAACGATGATGATTATGATGACTACATGTATCCATTCTTCGATCCATATCTATACTTATTTTTTTTTACTTTTTAATATAATTTTATAAATGTGAAAGGGTGTCTGTCTGTGTGACTGTCTGTCTGCGTGTCTGTTTCCTCTTCACGCTATAACCTCTGAACCAATTTAGATGAAATTTGGTACGAAGATAGTTTGAGTCCCGTGGAAGGACACCAGATAGTGTTTGTTCAAGAAATCTTCCCATAAAAGAGCAAAAACGGGGGTGTACGTTTGTATGCGGTATCGATAATTTCCTAAAAGAGGCTAGAAATAAATAAGCAGATTGGATACAATTACAAATTCTACGCATACGAAATTGCAGGAAAAAACTACATAGCTCTTAATATTTCCTCTATATTCCATTAAAAATTTGTATCTAAATGATATTCTTCTGTTCTTTTAGACGATGCTCAAAATCGGCGGCGGAGCCTTGTTGGTGGCAGCCATTGCGGCGGTCTTCGTGGTCGCCACGCAGGGCCGTGACCCCGACCTGGAAGCCTTGGAACATGAAGGCCGGGAGTATATCTACCAGCTGGATAAGGCCATGGGCAAGAGGAAGAATAGAGCCAGCCTCGCCGAATGGAGCTACACTTCCAACATCACGAAAGAGAACGAAGAGAAATGGGTGAGTTGTGCACTCCAGTTTGGATTCTTAGTACATTATATTAACTGCTGTGGACTTCATTTCCCAGATAGCACTTAAAAGTGTGACTCAGATTTTCTATTAGAACGTAGTGGCAGTAGTAATTGCCGAGGATTTGGGGTCATTTCTCAGATATGGCGTAAAGTCTGAATTAGTTTTTCTAATAGGTACATTAGGTAGTAGCTCGTAGATTGTTAATAGCGGCTCCTGTTACGTATACAGACGTCAAAGATGGCACCATAGATACCATGGTATACATACATACCATGGTGTAGGTGTTATTAGTCAAATGAGCTTCAAAACCATTATCTTTCCTATTTCTATCATCAAGACGGGGAGAATTATCAGTATTTTGGTGAAATCGTAATTATATTATTTTCCGCAATTATATTGTTTTATGCATTGTTGAAAAGTAGCATGAAATTGCAAGAAAGCAACGTGATATCTTTAATCAATTTTTGACAAAAACGTGGTTAAAAATTACGTAAATTTCATATTGTTATCAATTGGGAATTGAGGTGTAAAAACAATAATTATTATTTTACTCACATCACTGATTAAATTAAATTTCAACGCTATGTTTCATTTAATTATATAAGTTTACAGATTCACTTGCATAATACACACAATTTTCTTTGCAAATCGAAAAAACAACTGCCCCTTTTTTTGTAGATACTATCACATTGAAAGTCTAATAGACATTTTACTGTCTAGTAGTCAGTGTAGTCAACAGTCAGTGGGCTTTTGCCGTATCAATCCTTTTTTAAATCTAGCCTTTTTTAAAATGAGAGGAGATAGAATCTGAAAAGAAAAAACTTGCCCATTAGTAACAGAGTAAATGGTTTCACTTAAGCCAGTAAAAACTGTTTTAGAATCAAAAACAAAATTGGAAGACGGTAGGTCTTCCAATTTTGTTTCTGATTCTTTATTTAACAATTAACACATCATGAATTCTTGAAAGATAGAAATAACATTTATTCGGGCAGATGGCATCACATAATTTATAGGCAATCGATTTCTAAAATGCGATGAAAAGGTTCTGATTTAGCATATGCCAGACAGATGCTTGTTTGCCAACTTGATTATTAGGACCGCAAAATGCTTTCAGATCCAAATCCGCCTAGAACTCTCTCAACAAGAGAAGCAAGCTTGGGAGGAGACCAAAATGTACAGATGGCAAGACTTCCAAGACTTCACTCTTCGGAGGATGTTCAAGAAGTACAGCCAGCTTGGAGTTTCCGCGTTACCTGATGACAAGTACAAACAGCTGATGAGGTCGGTCTCCGGTATGGAGGCCAACTACGCTACATCGAAGATTTGCGACTTCAAGGATCCCACAAAATGTGATCTGGCTTTGGAACCTGGTTAGTTTACCTGGTAGCTTTTATTTCAAAGAGTATCTATGGAGTTTTTAACCGGCTTTTCTTAATAAGACCTATTTTTTTAAATAAAACATTTGTTTTGAAACAGGTTATTGATCTTTTGAAATAATATTTTAATTTACGCATATTCCTAGAATCCACTCTCTCAGAGATGATTCAGAATAATTTCAAATCTGCTTCCTAATCAGATATACTTTTTAGTTATTTATTTCTTGTCTATAATAACATAAATAAAATGATAATCCAATATCAACTTTAACTATATGAAAACTACGTTGATTACATAATGATATGATGCAAATCAAAGGTTTCTAAAGTTACCATGAAAACTATGAAATTCATAATAATAATTGAAAGTGGAATTTTCTAAAGCATGTCGAATGGTCTGTTCCGATAGTCTTCGTATTTAAAAAAGGTATATTATTGGTTTGTACATTTCCGTTTCAGATATCACAGATCTGTTTGCCAAGAGCCAGGATCCTGAAGAGCTGAAGCATCTTTGGGTGGAGTGGCACAAAGCGGCCGGTGCCAGAACCCGCCACAACTTCACAGAGTACATCAATTTATATAACGAGGCTGCTAAACTTAATGGTGAGACACAGTTTTTTAATAGGTAATGCAAATTTTAACGAGAGTTAGATAAAGGTGTGAAAAGGTGTGTTTTTGGTCAATTTTGGTATTGATAAAGACGGAAACTTGAAGAATGACATAAGGCTACTTTGTATCAACCAACCACGTGGGCGGAGCAGCAGGCGGAAGCTAGTTCTAAAATAAAAATAAAATGAACTAAAGTTGTAAGAGCAAGTGACTTCATCAATGAACGAAAACTGATTATTGTACCCAGAGGCGTATTTACAGATTTGGCGCCCCGGGCCAATCAGACCTGGCGCCCCATTACGTAACGATATAGTATTTTATTTAAGAAAAAATACCTTCTATAGAGAGGCAGACCTATGTGGTACGAAATATTGAATGAAAAAAAAAACAAATAAATAGTCACGTCTAGGTTATTTTTTTTTGTTTCTGTATACCAATTGGTTGACAAAATCGCCAATGACGCTATCATAATATATGGCGGTTTTTTATTACGGTGACTTGTATGCATGCAAGCATGCATACCAGTCAGCATCAACAGTTCAACCTCTTGTCAAATCGGTCCATCCATTTCATTATCATCATCAACTTACTTTGTGTCCCACTGCTGGGAACTCCTCTCATTTGAGAGAGATTAGGCTATAGTCCACCACGCTAGCCTACTGCGGTTTGGCAGACTTCGCGCACGCTATCGAGAAAACAAAGCGAGAAAACCTCTCAAGCAACCTCGCGATGTTTTTCTTCACCGTTTGAGCATATGATACATATATGTACGTTTATGAGCAAACAAACACAGAAATTTAAAAAAAAGTTATTGAGTAATTGTTATATATACTGTATATACTGCATATGACATAATTAAGTAGATAAGCTATTATTTTGACATTAAAAATAGACATTTAAATTTTAATTATGAAATTATATGCACATATGATGTATCTTATTTATTGCGGAAGTAAATTCCTATCAAACGTTGTTTTGCCACTTTATAGGGGTTGGTAGACAACCCATATCACTAAGGGGTATGAAAAATAAATGTTGGCCGATTCTCAGATCTAATCAATATGCTCACAAAATTTCATAAGAATCGGTCGAGCCGTTTCGGAGGAGTACGGGAACGAACATTGTGACACGAGAATTTTATATATATGATATATATATTAGATATATATTACAAACGTTATTAACAACCGTGAAATTAACTTGTCCGGTTATTAGTGTTTTAATTACATTTAAACATAATTAAATTATACTTAAACTTTGTAAACGGTTAAATTACTTGGTAGTTATACTGCTGTTAAAATAATTAATTAATTAGGCTCGATTAGTTACACTACATAGTAATGACTTTCTAATAATATGTAATAGAAGTAAATTAACCTTACATTTTATTCGCAATAATTATGTTATGTGGAATTCATCTCCGGAATATTGATTTTATTTTTGTATGTCATTGGGTTTCGAATTTTTGTAAGTAATATCAAGACCTCAGTCTGTCCGTCACCATGGATCTCGTAAAAGATCCGATACGTCGAGATAAATCCATAAAAAGTAATTTAAATCAATATCTAATGTTCGCGTATTTTATTCACAAGTTTCCTTTATACCACCGTGGTCTGTGTGTCTCTGACGTAATGCCGGGTACAAAATTCACAGAATTCTGTCAGCCGTATCTAGTAAATTACCTTCACACGTATCTTGTACGGTGGAGTTATGTGACGGATAAATGGAGACCTCCAGTTATAACTATGATAGAAGAGTATCAATCTATGCGACGTCGTCTTTTTATTTATCGATAATAGTAGTGAAAATAGAATATACATAATTGATATTTACACAATTTATAAATAAAATAAAATAAATCTTTTCTGACGATTCATTGCTCTGTATTATTCTCAACATCTATCATTTTGGATGGGTGTTGAAAATAATACCTCGCATAAATTTTTCTACTATAACTTTTAACGGTGCCTGCCATTAATATATCTTCCATTAATAGTTTTAGACCTCATTTATATCAAAACTGCTTTCTTATAGAGACTAATAAACTCTACACCGGTGACATTACTGAATACTGACTAAAGACTTTTAATTTTAAAAATATCTATACATATATACCTAAGTCTGAGCAATTAAGTAATATAATCATTATAATATACGAGTATAAAAGGACTAATTAAAGTTCCATTAGAAAACTTGACTGTACATTTTAAGACTGGTTCTGCATTTCGTCTAATTCCAGATTTCAAAAACGTTGCTGACTGGTGGACATCAGAATATGAAGTGGACGACTTCGAGCAGCAGTTGGCTAAGCTGTGGGAGAGCGTGAAGCCCTTGTACCAGCAGTTGCACGCGTACGTGAGGAAGAGGCTGAGGGACAAATATGGAGATCACGTGGTATCAGCACGGGGGCCTATACCTGCGCATTTGTTAGGTGAGCCTTTGGATCACAGCTGTGGCAATCTTAGAGGAGGAGTTGCTAGAACATAGATAGATAAGCTATGGATCATACTAGATTATCAATCAAAATCGATTATTTGATGATCAATTCTTTAATTAAAAACACTTTTTGGTTGATATCAGCAAATTTACTGGTACATAGTTTTTGTCCCTTATTATTATATCCATATGGTCCAAAAGTAGTCTCTTTAAATTTTTCAGATATAGGTTAGCGTTTGATCACAATCCCACATTAAAGTTTTTTATTATTATTATCATATTATACACTAGTTTTTTCTATATTATTGTTAAAGATCTATAATAATTATAATAGTATATAAAATATTGCAGTATTGTAGTTAGTTTAAATTAAAATGTAATTTCAACGTTATTAACGCATTTTTTCCTGTTGCAGTAGAGGTATGGCAACTAGCTCATTACCGTGGAAACTTACGAAATGTCAGAAGTACGTATCTTAGGAAACGTCAGAAGTTTCTAATAATCCATTACTCCTCATTTCAGGTAACATGTGGGCCCAAACTTGGAGCAACGTGGAGTCTTTCACGCGTCCTTACCCCGACAAGAAGGAAACTGACATCACACAAACTATGAAAGAAAAGAACTTTACCTCCATAAAGATGTTCCAGATGTCTGATGAATTCTTCAGGTCCTTGAACTTGACAGCGATGCCTGAGAAGTTCTGGAAGAACTCCATCATTGAGAAACCGACTGACAGAGAAATTGTTTGCCATGCATCTGCCTGGGATTTCTTTGATGGAGATGACTTTAGGTAGAATGAAATAGGTCTTTTCATTACTTGCTGCTATTTATATTAACTTTTTAATCTTTCTACTTCTTCTTTAATAATTCTAATTCTATAATTACATGATTTAAAATCAGCATCTTTATACACTGAGCTTGATACGCCGGACGATTATTTATATCTATCGTCGCTCGAGGAGGCTCTGATTTATAAATAGAATTATTAACCATTATTCAGAAAAACATTACAAAAAGAAAACAGCGGCAAAGACTACTTAATAATATGAATCAGGTCCTTAAGTATCCCAATCATCAAATTCAGAAATTCAAAATTCCAACTAACATTTCTTTGGCTTAATTTTGAAGGATCAAACAGTGCACAACAATTGATAAAGAGTACTTTGAGACCACACATCACGAAATGGGACATGTACAGTACTTCCTTCAGTACAGACATCAACCATTCGTCTTCCGGGACGGAGCGAACCCAGGTAATTAATGTATATTTGTTATGCCAGGATCAAAATGTGTACATCAATCAACAAGGAAAATTTTAGGACGGTGCATCATGAAATGGGCCATATACAGTATTACATCCAGTATAATCACCAACCGTTCCAGTTTCGTGGGGGTGCCAATCCAGGTATTTGGAATTTGGGAAGGAATAAGCTTCAACATCATTTGGACTTGTCATCTTATCGATATTTAACATTTCTTCCTGGTTATAAATACGTTGAAGTACAATACGTTGGTGGTTGACCATTTTCGTCATCATGGATGTTGTTGAAAAGAGTTGGAGAAAGACAGTTTTGGCTCTTAATTAATAAATCAGGAATAAAGTGGTAAACCTCCGTGATTGTCGTACTTCAATATCTATTTTTCTAAGTAGTTATTGTCATTTTCTATCTACTAATGCTGGCTTCGATGTTTATACAAAATGTTTGTATCTATCCGTTCAATGATAGCCCTAACAATGCCTCCCTCTTTCTCTTTTCAGTACTTTTATCTTGCAGTATATCTTTGTAGAGTCTGCATAGATCATCTTTGCCGCCTATTTACTTCCCAGCATTCTACTTAAATATTTTTCATGGTATTAGTATAAATATTTTTTATTTGGTGATTTATTCCAGGTTTCCATGAGGCAGTAGGAGACACTATTGCTCTGTCAGTATCTTCTCCCAAACATCTCCGACGTGTTGGTCTCAGCACCGGTGATGCTGAGGATGAACAGACTGAAATCAATCAACTTTATAAAATGGTGAGCTATTAAAACTTTAAATCACATTTAAGAAGAATTTTATCTCCAATTTTTATAACTTTCTGGTAACTAAGAACTCTCCTAGGAATCATCATTATCAATCTACTGTATTTAAATTACTATACGACTGCTGGGCACGAGTCTCCTTTTATTTAACAGGGACTAGACTATTGTCTACCACACTAGCCTAGTGCGAGTTGGCAGACTTTACACGCTAGTAAATCTGTCAGGTATGGAGGTTTCCTCACTATGTTTTAATTCACTATTTGAGCCAGTGATATAATACAGAAACTTAACTTCGAAAAGACAGTGCTTTGAGACTGAACTTAAGACCTTTTACCGCTTGGTCATCACACCAACCTCCAAGGGCTAGCTTTAAGGAATTCTAAGCAGTCTAATATTTAATTTTCATGCTTCTGTACCTCCGACTACCAAGAAACAGGCAATATTATGGTTCGGGCCTCACGCCCAGGTAGTTTGTTTTCTTGTGATGGCTTCGTTACCATTGTCATGCTTTTACTGTTAACATTAAACTAATATTTCCAATAAGCAGTAACAAGGACTGTATAAATTTATTATTATATTGTATTCTGTCGTCATATAAAAAATTATGTTATTGTCGTCGTTTTTCAGGGTATTGACAAAATTGTATTCCTTCCATTCGCTTACACCTTGGATATGTTCCGCTACGGTGTGTTCCGAGGAACTACAACCCCTGAGGACTACAACTGTCACTACTGGAAGGTCAGAGAGATGCTGCAAGGCGTTGAGCCACCGATTAATAGGACTGAAGAAGACTTTGACGCCGCTGCCAAGTACCATGTGTCGGCTAATGTAGAATATGCGAGGTAAGAAAATAATGTACCTATACCAAAAACTTTGTACCCCTTTTCACGAAAATTGCGCGGACGAAGGAGTATGAAATTTCCCGGACTTATACATATTTACATAGAGAAGTAGTGTAAAATGCTCTTTTTAAAAAATGCACAAACAAAACGACTTTTTATACCACGTTGGTAGCAAAAAAGCTGGCAATCAGTTACCAAAGCGTATAGACGTTTGAAACACCGCAGGTAACCGTCGCGCATTGCCAATCTTGTAATAAAGTTGGACTGCTTTGCCGAAACTACTATATAGTACTATTTTATCTCTGACCCGTGACGAAAGAAACGGAACGACCTTATTTAAACGTGACTACGATTTGAAATCTTTTGTAATCCTATTGACCTTTAATTTCCAACATTCCAGGTACTACGTATCCTTCATCATACAGTTCCAGTTCCACCGGGCACTGTGTCAGTTGGCTGGAGAGTACGTGCCTGAAGATCTGAATAAGAAGCTAGTAGACTGTGATATTTACCAGAGTGTCGCCGCTGGAAACGCTTTGGCGTGAGTATCTGCAGTATTTTTATAGCATCGTATGTCATTTGACTTTGTCTTCATGTCACAAAGGTGGCAAATAAGCAAACGGCCTGCGTGACTAGACGTTTGCAACACCAGAGGGGTCGCTCGCGCGTTGCCAACCCTGTAGAAACCGTCTAGGTTTCTCAAAATAACGGAGTTACTAAACCCATGCTGTCAGAATTATCGCAGAAACACTATACTCACTCGCAAAAACAACTATTGTTATTTCAATGAAGTCTTCTGTAACGAGGAGGTACTTCTCCACTCGGGCAGCACAATTTGAGCGAGGAGTCTCGATATGCCCTACCTCCTTTAAAACTTATTATATTCTTCTTCTATCGCATCCCTTTCGCTGGGCACGAGTTTTGTTTTTTTTTTTTTTTTTTTTTAAATATTATTATTGCAATCTGTCTTAAGGACATTCAGCAATATTTTAATCTTGATTTAGATGTGGTAGCGTGCGAGTTATATGCCCAGTGGCATATTCTCATAATTCAAACATTAGAGTAAATCCTGTGGTACTCTTTTCTTAAGTCTGCGTACTCCCGGGAATATATCGTCCATAAGCTTTCGTGCGAGTGTGTTTGGATGTTGTTGCAGTCTGATTTTGTAGGTTTTAACTTTGTCTTTTATTTCCTCTTTCACTGTTTTGATACCAAGTTCCCGGTGTAGTCTCTCATTGGTGACATACCATGGTGCATCTACTATCATTCTCAATACTTTTGACTGAAATCTTTGTAGAATTTCCAGATTTGAGTTAGCAGCTGAACCCCACAGTTGTATACCGTATGACCATATTGGTTTTATGAGACATTTATACAATAGAATCTTATTGTCTATTGAGAGTTGACTGTTTCTGTTAATTAACCAATAAATTTTGCGAACTTGTTGCCCCATCGCCAATCGTTTGGTAAAAATGTGCTTCCTCCATGTTAAACGTCGGTCTAAGTACATTCCAAGATATTTCGCTTCATCAGACTGAGGTATCTGGACACCATTTAGTGTTACTGGTGGACAAGTCTGTCGCCGAGTGGTAAATGTAACCTGTACCGACTTAGATTCATTTGCCTTAATGCGCCAGTCTATTAGCCACGCAGATATTTTGTTCAAGCTGTTCTGTAGTTTTAAAGAAGCTTGGTTTGGTGTATCAGCTGAGGCCATAATAGCTGTATCGTCAGCAAATGTTCCCATGATCACATCATCGCACTTGGGCAAGTCTGCGGTATAAAGAAGATACAATGTAGGTCCCATTACACTGCCTTGTGGCACTCCAGCTTCAATTTTTTTGAGCTGTGTTGTCGTTTCACCTTTTGATATGATTACGCTATAATCCGCCATACTAGTGCAGATTAGATGTCAAAGTCAGCAAATTGTAGCGAATCTGACTATCTAATGTACAACAAACAAGACACAGTAAGACTTTAATATAATGTATTACTCCTACACAGCCTGAAAGTAGTTCTAAGAAATATCTGTGATCCTTTTTAAATTTTTAACAAATACTTGATGAGTACTTATTGTAATTTCTTAGAACATTCAATTAATATTTTCGCAGCAACATGCTCAAGATGGGTTCATCAAAGCCATGGCCGGACGCGATGGAGGTCCTGACTGGTCAGCGAGGTATGAAAGCTGATGGTCTTCTCGAGTACTTCAGACCGCTGCAAGAATGGCTGACGGCAGAGAACCAGCGGACCGGAGAATATATCGGATGGGAACCTAGTAAAACACGTTAGTATAGTTTTTCTTTTACTCCAGATCAGGATTCCATGTGTTCATCATCAACCCATTACTGTCCCACTGCTGGGCACGGGTCTGCTCTCATTTGAGACGGATTAGGCTATAATAGTCCACCACACTAGGTTACTGCTGGTTGGCAGATTTCCCACGCCATCGAGAATATCTCTCAAGATCTCGCAAACGATGAAGGAAAACATCGTGAGGAAACCATCGAGGTTTCCTCACGATGTTTTCCTTCATTGTTTGAGCATGTGATAAATAGGCACATAACTTCCGAAAAGTTAGTGGTGCGTGCTTTGGGTTTGAACTCGAGACCTTTGACATCGCAGTCCACTGGTCTCACCACTAGGCTACCACAGGCTATATACTCCATGTGTTAGCAGTTAGATATTTAGTTCTTTATTTGAAGATTGTCTTCTAGTTTTGGAGGGGGCTCTAATAATGAAATCATTGATGATGAATTGATATTTATCTTTCAAAATAGATCTGTTGAAAGACACTTTTGCAATTCAATGTCTTAATTAAAATTTTTACATACACTAACACCCAGACCCGGAACAACTATCTATAAGATCGTACAAATAATTGCTCCGTGCGGGGATTGAACCTGCAACTCGTGACGCACAAGCCGATCGCTCAGCCACTGCACCAATCAGGTCGTCACTTTTGACAGATGATTTCCATGACAAAAGTTTATCATATTTATGTCCTTCCGCGGGACTCAAACTATCTCCAATCCAAATTTCATCTAAATCGGTTCAGTGATTAAAGCGTGAAGAGGCAACAGAGAGACAGACTTTTCATTTATGATATTAAGCATGGATTTCGTGGTTTCAGAATACTGCACGGCGGAGCAGCGAGCGGCGTTGAGCGCGAAGGAGGCGTCGAAACCGGAGGCACAGCAACCGGCGGAGGCGTGACGCGATGAGTACTTACTACACTTAGTGTAATTTATGGCAGACAAGCAACACAGTATTCATAATAAACGTTTTTTTTAATATAAGGGACCATTGTTATTTTATTCGATGTCTTACCTTTTTAGCTTTCTGTACCTACGTACTCTAATCTACCATTGACAGTCAAAATGGAGCTGTTGGTTTTCATAATTGAGGTGAACCGATATACTATTGCAATTTAGGACTGTTTGAGGAAAGAAATAGATTTATAAATATGTATTCAAAATATTGATTCTGAACTGCTATCTGTAGACCATACAAATTCTTGTCCAAACCGGGAATGCCCGCAACCAGTGGCATAGTAGACGATCGTCCAACTACGGCACTATACGCTTCTTCAAGATAAATTAATGTAGGGTACAAGTTTATACATATGTATACTACCTGACCCCGCAAATGATGTTTCGCCACATAAAAAAAAACGGTTAAAAAAATTTTGGGGTTATGCGCTATGATCAAGTTCTGGGATTTTTATTTTTCGCATATCAGGAGATATGCGAAAAGTAATAATCCCAGAAATCGATCGTAATGCCACCTACCGGCTTCAATTGCGATCCACTTGAACACACACAAAATAATTCAACAAAATCAGTTCAGCCGTGGAGGAGTTCAGGGATATATAACTCACATAAGAATTATATATGTAGAGATAGACCACGAAAATCTCCCTTGTTCATACATACAAATAGATTGTATTGTAAAGCTCATACTAGTTACTTCATACATAGTTGCATTAGTGACAATTTTTTACGATAACGATAGATCAGACGCAAAAATTATCAGGTTGAAATAACATAAAGATATCTTTAATCTCGTCGATTGACATCAAGTGGGTTCAAAGACGTAGATAAAAATGTAGACGATAAGGTATTTATTTATCTCCACTTGGTATTCGAGAAATTAAATGATAGAAAAATGTTTGGGCCTATTTTATGTACTAGCACGCTTTCGTTGAATGCTAAATTTTTCATGCGCCAGATAACCAAGCAATACGTATTTGATGGTACCTTGAGAAAGACTTAAACCTAGCTGCCGTACCTCACTACATACATACGCTCACGCCTTTTTCCCATGGGGGTAGGCAGAAACTACAGAATGCCACACGCTACGGTCCCTGCATACCGCACTTTCGCTTCGTCCACATTCATACATCTCGTCATGCACGCGCGCCGTTTACGAGTACTGCGCACCTGACCTTTTTGAAGGAGTTCACCAATTAGGTCGGTGTATGTCCTTCTAGGGCGCCCCCTCCCGGCGTTTCCACTGACATCCGCCTTATAAATTCCTTTCGTCAATCGCCCATCATTCATCCTTTCAACATACCTCACTAATCTTGACAATTATGCTCAACTTTATCAACAGTCTTAAAATAAGTCCATTATTTGCGGATTTCATCGCGGTATAATGATATTATTTAAAACTAAACATTGTTTTTCTAATCTTTAACAAAAAAAAGTTCTTCTATGTCTTGTATACGAGTTAGTGTGAGAAATCTATGGTTTGTTTGCTCTGTTCAATCAAATGGTTTTTATTGAAAAATCTATGCAATAAGACAAGTGTAAGACCAATCAAGAATGCTTTTTAAGTTTTTTTTTATTAATAAAACATTTGTATGTCGGTTCAAGTAGCATCTTGTAATTTGTTTTGCCAGCATTCTTATAACTAGTCTTAAAATTTGCAATAGAGAACAGAATCCCACTAATTTTATTAACGTGAAAGTTTGTATGAATATTGTTACTTTTTGACGCAAAAACTGCTCAACAGATTTGTATGCAATATGGCATAAAAAATAGTTGATAAGCTGGATTAACACATAGGCTATACCCCGCGGGCAAAGCCGCGGGTGGAAGCTATTTGGGCATAATTTAAGAAACTTTAAAGAACGGAGAAGAGACGAGTCCATAGAATAGATAGAAATTATTTAAACATTACTAAGTATAGGATGGATATACTTTTTTTATTTAAAACTACTAATACAAAAAAATATGTCACGAGTACTTTGTACATTATGCCACATGGAAGATAAAACATTTATTAACAATGTTTTGATTCAATACACGTGTGGTTTGAAGGAAAAATCTTGCTACATTTATGTATGCAAAACAAACACGTCTGCGTGTAGGCCAATGACAACTGCACAGAATTTTCCCCATCAGAAATACTAGTTTATTACTGGAGTCCTATTTATTAAAGGGAATATTTTTGATAATATTTTGGTAATATTTTTGTCATTCAACAATATGTTTTATAGAGTAATTTTCCATATGTTTAAATCAACTTCAATCTCTTCTTAAGGAATATTAAAGTAATATCACAAAATAATGATCTGACGATAAAATAAAATAAATAATCACTAGAGTTTTCAAGATCTATTTATTATAAGTCACATACCTAATGTTTTGGTTGATCTTATAATTCAAATTCCGTTAAACCGGTCAACATTAAATTTAATCCTTCTGCAGTTAAAAATAAACTTAATCCAAAACCGATTACCTACAGTTACAAATAAGAACAAAAGTTAAACACTTATGCAGTTATGACGTTCCAAGAACTCGTTCCACGCGTTCCAGAAAGCTCTTTTACAAATACACTTGTAATATTTGCTTTGCACAAACAAACAAACATATATGATACATAGATATGTATGTCTCTATAGATACAATTGAGCAAGATTATCATTCAAGGAGTGCTTAAGATAAATACGTTGCACGTCCCATCTTGACCGGTAGTGTGAATTTGAAAGCAGGCGGAAACGGCTGGTGAGTCTTGTGTTATTTTTATAGACAAAATAAATACAGACAATCATGTATTGTTTATATTTATTGTGGAAATTATAGCTTTTGATGACTAAGTTGAAAGTGGGAGAGATGGAGACAGAAAATAATCAAATAATTTGGTTAATGAAGTTCATGATGAATTATGTTTTTGCGGGTTGGAGATTCAACTATTGTTGCTTATTTGGGTCAAAGATTTATTTAATCATACACTTATGTATATGTATACAGCTTCCCATGAGGACATACGTAGAGAAAATTTATAGTAATTATTTTATATCTTTCGACTTTGCCAGTTTTGCAACTTTGTCAAGTGTGTTGTTTTACAGTTTTTTCCTTATCGTATCAATGGGTAAACAATGTTTGAGTAGTAAGAGGCTACTTCAATGGCAATAGGAGTGGCCTGATAGAGATTGTTCTTAGGTTTTGGGAAAAAGGGATACACCAAGATCTTTGATGAAGTTTGCTCTGTATCGCCTCTGTCAGATTAGTAGGTACTTGTTTGTTCATGTTATTATGTACATTGTGTATGTTAGTTCTGCATCTGCTAGTTTCCCATTTCTACAGTTACACTAGCTTTTTATAGGAAATTGGAGTCATGTGGTAATTTTTTGTTTTATTCTCGTTTTGATTTGTTAATGAAGAATTCGACCTATGTCAACTTTGCTAGTTTAACTTCGTCAATTGTGTCTGTGTCTACATTTTACATTGTCTTTTGCTAGGCAATGTCGAAGTGTGTCCGATTATCAGGCACCAGTAATTCAAATAAACATAAGCCTACCAGGGATTCAAGGATAGTACTAGAGTAGGTTGCAGGTTTTAATCGCCGGATGATCTTCAAGTACAAATTACATTTGATGATACTACAAATGAAGGCTAGGAAAACTGAAGATATTGCTTTTTTATTGCTTCGGTATCAGTTTTATCTTTATGAAGCTGTAAAGTGACTTTTTTGTCATTTTTCTTTTGAATGAGGAGTACTAGTTGGTTCATGTAAATTCTGATTGCATTTTACATATCTAATTTAGACTCGAATTCGTCAGGAAATACTGATTTGGGCAGCTGATTCCATTCACTCGCTGTGCGAAAGAAGATACGTACTCATCACTTATCTATGTACTATTGGTATTAAAAGGATAGGCTATGAATGAAGAATCGCTATGGCAATTATGAAATTAAATGTTTTTCCTCTCAATATAGATAATTGATGTGATTGGACCTCAATAGCCTTATTGTTGTGCGGAGTGTCATCAAAGTTGATCGCGATTACTAGCTAGCAACTGATTTAATTTATTTAATTAACTATGAGTATAATGGAAAAGAGATAATAAACTTTATATTATGTGTGATAAGACTTAGTTTTGAGGGTACGTTTTTGTGTTACCGTTTTAAACAGTTACATTTTCTGAAGTGCTAATTTGGTATGGAGTCTAAAGAAAAGAAGTATTGTTTTGTAAGTAAGGGGATTATGCATTTTATGGCGTACAGTTTTATGGTTCAAAGTGCCGCAGCATTCAGAGGTAGACACGAATTGATAAAACGTTCATGTTAGCAGTAGGTTAGAAGATACGCAGTTTAGGGAGATGAAGAAGTCTAAAACAGAACGTCATCATCATCAACCCCTTTTATTGTCCCACTGCTGGGTAAAAGTCTCTTCTCATTTGAAAGAAATAAGACTTTAGTCCACCATATAGTGCGAGTTGAGACTATAGACGCCATCGAGAAGATCTCTCAGGCAGGTTTCCACACGATGTTTACTATTTCAGCATGTGATAAATATGCACGTAGGATTGAAATCGAGACGTCTGATTTACATTTATTTAGGCTATTACACTATAAATTAAGTTATCACAGTTAGAAAACAGACTGTATGACCTACTCCGTTACTCTAGAGTCGCCTTCAGAAACTATCGGTTACAGGGATGTCTTACAAAAAAAAACACAGCAAAATTGTTTTTTCACGCTTATGAATAACGAATGAACGAGAATCTTTGACGACACTAAATGTTGTCAGCACTATGTAATAGGTAACAAGTATTTGAATTACGTTAATATGATCACAAATTTCCAAGTTAAGTATATTCAGATAAATCAACTGGGGTGATTTCCAGGCGATTTCTAGTAACCCCCTTTCAACTTGAGAGGAGACTTGTCCAGTGGAACAATAAATTGGTTGACAGCATATTTATTATTTTAAAATGAAGAGGCAGCTGTAGTTAACGGAACTGTTGAAATACAGGGACTCAAGACCCCTGAGACAGGTCTGTTTGCAGATTCTACATTCTACATTTAATGGCTATAGAACCAGAAAAATATTATTAATCCAACTACTGCTTTGTGGCAGATATTTTGTACTCTGTAATGTACGACGGCCTTTGCGAAAACAAGCAACAATGTTTTAAAAAAAAACTCAGCAGACTTGGATTTAGTCTAATAAACTCTTTTAAATAAAACTTCGGTCAGACTACAAGCAATGAAAGGATTTTTTTATACTCAAAAATGGTTAAACGTTTCTTCGTCTACAGTGTATCTGTTTTAAATTAACATTGAGCTTCCTCTTCAAAGCTGTTTTTTAGTAAACAATGATGTGCACGGAGAATTCCATAGATCTATATAATTAGCTGACCTTAAATTAATTGCTAGTTAAGCCTGTGAGAAACCGAGGAAAGAATGTTGAAGTACTTTGTGTTTTTTGTGGTGACTTTGAAATAGGTTTTTATACTCATCGCAAAACGCTTGGTTTATTAGTAGAGTTTATAGTTTGTTTTTCTGATGAAGATGTATGGTGGAAGGTCATTACATTCTAATGAAATATGTATACATATTTGCAGCTCATGCCTGTACTGTACGATCATGCAATACAAGAGAAGTAAAAGGTGTTGTTGTGCTCTTAATTTAAGCCCTTTAACTTGCAGGTAGTGCAATTTTTTTGTTCCTTAAACTTCTATCAGGCTCTCCTTCATAAAAGTAATAAATAATAATAATAATGAATATCTGGACGTTATGACACAGCGCCATCTACTTTCGAGCTAAGCAATTAGGCTTATGTTACGGATACTAGATAGTTGAAATACTACACTTCTTTTTGTAAATACGTACTTATTATACATAGATACATCCATGGCTCGGATACAAATGTTGATGTTCATCACACAAACATTTTGTCCTTACCGGGATTCAAACCCTGGGACTCCATAGCGCAGAAGGCAGCGTTGACTACCGCTGGGCTAATCGGGTCGTTGCTAATTCTTTTGCACCGATGTTCTGACATCTGATGACTGACACCATCTGATGTTCCTTTATGCCATCTTCAGGCGGTACATTTTTTGTAAATCTTAATATCGAAGCATTATTAGATATTGTTGAAACCGTCCATCTGTCTTATTCGTTTCGGCGACAATTTTGTCGTCAAACAAAACACTGGAGTTCCAAAAAGCATGACACGTTGGTAATTCATTTACATAATAATTAATGTTTTTGAATATGTACCATAGATTCTTAGTACAGTTCGAGAAGTTGTTTGTAACAGTGATCAAGAGTAATTGTAGGAAGGGAGTAAATCTGTGTAGAAGGAAGAAAGAAAGATAATAATTGGTCAATCATGCCGTGTGGATATTGCAGTCAAACCGCTAAAAAGGTTTTGTTTGTGAGTACCTAACTATGTTACATTGGCCCCATATTGTAATTCCTATTCATATTCCAATCTTAAATCAATATGCAACCTTACAATAAACACAGGATCATTTCCGGAAATGCTTAAAAAAGCGGTAGTACACCCGATTTACAAGAGTGGGGACAGAGACTGTGTCAACAACTATCGCCCTATAGCAGTACTACCCGGCATCTCGAAAATTCTAGAAAAAATACTAAACCGGGCACTCAAACATTTTCTAGAAAAATTTAAAATCCTAGCTGATAACCAATATGGTTTTCGCTCAGGTTACTCCACCGAAGATGCCGTACTGGACTTGACAACGGCAATTGTAAAAAATTTAGACAGTAAAAATAGATGCCTATGTATATTCCTAGATCTCTCTAAAGCATTTGACACGGTCTCTGTCCCCATCCTTCTAGCAAAATTAGAGAAGATAGGCATACGGGGAAATGCCTATAAAATTGTTGAGGATTTTTTGGCAAATAGGAAACAACAAGTCAGAATAGATAATATTGATAGTGACGAGGCTACAGTGTACTACGGTGTTCCGCAGGGGAGTATAGTAAGTCCGACACTTTTTCAGATCTATATAAATGATCTCTGCCAACTCCCGCTCCAAAACACTAGTATCTTTACGTATGCAGATGACACGGCAATTCTTGTCTGGGGACCAGACTGGAATGCCGTTAAAGAAAGAGCCGAGTACTCTTTATCAAAAATTATGAACTGGCTTACAGACAACTTGCTGACGTTAAACCTCTCCAAAACGTCATATGTAGCATTCTCGATCAGAAAAACCAACTCCCCACCACAAAACTTCTCTATCACAGCCCATAGTTGCCCCTCTCAGAACACCTGCACATGCCAACAAATCGATCGAGCTGAACATGTTAAGTATCTAGGAGTATACATTGATAGTGGACTGAGGTGGGACAAGCAGATATATACAGTCACCTCTAGAGTGAGGAGACTAATACACGTATTTAAATTATTAAGAGATTGTGTTCCACTCGAAAAACTAAAACTGGTCTACTTGGCCCTATCTCAGTCCATCATCCAGTATTGCATTCCAGCTTGGGGTGGCGCCGGCAAGACACTTCTTTTAGGTCTGGAAAGAGCACAAAGAGCTGTGCTCAAAACAATGACTAAGAAGCCTTATCGATACTCCACCGAAAAACTGTATGCAGACTGCAAAGTGTTAACAGTCCGACAGCTCTTTGTGCTCAAATCCACCATGAGAAGACATCGAGGTGTCCCGCGCCCCGATCCAGGCAGACGTAGCAAGATGCCTGTATGCCCACGCATTCCCTGTAAGACATCCTTTGCCAGGAAACAATTCAACTCCTTAAGCATAAAATTATACAACGATATACATAAGAAACTCAATATCGCAGGACTAAATAGCCACAAACTTAAAACCACTCTTACAGACTGGCTTCTAAATATGGATTATAATAAAACAGAAGAACTACTGATATACACCGCGTAACTTACATACATACACATACTCACCTATACACATACACACTCATCTATACACATACACACGCACCTAAACACATACATACTCACCTAACACATACCCACTCAACAACATAATTATGGTCCACTTATATAAAAACTATAATATAATTATTTACCCCCTGTATACAGCAGCTACGTTCACTTGCACGTACAATAATTTGTAAATTGTTATATAGAATCACATACACGACTGAACACTGCCACCCAAGATACAAGCATTCGCTTAGTTTGGGAGACAGTACCAGTGCACAAAGCACATTACATTTACTGTGTCTAATTATAAGTCACCTTGTGAACTTTAAATTTTTTTTTTGCAACAATAAAGATTTATTATTATTATTATTATTAATCAATGCTGCTCAAAGGGTGTTTGTTTGTTGGTGTTTCAGCAGCAGTGATGGATTGTAAGTTGTATGATGATTTTGTAATTTTTTCATACGGAAAATATCTTTTGGGTTCGGCTGATTCGAAAAATCATGTTGTTTTGTTTATAATGACGTGTCTCTTATAGTAGGTATCGCTCTTTTATTATTTAAACATTCACCAGAAGATAAACCATAACGAAAAACGAGGTCGTAATAAGGTTTTTTTGGGCAAGCTAGAACAATATAATCAGCTTAAATTTCAATTATTGCATTAATTGATTTATCTAATTCTTGTGCAGATACTGATAGGTTTAATTAATTACTTATTTATCTCTAAACGCGTTACATTTATTCGGAATTTAAAAGCTTAATTTAAATTTAACAACGAAAATGTCTCAATTAGACTAAGCACGTACTAATATATTTTCTCAACTGCATTAGACCGGTAAGTAATATTAGTTACTTTCATCTTTCGAAACTACGGTTGCCTATGTAGTGCTGTAAAGTGCTGCCATGTCATATATATTATGTATAGATTAAATGAATTACATAAATCATAAAAAATATTACGTAAAATATGCACTACAGTGACATCTTTGCTTTTGAATAATTATGGGCGTAGTAAATATTATGTTGGTAATAATAATACAAAGCGGTATAACATGATTCTATCGCATCTTCCTTTATCAAATACCCTCCATAACTGTAAAATCAGCTAGTATACCGACATAAATATCACTAACGCATTTACTGACACTGAAATCGCCTGAGTAATGAGAGTTTTAATTATTTTGTGTATTAATTTGCTTTATGTTATTAAGTTCCTTTATGTTAAGTGTCTAAATAAATGGATTACAATCGAAAGAGAACGAGGCAATACAATCAAAAGAGGCTGGGTCCTCCATCTGGTTGGGTGAGTTCAATAAAAATAGGTACATTTCAAATGTCATAACAAACTACTTGTTCAATTATTATACTTATATACCATTTTCAAAAAGTGATAATATTATAATCGAAATAAATTCAATTGATACAATTTACAATGGACTTGACGTGCTTTGTAGAACCCATTAAGCTCCTAAGTTCAGGTCCCAGTTTTCATAATACCTACCTATGGCAATGGCGTTAATAGTACCTAATCCTAAAAGTCTGATACTTGGGTCACACTTAGTATGTCGGTATTACTTAGTTTCATGTAAAATATTGAATTTTGTTTGTCTGGAAGCAAACATAGATGGGAAAAGAATGTTGCAGAGGCGAAAGCCGTCTTCATATGTTAAAAAACATCCACTGTTGGACACATGCTACATTATGCTACATTAAGAGCTGTAATAGCCTAATAGTATGACCACTGAAATGAAATTTCAAAAATCTCGAGTTCAAACTCAAGGCACACTAGTGTGGGCCTTGCTGACTTTTCGGAAGTTATGTGCGTATTTATCACATGCCCAAACGGCGAAGAAAAACAGTGAGGCCTGCATGCTTCAGAGATTTTCTCGCATGTGAAGTCTGCCAACCCGCAATGGGCTTGGGCGTAGACTTATCCGTTTCAAATGAGAGGCGACCCGTGCCCAACAATGGGACAATAATGGGTTCATGATGATGCTATAGCTCATGTAAATTACTTGACGGAGCCTCTGTTTTGCTCAGGATTTCATACATTACGTTCACAAAGATCATAAGTTTTATGTCCTAAGCACAGTGCAGTCTGAACCGAGGTCAAAACTAGTACATAAAACACGGCCTCTTGTTATTTTTTCTCATCCGTTCTACTCAATTTGCCGCTAACAATATTAATGCTTGGATCATTCACCTCTCGGTCCTCAATCCTTGACATATTGTTTTGTCCCAAGTTTTTTAACTGAACTATCAGTATTTATGCATTGATAAGAGAATGTTTTGTTCATTACCGTTAGTTAAGCTGGGTGATCAAACAGGTTTGTCGGTGTTCCTTTTTTTAATATTTGCGTTTGTTATATTTGTAACAGTAAATATTAGAATTCAGTGAAAAGATATTTGTTAGGTTAGGTCTTTACAGTTATTGATTTCGTCTGTTGGGTAACATATCATTGTCTTGATGCGTAGCTTCTTACGTTATTGTTTCGGTGTAAAAAAAATCAGTAGTACCTTTATCAAGGTTAATTACTTGGCTAACGAGATTTAAATCTCGTTTAAGGATAAGAATTGTTTATTCCGAGCGATATACCTACACATTTCGCCTGTATCCTAGTATGTAGTATAGGGCGTATTATTGGAGCACATTCAAAGTGGGTTGGTATGTTTTAAGGGCCAAAACTCCAAACTTTAGATTTTTTTGAAAGACCCAATATCACTGCTCTATCTTGAAATTACATTGAGGACTTCATCAGACCTGGTCCGATGCAGGCATGCACACTTAGGACCCTTAGACTAATGAAGCACCGTATACACGTTTGATAAAGATTAAAAATTATGTATTCCAGTTAGTGATGAAGATTATAGGCGAGCTAGCCCTTGTGGGCGCCATCGCCTCTGTATTCGTGGTCGCTGCTAGAGGCAGGACGGTGGAGAGGGCGGCTGAAGAAGCAGCAGGCAGGGACTACATGAGGCACCTGGATGAGCTCATGTCGAAGGCTAAGAACAAGTTGACTATTGCGTCGTGGAACTATGAAAGTAATATTACTAAACATAATGAAGATCACTTCGTAAGTAATATTTTTCCTTTATTTCATCAGATACCCATCATCGGCATCAACCCATTAAACCCAGGATAATTTTAGAGTGATTAGGCTATAGTCCACCACGCTAGCCCAGTACAGGTTAGCAGACATCAAAAGCAATGAAGACCATCTATCAGGCATCTAGTTTTCTTTACGATCTTTTCCTTCACAATTTGAGCATGTGATAAATACACCCATAACTTCAAAAAGTCTATGGTCCGTACCTTGAGTTTCTTGGAACCTTCGACTTCACAGTCTATTAGTCACCACACCACAAGGCTATCACATCTCCTCTTATTAATTTACATTGTCAATATTAATTTCAGCTACAAGTTTCATTAGACATGGCAGAAGAGGAGAAAGAATATTGGAAGGATACTATGAGCTATCTGTGGAATGAGTACGAAGACCAAGAACTCAAGAGAATGTTCGAGAAGTATACCAAGCTTGGCACTTCTGCACTTCCAGAGGATTTGAACGAGAGGTTGATCACTGCCATTAGTAACATGAAAGCGACATATGCCACAGCTACGATATGTGATTTTAAGGACCGAACCAAGTGTGATCTGCATGTTGAACCAGGTAAAATATTCATCTTCAGTCTTTGAAGAACCTGAGCCACTCGAACTATGTCTAATCCATTTGTTTTTTTTATAATTTCAGAAGTGACAAATATTTTTGCAAGTAGTGACGACCCTGAGGAGTTGAAGTACACTTGGTTAGAGTGGCACAGAGCCGCTGGTGCTGCTTCTAAGGGAAATTTTACTGAATACGTTGCGATGGACAATGAAGCAGCTAAATTAAATGGTAAATATGACACAAACTATTTATTACATACTGCTTAGTTATTCTTCGGAGCTTTTAAATAAACTTTGTTTTGTAATATTACTTATATGTATTGTTACTTATAACCCGACACGTGTCTTTTCTTATTAGAGACGGATTAGACAAAATGTTTTATTTCTCCGTTAGAGCATACAGTAATAAATACGCCATACCTTCAAAAAGTCAGAAATGCGTTCCCAGGGATTGAATTCGAGATCTTTGGTTTCATAGTCCACTATTGGCAACACTAGACTATCATAACTCAGCCACTTATTAAAAGCTACCCAAGTCAAATAATTAAACTGTTTTTCTTGGAGAATGCGCGAATCCCTATTGATGTCAATGTTACTATTTCCAGATTTTAACAGCGTTGCTGAATGGTGGTTAAGTGAGTACGAGTCTGATGACAGTGAAGACCAGTTTGCGTCGCTCTGGGCCCAAGTCAAGCCCTTGTACCAGCAGATCCACGCGTATGTGAGAAGACATCTGAGGCTCAAGTATGGAGAGAGCGTTGTGTCAGCGCGAGGACCGATACCTGCTCATTTGTTAGGTAAGTTATACGATTTTGAGGATAAATCAATCTTTTTTTTATTGCGATAACGGGGCAAACGAGCAGGCGGCTCACCTGATGGTAAGTGATCACCGCCGCTGGCTTGCAAATGCGTTGCTCATCCCTGCAGAAACCGTTTTGGTTTCTTAAAATAGGGAATTACTAAACTGACAGCAAATAGAATGCCCATGCTGTCAGAATAGTCACTCCCCAGCGAGCTCTGGTAACGTTACTCACTCGCAGAAAGACAACTATTGTTGATTTTCATTCACTGCAGTATTCTGTAAGGCGGTGGTACTTCCCCAGTCGGGCAGCTCAATTTGAACGAGGAATCTCCAAAATCCATATTTCTTTTAGACATTATTTTTCGTTCCTCGATACGATTTCGATTTCTATACTAATAAATCTTACCTCATGTTTCAGGAAATATTTGGGCTCAAACCTGGAACAATGTGGAGAAATTCACCAAACCGTATCCGGATAAAATGGATGTAGACATTACTGCTGCTCTTCAAGCCCAGGTTATTTATCAATTATATCTAAATACCTAATTAATGGAATCATAATGGCCAATTTGACAAAGAGTGTCTACTTTTTCCGTAGTAAAATGATCGTTATTGAAATAAAACAATTTTAACCTTTACACCTTTAGTCGAAGATAGGTTAAAGTTATGTGACATAATAAATCATATGGCAAAATGCTACTGAAGTAGTAGCCCACAAATATGATGCTCTCTTAGTCATTTGGTAGGCGTGTGACAGAGGCAGCACTATATTTGAGAGCCACCTACAAACTGGATAGCGTTTAGTATATATCTAATTATTCTTAAAAATATGTATAATCAATTTTCCAGAACTACACAGCGCTGAGGTTCTTCCAAACAGCAGAGGAATTCTTCACGTCCTTGAACCTGATCCCTATGCCTGACTTGTTCTGGGAGAGGTCTATTATTGAGAAGCCTGACGATGGCCGTGATATGGTGTGCCATGCCTCGGCTTGGGATTTCTTCGATAGCGAAGATTTTAGGTAAACTATGGTTTTTGAGAACGTTAAAATAATTACTATGGATATATTTTGAGAAGCTATATAATGTCTCCTATGCAATGTATTTTAAGTATAAAATTATAATGTCATTATTCTGTAATTTTTCTCATTAATCCTTCAAACAAAAATAGAAGCAATAGTCATGATAATCATAAGATACATTTGAATATTTTTTTTTATTAATATAAAAAATATTCAAATGCGAGATTAGAAATATTGCAAATAGCCTTGTGAGTTAATGAATGTTAATTTATGGTATAGTTTATAAACCATAAATTGTATAGCTGCTACTACCATTATTCGTTAACAACTCTTCTTCTTTCACTCTTTAACAGGATCAAGCAATGCACTACGATTACAGATGCCTTCTTCAAGACCACGCACCACGAGATGGGCCACATCCAGTATTATCTCCAGTATAAAGATCAGCCTGTTATTTATAGAGCTGGTGCCAATCCAGGTATGTTATGTTCTAAGTCTATTCATATTCATATAAATATACACATCTTTCGAATATACAATACTTGAAATTTGAATTGCGATTTTCGACTGCTGTAGCTAGGTATTAGAATATAATTAATCGATTGATGACACTATCACAGTAATAATTATTATCACAGCTTGGAACATGAACTAGAATGACATAAATTGCAGAATTATATTTTAATTGTTCAGATTTTATCGCGGTATACATATAAATATTGCTTAAATTCTGACGCTTCAATATCAATATAACTACCGTAATAAAATCGGTAAATAATAGTTTCATTTCGATGACTTCTATTCCGTAAATGTAAGACATCATTATGTAAAAAGTACCAAAGTGCAAATTGAAAATGAAAGAGTTATAAACAAAAACAAGTCATGAATTTGTAATTAATATTAGGTAGGTACTAAATAAATCAGCCTTTTAAACAATCACTTTATGGATGAATATGAATGATGACCTTAACACAATTTTTACTCGGCAGGGTTTCATGAGGCAGTTGGTGATGTGATTGCTCTGTCAGTAGCCACACCGAAACACTTGAGAGTGATGGGTCTTCTAGAAGATGGACCTGATGATCTCGAGTCTAACATTAACCAGCTTTATAAAATGGTATGTAATAGTACATTTCTATAATACATTATCATTTATTAGAGTGCACTTCCATACCTATTTTTTGAGTCTGATATCTGACTCTCTAAGTGAATTTCCATTGGGCAATAAAAAAAAAAGAAAACATTTATTATTTCTGCTCACATGGGCGCATACAAAAAACGTAGGTAACTACAAAAATGTATTATTAAATATACTTATTATATGTTTAAGAACATCACATCTTTTGTTTACCCCTGCAGCACAAAACCATTGTACCATAATGTAACAGTGTAATCTAATAATACTGTAATCTAATAAACCAATGTAAAGTTATAAATAACCCGTGTTCAAACTGCTCTAGTCTTTATCGAACTGATTTCTCATATTTCATAGGGTTATTTCTCTTATTATATCTGATTAATTACTCATTCCAGGGTTTGGAGAAGATTGTGTTCCTACCTTTCGCCTACCTACTCGACCTGTTTCGTTACGGCGTCTTCCGTGGCACCACGAGTCCTGAGGAGTACAACTGTCACTTCTGGCAGCTGAGGGAATCTCTCCAGGGTATTGAGCCACCAGCACCAAGATCCGAAGATGACTTCGATGCAGCAGCCAAGTATCATGTCTCTGCGGATGTTGAGTATATGAGGTGATTACTGGTGTAATTTTGTTGGAGTTTCATAACTTTCTTATTGGTCTTGTAATTGTTAGCGCGGCTGGTGCTCGTCCGGTTCTGGGTGTGAATCTCAGGTTGCGCAAATTGTTATTGGGGTTTTGATTTTAAATTTCAGTAGCAGCTCGGAGTTCTTTCTTTTAAAAAAACGCAGCCTCACACTAGATTTTTTTCTGGGGCGTAGATGCGTTTACAAGTACAAATTTTCATATAAACAAACACCTAGACCCGGAACAAGTACCTGTAGATCGTACAAATATTTGCTCCGTGCGGGAATTGATTCGGCAACCCGTGACTAAAAAGCCAATCACTCAGCAATTGCGCCAATCAGATCGTCAAAACGTCGTTTGACCTGTGCTCGATTAATGGCATTGGGGTCTGCCGAAAACCTAGTACCTAGTAAGACCTAAAACATATGGTGATGTATGAATGTGCCTCTGCCTAAACATTGGGCCACGTGATTATACGCTGTGTAAAGATATCAAATGTCATTTTCCTTGTTATCAGATATTACATCTCCTACATCATCCAGTTCCAATTCCATCGCGCCTTGTGCCAGCTGGCTGGAGAGTACGCGATCGGAGATCCCAACAAATTGCTCTCCAACTGTGACATCTACAGGAGTACTGCGGCTGGAGACGCTTTAGCGTGAGTGTATGCAGTTCTATTGATAGTATGCAAGATGTTCTGAGGTCATCTTGCATTTGGGCTTCAGTCATAACAAAGGAGACGTAGACAAGAATATGGACTGATACTCCATACTTTTCTCTCTCATTCTATTAATTTAGTATGCGTAACACAAGCCTCGCCTAATATTTCCCTGACCTTGCATTCTGCTGTCTCTATCTGTTTGTGACATTTTTCTTGTTTAACAGGGGGACATCAAGACAATAAGAAAAAAAATCAGCTCTTTTAGAAAAAAGTTTCTTTAATTATTCAATGTTAGACTTATACCGTTTTTTTCTTGTTTATTTTTTCATTTAGTTTTTGTCTGTCTATCTTAATTCTATCTTCGATTTCCACAAAAAAAATTAAAAAGCTTAAGAAAAATTATCGTCTTTCAAAAAAGTATTTATGCATATTTTTTAAACCTTCCAGCAAAATGCTGCAGCTTGGTTCCTCCAAACCTTGGCCTGAAGCGATGGAAGCTCTAACCGGCCAGCGAAACATGGATGCTAGTGGAGTTCTGGAATACTTCCAGCCTCTGCACGAGTGGCTGCAGGCGGAGAACGAGAGGACAAACGAGTACGTTGGCTGGGAACCTTCTACTGTCCGTAAGTGATCATCATTGAATTTTACATACCATCTTCATGATCACGTTTATATCCCCAAAGAAGATGTAGCTGCAAATATGTACCTTTATATCGGTATGATATAAGTTTTTTTAGTTGCCCCCTTTTACAGATACTAATGTCAATTATACTACATCATAATCAGACAAAATAATTCCAGTTTCCAATGGTGTTTCATACAAAAAGTTATTATTTATTTTTATTTTTCCTTTCTTGGTTGCACCCACCGTTTTGTCTCTGCATCACTCTAAGGTAGACTGGTAGAAAATGCCTAAGGCATTAAGTCCGCCTTTGTACATTCATTGTATATTTGTGCATAAAGTTTTAATAAATAAATAAAAAACCAATATCCCTTTGCATAATCAGGAAAAATTAACTTTAAAAAAAAGGAAAAACCAACTTCAAAAACTAAAAAGCAAAAAATAACTTCATACAGTTTTACCCTTTTTTTAGTTTTAAAGGTATGAAGTCGCCTCCTCCTTTTTGAAGTCGGTTAAAAATACTATAGCAATTCACTGTTCGGGCACCCCTGGTTTCTTGGCTTGCTACTAAGTAAGCACTACTGTTACAGTTGGTCTCAGGGCTACCTAAGGTTACCTTAGTGGTAGAAAATGATTAGCATATCTTTTTAATTGTCAGCCTACTGCTCAGCTGAACAACGCACGGCAATGGAGACATCTGGCTTCAACAAGAGACTGATAAAAGACGCTTCACTCTAACCGACAAGAATATACCTATTTATTGTAAACTTGCCTAAATATAACTGTTATGAGGTACCTGTTTTGTTTCATTTGAAGTACGGCAATTGTAATAAAATATGTATTGTTCATGTATGTAAAAAATATTTATTCAGATTTAATTAAAATATTTATTAATTAACAACAAGAAATACAACCAAAAACATAATACATTAAATTAATTAAAAACTACTATTTACAAACTTAAAAATAAATAGATAAAATATATATTTTATTGAAATAAAACTACTTTTTACGGATTTTATCGCAGTATTTTAATATCAATATATTATAATATATTAATATATTGATATTATTTTAATATCAATATACCGCGATAAAATCCGTAAAAAGTAGTTTTATTTCAATGTCCAATATTCGCGTAAGTGTAAGAAATCAAAATATATATTTTATGTTACAGGGCCTCAAAAAACTCGTCCCCGTTGAAATGTAAAATAAGTTACGTTCATTACACAAACTTTTGCCCTACCGGGATTCAAACCCGTAATCATTACCATAGAAGGCAGCTTCCAATACAGCAGCAACAGATACTAAAAATTACAAAAAACAACTGCTGCACTTATTAATATAACCCATGACCCCACGACAAGCAGCCGCGGTATAGTAACCACTAGGACCCTATTAGTTCGGCTTTGTTTTTGTCCGTTAGTTTATCATAAAGAGACATGTACCTATTTATTATACACTTTCAGGACTAGTTATGTTAATGGTATGGGACTCTCTGCCTTCCTCTGCCTTCCTCATTATAAAAAAAAAAAAAAAAACTTGACATAATGACACAGCGCCATCTAGTTCCGTGGTAAGCTACGAGGCTTGTGTTACGTATACTAGAAGGTTACTACATATATACTTTTTTTTTGTAAATACATACATATTATACATAGATACATCCATGACTCGGATACAAATGTTTATGCTCATATCACAAACATTTGTCCCTACCGGGATTCGAACCCAGGACCCTTTACACAGCAGACAGTGTTAACTATCGCTGGACTAATTGGGTCGTCAAAATGGTTAATTAAGGTTATGTTGAGTTCTCTAAAGAAAAGAAACATAATAAGCAATTTTTAAAACGATTTTAGTCAGCGTTCTAGATAGCTCAATACCAGGATATCATAAAATAGTAGGGTCTATGGCGCAATTGTTTTCACGGCCGTGCCCTCGAGGCGACGGTTTTTGAACCTCTGTATAAGGCTAGGTAACATTATACTATTCCTTCTGAAGTTAGTAAGTGTGCTAGTAATTATGTAGAAGTACTCGCTTGACCTTCAAATTGATGTGACACGATTGGCACTACTGTATAAGGAATAAATTAGGTCAATAATACTATATTATACAATAATAACATTAAAATCATACCATCACGCTATAACCCCTAAAGATTTACGCACGAGTTTACCCACAGTGCATCGGTATGTTTTTAAGTCCCAATAATGAATACTCGTAGTTCGCTCAACCCAAGAATCGTAACTAAGCCACTCGGACACGCTTGATTCTTCAAAAATAATGCAGCATTTATTCTTACACTGTATGTATATGTTTACTAACTTACTAATGACACTTCCGAAATGTCCAGCTAATTCAACGTGTTCTATGAACATGATGAATCTATAAGAACATACATACATACCATCACGCCTGTCGTCCCCGAAGGGTTAGGCAGAGGTGAACTAATGTACACCCACGTTTCGCCGGAATGTTATAGATCCCACTGGTCCCATGTAATAGGGGGCGAGCCTATTGCCATTAATCCGGCACAATTCCAAACTCCGAGCTGCTACTGAGAATTTCATAGAAAAACCCAATAACACTGCTCGACCTGGGAATCGAACCCAAGACCTCTTGCTCAGCAGTCGCACTGTACGACCACTAGACCAACGAGGCAGTTAAGTAAATCTATAAGAAGTTCCGGAATTATCTTCAACATCGATATCAGATAGGTAGTAAGTAAGTAGGCCTTCAATCCCCTATTTTTAGGATGACCACTGAGTATAACAATGCAGTCCAAAACTTGCCTGAGTTGGATATATTTAGTGATCGGTTATCAGGATTTAAGAAAAATCACACTATCTCTGCCAAATTATTTTTAGATATTTAACTGCTGACTGAGTTTCATCTTTTGATAATATTATGTCATCATAATTTTTACCTAGTTTTAGTTTTATTTTGTTTTGCAATATTAGAGTTTTAATCTGTTTTGTTTTATTACAATAATACGTCCAGTACAATAATGCTTTCAGGGTGCTGATGGGACTGCCTCGCTACTGTAGCGCATCTGGGATGTTTGCAGAAATGCAAGTTGACTGCTTTTTTGCAATAATGCGAAAAAGATGTGCATCCCTAGTGCGTCGTGTGCGGGCCAGTTCCAATAGCGTGCTGAGCATGATTGCCGATAGGCTTGACTGCTGTGCTATGAATCGTTGCTCCAGAATGTCTGCTGGAATTGTGAGGCAATGATTCTTAATTATAATTATATTTAATAAATGTTAAAAAAAAACTCACGTCACTGTATTACTAACATAGTTTTAAGTGAATATTGTTACTAACACTATGAGTCCTGGTCACTTGAAATAAAGTTATTATTATTATTATTTCAGTTTTTTAATATATAATTATGTGTGTTATGTAATTCGCTCTTTCATGTTTTAATTATATAATTATATTTTTGTAGTGTAGGCAGCATTATTACTGTGAGTGCTATGTACGCCTTAATTGTCATGTGCATAGGTCCTGTTTTTATTATAGTTATTTTTAGCAAAGTGTAATGCATGTGATGTGGCTGTGCTTTAATAAATAAATAAATAAAATAAATAAGAAATAAATAGAGAGAAAAAATACTATTTGGATCAGAGTAAAATACGAGTACTATAACACAATTATCTGAATTATGTGGTTCATTCGTGAATATATTTTACAATAACATACGTAGTTAGTAACTTTGACAAATAGTATGCCACGATACTATCTCAAAGGTCTGCTCTGGCAGGTTTTAAAGGAATTTCTGGGAGGGACAGCGCGCACGCAGTCCCTCACTACCAAAAATTACGCGTCCGAGTTATCCGCATTAGGGATAATCGCAGGGGTCAACCCATCCGCAGTGCAATGGATAGGCCTCGCCCTGGGGGAACCGCCTTCTTGATCACGGTATCCCCTACGCCAGGTAAGTATGAATTCAACAAAGTACAGCGCGAGGGTCGTTCAACGGCGGAGAATCTTAACACCGCGATTCAGAAAACGCCCTGAATTGCACAACGCCATCTAGTTACGAAGTTGTTACTAAACTGGGGAGGGGTGAATTTTCGTTGGGGTGAGGGTGAATGTCGAAGCAGTTGAAGCTTTATTATTTACGGAGTAACGATCAAATTTAAGTAACGATTTTGTATGTTGATTTTATTTTGTAACAAGGTAGGTAGGCTTTTTTTAAACACTTAGGTACATCCCATTTTATAAAAAACTACCTTCAAAAGAGACTATATTTATCTGTGGTTTCACAATGTCATACATCATAAATTCATAATAGTAGTCTATAATGATTATAATTTATCATGCACAGATTAGTGACACAATATATCTACGATAATTATATGGAACACCATTAGTCTGACAGTATTATGTAGTTTGTTGTGCTTCCTGCTATTGAAGGGTGAGAAATAACTTAATTTTTTATTAAATGCGAACACAAAAATGCGTAAGTTCTGTTTTACCGTAACGGCGTTTGTAAAATCTAAAATATATAGGTAATGTTTTTCTACATAGAAACCATGACTTATCAGATATATTTTTTAATATATCATGTACTATTTAAATTCTGTTGTATAATTATTATTTCGGTCTTATATTGGTACTTGCAAGAGGCAGTAGGCGAGATGATTGATCTGGTTTTAATATCTCCAATCATATCAAGAGTACAATAGATTTCAATTAATTGGCATGTTATACAAAAACTTGTTAACGTCTAATTGTTTGATAAGAAACAATTATTCGGACATTCATCGGACAAGAAAATTAATTCCACGGAGCTTATTTAATAGTATGATTATTTTCCCGAACAAGGAACATAGTAAAAAATCTTAAAAGATGACTTGTTAAAGTGTTGAATTAAAATTCTTTTACGATTTATTGCGATACATTGATCTCATTTTAATTCCGAAATTTCGGATTCTTTACAGCATGTCCCATGGCCATGGTCAAGAATGTTTAAATCTAAATAATATCAATAAACTGTGATAAAAACTGTGAAAAGAATTTCGGGTTTCAGAAAAAACTTTATTCTCATTAAGAATTACATAAATTCACTTACATGAGAACATAACTTTATCACTACAAAATATTTTTAACGAGCAGCGTGCACTACAATATAATAGGACTACAAAATTCTAACAAAACATACAAAATAACAGAGAAAAAGTTTAGTAATCACAACGTTATTACAAACTATCAAACTATGTAAACAACATTGTCATAGATTTATAAAATAAAGATTATTACTATAGGGAGGGTAAATGTGAATACATTCGTATACAGTTTGTAATTAAATTCAGTTTTTTAGAGTCTTTTAAACATGTTTGCAGAAATCTATATACCTATATTTAATCTTCTTAATAATCTATAATATTTTTTGTCCTGGTAATAGGAATCGGTTTGTTTCTTATTGAATAGGATAAGAAAACATCCGCGAAAAATGTGCCTATTAAAGTTAATGGGATACAACAGGTACTCTTCTTTCATCATCAACCCTATATTATTATCCAACTGCTGGGCACGAGTCTCCTCTCGTTTGAAAAGGATTAGGCTATCGTCAACCACATCTACCCAATTAGTCAAGCGGTAGTTAACATTGCCTTCTGTGCTATGGGTCCCGGGTTCCAGCATAAACATTTGTATCCGAGTCATGGATGTACATATGTATGTATAATATGTATGCATTTACAAAAAATATATATATGTAGTATATCAACCAACTAGTATCCGTAACACAAACTTCGTTGCTTACCACGGAACTGGATGGCGCTGTGTCATAATGTCCAGGAATATATCTAGTGCGGGTTATCAAACTTCACATGTCATCGAGAAAATTTCTCAAGCATGCGGGTTTCCTCACGATGATTTCCCTCACCGGCTGAGCGTGTGATAAATACTCATGACGCTTCGGAAACCCAGTGGTGCATGCTTTAGGATCGAACTGGAGCCATCCCACTTCAAAGTCCACTGGTCACACAATCACAGCTGATCCTATTCTCTTCCTTGTTCATCAGAAACTGCATGGGTTTTCATTTGTTCGGCGGTTCTCACCAAAGTACAACTTATCCATCTTATTTTTTTGCCATTTTTTTTTTGCATTGTAATATTTTTCCGGTCTATTTGTGACAAGGACTTTTAGTCATATGTAAATGGCTTTTGTTTATGTGCTTTAATGGTGGCTAGAGTCATTATTTGCGGGCGACACCATCTGTCATTAGTTAAGCTAAATGATTCATAAGCATAACGCCACGCCTGTCGTCCCCGAAGGGTTAGGCAGAGGTGTACTAATGTACACCCACATTTCCGCTGGTATATTTTACGTCTCATGTAATAGGGGGCGAGCGTATTGAAACTCACCGAACACGAATCCGAGCTGCTACTGGTTATTTCATGTATAGAAACCCCTAATGACACTTTGCTCGACCTGGGAATCGAACCCTAGACCTTTTGCAGTTGCGCTAACGACTACTAGAACAACGAGACAGAATAGCGATTCATAAGGTGATTCCGATAACGGTCAAAGTGGGTAGGATACTTTTATTACTTAATTACATGTATAAATATTTATCTACTGTTTTTTCCATTTATTTTCCGTGCACAAACTTAAGACTTAAAACTTAGCTCAACTTGAGAATCGAATGCAGGACGTCACGCTTAGGAGTCGCGCTGTATACCGCTAGACCAACAATAACTACCCATCATAACTTAGTCATGTACCTATCTGACAATTGAACTTTACAAAGCAAACATAATCAATTTTGATTAGTAAAAAGTTTAGATTATAAAAATGATCATTTTTTAACAAAATCTATTTCCTACAATACACAAAGAGTTTTCCCAAGAAACAAAAATAAAATATAGGTTACCTACATACACTTTTTTTTAAATATCTCACCTTCTAGCAAAGGCCCTTAATTCATTTGATATAAAGTTCAAAATGACTTGTCTAGTTTTAAGATATAAGATTATTGGCGACCTTGCGTTCTGTACGCGGTCAGTCCAGTCGTGCGCGTAATGAATATAAAACAATTTTACTATTATAAATAAGTGTTTGTTTGAGTAATTTTACGCCAATTTGTGTACAGACATAAAAAGTGTGAATTTGGTTAGTGACTACAGCTTTAAAAGGTAGTAGCCAGTAGCTTCAGATAGCTATATTTTCAAACTGAGGAATTTGGAGACTGTTTCGTGCGTGGATACAAAGATAATATTGGTCTTAAAAGAACGCCGAGGTTAAGTAACTTCGATGGTGGATTTTCACCCATATGTAGTGATACATTAAATTTTCTTAACCTACCTAGATAATAGCAGGCCTAGCGAAAACATCTCATCAGAATTATGATGCTTACTTTAACCTTAATTAGTGTTGTCTGGTTCAGCGTGCTAGAAACACTTCATTAAATTAATATTATCGTTTAGGATAATACCTATATGTCTATGTTTCTCTACGAAATTCTCAAGTTGACGGGTTTGGATTCGTGCCCTGTTAATGGCAATAGGCTCGCCCTCTATTACATGGGACCTAAAACATGCCGGCGAAACGTGAGTGTACATTAGTAGTTTAGTACGCCACTGCTTAACCTTTCGGGGACGACAGTCGTGATGGTATGTATGTTATAACTTATAATATATGTAACCTATTAGCAGAATTAGGCATGGATATAAATTAGCTCATTAATTAAATTATTATAAATAGAGATAAAAACTATCTTATGTCTCAAGGCGCACCGAGTTATAAAGTGTGCAAAGTTTCATTAAAATCCGTTCATTCGTTCAGAAGTTTCTCGCGGACGAACAACGTGACACGAAATTCTTATACATTGGCATTAATCTCTTTACCTATGTCAAGGTAACATTTGCCAACAGTTTTATAGTAAAAATTGTCCTTGCTTCACCATATTCACCGACGTTTACAATAATGTATCACTTTGTATGGTGCACATACATACATACATATGTACTGTACGTCTAATGTAATGTTCACAAGTACAAGACAATTCCCACGGCAAAACTGGCACAATAGGAAAATTGCGTCGCCATTCTCGTAACTTTATAGAGCTGTTAATATTATAAAGTGAGTATAAAATATTTATGTTTATTATTTTGATTTGTAGTAAAAAGTGATAGGTTCAGATCGCAATTTCAAATGGCAAGCTTTGCATATTATTATAATAATATAATCCGGACATTATGACACATCGCCATCAAGTTCCGAGCTAAGCAAAGAGGCTTTACCTTTTTTATTTGTAAATACATAGGAAACAGTCATGACTCGGATATAAAATTTTGATGCTCATTCCACAAACATTTGTCTCTACCGTGATTCGAAGGGACCACCCTTAGCACAGAAGGCAGCGTTAACTACCGCTGGCCTAAGCGGTCATCAGTTATAATTAATGATAATAGCTACTAATTAATTATAATAGCCTGTAAAAAAATTAATGATATCTGACGAAAAACCTTGTAAAGTCATCTACAAGCGCGTGAGGTCTGGCTATCCACACCATGCTGGCATGGCGTGGTGGATGGCATAAATACTCTTGGTCTTAGTCCACTCTATCTATGAAGATACCCGTATCCTGCAGTGAAACAGTAATTGGATTGATCATGATGATTTATCAAACCAATGCAGGTACGGTAGCTAGTAGAAAAAACCACATCAAAGAAAATAAAGGGTCTTGACAAACAGTCATACGGACAGACGGACAGACGGACAGACGGACAGACAGACAGACAGACAGACAGAAAGACAGACAGACCGACAACAAAGTGATCTTATAAGGGTTCCGTTTTTAAACGGTTTTATTTAGCTTGCCCTGTTTATTTCCACCTGAGGTACGGAACCCTAAAAATGCTGCAAGAACTAATTTGTTCAAAAAATATTCTTGTCTTATTCATGTGCTTCATACAGTTATTATTACAGACAAAATGTCAGTAATGTCAGCTCTATATAATTTATCAGAGTTTTCTTCAACACACATTAAGAATTCTTCTCTGATGTATGTAGAAAACGACTGCATCTTGTTAAAGATATTACGCGTGTGCGTACATCTAGTACCTACCTATCATTGTGTAATTAACAATCACGATCTGTAAAGCAAAGCAGATGCATTATGATCTAGCAGATAGGTCTCGTGGCTAGGTTATAATCATCCTTATTATTCGATTTGTAAAAGTAAGCAGTACCTGCCAAGGTCATTTTACCGATGGGTGTCACCTATAGGTAAAATCATTTACGACACCGAAAATCTCCCCTAAGATCTTGCTTCTGATAGTGTCATGCAAATGCTAGAAACACGACAGCCAAATTTTTGTCCGAATATGTCGTAAGTATCTACATATATGTAGTTAGTTAATGGGCAGTGGATTTTTCATGTTTCAAAAGTCAGTGGTGCGCGCTGGGATCTTTGCTGCGCTGGAGGCTTTGACTTCTCAGTCCTTCACAGTCTTTTTTTTGGAGGTAGGGCATAGCTCAAATTGAGCTGCCCGACTGGGGAAGTACCTCCGCCGCAGAATACCGCAATGAATCAACAGTAGTTGTCTTTCTGCGAGTGAGTAAGGTTACCAGAGCTCGTTGGGGAGTGACTATTCTGAAAGCATTTGCTGTCAGTTTATAAATTCCCTATTTTAAGAAACCAGAACGGTTTCTGCAGGGGTGTGCAAGGCATTTGCAAGCCTTCAGGTATTGCAAATGTCCATGGGCGGCGGTGATCACTTACCATCAGGTGAGCCGCCTACTCGATTGCCCCCTTATCGCAATAAAAAAAACTTCTCAGTCTACGGGTCACGCTACTAGGCTACCACTTTTGTCAAATATTCGTCGTGTCAGGAGTCAGGAAAATAAAATACTATTCAGTCTAGAAAACTTTGTGCAATATTAAATAACATTACAGTACTAGGAGATAATAACCGCTCTCTAGGTCACAACTTCCTCCTCGCCTTATCTTTAACTTTCGCCGCCACTTTCTGTCACACCCAGTTCAGCGAACGTGGCGTGAATGTTAAGTACTACGATGATCTAATTCTAAAGGGACAGTATTGTCTGTCGAGGAAATGAACTAGTGTATGTAACATAACCGATAATTTAGTTGACATATTTAATATGTTTAAAGAATTTTAATTTGAGATTTAACACAGCAATAATAGTCATAATTGGTACTGTATACTAGAATTATTCTTCTACTATGGGTCCGCTTAAACACACAAATCCGACCAAACAAAAATTAGTGCCGTATGGAGGCAGAACCTGCGATCCGTGGTGTTGAAACTGATCTCTGACACTGTGCAAGTCCTTACGCTGGTTGGTCAGATTTTAAGCAGGTTCCAAATTTTTTATGGTCGTAACGTATTTTGTGCATAATAGCAAATTCATTCAAGATCGAATGAGTAATCAGTTTTGTTTAGGTTTTAAGAAAGGGATGGTGTTCTACGTGTGAGCGCCATCCTTTTCTTACTGATAGGCTCAAAACTATTGGTGGAAGAATGGAAACACACCTTATTTCTTCAACATGATAGTCTATCTAGGTTACAAAAATTCTTAGAACTAAAATACATATATTTAAATTTTAAAGAATCTTCGTAATTGTTAATTGCTAAACGATGTTAGGCGCAGTGCACATTACACACTCCTTGGGTACTCTACTATTGCGCAACAAATAAGTGTAACACCATGTTATATAAGTGAAAATTCATTACAACTGGGATTTTACGTCCTTTGGGTAAACGTACGCGCCATAATTTGAATTTCGAAAACAGAAACCGTTAGTAGCTCGGTAGCTCAATATTGTGTAAACTATTGTTTAGTTTTTGTTTCATGTTTTCGTCCATTTCAGATTAGTTTTTTTTAAAACGATGTCTTCATCAATCTAATTACTGTCCCACTGCTGGGCACAGGGCTCCTCTTATTCGAGAGATATTAGTCTATAGTACACCTCGCTAGTGTAGGTACTGCGGGTTGGCAGACTTCACACTCCATCGAGAGAATCTCTCATACTTATTTTAAAAATGCGAAAGTTTGGTATACGAGTAAGCTTGTATAATTTCTTATATTGTAAGAAGAAAAAATCAGCTGATTGGACAATTTTGTTTATTCAACGCAGACAATTCTTGGGAAAAAGTTAGAACCCTATAAAAAGGTGGTTATAAGAACCAATTCATTGTGGATAACAAATAGTAAACATGGGGCTTTAACTAGTAAATACTGCAACTATAGTAATTTTACTCTTATCATATTAATTCTGGGCAACAACATCCATGAAGATATGTAAATACCCATTTATGTAATTTTATACAAGCCATGTACGATACGGATGCGGATAAAACTGTAAAATCAATTAATCACCTTCCTAATCAGAATACGATGACCGTCGCAACAATTCAAGCGTTAAATGAATATTATCCAATTAATATTCAACCGATGCTTTGACTGTGATTCTTTTGGTTGATAATAACTATAAGCCACCGTGTAATAATGTTACAGCATTGAAATTATTATCAATGCCAACGTCAGTCAGCCTATTCGAATTGTATTCAGCCATTATAATAATTATAGAAATTGGATCCTGGAAATTAGGCCCTAAATTTACACCCTACTTGTTTGAAAAAAAAAAGGAATAAAAAAACTTGTGACTGCGTAACTTGGCTGAGAAATTTGTGTGTTAATATTTGATAATTGTTTGATAGGTAAAAATTGATGATATCTTTTTTATATGTATATCACAAAGGTGGTAAACATGCTCAAACGGTGAAGGAAGGTCGTGAAGAAAGATTTTCTTAATGGTGTTTTGTTTAATTGAGCTGATTTCAAAATATGTTCAATCGATATCAAAGTATACATAGTTATACAAATACTTCATTAGTTAATCACAGGTTCGTAAAGTTTCCGTGGGATAATAGAATAACTGAATAATTCACTGGCAATACTGAGTTAACTAGCGTTTATTGTAATTAGCATGTGAACTTTGATAAGCTTGGTAAATAACACCGTAGCTATAAAACTAATATTCATTCAGTATTCAAGAATTACTTGTTTGTTCCTGTATGCAACTAGCACAATAAACCAATACAAGAATAATGATGTACTCATAATTCAGATTTACGTGAATAAATTCATCCCTATTCCAATGAAACTAACACAATCCAATGTAACCCCGTGCATCGACAATAAAACGTAAGAAGTGACGCATTATGACCTCAAGTCTATTAGGTACGCAGAAGTACAGTCAGACAAAGCCGATTCACACGGCCCGAGTTCTGAAGCCAGCACAACGACGGACAGTCGTAAACGCGATACCAAACAAGCACCACGCACCATTGGTTGCGAAGAACTTTGCGCATCTAGGTCAAACAGACCACCTTAACATGAACTGTCTATCAACCAAACACCCCATAATGTGGTTCCAAGTTATTCTGGTGATTCTATCGTACGCATCCGCAGAACCGCAGTTGGATTTGCCACCAATTTCGAGCACGCAGCGTAATTTTGGTGGTTACGGATTGCTATCTAGTACCCAGACGTCCATAAATTCTCCTGGAAACCAGTACGATGTGAATCGAAACTTTCAGTACAGTTCTGCGAGACCAGTGTCGCCTAGCCAGACGCCTGGAGTGTACTCTGTGTCTTCTACCCCTTACAGTATAAACCCTGACATAAGTAACAACGGTTATCCTAGTCTAGATTATGGGAATGGTCGAAACCCAAGTTCGACTTCACGCCCATACGATGATAGGAATCGAGATGATTCAATTGACGTAAATAATGATCCGAATTTTAGAAGAAATGATCCCAACTTCGTTCGCAATGACCCCAATTATGTTGGAGCAAATCCTTATGATTTTAATAGGGGTGGTATTGATGGCAATAATATTGATGATAGATTGCAGCGAGTGAATTTGCAACAGATTAGAGACTTTTTGGCTCAAGCGGACGATCAGGCATCGAAGGAGTGCACGAATAATGTGGCTGCCCAGTGGAACTTTGAGACTGATGTCAATGATGCTACTCAACATGCAGCGGTAAGTGCTTTTAAACAAACTTTTACTATGCAATAAAATTTAAGATTATTTTCTTCTGTGATTATTGTTGTAGTGATTTTAAACATTTTGTATGATGACATTTTCATGAAAACTTTAGGTTTTTTATAGTCAAATGTTTTATTTTAATTAGACCAATATTTCAGGTACTTTTAATTGTCCAACTAGTTGCACGTTTGCGTGCTAGTTTAAAATATGTTATTATAAAAAAAACATATTTTCCGTTTATAAATGCTTGTTCAAATACTTCTGTCTTTCTATCTTTAAGTATTTCTATCTTTAAGTACCAATATAACAATGGTTTTTCTTTTCTATAGTCTAGTTGTGAATTGGTTAGTTGTAGTATGAACATTTGTTGTCTCTACCTGAAATTCTTATATTTTTGTTATCAAAATGTAATTGCTAAAAGACGTTCCTATTCGTTGGTGGTAAAATTTTGAAATCAAAACATGTTTTTTCAATTGCTTTATTAGTAACTATAGCTAGCTTGCAGACTGATAATTTATTTCGATTTGATATTGACACGTGATTTGGTCTTTTGGGCTCCGGCAAACTGATGATGACTGTAGAGGCATACTGCTTAGTCTGCCCGTGATCATCGATACTGTAGGTAAAGGATCCGAAACGAATTATTCGCGTAAGTGTAATAAATCAATATAAATTATTGCAGAACTTTTAAATGAGATATAGCGCCCCGTCCGGGCCTTGCACTTAATATAGCCTATGTTACTCAGGAATAGTGTAGAATTGTATTGTGAAAGAATTGTTGAAATCGGTCCAGTAGTTTTTGAGTTTATTCATTACAAACATACACAGTTTTCCTCTTTATCATTATTTATTTATTTATTATAATGTATTAAGTATAGACTAGTATAGATAAGTTTCAGCACTTCCACATATTTATTTACTCAAAAATCTTATCTACTGTCCTTAATGGCACTAAAATCTTTTAACACTTATCATCCACCCAGTACATCATACATGTGCATAGGACGTACATGCAGGTACTCATTTTAATGGCCGTCCACGACCATACAGGCAAATTACTACTGCTGAGATCGTTATCAAATAAACAATGTATGTATGTATAAGTACATACTGCTATATAAAATGACATGCAGCATTTTAATGAATTGGGAATAATATAAAGTTTCGTTCTTAATTATCGTCTGAATACACACCTATACTTAATCATTCTTTGTTTTTGTTGAAGTAGTTTTTGTGATGAGTTGGGTTTTTCTTGAGAACCTAAATGCAGATGTAGGCTTTTTTTGTATCGGGAGTCTGCGACAATCCCTCTGATGCTAATGATGATGACTGCACACAGTTTTGTGGATTTTTTATACATACTGACTGCTCCATGATTTCGTACGATTGCCGGGAGTTAAAGTACTTACGAGTTTTATCAAAGAAAAAGTATTTTTCCCTGCGATAATGAAATACATTATAAAAATCACATTTGATTTTGCGAAAATATCTATTGAATATATTTTTACGAGTCTATTTTATAAGACGGCATTGAAATTAATATAATACTAGTTGTAACCTGTACCTTTGTTTGCCTCAATCCCAACGTTGATATTTCCGTAAAATCCTTCTCAGCTAACATTTTTCCTACATTTAAATGTCACCTGTCAAATCATCATCATCATCATCATCAGCCTATATTCGTCCACTGCTGGACGTAGGCCTCCCCTAGTGAACGCCACAGAGCTCGATCTTCGGCTCTTTTCCTCCAGTCACCTGTCAATGAAATCCCATTTTTGAATGTCAAGTAATGTTTTTGATTGACCCTCTTTTTTCCTGTCTTTCAATGACAGTCGAGAGAAGAAAACTCAATCAAGTGGCCAGTTAAGAATGACATATAAAAAAATATTTATTCTTAATGCCACAAGTTCTTTTTTATTTCTTGTCTAATTAGTGAGTTCGTATTGCTTTATTTGGGCCATACAAATATTATCTATACAAAATGCAATTAATCACAGATGTAGAATTTCTTTCGCACATTCCCATAGGCGTTTATATGGTGGAAAGTTTCCGGGTAGCGGTTCCCATAGAACAATGTAATGTGAGATCTACTCTATGCTGCGTTTCTATGGTGTCTTCACGGTTTTTGTTAAGAGTGCGCTATTGTTGGAGTCAGATTATTACGTGGTGTGTTTTGTACTATAAGGGGCAGGTTTCTAGATGTTTGTGATTGATGGTAATGTCGGACAAATAACCATCAATCATCACCGTGGAAACTGCGTTTGTTCAAACTGCATACATATTCTCGTTGATAACTTTTGTTTATGTTACATGTATATGTGTAATCACGCATGTCGTCCCCAAAGGGTTAGGCAGAGGTGTACTAATGTACACCCACATTTCGCCGGAATGTTTTTTTATGTCCCATGTAATAGGGGGCGGTATATTGTGGAGCTGCTGCTTAGAGTTATGTGTGTGCGTGTCCTTTATGTAAACTGGTATCGGCTTCTGATGCCCTGGTAGCCTGCCCTGGTGGAGGCGCCCTGGTACAATGGTAGTGTCGAACTAGTTGTTTGTTTATGTTCCATCGACACGAAGAAGAAGACTAGTAAAGTATTTGTTCGTAGTGGAACTTCTGTAGTTCATAGTACCCTGGTAGTTTTAAACTAACATGACATGATTAGTAGTGATTCACTAGGTACTAGGGTAGCATAAAAATTAAGTCTTTATAATCTTTTAATTTCAAATTTTCGGTTCTCGTGAATATGAATGAATGGTTTGGATATTTCATCATCATCATAATATCAGCCTGTTACCGTCTACTGCTGAACGTAGGCCTCCCCAAAGAGCGCCAATCATATCGGTCTTGGGCAACGAGCATTCATCTGCTGCCAGCCACCTTTTTCAAATCGTTGGATATTTATTATTATCCTCCTCATATTTTAAATTTGTTCAAAACTTGTTTTATACCGGAATCAAATCTCTCAAGAACCACATATTATTTATACATCGGTACCAGGCTACCATAACTTCCACAGCATTGTTCTACGATTAAGATCTAATTAATATATTTCTTATGACACCTGTTCGTGGGAACTATTGGAAGTAGGTACATATGGTTCGTGACTAGTTTCGATATTATTTGTGTTTGGATCATTTTTTTTTACAATGCCCTTATTATTGATGACATCGTTACTAAAGCGTAGCGTAGTGTCTATTATTATAGGTAAAGTATGTATTAAGAATTAAAAGCATTGTTATTTAATATATTTATAAGGCTAAGATGGCTGTCAGAGATCTAGTGAATATTATTATGTGTTTCATGAGTTTCGTGGCCTCATTGAATTCTAGAAATAAAATCCACAAAACAACAGTAGGTAATTTTCTATTGGATCTTGGGGAGCTTAATAATATTTCACTCATTGTATAAATTGATTCGCATTTGAAGAAGATATCACGTAACATATACAAAAAAAAATTGACAAATATAGAAAACCTTTCTTTTTGGATTGATAAAAAAATCTAAGTCTTGGTGTAAGCAAATATTAAACCATGCAAAGGTGCCTGGATTTTGAAACATACCGAAATAATGACATATACAAATTTATCCAGACCTGGTACAACTACATGTATTTTCAAATATTGTTGATTGTCATAGACACAGTGACCTTAATCTAAATCCTATTACTAAATTTCATCCTGCGGATCTGCGGCACATTTCCACAAATCGATTCGACATTACCATCGATTACAAAATAAACAAAAGTAAAGCCATGATCGGTGACACCGTGGTGTCATTGTAGTTATACAATGGTCCGCAATGGCGGATATTACTGGTCCAAATAAATGGATTGTGATCGTGACAGATTGTTGGTTTTACTGTCAACATGTTTTTGGTGTAATTTTTGTTGAAAATACAATTTAAAACATAATCCATTCCATGATACGATCGACAATAAAAATGCACCTTAAAATTATGTAACAATATAAAAATGAGTTACCATAACAAGTGTATTTCAAAAGCTTTTATATCTAATATCATATCTAAATCACAGAAAAATAAATAAGATTCATTATTTTGGACATAGGCAACGCGCAAGTGACACCTCTGCTGTTACAAATGTCCTTAGACGGTGGTTACCGTTTATGGCCGTAAACTTGTTTGCCATACTTGTTGGATAAAACAAAGAAATATTCGTCTAAAACTCCATAGACAGATTAAGGTTATTAAGCAAAAAGTTTTTGATTGATAAAAAGTTCTGATGCGAGGAAAACCACTAATGATGATACCGGAAAAAATTGTAATGCAAAAACAATGCTCTGTACTGTTAAATGTCTTTAACAGTACAGAGCATTGTTAAAGACATTTATAGATATATAGAAACAAGAAACACTAATGGCCCACTATTCGCACTTAAAGAAAATAATCAATACCGGTATAATCGGTTACTTACAAGCCATATGAAATATTGTCATGACCATTTATATGTTCCATGATTATATAATCAAATTGGATCTGAAAATAATTGCAGGATAATATCGACTTGGGCGGTTAAATGTCATACATTATAAAAAATAATTTAACCCGCGTACTATCTTGACCTAAAAGGCCCGTGATAACAAAACAATGAGATAATTCATTACCCCAAGGATTCTTATTGTGTATCAGCAGTTGTATTATTATATATAGGTAGAGGAATACCTTATGGTTGCGCGTAATGGGTTTGTGACTATAATAATTACGTTTGATGGCACTTCTGAGCACTTATGCACGTGGAATACAAGATGGATTTGTTACGTACCGTATTTTCCTGTAGATCAGTTTTCTTTGAACTAACATAAGCTTATGATGTGGACATCAATGCCATAATGTGATGGTGTGTGTAATATGTATGTAGTTTATTAGGTGGTCAGTAATTTAGTAACCTCGCTGCTTAGCTCGGAACTTGATGGCGTTGTGTAGAATGTGTTCGGATATGTTTATTTGTAAGCATCATATCAAGCCTATATTTTCAGTTGAGGTTAGATTTCGGTCAAACGCGAACTTGTATATGGTTTAAAGAAAGGACCATGTAATAGAAGACAAGCCTATTAACAGTTACTGGGCAAAAAACCCCTTCTTCTACAAATTGGTTAAAAAAACTCAATAACACTTATCTCGGCCTGAAAATTGATCGCTAGAGTTGACCATCAGCTGCCGCGCTTGCGGCCACTAGATCAATGTAGTAGTACTTTGTTTTAATTAACAATGTATTAGTCACTTTGTAATTAAATTTATCGGTTGAATATTAAACTCAGTAGGATATATAGTAGCTGCGTCCCGCTCTTGCAAATTGTAATCGGTAGGTATACGTCAAATATTAAGACAATGATATCAAAATAACATAAAAAATAGAACTCAATTTGATGCATCTGAATAACATCAAAGGATTATTAAATTAATTATTTTTAGTAGTTTTTATGTAACACCTCTGTCTAATCCTTCGGTGAAGACAGGCGTGATGGTATTTTAGATTAAATTTACATTCCAAGTCCAATTTAACCCTATTCAGTCAGTCAAAGATTAACTGAAAAACTACAACAATACAATTTACAAAAGCAATACTTTTTTTAAGATAGATAATTCAATAAATTCTCAAATTATTATCCAAATAAGGTTATTGATAAGATTTTCAGCGGAGGACCTTGGTTAGTTTTTTATTTAAACTCAATTTATGTACAATAGGAAACCTATATAGAAAAAAAAAGTTTCTTTGTGTTTTTCCTTGATGTGTCGAAAAGCACGTAGTTTAACCAAAAACCAATGCCATGAAGAAAAAAATGGGACATGGACATACCATAGTATTGGATGAATCAGCACCTACCTAATTTAACTTTATTTATGCAAAATATACGCCAACCCACAGTAGGTTATTGGCTATCGCCTAGTCCCTCTCAAATGAGAGGAGAACCATGCCCAGCAGTGGGACAATAATGGATTGATGATGATGCAAAATATAATAACCTTGCAGCTGTGGAGAAAAAAAAAATTGTTCTTCCGGCTCTTGGCGCATTTATTCACCCAGTATGTGAAAAAATTTGTTTGTAAAAGTAGGTGCTTTTACAAACAAATTTTTCTCACACAAAAACAGGGCAAAACCCTAGTGTGGTACGCAATTTTTTTATAAGAAATTATGGTTAATTTTAATAGGTGCACGAAGATAAATCGCGTAACATACACGAACATACAAACAAACATTAAAAAAAAAAATTACATGACTTGTAAAAGTGTCTTTAAAAAGATCTATTTACAGAAATAAACAATCATTTCAATCATTTCACACAAAATTATCGAAGTAAGAAACTCCTTCTGCGTTTTAAAATTAAATAAAACTTAAAAAAATAAAAAATACCAAAAAAATATATAAGTTTTAGTAGGTACTACTTCTTATCTTTAGTGTTGCTGGCTTGTCGGCTGATATTAGCGGAATACGAATAGCAATGACACATTTATTTTGCAGTACTATGATACATTGTATAACTTATTAGGATAGTTAGTGAAGGTTTTTTCATTCATAAGATTTCAATGGTTGAATAGTAAGGAATACTTAGAAAATTAAAGGTACACACCGTTTACGTTGAACTTTCGCGGATATTGTTGTGACCCTCAGGGACGCTAAGATTGGGGATTTTGTCTGCTCACTGAGTGCACTCACAGAGACAGTAAGTAGTACCCATAGTAGTAGTAGTGGTAGGACACGTGATACACAATGGCTTGCAGGAGACCTCTTTGTAGTCTCCCGAGAGACGGGACTTTTAGTCGTTTCTGTTATGGGGATCTGCAACTAGTTATCTGTGCCAATGGTAACCATTGGGGTGGTTTTCATGGTGATAAGGGGGCAAACGAGCAGGCGGCTCACCTGATGGTAAGTGATAACCGCCGCCCATGGACATCTGCGATACCAGAAGGCTTGCATATGCGTTGCCAAGCCCTGCAGAAACCGTTTAGGTTTCTAAAAATAGGGAAACTGACAGCCAACGGAATGGGGGAGTGGCTATGCTGTTAGAATAGCCACTCCCCCAATGAGCTCTGGTAACCTTACTCACTCGCAGAAAGACAACTATTGTTGATTTAACTGTTGATTCACTGCGGTCTACTGAAAGGCGGAGGTACTTCCCCAGTCGGGCAGCTCAGTTTGAGCGAGAATCTCACTATGCCCTACCTCTCTAAAAGCCTACCTACCTCTCTGGTTTCAGTGAGATATAAATCCTACACTCCCCAAACTGTTCCCCAGGGGCCGGGAGGTGTGAAGTTGTCCTCACTACAGACAAAAATTAGGATGTGATACAAAATAATTTCTGGACTTTTGTCTGTTTAGAAAGTAGAAATTCCAAAATGTTATCTCAAAAGAACTCGGCAAGCAATAGATTTCGCTGATACTTTTGAAAAACAAATGCAAAAATGATTACTTAATACATACCAACATACTTTATTAAAAAGAATTTGATAACTATCTACCTTCACCTTGGCCTCACCACGTTTTCATGGCCGAGAAACTCTGAAGTGTGACGTCACAATGCTCGATTTTTTTAATTCATATTTTGTGTGACCACGACAGCGTAGTCGCGCTCTATTGAACAATGTACAGATGATAACAAATATACTATTGTAGATATATACCAGATTTGAATTGGGTCGATAAAGATCTTGTAGTCTGCTACACCGTCAAAATGTGGCTGTTTGTTGCCATGAAGTTTGTTGACGTATAAAAAATTAAAGTTACAATATCAGTGTACTTACATAGATCATCATAGATTATCATCATCAATATAGTTACTGTCCCACTGCTGGGCCAAAATAAGAGTGATTAGGTTACCCACCATGCCATGCGCCATTGAGAAAATCTCTCAGGCGTGCAGGTTTCAGGCACGATATTTAGCTTCACCGTTTGAGTATGACATAAATAAATGTTACTTCAAAAAGCCCGTGATGCATGCCTTGGGCTTGAACTTAGACCTTTGCTCCACAGTCCACTGGTCAAATCAGATCTTCTAGTAGATATATTCAACTGACATAATATGCACTCTTTAAACGAAATACAGTTCATGTATTTTTTATACGGTTTTGTGTAGTATTTCCTATGCAAACAGAGCACTTTTGCTCTAAACAGTACCTTTTCACACAACCTACACACGTAAGCCGCTAATTGATGACAAAAGACGATCCTGACCTTAGAATCTCTAACACAACACTAACAGACCACACCGCACTGATTTAACAAGACTTTATTACAATAGCTTAAAAAGCAATCTTGCTTAACTTTTAGTTATTGATACGCAAATCTTAGTTGGTGTTAAAGTGCAAATGGATTGCAAAGCATCGTGCCAAATATTCGAGCAGCTTTGTGCGCGATAGTACATTTGTTTGTAAACTTGAACTCATTTCGGCGTGAATGAGTTTTTTGTTACGTGTCTTTTAGGTTTGGTTGGCTTCTTTAGAAGTTATGATGGATAAGATCGGTGACTTTAGGTAATTTGCCAAGGTATAACATAAGTACCACCTTTTTGGTCTAGTGGTCTACAGCTGCTGCGCTGTCCTGTGTTCGATTCCTAGGTAGAGTAAAATGTTATTCAGAAGTCACTGTAAGAAATTCTTAGTGTTACCTCGGACTTTGGATTTGTGTTATGTTAATTACAAGAGACCTAAAAACAGCAAGACACTGAAACGTATTAGTACTTTTCCGCGTAATGTAACACAAGTGCTTAGGATGTTATAGATCTAAGTTTCCATTTAAAGGGGTGACCATATTGCCATGAACTGGCCACGAAATCAAACTATATAACTATAATCAAACACTACAAGCTGTCACTGTTACATGAAATTCTTCATGTAAATGTTCGATAACTCTTTGCTTAAACTTGGAATTGAATTCTTAAAAAAACTTTATATTGAAGAGCTGCGCTTCAAATTAAACTAAAGAGGTTATATAACAGCAAATAAAACAAAACAAGACACGACGAAGCTCACAGCTGAAGATAAAAGCGAGACCTTACGGTAGTCACCTCAATGCCGTCACAGAATAATGAGACGCCTATTAATTCTCACACAAGTTAGCGTGTGTCCATTGTCAATGATAGAGGACATTCCCATACTGTGGCGTTTCGCAATCGAGGCTTGATTGACGACGATGACTTCAGGTGATTTCGGGTTGTTGGGAGAAATTTTACATACATAAACATCACATACACAACATGCTAGTATCCCTGAACGGTTAGGCAGAGGTGTCCAAACCAAAAAATAATTATTTAAGAATTGTTTGCGTCTCCGTCCCATTTGTTATGACAATGGTTAATGGTCCTTAGAAACCAATAAGCCGGCCAAATGGTTTATCCTTAAGAACGGTCAGCCGCATCTATTAACTGAAAACCGACCTTTACATAATTATAATTCGGAAGACTGAAGACTTTGACTTAGAAAGTGACTTGTCAAACAAACTTACTTTCCCGGAAGATGGAAAGCAGTGACTGTACGTAGCTTATAGGTGTCTGCAATACAATAAGCCGACCTTGTATAGGCCTTTTACTCGATATTGAAAAACCCGGCTAGCCCCAGGTAGTCTGACAGATACGGCTCTTTCCACAGCCTGATTGTACATGGGATAAAGTTCCTCTTGAAGTGTAGTTCTAAGGTATGAAAAAGATTTACTGACAATAGTGACAATGATTCTGTGTCTGCATAGTTGTTTGTAGGCTTTATTCTACTTGCATTAATATTATTAAGTTAAATACCATTATTAAGTTAAGAACGTGACAAGGCAAATTGTGCGGTAATAATGAATGAATAATTAAGTCGTAAATGTAGTCTCAAGTTCAAAACCAGTTTAACACCGTGGGAAACTGAATTTATTATACCTACTTCGTTCATGTAGGTATAAGGTAATGAGTAGATCAAGTAGTAGGATTTACCAGTCTTCTCCTTCAATTTTATTACAGTTTAAATCAATCATTACTACTCAACAACTCACTAATAAGTACCACTTTAAGGGGGAAAGATTTTCTTTTATTTTCCTTTATTTTCCTTTGGCACATTATTGTGAACTGTTTTGTTACTCAAGTGTTCGCAAGTTCGAGCACAGCTGAGCGTCAGATTCAAGCTTTGTTTTCCAGGTTGATTTAAGTCAGTATTCTAGCGACGGTATTGGGTGCGTAGATATTGATGACGTCTTTATTATTGGGGTAAGTATTGGTAGCGTCGGTATTTGTGGCGTCGTTATAGTTAGTATCGGTATTATTGGCGTCATTATTCTTGGCGTCGTTATTGTTGACGTCTTATTGGGGTAGGTGTTGGAAGCGTCGGTATTAGAGGCGTCGGTATAGTTAGCGTCGGTACTGTTGGAATCGTTAATGTTGGCGTCATTATTGTTGGCGTCTTATTGGGGTAGGTATTGGAGCGTCGGTATTGTTGGCGTCGGTATTATTGGCGCCGGTATTATTGGCGTCGGTATTATTGGCGTCGGTATAGATGGCGCCGGTATAGATGGCGCCGGTATAATTTGCGTCGGTATTATTGGCGTCGGTATAGATGGCGTCGGTATTACTGGCGTCGGTATTATTGGCGACGGTATTATTGGCATCGGTATAGATGGTGCCGGTATAATTTGCGTCGGTATTATTGGCGCCGGTATTACTGGCATCGTTATTGTTGGCGTCTTATTGGGGTAGGTATTGGTAGCGTTGGTATTGTTAGCGTCGGTATTATTGGCGCCGTTATTATTGGCGGCGGTATTATTGGCGTCGGTAAAGATGGCGTCGGTATTACTGGCGTCAGTATTATTGGCGTCGGTATTATTGGCATCGGTATAGATGGTGCCGGTATAATTTGCGTCTATATTATTGGCGTCGGTATAGATGGCGTCGGTATTATGGGCGTCGGTATAGATGGCGTCGGTATTGTTGGCGTCGTTATTCTTGAAGTCGTTAGTATTGGCGTCTTATTGAAGTAGGTATTGGTGGTTTTGGTGGCGTCGATATTGGTGGCGTCGGTTTTATGGCGTCGGTATATTTAGCGTCAGTATTGTTGGCGTCGTTATTCTTGGCGTCATTATTGTAGGCGTCTTATTGGGGTAGGCATCGGTAGCGTCGGCATTAGTGGCGTCGGTATTAGTGGCGTCGGTATTGATGGCGTTGGTATATATGGCGTCGGTATTATTGGCGTCGGTATAGATGGCTTCGGTATTATTGTCGTCGTTATTCTTGGCGTCTTTTTTATTGGCGTCTTATCGGGGTATGTATTGGTAGCTTCGGTATCTGTGGCGTAGTTATAATGAGTATCGATATTATTGGGGTAGGTATTGGTAGCGTCGGTATTGTTGGCGTCGGTATTATTGGCACTGGTATTATTGGCGTCGGTATTATTGGCGTCGGTATTATTTGCGTTGGTATAGATGGCGTCGGTTTACTGGCGTCGTTATTGTTGGCGTCTTATTAGGGTAGGTATTGGTAGCGTTGGTATTGTTGGCGTCGGTATTATTGGCGCCGGTATTATTGGCGTCGGTATTATTGGTGTCGGTATAGATGGCGCCGGTATAATTAGCTTGGGTATTATTGGCGTCGGTATAGATGGCGTCGGTATTATTGGCGTCGTTATTGTTGGCGTCTTATTAGGGTAGGTATTGGTAGCGTTGGTATTGTTGGCGTTGGTATTATTGGCGCCGGTATTATTGGCGTCGGTATTATTGGCGTCGGTATGGATGACGCCGGTATAATTTGCGTCGGTATTATTGGCGTCGGTATAGATGGCGTCGGTATTACTGGCGTCGGTATTATTGGCGTCGGTATTATTGGCATCGGTATAGATGGTGCCGGTAAAATTTCCGTCGGTATTATTGGCGTCGGTATAGATGGCGTTGGTATTACTGGCGTCTTATTGGGGTAGGTATTGGTAGCGTTGGTATTGTTGCCGTCGGTATTTTTGGCGGCGTTATTATTGGCGTCGGTATTATTCTATTTTGCGAATATCGGTAAGAATCTTGCACAACAAATCCAGCCAGTTTTAAACTATAATCAAAATAACCTACATTGTCCACAACGAACTCAGCTCAACTCTTTCGTACTGCTAGACACTGATAACGATGAAGTAAACCGTATTCTAATGAGTCTTAAATCTGACAGTGCATCCGGTTGGGATAATGTTTCTACTGCATTTTTAAAACATATACGAAAGGAAGTTGTTCCTATAATTGTACATCTTGCTAATCTTTGCTTTGGTAGGGGCATCTTTCCGACCTCTTTAAAAATGGCTATTATTACACCAGTGTACAAGGATGGAGACAGAGGCGATGTCTCCAACTACAGGCCCATATCTGTCTTACCTTCTTTATCGAAAATAATAGAAAAACTTATCAATACTAGACTTTTAGCTTACCTTAAAGACTTCAATATTCTGTCTAAATCACAATTTGGCTTCCGTTGCGGGATTTCTACTGAAGATGCAGTTACTACCCTAAGTAATTATATAACTGAACAACTAGACAAAGGCAAAAAGTGTGTAACTGCATTTTTAGATTTAAAAAAAGCCTTTGATACCGTCTCTGTCCCAATACTTGTACGAAAGCTAGAATATATAGGGGTTCGCGGAGTGCCACTTTGTCTTTTCAAGGATTATCTCGGCAATAGAAAGCAGAGGGTCAGAGTAGGCCAGTATGCTAGTGAAGGCGCGCACACGTCATGCGGCGTCCCTCAAGGAAGCGTATTGGGACCTACATTGTTTCTTGTTTACATAAATGAACTTTGTAACATTAACATTATAAACACACAAGTCTTCTCTTACGCAGATGATACTGCTGTCGTCTTTACTGGTGATACTTGGCAACATGCAAAACTCAATGCTGAGTCAGGTTTATCTATAATCGCCAAATGGCTTGAAATGAATTTGCTTACATTAAACATAACAAAGACCAACTACATATGTTTCAGTGTCTCCCAACGCACACAACCAAATAAAGACTTCAATATAAAAATTCATTCCTGCTATAACGGCCAACGGTCAAGTTGTAGCTGTTTAACCATTAACAAAGTACCTCACATAAAGTATCTTGGTGTTGTCGTTGACCAGAGATTATCTTGGTACCCACATATTGAACATGTGGCAAACAGGGTCAGGAAATTGACTTGGATGTTTAGGACTCTTAGACACGTTGTTCCTAAGGCTACTAGCGATCGTTCAAGTCATCAAAAAGATTTCTTGAAGTTAATTTACATTGCACTAGTTCAGTCGGTGCTTTCTTACTGCATACCTGTCTGGGGTGGTGCAGCGAAAACTAAATTTCTGGTAGTTGAACGGGCTCAACGCGCTCTTATCAAGTGTATGTATTTTAAAAAGAAGAGATATCCTACCGACGATCTATTCGAAATTAGCAACTTACTCTCTGTCAGAAAACTTTATATTACACAAATTGTATTAAAAAAACAGAAGTCTCTTTCCTATGATCCAAGCATACTGTCAAAAAGGAGGAAAAATATGATTCTAAATATCCCTAGAACAAGGACCTCATTTGCCAGTATGCAATTTAGCAGCCGATCTGCTGCGCTATACAATAAAGTTAATAAACATATTTACATTCATCCTAAAAACTATTATGATAGTAAAAAAATGATACTGGAATGGATTAAGACACTTACATACAATGACACCGAAATACTTTTGAAACATTAACACACACACCCTGACACTCCTACAAACTCACTCACACCTACACACTACACTCTCACTCACATACACTCACGCATACACCCACTCGCAGAAATTTTAATTTAATTTTTAGATTTAGTATTATTAATAATATACGTCCTGTTTGCTTTTATGTACATGTGTTGCTATGGAAGAGCGGAGTCTCCTAATACAGGCATTACCTGCCTAAAAGGAGGCTTCAATCATGATATTGTTAAAACCTAAACCTGCTTTACCAATAAACTATTTTATTTTATTATTATTATTATTATTCGCGTCGGTATTTTTGGCGCCGTTATTATTGGCGTCGGTATTATTGGCGTCGTTTTTCTTGGCGTCGTTATTAGTGGCGTCTTATTGGGGTAGGTATTGGTAGAGTCGTTATTAGTGGCGTCGGTATAGTTAGCGTCGATGTTGGAATCGTCGTTGGCGTCTTATTGAGGTAGGTATTAGTAGCGTCGGTATTAGTGGCGTCGGTATTGTTGAAAACGTTATTCTTGGCGTCGTTTTTGTTGGCGTCGGTATTGTTGGCGTCGGTACTGTTGGCGTCGTTATTATTGGCGTCGGTATAGATGGCGTCGGTATTAGTGGCGTCGGTATTCTTGGAATCGTTATTCTTGGCGCCGTTATTGTTGACGTCTTATTGGGGTAGGTATTATTGGCGTCGGTATTGTTGGCGTCGGTATAGATGGGTTCGGTATTATTGGCGTCGTTTTTCTTGGCGTCGTTATTATTGGCGTCTTATTGGGGTAGGTATTGGTAGCGTCGGTATTAGTGGCGTCGGTATTGTTGAAAACGTTATTCTTGGCGTCGTTTTTGTTGGCGTCGGTATTGTTGGCGTCGTTATTATTGGCGTAGGTATAGATGGCGCCGGTATAATTTGCGTCGGTATTATTGGCGTTGGCATAGATGGCATCGGTATTTTTGGCGTCAGTATTGTAGGCGTCGGCAATTTTTCCGCCGGTATTCGTGGCGTCAGTGTAGATGGCGTCGGTATTATTGGCGTCGGTATAGATGGCGCCGGTATAATTTGCGTATAAATGGCGTCGGTATTATTGGCGTCGGTATAGATGGCTTCGGTATTATTGTCGTCGTTATTCTTGGCGTCTTATCGGGGTATGTATTGGTAGCTTCGGTATCTGTGGGGTATTATTGGCGTTGGCATAGATGGCATCGGTATTATTGGCGTCAGTATTGTAGGCGTCGGTAATTTTTCCGCCGGTATTCGTGGCGTCGGTTTTGATGGCGTCGGTATTATTGGCGTCGGTATTATTGGCGTCGGTATAGATGGCGTCGGTATTTATGGCGTCGGTATAGATGGCGTTGGTATTGTTGGCGTCGTTATTCTTGGCGTCATTATTGTTGGCGTTGGTATTGATGGCGTCGGTATTATTGGCGTCGGTATAGATGGTGTCGGTATTTATGGCGTCGGTATGGATGGCGTCGGTATTGTTGGCGTCGTTATTCTTGAAGTCGTTAGTATTACAACAATACCGATTGTTGGTGTAGGTATTGTTGGCGTTGGTATTGTCGGCGTTGGTATTATTGGCGTCGGTATTGTTGGCGTCGGTATTGATGGCGTCGGTATTATTTGCGTCGTTATTGTCGGCGTCGGTATTGAAAGAGTCAATATCAATGGCGTCGGTATTGAAGGACTGAGTGTTAATTGCGTCGGTATTGGATGTGTAGGCATAGGTGGAGTAGTTTTTGATGGCGTCGTTATTGTTGGTGGCGGTATTGTTGGTGTCGGTATTGTTGATGTTGGTATTGTCAGCGTCGGTATTGGTGGCGTCGGTATTCTTGGCGTCGGTATTGGTGGCGTCGGTATTCTTGTCGTCAGTATTCGTGTTGCGGTATAGAAGGCATCGGTATTGTTGGTGTCTCATATAGATGGCGTCGGTATAGATGGCGCCGGTATTGTTTATTTATTTATTTTTTATTTATACTTTATGTACAAAAAATAAATTGTACAAAGGCGGACTTAATGCCATAGGCATTTTTTACCAGTCTACCTTAGGGTGATGCAGAGATATAACATGGTAGGTGCACCCTGATTGTAAAAAGTAATAAATCATACCTATACTTACTAACAAAGATAATAAACATACATACATAAATATTTACATAGATACATACATATATACACATAAACACATACATACGTAATATAACGAATACATGCATGACTAACTGACAGTAGTTATGGCAACGAGTTACGGAGGTGTTCGCGTACTTTTAATTTGAATGACACCCGATTGGTAGCCATCCTGATATCCCGATATATTGTTGGCGTCGGTATAGAATAGATGGCGTCTGTATTGTTGGTGTTGGTATAGATGGCGTAGGTATTGTTGGCCTCGGTCTTAATGGCGTCGGTATTGGTGGCGTTGTTCTGTAGGCGTCATTTTTATTGGCATCGGTATTAAAAGAGTCAGTTTAAATCGCGTCGGTATTGAAAGAGTCAGTATCAATCCCGTCGGATTGGATGCGTTATTGGTGACATCGTTATTAATGGCGCTGGTATTTATGGCGTCGGTATTAATAGTCAGTTTTAATGGCGTAGGTATTGGTCGCGTTGGTATTGGTGGCGTCGGTATAGTTAGCGTCGGTATTGTTGGCGTCGTTATAGTTGGCGTCGGCATTATTGGCGTAGGTATTGGTTGCGTCGGGATTGTTGGCGTCGTTATTAATAGAGTCAGTATTATTTGCATAGGTATTGGTAGCGTCGGTATTGTTGGTATCGTTATAGTTGGCGTCGGTATTGATGGCGTCGGTATTATTGGCGTAGGATCGATCATCACATTGAGATGCGTTCAAACGTGGTCTTTTACAGTAGTGTATTATTTGCTGCAGATCTTAAGATGAGATCATTTCTCGTTGCCAACCGAGCTGCTTCACAGACTTTGCTAGAGAAGCACGATATCTCTTTCTTCTTTGACCAAGGGAAATAGGGATTCATTTTTATTTATTTTTATTTTTATTATAGTTCTTTTTTATTCCTTGAGAAATTAATTACAAGGTATATTTATTTGGTCTAAGTTGTATTAGTTTTTGATGAATTCTTTTCTTGACTTAGAATCTTTTATGAATTAAATAGGTAGATAAACAACAAAAATTGTTTAATCATTGAATACTCACACCGACACACATAATTTAAATACCGAATAATTACAATTACGAGTGCGATACATTGTAATTCAACTTGAACTTGAGTTTGAAGCGAAGATTAGATCTCAAGTAAATCAAGGTTGTCTAATGAGTTGCTTTGTTAAGGGACATAAGACACTTGTTCGTTTTAATTCGCCGCGAACAAGGTTATAGTAACCTACAGTATAATTTAGCGCGTAAATTTGCGAAATTTTGCAGTACCTACGTAAACTTGTTCTTGAACTTGAGGGTCATATAAATGACCTAGTTATTTTAGTTTACCTAGCTGTGGTAGCCTAGTCGTGTGACAAGTGGACTGAGAATTCAAAGATCTCGATTTCAAACCCAAGGCACGCACCTCTGACATTTTGGAAGTTATGTGCGCATTTATCACATGCCTAAACGGTGAAGGAAAACTTCGTGAGGAAATCTGCATGCTTGAGGGATCCGCAGTAGACTAGCGAGGTGGAATATTAAAAAAAAAATAGGACTTGCCCACCACCCGAATCCCTACTACTGCAACTCCTGTAAGCCAGGATCAACAATAGTACCTAACTATCCAGAAAATCGTCGAGACAAAGAAGTCCGACGTGTCCCAGGGGAATGATTTTGGTGATTGTGTGATTGTGGTGGACTATGGCTTAATCCCTCTCAAATGAGAGGAGACCCGTGCCCAGCAGTGGGATAATATAATGATGATAATATTTTAGTTTATTATCGACCTGATTAGCCGTGTGGTATTGCCGTTTTGAGCAAGTAAGCGTCCTGGTTTATCTATTTATGCCCGGGCAAATGTTTGTGTGATGGGTATGGACATTTTATCTGAGTCATGGATATTTCTAATAAATAATATGTATGTGTTTACGAAAAAAGTGTAAATGAATTGTATCGACCGTCTAATAACCGTAACACAAGCCTCGTTGCTTAGAAAATGTGATGAAATTAGAGCATACTGGATATATGCTTCAGATAGTTATAATCACAGCAGTTTTAAAGCGAAATACTTGCATACTTCTGTCTATATATATACATATATATAAAAGGAAAAGCTGACTGACTTAATGACTGCCTAAGAATACAGAAAGGATGTTTGAAAATTCACCCTATAAGGGGGTAAAACGGAACGTGCAAAGTAAGTATGAAACTTTTCGTTACATGGCACGTGGTCAAAGTCGCGGGAATCAGCTAGTATATATATAAACCGTCCTTAACACGTCTGTCCGAATCATAAAAAAGTGTGAACGTAACTCAATTCTTCAGTTCTTAATTACACGATTATTTCACGAAATTATTGTTTAATTGCCGCCATCCGGGGTTTTAAGCAACTACCATAATTAATCATAGGAGATGTTGACCCGAGTACGTGTTTTGACCCGTGAGTAACCATGGGTAAAAAATAATGATAGCATTTTTTGTATAATCATTTTTCTTACTTGATTCTACCCGCGATTTCGTCTGCGTAGAATCAATAATCAAATAAAAAGCTAGATAATGCTTTTTATTCAAACCTCTTATAAGAAATCATCAATTCCGTATATAAACTCATCCCCTTTTTGAAGGATGATTTCCGGGAAAAACTATTCTATGTCCTTCTCTGGGATTCAAACTATCTTTATACAAAATTTCGTCTAAATCGGTTAAGTGGTTTAAGTGTGAAGAGGCAACAGATAGATAGATACAGTATGGATTCTTCAGAATTTTCCGCTTATATTTTTATTATTTATTTAAGTATTTAAAACTTGAGTTAGGTATTTATTTAATTGTTCAATCTTGCCACTATCTTTATATCCTGAGTTAAATACATTTTAGCAACAGTTTACCTGCTTCTTGAGGCATTACTATCCGGCTACTTCTGTTCTGTTCTTTTAAGTGATATTAAAACATTCGTCTTAGATTTATCTGAAACAATAAAGGGTACACAAAAAAAAACAAAGATTCAAATAATTATTTCACTTAAAATGACAGAATAATTGTTTTTTTAGTAATTCCTTAATATAGAGAGAAATCTGCAGTTCCTGCCAATAGAAGGTGTTAGTATTACTTTTTTCTTAAAAAAGCTTACAGGAGTGTTTTTTTATAAACCTCTGTCGCGAAGGATTGATGAGCATTGACAATGAAGATCATTAACTAGTCCACATTGCAGTTGTAAATATTTTCATTCGAATATTATGAAAAAGCTAAGAGCGATAAAAATATGTTAGGATTCCGAGAATATTGATTATCAGTTTATCTTAAGGCGGACGAGTTATAGCAGTCGCGTTATGTATTATATTGATGTTTAACCGCTCTAACTAGCCTCAAATTAATCGAAATAAAAACTAAGTTCTTAGAGACATAAAATCTTTCTATGAAATCTTGGCTTTAAGCATTTCAACTTGTGATTATGTCACTCTACAACAATAACTATCAATTATGACAGCAATATCATTCTGAATCATACATTATAATAATCACGCGATGTCTCTGAGTCACTAAAGTAATTGCCATAAAAAATCGGTTTAAATAATTCATCATTGTTTTCTTAGTCTTCCATTCTGTCTGTATAATGACGTGATTCATAATAATTAATGTTTCTAATTTAACGTCGCTAATGGAGATTGCTGAAATAATTGTTTATTGTCGGATGATACAAAAAAGGGCATTTTTTATTTTAAAAATTAACAGTAACAGATCCAGATAAATTCTGTATCATCATCATCAACCCATTAATGTCCAACTGCTGGGCACGGGTCTCCTCTAAATTGAGAGGGATTAGGCTATAGTCTACCACGCTAGCCTACTGCGGGTTGGCAGACTTCACATGCCATCGAGAATTCTCTCAAGCATGCAGGTTTCCTCACGATGTTTTCCTTCACCGTTTGAGCATGTGGTCAATACGCACATTACTTCCGAAAAGTCAGTGGTGCCTGCCTTGGGTTCGAACTCGAGACCTTTGACATCTCAGTCCAATGGTCACACCACTAGGCTTCCACAGCTCATCATATTCTGTATATAAATAGGTAAATACAAAAACAGGTTAGTTGATACTTTTTCTCGACTGTTTGTTCAGTGTTGATTAGTGTTGCTAATAAAAAAATGTGATCTGGTTGCTCCTCTAATATATACAAATTTAAATGTAGTGCACCTTTGGAGTGTTTATCACCACTATTTCAGACACCCCTATATCTAAACTCGCTAATTCTAATTAGCAAAATATACTAGTCGATTAAACTAAGCTATGTATATTGATTTCTTACACTTACGCAGATTTTAGCGCGGTATATTTATGTTATTTAAACACTTAATTCCACGTTATTCCGACGTTTCGGCACAGTTTTATACTGTGGTAATGAGTACCTATTTAGAAGAGTTTCATAGGCTTCTTCTAGCGTCAAGACATACTAGCATTTATACCAGCACCGAGACTCGGCTTCGGTTTTTAATCGAAACCATCCAGGACCTTTCAACACGCACAAAATAACATCGTCATAATCAGTCCAGAATGATGTAGGAGTTATACAATAAACTTCGAGTAAATTTTTGTCTTGCTCGAAGTTCCCTCGCACACCATTATCTTACGATGCATTTACTATGAATGGTTTCCTTTGGGTTATTTACCCTTCACCATCAATTGACACTACCATAAAAGTACTCCGGTGTTTCACACGACCTTAGAATAGAAAACCATCAGTCATGCATGTCGCCATACACTGAAAGTATTTGTTTTAGTTTGAAAAATGGATGGTGTCATAATATTTTGAGTGGTGTTTTGGATGCCATAGAGATATTAGTGGCTACTTTCCCTTTATATGATTAATGTTCTGTACTTGATACTTCTATAGCTACTTAAGCAACAGTCTGACATAAAGAAAATCCACACTCATACTGAAATGGTTTTTATTTGCCCATTATGTAAATAGGGAAACTTAAATTCTTCAGGTAAGTTTAGGTAATGAAGATTTTAGATGCAATTTTACAGTATCTATTTAAAGGCGTTTGATGGTAGATATCGTTGTTGGAAATTGCGTACAGGACCAAATTCTCAGTTATACTCGAAGAAACAATACTACTAGTCGTACACATTACACATATTAGTTTGATAACTAATTAGGTGGATAAAATTTTCATCAAACGAGCTGTATTTGTGGATTTTTAAGTCAACAAAAGATGATATTTTCATACGCGCGATAAGGAAGTTATAATATGCTCTCAAGGATAAATTTCTTTAAAAAAGGAAAAATCGTAGCCAGTGACTAATCTAACGTCTCCTTCATTCCATTCCAGTTGGACGCCCAGCAGCGCTACACGCTCTTCCAGCGAGGTCTGTGGGAGGCGGCTCAACAGATACCGCGGGGAGGTCTAAGAGATTTCCCAACATTCAGGCAGTTGAGGCTACTGTCCATCATAGGCCCCGCTGCATTACCACCTGATCAGCTTGACAGAGTAAGTAACTTTCAGTCCATTCTTAGTGCTAAGAAAAAGAAACAATCACTAAAATGAGGAGTAGAAAAACAGTCACAAAATAAAAAAATAAAAATTTTCTGTATTTTTCTACTTACACTGATTGAAGAATCTAAATCTTAAGTTCATGTCGTGTGCCATCAGGCTGTGGGGTGAGGCTGGTTGAATGAGCTACTTGTCGAGGTTTTCCCAAAAAAACAATGGGTATTGAAAAAAAAGGGGTGAAACGGTTTTTATAGAGCAACGTACTAGTGACAACTCCAGTATTGGAGACATGCATAGGCTACAACAACTGCTAGCAAGGAGGATGGCAAACAAGCGGGCAGTAAATTTAGTTTGCCGCCTCAGTGATAATATACATAAAAAAGTCTCTCTCTTTCTGTTATTGGAAGTAGAATAAACAAATTGCAATTGCTAACAAAATATTACACCTGCTTCCAGTACAACCGGATTATCAACGACATGCTAGCAGTCTACAACACAGCTGAGATCTGCGCCTACAACGAGCCCTTCAAGTGCGGTCTCCACCTGCAGCCTGAGCTCCAATTCATCATGTCCCACTCCCGCGACTGGGACGAGCTCCAGCACGTCTGGACCGAGTGGAGGAGGAACACTGGCAGGAGGGTCCGGGACCTGTATGAACAGCTTGTGGACTTGACCAATCAGGCTGCCAGATTGAATAGTGAGTAAACATGCTTAACTTGCTCAACGTTTGAGTGACTATCGTACACGCCACTTGAGTCTAAATAGACCACGTTACTAGAATTTTGGGAATTGATAAAGGGAGCGGGTACATTATGAGTGGTACATAAATACTATGTATCACTCATTTTTACAATGCGTACCTATACATGTTGGAATATAGGAAAGAATAATCTTGAAGCATGATGCAGGACATGACAGGTCGTCTTGGCGATCCTTGGGGGAGACCTGTGTCCAGCAGTGGACATAACGGTTGATGTGATGACGACGATGATGATGATGCAGGATAGCAAAAGTTTCTTAGTTAGAATAAAGAAGGAGAAGAATTTAGTAATTGATCTTGCACTAGTAAATACAAAAATTATAATTTTTACTGTGGAACAAACGCCTCTCATTTTTGAACTATCTGACGTAGTTGAGTATCATGCTCTGATAAAATTGCAAGGCGCAACTATTTTATTATAACCTCAAAGGTGGTTCTGTTACACCCTAAATTGTGTTTTAGCAGTGGAAGGGTCAGTTCTACAAGATTCAATTCTGTATGTGTTAACAGTTAAAAACAATATTTAGGAATTACCTATAATCAATTTGCTTTAATTTTCAGATTTCACGGACGCGTCAGCTTACTGGATGTTCCCCTACGAGACCGCCAATATGAGACAAGAAGTTGATGAAGTTTGGGAACAGGTTGGTTCCGAACTTCTGATATCTTTAGTTAACTGACAAGGACAGTAGCTCTATTGAGAGTAGAGCTGAGAGACTCACGATGTCATTAATCGTTCAATGTTCCATATAACAGCTACAACGGCTGGATTAACTCAAAAACGATTAAACTTTGGTTACCTAGTTCTTGTATTCGTGCCCACAAAGCTTTCTGACAAAGGCCAAATCTAATAAGAATTCAAACCAACATAAAAACGTAACATAATGTAACACATGACCTAGCATAGGAGTCAGAGACTTCAGAAATATCTCCAAAATTTTTAAGGCAATAAAGATTTGTTATCATTATTATATGGCTGAGCTTGCCACTAAATTGCCAGTAATTTGCAAAGAAAATAAATTAAGATCCAATTGCATCAGCTTTCATGTTTATGATGTTCTTCAGGTCAAACCTCTCTACGAGCTCCTCCACGCCTATGTCCGTCGTCGTCTCCGTGAAGCGTATGGCCCTGAGCGCATCTCCCGATCAGCACCAATCCCTGCCCACATTCTCGGAGACATGTGGGGACAGAGCTGGTCAGGCATCGTTCCCGTCACGCTGCCGTACCCTGGGAAGACGCTGGTGGATGTTACACCAGAGATGGTTCAACAGGTAAGATATAATATTGCTTATTACATATTTTCAAGGATAGTTTCTGTCTTCTCTTTGATCTATGTATCGTGGGGTCTCCTCTTATTTGAAAGGTGGTCTACCTTGCTACCCTAGTGTGAATTGATAAACTTCACACGCCATCGAGGAAACCTGTGAATATTTTCCTTTGTGAATGTTTGAACATGTGATAAACACATATAATTTTGTAGAGTCAGTGGTATTTGCTTTGGTATTGAACGTGAGATCTTTGGTTTTACGGAGTATTCAGAGCTACAATGTCAAGACTATTACAGCTCAAAATGGTTCTATCAGGTTCTTTCTTACATTACCTATAATATTTTTAACCCCCACCGCAAAAACGGGTGAATCACATTTTTTTTGTTTGAAAGGTAAGTCGGGCGTATTGTTGATGAAAATCGGTCCAAGAGAAGTCGTTTTTTTTATTTAGGATAAATGCTTATGATTTCCAGGGCTACACGCCTCTAACAGTATTCCAACTGGCCGAAGAGTTCTTCGTGTCAATGAACATGTCTGCGATGCCCAATGACTTCTGGGCCCTGAGCGCGCTGCAGCAGCCGGCCGACAGGCACATACACTGCCAACCGTCCGCCTGGGACTTTTGTAACCAACATGATTATAGGTGAGAGTCTCAACAACTATGGTTTCCTTTTGTCATTAGGAAGTTCCAGGTCTAAAAGTCCAATAGCATCTGTTAAGAGTAAGGATTTGGTAACCAGGCTTAAAAAAGTGTCGTGGAATCTTTGTTGTTAATGTTGAAACTATACCTACTGTAAGTATTGAAAATATACTAAGAAGCTGTGGGTATACTCTAGCATGCCTATATTCTTTCGGGGTTACACACTTGGCTAGCGCAGTGGTATTTAGACTGCGTACTGTGTTTTGGTTTGTCTGGGTAGAGGTGAATGTTTGCGTAATGAGCATTGGCCCGAGTTAGGGATATTTATATTCATAATATGTATGTAATACAAAAAAATATATATCTATGTAGTATATCAACCAACTAGTATCCGTAACACAAGCCTAGTAGCTAAGCTCGGAACTAGATGGCGCTGTGTCATAATGATCGGATATATTTATTTATTATAATATAAAAGGCTGATGTTCTTTTATAACCAACTTCTTTACATTTTTAGAATCAAGATGTGCACACACGTGGACATGAAGGACCTGATCACTGCTCATCACGAGATGGCGCATATAGAGTACTTCTTGGCGTACAGGAATCTGCCGAAAGTGTTCAGGGATGGCGCTAATCCAGGTTAGTCAGTTATTCCTAGTTTTCTCCCAGACTTTTAGTAAAAAGATACTCGGTTCTTTGGCCTCATGGATGGATAGAATATGCTTTTTAGAATATATAGCAGATTTTAAAGGTTTAAATGAAAAGTCACATGCTTTAACGGTATAGGAAAAAATCGTGAACGAACCTATATAAACTCAGCCTATCGCAGTCCACTGTTGGGCATAGGCCTCTCCGAAACTGTGCCATAACACCCTGTCCGCCGCCTTTCTCATCAGGTCTATCCCGCCACCTTTTTTAGGTCGTCAGTCCATGCCAACGAACCTATATGCCTGTGACAATTTCTCGCTATAAGCTGCCGTGGTGAACGACCACTCCTGTGGTGACCGTGGTGCCTCCTCATTTGAGAGGAGCCCCATGCCCAACAGTGGGACAGGATTGCTGATGATGATGGTCCAGAAAATTATTAAAAAAAAGTGTAATTTTAGACAGGTTCATATTTATGTTTCTTATTCAACAACTTGAATTAAACGTGTATTATTTATTTGCCATAAATTATGCGCTATTAAAAGCATATAAACACTACCTGATCATCATAACATGGTATACGATCAAATAAATCTTAAGTATTATGAAGTGTTTTCACTCTTATACAATCACACTTTTTATATAGTTAGTAGCTTTATGAAGAGACTAGCTTTTGCCCGTGGCTTCGCTCGCGGTAAGAAGTATTACCTACGTCATAGTAGCTTTACGCATGCAAAGTCTCAGCCCGATCGGTTTAAAATTGACAAAGTTTCATACAAACTTTCGTCCCCTATTTTATCCCCTTGGGGGTAGAATTAATAAAAATCCTTTCTTAGCAGATGCCTACGTCATAACACCTACCTGCATGCCAAATTTCAGCCCGATCCGTCCAGTGGTTTGGGCTGTGCGTTGATAGATCACTATGTCAGTCAGTCACCTTTGAGTTATATATATTTAAATTTAAATTAAAACTAGCTGATCTTGCATACGTTTTACTGCCACATAAATGATTTCTAGAATATCTGTAGTAAATTTAAAATTGGAAGTAAAATTCTAATATCACAATCCAAAAGTACCTATGTGGAAGCAGGTGGAAATTTTGCTAGTGACTAATTTCATATAAGTAGGCAAATATTAGACATTGAAATAAAACTACTTTTATTTAATCCTGCTGTTTCGAATCCTTTAGAAGATCCATTGTAACGAGCAGACGGGAATCTAGACTATAATAACTGACAAAATATCGCGTGAAAAAGCAGTAGTAAATGAATTAAACTAAACGTAAAAAAAATAATAATTAAAACTACAACAATGTACCACACTTTATTTCACAAACACACTAATGATAAAGAACTAAAAACAACACAGCGCTCACGAACGCCATCTGTTCGTGGTTGTGCGCAACACCAGTGTTGCAGAGGTCGGTGTTGCAAGTGCAATAGGTGACGAATAGGTCGCCGGTGCCCACGACGCGGCGGCACGGCTGGTGGGTGACGTCGTCATCAGCCAAGTAGCCACATTGACGGACCACCCGGACCTTCTCGTTGACTGTTAAAGAGGATCTAAATTAGGAGAATCTTGGAGATTTTTTTTAAGTATGTTGGGATCTATAGATTTTTAATTATTATTATTATTTGAATTTATTTATTTTATATTTTTGACATTATGTTAATGTTATGTTTTTGACATAATTATTTTATATTTGACATTATATTGATTTTTATGCAATGAGATTATTATTTTATTGTTACATACATATCTATGTGAATGTGAGCACTTTGTAGGTAGTTAAACATACGCTTATAAACTAATGTCTGGCGGCTTTGGGTGTTTGAAATGGCCTACGCAAATGTCCCGCTGATCTTGCATAGACGTGCGTCGGGTCGTTAAGCTCCCTCAATAATGTTTGAGCTAAACGATGGCTGACGTATGCGTGCTGTCAGTATGGACAGGTCAACTCAAAGCTGCACTGGCGCTTTCTTCAAAAGGCCATCAGACTTTAACCTACATAGTCAGTCTCACATATTGTATCCAAAATGTTTGGACTTTAAAAGAGACCATGATTCTCTGAGTTTGTTTCGGCATTTCTTCTCAGAGGTCGTCAGTTAGGAAATGCCGATGTCAACTAGATACTAAAAAAAAATGTACATGACTTGTAAAAGTGTCTTTAAAAAGATCTATTTACAGAAATAAACAATCAATCAATCATGGGGCATCCCCTTAAAGGTTAAATATCAAAATTTATCGGGTTTTTTATCGGTAATGAAAATTCAGTTACTTAAAATTAGTGTATTATATTATTAAATTGTTCACAGATGTAGGTATACAGAATGCTGATCTGTAACTGATATTTAAAGATCACTATAAATAAATATGATAGGTTGTGATCAGTATTAGAACAACCTTAACTTAAAAATATATAAATAAATAAATATTTTCGGACATTATTACACAGCGCCATCTAGTTCCGTGGTAAGCAACGAGGCTTGTGTTACGGATACTAGATGGTTGATATACTACATATATACTTTCTTTTTTGTAAATAGATACATATTTTACATAGATACATCCATGACTGGAATACAAATGTTGATGCTCATCACACAAACATTTGTCCCTACCGGGATTCGAACCCGTGACCCATAACACAGCAGACAGCTGAGCTAAACGGGTCGTCAAACAATATGTATGGTAGAGAATCGTATAAAAAGTCACGCCACAAAAAACAAAAGATCATACTCACTCTGCATCTTGATGGATCGGCAGAAGCTGGGTTCGATGGGCTCTATGTGTTCTGGTGGGTCTCTGAGGGAGCAATTGACGATGCCGAGGCTGAACGAGTCAAACTCTTCGCCACAGCGAGGGTCGTAGGCGCTGTTGCAGTCGTAGCATAGGATTGAGGATGCTGAAATGGAAAGAGAATTTGATGAATGAAGCCTCGATACATGTGGACAATTCCCCTAAGGGTTAGGCAAAGCTGTACTAATGAAAACCTGCAATTCAATGGTATGTTTAAGGTCGCATATAAGGGGACGAGCCTATTGCCGTCAACCGGACATAACCTGAAACTCCGATCTGCTATTGAGAATTACACTTCGCCATTAAGACATAATGAGGTGGACCACACCTCGTTATGTCACCACACGGTATGGTGGACCAGTCGTGTTACCAGTGGACTGACATGTCAAAGGTGTCGAGTTCAAACCGCACCATTGACTTTTCGGAAGATATGTGCGTATTTATCGCATGCTCAAACGGTGAAGGAAAACATCCTGAGGAAACCTGCATGCTTGAGAGATTTTCTTGATGGTATGTGTAGTCTACCAACCCGCAGTAGGCTAGCGTAGCAGACTATAGCCTAATCCCTCTCAAATGCGAGGAGACCCGTGCCCAGCAGTGGGACAATAATGGGTTGATGATGATGAAGTGAAACCTAATTATTTTTCAATGTCAAAATTTGTTAATTTTCATATCAAGCTAATATTTCGTAGGAGGTAGGGCATAGCGAGGTTTCTCGTTCAAATTGAGCTGCCCGACTGGGGAAGTACCTCCGTCTTACAGAAGACCGCAGTGAATCAACAATAGTTGTCTTTCTGTGAGTGAGTAGGGTTACCAGAGCTCATTGGGTGACTATTATTACACAAAGTTTATTATTGACAAAGTTATGACAGCATGGGAATTCCGTTTGCTGGGGGGGGGGGGAGACAGTAACTCCCTATTTTAAGAGAATTATCAACATAAAAAAAAGACGTCGCTTTCCACGAAACCTCCACAAGACCCTCCGTCTTATCTTTGGCGAAGGGCTGCATGAAGATCTTAAGCTATTGATGTAGGATAGAGTCTCTTAAGGTATTCCACAAATGCTGTTCATCCAGGTTCAACACAATTCAAGTCAAGTTCAACTAGCGGACAGTAATCCAATTTCATGAATATGTACGGTTTCGCGTGTCGTGTAACCGTCGTGACCTACATCGTTATAAACCAGTGGATTTGGGACAGTAAGTTAAGTTGAGATAATATTTGAAATTAGTTGATGATTAGCAGAATAGTCAGTATTTCTATTAAGAATTTGGAGACCTACCTTAAGAAACCAATGTTCTTACCAAAATAAAAAATAAACGGTGGTTTTGAGTGTTTTGTATTCTTGAAATGCTATTTTTTTAGTAGTGCTTATTAAATAACTGTAGTGTATTATATTATAGAGATGCAATAAAGAAAAAATACAGACACTCAAAATCGATAATATATGAGGTTTACTTTGAAAAATTAAATGTCATTTGCTATGTTGGACTCAAAAATCACGACAAACCGAAATGCATTGTCATCGGAACTAAACCAACATCATCATCATCACATTAACCGTTAGACGCCCACTGCTGGGCATATGTCTCCTCCAAGGATCGCCAACCAAATAAATAAACCAACATGTCAGATTTTTTGAAGCAATTTTTTAATTTTTTAATTTTGAAAATGAAGATGAATATTTTCCATTTCAATGGTGTGTTTGTTGTTGTGGTTTGAATCGGTGTATATAAAAAACAGATAATTATTTGGATGTAACTAAATAATATAATTAACTACATCACAACTCTGTTTTGTAGGTACAAGTGAACAGTTAACTTCATTTATTTAAAATTTCTGAAAATCGTATAACTACTCATATGAATTTTACGTTTCAAATTTCAATTTTTTTATTTGAAATAAAAACTTTTTGCGGAAACGTTCTATGCCTAGACGATCAATATACCTCTGCTCAAAACTATTGTCGATGCAGGTATGATAAAAAGAGGGTATGATGATGAGTTTGTCTGTAACCCCAAAAATACAACGTGGTGCTTATGAAACTATACCTACCTTTTTTTGACGACACTATTATATGTATTTTATTAGTATAAGGTTCTCCGCATATTTGTATGACCTAAAGATTTAGTTCCGGGTTTTTTGTGTATTTGAGAATTTATGTGTGTTTCCGCTTTTGTGTAAAGAAGGTATAAGTGTGTGTTTGTATTTATTTTTGTAAAAATATAGTACAAGTATGTTATACATCTTCAATTATTGAAATTGGTCTGTACCGTTTTAATTGAAAAACATAAATAAAAAAAACAGTTTGAGTGAATCCGAAGGTTTCTAATTTAGACTAAAGTAAAAATCCTATTATAGTATTTTAAACTGAATTTCTAACTTACCATGATTAAAACAACACAAGAAACTAACGGCTAAGATCACCACATCGTATTTAGATATCGATTTCATTATTGAAATGACGAAAACTCCGAACTAGGACCACGAGCGAGGCGTACTGAATTACGTTTGTGTGACAAGTGACGTCAGGTAATCTAATTAGTGAAGGCTTCTGTACTAGTTGAAATTTCAGAATGAGGTGACATAGAAATGTTATTTTTTATGCCACCACTGAGGCAGCAAACCAACTTTCGGCCCGGCTGATGGAAAGCAGTTATATGTAGAGCTCATGGACGCCTGCAACACCAAAGGTGTCGTTAGCGCGTTGCCGACCATACAAAAACAGTGTTAGGATTTTTTAAATAGGGCAGATACGACACTGACAGCCAACGGAATTCCCGGGCTGTCAGAATAGTCACCGCCCTAACGCTCTGGCAATCTTCCTTACTTGCAGAAACAAATACTGTATTTTTCACTACGGTTTTCAGCAGGCAGTTTAATTTGAGGGAGAAATGATACGATACTTCTCCAACAAAAGCTAACTGCAAAAACGCAGGTTTTCTTAGAGTATTTTCCTTGACTGACTTCGCAAGTAATAATTAAATAATTAATTAGATGACCTGTGAGGCTGAGCTATTGACATCTGGACCACAAGATCGGAACAAATATTGATGTATCCTACTAGAATTGTATATTGATAATAATAGATGCCATACATAAAATAAACTTCTAATTAATCAAATCTAAAAAATCTAATTACGCAAATACTGTATATTTAAATATAACTTATTATAATGGATTTTATTGTGTTACAACATCGATATTATAAAAAAAAAAAAAAATGCTGTAAAGTCAATTTTGTTTATTTAAATAACGCCAAAACCGATTAAATGTTAAAAACATTAATTCTACAACGAACCTAACATTTTAAAGTTTAGCCAACACAAAAATGCAACAATAGTTAAATAACCGAGGAGACTGCGATACGTTTTACATAATAATTAAATCTAAACTCCTATTGCATAGTTACGAAATGTGGAACGGTGCGTGTTGGGAAATTGTATGAAGACGTCAAGTGTAATACATACGGTACATTGAGACAGATCTTTTGAACGCGGTACTTAACCGCCTAGGGTTCAATACAAATAACAATACTAGTTGTTGGATACAAATATTTTTTTTTTATGAACATGAAATTTGAGATTGACAAAATTATAGATTTTGTACTAAAATTAAATAATATGAAGAATAAAATAATAAACATAAGTAGGTAACCATTTATGCAGGGATCTCATTTGTATGGGTTTCCATTATATGTTGTATAATCAGCAAATATTTAACTTATTTCAGATTATATACGCTATACACTTAAAAGATATTGAAAGATTTTCAGAAAGAAAATATTCAAATATATAAATTTTTTTGTTTGCTAATATGACGGTGTTTGAGTTCATGAACAATAATTATTAAGCTTTAAATCAGTTATTTATTCATATGACTGTTGTATATTCTAATAATGTTTACCGTTACTGTTATTTAATAATAGAAAACCGCACACTCAAAAGTCGCACGTGCTGTAGGAAATTCACGGAAATTAATCCTAACGATTATGGTGCCACGTTGTGCAACGCACGCGCATCTCACGTACGTACACTTCCACAGATGTATAGAATTTGGAAGAGGCAACAACATAACAGCGGGATACCACGGGCTTTTAATTTAATTAAATTTAAACCAAATTAAAACTTTTATTTTTTATTTTTAATGTATTTAGTGAAAAATACGTAAAATTTGGCCATTTAAAATTGATTTAGGTTATAAATATTTTGACACAGATCAATGACCGTTAATGTCTTGTTAATAGTCACTTATAGTCGAAAAACGGGTGACCGTTGAGGCTTAAAGGTTCTCGAGTGGCGACCACGTGCTGGAAGACGTAGCATGCGTAAGCCACGGCATGGTGATCATTCGTGGGAATCCGCTGGATGCAGGTAGCGCAGGACCTGTGTTCAGCAATGGACGTCTAACGGTTGATATGACTAATAGTCACTTCTAGATCGGTTAATAGCCGTGTGTCCACAAATATTTTATTTTTTGTGAGTTGAGCTGCGCGGGCGCACAACGAGGTCAAGTTCGGCGCGCGCCAGATTCATTTGTATAAAACATGAAATGTCACGGTTCCGCGTTTATTATGACTACAGTCTTACTATAGAGCCATACAAATATACATACACTTATTGAAATGTTGAGAAAATAAAGGTGATTCAACACTTTCATTTTTTAACCTTTTTTTATTTGTTTTTATGAATAATAATAATTTATCAATATTTATCTGTATAATTTCATAAAGGAGAGTAGAAATAGAGCAGATGGAAAAAAAACCACGCAGACAAAGTCGCGGGCAAAGATAGTAATGATTAGATCGAGAGTCGACAAAAATATTTCCTAAAATCTTTGAACCAGTTTAAAATTCTTCAAGATCGTTTCTCTTTGTAAAAAGTGCTATAATTATTCTGTAGTATTTTAGGTATAACATTAATGCAATATCTAGTGTTAATTTCCGATATAAATCAGTCTAACAACTGTCGTCAGTTTAATGTTACATCACTAAATGATCCATTCATCCATTTGATTGACAGTTTTTACTGCCATGGATTTCCTTTAATTTAATTGCCTTATAGCAAACTGAATGGTATGTTTCTCTATGAATCTAATAATATGAATATGCAATAATAATAATTTAAGCAATTAATATTGTTAAAACATTTTTTTTAATATAAGCATTATAATAACTTCAACTCAAATAACATTAAAATGAGCTGCGATAATGGTTAAAGAATTTACTACTCCAAAATTAAATTGGATAATTAAAATTCTAAAAATACAAAAGTATAAATACTATAATATTTAATACATAATATTATTATAAAATTATCGTTTAGTATTACGTAATATGACTCGTGCTGTAATAAAAATAAAATTATGCTTAATTATAGTAATCATTATTTAAATTATGTAAATACTAATAAACTTTTACTCAATATTTATCCATTTTGCTGAACGTAAATAATTTTATGCCATAAGCAGTGAAACTTTCAATTGTTGATCTGTCTGTTTGTTGGTTTAAAAATAATTCAATTATTTGTTTTGTGAATAATAATAGTTCCTTATATTTAATTTTAGCTCGAATTATGTAATATGATGGCTTTAAACGCAATTGACACAATTATTATTACATATTATGTTTATAAATTAATATTTATGAACATAATATGTTTCTTTGTTCTTTGTTGTTTTATTTATGACATAATTAAATTATCGACTTCTCAGCTGGGACCTATTCTTCTTTAAGACTAAATTATTGTAATTACAACAAAAAATAATAAAAATATTTCTTTTAAGATAAAAATATATTTACTTTGCATGTGTAATCATACCCAATATAAATATAAATGTATATCTACAGGAGAAAATCCTAGTTAGACGAATGATTATTTTTGTGTTGTAAGTACGCTTTTCCAAACATGAAGTAAAGTCGCGGGTAAAACCTAGTGAACAGTATAACCAATACTGGATTTTATTTCCGCCATTTTGTTGCGCTCGAGTTTATCAATCGGGAGCAGGTTAATATCCGCGTGCGCGCTCAGCTTTCACCGTGCGCATGCGCCAACATCTCTTTTGTTATTCGACAAATTATTAATTTTGAAAACCGACTTTTTTGTAAGAAGTCGATAAATGGTACAAGGTGACTTATAAATGAGAGTAGAAGCCAGCTAGCTTCCTCTAGTTTAGGATATTTTGGATATGGTGTATTAAATTCTTATTTGAAGAAGTGCACCTACTGTCTTATAGAATGGTACATATAATTTCTGACTATGGGTTGATTTTATAGTTCTGTCTTATTAATGGTTGTTAAAAAATAGGATATGTAGTTAGGCAGGTCCTAATTGTAAGGCCCCATTGCAGTAAGGATTTTTGTCTTTACCGGTCCTTAAGACTATGCCTTCTAGTTTTTGGACTCGTAATTTCAAATCAGCAGTCCAGTCTTGCGGATGATCCCTTAGAATTTCATACACATCCTAAAATCCTAATATTTGTTCTTAAAATCGAAACATTTAGATTAAATCGATACAAAATCGAAAATAATAATGAAAATACAATAATATAGCTAATTAATTAAATTCTAGAACGATGTAAAATTCAAACCACGTAGGTATATAAATAAGGACATCTAAACTTGTTGTAGGATTAGTTGCACAACGTGATCCGCGTTATGCAACCTCCACACTCGGAAACTCGGAAGTCACCCATATTGGGACGCGGCGTGCATGCTGAACGTGCAAATACATACATACATTGGCTAAGCGCATGCGTGAGATCTGTTGCTATTTATGTTTTTATCTATAAGTGGTTAAGAGAGAAAAGTTATAAATAACTGATATGAGGTTTAAATTTATTAAAAATATTGACATTGGAGAAACAGACAAAAATATATATTTTGATGTAAATATTAAATAATAGAAAATAAACATTTACCAGAGGACCTGTATCAAACTCGTATATTTTTTTATAACAAACATTTATTTTACAAAAAAAAACAAACCACACTGGAAGCACCAGATTTCAAATAAAACAAGAATCATCTAAATCAGTTCACCCAGTCCAAAGTTATGAGGTAACAAACATAAAAAAATACAGTCAAATTGAGAACCTCCTCTTTTTTAAGCCGGTTAAATAATACTATAAATTACGTCGAAAGATTCCGCTATATAGAAATACAAGACGAGAGAAAGATGTATGTCCATAAAACTCAAGCGAAGAAAATTTTATTGATTTTTAAAACACTAAAATCTCATATTATATTGTTGCGATTAAAATAATGTCAATATACCGCATTAAAATCCGTAAAAAGTAATTACAACTTATTAATTACGTATTGATTATGATTGAACATGTGATTACAGCTACAAAAAGTTGATAGGCTTCATTTAGAGAAAAAAATTAGAAGAAAATCATCGTTTCTTTTTAATTTGACAAGACCTAACATCGACGACCTTATTGTACGGTCGGTATTTACGTCTGCACATTAAACAAATAATTAAATAGTCTAGAGTTGGTTCGGGGCATCATCATCATCATTTCAACCGTTTGACGTCCACTGCTGGACATAGGTCTCCCCCAAGGATCGCCACGACGACCGGTTATATGCCGCCCGCATCCAGTGGATTCCAGCGACCTTTACCAAGTCGTCAGTCCACCTTGCCGGGGGCCTGCCCACACTGCGTCTTCCAGTACGTGGTCGCCACTCTAGAACCTTCAGGCCCCATCGGCCGTCCGTTCTTCGACCGATGTGCCCTGCCCACTGCCACTTGAGTTTGGCGATTCTTCGGGCTATGTCAGCGACCCGGGTTCTTCTACGGATCTCCTCATTTCTGATTCGATCACGTAGTGAAACTCCTAACATAGCCCTCTCCATCGCTCTCTGAGTGACAGTGAGCTTCCTTATAAGGCCCATTGTAAGCGGCCACGTTTCGGTGCCATAAGTCATCACTGGCAACACACACTGGTCAAAGACTTTCTTCTCGTTCGGGGCATGGGTTTGTCGAATATACAATACGTAATTGTCTTGTTACACTACACATCTCCACTGCTGGGCACTGAGCTCCATATGATAGTCCATAGGCCATAGTTTCTCTCTCTAACTAGTTGGCGACCACAAATCACTACACACTTCCACAAAAAACTATTTTAGTGTGGGGCAAGGTTTCACAAAAAGGAACTAATCGATAATTAGAACCACATTTACTCGATCAACATTCCTATACCAGACTTAAGTTCGTTTCCAAGTGTCTGACGTAACATATTGACACATTGAACGACTAATAGCCGTACAGGAATGTATGTTTTGTAGGAACTGTTCCGTTCTATTTCGGTCCCAGTATCGCTTTCCCTTCCAGTTGTCAGTTCCTGCTCATAATCTGATACTCTTCACGTCACTTTGTGACTTGACTTTGTGGTTTGTGAAATATAATTTTCTTTATTATTATAGATGAGAAACTGTATTAGATTTTTTATTTGATCTGATTGATAGATGACATTTTTATTTAAACCCACGGAACAAAGGAGGGGTTTTAAATTTATTATGTATTCTACATTATTCAGTATGCTTGAATAATATAATAGAGTAGTCCGTATATTTTTTTTTTAATTCCACCTCTTTAGGTAGGAATGGAGAACAATTTTACTGCAATTATAAATAATTGCAATAATTGCAATTAATTAAGTAGTAGTTTCTAATCACTAAGAGTTAAATTATATGAAAATAAAATACTTATTATAAACAACCAATTTAATTATCGAAAAACTAAACTGAATATTGAAGAAGCAATCAAGTAACATGCTATATAAAAGTTTATACTTCGTGAGGTACAAAATGTTGTATGTTATATATGGCCCGATAGATTAATTATTAAAGAAAAGCTAGTCATGTAAATTCCCTTACAAATATAGTTATGGACAAAAAAACTATTTTAAATGCATACATACTTATTTATACCTCATCATATCATCATTCTCGTCCGCAAATCAGTTGACGCTAGACGTGTTTTGCTTTATACAAACCAATTTAGTCCTTATCTTTTTAAAAGATACGGTTGAAATTAGCTTTTGACACAATATTATATTAAATTCGAGTCAGTTAAATTCGTTATAGTGCAAGCAATATTGTCAGATAAAATGCAGCGTTCACCAACATCTGGACAGTCAGTAAAGTTTTCTTCGCAACCTGATTTGTCGCTTGAATCACAAGAACATGAGATCATTCGAAATATTAATATACGAAAACGAAAAAATCCAGAAGAAGAAAATTTGGGAAATCTTAAACAAGAACTCATGGAATCTTTCAAGCAAATGATGAATACAGAAATAAGTGATTTGAAGATACAAAACCAACAGATACTTGAGTCTAACATGCAAATAATAAAACTCCTAGAGCTGAATGCTGCTAATTACAATGAAATTATGTGTAGAGTTCAGACTATAGAAGCTAAGTACGAAATAGATATGGCAAGAATTAATGATTTGGAGATTCAATTAAACGAATTGCAAAAACAAAACATCAAAAATATTGTTGAAATACGGAATATTCCACGGGAAGATAATGAAGATGTTGATAAAATAATAAAAAATATTTATAATATATTAAATATAAAGCTTTCTGATAAAAACATCAAAATATACAGAAGAGGGAAAAAAGACGGTCCTATAGTAGTGGAATACCAGGATACCAAAAAGAGGGAAGAAATCTTAACAGCTGCTAAAAAATTTTACTCCAGAAATAAGGAAACCCCTATGAATTCAGAAATGCTAGGGTTTGGTGGAGAAATTTTAAGGGTTTATATATCTGAAGCTATAACACCTATGTCAAAGAAAATATTGGCCGCTGCTAGAGAACTAGTGAAAAATGGAAAATATAAATACTGTTGGGTGTCACGAGGAAATATCTTGTTACGAAAAGAAGAAGGACAGGCTGCCATAGTCATCAAAAACATAAATCAGATTAAGGATCTAGTGAAGCAATGACTATTTGCAGTGATATATATTAAGGAATTACGGTATACTTTAGTTCTCATATTATTATCTGTTTTTCTACTTAGTTTTTACGGTTACACTTATTCTTACGGTTTTAGGTTAGTAGCTTTAGTTAATGATAATGCATACCAAACAATAACAATCCCTCTTATTCTTAATTACATATTATATTTTATTATAATATTCAAGCACTACTTTCATAATAAGTGCTTTGCATATATCTGCTATATTTATTGTATCTATATATGTATCTATAGGTTGTATGTCTATTATACTATACTAATGTCATTATACTTTATTTATAACTTGTCCGCTCATAATGAACCAATAGTAAAAGCTGGCCTATCTACTAGTATTCTCATAAACGTCCGCGAATATCATCCTCAACCTATTATCTTACATCTGTATCTTATATTTTTCCCATTCATTAAATTATGGCTAATAGTCTAGATGATGTCGTCACCGACATTGATAATAATATCAATGTTGGTGATTATTTTTTGGTTGGGGATCCCGAGTCATTTATGCATTACAAACTTGACACTAAACTATCTCTTAAATTAATCATCCAAAATATTCGAAGTATAAACAAAAATTTAGAGGATTTCAAAATTTTTATGTCAAGAAGTCAGTTAGACTACGATATTATAATTCTCACCGAATGCTGGTTAAAAAGTTCAAATTTAATTCCAAAATTAAAACAATATGACACTTATCACACTCATAGACTTATCAATCAAAATAGCGGTGTAGTTGTATATATAAGAAGTAACTTAGAAAATGTCACAGTATATGAACCCAATATAGTAGATGCCGATTGTTTAGTGGTGGAAATAGACAAAACTAACGCCTTTATCTGCTTATACAGATCACCGTCTTTTGTCTCGGTAACCGATTTTATTTACTCTCTCGATGATATATTGCTCAAGATCAAACATATTCCAAACATATATTTAACTGGCGATATTAATATTGATATTGGTGTAAACAGCATTGACCCCAAATCTGATGACTATTTAGACCTTCTTGCAGCTCACTGTCTCCTACCAAGTCATATATTTCCCACTCGTCTCAATAAATGTCTTGATCATTGTTTCATAAAGTCTAGATCAAAGGTATTGACCGTGATTTGCGAGTCATCTGTTACTGATCATAGTAGTATATATTTGAATGTGTCTTTGACACAACCACGTACGTTATATAATAAAAACAGCAAAACTTTAAAAAAAATTAATTATGACATAGCTCACAATCTATTGAATGAAACTGATTTTACAAATGTAACATCGTTAACAGACCCAAATACATCGACTGAAGTTTTTATGAATATTCTATCTGAAATCATTAAAGAAAGTACACAAGTATTTACAGTACCTAATCGACAACAAATCCGACAACAATGGGTTACCCCTGGGTTATTACGTTGTATGAAATTCAGAGACGTATTACATAAAAGACACTTGAAATCACCAAATAACAAAGATCTTGAAACTACTTATAAACGTTACCGAAATCATTGTAATAATCTTTTACATACCTTAAAAAATGAGCATGACAAAAGTAATTTGACAACTAGCAAAAATGATATTAAAAAAACTTGGAACGTTATAAAGGATGTATGTGGTCTGAATATTTCAGATAAATCCAAAGTTCCAATTGAATTATTAAATATCAAATCAACACCTCAAGAATCAATTGATTATGCCAATGACTTTTTCGTCAATATAGGTTCTAAATTGTCTAATAATATTTTACAAAGAATAAAACTTTCTGAAGAGGATTTAGTTAAAAAATTTAAGTGTAATATGACTCCACTGAACTCATTTATGTTGCTCGAAACTGATGAATATGAAGTACAAAAAATTATAACATCATTGAAGAATACCAACTCCACGGGTTGGGATGGTATATCGGCTAAATTCATCAAAACATTTGCTAATATTCTAATTTCACCTATTACTTATATACTAAATTTGTGTCTGGCTCACGGTACGTTTCCTAACGTGCTAAAAGACTCCATTGTAGTACCTATATTTAAATCCGGAGTAAAAGACGACATTTCAAATTATCGTCCAATTTCACTTTTGCCTATACTAGCTAAAATTTTAGAAAAACTTGTAAATAAAAGATTAATTAAATATTTAGAAAATAACAATATCCTGTCAAAAAATCAATATGGGTTTCGCAAACATAAATCGACATCAGACGCAATTGAAAAATTAGCTACTGGTATAGCAAATAATCTTGATAGCAGAAATAAATGTATTGGCGCATTTTTAGATTTAACTAAGGCCTTCGATACTATATCAATTTCACTACTAATTCGTAAGTTAGAATCAATAGGCATAAGAGGCTTACCACTAGATCTTTTTAAAGATTATCTTACAAACCGGACACAAAGACTCAAAATTGGCGATCTTCTTAGTTCTAAGCAAAAAGTTAATTTTGGCGTTCCGCAGGGATCCGTATTAGGCCCTACGCTATTTCTTATTTATATAAATAATCTTTGCAATCAAGAAATACCCAATTCAAGTATTATTACATTTGCAGATGATACGGTTATCTTATTTAAACAGTCATCATGGACACAAGTGAAAGCTGCAGCTGAGATAGGACTCCAAAGGATTATAAACTGGCTTGATTACAACTTACTAACGTTAAATCTAAGTAAAACAAAATATATCAATTTTAGCATAACAAATAATACGCAACCTCCAACTGATCTCATAATAAAATCACACGCAAATACTTGTGCCTTCAATTGCTCTATTACTACTAGTAATTGTGATTGTTACACATTATCTGGAACCAATAGTATAAAATACCTTGGTATAGAAATAGATAAACATTTAAACTGGAAACAACATATCAGTTACATTAAATCTAGAATTCGCAAACTTATACCTATCTTTAAAAAAATTAGAAACTTAAAAGACCAAAAGACTAGCAAAATCGTTTATCTAACTTTATGTCAGAGTATAGCTACCTATGGGATTACTGCTTGGGGTGGAGCTCGTAAAAGTATTCTTATAAAATTAGAAAGAGCCCAGCGGTGTATTTTAAAGGTAATTAATTTTAAGGATTTTAGGTACCCTACAGTAAAACTGTATAATGAATCTAAGGTCTTAACTATTCGTCAACTTTTCATTAAAAGTATTGTTCTAAAACAACATTTATGCAAAAAACGTGCTATTACTTCCATTAGAAGATCACACGAAGTTTACGATGTTCCACATTGTAAAACTACTTTTGCTCAATGTTTTTCTTACTTTTTGGCCCCGTTTCTATATAACCGCATAAGTAAAGTTAAGCCCCTGAAAGAAATGACAAGTTTTGTTTGCAAAAGGACAATGGATGAGTATTTGATGGGCCTAGATTACGAACGGACAGAAAATATTATAAAGATATGTAAGTAAATATTTCACACACACACATATATATCTATTATATATTTATATATCACTCATTTATAAAACTATGTAAAATAAAACATACATGCATATTATACATATAAGTCATTATTATGACAGAGTATAATACTAATATACATACAAACGTATATGCACAAGATGGTACTACATACCTAATAAAAATAGAAATGACAGGTAATCGTTACGTTATTAATAATGTTTATTACAATTATCGTATACATATATAAAATATATAAAATAATACCTATAACATTAAAAACATTGATAGAATTAATTTTAGTTTTCCATTATACATAATAATTTTGAAACTACGGAAATAGTGTGAACATTGATTTACGTTATTCCTAAGTAAAGTACTTAGTAGTTTTATTTAATTAAAAAAAAAAAAAACAAACAACAAAAATATCATTCGATTAAGTTCTTTATCTCACATTTTTAAATATACTACTTGTTTACACCAAACTCATTAGAGTGATATTATTACACATGCATTGATCGCTTCAATTACAAAAGTGTCCTTATTTATTTAACTTACAGTTGATATTTCTACAACGAGAATCCTTACCTTGCCGTAACACAGTCTTTTGACTAGCACGGAAGGTAAAGAATTTTTATCAGTATACCGCCATTTATTTTTGGTAAGAAGTTTAGCTATCTTTTTGTATCCATTGTGAATTATTATTGTAACCTATATTGTGTTGAATAATGTACAAGTGCTTGCAAGTACTTATGTTTTGAGTGCTAATATTTTGTTTAACTTCTTATTATCAAATACGCTCAAAAGTGATTCTGTGTGGTATAGGTATGTGAAAGACTTTTTGAGAATAAATAAAACATAAAACATATTATGAGACGTAGAATCCCCACCCTCCTTTAAAAAAAAAATGGTAAGACGAGCTAACTAAATCCAAAAAGATTGGAAACCAGGAGAACATATACAATCATCGTCAACCCATTGTAGTACCACTGCTGGGCACGGGTCTCTTCTCATTTGAGAGGGGTTAGGCTATAATCCAGCACGCTAGCCTACTGTGGGTTGGCAGACTTCACATGCCGAGACAAATCTCTCAGCCATGCAGGTTTCATCACGATGTTTTCCTTCATCGTTTGAGCTTGTGATTAATTTATCATAATAACAGTGATAAGTATAAATCTGAAAATTCTATAGAAATGTTTCTAGTAAGGAGGTTTAAAATGACACTGTTTCGCCACATGTCGTATTATAACGTCGACCTACTTACAGTACCTGGTGAGATAGCATTGTTTCACTAAAATGGCCTTTGTTCACAGCAGATATCAAAGACAAGTCCAGTGCAATCATAGAATTATAGCTTTACGGTGTTGTGTGTTGAGGGAAGTCACGCACCACTAAGAGGAATAAGTGGATGTTACTGTTTGCAGGCTTCATGGTTTTGAACTGTCATAAGTTTAGAGATAGGGAGATTTGGAGAGCTAGTTCCGAAAATGACATTGTAAAATAAAGGACCATCATATTTTTGGTTAACCATTTAATGTTCTGCTGCAGGACACGGGTCTCCTTTTAGATTGTGGGGAGTTAGGGCTTAATATCGGGATTTTGTCGGGAAACATTCCCAGGCAAGCAGACATGCTTGCGATGTTCTCCTTACCCTAGATATTGTAATTATATTTTTACATACAGTATTTTTTAATATCAAGCAGGAGTGTTTTATAAAGTAGTATTTTGCACTGCACAAATTAATTGAATGTGTATGTTTGATACTTATCTTGTATGTGTGTGTTGGACGCTCATCTTGTGCCAAGCTCAAAAAAGCTCAAACAGCTTTTAGCTTTTGTCAAACCTTTGCCACCACTACGAGTATCTTCTTATAATTATTTTGTATTCAATTTTGGGTTAGCGTGTCTTTGTTTCTCTAAATAAACAACCCTAAAAAAGTGTGTTTCAAAATTACTCACAATATAATTTTCTTCCATCAGGTTTCCACGAAGCTATCGGCGAGACGATCGCGCTCTCCGTCTCCTCACCGCGCCATCTCCAAACCCTCGGCCTGGTGCAGCGCTCAGTGGACGACACAGCCCACGACATCAACTATCTGTTTACCCAGGCGATGGACAAGCTGGCCTTTATGCCTTTCGCGCTGGTGATGGATAAGTGGCGGTGGGATGTCTTTACCGGTGATGTCAGAAAGGAACAGTACAACTGTCATTGGTGGAGACTCAGGTTAGTTTCTGAAAAGATAAAGAAACCCTTATTTAGAATATTTGAGAAGAGATTCCAGAAAATAGCAATATTTTTAATAGAAGTAGTTGCTTTCCTGGATAAAAAGAAAAATAATTCAGGATTTTGCATTTTTGGAGTTAGGCAGCGCGTATATATTTGTGGAATTATTGTGGAAGGAAATTACACCTGCGTAAGACAGTATTTTGCATTGTGAATTGTATAATTATGAAAATACTTCCGAAAATAAAATTAAAAACGCCCGCAGAATATCCTCTAGAAGGACATATTATGTATAAGAGGCGTTTAAAAATTCAAAAGCTTAGTACTAGCGACCGACATGTTAGACAAAATATATGAATGTGGATGAAGCAAAAGTGGTATGGTAAGATTGTCTGTCAAATTGCTAGATCGTACGCAACTGTTGCTCCTCAGCTCGCGTTAAGTAACCGTCACCCTCAGCTGGGTCTTACCACATGTTTTATAATACGTTGATTATCTTGTCCATCATCATAGCGTAATTATGTGTTAGGTACTAGCTTTACATTCTTTTAGTAGTGAGCTAGATGTTATCGATGGGAACTATCTTAAAGCTGCAATCGCTTGGGAAGGAGCCATTTAGTCAGAGGAATCAGACCAGGTAGTTGCAGGTGCCCTTGCGATGTTTTCATTCACCGTCTGAGAAAGTGATAAATAACGCACGTTACTTTGAAACGTCAGTGTTGCGTTGCTTAGGTTTTGAGATCGAGATCTTTGAATTCACAGTCCACCGTTCGCACGAATAGACCATCACAGCTTCTATAACTATCAACAGGACGGTAAAGGAGTTCATGACAAGACAGAGGAACTTATTCTCCCCAACAATGCTAATGTTTGTTCGACCGAAACAATAACAAAATTAAATCGCTTCACACGTCTTCCCTCCATAATGCATTACACTTTTTTAAACGATAACTGGCTTGCTCATTAGCAGTTAGATAATTTAGTGAGCTCACGCAACTTCATGACATAATGTTAACGGTCCGGCGATCAGTGGAAATATGATTCTAGTACGATTATAGGCTATTTCTAGGTCAGAACTATAAATTATGTGTACGTATTATCTATCAGGTTCTTCTCGTATGAGTAAATTGTTCACGTTGATTTCGTAGTCGCGACTGTAAGATCATGGTATCAAGGTTCTATTATCACGCTGAGCAACGTGGTATTGGTTTCTTGATCTTGGATGGATGTAGATGGATGGATCTTTTTGGTATTATTATTATTAATTTAAGAGCTCAGCTCTTGTCGGTCTTTTTGGTATAGGTCCGGTAAATAAAGTACGTTGTGATAGCTCAGAGATAATGTTGCTCAGTTCAATTCTAAGGAATACAACACTGAATTTTCAAAGTTACTTGTGTATTTATTACGTCATGCATTAGTTATTGTTTTGGTGGAATAGTCAAATATTAGCATTTTTGGGAGCATGAGTTCGTCTGACTAATTATGGTTGGATAGCTTAGTGGTATTGCCGGGGGACTTAAACGTAAAGGTATCAAGATTTGATACGGATTTTTTGAAGTTACATGAGTATTTATTACATGCTCATTCTGAGTCGCTATTTGCTAAAAAAATTGTATTTTAAATATCAGAAATCGACAAAAAGGGTTTGAAAATTAGATCAAATTCACGAGCTACACAACATTATATTCTATGTTCCTCAAACAATGATAATGATAATGACTTTCAAAGAACATAAAACAAACTTATTCTTAAACAACAGCATTTCGCAAAGCTATATAGGTACAATAAAACCAAATAAAAAACCACCATAGCAGCAATAGCTACTGGTTGCACGAACATTAACTGGTGCGGTGGCGTCGTGATGGTATTGCGGTCGTCTGGCGGCCTTGACTCGATAACGGGTTCATATCTCTGATGAAAGCAAAAGTCATTAGTGCACGGTGCATAAGCGGAGACAGGAGAAATAGCGATTCATGTTTATACGAATATCGCAAGGGTCTAGTCGTATTCTTCGCTGCAGATAGTAAGGTCTGATTATTAGGAGTAATGAAATTCCAGGGCTAGCTATCGCCGTGGTTGTGGTGCATGCTTTTGCGAATCCCATGGCCCCGGCAATCAGGTTGGTGGTGTTGACGGGTGCGGTTTTTTAGTCGGTAAACGCTCACATTGGGCGGAGTTCGACACACCCCGTCGCCTCCCCAGGCGGCGGGACGGTCCGTAAAGGATTTTTCCGCACTCAAAAAAAAAGGGGCTAGCTACGAAGGGGCTTATAAGCCAGCTTGTAGCTTGTATAAGGCTGTAAGCCATCTTTCAAAAGCTTGACTTCAGAAAGCGGTACTTATTCTCTTTTTTGATGGCCCCTAAGCTTATTTTCATAAGTTTTTTCAGTCTGATCAGCGATAGCTTGAGCCCTGTTCCCGATTATGGAAGCCTCCTAGTGTATACATCAACATAGTTTATTTAGGTAAATAAATGAACGTTAAACATAATTTATACACGCGGAGACTTTTAATAAGTTGACAGACTTTTTTACGGTTTTCCTTCCATCATGTTTAGCTATACGACTTCCATAGAAATACAATAAATAAATAAATAATAGGTACTTATTGCAGTACTTATTATATAGTAGCCAAAGATTTTTAAAGACATTTTTTTGTATCATAAAGGGCCTTATTAAATCGCTATCACTCATTACTATGCCCGCAACCCAAAACGTACTACAACGATGTTACAGAATTTTATGTCGTTATGTAAGCATTCAGTTCAAAATCTTGGGTCTTAACAAATTGACCCAATTTTTTTAATAACATACTTAGGCAAATATTACACAGTATTAATGTATCCACATTATAAACGTGTACAATTGATGCTTAGGAAATAATGGTCATTATTGAATGTAGTTTTTTTGTTATTGTAATCAAATTTTTTCAATAACTTTTTTGTGCCAGACCAGTGAACTGAGATGTAAAAGGTCTCGAGTTCAAATCCTAGGCACACACTACTGATTTTTCGGAAGTTATGTGCGATATTTATCACATACTCAAACGGTGAAGGAAAACATAGTGAAGAAACCTGCATGCTTGAGGATTTTCTCGATGGCATGTGAAGTCTGCCAACCTGCAGTTGGACAATAATGAACTTTTTTATATTGCTAATCTATAAGGGAAAAAAATCTTGGGCACATAATATGTAAAAGGACTTGTATGAATGTAGTAAAGGTTATATGGGGACCAAAGTGACGATTGATTGTGTGAAAGATGATATGACTAAAATGGAAGAAACATGTTTAAATAAAATGAATTTTCGTTGTCCTAGTGTAAGTGTAAGTTTATTGGGTTTAATAAAATTCTCAGTAGCATCTAGGAGTTGGAGTTTGGATTCGTGCCCGGTTACAATGACAATAGGCAAAATGGTGATAAAACTTCGCGGCAAAATGTGGGTGTACATTAGCACACCTCTGCCTAAACCTTTGGGAACGACTGGCGTTATGTTATGCATGAAACATTCAAGGTTTTTTCTAACAGATAAAAGTACAAAGTATTTATTTACAGATGATTAATGAAGTGCTTCTCACTAAAACCCAAAACTAAGATATACTTTTGTCCTCAGGGAGCAGTACCAAGGTATCAAACCTCCAGTGCTTCGTTCTGAGCTGGACTTCGACCCTGGTTCCAAATACCATATTCCTGCTAACATCCCGTACATAAGGTAAGTTTAGAATAAAGCAACGATGCTAAGAGCTTTGTTAAGTTATTAGAAATCGTGTAAAACACGATTTCGTCTTCTATGCACATACATAGGAACTTCGTAAATATAAACGTATTGATATTTTTATAATTACTTATTCTGTAGCATCAAACCTGTATATACCTACCCCTGCCATTAAATATAATCTTTAAATTTATTAAAAAAATTAATCACCCGTTAGTTATTGAAACGGGGTCATATTATGATATTATAACACTAATGAGGAAGTTTCTTTCGTAAAGCATTGAACTCCGTTTGTGTGTTCCAGTTAAATAAGGCTTCCGTCATGTTACTATTGCGATAAATTTTATCTCGATGACATTTCAGTAGACATGCTTATTCATCATCGTTATCTTTCGTTTGTTTTAAATGTCATATTATTTGATTCCTTGAATTATTTAATACCTTTGTAAAAAAATATATCTTGGCAATTCACGTCACTAAAGTAAATGACATAATAAATTCTGTATTGATATAAAACAAAAACCAATTACGTTAAGATGATCGAAATTGTATTAACGAATTTGAATGTAGATATAACCTTATAAATAAAATTCTCGTGTCACAATGTTCGTTCCCGTACCCCTCCGAAACGGCTTGACCGATTCTCATGAAACTTTGTGAGCATATTGAGTAGGTCTGAGAATCGGCCAACATCTATTTTTCATACCCCTTAGTGATAAGGGTTGTCCACCAACCCCTATAATGTGGCAAAACAACGTGTGCTGGGTCAGCTAGTAATATATAGAATAGTAATAAACATTTATTTATTTATTTATTAAAATATTAACATAAATGATAATCAAGAATCTTTTTCTGATAAATATAGCTATGTCGAGATATTCGATTGTTCCGTATCTGCCGTATCGATTGTATCGTTCTGTCTCATTTGTTGCAAACGTAGCTGCGGCGTATGAAATCATTAGTCGATATTCTACACAAGCAGTGTTTGTTATTATTACATAAAAAAATGATAATATAATAAAATATAATATAGAAAACCAATACACAATTTTATATCATATTTCTTCATGGACACTTGGACAGAGTTGCATTCTCGATTGTTCTGGAATAATTAATTTATGAAAACACGATCGTGGGGTTGCACAATCTATTGCACCATTTCTTGTAAGGATAAATTGCTTGTTGGGGGCCACTGTGGTGAACGTACCGTATACTCGCGTCATGCTGATTATTCATGTCCGACACAGGTTCAGATTAACTTCATCCATTGTTTATTTTAATCTGTTTTGAGACCTTAGCTTTTTTAGTTGTCTCTTCACAATTATAAAATACGTTGGAAACTCTGTACTCGAAGATATTAATGAGTTTGTCTACCTAGGACAACCTATTCAGTTAACTAGGAGAAAGAATATCTCAAAAATTTCGCAATATTTTTTCATCAGAATAAGACATTATCTATATATTATTATTTTTTTTTTTCTTTATTTAATTTTTGGGACTTTCATACATCATGTACAAGCCAGTCCCATAGAGACAAAACACAATAGTACAGTAATTTCTACATAATGGGTCTTATGAGTTCGAACAGAGTCCTTGCTACTTTAGATGTTGGACTAGCTAATACTTGGTTGAACATTCCTATCAGTATTATCACAGTACCTCAAGAAAAAAGTCTCAATAATTAATATATTTATTTCACTCTATGTATTCAAGCAGTGTGTGTGTTTGTGTAACCAGTGGTGATTTATGGACGCAGTTACTTTCTAGAAGCTTCATAAAACACTCAAGGGAATTCAACTTCGTTTCATTTCTCTATGAAATTAAATGAGGAATGAGAAATTATGTCGAAGAGACTACGTACCAGAAGATGATCTGAAACGAGATGAACGGATAATCTAATACTACTATATAATTTAATATATACTAATATTATAAAGAGGAAAGATTTGATTGTTTGTTTGTTTGCATTGAATAGGCTCCAAAACAACTGAACCGATTTGAATAATACTTTCTCCATTAGAATTCTACGCTATCCGTGTTGAACATAGGCTATATTTTATTTTTTAAATAATTAGGGATCCGTATGGAAAATTCAATTGAAGTTTTTTATACCCTTGCGAAACTAGGGCCGGCCGCTAGTACTACTATAAAAGCTTTTGTTTAAAACTCACACCAAAAATTGTTCTCGAAATTTCTCGAAAGCAATAGATACATAGGATAGATTTCCTTACTAGTTAGTTATCCGGGGACGAATACACCGATACTGAAGTGTAACTTGATGAAGTTTCTTATGTAACGCTTATATAAGTAATGCGGTTTTCTTAACGATGTCGCAGTTATGTACGGGAAGTAGATGTGAAGCTGGCAACTGCGGTTTTCAAGGTGTCATTGTTTTTATTGACGTTAGTTTGAGAATCAGGTTGGAGTGGTTTTTGGTGACAATGATTTTATTATTAGAATTGAGACATTTTTTAAATCTATAGAAGATTGAGAAATGGGAGTTACAGTGAGCTCATTAAGTAATAATAATGAAAGTAAATATCCAATTCTGGTCGTTTACTTACATTCTAATAGTATAGTTCGTTTTCTAGAGAATGTTAATTAAAACAATAAACATTTATTTATTTTTTAGTATTATTGATAATGTAAAATAAAGTAAGAACTTAACTTACGGTTATTACAAAATCTGTATAATGTCTAAGACAAAGTTGGAGCGGTAAATAAAAAAAAAGTGTACAATCCAACCTCAAAAACTTGAACCTTCATTAGTTCTTGGTTCAATAACTTGCACAAACTTTAATGAGTCCATAATTTTATTTGATGTAATTGTAGATATATATTAGGTTTTATTAACATTAGTCAAGGCTCATATTTCAAAACTGTTAAAATTATCATCAGAAGGTACTTTTTACACAAGAATTAGATGATTAATTGGACTGTATAATTCATTGTGATGAAACCATTTATAGATAATTGCCCTTCGAGATTAGTCAATATTATTGCAATATATGTATTTAAATCGGATCGTGATGTATTTTATTTTCTGCCTGCGCCTCGATACCGTACGATGTCTCAAAAACTAATACGTAATTGACCTATGGAGCCGAAATTTGGCAGGCAGGTAGTTTATCGATAGAAGATATTTTCTTTCCTTAATAATATTGAATTAAATATCTACTGAAATGTCAAGTACACCTATCATTCTTATCTCAACACAATCACCATCAAACAAAATCTTCTCAATTACCAAATTTAAGTATAATAAATACAATAATTTTATCTTAAAGTTTAGTTTAGAAAATCTTTAAAAAATATTGAAAATACGTTTCTGTCCGACTTATTTATACATAAGCAATACCTAAGTTATAGATACATATTTAATTCTAATAAAATACATTTTTATTTTCTGCATTTGTAACTTTCATACATAATTAGCTCAGCGGTAGTTAACGCTGCCTCCTGTGCTATGGGTCCTCGGTTCGAGTCCCGGTAGGGACAAATGTTTGTGTGATGAGCATCAACATTTGTATCCGAGTCATGGATGTATCTATGTATAATATGTTACATGTTACAAAAGAAGTATATATGTAGTATATCTACCATCTAGTATCCGTAACACAAGCTTACCGCGGAACTAGATGACGCTGTGTAATAATGTCTGGAAATATTTATTTATTTATTTATAATATCCCTAGGAAGTGAAGACATTTTTTCTTCTTAAGAATAACAATGGTTTACTTTCAGAGTAGGTGACGAAATGTAATTTAATTTCAATGATTCTGTAACGATAAGTACAATTATGAGAAGTTAAATCATAATATTATATTGTCTTACAACATAGCTTTAGTTGGTGTAATATAAACTCAAGGTGGATTGTCATTTTGCACGATACTTGTCTGTGAATGATTAAAAACAACTGGGTTGACTAGTGAAAGCGGCCTGTGTTAGCTCATAACTTTATTATGAATAATCTAGTATTAATAGCTTAGATTTTTTAGCATTTTTTTCGAAGTAAATACTTTTTTTATGTTATTAGTTTTTGAAATAAAACTACTTTTTACGGATTTACGCGGTATATTGATATTATTTTAACCCGACGTTACGGATCCTTTACAGCATCCATGGTCACGGGCCGACTGAGGTGTTGGTCGTCTTGAAGTTATAATTACTAACAGCTACATAACATTTTTAATTATTATTGACAATCCGATTTACACAAAACGAGCTCACTGTGTCCTTCGGTCGTGCAGTTTATTAGTTTTTTTTTTTGTAAAAAGTACATATAGCATTCGGGCCTACTTGAACCCGCCTTCGTCATCCAGTCTATGCCCGCTACCTTTTTTATTTTGTCAGTCCATCTACCTAGCACAGGCATATTCTTCACTTAAAAGGAGGTCCCTATGTAAGATTTACTGTAAATGTTGTACAAGTTTCCGCAATAAACTATTTTTATTTAAGTATTTATTATAGCTACCCAGGATCCATGATATGACAGGGTTATATGATGATATATCTTACTTGTTTCCTGCAAAGGTTCCAAAGATGTATAAATACAGTTCGATACGTTGAGGTGCCATTTAATAGGGGGTAAGATGATAATACTCAAATTGAACATAAATTCTGATTATTGAGAATTTCAAAACCCATTATTTTAATTCTTTACTTGACCTGGGAATCGAAACCACGCTCTGTAACCACTTCGGCCTCTTGAGTAATGAAGCAGTCTTTTTAATGTATAAGTACAACACGAAGCGAACTGGCGGTCAAGCGCAAACTTATGAATAATTAAAAAATAAACATCTTTTTGAGATCACTTTTTCTTTTAGTTTCCGTTAAATAATAGAAAGTTTATTTATATTTTTATCTACTGACTGTAAAACCAAAATATTAGGCAAGTTGCTTTAGACCTTGGCTCATTTAAAAAATGACGGATTTAACATTCTCAGTGATTTAAGAAAATCCTGTGTGTAATGATGATCTATATTTTTAGCTTATATTACTATAGTAACTACTATAAAGCTAAAAATATAGATTATAAAATATAAAAAAAAAATATTTAATTCTAAATGAAGTTTCATTTAGAATTAAATATTTTGAATAATATGAGAATATTATAGAAATCGTCAACATTGCTTGCAATATTTTGGAGCTGATCTATAGAATTAATTCAGGTTACCATTAAAACAACAAAAATATCATTTATATCACTTTTTTTTTAATACTTTCGTCACTATTTACATCGTCACAGGTACATACAAGTCACAAAATATTATTATATATAAAAAAAAACAATTACTAAACAAGATAACACTTTAAAGCTAAAGAAAAAATAAAGAGATCAGTTCTTTTAATGGTGGTATTGGTGCTCGTCTTGACCGCCCTCGTAGCCTTCGTGACCCCCTTCATAGCCGCCCTCGAGACCCCCACTTTGGCCTTCGCTGCCACCATGGTATGACTGCTCATGGTGTTCCTGATGCTCATGAATGATAGGCACATGTACCTTTACTGGGTAGGGCACGTGCTTCTCCACAGGGTAGGGCACATGCTTCTCAATGTGCACGGGGTAAGGCCTGTCAACTGGAATCTTGACTGGGTAATGCACCTTCTTTTCAACCGGGTAAGGAATAACTTTCTCAACTGGGTAAGGAACTGGAACATGTACTTTAACTGGGACTGGCACTGGTTTGTCAACGTGTACTGGCACTGGGTTATCGACATGCACCTTAACTGGGTAAGGCACTTCTTTCTCTACTGGGTAGGGCACCGGTTTCTCCACTGGTACTGGCACTGGCTTCTCCACATGCACTGGGACTGGACGGTCGACATGCACCGGCACTGGGTAGTGGATGGTCTTCTCGACGGGGTAGGGTACGTGCACCTTGACGGGTACCTTCACTGGGAACGGCACTTTCTTCTCGACGGGGTAGGGATGAGGTATGTGTACTTCGTACGGAACAGGCACGTGCTTCTCGACGGGGTAGGGGACGTGTTCGTACACTCTCACTGGCACGGGGTTGTCAACGTGAACTTTCACGGGAACGGGCACGTGTTTCGTCACGGGGTACGGTTTGGAGATGTATTCGGGTACTTTGATGTATTCCTTTACTGGGTAGTGGACGGTTTTGACGACGGGGTAGGGTTGCGGTACGTGGACTTTGACTGGGTAGGGCACGTGCTTCTCGACGGGCACGGGGATGCGCTTTTCGACAGGGTATGGGACGGGAACTTTCTTGACTACAGTGATGGTTTTGTGTACGTGTTCCTCGTGGCCCCCATAGCTGTGCCTTCCAAGGTCGCCGCCAGAGCTTCCTAGGTCATGTCCGAACGATCCCCCGAAGTCGCCACCTCCAAAGTCTCCACCATGGTCACCATAATAGTCCGATAGTCCTCTCTTGTCCTGTTTCTTTGTTTCTTCTACAGCTTTGGGTTCAGCCTTTGTGTCCGCCTCTGCCTTTTCCTCTGCCGTGGCCAGGCTAATCGCCACGGCCAGGATGAAGGAAGACCTCTGTAATAATAAAAAAAAACATTATTTACCGAAGTAATTCCAAACTTTCCTTTTTTATTGTGCAGCGACAGTCATATGTAAATTCATTAACGGTTTATAAGTAGGTAATCTTCCATCTCAATCATTTCGTATCATAATCAGATACGGAATTAAAATTGCATAGGAACCGTTAAATGAAAAGAGAAATTAACTTATACCAGTGAAATTCAACTGGAAGTGAACACAAGAACTTTCCGAGCATTGTGGGACAAGTCATAACGACTTGTTATGCGAATAAGGAAATAACTTTACGTAATATTGATCTAATAACGCGTCATTCACTTAGATAATGCAATTAATTATGTCTTGGAAGCGTTAAATTTCCACAAATACCGCATAATAAGATCGAAAATTAATCGATTGTATGTTTAAAAAATGTGATCTGAATTCCTTTGCCACATTATAAGAGAAAAAAAAAACACAATGACACTTTTGACATTTGAACTGTCACACACATAAAACACTGTCACTAGACTTTTTTTACTAACCAGTAGCTTCATTATCGCTTCGCTTGTTGTTCAGCGAATGTTACGCCGTGAGTGTATTCCAAACACGCCAGTTACCAGGTTTTATACCTCATGCAAGTAGTTTCGTATGTACGAATGTTGCAAACACTTTCGCTTGTGTGGGTTTGTTTTGTATGTGCGTGTGAATTTTAAAATAAGAAGAAGATGATACTATGCGGTCCTCTGCCTAGTTTCTGTGATTGATAATTTATTACAATATGTATTTAGGCTGAAAAAAAAAGTTAGTGTTTGCTTTTAATCGAATGCGGTTTTATGTAATCGATTCTTTTTTTTTGTTCGTGGGAATATCTAGTCGATGTTATCAATTGTTTTATTGATTTAATAATTGTTGCAATTAAATTATTAGCTTACAAATTAGTGGTGATTAATACAATCTAGAATATGTTTATAAAAATATAATTTATTTTTAAAACGATGAAATATATTTTTTTTTTTTTTTTTTGCTAGGATTGTAGTACATTACAAGGTGGTAGTTTTTATAGGTAGGTTCTGATACAATTCGCTGAGTACAGCATGCAACATATTTAAATACCTTATATTTATTTAAACAAATTATAAACTAAGGATTTCATCTAAAGTTAGTGTTGGTCATTAGAATAATTATTTTAAGGAATGTCCAACATGAATGAAATAAAACAAAATATATAATATTAAACTAAATTTGTAATAACATTAAATGTAAATAAAATGACAGCTATTATTTTTAAATTTAAGATACTCGTCTACAGAATAAAAGCATTTGTCATTGAGCCATTTAAATAATTCAGTTCTAAAACGATTTGTTGGAAGTTCCTTAAAAGTTTTTGGTAGCTTATTATAAATCCTTATAACCATTGGATAGCAGTTCCTATGGTAAAAATGACTTTTCCTTGTAGGTAGAATGAGTTTTTCAGGGTATCGAGTTTTGAATGTAATTGAATCACCAAGACGTTGAAATAAATGAGAGTGGGTTTTGGCAAACTTACAACATTCAAAGATGTACATGCAAGGAACAGTCAATAATTTAAGTCTCTTAAAAAGTGGTTTACATGAGGTTAGCGGAGAGACATCGCAAAGAGCGCGAATACACTGTTTCTGTGCGATGAAGACTTTATTTATCAGTACAGAATTACCCCACAATACAATGCCATATCTTAGGTTGGAAGCCATACATATCCATGATATGCCAAAAGGGCTGTTTTGAGGTTGGCTATTTTAGTAAGACGCCATAAAGCAAATGGGAAGCGATTTTTTTTTTGTGACCTTTAAGCATTGGGGTTTCCAAGTGCAGCAACTGTCAATGGTAATGCCTAGAAAAGTGGCTTCATGGGCTTCTTTGATAGTCTGGCCATTATAATCAACCTTGAGTTCAGAGTTGGGTTTTCTATTATAAAACTGAACATAAGAGGTTTTTTCAACGTTCACCTTTAGATTATTACTGTGTAAAAATGAAAATAATAAATGATACTAAACGTTATGTCAAATATAGGAACAATATTTTTAAATGTGTGAAGGTACCTATATAAAATGTATACATTTATATAAATTCAAAATATCATAATGATTGTAAGTATCGAGTCATATCAATAACTTACTTAAGACCCAAATTATATTAAAGTACATTTTAAAAAAAACTTGATACTTAAGGGATCAATATTCTGATGATATACAACCTTATTAATAATATCATTTGAAATTCTGATGCTTTGACGATAAAAGTAACTATAACTTAAAAGATCAAATTAGTTAATTAGGAAGAAGTCTGCCTAGCCCCAGTCAATCAGCGCGATATTAAATGGACATCGTTGCAAATGTAACCGTTAGGTTTCAAATAAGATTGCTATTCCATAAAAAAGTCTTTAAAAAGAAGGTGAAAGAATGACGACCCAGTTAGTCCAGCGGTAGTTAACACTGCCTTCTGTGCTATGGGTCCCGGGTTCGAATCCCGGTAGGGACAAATGTTTGTGTGATGAGCATAAACATTTGTATCCGAGTCATGGATGTGTCTATGTATAATATGTATGCATTTACAAAAAAAAAAGTATTTATATGTAGTATATCAACCAACTAGTATCCGTAACACAAGCCTCATTGCTTAGCACAGAACTAGAGGGCGCTGTGTCATAATGTCCAGGAATATTTATTTATTTGTATTTTAAGGTTTATTATATTTTTTTTAGCTCCCAGCGCCTCGGTCATTTAGCGCTGGGGCCCGAAGGAAAAGTACATAGATAAAGTATAAAGTAGTAGGATAACTGGAAACGCCAATGTATCTCATGTTATTAAGCTTACACGCACGAAAAAACTTGTACCATTTTGTATATTTGATTTTGGAATGGCACAAATCCATACTAATATTAGAAAATGCTAAAGTTTGTCCAGACCCGGAACAAATACCTGTGGAACGTAAAAATATTTCGTGCGGGGATCGAACCCGCAACCCGTGACGCACAAGCCGATCGGTCAGCCACTGCGCCACCGAATCGCCGAATGTTATCTGTTACCTCTTCACGTATAAACCACTGAACTGATTTAATTAAAATTTGGTATAGAGATAGTTTAAGTCCCGAAGAAAGGACTTCGGATAGTATTTGTTGTTGTCCCGGAAATCATACCTGTAAAGGGCAAAAAGAGGATCAGATAGGCCTTATCTAAATATAAATAAAATATAAATAAATAAATATTCCCATTATGACACAGCGCCATCTAGTTCCGTGGTAAGCAACGAGGCTTGTGTTACGGATACTAGTTGGTTGATAAAGTACATATATACTTTTTTTTTGTAAATACATACATATTATACATAGATACATCCATGACTCGGAAACAAATGTTGATGCTCATCACACAAACATTTGTCCCTACCGGGATTCGAACCCGGGACCCATAGCACAGCAGGTAGCGTTAACTACCGCTGAGCTAAATGGGTCGTCAAAATCTGAACCCCTTTTAAGGCAAAATAAGTAGGTACTTGCCCTTGAGAAATCAAGACGTTATAATTGAAAAAGATAACGATCACAGCAACAATGATCAGATGAGGGTAAACACAACATGCTCATCTAGTAAGAGCAACATCAAATATTCATATTGCATGGTACTTTTATAGCAGACTAGCTATTTACCGCGACTTCGTCTGCGTTAAATTAGTAATTTTATTTCCACCCCCCTTTTCCCCCATTTTAGGGATGATTTCCGGGGTGAAAACTATCCTATGTCCGTCCCCGGGACTCAAACTATCTCTATATCAAATTTCATCTGAATCGGTTCAGCGGTTATAGCGTGAAGAGGTAACAGACACACAGACATCGCATTTATAATGTTAGTATGGACTAGCATTTTCCTAAAATCTTAATAAATTACCAGTAAAATTTGTAGGTCTAGGCGGCGACTTTATCAAATCTCCTGTTTAAATTTCTATTCAAGTACTAAGGGAAATACTTGCTTGCATCTTGATAGCCTTGCAACGCTCCAAGCCCTTGATGCGTTGCACTTTGCGCTGTGACGTCATCGCGGTCAACGACTTCTCTTTATCATAGAAGATTGGATAAGCTTCGATTGGTCTAGTGGTAGCCTAGTGGTGAGACCAGTGGACTGAGATGTCAGAGGTCTCGAGTTCAAACCCAAGGCACGCACCACTGACTTTTCGGAAGTTAAGTGCGTATTTATCACATGGTCAAACGGTGAAGGAAAACATCGTGAGGAAACCTGCATGCTTGAGAGATTTTCTCGATGGCATGTGAAGTCTGCCAACGAGAAAATAGCGTGGTGGACTATAGCCTAATCCCTCTTAAATGAGAGAAAACCAATGCCCAGTAGTGGGCCAATAATGGGTTGGTGATGGTCTAGGGGTTGAAGTGCAACTTGACCACACGTTTAGCTCAGCGGTAGTTAACACTGCCTGCTGTGCTGTGGGTCCCAGGTTCGACGCCCGGTAGAGACAAATGTTTGTGTCTCAACATTTGTATCAGAGTCATGGATGTATACATAATATGTAGAAAAGAAAATAGTACTGTAGTGTAATAGTGCCTGTTTAATCCGTAATATATGTATGTCAACTATCTACTATCCGTAACACAAGCCTCGTTGCTTAGCTCGGAAATATTTATTTATATTAGAAAAAACAGATAGTTCAATAACAATTTACATACGTATAAATACAAAAGTAATCAATTTAACAAACGGAAAACGGGCTGTGATGAACTGCTGCATCAACGCTTTATACATTTCCGATCATGTATCATTTATACATATATAATACATACATCATTTTAATAAAGAAACCTGCCCTTGAGATCAAAATAACAACATATTACACAGTTTCCCGTCAAAGATCAATGAGTAATCAAATTTATATCAGAAATGTATTTTAAGAGCCGTAACTAAATGCATCGAAAGTGGTTGAAATAACTTAAAATTAACGTCGACCTTGACAGAACCGTGTGTTATTGCCTAATGCAGTTCCGTTCATATATTCTCGAAAATAATAATACTACCAGTAACTATATTTTTATTGAAACTGGAAGGATATTATGTGTGATTGTACTTCGAATTTTGTATTTATCGGTCATGGTTAAGAGGAGAAATTTAATTGTTGTTCTAGAATCGCGAAGATCGTGATTCTGTAGCTATTATGATTTAATTGTTGGCAATATTCGTTTTTGGAATTATTTATTATGTTTTTTTGATAATTTAATCATCAATGAATTGAAATATTATTTCTGCCAATAGGATATCTATTTAGCAGTCAATGTTTTAGAATTTAATTACAAGATGGCGCGGGTATTTTTATCTCTGATAAAAAACACCAAACCCCAGGAAATCCTGGTTCCTTTTAAAGTAAACTATATAAGTGCGAGTTTCACAATGTAAAAAAAAATAAGAGAAAAAGTAATGTTATTCAATGTAATTTCACGTAAGTGTAATACATCAAAACATTAACGAAAAATCCTTTATGAGTGTAGATACATAAATTATCATCCGGAGCATCCTAAACAGTAATCAGAGGCTACCGAAAATGTATCAGGGAAACTAAAACACATATAACGCTCGATTTTGAAGTTCATCACCTCACGGTCAACAGCCATAATTGCAACCACAGCACCTATGAGATACGATTGTCTTACAAGGCCTTCTCGTACAGGTCTCTCAGATGAAGCAATGTCGAAAGCTGCACTGTGATAATACTGCCTAAAATATTGATACATTTTTCCATCAGCCTTCAGGGTTTTTAAAAAGTGGCCCTGTAGGTTTCTTTTTGATTCGGCAATCATTGATTTGCTATAATTGTGTTAAAATGATAAAGTCATTTGGTTTGTTCAGTTGATGAGAAAAATATTGCTATACATACCATTACGCCGTCATCCCCGAAGGGTTAGGCAGAGGTGTAGTACACACCCACATTTCACCGGTATGTCTTAGATCCCATGTAATTGGGAGCGAGCCTATTGCCATCAATCGGGCACAAAACCAAACCCCGTGCTGCTACTGAGAATTTCATAGAAAACCCAATAACACTGCCCTACCTGGAAACGTATCCAACCCATGACCTCGTACGTACCCAAGACCTCTTGCTTAGCAGTTGTACTTTACAACCACTTGACCAACGAGGCAGTTCAAAATAGTTATTTTATAAAAATAAAAAGCTACTTTTAGGGCTGATAAAGATTAGGCTCTCTTACCTTTTTGTTGTTGACAGGGAGAAACGTTCAAAGGACATTCGATCTCTGGGAAAGAGGACATATGTAGTCGGACCTTTAATATACTCATCATCAACCTAATTATTGTCCCACTGCTGGGCACGGTTCTCCTATCATTTGAGGTGGATTAGGCGATAGTCCACCATGCTAGCTTACTGCGGGTTGACAGACTTCACAAGAGAAATCTCTCAAGCGTGCAGGTTTCCTTACGATGTTTTCCTTCACCATTTGAGCATGTGATAAATGCACATAACTTCAGAAAATTCGGTGTTCCGAAAGTTCGAACTCGAGACCTGAGACTCACAGTCCACTGGTTACACCCTATGCTATCACAGCAATTCTCTATATTGTTAGCACATAAAAGGAGGTCCACAGAATTTTAAAGTTCCACCTAACAGTGGGAGATGTAAATAAGATGTTGAGCTATGGTTGGCCTTCTCATCAAAGCTTTGAAGAACATATCTAAGTACAGTACTTGTTTAAGGACATAATTATCAAAGTAAATACTTATTTAAAACATCTGCTGCGATGTAAAAGTGTTATATTGTTGATTTTGTTTATTCTTTCATGTGCAATAGATAATTAAAAATATACAGAGGAGGCGGTTATACTATATAACTGCCTCCATTATGATGTTGGTCTCTATTATTGCGAAATCAGAATGAATTAAGTTAAATATTTTCGGAGCTATTAAGAGTGAATGCACAGTAGGAGAATCTCCCAATGAGAGTTTAAGAAATAGATTTGCTCCCTGAAACATTGGACATCACAAAAGACAGCTCTGCCAAACCTCTCAGAGACTTAAAAGTGATGATATGTTTTTTCTTAAATTAGTCAACTACCCTACACATGTAAAGGTGAGCAACTCATACCGATATTTCATCATACAATTAAAATTATAATCTTAACTGAGACTAGTTACTTATTCTTACGTTAAAAACCAACGCAATATTGATCGAAATTTCTCAATAACTACTTGTACGTACCACGCTTTCCAGTTTGCTTCTCATAACTGCATTGAATAATCTTCAATAGTGGTGTTACAACTGAAAATACAACAATTACAATTAATAAGCTCCCATTAGCATACACTGGCGGCCACGAGAACCGCTCGTTATAAATTATAATGCATAATATCCGTCAGACAGATAGTTGCGGGCCTAGATGGGGACGTAATCGCAAGTATATGTCGATTGATGCGTACACAACTTGTACACTGCGTTGCATATTTATTGGCACACATATAATGTGTTTTTTTTATATTATTTGCTTGTGTGTATGTTTCGTTTTTTTGTGCGAGAGCTTCGATTAAGTTGGTAAAGCTTTTGAGTTCAATGCAAAGATTCCTGATGTTTCAAAGCTATGTGCATATTTATTACATGCTTAAACTGTTAGATATCATGAGGAAACAAGGTTCTTTGGCGATTGTTATGAAAGCTAAACGTATTCAACTAGCATAGAACCACGAGACTAGTTCCGACTATAGCCTAATTTCTTGCCTAGCGCTAGGAATGTAAAAGCATAGAGGATGAGGGACGAGGAACGATCTCTGGCCACGCCTAACGCCATTGAAGTGGCATCTTATTACTCAAACATTGTTTAGCCATTGACACGATAAGTAGATCAGGAATGGAACAGAAATAAAATACTATTCATACATTTTTGGTCGCATCTACTATTGTCAGTGTAATTAATAGAACGAATTATTTTTTATTGCGCCTTTTTACTTTATCTGTAAGTGATAAGAATAACACTGATTTAACATATAAACTTTGTATGAAAATTTTGTACAAACATTATTAATCATCATCATCATCAGCCCATATTCGTCCACTGCTGGACGTAGGCCTCCCCTAGTGAACGCTACAGAGCTCGATCTTTGGCTCTTCTTATTCAGTTGCTGCCAGCTGCCTAATAACATAACCTAACTGGTTAGTAAATCATTTAGTTTTCCTTTTTTTTGTACTTTTCCCAACACTAGAATTTTCTCATGTGTCGTGTGTGCGTTTACAAACACAAATTTTTCACATACAGAAACGCCCAGACCCGGAACAACTACCTGTAGAACGTACAAATAATTGCTCGGTGCGGGGATCGAACCCGCAACCCGTGACACACAAACCGATCGCTAAGCCACTGCGCTACTAAGTCGTCAGTTATGAGCACATATATTAAGTCAAATAATAACGCTTCCTTAACAACATTTTATTGCACTCATCTTTATACCAATTAAGAATATTAAGACAAAAATAAAAACAAAAATGAAAATGGAAGAATGTATTTATCAAAACTCGTTACAACTGCAGGTTACAGGTTAATTACCATAATAATAATTAACCAGTTTCATACAAACTGCGTATCATACACGTGGGTTAAATAACGAAAAGTAGTTGACTTTGAGTTGTGATGTAAAAGTTTAACTTTTACTGGATATTTTAACTACCTTCCCATTTTTTTAGTTATTACTGTTATTTATTTAAAGTATAGATTTATTTAGAGTCAGAGGTCCCGAGTTCGAACCCAAAGCACGCACCACTGATTTAAAGTACTTATTACAGTTTTTTTTTATTATTATTATTTTGGTATATTTTCGCAAAATTCTTTCAGTTTTACGAAATAATAATATACACTCTGTTAATTTAAAAAAAAAACTCTTTTGACGATTAAAAGCATTTTAAAAAATAAATTGTAAGTGCGTTTGATACGCTATAGGTAGAAATATTGAAGTCGGGTATAAATTAATTTCACTTGAAAATTAAGCATAAATAATTTAATGCAATGTTATATAATTAATACATCATTTTCTTGTAATATTTTTGTTGATATTTTTTTGTAAAATTGTAAATTTAGGGCGAGGAATAATATTGGATTGATGTGTAATCTTTGTATTAGAAAATTTTTAACTCGTCAAAGTTCACTTTGACTTTTAGCTAATCAAATTGTAGTTTAACGAGACTTTAATAGCAATGACTGTAGTTCGTAATGTCAAAAGATAAAGTAAGATAATAATTTAAAATTACTGTCATTCGATTGTGTTTTTGTTGAGTAAATTTATAAAGATATTGTGTAGTAACATAGCTTTGGTAAGAGGTGGTTAGACCAGTGGACTGAGATGTCAAAGGCCTCGAGATGAAACCCAAGGCACCACTGACTTTTCGGAAGGTATGTGCGTATTTATCACATGCTCAAAACGGTGAAGGAAAACATAGAGATGAAACCTGCATGATTGAGAGATTTTCTCGATGGCATGTGAAGTCTGCCAACCCGCAGTAGGCTAGCGTGGTGGACTATTGCCTAATCCCTCTCAAATGAGAGGAGACCCGTGCCCAGCAGACAATAATGGGTGGATGACGATGCTGATGATGAACATAGCTTTTACCCGCGGTTCCATGCGCTGGGTACGTAAGCATCATCATCTACCGCTTACCTTCGGTTGGGTTGGATAGGTGTGTAGCTACGGATGTGCTGAGGATAAACTAGATGTTAGAATGTTTGGGTTTCTGATTAACTGGTAAACAATTATCATTGGTTCGGCTATGAGAGCCCAACGGTGGGTCCAGTGGACTGATAGCCGTGATGACAGACACAGTTCACAGGCATCTATATTTGTATACTTACTAGATGACCCGGTGAACTTCATGACGCCCTATTTTTTTTGTTCGACATTTTAAAATGTTGATTGATACAAACCATAATTGTAATTGACGACCTCTGTGGTCTAGTGGTTCGAGTACCGGACTGCTGATCACGAGGTCGTGGGTTCGATTCCCACGGGACACAAATATTTATGTGATGAATATAAGTGTTTGTGTTCGTCTGGGTGTTTCCTATGTATTATACGTATGTATTTACAAAAAAAAAAGTATATAAGTATTATATCCATTGTCAAGTACCCATAGTACAAGCTCTGCTTAGTTTGGGACTAGATGGTGCTGTGTAAAATGTCGTAGAATATTTATTATTATTATTATTATTATTAATTATCCAATTTGGTGCAGTCGTTCCAAAGTTATGCGCGTACATACATTTCGGCGATTCACGAAGGTGTGTGTGTGTTGCCTCTTTAAGCTTTAACCACTGAACTATTTCGACGACCCGATCAGTCCAGCGGTAGTTAATACTGCCTTCTGTGCTAAGGGTCCTGAGTTCGAATCCCGGTAGGGACAAATGTTTGTGTGATGAGCATTAACATTTGTATCCGAGTCATGGATGTATCTATGTATAAAAAAAAGTATATACGTAGTATATCAACCAACTAGTAACCGTAACACAAGCCTCGTTGCTTAGCTCGGAACTAGGTGGCGGTATGTGTCATAGTGTCCAGGAATTCTGGCTAACTGATTTAGATAAAATTTGGTATAGCGATAGTTTGAATCTTGAAGAAGAATATAAGATAGTTTTTCTCCTGGAGATGATCCCTTAAAAGAGCGTAAAGGAGGCTGGATGTTTGTATGGGAGTTCACCCAAATGACTTATTCTATATAGACGAAGTTCTTGGACAAAAGCTTATCTTGTATAAACAGGGCTGACACAATTGCTAATAACCGGGTACAAATAAAATTCCGTAATTTAAAGTTCTTACTAGCAGCTCTGTTGAGAAAGAGAAAATCTCAATACATAATGCTCAATTTAGGAATCGAACTAAGGAAGTGAAAAAAACTGATGTTTTTCTTACTCCTCCTATATAACTTCATGATTAATTTCGCTGCGGGTTCCAAGACAGTTAAAATCATTCCCCTGGGACACGTCGGACTTCATTGTCTCGACGATTTTCTGGATAGTTACTATTGTTGATCCTGGTTTACAGGAGTTGCAGTAGTAGGGATTTGGGTGGTGGGCAAGTCCCAAAAAAAAAAAAAAAACGAACTAAGGACGTGAAGAGGTTATGTTGCATGTAGCAACTTAACTAATGACTCAACAATTACATGTATTTTCTTATTGGGGTTAATAGTATACTACTTTAAGATCTTACATACATACACTCACGCCGTTTTCCCATGGGGGTAGGCAGAAACTACAGAATGCCAAGCGCTGCGGTCCCTGCGTACCATTTTTGCAAAAGATTTTTTACTTTTTAAGATCTTTTCAAAAACATATATGGACGTAAAACAAAGTTTAAATATCATAAACACGTAGCGAATCATGTTACCAGAAAATGTTTTTAATAGAATTAGGAGCCATTGGTATTAGCATTTTCTAACGTTTCCAGTAAAAACAACAAGTTTATATGACCCAATTGACGTCATCGAAGATCAATGCCTTTGACAAAAGCCTCACGATCTATTTACTTCGTGATAAGACTGACAGACGGGTATTTATGTACTGTTACGATCTAGAATGTTCTCTCGAATGCGGAATAGCGTTGTGCAAGCTTACTTACTTTATTACAGTGGGGCGGGGTGCCAGTGACAATGAGCATACAACGGTTATTTCAGCTAGCCCTAGCAAGATAACTTATCTTAGAATCTTTAGCAATGAATCGTAATCCCTTTATATATAAAAAACCGTCTCGAAGTTTTGGTCAAAACATCTTGACTGATTTAGATACAAGCAACCTAATTGTGGTGATAACAATGAAATGGATAGAGTGTAAAATAAACACATGCACATTTTTTGTAACACTTCTGATTTACCAATATGGAGCAAAAGAGGTGTTAGCCCCTTCACTAGAAAAGGAGGATACTCCGGCCTAACGACGGGCTATGTCGAGTGTTTATGCATATAAGCTCATTGGGCTTGTAGACTTTACTATCGCGATGTAGGATGACCTTTATGGTTGGTACGTTAAATATCATGTCAGTTGTTCTTCGTCGAAGTGTACGTAGTTCGTATGTAGTAAGATAGATGTCGCTACATGTGGTTGTGAGATGATCATATTATTCTCGCTTAAACTGCAACCTTACCCTCAGCCCTCGGGCGCTGCAGTCGCAACGGCAAGCGCTAATGTGCTATTAACATTAATATTTATGAAATCGGCATCACCATCGGAGTTTATTGAATACACTTTCCTTAATTTTGATGTTGATAGTAAATGCTTTTTCACAAGGGTTGAGCTTAGAGATCAGCAAGGAATAATACCTTCTTGGACCCTCGAACTCCATTGCATGTTTCCAGCTCTGAGATCTGCGCAGGCTATTGTAGCTGTACAGACCAATAAGTATTTAATTAAATTTGGAACCTTAAAACATATTGGTGAAACGCGGGTGTACTTTAGTATACCTCTGCCTAACCTTTCGGTGACGACATGCGCGATGGTAGGTTATAGGGATTGAATGATATTAATAAATCGCCGTTAAAAGTTTAAAAATAGGTTAATGATTTGGTTGATTGGCAAAAACCCAATATTATTGGTTGATTCTCAGTATCGAACCCGGGAGTAGACGCTCTGCGACCCGATTGGCACCGGTTTATCCTCGAAATCGAGGTTTTTTACGCAACTCAATGATTTTTTAAATTAAATAGCTCTCAAAAATAGTGACAGGTATTTGAGGCCTCCTTAAAAATGAGGTGCGTTTGAGTACATGTCTAATACCCACTGTATTGTTTATTTGAGTATTCGGCCATATGTTACTTCCACCATCATCATCATCATATCAACAGTTAGACGTCCACTGCTGGACATAGGTCTTCCCCAAGGGTCGCCATGATGACTGGTCATGCGCCGCCCGCATCCAGCGGATTCCAGCGACCTTTACCAGGTCGTCAGTCCACCTTGCCGGGGCTTTTTTACTTTCATGTAGATTACGAATTATACCTACCCCGATTCTTGATAATACTTTTACTATCACTAATTTTAAAAAAAATAACAAAAAATACAAACATTATTAAACATTGTAAGTAAAGCGCAAGTTGCACTGTATTTAACGCAAGAAACATCAACAAATACCGATCTAGGCATATAACTAGCGGCAAACATTATCAGATAAAAACGTGTACATCTCGAATTGATATAACGCAACCCGTAGTGATGGGCACGAAGCATTAATAATGTATCGATTTATTTTATCGATAAATAATATTTTTGGTATAGTACTTGAACTCCCGTAATGAATTATAAAATGCCGTAAGAAGTAGCTCTAAAAGAACACAAATAATGAGAATATGAATACCATAAATTTGCTTTTTAACTTGTCGTATAAACATAATAACAGACTTGGTTACTTTTTCGTCATAATTAAAATGAGATAATGAATTTGATAAACAGTTAACTTTGAACCAATTACACATGTAGTTTTAGGTTTTATTTTATTATTACCTATTAAATTAGACTGTATTATTGTTCTGTGTATCTTCGCTAATTATGTATTGATTTTAAATATCCTATTTACATCTTATTTAGTATTAATAGAAACATTACGTAAGAAATTAATATGTATGTATCAGTTTTCTTCATACTTTTAATGCAAACACTATAATTTTATGCGATAAATACTAACTGATTACAAGTCAAATATTACTCAAACTTTACGTAACAAAACCGTTTGAATGTAAGTTGTAATGGATGCCAGTTATTAATTACTTTAACTGTCGTAACTACTTCAGTGATATCGGATAGAAACCATAATTTGATATCTAGGTGGTCATTCAAACTTTAATAATAGGTCTTATTTATTATCAACGTCTGTTGAAAGATAGTGTGATTTATCAACAGCTACTTAAACTTTCAGGGGAATTCATATTGAATTTATCTCATGATTCTAATTCGTATATTGCCTAGTAAACTTTGTGTTTACTAGGCAATATAGTAAATGTTTGTAAAAAAAATATCGAAATTACTTATTTTCTTTAAAAAATAAAAATAAGCTTAACCAAAGAATGAAAAAGAAACTGAGTTTACAATATTTATTAAGTAATCGATAACTGTATTTGTCTAAATGTTTACACAAATTTTTGTGTAAAAATCTTGCATTTAGACAAATACACGTTTAAATTAAAACTACTTCTTACTGAAGAATATACACAGTTGCACAATTCTTATTAAATTTAAACTAACATTAACAAAATGCCATCTCTACAACATATTAAAACTCACTATTTATGCGTAATGAGTGTTTGTCTGTCGAGCTATCAACAAAATATCGCAACGCAAAGTAAACAGCGCTTAAGTAATCCAATTACTCCGCTATGCATTCTTATCAAGATAAATTATTTTATCGATTAAGTAACAACACTGGTCGTTACGTAAACAGTGTGATCGCGGCCAACGCTCACTCTTCCGTTAAATTTAATTGCATTCGCTACAAGTACTGTTATAAGGAAAATACTGGAGGAAGACATTTTCAAGAAAAGTTGGAAAGCTATGAAAAATAATTACTTTTTTTAATGTAGCCGGTAATTACTACTGAGCTATTTGGGTACCTCTTACATAATTATATACAGACTAATAAACGGATTTATTAGTCCATATATATGTAAGAGGTAATTACCGATATCTTAAAATAACTAGAAAGACAGATACACGTTTCAAAATTGAAAATTAATTTCCTGGTCATTTTTGGACATTATGATTTATGACACACAGCACCATCTAGTTCCGAGCTAAGCAACGAGCCTTGTGTTACGGATACTAGTATTTTTTGTAAATCCATACATATTATACATAGATACATCCATGGCTCGGATACAAATGTTTATGCGCATTACACAAACATTTGTCCTTACCAGGATTCGAACCCGGGACCCATAGCACAGAAAGCAGTGTTAGCTACTGCTGGACTAATTGGGTCGTCATTTAAACACAGTCACTTATTTTCAGTTGAAGTGACGATTTAAATTAAGAGGTAAGGAAAAAAATTACATTTCTACGTTAATAAGCCCAACGCAGCAAAAACTTTTGAACTAGAAAAATCTTTTTGTAGGCTACACTGCTTTTTTAATTTTTTGATATATTTTTGTTTGAATATGTTCATGGTGCGTATAATCCACGCCAAAATAAACACAAAAAAGTTAATGAGTATGTATCGTATAATTAATTTTCAAGTCTTATTTAAAAGCCTACATTCTTCAAAGATAGTTATGAACAAATTAAGTTGAATTAAAAACGGTTACATAATTTAATATGATGATATTCAACCGTCTCAACAATTATAAATATTCATCAAAATTATCTAACTCATGCGAGATTCATAATTACACAATATTGTGTCAAAGATCACTGATGTAATTATAAATATATTTGAATTATTTACTCATAACATAAACGCCTGGGGTAGCCTAGCAGTGTGACCAGTGGACTGACATGTCAGAGGTCTCGAGTTCAAACCCAACTCACCCACCACTGACATTTCGGAAGTTATGTGCGTATTTATCACAAGCTTAAACGGTGAAGGAAAACATCGTGAGGAAACCTGCATGCTTGAAAGATTTTCTCGATGGCATATAATGTCTACCAACACGCAGTAGGCTAGCGTGGTAGACTAAAGCCTAATCCCTCTTAAAAATTTGAGAGGAGACTCGTGTCCAGTAGTGGGATAGTAATGGGTTAATGATGATGATGATGATGAACATAAACACCTATGCATCACGCCTGTCGTCACCGAAGGGTTCAACAGAGGTGTTAACGACAACTAATGTACACCCACATTTTACTGGCATGTTTTAGGTTCCATGTAATAGGAGACGAGCCTGTTGTCATCAACCGGGCATGAATCTTTACTCTGAGTTGCTACTGAGAATTTTACAGAAAAACCGAATAACACTTAGCTCGACCTGGGAATTGAACCCAAGACCTCTTGCTCAGCAGTCGCACTTACCCCTAGACCGTGTAGATAGCTATTTATTCATTTCCAGTTAATTGTATAACTCATCAATATAGTTTGCAATTCAGACTTTATGTTTCATAAGATAAACTAAATTTTTGAACATGAATTACGCAAATTGTTACTATTAATATGTGATTATTTGTTGTGACAAATTGTGCCAATGTTATACATAAACATGACAATACTAGTTTCCGCCGCGGCCTCAATCGCGTGGTAAAAAAATAACAGTATTTTGATACATTTGATTATATCAATTTAATATCCTCCCATCTACAAACTACTTATAACTGGCGCGTATGAATGTGGACGAGGCAAAAGTGGTATGCAGGGACCGTAGCGCGTGGCATTCTGTAGTTTCTGCCTACCCTACCTATGGGAAAAAGGCGTGAGTGCATGTATGTATGTATGTACAAACTACTTATCATGCTAAAAAACAATCAGAATTATAATTATAAAGTAATGAAACCAAAATGTTAACGCTATAAACTACAAAAAATATAGGGCACTATGTGGAATGCTTAAAAAAAAGACTTTTCCTGATATTATTTTTCTTCGCGTTTTAAGTGAGAGTTCTGGGGATATCGCAAAATCTGTAGTGCGCGAAGGATACGCATCCCAAACTAAGGAGGAAACTTGGTAATCCAACCAGATACTTTCTGATACATGATTATAAGACATTATACACTGACTCATTATAAAACACTGTCACTTAGTAATTGTCAATTTTTTTTATGTCACAAGGATGGCACACAAGCATGCGACCCGCCTGATGTTAAGTGGTCATCGTAACTTATAGACGTTTGCAATACCAGGGGTGTCGCTTGCGCGTTGCTGACCCTGTAAAAACCGTTCAGGTTTCTTCATATAAGAGAGTTATTGATTTGACAGCAAACGGAATTCCCAGCTGTCAGAATAGCTACTCCCCTAACGAGCTCTGGTAACCTTACTCATTCGCAGAAACAACTATTGTTATTTCACTTCGGTCGTCTGTAAGGCGGCGGTACTTCCCAAGTCGAGCAGCTCAATTTGAGCGAGGAATGTCGCTATAGCCTTCCTATTATTTCTTCATAAAGGAATAAATAATTAATCGTAAGTGTTTACAGCTCGACTGTACCTCGCTGTGAGTTGACTCCCGCGCACAACCGCAACATATCGCGCGAGCGCAACACGCTTCCCCATTTTTTATCGATTATTGTACGACACGATGACAGTTCACATCTATCGATATAATCACCGTACTTTTTATGACATTTCACATCACTATTTCCGGTGTTAGTTACCTAGTTTATTTTAACTGATTATTACGATTTACAAATTATACATTATTTTTAAGTAATTTTGAATATGTATTTATACAATGAGGTTACATTAATTATTATATTATAATTATCAGATTTCTCGAGTTTTTTATTAGATATAATTAATACATAATTATGTGATTTTTTGGCTTTGATCTACAAGATATTCTAGCCCACTAATTATAAGTGCAGTTACAACTAGTAAAAATATTATTAAATAATCAATTTATTCTGCATTATTTGAAAAGAAATTGCAAAATATTTACTTATACATTTTTCGAGACAAAAGAAAATTGGTTTGAAATTATTGTTAGTGGTCGAAGGGTTTCTGAGATAGGATAATACTTATAGCCTTCTTAGTTGAGGCGATTATTACAGTATCCAAATAGAATAGTATAGTAATACCGATATCCTACTAATAAACAGAAACAGGATGCAAAGCAGGAGTTTCTGTTTAACACTAAGGTAAAGGTAGGCAAAAACTTTGTACCTTTGACAGAGGACTATAAAAAAATCCCAGACTTATAGTTTGTATTAGAGAGCGAGTGCAGAATGCTAATATTGTTTTTAAATTATGCATAAAAAACAGTTATAATTTAAACTAATTATGGCAAATTCTCGGCCACTATTCTATGTAATTCCTCTTACACTTTACATGTTGTATCGACACGTCAAGGATAGTCTCCCATCCAGAGAATAACCGCGGCAAGTGCAGCTTAACCTCGCATAACGATAGATCACCGTACTCCGTTGAGGGTAGTTGCTTAAATAAATAAAATAAATATAAACAAATAAATATTTCTGGACATTATGACACAGCGCCATCTAGTTCCGAGGTAAGCAACGAGGCTTGTGTTACGGATATTAGTTGGTTGATATCCTACCATACATACTTTTATTTTTGTAAATACATACATATTATACATAGATACTCGGATACAAATGTTTATGCTCATCACACAAACATTTGTCCTTACTGGGATTCGAACCCGGGACCCATAGCACAGAAGGCAGTGTTAACCACCGCTGCACTAATTGGGTCGTCAAAGATGTTATTTCATGTAAATGGCTTGAGCTATGCAACGGTACTTGTTATATGTATTGTGTAATGTAGATTGACCAGTTCAGTTTCCTGGCTATTAGTGGTAAATCATAAGACAAGTTGAGCTTATTGAGTTATTGACACGATTACAAATGCTAACATTATTGCTATATTTATGATGATGCAAAAAGTACTAGATTTATGTCTGCGACGTCGAATTTGAACCAACTGTGATACACATAGGTACATTTTCTTTCTATATACTGACTGCTTCGTTGGTCTGGTGGTGGTATTTCCGATGGCTGAGCAAGAGGTCTTGGATTTGATCCCCAGGTTGAGCAGTGTTATTAGGTTATCTGTATTACCTTGTATCATCTATAATAATAGAAAACAGTCTAGCACAACATCAAAATCTCAAAACAATAAATAGAAAAAAAAAACCATAAATATTTCATTGTCATATGAATGACTTTTATACTGTTTTAGCAGCCATTGCATCTACAATAAAAATATATACATTTTAGATTAAAAAGATAATTTCTGCTAACCCAATATTCCAAAACAAGCTACATCATAAACATAATAAGGTGTTCTAGAATGAGAATGAAGAATGGTTATGTAAACGTATTTTGTACGCGGTGTGATTACCGCCTTCATACGTCGTGACGGGCGGATTGTTGAACCGAATAGGTACATACATAGGCATCTATGTACTATGTGTAATTATATATTGTTGAAATATTTATTGATATAGAACTGTTGTAATCATTTAGATTTCTTGAAGAAATAGGCTTCAGTTTGACCACTATTTTAGCCGATGTTAAGCTATGATTTGCTCGACATTTAACAATAGAATGCGCTTTTTAAATCAGTAAGAATGTAAATAATGAATGATAGTAAGCTGGTAAGATGTAAATAATAACCTGTAGAAGTTCTTTTTATACCATGAGTGGGACAAACAAGCTCTCAGCCCGCCCAATGGGAAGCAGTTCACGTAGCCTATGGTTGTTTGAAATTAGCAGTAGCAGGAGTTTCGCTCGCGTGTTGTCGATGCTTTAGAAGCCACGCTTTTTTTAAGAACTCCAAAAAAGAAGGAGCCTTTTATGTTTCTTAAAATGGGGGAGTTACGAATGGACACTTTCGTAATGAGCTCTGGCAACCTTAGCTCTCGCAGAAACAGAACTATTGTTGTTCTAGAGGCTAATTCTAGAGTTCTAATTATATAGCATAATTTTATAATTATTTGCAACATGTTATTTTAAAACTTTTTTTGTTTATTACAGGTAAGTCAGCAGTTATTTGGTAGATCTGGCAGTAATCATTTCAGGTAAGTGGATAGCTACTTTATAATTAAGCACGTGCTAATTAGAACCCCCATCATAGCAAGATTTAAAGGGCTTTTAAATGCTCTTTTCAGCGTAGTCTTTACAGCGTCGGCGTCCTTTATTTAATCGTATATTTTTAAAGGTTAAACTATAAAAAAATAGCAACTAATTATTGACACAAACCAAATATTAATAACTAATTAATGACACAAACTAAATATTAATTTACTAACCTCAAACGGGTCCACTACCGCCACTGACATAGGTGGACGAATGGTGAACTAAGTAGTTTTTATACGCCGGAAAGAATTAAAATTAATTCTTCCTTTCACTTTTACCATTTTTTCCGCCGGTCACTAACGTGCCAGTTTTGTATAGATTGTATAGATGGCGCTGGTTATCTGACCATATGTGCTATGTTATGCTTAAAGTCTGATAAGTTCACGTCTTGCACAGAGGGCGCCACTTGCTTGTCCCATTACCACAGATAAATGAGTTCTTATTGACTTTTCCCGATATTTTGTCATTTTAATATTTTTGGTAAGACTATATTGACCATTTTAATTTTAGTAAGGAAAATCTCATCACACATATACCGACGAAGTTACCAAAGGGCTACGCGGGGCTCATGGGCCTGTTTTGCAAGCTTTTTAATAAACTAGCAAAAATTATCCCACCATCGGAATCGAAATAAAATAGGTTGCAACACGACTTTAAATCATGGCAACTCAATAAAAATATAGCTACAGTAAAATTCCCGACAAGTTTTAACTTTGACACTGGATCGGTTCTATACTGCCTGCAGTGTACGATATAAAACCTTAAAGTTTAGGAGGACCTTTTTAGGCCTTTTTTTGGCCCCAGGGACCGTGGTCACCTAACAACGCAACTGTCTACAGATCTAGTGTGATCTGTGGACAGTGGCGTTGTTAGGTGATAGGTAAGCTATCACAGTTCCTGAGACAGTAGAATGGGCACTCTCATTTGAGAAGAATTAGGCTATAGTCTACCACGCTAGTCTACTGCGGGTTGGCCTACTTCAGATGCCATCGAGAAAATCTCTCAAGCATGCAGGTGTCCTCACGATATTTTTCTTTACCGTTTGAGCATGTGTTAAATACGATCACACAACTTTCGAAAAGTCAGTGGTGCGTACTCGGATTTTAAACTCGAGACCTTTGACATGTCAGTCCACTGGTCACACCACTAGACTACCACAGCTTAATCATTAAGAGATTATTATCATATAAACATTATATAAATCAATAAATTTCTAGGAAATAAGTTGTTGAGCGTGTCCAAGTTCTAAAAGCCTGCCATTACTTGTTGCGCTACATTATGACTTGATCATTTCTTCAGTCGTTCGTTGCTGCTGTTGCCATCGAAATTGCTATTTAAACGAGCTACCGGCGCTTGCGCAGATCGGTACGCTTGAGATTTTATCACGCCTTTTTCCAAGAAGGGTGAGGTAGAGATACACCTGACACCCCATAATTCGTCGACAACCAATCGAATCTCTAAACTTTATAAACCTAATAGTAATAAATACATAGAGGTATTGACGACCCGATTCGCGTTATTAAATACTTCCGTCTGATTTGAATCTGGGAGAGGTGAATGTTTGTGTGATGAGCAGATGACATTTCTAACTGGGTCATTGATGTTTCTAAATAAAATACGTGTACCTATTAATAAAAATATGTAATGTATCAACCATCTAGTATCCGTAACAGTATCCTCGTTGCTTAACTCAGAACTTGATGGCACTGGGTCATAATGTCTGGATATTTTATGCCTGACCTGGCAACGAAACCCAAAACCACAAGCTAAGCAGCCACCAAACGCAGAAGCAAACCAAAATGACAGCTTAATAGTATGTAGGTACTAACATAAAAAACTTAATTAGGTATCTACTTAAGACGTGAATAATGAATATATCCTGAGAGTAATAAAAATAACTTCTAAAATGATTAGTATTTTAATTAATTTTAAATATACATTATAGAGATGAAGACGGTATAAAATTAAATACATAATAATTTTATAGACCGATTAAATAACCTTATGTATCACTTCTAATGTTACATACACAATCTAACATTACATAAAGTGAAAAGAATACTAAATATAGCGGTGTTATGATATTATATTGGATGGGTTGTACTGATCGCGTACAAGCCGGTTTGTCGGACCGGGTCGCTGCCGGCACTCGTGCGCGTCGGATTCGTGCCGTGCAGCGCCTGCGCACCGTTATGACATAACTCTCGCTATCGTTTGTCGCGTCTGAATGACTCCGAGACGTGCTCCGTGCTCTTGACCTTGAGAATGTGGTTTACTCTCGGTTTTCTTTGAAGCTTCGAAGCGTCTTTTGGTTTCGTAGTCTAGAAGGAACCGGTATAATTTCACTCTATCTCGTTAGTTTCTTTTTCTTTTTTTTATGGTGATAAGGGGGCAAACGAGCAGGCGGCTCACCTGATGGTAAGTGATGACCGCCGCCCATAGATATTTGCAACATCAGAAGCTTGCAAATGCGTTGCCAAACCCCTTAGAAACCGTTCAGGTTTCTTAAAATAGGGAGTTACTGAACTGACAGCAAATGGAATTGTCACATTGTCACATTATCTGTGGACAAGTTATGCCCACAGATAATACAAACTCAGACATCTACACTGACATAAAAATTTCAATAAAAAATTAAAATGTTTACTAAGCGTTTCGACAGTTACAAAATAAATAAACATTTTAGTAATGGCACTAATAAATATAAAATATAGTTCATTAACCAAAGATTTAATAACAATCAAACGTACAAAAGTAAATAAGTATGTGTATTTCAGTTTTGTAAGCTACGCTTTCGTGTTAATGTGTATTTGGTGAGAAAAGATCATCAGTTATTATAAATTGTTGATAAATTTAACAGCTTTTTGCATAATTATAGGTTATTGGCACAAACTTTATTTAATCCATACTTTTTAATATTATAAATGCGAAAGTCTGCCTGTCTGTTACCTCTTCACGCTATAACCGCTGATTCATTTTAGATGAAATTTAATATAGAGATAGTTTGACTCCCAAGAAAGGACATAGCATAGTTATCGTTCCGGAAATCATCCCTTAAATAGGAGAAAATGGGGGCGGAAGTTTGTATGCGGATAAAATCTTAAATTTTACGGTGAAGAAGTCGCGGGCAAAGCCTAGTTAACCTATAAATTCTTCAGAAGCCACTAGCCGCGTATACGATCTATTAAATACTTACAAAGTATGACTTGTAGTAACAACTAAATTGCAAGGAATGTTCGTTAGCAACAGTTTAATTATCTAACGGTAAAGGAGCTTTTAGATTTAATGTTGCCTTGTATAAAAAAAAATACTGACTTTAGCCGAGGCACAAAGTATGTAAATACTTGCCACTCTCGGGGTATTGCCATTATAAAGATTTTATGCATTTTTTACCGTAACTGTATGAATACCTACCTCAATTTTAGTGTCTAGGGGTCGCAAGTACGAGCGTGCTGAGCGTGTGGTGCTGGGTTTGGTTCTCAGTAGCAGTTTGGAGTTTAGACTTGTGCCCGATTAATGGGTGATACATATATCTCTCTGCGTACTTTTGACGACATTAGCGTAATATGTCATGTTATTTAGTTTAAAAAAATAGGGGGTAAAATTATATCGATATACCAAAATAAAATGCGTAAAAAGTAGTTTGATTACTATGTATATTATTATATCGTGTCATGTACATCTAGTGCTACTTATTTCATTATATTTTTATTTTTATCTGAATTATAATACATAACATATCACCGCTCAATTCTCTATTACAAAACGCAATCAATTGCATTAATTCTGTATTTTGCTCGAGGCATTGCCTTTTTTTCTCCGCACGAGGCGCCTCGTTGAAAGCAATGAGCTAGCGACGGAGTGTAAGGCCCCCGTAATGGAAGGAGTCACACATCATTGCAAATGTGTGACAGCTTGAAAGTACGTTGGCCCAATGTTCAATAATACTAGGCTCTCTGATTGTTTATTGAAACCAGTTTATTTTGTTTTGTAACCGTCTGACCATAGCCCGAAATTATATGCACAAATGTTTTAGTAATATTTGATGTGCTATAATTAGAAACATTTTGAATGCCACTTACTCGAGTTCTTGAGTCTCAAAGATAAAAGACCCTGATTAATGTAGCGGCTGATTTCTGTGGCAACCGTCTCAGGTTTGAATGCCAGTAGGAGCAAAATAACGTTTGTATGATGAGCTTGGACATTTTTACCAGGGTCCTGGGTACTTTTATGAATGTATTTACAGAAAAATAGTATTTATATAGTGTGTTATGTATCTAGTATTCGTAATTCAAGTCTCGTTGTTTGGAATTAGATAGCGCTGTGTAATAATGTTCAAATATATTTATTTAAAATGTATGTACTGCGATTGTTAACGAAAATTTGAAATTGTTGAGGTGTCTGTTGACATTATCTAAATTAAATATTGCTGTAATACATAAATGCATATAAGACCTTCAGCGTGTGATTTGTGCGAGTATTACTACAAATTCCTTCAAGTAATTATTATAATAAAGGAAACTCTGCCTATGCAATAGTTTGAACATGGTACCAATTCTTTCCACAAAGTATCTATGGTCGAATCGACTTGTCTGTACCGAATATTATGAAATTAGTTATTCTAAGCTTGCATAATGTAGATCCACCAATCAGAGAAATTGACAAAAACCCTAATTTCATCATCATCACTATCCCTTTTATTAGGTATCTTATTCTTGGGGTCTCCTCTCATTTAAGAGGGATTAATATAACTTAACTTAAACTTAACTTAATAAACAACGACCAGATCGAGAAAAGCTCTCCGGTATTCATACCTACAGATTTCTTTCACCGTTTCAGCTTCACAGTTTTATTATTATAAAACACGTAACTTCGAAAAGTCGTGTGAGATGAGATTGTGTGTGTGCTCTCACAGTATATAATTATATTCTCTCACCTTTGGGCGGGCACTAATAGTAATAAATGTATCCGATAATTGTTGTACAGCGCCATCTAGTCGCAAGTTAAGCGACGATTCCTGTGTCTATCAGTTATGTTAGGCTATAGTTCACCACACAGTGCATGCGATAAATACGCACATGACATCCGAAAAGTGACGACTATCTGGTGTGAACTCTGGATTCGAACTCGAGACCTTTAATTTATCAGTCCACTGTTCATACCACTAGGTGATCACACCACTCTTCGCATCGTCGGTAAGTATGTGTAATAATTACGTCAAAACCTTAAATGTCAGTTAACCATCAATATTGTTGTGCCATTCTTCATCAGAAGCTGTTGACGGTAACCAATCAAAGAGGTCGATATAACCTGTTGGCATTCCGTAATTATAACCTAACCTTTAAGTAACGAGTTAAGAATTTAAACATTAGCAACGTCATTTCAGTAAAGTAGTCTGAATTTTATTTTGTTAAAAAATTATGGTTGGTTGAATTTGAGTGAAATTGTTTTGAAATTAATGAAAGTTAACTTATTCTGCTTTTTACAACAAAAATGTATTTCCTAAATATACATACCTATATCTATCGGATATTAAAAAATGATTTTGTTTAAATAGTACTTTTATTTTGATGGTTACGAGGACACTGAAGTGTGCTAAAAAATTATGAAACATCTGGATAAAATGATATCGATAATAATACATATAATATATTACTGCGAGAGCTGTGGTAGCCTAGTGGTGTGACCTGTGGACTGACATGTCAAAGGTCTCGAGTTCAAACCCGGGCACGCACCACTGACTTTTCGGAAGTTATGTGCGTATTTATATCACAAGCTCAAACGGTGAAGGAAAACATCGTGAGGAAACCTGCATGCTTGAGAGATTTGTCTCGATGGCATGTGAAGTCTGCCAACCCGCAGTAGGCTAGCGTGGTGGACTAAAGCCTAATCCCTCTCAAATGAGAGGAGACCCGTGCCCAGCAGTGGGACGTTAATGGGTTGATGATGATTACTGCGATAAAGTCAATAAATAAATAAATATTCATTAAAATATATTCATTTCATAATAATCAAATTAATATTTATTTATTGCGTAAATTGTATTTACTCTCATTTAAAATTGCATTTATTTTATTTTACAGATAATTTTAATATTTTTTGGCTTTCTCTCGTGTCTGATTGTCTGTGCATATGAAATTGGTTGTAAAAACAACTATGATAAAGACGAAATTCGTAATTATAGTAATTGTATAATAAATAACTCTTGGCTCGACTTTGTAAATCGCTTATTAGGAATACAATAACTTATTCAAGGTGATGACAAATTTATTCGAAATTTGTATGAATGTATTAAATATTCATATATTCATCTTTGACAATAAAATGTATTTCGATGTACACATATCAATAAACCAATGAGTTATAGACTACCTAATAAGATTATTTCAATTATATTACATAAATAAACAATAAATGATTATAAATGAAATTATTTCATAATAAAGTAAACACAAAAGAGCATAAAAATAAAAATAAAAAACACTTAACCAAGGGGTTAAGTTGGCCGTTGGCCAAAAAAACAATAAAAACGTTATAGTAAACTATTTTCATCAAAACTTGAAATACTATAAGAATGTACACTGGAAATATACGTTGCATTATGTATCACCGAGCTGAGAAAAACTGACCAAATTATGTCACAACGACTGAAAACGAGTACAAGTGTGGGATTTGAATTGCTTTTTAGTCCTTCCCGATGGAAAGTAGGAACTGGTTGTAAGACTGAGTTCACTACCGTCTACCCATTTGTTGTCTTACAGCTTGGCACAATTCTTCTCTCAATTGAGAGGAATTAGGTTACAGTCCACTACGACTTAGAAGGCCGTAGAGAAATTCTCTGAGGGATGCAGGTTTCCTCACGATGTCTTTTTCACCGATTGAGAGCTTGTGACAAATACGCATATAACTGCGAACAGTCAGTGGTGCGTGCCTTGAGATTGAACTCGGAACCTTCGATTTGTGGTCAATTGGTCACTAAGATTCAACCTATTTATTAAACAGAAATTGCGTAATTTTTTTTCTTCCTTATTTCAAGTAGACGAAATGACAAAATGTTGTTCTAATAATAAATTATAGACTCCTTCATGTCTACACTTCGCTAATTTTACGAGCAGTGCCTCTCACAGATACGCGAAGAAACAAATTAAAATTGCCTTACATTCAAGGGTGGTATGTAACCAATCGCGAAGCCATTAAATGTTTACTACCAAGTACCAAAAAACACATTCAATAACATATTTAATTTATCAATTAAAATTAAGAACTACTTAAACACGTACAACGCTAATTGAACCTTGATTGTTGCGAAATAACGTCGTAATACTACATTTAATGGTACCAATGAAATTGTATGAGCATTTTACAAAGCTTGCGTAAAACGAGGCTTAAATTTTCGTAATGCAAAGAGATCGTACATATTGTCGCCATTATCTTGTACAGTAAACAACGGCCGCATGTAATGACATTTTGCAATATTTAATGTTCATAAAACATGCGTTGTAAATCAGGTAATACCGATTTTGAAAGATCAGTTGCTAATTCTGTAATTAAATCGTAATTTGACAAATGGATGCTTTGCGAATCGATAATTTTACGCGATGAATTATGATCATAAATCCTGGAGTAATTGCAGTTGAGCAGCTTTTGTCTGATTGACTGGTGAACACAATTTTATTGGTACTTGGGTAGTAAATACTAGTAGAACATTGTAGCTAATTGTATCGTACGAGATTACATTATTACGCTCGCGTAATGTCGCCGCGTATTACGCAAAACAAAGATCGCGCACCGCGTGTTTATTGTCAAGAGTGAAAATGTACCAGCTTTCGTCACACAAGTAACTAGTGGCTATCCGCTTGCGATGCGTTTATCTGGGTCATATTATTTCGCATTTCGTAAATTTACTTACGGACCCATAACGTCACACCCAATTACACAGGGACAATGGACAAATTAAAACAACGAACATAATATCATAATTGGCGCAGCCGTATATTTTTTCACAAACAGATCGTTCATCCAAAATAAGGGGGGAATTCAAAAAACAATTTATCAACTTAATATAACAGGTACATAAACTCAAACGTAACTTCAACCGATTAAAAAAAATTAACAAAAAAATATAGTAGACTAATAGAGTATTTAGTTCAGTGCGTTCGATCGCGGATCGTGGAATACGAGTTCTTAGGATCTGGTGTTGCGACCACTATCCTTCGCTGGGGTATTTCACGTCCCCCGTTCGTATTAGTGCTAAGCTTATATTTATGTATCACATTCAAATTTCTGCTCCCTGCAGCCTTAGTAGCTATCATGATGGCCATATTCGTGGCCGTGTCCGTGACCGACAACAACGGGGACTGCCACCTTCACTGGGTAAGGCACTGGCTTCTCGATGTGTACTGGCACGTGTTTCTCAATGTGCACGGGGTAAGGCCTGTCGACGGGGACCTTTACGGGGTACGGCACGGGCTTCTCGACGGGGTAGGGGATGTGTTTCTCAACGGGGTACGGCGCTGGCACGTGCACCTTAACTGGGTAGGGCACGGGTTTCTCAACATGCACAGGCACGGGACGGTCAACATGGACCTTGACGGGGTAGGGGACAGGCTTTTCCACGGGGTAGGGCACGGGTTTGTCAACTGGGTAAGGCACGGGCTTAGGGATGTGCACGGGGTAAGGCCTGTCGACGGGCACCTTCACTGGGTAAGGGATCTCCTTATAGACTGGGTAGGGGGCGGGCACATGTACGGGAACCTTTACAGGGTAGGGCACCTTCTTTTCAACTGGGTAAGGAGCAGGGACATGGACCTTGACAGGTACGTGGACTTTCTTCTCAACGGGGTAAGGTTCAGGCACGTAAACCTTGACGGGAACAGGCCTGTCTACTGGCACATGAACGGGGTAAGGTACCTTCTTTTCTACGGGGTAAGGTTGGGGCACATGTACAGGTACTTTGATGATCTCCTTGACTGGGTAATGAACGTGCTTAACGACGGGGTAGGGTTGAGGAACATGCACCTTGACTGGTACGGGCACCTTCTTCTCCACTGGGTAGGGGATGTGTTTCTCTACAGGGTAGGGGACAGGGACTTTCTTGACCACAGTGATGGTCTTGTGGACATCAGTGTGTCCGCCATAGCTGCCACCGTAACCGCCTCCGAAGTCACCACCGAAACCACCTTCGAATCCACCGTGACCACCGTGTCCATAGCCCAGGCCGATGTCGAACACTCCTCTCTTCTCGTGTCTCTTATCGTCTGCCGCGACTTCCTTGTTGTCGGTCACTGCCACTTCTTTTTCTGCTATCTTAGCTTCTTCAGCAGAAGCGAAGGCCAAGAGAGCCACCAGACTGGCGGCCACGAGCTGTCAACAAAAACAAAAAGATTAGCACCCAAAAACTGAAGCGAATGTGATAGTGAGAATAGAATCGAAAGTTATTATCGCAGTTGACTAATTATCTGGTGCAAATATGCTTCAAGACTTGTTGTTTTAATGAGTGGTCGAGTTAACATCGGCACAGAACAACTACACACGAAGTACGCAATTTCCGTGTTGCGTAAAATGTTTAAAGTGGAACAAGGGGGTTTTGCATATCCAGGCACTGTCACAGCCCTACGGGTTTATTTTAAATCGCACTGTCACTTAATAATTTTGAATTTGGAATATTTTAAATTTCGAACACACCATGTGCCTCATGATGCTGCACTTGTAGGTTGCACTGAAGTCAGCAAAGTCCTGAATGCGAATGATGCGTGTTGGTTCGTTGCTTCGCTATATATATGCGGTAAGAGCGGCCGACCGAAGAAAAAAAATGGCGGCATTCTATAGGACTATGTTACACTTTCGCTTTTGAGGGGGTTCGGATTTGAGCGAGCCGAAATGCTCTATATCTGTCTTCGCCGAGATTGGTAGCGAGTGGTTTGCTAGCAATGATATAATTTAAATATAATTAGCGTAATCTTCTAATGTAGATCTGTGAATGCTTTTCCTTTGTAAGGCCTCAAGGTTGCTGCGCGCATGTAGATAGTAAGTTGTACATTGCGTTTAGTGGTTACATTGTATCATGGGCTATTTGCTATTTCGTTTACATATTGGATACGTTTAGATATTCAATAATGTATTTCATATTTTATTATTTCGTCTGAAATAAAATAAAGAATTTTCTTTTTATTCTATTTTAAGCCGATGTCAATTTTATTAATCGAAAATAAGGGCTGTTTTCTGGAACTGAAATTGTCAGTAGAAAAAAAATATCTAATGAAAAAAAACATTAATTTTATTCGTTACTAAATTATTTAAACGATTCGAAATTAGTACAAATGATTATAATAATTGTTTTCGACATAATTCTGACGTAATTTAGAAATAGTGTTTTTTTTAAATATATTTGCACATTTTACATAGTAGCATTTTAACGATTTCTTTAAAACGAAAAATTACCATTTTAGTCTATAAATTGTTAAAAAAATGCGTTGCCATGTAAACATAACTGTTTACTGTAATAGCCCGATTTTTCTTAACCCATTGAACTTTGTCTGATTTTCTTACCAAGCAAAATAAAATGTAAAATATTTTGGACTGTCATAATCAATGCACAGTCCCTAAAATGGACCTTATAAACCGACAAAATACTTGCCTTCTTTACGAATATTATAATGCAATTTTAATTTCAAGATATTTTTATATATACATATATATATATATTTATATATAACATTTTTTTTTTTTTTTATATATTTCAATAGACTAGAATGAATTTCCATCCAAAACAATATGAATTCCGATTGCCATAACATGTATTAGCCGGCTATTATTAGTAGGTATACTATACCTATTGAATAATTAATGCAATATTAATTAACTATTTCAAGTATTAAGCTGCACTAGTGTTTTCTTCAAAAGGCCATTTCAGACTTTGACCTACATTGTTAGGCTCTCAAATCGTATACAAAGATACAAACACCAGGAGACCATGATTCTTTGAGTTTATTTATTGCATGCTCAAATGGTGAAGGAAAACATCGTGAGGAAACCTGCATGCTTGGAAGGCATACTTAATGGCGTGTGAAGTCTGCCAACCCGCAGTAGGCTAGCTTGGTGGACTATAGCCTAATCCCTCTCAAGTGAGAGGAAACCCAGGCCCAGCAATGGGACGATAATGGGTTGATGATGATGATCATTTAATGGAAAGGCATTGAAAATGTCTCAGCACCAGTCACTACAAACTTCCCATGTCAGAGTTGTGGCAGGTGTCGCTCTCGCATCGGTTTATTTAACCACTAAAAGTTTGTTTTTTTGACCATAAATTATCGGGAATAGACGAAGGGACTATCCATATTTAGGTATTCAGGAGCATGACGTGTTTAAGCGTCAATAAAGCTTCCAAATCTAGAAGATTGCCGAGAGCAGCACACAGAATAATACCCTACAAAATACTGTGATTAGCGCAGGGGCTGACAGATTTATACGATTTACGGGTTCTGGGCCTGGGCGTTAGTGTATTTGAAAATTTGTGTTTGTAAACGCACCCACGACACAGGATAAAATCCTACTGTGGGGTGTTAAAAACTCGTAATTGTCTGAATACAAATATTCAATGTTTTCATTCATTCAAAGCACGCGTGTAAGTTACATACAATTACGTTACAATTTGCATACATTAGCAGTTCCGTGGTATCTATTACACTTCGATTACTACGATGAATCAAATTGAAATAAAACTACTGTTTACGAATTTTATTGCAGTATTTTGATATTGTTTTAATCCCGACGTTTTGGATCCCTTACATCATCCATGGTCCCGTGACCATGGATGATGTAAAGGCGCCATAAATCCGGGAAAGTAATTTTGTAACAATGTCTAAAATTCGCCTAAATGTAAGAAATTGGAAAAGAAATGTCAAACAGATAGCACTGATATTGAAAATTATTGCAGACGTTTCATCACGCTCACCTGCGTTCTAAGCTGGTTAAGCAGAGGTTTCGTGCCTATCTTCCGTTTGCTTGTATGTTTTAAGTTCAATATAATTACAGAAAGCCAAGTTTTTATTGTCAAAAGTATCCAAATTTTCAACTGATTTGGATTATAACCAAAAGCTATATTTAACAAAAGTTAATGAAATTAATTATCAAATTTTTTAATAACTAAAATTAATTGAGAACTAAATAAGATTTCTGTTTGATTTTAAGCAGAAAACTTAAGTAAATATTAGACATTGAAATATGTAAAACAACTTTTGACGGACAATTAATGTTTGCACATATGAATGCAGTAAAGGATCCGAAATGTCCGAATTAAATCCGTAAAATAAAAAATAAACATTTATTTTTAGACCGTTATACGTGTGTACATATAGTGTTACGTGTTATTATTAGTACAGTGACCACCCATGAGAAGATAGCACCCGCAATGGACATGCACACCGAACTTTATTAACATTGCTTTTTTAACAATGTACCACCAAGGCTGAATGTAAATATAAATCCTATATTCTAATTTATATTATCATTACAATTAATTGCTGGGGAGTTCGTTGCGCCGCTTCTTCTTCCCAGCAAAAACAATAGATAGCGGTGAAGGGCGGGCGTTTTTGGGGCTGTCTTTATTGTCGACGTTCAAAAAGAGCTAATTAAATTTGGTCTACTTTGAATAAATGATATTTTGATTTTTGATCTTCAATTAGATACCTAAATAAATTTGCAAGATGGTATTCGGTGTCAAGGTGTACTGCTATCATCTGTAGATACGACTCAAATCTTCATTGATATGACGAAATTCAGGCGGGGCTTTGATGATCTTCATACCTGATATATAACCTATTACGCTTATATAAATAAATATAGACGGACTGCATTTTTGCTATATGCAGATAGGAGTGCTATTCATACGAATCTCAAATGTCAGCGTATAGCAGGACTCTCTATCATTCTCTGAAGACCAGCCGAGTCCAGAGGTAGTTAATGCTCCCTTCTGTGCTACGGGATCGAAATCCGGTAGGGACAAAGGTTTGTGTGATGAGCATCAACATTTTCATCCGAGTCATGGATGTGTCTATGTATCATCATCATGATGATGATGATAATACATATTTTACATAATATTTTTATGTATAATAAGTAGCAATTTATTTACAAATAAACGTATATATGTAGTTTATCAACCAACTAGTATCCGTATCACAAGCCTCGTTGCTTACCACTTATGTATATTTATTTATTGTCATTCTACCTTAACCATGAAACCTTTACCTTTATCGTGAAGAAATTTCTAGAACATTCCAGTTCGAGGTCTAACTTGGCTATTAAAATGTTGACGAGGACCTATGCTTACCTTCATCCTTTTTTCACTATCAATAGATTGGTGTTAATGCCTCTTATAGAGCAAGACTTAGGATAAGGAACTCTGCAGATTTAATGGGTCCTGTATATATAAAATAACTGGTCCTGATTTATGATTCCTAATGTCCGACTTTTCTTCTATTGTTCCATTTCAGTTCGGAGTGTAGTTTATTATATTTAGGTAGAAAATACCCGACCTATAATTTTTCCCTGACATATCAAGTGTACCAAGAAAAAATGCGTCATCAAACCAAATTGTTGACGAAATCCAAATCCCACTTATGAAATTTGTATCCGAAAACCAGAGTAATATGCTCATTGACATTTTGCCAACCCACTCTCTTTGTTCATTTTATTTTGTTTTATTAAATCTTTAATATTCATACTAATCCACCCAGTGTCATTGATACAAAATGGAGATTTTTTTATTTCTGTTATTTCTATCGTTTATTTGACAACGTATGCTGATAATTTGGCGAGACAAAGCTCAGGGCATTATTGTTCATGAAATCATGATCCAAGTTTAATTATTTTTTGTGGGAAAATTTAAAGCCACTGGGAACAGACTAGCTTTAGCTAGGAAGGGAGAAAATAGGCCTTTGTTTTATAGTAAATTGAATCGTCATTAATTTTCCGGTACCTAGAGAATTGGCAGAGTAAGACAAACGGCCAGCGGGCGGGTGCGACTAGGGGAGTCCGCCGCCCGATCTGAGAATGGCCCCAAGTAGGCGGCGCGCGTGTTCGTCCCACGTGCGCTTGCGCGGAGGATGCGAGGCGAGTAACGCCTCGCTCCTAGCCGGGGTTCAGCGACCAGGGCTGGACCGAAGCCCGCCGGAGTTGTGGTGAATGCTTTCGAATCCCATGGCCCCGGCAATAGGGCTAGTGGCGATGACGGGTGCGGTTTTTTAGGGTGCATGTTGTGCGGAGTCCTACACACCAAAAAAAAGGGTAAGACAGACCATTACTCTAGCTAACGTAGTTTTGTCCAAGTTATAAGTAATCGTAATTAATCATCTAAATATATATTTAAATTTTGGCATTTTTGATGAACGACCTTCACATGCTATGTTTTTGTTTAACGAATGTTGAATTAGTGTGTGAATTTCAAAAAATCCTTTGTTTTTGAACGGAAGTTATTTTAATGCATAACTCAAGCGTCAGAGTATGTTTTATCTTTATGAGTTGTTCCTGCGATGGTATCTCCTCCAAGATCCTTAAAAATGTGACATTGAGTTGAAGTATGTTTAAGAATACAATAGCAATCTTTTTATTGTTAGAAAACCTACATTCTGTTTTATAATAAACATTTTTTATGTATGTAAATACATTCTTAACTACAGCAATAAATCAAAAAGTATCTCTGCCTTAAAGAAAGATGCGGGAAACATCAATAGTTGTGTTTCTGCGAGTGACTAAATTTGCTAGAGCTCGTTGTGGGAGTGACTTTTCTGACATATTGGGAATTTTGTTTGCTGTAAGTTTAGTAATTCCAATATTTTAAGAAACGTAAAATGTTTTTATTGGGTCGGCAACGCGCAAGCGGTACATCTGGTGTTGCAAACGTCTTTACACTACGGTAACCCCTACAGGTATAAAAAAAAACATAATCATCATCATATCAACCGTTAGACGCCCACTGCTGGACATAGGTCTCCCCCAAGGATCGCCACGACGACCGGTCCTGCACCACCCGCATCAAAAATAAACATACGCGAAGATAATTCGTTTTAATAGATGATCAATTATACATTGTGATATGATTAATACTGTAATATCATGAATAGCCTCCAAGATAAATACACATACATAAATTATACATATTATTATACAATGATTGAGAATTGCAGTTGTTGAATTGCATCAATTTTTATTGCGGATGCTATTAATTTAAATCAACTCAAGGCGAATCGGTATAAGTTTCTCTGCACAAGGTATAACAGCGGGTTTTAATATACATATGTTATACATATATGTGTGTATATATAGTGTGTAATGATCAATTGTTTAAGGTGTACTCCGTTTATACAAAAAAGGTTTTAGGAAAGTTTTTTCTGGATCCTTATTATTATTGTATTATATTTTAATACTGTTATTTTTCACGGAGTTTTATTTCTATCATATATTTCTATCACATACATATATCGCACCTTTAGAATGAAAGTGACCTAACTCAAAATTACAGGAATTTCTGATTTTGCCATTAACTGGCTTTAATAAGACTAGACTCTAAAACCCTGTGGAGAAAAAGAGACCAATCTATTTTTTGACTTCGGTCACTTTCATTCTATTAGGTCAATTACATTCTAAGGGTGCGTCGCACCCTTAGAATTTTGAAATGAAATGAAATGAAACATCCTGTAATTTTGAGTTAGGTCATTTTCATTCTAAAGGTGCGAATATATTTCTATCAGTCATCTTAAAATGAGAATAGGTAAATTGGATTAAACAAATGTACTTTAATTAGTTACCTATTTAAAACAGCATACTATGGTATATACTTATTTGAAAACCCGATTAGTTCGGTAGTGTTAAGACTGTCTTATGATAACAGTCTCGGCTTGAAATCCATGTAAGTTTAAAAACATTTATAAAAATCCTACGATAAAAGTGTATCAACCACCTAGTATTAGTACGGATACTAGATGGTCGATACACTCAAGCCTGGTTTTTTAACTTGGAACTAAAGAGAAATAATTTCGTGATATGATTAATTTACTCATTAACTGTACATTTACATTACTCGATGGCTGGCGCATGCGAGCTGTCAGTATGGACAGGTCAACTCAAAGCTGCTCTGGTGCCTTCTTCAAAAGGCCATCTTAGACTTTAACCTACATAGTCAGGCTCACATAGTGTAACCAAAATGTTTGGACTTTAAAACAGACCATGATTCTCTGAGAGGTCGTCAGTTAGGAAATGCCGATGTCAACTAGATACTAAAAGAAATCTTACTTGTAAAAGTGTCTTTAAAGAGATTTACAGAAATAAACAATCATTTCAATAATTTCCAAACATAAAATACCACAATATATTTTAAGTATTTAATAAACTATAATAAAAAATAACCACAGTTATAAACTATTTTAGCTCTTAAGGAACTCCAAATTTTGACCCAGCATTATCAGTTCAACTCACTGCGTCTCTTATAACATTGACCGCTGGCATTTCACTGTGACCTAAGCTTAAAGGTCAAGCTTTTATTCAAAACCAGCATTAAAGCTGCTTGCCCCTAAATAATATACTGTCGAAGGGAATGATGACTTCATAATTGTTTAAAAAAATAATTTTAGGTCAGGTACGCTGTACTCGTAACAGGCGCGCATGTGATTGTGGTCGAGGCAAATGTAGTATGCAGGGGTCGTAGCGCGTGGCATTCTGTTGTTTTCTTCCCCCTGGGAAAAAGGCGTGATGGGGTTCGAATCCCGGTAGGCACAGATGCTTGTGTGATGAGCACCAGCATTTGTTTCCGAGTCATGGACGCATCTATGTATAATATATATGTATTTTAAAAAAATGTGTATCTATGTATTGTATCCACTATCTAGTATCCGTAACACAAGCCTCGTTGCTTACCACGGAACTAGATGGCGCTGTGTAATAATATCCGGATATTATTATTAATTATTTAAAAATCAAACCACAAGTACACAAGTACGTTTTTTGTCTAGAAAAACACTAGTCTATTTGTTTAGCTAAAAATAAAAGCACCGATAGTTAATCATGCGATTTCCTGAAAGTACTGATTTAGAGAGGGTTTTTTTTCTTGAAATTCGTCGAACATACAAACTTTATGCGGCGTGAAATTATTTTCAATTGAGTTTATCCACGAAACTGGGTGTATTGGCCTTGATCATGGACGCCGTTTTAAAGTGTTCGATATAAATTACCGATTTACAATCTTTCAGTTTTGTGTAAACAAATTTTTAAGCTATTGCATAGCTTCTATCGCGGGCCTTGATCGCGGAGACCGAATCCAGAAATTCCGTAACGAAAATAACATAAGCGGCACAGCGATGATACTTTTTATTTTTTTTAAGCTATTGCATAGCTTCTATCGTGCCTGCTCAGAGTTTCGGCGTTAGGCCTCTTTGTATTTACTTCATGGTACGACTCAACGAAGCTCGCACGAATCGAGACGAGCTGCTCCGAAATCGAACGAATACGTAATCAGCTGTTTGTGACAAAGTATATAGGTGTATAGGTATTTATTATCTATGTACATCAGTGAATATCTGTACTGTATAATTTGTGTACAAAAATTATAATTGCATAAGTTGATAAATAATGCTATGCAATAGCTTTACCGCGGCAGTCTCCGAGTGCCACACGTCATTTTTTTTATGTTCTTGGGTTCGTCGAGCAAAGTGTTACAAACCTCATTGCATACTTGCAATGGGGTTTGTGTTACGGATACTAGTTTTTTTTTGGAAATGCATACATATTCCTCATTGCACATGTTATGTTCATTATCTTCGATTCGATAAGTTTAGCTAAAGCCTACTATACCAAGTCGTCATTATAATCAAGTCGTCGATAATATTGACATGGATCAAACATGTCAAAATTTGAATCTTAATTTAATACAAAGATTATGTACAATTTTGTCACATCTATTATTGATTAATATTCATGTCCACTGATCTTGTGACTAGGAATTCTTCTATACATGTTAATACTCTTGTTTTAATCTTTTATTGGTGTTATTTTAATACAAAAAACCCCTGGATATAATAATAATAATAATAATAAATATTCTGCGACATTTCACACAGCACCATCTAGTCCCAAACTAAGCAGAGCTTGTACTATGGGTACTAGACAATGGATATAATACTTATATACTTTTTTTTGTAAATACATACTTATAATACATAGGAAAAACCCAGACGAACACAAACACTTACTATCATCTATTCATCACATAAATATTTGTTTCCCGTGGGAATCGATCCACAACCTCGTGATCAGTAGTCCGGTACTCGAACCACTAGACCACAGAGGTCGTCCAACATTTATCGTAGACACAAACTCGAGATATAAGATTTATATAAGATAACTTTGTGGTATATTATTATTCGACAATATAATAGCCTTTGTTTTTTGTTCTAGTGTAGCATGGCCCGGTGTTTCATACAACGTTATTGATAGGCTAGGATAAAGCTTTCGTAATAGCGATAAGGTTACGCACTAGGCATAAACAACATTACGTTTTTTAACGTCAATTAATCGTTATATCGACTTAAATATCATTGTTTTTTTTTTATAAATCGTTGCCCTAAATTAGGATATTCTCCTGTGTCGTGTGTGCGTTTACAAACACAAATTTCACATACAAAAAACACCCAGACACGGAACAACTACCTGTAGAACGTACAAATATTTGCTCCGTGCGGCGATCGAACCCGCAACCCGTGACGCACAGCCTCTGCGCCAATCAGGTCGTCAAATTTGATATAAGTTAATCTGATTTGATTGATATAAAGCTGGTTCTTCAAATGGGATCTTTTTGAACTTCTTCAATAAAGATAGTCCCAAAAAAGGCCTCCTCTTCACCGCTTGTCAGTATTTCTGCTAGGCAGAAGAAGCGTTTTTAGGGGCAGTATTTAACGTAAAGAGCCAACAAAATTTGACCTACTTTGAATACATAATATTTTGAGTTTGTATTTGAGTTCATGATCAATGTAATACACGCATATACCCATAAGCGGGGGTAAGCAGAAACTGTAAAGCAACTCTACGGAGTTTTTACGTTGATACATCTGTATTTTTTGGCTTGTTTGACTGTTTTTGTGTATCGATATTTTCGTTATCTATAATTAAATTATTTTTGAATAGTCAATTGTTCTAAATACGTAACAACATTGTTCCACATACATATTATATCGCTGTAGCGACGCGTGATAGCCTCATTTTGTCGTCCAGTTTTATGCGATTTATTCGACACAGCTACACAAACTCATCTAATAGTGAATAACAATTTAACTACTTAAATATTCTAATAGTTTAGCTAGTTGACATCATTTGTGTGCTCTTATTTAAGCAATGTAAACAGCGTTTTCGTATATTTTCTGTGACACTAAGTTGGCATATCAGTACAAAGTTACAGACGCTAGTAACAGAAATAGCTAGTCTTGTTGTGCGATCAGTGGACTGAAATGACAAAGGTCTCGAGCTCAAAGACAAGACACACACAGCTGATATTATACATCTTCAAACGATGATGGAAAACATAGTGAGGAAACCTGCAATTTGATGTTGATGGTGATGTCAATACATACATATACTCACATCTTTTTGGAATAGGGGTAGGAAGAAATTATGGAAAGTGATGTCCAGTCTTCGCGCAGTCTACCCGTACTCTGCCATGCTTCTTGTTGGCTGATAGTAGACCTATTGACTCATGGAAAAAGGCCAGGTTACTTAAGGATATAGGTAGGAGTATAAATTGCCTCGTTGATCTAGTGGTCATACAGTGCGACTGCCGAGTAAGAGGTTTGGGTTCGATTCGGAAGTTTTTGGGTGTTTCTTTGAAATTATTAGTAACAGCTTGGAGTTTGGATTCATGTTAATGGCAATAGGCTCGCCCCCTATTATATGGGACCTAAAACATACCGGCGAAACGTGGGTGTACAATGGTACACCTCTGCCTAACCTTTCGGGGACGACAGGCGTGACGGTATGTTATGTTATAAACCTAATCACTACCAGTCTATGTATAGTTAAGTACGTCACTAAATGATCAACTATTGACCTTACACTCAAAATAATAAAATGCAAAATTGACATCAAACAAACTATGTCAGTTATACTCATTGTAACTTAGGCAATTCCATCAGGTCAATGTACAGTACCATTTACCTATACTACACGGATGACATAACTACAGCAAAGAGTTCTACTGCCTAGAATACTGATTAGGAGAGTTTTCTTCCAAGGTCTCATTCTAACAGACTATTCATAGGCTGGAGTTATTCAACCGCATTCTGTTGTGATTCTTACAGCTATTGAGTTATCTGTTATGTATTACGTTTTGTTAGTTATAGTTAACTGTTGTTAAGATGTTACTTACATTAACTTTTCATCGAGGAGCGAGAGACGACCCAATTAGTCCAGCGGTAATTAACACTGCCTTCTGTGCTATGGGTCCCAGGTTCGAATCTAATGTTTGTGTGAAGAGCATAAACATTTGTATCCGAGTCGTGGATGTATTTATGTATGATATGTATGTATTTACAAAAAAAGGTATATAATATGTAGTATATCAACCAACTAGTATCCGTAACACAGGCCTCGTTGCTTAGCTCGGAACTAGATGGCGCTGTGTCATAATGTCCAGAAATATTTATCGCTGTATATCTGTTTTTATTTTATCTTTGAAAAACGTTCCCCCTCAATAGATTTTTCTCCTGTGTGGGTGCGTTTACAAAAGCCCAGACCCGGAACAACTACCTACTTCTAGATCATACAAATATTTGCTCCGTATGGAGATTGAACCTGCGATACGCGGCGCAGAAGCAGATCGCTCGACCACTGCTCGTGGTCGCTTTATATCAAGTATAATAATAGAACAATGCGACCATAAATGTTTATCTTTTAAACGAAGATTAGTTTCTGGGAACGTAGTATTACCCGTTTATGTAACATAATATCACAAAGGTATAGTTCACACACTTGTATGTAATGATCTTATTATTGTGACGTTTGCTGCTTTACCATTTACCGACTTCAAAGAAGGAGGAGGTTCTCAATTCGGAAGTTTCATTTTTTTTATGTACGTTTGGGAATGAGCTTTATGGTTCTCTTTTTATTCGAAATAAGATTAATTTGATATTCAATTGTTTTTTTTAAACACTGATGAAGCAGCCGACCCTTAGGTTTGGGTGTGAAATTTCAATTTACTAACTTAATAGAGATAGCCGTATTTATCACATGCTCAAACGGTGAAGGAAAACATCGTGAGGAAACCTGCATACTTGAGAGAATTCTCGATGGCATGTGAAGTCTACCAACCCGCAGAAGGCTAGCGTGGTGGACTATAGCCTAATCCCTCTCAATTGAGAGGAGACCCGTGCCCAGCAGTGGGGCATTAATAGTTGATGATGATGAATAGAGGTAGCCTACATTTTGGTGCGTAAAAAAAGCCTGCTTTTTACAATAATGGGTTATCTATGTTGTAAAAGATCCCAAACGTCGGGGTCAATAACTATATCGATAAAAACTGTAATGACTATTATGCATTTCTATTTTAACTATTTCAATGTCTTCGTAGTTATTTTATTATTTATTGTCATAATTTTTTACAAGTATTTTAATGGATTTCCCTGTCTCCTGCGCTAGTGTACACTGCTTTGCAGGAGCCAGTTTCTTCCCCTTATTATAAGTTTGAAACAATAATACAGCGTTTCAACCGCTGCGTTTTTCTTCAACAGTGCGAAACATATTTTATTAAAATCCAGTCTTAAGACATTTGCTCATAACACTGTAATGTATTGAAGCCCGTTATTAGTGTTTGAGCATAAGTCAACTAAATACGTAAATGTACAATAATCTTTCTAGGATAGTTTTTAGGTATTTCAATGTTTAATAATTTTGGCCTTTCTTTACTGAACGTAAATCATGGTTTGGTATATTTTGTCCGCGACTTTGTATTCATAGAAAATCCATTTTTTACCTCCTTTCTCTTTAAAGATGATTTCCAGGATAAAAAGTATCCTGTGACTCAATCTATTTGCATAAAAAATTTCATCTAAATCGGTCCCATCTGTTTAAGCGTGCAAAAGTAACAAACAGACAAACAATCATGCTTTCGCATTTATAAAATTATTAAAGTATTGATGGTTGATTATTATTATTATTTTTCATTCGTTGCATATAAAGAAACACCTGCTGTAGTTTGACTTGCAGTTATAACAGAATATTGAGTTTAGGGTATTCTCTTGTCAAGTAATTTGATGCCGTGTTACGATATAGTGGACGAAAGGCTTAAATATTATTTCGCAAACGGTTCCCACCGTACAATTTTCATACAGCGAATGTCATTTCAAGGTCACTATTGTTATTATTTCTTTTTGTTTTACTTTTATTTGTTTTATTTTGTTTAATTATATTAAAAACTGTTGCGTTATGTTAGTATTACCAACTATTTAAAATGTTACATTATTTTCTGACCTTCAATGCAAAATTAGGGGTTTTGTATCCTTGAGAGATGGATAGTTCTAGACGGTTCTTTTTGTTAAAAATATCTCGAATTTAAAAAGATAATTTATATTAATAAAAAGCTCTAAACAATAAAAAATATACCTTTAACATACGTAGGTATATTTTATAGTAATAATAATACTACTTACGTACTTATTACATAAATTACAGTAAAAACTACAAAAAAGAAGGTTAAGTGGAATATCATCCACTCTTGCTCAACTCACTAGTATTGAATAGGTTTTCATCAAATAGTTTGATACCTCGATTCATTAGGAGATAAATGTTCCAAAACGCATGTCGTTAGAGCTGTAAGGCGAAGTAGCACGACAAGTCCGATAAAATCTTGTGTCTGGTTCCTTGTCACAGTCGTTTCGATTTAAGTTATACGTTTGATGTGGTTCAACGTGGACATAGATTAAATGGACAGGCCCCCGGCAAGGTGGACTGACGACTTGGTAAAGGTGGCTGGAATCCACTGGATGCGGGCGGCATATAACCGGTCGTAGTGGCGATCCTTGGGGGAGACCTATGTCCAGCAGTGGACGTGGATTTTCTAATGATTTGGTTAATACTGGCCGACATTTTCCGACTTCGCCTTTCGAGTTGATTCGCGACACTTTCGCCCCTTTCGGCTGAGTACGAGGCGTTTAAGTGGTAACAATCTGGCTCTTTTATGAGCGTATCGCATTATACCAATGAAAACATCACGCCTGTAGCCCAACAGGGGCGACGTACGTTCCAATGCAATTGTTCAGTCTTTTGCGAATTACCGGGTACACCTTCGTACTTCGAAACTATACCTGAAAAATAAAAAAAAACAAGACTTTATTACCTTACTTGTTTTGAAAATCGAACCATTCAATTTATGCTCAACAGCTATACTATATATGGGATCACTAGACCATTGAGACAGTTCAGTAGCTTGTATATGAGACTAAATAAATGTCGATTGGCAACCGGTAGACTCATAGCCTTAACGTAAGTGAAGGAAAACATCGTGAGGAAACCAGTATGCTGGGAGATTTTTGCGATGGCGTGTGAAGTTTGCCAACCAGTACCAGGCTAGCGAGGTGGACTTTAGCCTAACCCCTCTCAAATGAGAGGAGACCCGTGTCCAGCAGTGGGATAATAAGTGGGTCGATGAGACTATTTATCTAAGTCGTTGATCTTTCAGTAATTTACTACATACCACGCTTATATACGATTGAATGAGATAGTAGGATCCTTACCGGATTTCATGTTGGAACTATGCACAATTTTTTTAAATTTTAACACACAATGAATATACAACCACAATTGAGTTTTATTTGAGTTTGAAGGAAAATCAATTAGGTATTATTGTTCTATCAACGTCTTATGTGTAAACTTCTATACTTTTCAATGGCAAAATAACTATTACACGCATAGTTATACGCCAAATGCATCCATATTTATATACTCATAAGTATTATAAATGTGAAAATATGTCTGTCTACTTACTTCTTCACGCTTTAACCACTGAACCGATTTAGATTAAATTTTGGATGTAGAGAGTTTCTAGTTCCGGGGACGGGCAAAGGTTAGTTATTGTCTTGGAAATCACCCCTTAAAAAGGGGGTGAAAGTTTTTAAGAGGAATCGATAATGTCTTAAAGGAGGTTGGTAAATAAAATAAATAAATGAGCAGATTGATGAACAATCTGATTGGATATAACGTGTAATTCTAAACGGATAAAATCGCGGGAAAGACTAGTTTATAATAAAAAACCTCTGTAAATTATCTCTTCTTGTAAAGTGCTTGTATCAAATTATGCGCCTTTAGACCCAACACGCATACGCGCTTGTTCAAGTTACACGCCATTTCGTATAAATTTACAATGTTGAAGTAGGTATATAATTTTTCTGAAATCGTGTATCAACATGAAATGTACCCGATTTAGTTTTGGATTAAAATATGAAGCGAACGGGTTTCATCTGTTTTGCAAGGCTTTTAGTTCGCTAGTACGTTTGCCAGTGCAGGTTCTCGGACTTAACTCGCCAACGCGCATTTCTCAGCTATATTGGCTTCCTCAAAACGTTATCCTTCGCCGTTAGAGCATGTGATAAATATGTAACATCAACACATAACATCACGTAACATCAAAAAATCAGTGGTGCCTTGGGATGAATATCAAAACCTTTGACCAGGTACTCCTAGTCCACTGGTCAAACCACTAGGACATTTATGTCACTGCTACATACAATAGAGATATAAGTATTTCGAAGTCGCCCTGACTTGATACATACCTACATATTAAGTCGGTATACACTGTTCTATTGTTCCATATATAGTATTGGGAATAGTACACATGGTATTTTCTCACGAAGCAATTAATTTATTCGTTCAAATCTAAATCTAAAGCCTTGCAAACCAGGCTCTTATTACGAAACTCGAGACAGTTTGCGAGACCAAACAAATGTAAAATGTATCTTATACATATGTAGCAAAAGATCTATAATATCAAGTGCCTATAATAATCTTTAGTGGATTTAATCTTCAGTATATGATAACGGTAACACAAAACGGTCATTGCAAAATTTTGGATTATTTAATTGCTTCTTCTTTTTAAAATACTTTTTTTATTTATAACTATCTATTAATAGGCAAAAACAAAACCGTTGAATACTTATTTGTCCTCTGCTTGTGAAATACCTGGCCACTAGTTTTTATGATTATTGCACTATTATAACTATGTGAAGTTGAGGCCTATACTAGCGGAGGCCTACGTCCAGCAGTGGATGAATATAGGCTGATGATGATGATGATGATGTTTTAATATGGCACAGTAACTTAGCATGTGCTGATACGACACGGGTTGCGAATAAGTATTCGTATTCGTACAGATACATAGTTGTTCTGGTCATTCAATATTATAAAGCAACCGTCTGCTTGTGTATCTTAACGCAATAAACTCGCAAACCATCGAACAGATTTTCATACGGTTTTTACCAATGAACGAAGTAATTTGTAGGTTAGCTTTGCTACCTGTGTTAATCTGGGGTAAATTTGTTGAATATAACAATATATCACATGTTCGCAAAAGCACTCACAATACAGAGAAAAAAAAACCATTTGCTACTAAATTCAAATCGTAAATTGAAGTAAGTCGTCAATGGTTTTGTAGATTCAATTAATAATTTCTCAAAGATCATCAATTACGCATACAATGTAACGCAGTGCGTATGAATTTCCTAACGTTACCTTCGCGTCGAGAAAAATGTCGTGATGCAATGTCACAGCGAGATGTCCACATTACGTATGTGGAGCAAAACGTACTGACGTCCAGCTGTAACGTGCGTTTGATGGTCCAAGGTATAAGAGTTAGCGTTTAGCAATTGTATAGGTATATTCTAACAAGCTTATATTAACACGCTTTTTTGCATGTCTGTTTTTTTGATTGATTAATTCCCTGATGAGTTAGATAATTGGAATTTATAATATAGCTCGGATTTTTATAAGGGGATAAGTTATCCTTACTTGGATATGCCTACAACATTGTGTGTTCCTAGTAATGTTAATAAGCAACATGGCATTTATAATTATACGCGTCAAAGTGTGCAAGTAATATTATTTTTCTATAATGAGATGGTATATACCTATTCTGATAATATTATCAGAATAGGTATATTCATTCAAGAATAATAAATATTGTTAACAATATTGTACCGGTTACGCACTTCAGTAGCAGGGGGAGGGATTTAGTAGCCATAAAGGCTTACAAAATAACTTTCGTATTAACTAATGTTACGCAACGTTAGAAAATTAGTATTGGGAATGAATTAAAATGGGACCAGGTGTCCTACAAATTCCTTTATTACTTGGTGGAGCTTAAGAATATTTAATACATCTAAAAATACCACAAATCGCTGCTCTCTCTTAACTTACACCACACAACCACTCATAAACGCTAGTCTTACAATAATTTGATACTGAATCATTATAATTACGAAGTTATTATGCCCCACATAGGATAGAGGGCGTTACGTGCGTTGATCGAAAAATATATTATTCCATTGTGTAATTATACTCCGTAGTTAATTAAAGTGTGTTTTTTTGGACTACAAGAATTGTTTAATTGTTTAGAAGGAGATTGTTATCCGTGTGGTAATTCTAGAGCTAGACCAGGAAGTGTATTGCTAAGGCTAATATCTGTTGCTTTTTATTATTTTTTAAAGAGTAAATTATAAAGTTATTAAAGATTTCGTTGAAATAAGAATAAAAATACAGAATTAATTTAACTTACTTTAAACTTTCAACTGAAAATATATCCTAACGTTTGGACACAGTGATTAGATTACAAATGTTGTGCATATCTATAATTGATGTAAACACTAGCACTAAGCCACTGTCATTTATTATACTTACATTGTTTGTGTTTATATTGTTGATTTGCCTTAATAAATAAATAAATAAATGAATTAAATTTTAATTAAGAATCTAAGTCTCACTATACTAAAAAAAATTTGAAAATTGTATACTCGTTATAATAATCTAAATTGGATTTTATTTGCTCTGTATTAAAAGGTTCTTTTTGCTAGTTTATCAAAGTAATACTTCACATCAAACTTCATATTAGTATAAATAAAACATTGTAAACGATGTCTGTTGCTTCTTCTTAAAACCAGACACGAAAGATTTTTGAAACTTTAATTAAAGTACTAGTTATTGAAGTAGTATATTACACAGGAATTGACGCAATTTTATCTTTAAAATACTTGACGTTTCGACCAGGTTGCACTGGTCGTGGTCACAAGCAGACTCGAATCAGTGAGAGAAACGTCAAGCATTTTAAAGTTAAAATCGCGTTAATTCCCGTGTAATATAATGCAACTCGATAGTTTGAAATTGGTTTAAAGTACTTGTTTAATAAGATCTAATTGATTTTTTTTAAAATATTCTAAGGGTTGCATAAGTCCTACATTTTGGTCCAGCCAGGCTAAGGCCTCCCACTGTCGCACGTACAACTACTCATCCACCTTAAAAGCAGATAATAACGATGACATTGAAAGTAATAAAACGATATTGTACTTACACACATAAAAGTATGATAATGCACATATATTTTGCGTACATAACCCAATTCTAAAGAGTACAAGCCAAACTGCAGTCATTTAACAATGACGTGTGACTTTTATCATTGCTAACATAAGATCTAAATTGCAATGATACGTCAGATTGCTCAAAAGACAGATGGCGAACCGTATCATTGGATATGAAATTTTAAAAAAAACCATTATAAAATGTCGTTCATTGAATTACTTGCATAATAAGTGTTATTACATTAATGTCTGCGCCTTTTGTGAGGTTTTGACGAATCGCTTCTACATATTTGGAGGTGCGGTTTTGGGGTTTTTGAAAGAAACACTGTCATAACCAGTTATGACTTTTATTGCAGTACAGACTCCTTATTAAACAATGTGCAATTATTATCTTTTTTTGGTTATCTTTTACAATGATAACTTGACTAAGGTTATCACAAGTTGAAGTTGTGATCTTTCAAAAATCTTTGGATGATGGAAAGCATGATAGAGGTAACATAATATACCATCACGCCTGTCGTCCCCGAAAGGTTAGGCAGCGGTATACTCATGTACGTTTTGCCGGTATGTTTTAGGTATCATGTCATAGGAGGCACAATTCCACTCCGAGCTCCGGCACGAGTCGTGAGCACAAACTTCACTTGCGCATTCCATAAATTTTCGGTCTCTTTGGCGGTAGTTTCTGACCGGTAAACCGATACTGAACAAATTTGGCCGAAAGCGTACATGCGTAAAATGGATTTTACTACTAAAATCTGTGCTCACGACTTGTGCCGACAATTATACAACACTTTGCTCGACCTGGAAATCGAACCCAAGACCTCATACTCGGCAGTCACACTGTGCGATCACTAGGCAGCAGACCAACGATGCAGTTCAATGATAGAGGTAATCAAAGGTAATCTAATACTGAATGTGAATTCAACTGTATCTGATAACACCTGATAACGCTTTACCTTCAGGCGGGCTGTAAGATTTTTTGTCATTCTCTTGGTATTTATCTATAAGAAACACTAACTTATAAATTACTAAACGCAAAACCACCGGTTGGTGGCACGCCACGTCATAACTAACTAAACGGTTAATTTGAATTTCGAAAAAAAAAAGACCTCAGTAATTGTCAACTAAAAACCATTTAAAAAAATAATCTTCTAGGTACCTCTCACATTTTTTACTACATTCTTTCTATCAAGCGGTATGCAGTCTAAATTAGACAGTTGAATATTATGTTAAGTGAATGTTATAAAAAGCAATTCGCGAATAGTTAGACTGACATTTACAACCCGTTTTGAACAATAAGCTCTTACATATACATATCTAATTATTTCACTTAAAATATGATCAAGCTGTACTCCAGGCACGTTTAGTATTGTTTTAAATTATAATTGTGTAAAATATAAAGTTAGAATTGCCTTTTCTTATTTTAAAGTAACTCTTGGGGTCGTGCATTTGAAGTTGTCATTATCAAACATGACCTTATCGTCTGAATAAGTGTGATCCTAATAGAAGAATTTAGCAATTCAGTAGGTGAAGGATGACAGCGACTGACTGACTGACTCATTTTTCTTGGATATCAATTCATCATGAACCCATTTACTAACTGTTTTTATGAACAGTCTCACACCTTGGGGGTCGACTGTTACCTTTGTTTAAGGATCAAGACAAAATAAACAAGCAAACCCTTTTTAGGGTTCGATGGGGGACTAAATAGCTAGTTGGTGGGTACAGATGCACTCCCACTTGAAAGGGAATTAGGCTATAGTTTATCAAATTACTTCGAATGCCTTCATTGTCTAGGGCTATCACAGCTTTCAATATGTATCATTTAGGTACATATTACTGTGAATAAATACCTGTGTACTTACGTCCTTATTCCGTCACACATTTTACCGCCCACCAATCAATCAACACTGATTGTTGTATGTGTGAGTGTGTTAGGCTTCACCATTACATGCATACGTGAAAGGCATCACAGACGAAATAAAAACAAAAAAAAATCGTTTTATAATTTATCACAACTAGTACAGTGTTGTGCAAACCAAGACATGTTTGTGTGCAACGTTTTAATAATGTGTGTGTTTAACACTAAGTATGATATATAATAACAACGATGGTGTGACGCAAACGGTTACGCCATATTTAAACCAAAAATGTAAGAGATTTTTTTAATGTAGAGTTTTTAATCTGATCTTAAATTAACTGTAGCAACGCTATATTTATATGAAAAACATAATTTACCAGAATTTCCTTGTCTTATTACGTAAGTATGAAAAATAAAAGTATAAAAAAAAATGTATTTACAGAACAATTAGGTAGGTACTTGTATGTCATTAAAATATTTTTTACCCCAAGTAGGAGACGAAAGTACGGTCTCCTACGCGAAAGCTTACTTCTTTGCTAACCATGATGTCAATTTGAGAAGAAACAGTACTGTATAGGCCACAGTATAGGCCAATGGTACATACATTGGATTAATATAAACTTAACTTATCAACACAACTGAATCCAAAAGCCTAAATACACTTTACACATTATTGTGTCTGTTGTCAACGTCATAAATGGTAATCTTTCTCCTTTTACACATTTGAGTAGATTCCTTCATAAATGGAATTTAACGTTCGTAGTTAATTTGTCCATTTGTCTTTCCATAATAAGGTTTTATCCTATGGGGGGAGTCCTTGATGTCCTAAAATACAGGCCTCGGCTTAGTTTAGGCACCAGTCGCCCACAAATAAACACTGTTCATGCTAATATTTATTAATATTGTAAGTCTAATTGAAGTTTTATTTGTGGAAGAAATAAATAAAGTTATTATTATTATTATCATTACAACTGAACCACTGAGGAGTACAGCAGAAGTGTGGTCTAAATCTACAACTCACCAATATGTAAATTCCTATGTTTGGGAGTGAGCTTATTTCCATTAACCTATGTGTTCAATAAAAAAAACGATCTCAAACATGGATGTCAAAGGTTAGACCTCTCGTAAATTAATGACTGACGTATTTATAAAATTAATTATTCAAATACAATTCAAGAATGACAATCAAATTTGTTTTAAAGACAGGTGTTGCAATCAGAATGTATGTCCTTTTGTTAAATGACATTGGTTATTTAAATTATTAAATGCAGGTATGATTATTAGAAAATTACGAAATATGCTTTGGCGTGGGATACAATTTTCGTTGTTTTAAGTAGTTTATATTTGTTTTATATGAGTGGTATTTGGAAAATGAGTTTTTTAGTAAAATCATTGTAGTTACTATCGCCTGTCATCCCCGAAGGGTTAGGCAGAGGTGTACTAATGTACACCCACGTTTCGCCAGTATGTTTTAGGTCCCATGTTATAGGGGGCGAGCCTAATGCCATTAACCGGGCACAAATCCAAACTCCGAGCCGCTACTGAGAATTTCATAGATAAACCCAATAACACTGCTCGACCTGGGAACCGAACCCAGGACCTCTTGCTCGGCAGTCGCACTGTACGACCACTCGAGCAACGAGCAGCAGTAAAATCATAGTAGTTATATTTAATAAATGTTACAGATACAATACATTTCAAATATAATATTTCTAACGGCCCATCTCGGCTTCACAAGGGTAGATGTTTATTTTTTAAACGTCTTGGAATAAAATTTCTTGTTCCTAATAAATATAGCATAATATGTTACTCAGGTATAATGTAGCATTCTTATGGTAAAAGAATTTTCAAAATAGCTTTGACAGTTCTTGAGATTAGCGCGTTCATACAAATAAACGTTTCAGCTATATTATTAGTATACATATAGATAAAATAACTACATGTCACTTAGGTATATTGAACCAGATTAGTTCTATAAATAATCGATGATCCTAATAGACTTAATGTCTATAAAAAACAAATACAGATTTAAAAAAATAGACACATTCGAATTGAGAACCTCCTCCTTTTCGGAGTCGGTTAAAAATGCCGTAAATATGATAATTGAGATAAAAATTATCTAGTTAACACTCAATAAAGATTAAATTAATATCTGTTTCATCTTGTTAAAGTTAATTTAACAGCATATAAGAGATATACTAACTAGATATACGACGGTTAAATCCTTATTAATATGCATATTACATGACGCGCTAATATCAGATTCATTAATTATTTATAGGGTTGCCACTCAAGACAATGTAAGTTACTGTGACCCCACATCATCAACCCCATTGAGAGCTGTGGTAGCCTAGTGGTGTGACCAGTGGACTGAGATGTCAAAGATCTTGAGTTCAAACCTCAGGCACGCACCACTGACTTTTCTAAAGTTATATGCCTATTTGTCACATGCTCAAACGGTAAAGGAAAACATTGTGAGGCAACCTGCTTGAGAGATTTTCTCGACGGCATGTGAAGTCTACCAACCCGCAGTAGGCTAGTGTGGTGGACTATAGCCTAATCCTTCTCAAATGAGAGGAGACCCGTGCCCAGCAGTGGGACAATAATGGGGTTGACCATCATAATCATTAACCTCTAATTTTGAGAGAGTTTAGGCTATAGACAACCGCGCTAGCCTAGTGCGGCACTGTTCTTCAATTTCTTTTTCTTTTCATAAGGCATAGAAGCCGATAGACTTATACAAATATAACAAATTCCTCTCTCAAGTTAAAAATGATAAAATAAAGAGTAATGGATGCGATGTCTCAATTGGCACAGTGACTGTGGAGCGATAGGGTTGTACGTCACTGGTTGTAGGTTCGGTCACCGCTTGGAGCAAAGATTTATACGATATTTAGGTAGTTATTACTAAAATTTGTGTTAGTTTTAAATAATATTTTCGTATCCAGTTGTAGGTTTATAATTTGGCGTAAACAACTCAACAAAAACTGGCAACCCTCTGTGTCAGTTAATGAAATCATTAATAAATAACTGTGAGTTCTATGTGTAAAGTAATGGCAATCAAAATACCGATTAACACATTCACACCAGATTGCTCAAGTTAATGTTGCTAGTTAAAATAATATATGTACACAATTTGCATTCGTTTCGTAGCAAAAAGGTGGGCAATGTTTAACTTAGATGTTACTTTATGATAGAAAGATTATACTGATGTTATACACTTACGTGAATTCTACGGCATTGAACTAGTTTTTAAGGATTTTATCGCGGTAGGTAATAATATATTGGTATTATTTATTGCCCAGTTTTCGGATCTGTTTGGAATTACTGCAGCTACGCTTCTGGCTCTCCTAAATTGTGAAAAATGTAACATCGCGTCATTTGCCTCAACTAAACGCTTTTTCCCAAAATACCAGCTATCAATGAAACAAGAAACACAACCAAAAAAGGTCAAGGAATATGCTTCTACAAGTGCTTGAACAAATGGATTGATGATGATAAGGTTTGGTCTAAGCAGCTGATAAAACCAGTGACTATTCATATCCACGGGCGTATTTATCACGTATATGGATGCGGGCGGCGCAGGACCGGTCATCGTGTATATTGTTGAGGGATGCTTAAGTCCAGTAGTTAATGTTATCTAGCTGATAATGATGATTTATCACGTGCTAAAACAAAAATCATCGTAAAAAACTGTAGGCCTGAGAGATTTTCACGACAGCGTGTAAAATCTGCCAACGCACGGTAGGCTATCAGGGTGGACTATTAGCCTAATCACTCTCAAAAGAGAGGAGACTCGTGCCCACATTGGGTGGATGATGATGAATAATAATTTTAAATTAAAATAATGATTACCTACGTACAAAACAAAAATTTTATTATTTCAGCAAGATATTAGATTCTGTATACCAGTTTGTAAATATGCACATTTACTTTTTACTACTGGTTTAACTTTCGCTGCAAAACTGCTTAGTAACGCTAATTATATAAAAAAGAAAGAGAGATTAATGAGATAAATATATATACGTTTTTTTGGTTTAACATTTCTTTTGCATAGAATAATAAAACAAAGTATTGGGTTATTCTTGGTAGCAAATTGTTGTAGACTGTGTGCTTGTTTATAAATAAATAAATATCACGACATTTACAATTACACAGCGCCATCTAGTTTCGAGGTTTGTGTTACGGATAAATAGATAGTTCTACTTTAAAGGATATATTGAGGAATGATGTGATAAGATAACGTTGTGGTTTAAAAGACGACGTAGTGACAAACATTTAGAAGATTGGAAGAATGGATGTCAGTGAAAACGCCGAGAAGGGGCGCCTTAGAAGGATATACACCGATCTAATTGGGGAACTCCTCAAAAAGGTACGCAGTACTCGTAACCGGCGCGCGTGCATGACGAGATGTATGAATGTGGACGAGGCAAAAGTGGTATGCAGGGACCGTAGCGCGTGGCATCCTGTAGCTTCCGCCTATCCCAATGGGGAAAAGGCGTGAGTGTATGTATGTGTGATACGCAACACAGTTTTTTTTAAATAAGCACCTATAAAGAATCATCCATGTCTCTGATATATAAAGAATCTCCAGGCTCCAACCAGGTTTTAAACCCGGAACCCTTACCACAGAAACCAGCCCTAATCATCGGTACTTAATTAACTGGTCGTCATTTAATGACAGTTAGTCATTAATCTCCTCCTGTTATAATATATGATCTGTAAATACTGTCTAACTTTACGTGTAAATATGTACACCTCTCACTTTCGCTTCAATAAAACAGGTTCAATATTGTATACCTAATATTTTAATAGATAGAATATTTTATGCTTTGTTGTATACTATAATATTAAAATAAACATTACATAGTATAATTACTTATGACATAAGACAGTAAAAAATAAAAATAGTTTATTATACAGAAACTTTTACAGTAAATCGTACAAACCTCCTTTTAAGTGAAGAATATGCCTGTGCTGGGAGCTAATACGATATTTACCAGACAATCTTTGATTACAGTAAAAAATAAGTTTTTTTTATAACTAAGAAGAAATACTTCAGAATTCCTAGCTCATTTATTATTCTACAAATAATTCAATCAATTAAACTGATAATAATTATCAATACAATGCACAATATTCCTTGACATTCCTTGACATTATGAAACACAGCGCCATCTAGTCCCGAGCTAAGCAACGAGGCTTGTGTTACGGATACTAGATGGTTGATATACTACATATATACTTTTTTTTTGTAAATACATACATATTATACATTGATACATCCATGACTCGGATACAAATGTTTATTGCTCATCACACAAGCATTTGTCCCTACCGGGATTCGAACCCGGGACCCTTAGCACAGAAGGCAGTGTTAACTACCGCTGAACTAACTGGGTCGTCCCAGTAAATTAATGCGATCGATTGCTACGCCCTCTCGCGTTGTCGTAAAGAACAATTTAATTGTATAGAAACCACAGACAACTATTACTTTCTAAACGTGGTGTGCGGGTGATAAAGTATTGCCAATTTATAGTTTGTTTGTAGGTTACATAGATGGCGCTGTATATAGAATTGTAACTTATGGGTAGGCAGAGTCGTTCATAGTACGTAAACATGTATTGGAAAGATTGAATCATTGCAGTAATGTTCATTGTTTGCCCGTTATTAGTGTTTTTTAAAGGTTTTTTTTTTCGAATTACTGACCTACACAAATATTTGTCTTACTCGTTGATAGTCATATGATCAATGGTTTTAACAATACAAAGACCTTCCAAGACACAAAAGTAGTCATATGTTACTACTGGCTACCCATCCAAATTATAACCTTGGTCTTACTGCTACGTGATAGAAAGCTCAGATAAACTGAAAATGGAGCACTTAATGCCTTTTCAGGTACACGGTTCGAATTACACGCATAGAAACACGTAACGAAACTTAGCAAAAGTTTTGCTTCAGTCTAACACACGAAAGTATTAGCTAGTTGGTTGGAGACAGATTATTAAAATCTATTCACAACCGCGCCAAGTTCTATAGTCTTTTATGTTATCTGTATCGTTTGTACCAATTATACTTTACTACTTTCCATATATTTCATATTTTTGCCTCATTGGTGTACAATAAAAAATACTCTATCTTTATTTCTATCGTTCTTTCGTTCATCTTATAAAGAAATAAAAGCCTGAACACGTCTGTAAATAAAAACAGCCTTAATATTTTTCTAAAGAAAAATATACTTAAATAAAACTTCAACAATTACCCAAGTTTCTGTGCTTAATAAAATGTATTTTATACACGTTTTATTTATTTTATTAACGTTGCACTGTAGTTCTCTTGTGCAATGAAAACTGCGAATCAAAAACTTTTCCCAAGAAACTTGCTAACACACGAGTACACTGGCGGACAATAAAAGTATGCACTGTAATTTTTGCACACTGCCAATTACAGTAACAAAGCTATTGGGCAATGTAGTTCGTGGCTGATTCTTGTTTGATACCAGTAATTACGACTGTATTTCATTTCCTTGTTTGTAAAAATTAGATTACAATTTCACGTTCGTGATTTCTTATTTCAAAACTTACCTTAAATAGCATAAGTATATGAAATCTTGAGAATGATGAATCTTGAAAGTAAATGTATTACAATATGACATATTAAAAAATTTGGTGGCGCCTCGACGTTACGTAGCTTTTTATCACATGCTATTTATGCACATGAAACGCGCATGCCCAAAAGATTATCTCGGTAGCATGTGGCATAATACAAATACTGTACTGAATATTAGGCTGAATATTATCTGTAATCAGCGGCCAGTATGCTAATGATGTTTTCTTTCACCGTTTGAGCATCAGTCAGTGGTGTCTTATAATCGAACTCAAGACATTTGAGTCGGCAGTCCATCGGTTACAATACTAAGCTGTTACCGCTCTCATAGTTTTTACTATAGCCATAACCAATGTTTACAACCATCCGTCACTAATCGATATATTCATAATTAAAAATCTAGTATTCAAATGTAATCATCAAATATTTTTTATATTCTATTGTATGTAAGTTTTTATGTCTTCATGTGCACGAACACTAATGCGTGTGAGTATATTTGTAACAATAGGACAAAGATTGCTTTGTGCTGTGTAGCAACGTTTAATACATACGTACAGACACACAAGCACATGCGTTGCAGTTAGATGTGCAATGTCTGGGAAACACTGTATTTTAGTGTGACTTCACTGTTCGTAATATCTTTTATGCCTCTTGAACTATGTGTTAAAATAAAGCGGGTGATTTATATTGGCCAGCAGTATTTTACTTTCAATTTCTTTAAAAAAAAGGCATAACATTTTTCTTTTGTATAGATACATTTTCTAGATTTTCTCTTGTATTTTGTTACGGTTTTAAGCTGTAGTTACTACATTACGTGTAGTTATTACTTTTATTAATGTTCCATATTACATACATAATTATATTTGCCATGTCTATATTTTTTCCATAGATCTCTATCAGCTATCTTTTCAGCGGTCACCAATGCATCTTCATATTTTCTAATATCAAAATTAATTGAAATACAAACATCCAAAGCAACATGTTCTACTAACGTTTTTACTATAAGTATATGCAAAAAAACATAACCCAACTGTGACTCTGGCCACTAAAATCAAGAGAGTACACTAAAAACTAATATTTACAATTAAAATCGTATTACGTTGAACATGCACTTGACCGAAATATACTCCGCGGTACAAAAATTAGTGTGTCAAAATATAGAGGTATTATAACAAGGTCAGCAAATTATAGTGGTTGGTTATTACTCCACTTTTGTTAACTTTAATCATCTTACGTAAAAGCGCTTCTCACACAGCGAGCGACTGCGGTAGCTGCCGACTTAGCACAAAATTACAAAATTGATTATTTTTATTTTTTTAAACCCATTGTCCCAAAATGGTTAGGCAAAGGTTTACTTATGTGCATCCACATTTCACCGGTTTGTTTTAGGTCTCACGTAAAAGGGTGCTTGCCTATTGCAATCAACCATGCACGAATCCAAACTCCGAGCTACTAGTGAGAATTTCTAATAACACATTTTCTTCGATCCTGGAAACCCTAGAAATCGAGCCCAAGATCCCTTGCTCCGCAGTTAAATAAATAATAATAAATCTTATATATAAAAATCTCCTGTTACGGTGTTTGCCGCTGAACTCTTCCGAAACGGCTAGACGGATTATTATGAAATTTTGTATGTCTATTTCGCAGGTCTGAGAATCGGTTGTAGGCTATTTTTACACCCCTAGGTATTAAGGATGTCACTCACCAAAAAAAAAATCTCTTTTTTTTAACATGATATTTTTTTAATGATGTGGCATCAAAATATACGTATAACCCTAAATTTTCACCCATCTACCAACCCCAACAATACTAAAATAACGTTTGCTGCGTCAGCTAGTATATTTATATTTATTTTCCACCACAAAACTAAAAACAAGTAGAGAAACTTATAACAAAAATATCATTTGACTTACAACCACTAGATGAGGTCGTTTTATTATTTTCTCAAGTCAACACAAGAAGTGGGTTTAGTATTAACTCGACCTTTATTGGTAAACAAAGGGTTTTCCCAGAGAAATTGCATCAGAGTTCAAGATAATATTTGTATTCAATTTTATGATACTATTCTGTTCGTCAACCCATTCAATGTACCACTGTTGAGCTAGGATCTCCACTGAAAAAGGCTTAAATAAATGGCCCCTACAATAGCCTAAAGCCAGTTTGAATTTTGAAATGTTTTATTATTCCTGATTTCATATTCTATGACTAAATATTTTAATTCCTTACTTTGATACTGCGCTAGTTTCATATAAACTGTTTTATGCAGAATTAGAAACTTATTTTAATGTTTTATACAAAGGTAATGTTTATTGTTATTATTTTTATGCTCATAACAAGCGATAATTAAATATTTTATTAGAAGGTCTTTTGTGAATGTTCTAATTTGAAGCGAAAACAGCTACCTATTTATAATTGGCTTGGAAGGTCATTCACACGCTCTAATTTACAGAATATTTCATGTTTTTGGTTAAATCTTTAAAATAACTAGACTTGCATGGGATACGAAGATATTCTAGTAAGTATTCCCACTTTATTATTTGATTTTCTGATAATTTATCTAATTAAATTAAAAAGGAACGGCCTATATTTGTTCAAAATACACATATTATGTTGTTTCGGCAAAGAACCATATTTAACCGATCGTCACTTATGTTAATAAATATCAATGTTTATAAATATACACATTCCGCAATAAGTGAATTCCTTTATATTTTTGTGAGAAATAAAATTCCTAATGTATATAAAATATCTCAAGTTCACATCTTACGTGATCGGTTGCAGTTCAACTTACAAAGGCAATTATAGTTTATATAAAATACAGTCTTTTTTTCAAGTTCACATTTACGATTCTGTTTTTTTAAATAGCTTGCAGTTTTTACGAATAAAAGTTTACTATACAACCAGGCAGGTGGTAGCTGAAGGTCGGCCTTTATGATTGTTTAGTTACACCTCAGAGTGCGGTTATTCATTTCCTCAATCGATCGATTATTTCCTCAACTAAATTTAAAAGGCCTATACTTTTGAAGGCCAGACTTGTAAAATGCGTTTTATTTTTTCAAGGAAATTGAACAAAGTATGCAACTGTGATTTTAAGTATTAATAAAATTGCTTTTATTAAAATTATATTTGGACTTGAGAATTCCTTTTAGTATCGTTGAGTTTGTGTGTGTTTTGTGTGCATTCTTAATATTTAATTAGTGATAATGAAAACAATGAAAATAACTATTAATTATTTAATTTTTTCATACTTTTTTACATTCATCTTAATCTAAAATGGTAACCTGCATATCACTAGGTACACGTACGCCCATACATACATGACATGTTTACATATTATAAATATACAAAATGATGTGTTTTCTTTTGCTGTGTCCCGGCCGCTATAAGTCGAGATTATAAATAGTTGTTCAATTATTTATCACTTGGCGGATGAAAACTTTATAATATTAAAGCTAGAATTATTCTAATGGCTGTAGTATGAGCCTCCCAGGCTGTAGCCGGAGTGTTCATATTGTTCATGGCCGTGCTCGTTGACGAGGACTGGGACCTTCACGGGTACGGGGTAAGGCCTCTCAACCTCAACAGGCACGGGCTTCTCTACATGGACGGGGTAAGGCCTGTCGACGGGGACCTTGACGGGGTAAGGCACGGGCTTCTCAACTGGGTAAGGCACGTGCTTGTACACGGGGTAAGGCTCTGGGACGGGCACCTTAACGGGCACGGGGTAAGGCCTGTCTACATTGACGGGGTAGGGCCTGTCGACGGGAACCTTGACGGGGTAGGGCACGGGCTTCTCGACGGGGACGGCTACTGGGTAGGGCTTCTCGACGGGGTAGGGGGCAGGTACGTGTACGGGGTAGGGCCTGTCAACGGGCACCTTAACGGGGACACCGACGTGTTTGATCACCGGGTAGGGTTGGGGAACATGGACCTTAACTTCAACCGGGTATGGCACGTGTTTCTCCACGGGGTAGGGTTGGGGCACTGGCACCTTGACGGGGTAGGGGATGTGCTTTTCAACGGGGTAGGGCTGAGGGACAAGGACCTTAACGGGGTAAGGCCTGTCGACGGGAACGTGGACGGGGTAAGGTACCTTCTTCTCAACCGGGTAAGGCGCGGGCACGTGGACTGGAACTTTGACGTACTCTTTCACGTGAACAGGCACGTGTTTGACGACCTCGTAGGGCTGTGGTACTGGCACTTTGACGGGGTAAGGCACGGGCCTCTCGACGGGGTACGGAACATGTTTCTCGACGGGCACGGCATAGGGGACACCTTTGACGAGAGTGATCGTTCTAGTGGTGTCTGAGTGTTGTCCTAGGTTGATGCCGTAGCCGTTATAGCCGTTGTAGCCGTTGTAGCCGTTGTCTTCAACAAGGTTGTATGCTCCGCCGAGTCCATGACCGCTGCCGATGTAGCCGACGTCCAGACCGTGGATGCCGTAACCATAGCCGAGGTTCAAGAGTCCGCGTTTGTCCAACTTCTTGTCCAATGGCTCCGCTTTCTTTTCTGTCGTCTTCTTCTCGCTGGCAGCTGCGGCTGCTACCAGCAGGAAAACTAAGCAGAACTGGAAAGAGCAAGAGAAATAATTTTAAGACTTGTATTTTAGTGAACATGATTGTCAGTTAATTGTAATAATCTCCGCGGTATAAGATATGCGATAATTTTAAATTTACCACGCTAAATATATAACGAGTGACTCTATGATCATCAGTGAAATTGATTTCTGTCGTATAATTTACTAGATAATTGAGTTATTCACTGTAATTATTGTGCGTATTGTATGAAACAATAATTTATTACCTAATTGCTATGTGCAATCAATTATGTGTGAAATGTAAAAAAACTAAGGAAAAAATATTCATACGAATTTCCTAGTTTGAAAATATGTAGAAAACTGTAATTGTAGACGATGCGGTGAAAATATACGCGTCTTTAATTGGTACCTACACGCCTTTATTAGACGATGCAGAATTAAAAAGATTACTTGAAATCACATGATTATATTGAATTCCAAACAAATAAAGTTCTGTTGAGATATAAACTAAACAAATTAAATATTCAAAATAAATTAACACTATAAAAATCTATAAACAGATCGAAAGAATACTAAAACTATTTCATAAAACAAAGGATAGCTGGAATTAAACTAAAATAATCTAAAAACCACATCCAATTACGGTAAGTGAAAATCAGATGATGGTAAAGAAACGCATCATTCGAAAACAAATTTCAATATTGCTTAAGAAATAAATGTAAACAAACAAACATAAACGAACACTTTAACTAATTATGCGACAGTTATAGTAGCTACACAAAAATATGTAACAAAACAATCAAATGACTTAATCCAATTTGCCAAAACCATGTAATTCATTCATAATTCATTACAATTGAACCAGAAGCATCGAAGCAAATCGTGTCAATACACTGTTGTATAACAGCAGTTAACGTATCGTTAATATTCACTACATTATTGCAAATAGTTTATCAAGGTTGTGCAATCATTTCTTGCAACCGAGTGACATGGAAATTATTATCATCAACTAGTATTATGAAATCGGTGTAGTTGATTTACAATGTCGGTTGGATTAAGGTTGCTGATATGGAAAAAAAATCTTTAAAAATCGACTTTGAAGCTATGTGTTAGTGACACTTTTGTCTTTGGCCCTATCTTTGAAAACAGCAAGATAATTGGGCAAGTAGCTTAGTCGAATTTTATCCATTTCAATACATTTAGGTATCTTCTAGTACTTCATAAAACAAACAACGTGCAAGCCACTCATTTACGTCAGTTTAAGCGCTTTCTAGTAAGGTACTTGTTACTCATCTGAATCTAAATGATTCTTTAGCATAAATTGTATAAGATCCTTGCCCACGCGCATGATTATGTCACGCATATTAATTTACAAATGTAATCCTATTCAATTTATTTCTCAATGTAAAACTTTCCAACTAGTGAATACAACATTAATCCGAGATTAGCAACTCTTAATCGTCCAATTAAGATTGTAGTTACTTCATAGAATTATATGTGGTAACTGTCACTCAGATTTGCAAAACAAACGTTCTAGTTTAAAAATACGTTATTCTCGACATTACTGGATTTCGATAACCTTCTGTTTAAGAAGTATATCATTGACCTTATTATAAGTTGATCAACATCTGCAAAGTCAGTTTTGTCAAAAACAGAAACTGAAGTATCAAAGAAAAGGACTTTAAAATGAAAATACGACAAACTAGCATCTTTGAACCATTAGAGACTGGGTATTAGCCACCTAAATTAATCATTTTAATAGTCTCTCGTAACAGCTACGCATTTCCCTTCCAAGTCTAACATTCTAATTCCAACTGTAGCTAAAAAACGATACAATCTATATCAAGTTGCGAAATATCCCTTTAAAAGTACATCTATTGCAATACTCATTTAAATAATATCACGATAGATACAAACGGCTGTTTAACCGCTCGATAACTGCTCTATAATCATCGGTCACAAATCGCTAAGTTATCGTGGTGCAAAGCGGCACGAATCGAAAATTGCTGCTTTAAGAATTTCCCAGCATTTTTGTTTGTTCTTTTGACGGCAATTTTGCAACTGTTGTTTCAAGAACTTTGACCTGACCTTGTGTTGTTTCAAAGTTTGAAGTAATTTGTACAGGATTACCTATCATTTTGAACTCTATGATATAATTTGAATTACTGCCTTCGCAATTGAGTATGTTTGCTGTATCGAGTATTTTACGGAACGCAGATCTATTTACTTACACATCTAGTGTTACAAAACCAGAGCGATTTGCAACAACATATCATTACAACGACATAATCTACAACGTGCCTCTCACGACCGCGTCATTGTACGTAACTGCGTGATTTAATCTCGGAATATTCAAAAAAGTATCACGGATTAATTCAACCGCAGTATAAGCGCATCCGCGTGACGTCATATGACAACATCACGTTACAAAGCTGTAAAACTGACCTGCTCAGCACGTGACTATAGTTATATGTATGTAAACGGGACATTTTATGAGTTGAGATTTCTTTTTTGTCGTTTAAGTAATAAGCGACACAGATTTAACAGATTAGTGCCATTTTTTCGACATTGCGTCTTAAAATAGCGATACTAGAACGGAATAATATAACCTTATTTGCATGATAAACCAGTCAAATGTTTAAATGCAACTATTGATATTATCAATGCAAAAATAATAGCTGAAAATTGGTTCGCAAACATTTACATTGTTTTGACAGTAAGGATGCTAATCAGTAAAGAAAACCGAACGAGGTCGGCGGTCGGGTTGCCTCGGCTAGTGCTTCGTGGGATAATGTTACCTCTATGGTGGTGTCGCAACTTAGGAAATAGGTCGCGGATACTTACCTAACTGCGACTTTAGCGATACGATAATTGTGAATTTCCGAAGTTCGCACAAGTTTTACTTCATTGTATGCGTAATTAGATTTTTCTTACATACATTACATGAGGTTAGTTTTACGGAGCTGTTGTCTATGATCTACAAAAGCGTGGGTAATTTTATCAATATCTTTTTATACTGAAAGATTCCAAAATCAAATAAAATATGACTACGAGCTGGATCTAAAGCAATAATACTAAGAATATTCATAAAAATGGTCAAAAATCGTGACCTTTTCGGATCACTAATACAGAAAATGTGCCAGTTTTACTTTTGTTACATAATTTCTGTATTACCAGTAGTAAACATTGACCCGAGTATTATGACATGGACGTATGCACATCTTGAACATCCATCACAGTTGCAAAATTAAGCCGTTGATAGCTAAACTACGTGTAACAAATGTACGGAGAAGAAAAATGCACCAGACCGCGAAGATGAGCGCTTTTTATGAGTCTGAATTATACATTATTGAACCACTTAATACTCGGAGAAGAAATAATGGCAAAAAAAGAAGAAAATATTGGTTTTTAAACTGATTTCTGGGGGACATAATGAGGATTCTTGAATTATTGTATTAATATTGTACTTTTATGTATATTATAAGTAAATAATTTCTGCGTTTGCGTGCAGTTTCGTCATTCGTATGTTTTACTAAATAGATTGAGTAGAACTGCATTTAGAACTAACTTAAACCTTTTATAGTAAACTGGGTTATACAGGAAACTAATGAATTTATGGCTTTTGAAGTACTGTTGCCGCTTGCTTTTGAATTTACTTATTCAATTACCTTTACTGAAACTGAACCTATTAATTTGTGAACCATTTTAAGTAAATAAAGCTTGGTTCAGGAAGTTATGACTAAGTTCGACTTTAGATTAAAGTTAATTTGACTTATTTGTTTTCTTCTGAAGTTTGCTGATTTGAATGTATTTAGTAACTTCGAAAAACAATTTATTATTATTAGTTATTATAACTTTTTATATTTTTTGTTATCATCAGTTAACTTATGCGTTTTATAACAAAAATTTGGCAATTTCTTTGTTTGTTTGCATATAATAGATAAGTATTTATTAAATATCCTTACTAAAGGCTTATGTTTATCTCTACATGGTTTGTTTTTTTATCTAATATTACCTCTGGCTTTATGCAATTTACGCATTAGCTGGGCGTTGCATTGACTTATGCCTTCCTGGGCTCTCTTCCTAGTAAAACTAGACTGAAACCTGTTAGTCTTGATGGAGAGAGAATTCTCTATTGTGACGTAATATACCGTATAGTACTCATCAGTTATAGGGTCTGTAATTTATAGAATTTAATATATTATGTTGACATTGTATAGTTTCATTACCCGGATGGTAAATGGTAATCGTTTTAGTTCTATAATTTGAATTTGAATTTTCTTTATAGAATGCTTAAAAGTGAAGATCATTTTATTCAAATTATTTTATCCTTTATATTATTATTTTATTTTTAGCATATCGTTAGATTCGTAATAATTTTTAATACTTATATTAACGATTAAAGCAAAATGTTGACTTCAAAAAAGTGTGTCACATCCCGTTTTTTCAACACAAAATTAATGTGTTTTTTTTGACGTAGAACCTGTTTCACCATTGTCCAAACGAAAATAAATTTGAACATTAATTGAATAACTTGTAGTAAATCACTATAATTAAGTTAGCAATGGTATAACAGGCCCTACAAATCACAATTTTCACTGAACTATGGGACACACTTGTATCACATTTTTGAAGTCATCACTTGCACAACACTGCACTTAACACACTCACCGTTGTTTTCATAATGCCTCTTCAACGGTGGTTGATGCCGGGAATCGAACTGGATACTGTGTCGAGTGTGTTGTGTGTTTTTATAGGTGGTTATTTGGCGATACTTTCGCCATCGCCCCCCTAGCGGGAATACGTTGTTTTTGTGCGAGAGTCCTTGTATTCGGCTGGCCGTTGTACACAAGACGGACGCGTCGCGCGTTCGGTACACAAGAAATAATAATTCACACAATTCCTTGCTCTGATAAACTCTGATTACTTTATTAACAAACAAAAAACAAAACAGTTTAAAATTTGATATTAATCGTTTCGTGTGTCATATGAAATATGGATTTAAGATATAAGATAATAAGATACGTGTATTTTCAAATTACTATGTATGTCTCGAAGTAAATATTAGTGTTTTAGATTTTGGTATTTAATACATCCTGTGAAAAAACTGCAGTTTCGTTCGTAACATCGGTTTAACTTAGTAAATATAACTTTACGTAGGTATATTAATAATAATTTAATTGATGTTTTATGGCTTTCGGTTGATTATATTGAATGTAAAGTATTTTATATCAATTTGGGAATAACTTGAAAATACTTTAATGACAATATTATTGACTTTAAAATATATCTATAGGTCTGTCTTATAATATATATTCGTTTCTTTTCAGTAGGTTTATTATACTTATATATAATATCTTCCTAAACCTTGGTTAGGAAATAGAATAGTCCAGTTAGTCTATTAGTATCCGAGTTTGATTCCCATGTCGTATTAAATATTATCTTGATTGTTTTGATTGCTTTATGAGTCATTCACGTTAGATAAATAAAATATATCCATTTATTAGACATTTTTGCACAGCGCCATCTAGTTTCGAGCTATGTTACAAGGCTTGTGATAAGTATACTAGATAGGCGATACGGAAAATAGTTATTATGTAAATATAAATACGTATCTAGTATTAAATTAAATATTAAATATTTACTCTATGATCCATTTATCCATGCTTGGTTCGTAATACCGCGATAAAATTTGACAAATTACTTTTATTTCAATGTCTAATAATCGCGTAAGTGTTTCTTACATTATATTTAAGTAGATCATATTAATAGGGTAGGTATAATTGAACTAGTGGCCGTGTTGAAAAAATATTTAAAAAGAATTGTGTTAATTTAAAGCCTCGTTAATGGCAAAGAAAATAAAGACAAAAGAGTCGATTGACAAACGGGACAGAAAAAGTTACTAAACTGTCTTTTCTATTCCTCTATAAACTGCTAAACCAAATTTGATAATTTATTTTGTGTGTTTGAGTGTATTCCCTTAGATAGATTAAACAAAGGTTGTGCTACACGTGGCTTGGTTTGTTAGTATAAATATATTATTGATATCGGAAACCTATTAATATTCTACTGAATCTAAATATATATAACTCAAAGGTGACTGACTGACTGACATAGTGATCTATCAACGCACAGTTCAAACCACTGGACGGATCGGGCTGAAATTTGGCATGCAGGTAGATGTTATGACGTAGGCATCCGTTAAGAAAGGATTTTGATTAATTCTACCCCCAACTGGATAAAATAGGGGATGAAAGTTTGTATGTAAACTATACCTAATTAATAATAACACTTCATAACGCGAGCGAAGGCGCGGGCAAATGCTAGTATGATATAGATACGAAGCCGTAATAGTCTAGTGGTGTGATCAGTGCTCTGTGAAGTCAAAGGTCTCAAGTTCGACTCGAGAAGTTTGACTATTGACCTAGTATCTTTGATAGGTTACGGCGTTCCGAAGCGTATTTATCACATGCTCAATTTGTGCCTCGATGGCGTGTGAAGTCTCCCAACTTATGTGAGCGTGATGGATGATAGCTTACTCTTTGGATAGGTCAATAGGTCAGGTAGGACAGTTAAAAAGAGAGTAATTATGTAGCAAAATCATTTATTGTGATAAAATCCGTTACAAATAGCTTTATTCGCTTGAGTGTAATCAGAAAAATATTTGATTCTTTATTTACAAATAATCGTTGAATAAACTAAAATAACATACATAACATACCATCACGCCTGTCGTCCCCAAAGGGTTAGGCTGAGGTGTACTAATATAGTACACCCACATTTCCGGTATGTTTTAGGTCCCATGGAATAGGGAGCGAACCTATTGCCATCAACCGGGCACGAATCCAAACTCCGAGCTGCTACTGAGAATTTCATAGAAAAACCCAATAACACTTTGTTTGACCTGGGAATCGAACCCAGGACCTCTTGCTCAGCAGTCGCACTGTACGACCACTCGACCAATGAGGCCGTTCTAATAAACCAAAATCTCATAATATAACCAAATCTTCGTTTGTATCCACAAGGCGAATATACAGAAGAGCATAGAAGTAGAACTACAGCTACCCGGTATGTTGTTAAATTCTATGGTACCTATAGGAATGTCTATAAAATTAATAACTAGAATTTTGAATTAGATAATGGAATTGGCTCGTATGTATTTCACATGTGAATATAAGGGAAAATACACATTCTAAGATACACAGTCATTAATGAAGTAATTAATACCTATTCCTGTTCTAAGCAGAGTTAGTTACATTCCTATTGTAAAAACAGTGACGTTCATAGTATTAATACACGGAATAAACATAAATTGTGTGCCCCCAGTCACCGTTTACATAAGGTACATAATTCGTTTGAGGGGGTTGGTATACGTATTTATAACGGAATACCTACTGATATCTTGGATCTACCGACTGACGTATTCAAAAGTAAAGTAAAAAATTGCCTTATTAAGAAGGCTTATTATAATTTGAGTGACTATTTTAGTGATAACAGTAGATGGTCGCCGGATTAGTCCAAGATAGCAGTCTACTTTGTAAAATGTAATTGTTGAGATGTGTAAGTGTGAGCGGGCACATACAGAGAAATGGAGGCCAAGAGTGTGTTAACATTATCATCGGTTGTTCTGTATTTCTATATCAGTAGTTTTTATATCTCGGCTTGGTAAAATGGATTGGTATATGCTAGCTCACATAACCATAGGTAATGATTGCACTCTATATTGTATACTGATTATAGTATTGTATAGAATCACTTATTAAATAAACAGACAGAAATGTGTGCTGGGGAGTTTGTTGCGCCGCTTCTTCTTCCCAGCAAAAACACTAGGAAGCGGTGAAGGGCGGGCGTTTTTGGGGGCTGTCTTTATTGTCGACGTTCAAAAAGAGCCATTTAAATTTGGCCTACTTTGAATAAATGATATTTTGACTTTGACTTTAGTGTCAGATATATGATTACAACCTAGATAACTATACAAATAATTATGTTTACATAATTGTACACAAATGGATAATACTGTTAAACCACGACCTGCGCCCGCAAAATGTTTATACAGTATTATTTGTGATGTAAGAAAAGGATGGAGCTTTACAAATTGAATAGCGCCATCCCTCTCTGTTAATCTAAATAAAGCTGATTTAACACGGTGTAGTATGGCCTTTGATTGTAGCGGTGACCTATTGGAAACTACCTTGACTGCCACTGGTATCCTAAGTTCAATCAAGTCGGTCAATTCTGATCTAATCCGATTTAGTAATTATTATTGTGAGTAATATATATTTAAACTAAATTGAATTAATCGAACTAGGTTGTGGTGCATGCTTTCGTGATCCCATAGCCCCGGCAATAGGACTGGTTGATAGGCTGGGTGCAGTTGTTTTAGTCGGTAAACGCCCACGTGGAGTCCGCCGCACCCACGTAAAAGATTTTTCCGTCACCTTAAAGGAAAAATAACGGAGGTAGGGCATAGCGAGATTCCTCGCTTAAATTGAGCTGCCTGACTGGGGAAGTACCTCCGCCTTACAGAAGACCGCAGTGAATCAACAATAGTTGTCTTTCTGCGAGTGAGTAAGGTTACCAGAGCTCGTTGGGGAGTGACTATTCTGACAGCATGGGCATTCCATTTGCTGTCAGTTTAGTAATTCCCTATTTTAAGAAACCAAAACGGTTTCTGCAGGGGTGTGCAACGCCCCTGCAAGCTTTCAGGTGTTGCAAATATCCATGGGCGGCGGTGATCACTTACCATCAGGTGAGCCGCCTGCTCGTTTGCCCCCTTATAGCAATAAAAAAGAATCTCTTCGTACGAAGTCACAGGCAAAAGCATGTTTTGCCACAAAAACATTATCGTTTACTGTGCATTGAATAAGAAAGCTGAATACCTACCTACGAAGCTACCTGTGCACATATTCCCATTGACTTATGACCTACTGCAGCCGTACTGTGTGAACGCGCATAGTTTTCTACTAAACCCCACACGACTCAAGGTGTTAACTCCCATGTTTATTTCCAGAACTGACAGAATAATTATGTCTATTCACTGGCGTAGCTATTGAAGGGCTAGAAGGGACAATGCCCCTAGGCCCCCATGAGTGGGAGACCCCCAAAACCTGTTTAACATTCCTCTTATATAATTTTGCCCTCGAAAAATTCTCCTACCTTCGGTTTTTTTTAATTATGGAAATTGAGCGAGTTTGTCACCTGATGGTAAGTAACGATGCAACCGAAGATGTAGCACATAAGCTCATACAATGTCTATACACTCTCGCCTTAAAGATCCCTAAGATATATGACTGAAAAACCCAATAACACTTTGCTCGACGTGGGTATCGAACCCAGGACCTCTTGTTCGGCAGTCGCACTGTACGACCACTAGACCAACGTAACAGTTGGTCTATAAAATTCTATGTTGCGATTAGGAGTGTGCAATAGTACCCTACTTTTGGTATAAGCTTGCTATTTGTTTGGCCATTAAAAATTGATCCATAGAGAAAACTTTTTGAATTGAATATATTGGCGCAATAAAAACTTACAGATATTGTGGACATTTTTGAAGACTGCATCCAAGGTCACAGGTCTTAGATCTACAGTCCCGTGGACCCAATAGCTTGCCCGTAACCTTGGATACTCAAGGATCCAAAAGGCAAGGATTAAATAATATCGATATTCCGTAACTATTCGCGAATTCCTCCTTCCTTCCTTTCTAGCAGAATTCTTTTTTTTTGTATAGACTTTTTATCCTAGTCCGTCGTAAATTAATGTTTATCATGTGGAAACTGTTTTGGATTGTGTATTAATAAGGTTGTAAACTTCTTTGTCATATTATAATCTGTTGGTTTCCCAAATAAAAAAAAATAAAAAATATTACGAACGATTACATCAATCGGTAAACAATATTTTTTTGCTCGTATTAATTAGGTGACCGTACCTACTCTAATTAGCACGTAATTACGAGCCTGTATGGCTGTTGCTTGAACACAATAAAAAAAAATATAATAACTTATAAAATACCGTACAATAATTACACATAAAAAGTATTATAACATTTAATCGAGTACTTAACATTGAAACGGTATCGAGACATTACTCGCTAAAATTGAAATAATAATTGTCTCATTTTTCTAGTGGTAAGTAAGTGCGATCGAAGAGCTGTGGTAGCCTAGCGGTGTGACCAGTGGACTGAGATGTCAGAGGTCTCGAGTTCGAACCCAAGGAACGCACCACTGACTTTTCGGAAATTATGTGCGTATCTATCATATGCTCAAACGGTAAAGGAAAACATCGTGAGGAAAACCTGCATGCTTGAGAGAATTCTCGATGGCATGTGAAGTCTGCCAACCCGCAGTAGACTAGCGTGGTGGACTATAGCCTAATCCCTCTCAATTGAGAGGAGACCCGTGCCCAGCAGTGGGACATGAATGGGTTGATGATGAAGTAAGTGCGATTGTTGTGGAAGAGGTCTTGGGGTTTGATTCCCAGGTCGAAACAAATGTTAAAGGGTTTTTCAATGAACTTCTTAGTAACAGCGGATTTGTGATTCATTTTTCTTTTTAACATATATAGGAAAGCGTTTGATCACAATCTTAGATGATAGTAAGTAACGATGTCGTCTAAGATGAAGCATGCTTACATAGAAGATACCTATTCACTCATCCTGAAGACCCAGACCCAGTGTCGGGTATTTTTAATTCCCTACAACATGGTTGAGTAGACAGACGCCGATACACACGTCATGCTCGTAAACGGGTGCTATCAGTTGGGACTGGTCGACTCATACATGTTATGGCAACCTAAATTGGTTTTAGTTATTTCCTTTCTGCATAAATCATACGTTTCACATCGAACTGCACCAGTCTCATATTGATATTACATACATAAACCATTGTAAAACAAAACCAACAATTTCGTAATTTTTTATTTAATTTAAAAAGAGTATCTATGGAGTTTCTTGCCGGTTCTTCTACATAAGACCTACCTTTTGGAACCGTGCAACTAAATTCAATTTGATTCGACAATTCAAAAGCACCTGTATTGGTCTCATTGAAATAAATGATTTGATTTGTTTTGATTAGACTACAGCCTCAGGCAGCTGATTCCAATAGGCTTGATGGCAATAGGCTCGCCCTCTATTACATAGGACCTAAATACATTCCGTCAAAATATGGGTGTAGGGACCTACATACCCCTACACAAGTTAATCGCCACACATGCGGAAGCGAAATCGATTTGTATAAAATCGATTATTGTAGGCTGTCGGATTTGAGTCATACCGGAATAAAAATGGTGTTGTTTTCTTTAAGGATATTTGCTAATAACATTTTACAGACAGGATGTTATTTCTAAAATAAATCACAGCATACTGATGTGCGTGCAATTTGATCAAATTATGTTATTAAACAGTCATGTTATTTCTTGTATTGCTATATTTATATACCTGTACGTTATTTAGGTTAAAGTATTGTTGAATATGATGTATGAGGTTATTTCGATTATATACTATGGTAATTATGTAGTTTCTAAAACTTACAGCTACTTAGCTAAAGTCTTGATAAAATTTGAATACTTTATTTGAATACTAGATTTTTCAATGGCCAGCTTAGAAATAAAACAACTTTTTACGGATTTTATCGCGGTATATTGATATTATTTTAACCCGACGTTTCGGATCCTTTACAGCATCCATGGTCACGGGCCGACTGAGGTGTTGGTCGTCTTGAAGTTACAATTACTAACAGCTACCTTACATTTTCAATTATTATTGACAATCCGATTTACACAGAACGAGCTCACCGTGTCCTTCGGTCGTGCTTTTTTGTTCTTGGATTACCAGCTTAGTGATTGCACTGCACTTGCCTAGGTCAGTCTTTAGATGGGTGGCTGGTCTTAACATGTCAAGACCCTCCAGGATTAAGTTAGGCCGTCTGCAGACATGTATACAGTTCATGGCCAAAAATAATCTGAAATGTCAAAGCCCTGAAAGCTTTATATTTAAAACTAGCTTTTAATTTTTTACCGACCCCCTTTTCTTCCTTTTAAGGGGAAGATTTACGGGATAAGAAGTCCTCCTATGTCCGTCCCCGGGACTCAAACTATCTCTATACCAAATTTCATCTAAATCAGTTAAGTGGTTTAAGCGTGAAGAGGTAACAGACAGACAGATGGACACATTTTCGCATATATTAGTAGGGATATCGTTATAGTCCAATAATTGAGCAGGGGAAGTCTGATAGCAGTCGCTTTGTGTAAAATACTTATATTCAGTCAACAAAATTAAATTAAATAAAACAAAAATATTATCATTTTCATCATTTTCAACCCATTATTGTCCTCTGATGGGCACGGGCCTCCTCTTTGAGAGGAATTAGGCTATAGGCCACTACCCTAGCCTACTGCGGGTTGGCAGACTTCACATGCCACCGAGAAGATCCTCTCCAGCATGCAGGTTTTATCATTATGTTTTCCTTCACCGGTTGAGCATGTGATAAACACGCACATAACTTCCCAAAAATCAGTGGTGGGTTTGAATTCAAGACCTTTGACATCTCAGTCCACTGGTCACACCACTAGGCTACCACAGCTCACACAAACACAAATACGTAAAAACAAACTTTATGTCTACTATTACTATTGTAAAAAAGCTTTAAAATTAACGGGAGAATTCTTTTTTTCGGTTTTCGTGCCATTATGAAGATTCTCATTAACATTTTAACCTTAAAAACAATTACCCAAAACAATGTTGATTATTATAAACAAATGCTTATAAGGAAAACCGCTTCCAACTCAACGTAATTAGCTACAAAACTTGACCCAGAATCGAATCGTGGTCATTTTGTTACATTTTTTGACCTTACAACACTATCAATGTTTCCAGTCACTTCCCTTTACACATAAATGCTGTTATAAGTGTTAAAACTAAATTGGAATTGAGAACGGCCCTTACTGATTCATAAAACTATTTATTTTTCAATTAGATACGTGCTTATATTTAGTTTTGTTAAAGATAATTTGGCAGCATAATAACAGTTGTGGAGGCTTGAAGGTTTATGAAAATAATTTAAAATTTGTTATTGCATCTCAAGCTCTAATTAATCGTTAAAACTTATTCGAAAATTCTTATAAATGTAGTAATTATAACATCAAAACAACCAACATCTCAATCTGCTCGTCACCAAGGATGCTGTATATACTTGGAAACATCGGGATTAAATGATATTAATATCCTAAATATAAAATCCGCAAAAAATACTTTTATAATTTCAAATACCTATAAACTTTAAATAACAGTAATTGGACAGTAGAATAAATTCAGTAACACTCTAACTAAAAATAAATTGTTTGCTAATTCTAAATACGTATTTAGTTTTAGTTCGTTCCGCTCTTGTTGGCTGGATAAAAGTCCAGTCTATTTACATGCTATATACATAGCCCACAAGTACATAAGCACCTATAATTATACTTTATATTGGAAAGGTTTAAGCCGATCAAGCGTGCAGAACAATCTTATTGTAGGCTAGGAGACACGGTAAAATATTTTTAGTCATTCTATTTTAATATTTTTTTTCTTGCAATTCTTTCAATCATAAAAGAAATCAAACATTCAATTATAAATATTTTTATTTGTTGTAATATAATAATAATAATATTTTTTTTATTTCGAGTGACTTATCATTCATATCACTCATAAAAATTGTTAGTAAGACTTACACCTAAAATAATTCAACATTCTACTAACCAGTCCTATGTAAATATTTATAAAGATCACTAAATCTTCTAAATAAAATAATGTTGTCAATTTATATCTTTAGACACTTAAATGTTTAAAAAGATGACATATAAGGAAAAAAATATCAATAACGAAATTATAGCTATACTTCAATTAAATAACAATATATTCAAAGGAATCGTCTTTATATGAAATAATCACTGACTTTTTGACCTATAAAACAGCTACTTTATATTAATTTCTTAAGTGGAAAATATTCATCTAAATAAAGGGTAATAATATGCATAGTAAATATAATAGTATGTCAACAACTTTAATTCAAAATCCAGCAGTTATATGATGAGCGTCAAGGTAATAAATAAAGATTATTTGGATTGCATTTCCTATTAAATTATATTAGTTTTCAAAGTTTAACTGTATCATAAATTACAGTACCAATTTTGAACTTCGAGATAATTAACATAACTGGAAAATAATGAACTTAAAACATCAATAAACTTATGTAAATTTTTGTAATAATGTACACAAAATCGGATCGTATTTAGTAAATGTCAAGATGGAAGCGTGATAAGAAACATGATACGAACATTAAAAGCAATAACAATTATTGATTTAAATGTATTCATATTTTTTTATGAGTTGTTGATTGAAAAAATAATTGAATTGTTTTATGAGCAAAAACTAAAATAAATTTAAATTGTTTCACACAGAAGTCGTATTTGTGGTGATTTAAAATTTATATCTTAATGTAAATGCTGATATAAATAATATAGTTATGCTTCAATTTGTTTAAAAAATATATGAGATAAGCAGTCGGATATCTATGCGTCTTTGTATACAATATAAATATACAACGGTAAAATCCGTAAAAATAGGTATATATATTTTAATGCTTTTGAAGAATATTTTCTTATTTATTTATTTATACTTCAAGAACATAAATATTCCTTTCTTATATCTTTTACTTATTTCTATTGAATGGTCCCACAGAAATAAAAAAACATACATTATTACGTAAATAAGGACTACAGCTCCTAGTCTACTCTGTGACCGGTTCCGGTCACCAGCGACCTTGAACTCGAACGAATATACCCTAAAACTGGCACGTTGAACGGACAATAATATAAAGACAACTTGCATTCTTTGTTCATGCGATTGATGCTCTTTTGTCAACGGTGTTAAGGTCCCATTTTCTATTTTGAATGTTAATACTATTGATGATTAGACTGATAAAGAAGTAGGTCTACACGTTATCGGTCTCGTAAGTACTGCTTATGAGTTTAGCGTCTTCGGACCTTACCACTTGGGACCTTACCTTAATTACCTTATACTTGAAAATTGGCCGTCTAAGCAAAGTATCTGGTAGGCAGGCGTTCTTAGTACATACTAACACTACTCAATCATCCACATTTGCTTCTTCAGAAAATATGTGACGTCTGGCTGCTGTGATCTTGGACCATACATGTTATACAATAAAGTTTACTTCTACTTAAATTCTGTTCACAATTATCATATATCAGGGCTATACATATGATCTGACAGTATCAGTGTTACAGTCTGTCTAAGGTTTTAGTTGATATTCGCCCAATATCTACAAGGTTGGGTTCGAGGCGTGAAATATGTGTACTTGTCTAGATAAATCAAAATACAGCATTTAATTTAGATATAAGATACCTAATTATTACCGACTTTATTAATCTAGAGGTCAATAAATTCCAATTTAAAACACTTGATTATTTTTTTGTAGCAAGTTTATCTTAATAAGTGTAATAGGTACCTACTTATTCCTTTCTCTCTAAAAGTCATTGAAATTATATTATAATATACTATAAAGCTTCCTCATACAAGGAATTTCTCCTGCTTTTCGGTTAAAAACTTAAAAAACCAAAAATGCTTAATGTTTTTACACTATGTGAGAATCGAATTCACGACTCGTCACACAGATTTCGATCGCTCAGCCATTGCACTAACTTACTCGTCCCAAATTCTGACTATTTAATAGAATATAACTATTATATTAACTACTAGCTGTTACCCGCGACTTCGTCCGCGTAAAATTTAACGAAAAATTTAATGTTCATATTCATGCATTGGTTAGGTCCCGCGTTTTTAAGTCATACGGAACTTTAATTCGTTTCTTGTTCTTAAATTAAAGTAGCCTATATATAACGATGGTGAAAGTCCTTACAAAATCGGTCCAGCTGTTGTAGCAATTAGAAGGAACGAAGAGAGAGACAGACAAACATTTTAGAAATTATTTTTTTGTGTATTTACCGTATCTATACTTTTATATATGAAATTACAAACAGAAATTCCAATTTTAAGGAGTATAAAATATTTGCATTGCATCAAGCTTTTATGTGAGTTCAACCTCTTTTGAATAAAATCGGATTGAGTTTTGAAGCATGTGTCAAAATAAAAAGTAATTTAAATCAAAAGCACTAAGGAGTATTGATATCACCTCCAACATAATTCTCTATCTCTTTTTAATCCCGTCAGGGATTGAATTTCGATAAAATACGAAATACGTCTTCCATCAATTCTGTTAAAGAATGTTTATGCAAAATTTGAAGTAGATTGGACCAAGGAATCACGTTGTCTCGTACAAACTTGGTCCCCCTATCCCCCCCCCTATGGGCAAAATTTAGGAAAATCCTTTCTTATCGGATACCTACGTCATACAAAGACTACACTCGCCAAGTTTCATTGAAAATCAAAGAAATTTCATATTAACTTTGCACCCCCATTTTACCCCTTTAAAGGATGATTTTAGAAAAATATTTTACACGCGTTTCATAACTTTTAATGAAAAACCTTCAAACTGAATTTCAATTGAATAACTTCAAAAACAGCAAAGTTACATACTAACCTTACACCCCCGTTTTACCCTCTTAGGGGGTGAATTTTCCAAATTACCTTTCTTAGTGCTCCCCTACGATAAAAAAGGAATCCCTGTGCAAAATTTCAAGATTCTAACCCTTATAGTTTAGGCCCTTGGACCAAGGAATCACGTTGTCTCGTACAAACTTGGTCCCCCTATCCCCCCCCCTTATGGGCAAAATTTCGGAAAATCCTTTCTTATCGGATGCCTACGTCATACAAAGACTACACCCGCCAAGTTTCATTGAAAATCAAAGAAATTTCATATTAACTTTGCAACCCCATTTTACCCCTTTAAAGGATGATTTTTGAAAAAACATTTTACACGTGTTTCATTACTTTCCATGAAAAACCTTCAAACTGAATTTCAATTGAATAACTTCAAAAACAGCAAAGTTACATACTAACTTTAAACCCCCGTTTTACCCCCTTAGGGGGTGAATCTTCAAAATTCCTTTCTTAGTGCTCCCCTACGTTATAAAAGGAATCCCTGTGCAAAATTTCAAGTTTCTAACCCTTATAGTTTAGGCTCTGCGTGGATATGTCAGTCAGTCAGTCATTCAGTCAGCTTCTCCTTTTATATATATAGATACTAGGTACTAAAATTGTGTCTATCCTTGTAGGTATATTTACTACGCAGGTAAGTGAGTACATTTTACAGACAAACTTGATAATATCTAACCGCGATAAGCGTTTATATAAATAAATCTATGAGTCAGACTAAGCTGTGGGCATTTTAAATCGGATCTTACTCAACATCCAGGTTGAGAATGAGGTTAAGACTTCAAACAAATTTCAACCTAATATGTATTTCCCGCAAAATTAATAGTTATCACTTCCTGTCGATTGGTTGTAACCTTTACGATTAGGTTCAGTTTGGTGTGAACCAAAGATTAGAAAGGTTGCATTCAAGTTCAAGATTTAATCGTTAACCTTGTTATTTGCTCGTAGATAATATTGGTAGGTTCACAATATTATAGTTAACAAACTGACCCAGCAAACGTTGTTTTGCCACATTATAAGGGTTGGTGGACTACCCCTAACTTTTAGGGGGATGAAAAATAGATGTTGGCCGATTCTCATAGATACCGGATAAGCACAAAAAATTTCATCAAAATCGGTCAAGCCGTTTCGGAGGAGTATGGCAACGAAAACTGTGACACGAGAATTTTATATATTAGATTTATTTTTTAAACAATGACGAGATGAATGTATATGGACAAAGCAACACATAAACTAAGGCTCTGGCGTTTCGATAACATGTGAAACGGTGAAGGCAATAATTGTATGGGAACCAGCGTGTCTAAAGAGGGATTTTGTCAATAGTTATATTTTGCCAACCCTCACTAGGCCAATGTAGTGGAAAGCGTATCCTCTCTCAATCTGTGATAGAGTTATGAAGTTTCTTGCCGGATTCTTCTCCATAAGATCAACTTCTTGAAGCAACTATTCTGACAGCATGGGATCTCCGTTTGCTGTCAGTTTAGTAACTCCTTTTTTTATTTTAAGAAACCTAAAAGGTTTCTACAATGTCGGCGACGCGCGAGCGACACCTCTGGTGTTGCAAACGTCTATAGGGTTCGGTAACCGCTTGTCAGCAAGCGGGCCGTAAGTTTTTTGCCATAATTATGGTATATAAAATAAAGCGTGCAACTAAAATCTTAACGTTTCATAATTGCTTGAAAAAAACTAATATTATAAACGCATAAATGAACGTATGAATGTGGACGAGGCAAAAGTGGTATGCAGGGACCGTAGCGCGTGGCATTCTGTAGTTTCTGCCTACCCCCATGGGAAAAAGGCGCGAGTGTATGTATATGTATATATGTATGTATTATAAACGCGAAAGTTTGTAAGTACGGATGTATGTATGGATGGATGTTTGTTACTCTTTCACGCAAAAACCGCTTAACAGATTTGAATGAAATTTAACATACGTATAGTTTATTACCTGGATTAATACATAGGCTACTTTTTATATATATACCATGCGGGTACAGTCGCGGGAGGCAGCTAGTTTGAAATAAAACTATAATGACTATCATAAAACTATTTTGAAAGAGAGAAGGGATATACTTATCCTTACCCCTCTCAAAATAACATATACAATAATTTATACATATATACAACAATATACAATAAATTCCAGTAAAAACCAGTGTCAACTATTAACACACAATAAAGAAACAAAGATTTATTCAAATGAACGTAAAAACAATTATAATCTGTGCACTATCTGTCAGATAGCTGTCAAAAACTGGGTCATGCATGTTCTCGTGAACAATTAAACTGGAAGCCTTGACTGGTATAACAAAAGGTAATCATTTCAGAGGATAGAATACGTAAAAGACATTAAATGACGTCATAAACCATGTGTAAGTATGTATTTTCCACAGTCAAAGTCAAAATGTTTTATTTCAATTAAACTCATAATACATTTATTTTAAAATAGTAAAAAAATACATATATAAAATATATATTCTGGACATTATGACACAGCACCATCTAGTTTCGAGCTAAGCAACGAGGCTTGTGTTACGGATACTAGATAGATAGATAGATAGAATATCCTTTATTGTACATACACCAAAAATACAACAATATAGAATATACAGAAAGTATGAAGTACAATTGGCGGTCTTATCGCTAATAGCAATCTCTTCCAGACAACCATTGGATGGACAAGAGTTGAGAGAAGGGGAAAACGAGTAGTTGGCGTACATAATAAATATAATTATGTTCTAACATACACTAGATATAATACACATAAATATATTCTACACTATACCATTATATACCTTCATAAAATATATACATACATATTATACATAGATACATCCATGACTCGGATACAAACGTTCATGCTCATCACACATATTATATACATTTGTTCCTACCGGGATTCGAACCCGGGACTCATAAAAAATATGTCACAACATAACATCAACATAATGTCAAAATATAACATAAATAAAGTCAAATAATAATAAAAAATCTATAGGTAAGTATACATTTCTTACTCCTCCGATTTAATTTCATGATTAATTTCGTTGCGGGTTCCAAGACAGTTAATATAATTCCCCTGGGACACGTCGAGCTTCATTGTCTAGACGATATTTTGGATGGTTACTATTGTTGATCCTGGCTTACAGGAGTTGCAGTAGTAGGGACTTAGGGTGGTGGGCACGTCCCATTTTAAAGGTAAGTATACATACCTATACAATTAATGTCAAAATATAAAATAATGTGAAAAAAATAAAATAAAAATTAACACCAACGTCACAATGTAAAAAAAAAATGTCCAAATAATAATAAAAATATCTTACATGACTTGTAAAAGTGTTTAAAGATCTATTTACAGAAATAAACAATCATTACAATCATTACATAGCACAGAAGGCAATGTTAACTACCGCTGGACTAATTGGGTCAAAGATTTCTATATGGGTCGTTAATTGCTAATTAAATTACATTTAAAACTAATCTAACATTTACAGCGTTTGCAATTGGTTGCTCTAATATGTCATAATTTTAATCCATGGAATATTGTTTTGGAGGGATCCTATTTTCGTCTATGGCCAGTTTTGTACTTGGAATGTGGGTGGTTACATTGTTGCGTCGCGTCGCGTCTTTTTAGAACAGTTACAACTTAAAAACTATTCTAAAAATGTGAACTTGGTGATAAATAATTCATTATAATAAACAGCTTATAGACTTGTGCTCGTTTTTAGTTTAAGATGTCCTCTGCACCCACTTTGATTATCTTATAATATTTACATTAGGTACGGGACCCTCGGTGGGCGAGTCCGACTCGCACTTGCCCGGTTTTTTTTCTACTCAGCGATAATTAAGCCACATAATGTCATAAATACTAATATGACCGTTAAGTTATAGGTCTAGAGTTTAAACCCTGGCACGTACCTCCAACTTTTTTAATTTATATCGATATTAATAATAATTAATTCTCATTTACATTAAGTAATTGATAATTAATTAATTATTATGGTGCAGTGAAATATCGTGAGGTAACCCGATTAGCGGTTACATTTATCTGAGGCAAATGATGTAACTTCTAATAAATACTAAAGGCATAAAGTTTCAATTCACGTGCACTTATGTAAATGCTTTACTTATAATATTAATTGTAAAATATGCTAGAGGATGTACGTTTCCACAATAATAATGTCACTTTAGATGTTGGTCAAGTAATATTCTGTAATAGGAAAACATAAATATACATGTTATGTAGGTAAGTATAACAAATTATGAGCTAAAAAACTAGTTCCACGATAAATTAGGTGATTCAATCAACTCGTTTGTGCATGCCTCATAGTTTAATTAGTCATAATTAAATACTAAATCAATGATGTATCCTAAAAAACTTAACGCTAATTTAGCCTATACGGCTAAAGATTTGGATGATTAGTAATGTTTCCAGTTGTAGCTGAGTTTTAAGCTTCTGATAGCCTAGTGGACTGTAATGTCTAAGATCTTGAGGTCAGTCCGAAGGCACGACTGAATTTTCAATATTATGCGCATATTGAGCTGTGGTAGCCTAGCGGTGTGACTGAGATGTCAGAAGTCTCGAGATCAAACCCAAAGCATGCGCCACTGACTTTTCAGAAGTTATGTGCGTTTTTATCACATGCTCAAACGGTGAAGGAAATCATCTTGAGGAAACCTGCATGCTTAAGAGAATTCTCGATGGCATGTGAAGTCTGCCAACCCGCAGTAGGCTAGCGTGGTGGACGATAGCCTAATCCCTCTCAATTGAGAGGAGACCCGTGCCCAGCAGTGAGACATTAATGGGTTGATGATGACATGTGCATATTTTATCACTTACTCAAACGGTGTAGGAAAACATCGTGAGGAAACCAGTATGTAGGTTCTCCTCGATGGCACCTAGTGGTCGAGCTAGCGTGGTGGATTATGGACCACGATGAAGTATAAGGAGAAAACGATGTCTTGGAGCAAATGGGAGAAAACCCGAACACAGTGATACGATTATAGGGTTGATGTTGTTAAGCTTCGGCGTTGCGGGTCGCTGGTTCTATCCTCCACATTGAACAATAATTTTATTATAATAATAATAATTTATTGTTCTCTTCCACAAAGTTATCTTAATACTAGTACTACATAATTACAGTTTATTAGTAGTTATATCCTTTGTGGGAGACTGCTATCTGAACTAGGTTACCCTGTCATACAGATTACCTATAAATAGGCATGTGTGATGACCTATTTGTAGTTATTCCGATAGCTACCTACAAGTACTACTAGACGACTACTACATAGGTATTTGTTTGAAAGAGAATCTATAGAATTTCTTGCCGGCTCTCCTCCAGACCTACTTTATGAAACCGTGCAACTAGATAGATAGATTGTTTATTTCTGTAAATAGATCTTTTAAAGACACTTTTACAAGTCATGTGTAACATTATTTTATGAACTAAATGGTATGAGTATTTCCTAACTGACGACCTCTGAGAAGAAATGCCGAAACAAACTCAGATAATCATGGTCTCTTAAAGTCCAAACATTTTTGTTTATAGTATGTGAGCCTGACGATGTAGGTCAAAGTCAGAGATGGCCTTTTGAAGAAAGCACCAGTACAGCTTTGAGTTGACCTGTCCATACTGACAGCACGCATACGTCAGCCATCGTGTAGCTCAACGATTATTGAGGGAGCTCAATGACCTGACGCACGTCAATGCAAGATCAGTGGGACATTTGTGTAGGCCAATTTAAAATCTCAAAGCCTTTTGAATTGTCAAAACTAGTTTAGACTTGTGAAGTTGTGATACTGTGATTCTTATTGAAATAAGATATATGACTTGGACGTGGCATTCATAATTATGAAAGATCTCAGGTGTAATATAATAATACCGAAAATTGCCAGATCAATCAGTTTTGCAACAAAAGTAATCCATATGAGAAAATCTGCAATTTGCGAGCAACAAAAGAAATTGGTGCTATTGTTTTTGTATCACCTTTGAGATGTGGGCCAGTGTGTTCCCAGACTTATATACTATATGAAAAATTCTTATTTAACAATTGATTTGAAATCATATATCATACAACATAACACTAAGCGATTCATTCAATGACTTCACCTTACTCTTTGACTTACGTAAATACTAACAATAGAGAAGAAAAATTGATTCACAGAAATTTAATTCTTAAAGTAGCTGTACGCATCCCCTCTTTTTCATCCCTTTGTAATAGGTATCTAAAAATCCGCTTATGCCGCTTCTGTCCAATTACCGGTCGCCAATATTGTAGCATGTTGAGGTCTTAACCTAGTTATTAGTTGAAATAAAACTACTTCTTACGGATTTTATCGCGGTATATTGATATTATTTTAACCCGACGTTTTGGATCCTTTACGGTATCCATGGTCACGGGCCAACTTCGAACCATGGATGCTGTAAAGGGGGAGGACGAATATAGGCTGATGATGATGATGATGATTATCAACAATATTATTTTCATAAAGACCTTGTTTAGTCTAGATATAATATAGTTTACATAATAGATACCTATATGTATATGTAATTCTCCCACGTCCTTCAATACGAAATATATATTGTTTCGCAATGATTTATAGATATTTAATGATCTCAGTGTATCGAATGATCATCATCTATCATGTTACAAACGAAATCGAGAGCTTTTCGAAATACTAGTAATTATATTTTCAAGGTTAGTTATTAAACGATTAATAAATTAAATATATCGTTGTGCTTTTTATGCTGCCCTGGTTGAACAGCGCTGCTGTGGCTTTTGATCCGGATTTTGCAAGGGAATGGGGGTTCGATGCCTGCTCGTAACAAATGTTTTCATGATCCACGGGTGATTGATTAGACCCGGGTGGTTGGTCTAGGTGTTTTTATATGAGGTGTCAGTTTATAACTACCTACATCTACGACACAAAAGAAAATCTTACTCTAAGGCGGTTTTTAAGAAAAACATTATTAGACTAACTTTGAACTCTAAAGTGAGAAATAATAAGGTTCCTACAGGGTTGGCAACGCGCTAACGACACGTCTGGTGTTGCAAACGTGGCCTATGGACGTTCGCAACACCAGATAACTGGTTACTATCAGGTGGGCCTTAAGATTGTATGATATCCTCGAAGAATTAAAAAAACAGATTATGGATTTCGTCGCAATATAGTCATATGTCATATTATGCACTAATTGTAATACTAAACCTATATTCTAATTTTATGTCTTTATTGTTACAGGTAATACGAGCTAGAAGTACCTAGTGCTAGAAGCTGGGTAACTATTTTTTTTTCTTTCAAATTCAATTTTAAAACTATTTTTATACACATAATTAACGTCGTCGAGCGCACTAGTGTAGTCTCATTTGACAATTAAATTTATTAGCTACAAGCTGCAGAATATTTGGTGATACTGGTACTTCTCTAGATGGACTTAGCAGCTAATCATACAACATTAATTATTCGAGTTAGACGACCCAATTAGTCCAGCGGTAGTTACACTTTCTTCTGTGCTAAGGGTCCCGGGTTCGAATCCCGGCAGGGACAAATGTTTGTGTGATGAGCATAAACATTTCTATCCGAGTCATGAATGTATCTATGTATAATATGTATGTATTTACAAAAAAAAAAGTATATATGTAGTATATCAACCAGCTAGTATCCGTAACACAAGCCTCGTTACTTAGCTTGGAACTAGATGGCGCTGTGTCATATAGTCCAGATATATTATTATTATTAATTTTGTTGGTACGAATTTCACCTGCGTCGTGAGTGCGTTTAGAAACACAAATAATTACAATACACAAAAATCCAGACCCGTAAAAACTACATACATATATGCCATACGTACATATATGTCTGTATGTGTTACGTGCGGTAATCGAAACCGCGGCGCGTGGGGCAAAAGCCGACCGCTCGACCAATGCAGTAACCGTGTCATCCACATTATTAATTTTATTCTGGTCCACGACTATTCCATTGTTCGAGTTTCATTAGTATTAATAATAATCACATGGATTCAAGGTCAGTTAATGGCATGAATCTATAGCTGAAAGGTTGTAAAGTCAGCATACAACAAGAGAACGGTTCCGGGTTATATTTTATGAACAAAAATGTGTAATTTATTCTGTGAAAGTAACAAGCGTTTATATGTGTCACCCTTTTGACATATACGATGAACTTGAAACAGCCATATTTGATTTTTGATATTTATATCACACTAGCTGCCTCCCGCGGCTTTGCCTGCCTAATATATAGATAGTAGCCTATGTGTTAATTTAGGTAATAAATTGTATGACCGTGTGGTATAGTTGAATTGGATATATACCTACATAATATCCATATAACCGATTTAGTCACACTGAATGAAGTTAGTTTAAAAAACACTTTTTAAATCCTTTATAACTTTTGTTCTAAGCTGCTGCGCCATATTTTTTATTTATTTTCATACAAGATCTGAACTATTATGTACATTCTGGGGTATTGGCTCATACAATTTTTGGCCATCTCTAAATGCAAATCTGTTAAACGGTTTTTTCGTGAAGGAGTAACAAACATCCATGCAAACTTTCTCATTCATAATATTAGTAGGATAGGGACTTGCCTATCTTTTTTAACGTAAAGGAAAAATAAATCGGCGGTTAACGAGAATGAAAATAATTTTACTATAAGCCACAGAAAAAATTTAGATATCAGATAGCACAATGTCATGTAGCCTACTACGTACATACAAATAGGTCATTGGATTTTTTGCGCAGTCCAAGCCCACAATGTCATAACACAATGTTATTCGATCGAACCCGCGTACCGTAGTGCAGAAACTGATCTATCGAGCCCAGCACTACTATACTTGGTATACAAGTCACAGACAAGTTTACAGCGTTTGTAATTAAGACTTATTTATATTTTGTTGTGTGGGTCTCTATCAAATGTCCCTAGTAACCTCACTTGACACACATTAGGTACTTACTTGAGAAAAGTCTTATTATTTTAATTACAGGCATAATTTAAATTATTAGTTGTCACATTTAGATAAATAATAAATAGACAAATATCTCATTACATTATGACACAGCGCCATCTAGTTCCGTGGTAAGCAACGAGGCTTGTGTTACGGATACTAGAAAGTTGATATACTACATATGTATATACTTTTTTTGTAAATACATACATATTACACATAGATACATCCATGACTCGGATACAAATGTTGATGCTCCTCACACAAACATTTTGTCCCTACCTGAATTTGGGACCCGTTCAACACAAAAGGCAGTGTTAACTACCGCTGGGCTAAACGGGTCGTCAAGTCATTTAATTTAGTGTTTCTTACGCACATAATATATGGATAATGGACCATATATGTGCATATATGACTCACGAATGACTTAAAACAAATGGAGAAGTAATCTAATATATAAAATTCTCGTGTCACAGTTTTCGTTGCCATACTCCTCCGAAACGGCTTGACCGATTTTGATGAAATTTTTTGTGCTTATCCGGTATCTATGAGAATCGGCCAACATCTATTTTTCATCCCCCTAAAAGTTAGGGGTAGTCCACCAACCCCTATAATGTGGCAAAACAACGTTTGCTGGGTCAGCTAGTTTAGTATCAAGATTTACGTCCGTAATTTATGATAACAATTAAATCTATCTTACTTCACCATACATGGCAAATCTCAAGGTGATACACAATATTCCGCATTCCACCAGATTATAATAATTTTTCGCACATAACTAACAACATTCTATAATTAAATAATTATAGATATAATAATTGCGTTCATATGTTTTAATCTAGGATGTGGACAATATTGTCCATTCTAATTAATCTGTGTACGAGCTAAGGTAGCCTAGCGGTGTGACCAGTGGACTGAGATGTCAGAGGTCTCCAGTTCGAACCCAAGGCATGCACCACTAACTTTTCGGAAGTTATTTGCGTATTTATCACATGCTCCAACGGTGAAGGAAAACATCGTGAGGAAACCTGCATGCTGGAGAGAGTTCTCGATGGCATGTGAAGTCTGCCAACCCACAATAGGCTAGCGTGTTGGACTATAGTCTAATCCCTCTCAATAGAGAAGAGACCCGTGCCCAGCAGTGGGACATTAATGGGTTGGGCCTTGGGCTCGAACTAGAGACCTTTGACATCTTAGTCCACTGGTCACACCACTAAGCTACCACTGCCTAAGGTTTAGAATAAACATACATAATTATATTCATTTTTATTCATAAAGGACATGTCAGATTTGACACGATACATGTGACATGTCCAATAAAATATTTTTTTATTTGAAAATGGTAATGTCAAAAATTGCGTAACATTTGAAATAATAATTAATGGATTTTGCGGAAATATATGACATTACTAGACAATTTTATTTATTAAATTATGTATTTTAATGATTTAAGTTTATTACGCGTTTGACATGAGCAGTAGGTAATTCATTATTTGCGTTTTAATTTTTGACATGTAAATGATATAATTGGCTTTCCTAACAAACTTCCTATTTGAATTCAAAATAAGCTGAAATAATGACACTTAATTCACACAGTCATTAAATTTATAATTTTATTTTAAAATAGAAAAACTAATTAAGTATTATATTTCTTCCTTGATCCCTATCACGTGTACCGTGATTATGTTGGCAACACTCGTTTCCTAATCCTTACAAAAATAATAAAATATGAATTTTATGGCAATACAAGGACTGTCTTTAAAGGTTTACTGGTCGTCACTGCGTCAGGTAAGCAAGAGTTCTTCGGTTCCCAGGTCGAGTATTGTTTTGGGTTTTTCTATGATAGGTTCGAAGCTTGGATCCGTGCCCGGTTGATAGCAATAGGGTCGCCCCTTATTACATGGGACCTAAAACATACCGGCTGAATGTGAGTGTACATTAGTAGGATACCTCTGCCTTACATTTCGGAGGCTACAAGCGTGATAGTGTGTAAAAGAAATAAAATTAATTATTTTTTCTTGTATAGACATGTTTAATAACTGTTTTCTGGGTTAACGGTCTAGAGTGGTCTCAAGTGCATCTGTTGATAGTGAGTCCTGGCTTCGGTTCTTAAGAAATTCTTAGAAGTAGCTCGGAAATTTGATTTGTGTTGAAATTTCTACAATCTTACCGGGTAGACAATCTAAATAACAAGACTAGCAAACTGTAGGTATACAACACACGTTCTTCACTAGTATACTTCTGCCCAACCCTTCAGGGATATGGGCTTGATGATAAATAACGTTAGTTATTTTCGAAATGTAGTATCTGAAGCTCTTGCTCAAACAAAGGCATTCAAAATAGACACTAGTCCGAATTCCCTGTCCCTTAGTCACGTCTTTCGACATCAATGAAAGGGTACTTTCCGGTTGTACCCGTAACCGAGAACCACAGGGCAAGGTAAGCCGGCTACTTGTCAAAATTCCTAATCACCTACACACCAGGCAACTTTTTGCACAGTCGCACAACTATCGTATGACGAATTAATGGCTTAATTCTGATTGTATTGCATGTCTACGATACAGCTATAAAAGTTTATGGTTGTAATATAATGTATTTATTTACATAAGAGCAGTAAATATCAATGTTTTAATGCCAAGTTTGTTTATTTGTGTTGTTTCTTTGCTTAATGGGCATTATGGAACACAATAAAAATTCGAGCGCTTAAATTATACAGTTATGTGAAAACAGTTTCAGTAAAATTTAATTAGTATTTTATAAAGTCGTGTAGAACCCGAGTAAAATAGTGATATTTTAGTATATTTATATTAATTAAATGTAGACAATATCACAACTATTGTGTCGCAACGGTGTCGCTGCAAAAAGTTGCCATGTGTGTGCTAAGGGCGTGTGACCAAAGCCTCAGGCTTACTACATAACTAGCCTATTACGAGTATATGCCATCGAGTGATATCGCAATGCATCCGGTCAAACGTCCTTCATTCACACCATACTTTTACTAGCTCCACAGTTTGTGAATTAAACTTTACTACCTATGCGTCTTGCGAAGTTTTACTCTAGGCTTTAGATACAGTCAGGTTAGGTCAAGATAATCACACTTGATCATCATAGTGTAATTTTTTGTGATGCATAAATTGAAGAATATCCTTGATGAGGAAATGGGAAAAGAGAAAGACCGCTGAAAAGGTAGATTATGACATCAGATAAGTGGTAGGAGTTACGTGGCTGACGAAGAAAATGCTTGGAAGCCTTTGCCAACTGGCAAACTGATCTGCAGAATATAAGTGGGAATCAAACAAATTTAAATTTAATCTGAAACATAGAATCTCACAGTTTCTACGTCACAGCCCATGGGTTTCTAATATTTGTTGATCTGAAAGTAGCTGTCCTAAAAATATGATTGGATTAAAAGAAGTATAAGTCCAGGTAATGGGACCAAGGCAAGAGAATGCTGGTGATCATTTTCATATAACATATACGATATTTAGAAACCAGGCTTTGCCGAGACGGTCAACGCAACGCTAGGAACGATCTAGAAGCAATTTAAGCAAACTATATTCTTTTGCATGTACGAAGACAAAATCAGTTTTAGTGAGTGCGTTTTGCACCCCGACCTGCAAAGATAGATCAGATCGTCGTTGTCGAATGTCGGTATAAAATCGCCAGTGTCACAAAATGTCGCAATTGTAAGGCATTTTAACACGCAGTTTCCTTCTCCCGAGCCGTGTTCCGCTTGCAAAATCACATTGCGCACTAGGATTAGTCGCACGCGCCACTGCGACGCGATTATCAGTCGTGATGACATACTGTCATTATGGCGTTTGATTTGTTTGGAGAATTAATAAGCAAACACATAGACGCTATAGTGGCGACTTCGCGTGATATTGTGAACGAAATACTGGCTTTGGTCTAAGAATGAGGTGGACTTGGGAGATCAGAATTTATATGGCAATGAGCTCGACTGTACCAAACTGCCTCTAGCCCTCATCGGACATCGATGAACCTATTGGACGGGGCTTATTTTCTGTCTGATGTCTTCTTCTGCAAATTTGTGTCCTCTGTTAGACATATGTATTATTCCTTTTGCATTCCTCTCCAACTAATGCTAGATTTGGTGACTGTTGTCCAGCTTGGTCCTATCAGTCTGCATTTTGTCTTTCTACTGCCGATCCGGCCTTTGAACAGATCTAAATATATGGCCCATTATCATCAGTTCAGAAATTCTGTCCGTCTGAAAAGTATGCTACTTACTCTGGTACAAGGTGATAGAGTTTTTTTACTGTTAACTAAGTATCTAAAATTGCAGTTGTAAACAAAAAAGTTTGTATGTTAGCACGCAGTTTGTCCCGTGGAGAGAGGCGATCGGGCGCCCTTCAAACAAGTCCGGCTGCCAGTTCCGGTAGCTGCAGCTGACACGGCCTGTAAATTTATTGGATATGGCATTAAATTAAACCAAATAATTACATTATATTGTATATCTTGCTATTTAGCAACGTATAACAGAACAGTTTTATTGTCCTACATAAATAACGATATTGTAAAAAAATACCAGTGTTTAGATCAGTTTAATAATCGTATACACACTCATCATGACTTTTAAGATCAATCGTGCCCTGAAAAATTCTGAAAGCCATCCATATTGTCATACGAATACCTATAATAATCGATGACGATAGTCAGGAACCGAAAAACCCTGATAGCCCGTTTATCCTCAGGATATAAGTAATGGCCTAGCAATTAGGTACTTACAGAGGTCTGATAACAGTCGCTTGGTGTACAATATTGGTACACCAAGCGTATATTCAGCCCTACCTGGATATACTAGTAGCTGACCCAGCCATTATTCGGAAAAGCTCAAAAGTTGACTTTTTTCAACTTTTCGGTTGATAACTCCAGTATTATCTTTGTCCACCTCGCCGGCCTAATTGGGGTTAGCAGAATTTACGCATCAACGAGAAAAAAATAACAGATTTCCTCTTGAAGTTATACTTAACCATTTGAGCATGTGATAAATACATAATTATTTTAAAGTCAGCTAGCATGCCTTGGAAATGAAATCCCGTGACCTTTGACTTAAAAGTCTACTGGTTAAAGTAGGTACCAGGCTATCATAAGTCCTTAAGACTAAGTATTGTACTAAATCTTTCACAAATACAAAGAGTATATTTACCTCTTCCACCGAGCAAGCGTCTCCTTTCGCACATCCAGACCACTATGACACAAAATAATTAAAACTTCATTCATATATTAGGTCATGAGGTACAGCAAGATAAAACAATCACGAGGTATACTTATCACGATCCATATTAATTAAAGGAAGTTAGTTTCTGTTTGTTTAATCTTATGCCATCGATCTGTAAGGTTAAGCTACACCTGACGTGATCAGTCAAAGGATGGGTGGCAATTTGAACATCGAGACTCCCTTATGCCTTTATGATGTTCGTTGGCTGGTACGTACTCCACAAACTACCACGCCTGTCCCCCGCTAGGGTAGGTAGAGACTAACAGATCTCCGCCTACAGATTCCAGTCCACAACCAGGGACGGGGCTCTGTTTAAAATGGAAGGGTTCAGGATAGTCCACCACGCTGGTGCGGGCTGGCTGATTACAAACATCACCGGGCCACCAAGGTTTCCTTGAGATATTTTCCTTCACCGTTTGAGCAAGGTTCCTTGGATCCTAGAACCCTTCACAGTCCACTGGTCACCATTACACTGCACAGCTCTTAAGTTTTTTTTTATGTCACAAGAGTGGCAAACCAGCGTGCAACCCGCCTGATGGTTAGCGGTTACCGTAGCCTATAGACATTTGCAACACCAGAGCTGTCGCTCGCGCGTTGCTGACCCTGTAGAAACCGTCTAGGTTTCTTTAAATAAGGGAGTTACCAAACTGGCAGCAAACGGAATTCCCATGCTGTCAGAATAGTCACTCCCCCAACGAGCTCTGGTAACCTTACTCGCTCGCAGAAAAACAACTATTGTTATTTCACTGCGGTCTTTTTTAAGGCGGAGGTACTTCCCCAGTCGGGCAGCTCAATTTGAGCGAGGAATCTCGCTATGCCCTACCTCTTCGTATTAAGTTACTTCAAATAGTTTAGTTATTATTTGGTTGAGCATAACATAGCCTGATATAAAAAAAACATAATGTTTGTCCTCGCGTGACAACACACCGGATACATGCAAAGTATTGATCTTTAGTTAGATAACTCGTATCCGCTGTATGTAAGATGCAAGATATCGACCGAAATTGTGTTAACCTAGATTCTTAACTAAATGTAACAATGTAGATTCTATATTTATTATTATTAATACTAATGAGCTAATTGATCTCTTACACATACGCGACTGTAAGTCTGTAGTCTTCAATAATTCGTGTAAATAATTTGCATTTATAAACCCATTGACTATCAAGACACATTTTTTGTTAAAACATTGCACTAAACATTTTATCCTGTTTCGTAGGTGCGACACAAGAGACTACAAACATAAATAATCACTATGTACAAACATCTTCCATACATAATATATTTGTTCCGTGCGGGAAAAAAACTGCCACAAGCGGTGTAAAAGCCGATCACTCGACCTCTGCACCAACCGTGCCGTCTGTCATGATGGCATGATCTTTTATTTTCGACCTTATAATTAAATAAAAAATCAATTATCCATTCTCGACTCTCTTCTACAGTAACTTATAAAATAAACAAAGGGCAAGAACTTAAATGAATGAAAGTGCATAATCATACAAATGTCAATGACCTCATGATTATATGTCAACGATCAAGGCTGACACGCGTGTAAATGTCAAACAGTGTACACTGCCTGAAAGGTACAAGGTTGTAGGTTCAAGCCCTATAAGAAGTGGGGTGGTTATTAAAAAGATTATGAACTCTATTGCCTTTGCTGTAGAGCAACAAATATTATTGGTGTATACGGCGTTTTGAAATGAAGTCATCGCACGTTGATCGCCGTTAACAGAAAAAAAAAAGGATATAAAAGCTGATAGTCTCAGTTGTACGGATTTGTGGGTTTATTTATTGAAATATCAATTTGATATTTTGTCAAAAGCGACTACTATTTTTATATTCTGACCTTGCACTGGTACCCACCCTACTTAAAAATACAAAAAGAAAATCTCCTGTAAATTATCAACTAAACACTTCGATAATTTCTTTTATTTTTACTGCCACAGATGTAGAGACGCTATATGTTTAACCAACTTCAAAGGTGGAGGGTCTCAATTCGTGGTTTTTTTTTTTATATGTAAAAAGATAAAATGTGATTGATGTCAACTCAAAAACAGACATCATTCTTGCTTTACAAACGAATATACCGATAATAATTTATGACATTGACATTAAGTCATTATTATTAACCCTACAGCCCCATTGCTGGTCATGGAGTCTCTCATTCGAAAGGGATTATCCTATAGTCCACTACGCTAGTCTGGCAGGTTGGCAGAATTCACACGCCATCCAGAAATTAACTCAAACAGGTTCGTTCGCGAAGTTTTCGTTCACTGTTTGAACAGCCATACATGTTAAATAGGCTTTAAAAAGCCTTTGGAATCGAACTCGAACACTTTGACTACTAGTCGTCACTAAGCTATGAGTACAATTAGTGACAATAATTTTATTATTATCTAATCTACAATATTGACATGTGCAATTTAGTAAATCTATAAAATTAACGTAGCGTGTCAATCCTAATGCATTTTATCGATATTAATTGCTGTTGTGTGATGAATTTAAAGTTATTTTAAGTCCTTACATCATGTTATAACTATTTTGAATAAAAATAAATATTTATTGAATTTGGATAATCAAATTATACAAGATGTTGATCTGCGTTTCGTATTTAATTGAGAGATTATGATGCTGTTTCTAATCAAGAATCAATAAAAAAGGATATTTAACATTTAGTTTTTTTTTGGAAATATTAGTATATATGCACACATATTCCTTCCGCGTGTCACGCTAGATACAAAACAACCCATGTGGAATCAGCAGACACTGAAGACTGAACCTTATCTTTATGTTTGCTAACGTTCATATCGCTATATCAACTAGATAAACAAGACGACGTTCCTACATTATGTGTGCGTGAATGGTAGGGTTGACTCTATGTATCTACATATATGCTTCGCGATCTTAAATTAATATAGTAAATAGGCTTTGTTTTAGAGGCAACATCCAGTAACTATTTATTCGGTAATAATGTGATGATGATAATAATGGTGATAATATGGTGACGCGTTTGTATTTCCATCATTCAATGGTGAATATTTACATCTATTTTGGACTAATTAAATAATTTTTCAAAGATATTTGAAATGCGAAGCATATTTAAATATACCATATTATTATGTAATCATTATTATGCTAACAAATTCAATCCATAATTAGTATAGCATTAAGATTTGCATTTATTGTGAAAATCAGGCCAGAAAACATTAATATGTAGGAAACACATATTTATTAAAGGAAAGTATTGCTAAACGTTACATAATGATAATAAGTTGAATCATCGCAGGATACATAATTTATTAGAAATTTATTGCAAATAAATTGGCAGTGTAAAGATATGTATCCACTAACCGCTGAGCATTAAACCAGCGATATGAATGCGATACAAATTCCACATTGGGGAATCCCAATTTCGGAGACGAGACAGTGAGGAAGAGCGAGTAATGTAGGGTATTCAGAAAGGTATAGCATGATTTTTTTAGCGAAAAATTACAGAAAGAAAGAAAGAAAAAAGAAAGAAAGAAAGAAAATATGTTTATTGACACAACAAAATTTAAAACAAAAACATTAATCCATATTATATTACATTTGCCCGACTGGGGAAGTAACGACCTTTGTCGGTACGACCGCAGTGAAACAACAATAGTTGTGTTTCTGCGAGTAAGGTTTCTAAAGCTCATTGGTATGGGAATTCCGTTTGTTGTCAGTTTAGTAACAAACTTCCCCATTTTAAAACCTAAAATGGTATTTACTCGGACCGCTCTAGTGTTGCAAACGGTAAATTAAAAATACCCTCGACAAACGTAATGATAAAGTAAGCGATATAATATACACTTACTTTATCATTACCTAGCGTACGTAACTGTATAGATGGCTCACAGAAAAGTGTTATTATAACCTTAAAGATTTTGAGACATGATTGTTGTAAAATAGATTGCATATTTTAAGTAATTATCTTAATAGATAGGTAGGCATAGTTGTTATTTAAATAATAAGAAATGTTATAAAAAAAATAATTTTATATTGTTGTTCATCTATAACAACAATATAAAATTAAATTTTTTAATTGTAAGTTTTTGCATGTCGAGCATATAGTATTATCTTTCCGACGCAGTATGTAAGACTATAATAATATTATGTATACCAACCAACTGTAATGTACCATACTTCAAGCAAATAAATATTTATTCATTCATTCATACAGTGACAGATACAAACCAGCTATCTCCTACATATCTATTGCTGGATCACTAGCTCGAATCTGGTAGTTGGACAGCCTCGTTACGCAGTAAACAGTAACGTTACTCCGCATTACATAAACGAGATGACACTAAATTGTCACTTTTGCTACATATATGGTAACGGCCATCTTTGGGTAACAGTTATGTTAGCACTGACAAATGCACGTCCGAGTTCAGTATGTCTGATATATGTAATATTTTGTAATTTTTGTGTGAATCTTGATGATATTTTGGTGTTAAATCTTCAAGTAGCCATATGGTAAACTTGATAACGTATGAAGAATGATAAATGATTAAATTTGTCAATGACAGATGTTCTTCGGAAGAGTTTCTTGTAAAAAGTATGAATCATTTGCATTCTATTTAAAAATAGAATGGAATTATCACAGTTAGAATATGCCAGATGTGGCTGTTCCGTATGTAATATTTTAAATAAAAGTACTGGAATTGAACCCATAAAAATAATACGAAAAAAAATTACGCTATAAAATATCTTCTATTTTCTAATACTCGTACTATAAAAACTTTTGTTCAGACTAGTTATATATCTATCGATGCACAACGAATCAAAAATATTCATACTCTACTTGAAGAAGCCCCAAAAATAGAGCATTTTATTGTTCAATGTCTTTTTAAGAATTTATCGGAGCACAGCCTCCGAGACATCAGAGAGTTGTAATATGTTGAAATCTCCGTCATTTTTTCTCTTCTGTAACACACGGCTTCAACTTTTTTCACAAAATATGTAGTTAACGTAATTAAGCAACATTCTTCTGAGAACTAACTATTAAAAATCAATATCGCAGTTTACCTACTCACATCGTAACCTGGATGTCAAAATAGATATTTATGTTTTCAATGTTATGTAAACCGATCGTAAATCATCTACAGCCTTGAACCAATCAACTCTTATGTATTCTAAAGAAGAACCTGACACGATTTCTCTAATCGAATGATTACTGATTTCTTTCGATATTATTTATAGTGTCATTGGTGTATTGGTGGCGAGAGAGGCTGCTGATGATTGATTTAAATTCGTAGATCATCATTTCAATTCATAGGTTCTAAAATATATTTTTTTAAACGTTTCCCCACACTAGCATTTTTCCTGTGTTGTGGGTTAGTTTACAAACTCCCAGACACGGAACAACTACCTGTAGATTGTGCTAATATTTGCTCCGTGCAGGGATCGAACAAAATCGGATCTCTACAAATATTTTTATTGCTCTGATTTTTTTAGAAGTATTGTCATGAATTGTATTGAGCTGTGGTAGCCTAGTGGTGTGACCAGTGGACTGAGATTTCAATGGTCTCAAGTTCAAACCCAAGGCACGCACCACTGACTTTTTGTGAGTTATGTGCGTATTTATCGCATGTTCAAACGGTGAAGGAAAACATCGTGAGGAAACCTGCATGCTTGAGAGATCTTCTCGATGGCATGTGAAGTCCACCAACCCGCAGTAGGATAGCGTGGTGGACTACAGCCTAATGCCTCTCAAATGAGAGGAGACCCGTGCCCAGCAGTGGGACAATAGTGGGTTGATGATGATTGTCATGAACATTTAATTTTGCTACAAGTTGTAAGACAGTTAAAATCATTTCTCTAGGACACGCCGGCTTCATTGTCTCGATTATCTTCTGTATCGTAGCTATTGTTGACACTGGCTAACAGAAGTTGCAGTAGTAGCGACTAAATGTGGCTTGCCCCATTAAAAAGGAAAAATAAACAAAAGAGTGAAAGAATAAAGTATCATATTGTGTGGTCATTTTCCTTTTAGAAGAGAAATATTGTTTTATATTGAGAAACTAGCTGACCCAGCAAACGTTGTTTTGCCACATTATAGGAGTTGGTGGACTACCCCTAACTTTTAGGGGGATGAAAAATAGATGTTGGCCGATTCTCATAGATACCGGATAAGCACAAAAATTTCATCAAATCGGTCAAGCCGTTTCGGAGGAGTATGGCAACGAAAACTGTGACACGAGAATTTTATATATTAGATTGAATGGAGGGATAAAGCCGCAGTTCGTTCAATTCGTTACTATTTACATACTAATGGATATGTTGACATGCTAAATCGCTACACAGACATAATCGTGATTATAATTATTATGTACGAGCATTATATCAGACGGTGTTATATCAGATAAGTGTTTTATGTTTCCGTGTAACTCGCAATAGGTTAATGTCGAGTCTGAACAAAACTCAAACTGAAACTCAAATTCAAAATGCAGATTCAACTCCAACTTACGCTCATATTCAAACTCAAAATCGAATTTGATTGGCTCTTTTTGAACATAAAAAATTGAAGACAAACCCAGTGTTTTTTTGAAAAAATAAATGGCAACAAACTCCCCAGCAACACGTTTATTTATATCTACTAAATAAATAATTATCTATAATAGTTAAATGAGCATATTACTCAATAATTATATTTACAAAAATCTAGATCAACATGTAATATAAATATTCTATACAAATAAAAATCTTAAGAAATTAATTCAATGTCCGCATGCAACATTTTATTATAACAACAGTCATTCAACGTTTTCTAGATCAGTGTTTGTGTAATACATACATACTATTTGTAAAGCCTCTTGTAATACATGAATATGTGCGTCATAATTATACATTGAGGTACTAAATGCTGTAGTGCCTACTATATCTATAAAAAATACGTCATTATTTTTTGAATTGTAGAATTATAAGCTGATATTGTTATCATAATATACATAACCTAATAACAACACATTATTACAGGTCTAGACAAAATGCAAAAAGTACTTTTCATTTAGTTGCAGATAAACTAGGTACCGACATTTGGCTAGAAATTAATTCGGTCTTTAGAACATAATAATTACTTGTATTGATTTAAATCTTGCGAATAGATTGTGTAGCTGTGATTGTGTGATATGGTCATAATAACTCGCCAAATTCGTGTTTTTTTTTGCTAACTGTAGGTCAGTAAAAAATTAATTCGTGCAAATAATATCATATCTTATGAATAGATATGATATTATTTGCACAAATTTATTTTATTAGCTACACAGCCTAAAAATGATCATAAATGATCATAGACACATACATCATAAATGCTGCCAACTCTGACAAGACTGGTGTTGCAATTGACATAGTACGATACGCAGAGTCATCTCTAGCATGTTATTACCTCAATGTGCATACACATAATTTCACTAACCTTGTCGACGAAATATTTCATCTTTAAAATTATTACAAAATCTTGAGAAATTATGTCGTACGCAGTTAATATTTTTATATTACCATTACGACATTCAGACGTTACGGATTTGCTCATATTAATATATGCCGTGTCATCGGTAATCACAGTTCTAGGCAGTTACGAGTTCATCACCAGATCTCGATTGCTATGCAACGCCTAGTGTTGCCAGGTGTTCCAAATCAGGATCCTGAATATTATGCGCGTTTAAAAATAAAAAAAAACACATACAAAATCACCCAGGCTTGGAACAACTATTTATAGACTAGAAATAAAATTATTATGTTCTTTACAAGTGTCGAACCAGCGATTCGAGGCGCTGAAACCAATCACTAAGTTATTGCACCAATTGTTTCATCGTTTCATCATAACTTATGACAACCTGGACCATACAGTTTAACAAGCTTAGAACGGTGACCCATCCATAATAGTATAATAATAATACTCTTTATTCACATAAAAAAGTTACAATTTGATGAAATCCTGATTTCTGAGCTAAGTTCAAAGACCTATATTATAGAAACCATTGTCATCTCTGACAATGACAAATAATTTTACGTAAACAAATGCAACAGCGATTCGGTGGGGGTGTGTTTATGTGTGTGTGTGTGTGTGTGTGTGTGTCTGTGTGTTTGTGTGTGTGCGTGCGTGTGTGTGAGTGTGTGTGATATCCATAGATTGACCTCGGCCTTCGGCAGACGACGCTTAACCTTACACACGAAACTCTTCGATCAAATTATGTCAACATAACTAATTATAACTGTCTAAATGTTAACACGTTAGATTACGTTAACTGTCGGTTCTACACATCTAGTTATTAATTAATGTACTCGTATAAATCTTCTAGATAATTAAGCGTTGCGGTATAATCTTCACACCTTATTTACGTAACTATTGTGTTTATGTTTAGACAGCTCTGGAATATTGCCTCATTGCAGGTCGTTAGCGTGTCTGCTTATTGTGCGGTCTTGGATTTGATTTTCTAGTTACATTTTTTAAAGGGCTTTTCAGGGAAGTTAATTCAAACTTCAAATTTCATTTGTTTTTCATAAGATAGTGGTAATAATAACTCTTTATGTTATTCGTAACCTAAGATTAAGGCCTTGTCAGTTCTAATATTAATACTAGAAACTATTTTATGGGTAGGTTTGTAGTGATATAGGTATTCACTATAGTAAAAAACAATTTATTTTAAATATTCACGTTCTAACTCTACCATTGTGGCGATTTGAATGAATGGATGTTGAAAATAAAAAGGGGCCAATTAATAGATTGATAATTAATTTAAAAAAAACCGCATTTTAATCATGATTTATATAAAAAAATATACTGATTTAATTGATCTTGACGCCCTTGATATATGCGTCATTAATACAGGCATATTTCCGAGGTTTTACTTACGTACGTAGGCGCTAATTTTGCATGTTGCGGACATAATTATTACTTAGTCATTTTTTTAAGTTTTAATATACTGTCGCAAATATTAAACGTATATGACAATTTTTTTTTTGAATGGCCACTATATAGACATTAATAAATAAGGCAGATAATTTCCGAGGCTATTCAATTTTTTTAAAGATTTTATTTAGATTGTATTTTACATCATAAGTATGTACAACTTACATACATATAAATGTAGAATTGCAGGAAATTAAATAATATGTTTTCGTAGATAGGGGCGAATTATTATACAATTTTTGGAGTTAAATAAAACGATAGAAATAATATTCTACATAAAAATATATGATTGTATTTTTGTACAAAGATCACTACTAAACTATCCGTTATAACGCCTCAGAAGTCAAAACTTAGAATGAAAACCTTAAAATAATTAAAACTTTTTAGCAAATACAACCACCCAAAGAAAACTCCATAATTGAGCGTTAATGTCTATAATTACTATTGATATGGGGTTTTTTATCCTTGTTTTATAAGGAAGGATAATTATGTCCGTCTCTTTCTGGTGCCTATGGAACGTTTAATGTGACCGTTATACGGCTTTTAACGAGCAATATCGCGAAAGTCGAGGGACAGTGGGACCCGCCGAGTTTAATAATAATAATATATAATTATTATGTTTATGCTTGTTATAATGCGTTCATGGTTTTGTCCTTAGAATGGAAACAGATACGAAAAGAAATACAGAAAATATAGAACACACAAATAAATTATTATAATTATTATCAATTTTAAATTTTAAATAAATTACAAAATATATTTAAGTTTTTTTTCCTGTTGGTAAATGAGATTACAAGTGTTTTATTTCGGCGTAAATATTTTAGTGCCTTACATTTGTATTTCTTTCCTATAGCTATCTTGCTAAAATATGCGTTTGTCTAAGGAGTAACGCAAGGGCGAGTAGAGCTTGAGGCAGTGAATTCGATTTTCGGTTCAAACAAAATGAGGTATCGGAAACCGGTTTCATATACTATGTCAATTCGCAGTAGACTAGCATAGGGAACTATAGCCTAATCCCTATGAATGTATGAATTTCTTTAACATGCTTCCGGCCCGCCTGACGTTTGCAACACCAGAGGTGTCGCCCGCGCGTTGTAGACCCTGATTATTATAATTTCAGTAATACAAGCGTTATAGCACGTCTATGGCCCATAATATCCATACTTATGTATGACTCAAGACATACAAACAACATACACCAGTATTACGCGTCATCTCGCTGATAATTGCGACACGTAAGTTTTCCGACACTTGTTGCGCAACGTTTTTTACTGCCTACCCACCTGTGAAGCAAGTAGGGTTGAATGACATTCGGAGATTCATTATGGAAGCTGTGTAGAACATTGCTTGTTTCTTCTAAACTTGCTAGACTTCACATATCAACGAGAAATCTTTCAGCTTTTCAGGTTTCCTGACGATGTTTTCCTTCGACGTTTCATCATCATCAACCCATTGATGTCCCACTGCTGGGCACGGGTCTCCTCTCAATTGAGAGGGATTAGGCTATAGTACACCACGCTAGCCAATTGCGGGTTGGCAGATTTCACATGTCATCGAGAAATTCTCTCAAGCATGCAGGTTTCCTCACGATGTTTTCCTTCACCTTTTGAGCTTGTGATAAATACGCACATAACTTCAGAAAAACCAGCCTTGGGTTCGAACTCGAGACCTCTGACATCTCAGTCCACTGGTCACACCGCTAGGCTACCACAGCTCTACCTAGCTTCACCGTTTAAGCATGTGATAAATACGCACGTAGTTTCAAAAAGGCATTGATCGCCTTGGGAATAATCTCAGGATCTTCGACATCACAGCGTCTGGTCACACCACAAGGCTACCACAGCTTTTTTGAGTTATGGGTGGTTGGTCAATCTTATCATAAAAAAACAACTTCACATCTCGTGTACACACCGTCTTAAGATTACCTATACCAATAATAATTATAGGGTAGTTGTAAATTTTGCAAATGATGACGTAATCAACACCATCTCCAAAATGTGCGTTTGTAATTTTTTTATGAGATCTAGTTTCATTTCGAGGTCATACGAGAAGCATTTTGATTACGCTAGCAAAATTAAAACGCATAACATACTTTATCGTTATGTTATGTACATAAATTATGCAAGATAGAATTTTATTAGGCTTAGTTTCGAGATGGCAGCTGTCAGTTGAACTTGTGTAATTGGAAGATTGTTTAATTAAATGTATTTCAATCAATTCATTGCGCGTATGTAAACTTTTAAAGAGATGATTCGCGTAATAATTGGCCGATTGGTTTATATGTACCGATTGGCAGATTAGATGCTCGTACGGGACAAATATTTATATGAATATTGTGTAGGCACGGGATTTTTGTTGTAATTAATATGTTATTTTGTAACTAGCGACCCGCCCCGGTTTCGCACATGTTTAACTTCTAGGGACATATTTTTTTTCGTAATAAATATAGCCTATGCTACTCAGGGATAATATAGCATTCTAATGGTGACAAAAATTTGGAAACAGAGGTTTTTAATTACATCTCTGGGACACATCAAGCATAATTGTTTCAAGGATTTTTGAAATATTGTTGGTCCTGTTTTACAGGTATTGTAGTAACAGATACGTCTTTGTGTAGCAAATAAAACTTATATTTAAATATATTTTCTTGTATTTTCTCTAGTATTTTATTAGTTAACTAGCACTTAGGTATAAATATTGGTCAGTACCGTCTGCTGAAGTAAGGTAAGCCTGCTTTTTACTACGATATAATTGGCATGCAACATGCAAATCTACAAATTCTTAGAAATATGTTGCGAACACTAAGCAAACAGTTTGTTTCTGTAATTGGATATTGATTCTAGACATCAAAGTTAACTAGTGGTGGTGTTTTTCTTTGTGAGGCAAATGGCACAAACATAAATCTTGACCTGCCTTGAATAATTCTCGGACCAAATTAAAATTGGACCACACGAAAAGCACCAGCTTTCATACCAAAAAATTAAAAAACAATCATCAAAATCAGTTCACCCGGGCAAAAGTAATGACGTAACAAACATAAAAAAATACTGCCGAATTGAGAACCTCCTCGTTTTTCGAAGTCAGCTAAAACTAACACAGGATAGTATGAAATATACGATAGAATTGCTGGCATACTTCTTAGTCCTCTTCAGAGTAGACCAATCAGTCTAAAACACTTTCCATTTTCTACTTTTAGGTTTTTCTGTCCAATTATTACTATGATTTTAAGAATAATTTCTCTTTTATATGTTTTACACTCACGCGAACATTAAATATTGAATATTGATAAAACTACTTTTTACGTAATACAGATGGATGCTGTAATGGATCAGAAATATCTGGATTAAATAATATCAAGAATATAGCAACGGCAATAAAATCTGTATAAGTAGTTATATTGCAATGAACTCCTTTAAGCTGCTACCAATCATTACCGAAGAATATTACACCAATTAATTTTACAACATCAATAAAATGCAGATACCCGATTTACTAACAAGAGATCACGTGATATTTACTTCGCTTATTTCTAAAGACTCATCTGATAATTCCATTTATTATTTAAGAAACGACGTGTTCACGCACCCAGTGGTGCGTGAACTCGATCCAAAAAAGTCAGTACTTTTCGGAAGTTCTGTGCGTATTTATCACATGCTCAAACGGTGAAGGAAAACATCGTGAGGAAACCTGCATGCTTCTGAGATTTCCTCAATAGCATGTGAAGTCTGCCAACCCGCAGTAGGCTAGCGGTTGTGGACAATAGCCTAATCCCTCTCTAATGAGAGGAGACCCGTGCCCAGCAGTAGGACAATAATGTGTTGATGATGAACAGTAAAAAAAAAATCCTTACTTGTGTCAACATGTTCGATTCCCTGATTTCCCTCATATTTATCTACGACTCGAGTGTAACTTGAACACTTCCTTATTCGGCTATAATACGGCAACCAACGGGTTGTGTTTGTGTGTGTCTAACGTACCTATAAACATAATACAGTTGACAGACAGAAGTCCCATTTTTATGAAAGGACTGTTTTTGTCAAAAATGGATTCGTTACCGTGCTTCTATGTTGAAGGCATACACCAACATTGTCTGTTGGTAGATTTCTTCAATTAAATTACTAATCGAGTGAATGAAATCGAATCTTTCCTAATAAGAAGCATTTCTTGCGTATTTGCGTAGAACCAATTTGTTCACTATGTCCTATATAGGGTCTTTGACAATGTTCCCTTGATCCGTGTTTCGCGGCTTTGATCCACTTACCTAGTTGTTCCAGATCTGGGTGATTGCGAATTGTAAATATTTGTGAACCCACGTAACAGTAAAAATTCCTAGTGTGGGGTAACATTTCATTCAATAATAATAAAAGAAACTTCAGGCATTTCCTCGGCCATACGCTACATAAATAAACGCTCAAAATCAAAGTCAAAATATAATTTATTCAAAGTAGGCCAAATTTAATTGGCTCTTTTTGAACGCCGACAATAATGACGACCCAATTAGTCCAACGGTAGTTAACACTGCCTTCTGTGCTATGGGTCCCGGGTTCGAATCCCGGTAAGGACAAATGTTTGTGTGATGAGCATGAACATTTGTATCCGAGTCATGGATGTTTCTATGTATAATATGTAAGTATTTACAAAAAAAAGTATATAAATGTAGTATATCAACCAACTAGTATCCGTAACACAAGCCTCGTTGCTTAGCTCGGAACTAGATGGCGCTGTGTCATAATGTCCAGAAATATTTATTTATTATTTATTTTATTTTATAAAGACAGCCCCCAAAAACACCCGACCTTCACTCTTTTTGACAAGCCTCGTCACTGACGATAAGTTTCTAAACTTCTGTTATTTTCTTGTATTACAATGTTATGTTGGTACTGGGAGCCTGTACGACCACATTTTCTGCTGACATCCCAACAAATCAAGTGTACGTAACAGTTAATTGGGTCTGTTTGTGTTTTGCTATAGTTTTTTCACGCGACTCTGGTTTTCTGTAGCTTTTTCTAGATGTTTAAAATATTATTTTTTAATTAGCTAGTTTATACTGATTTTCTACTCCTACGAAAATTGATTTATTTATTATGTCTATAGTACATTTAAATATTATTTTTTTTGGAAATTTATTCGCGGCATCTTATTTTGCTATTATTTATTTTTATATGTGCCTATTATGTAACTATTAAATTAAATTTTATAAAAAATAAATAAGCTGATATGAAAATATGTAACCCTACTACACAAAAAATAATAATATAAATACATAAACTAACATAAGTAATATTAAATAAATAACATATAAATAATTGTAATAAGAAGGGTAATAATTTAATGTAACAATTTATATAGGTAATTTTTTTTTTTTTATTATTTTACTATAAAAATTTATAAATAAATTTGTTTAATTGTGAATTATGTGGTGAAGGGTTGTAGTTTATTGGTGTTGTTAAAACACCATAACTATAGCTCTTTACTACATGATTTATAATTAAATAAATTGCAATACAAAATACCTATATAACTAAGTTAATTATACTAAAATAATAAAAATTTGCATAATTATTATGCTATAAAAAAGAGTACCTATTTTCTAATAATGGAGCAATAATAAATATCAGATAACATAGTATATATAAAAATAAATAGCTCATATTTCTAATATTAAGAAATTAAATTAATAAAAAATGTAGATTATATCAAAAACAATTTAATAAGATTTAGGCGCTTCCTCTCTCCTACATAACATTGTTGTGCCCGACAGGGTCCATAATTGTTTCTATTAACTATTATATATATATCACCTGTATGTACATTATGGATTGCAATAAAAATTATGATTATGATTATTATTATTATGTCTGTCTGTCTATTATGTATGATTAAGACTGACAGGAACAAATATTAGCCAGTAACAATCAACATGCTTTGATAATATTCTTAATTTAATATTTTTGTCGATTTACCTACATCATATTATTGAACTCATTCCATTCACACATACTTTAATTATTGATAATATTTTTTTTTAAAAACAGGAGTCATCATTGTCGGTTTAGTTATTAATAAACTAAACTAAATAATAAGTGTTTTACACTTGTCTATTGCCTCGTTGATCTAGTGGTCGTAAGTGCGTCTACTAAGCAAGAGGTCTTGTGTTCGATTCCCAGGTCGAACAAAGTGCTATTGAGTTTTCCGATGAAATCCTGTCTATAGTCCACTAGCGGTGTGGTCTATGGAGCATACTCATCACACAAACATTTACCCCTACCGGGATTCGAAACCAAGACCCTTACCAGAGAAGCTTTTGATAACGCTTCGTTAATAGGGTCGTCGAATCGTACGTTTTAATAGTCACTTTTGGTGTTGCCACATAAAATAACGAAACAACAGACGCGGAAATTATAACATCGAAACCACTGTCAAAAGTACTACGATTTACGATGAGTTGCTTGCAAAAGTGGACCACATATGATGTTTAAATTAACTATTGCCCGTGTCTTCGTCTGCTTAAAATTTGTAATATTCCAATTTATTGTAAGGCGGAGGTACTTCCCCAGTCGGGCAGCTCAATTTGAGCGAGGAATCTCGCTTTGCCCTACCTCCTATCTAAATCTTAGTAAAATTCCAAAATATTTTTTCATCTAAATAGCTTATATATTTCTTAATTTTTCATTTCTTTGATCAAATCATCGATTCTGCATACAAACTTCCGTCCTCTTTTAATGGATGATTTTCGGGACAAAAGTCGGACTTGTCCCTGGGACTCAAACTATCTCTATCCAAAATTTCATCTAAAACGGTTCAGTGGTTAAAGCGAGAAGAGATAACAGACAAACAGACAGAAATACTTTCACATTTACTTTAATATTAGTATGGATACCTACTTCGTAATCAGCATTACATATGGCAACACATTCATCTACTAACATCAAATTCGTTGACAGTTAGACTTCTGCTCACCCAATAATGTGTTGAAGCGTGAAAAATACTTGTACATCAACGGGTACAAGAGTTCGGTTGTTACAGAAGTTGGTAAACTTATAAAATGTAATTTATTGCTATAATGCGCTCCGGTGGGTCAAATTAAAATGAATCAGACGCACGTACGAGGTGTGGTACGAGTGATAGCGGCATTAAATTAAAAAAAGAAATTGACTTTGTACCTGTTTGATATTAACTAGCATCCTTGCTAGTTTGACGAATCGGTGGCGCAGTGGCTGAGCGATCGGTTTGTGCGTCACGGGTTGCGGGTTCGATCCCCGCACGGAACAATTATTTGTACGTTATACAGGTAGTTGTACCGGATGTGGGCGTTTGTGTATGTGAAAAATTTGTGTTTGTAAACGCACCCACGACACAGGAGAAAGTACAACGTTTAAAAAAAATACAGGTAAAATTAACAATAAATACATAATTATTGGTAATAATAATAATTCTCACGAAAATAGGGTAGTTTTAGTGGTTGCTATCTTATGGTAGAAGGCTGAAAGCCTGTGCATCATTTTATGGACAGGTTATCCGCTAATTGGATTTCAGTGAGGTGATGGCAGCCAGTTCATTTAAAATACCTATATTTAGCCGCTTCTATTGTTTATTTCGTATGTTTTATTTTAGGGTTAAAAATAACTGTCAGGGTTGGTGACCAATTATTAACTTTATTTCTAAGTACTTCTTAATATCACAACCTTCCAACATGTTGTGCCGTCCCGGAAGTGGAAGAGGAAGGAGGCTTTTTTGGAATTCCAAATAGGGATGTGACCTCTTACTAAAATCAATTATAGCGATGTCGCCAAACATATTCTATTGAGACTAGAAGCAAACCTCCATATATATATTGACTGATAAGCCTAGTTTTGTGGGCGTAAAGAAGTGAGAACCTCCTCCTTTTTGAAGTCGGTTAGTAAGTAAACTTTATTTCTAAGTCGAAGGTTTTATTTCAACTAGACTAGTATAATATGTACATTTTAATAATAAATCAATTTATAGATACCTAATCATTATTTTAATTTAGAAAAATACGCTCGTATAATGGGCAAATTACCTGCATGAATAAGATTTAAAAAAACTGTATTTTTAGTGTTTCATTTTACATATCAATCAAAAATAATAATATTGCTTACAAAACGCCAAATCGCTAGTACTACGACCCCACCCCACATTACATCACATTACACATTGCACTTCATAAATAATTCTCCACTGCTATTAATAAGGAGTTAAATAATTTGACTGATTAATGGCACAGTAATGCATCATAATATTCAGTAACAGGTATTACAAAATATTTAATTTCCTTTATAAAGTAACGGACATAAAAACTTGCGAACATTGTTTTAAAGGAAGTCGTCAATCAAGAATATTGCCTCACAATATTTTATTATGGCACTAGAATTTGAGCCCTCTTGGGTTCTGATGAATTTACATGTAAATCGTAGAAAGCCAAGCTGAATTGTAGAGATTTATCTTAATTTATATGTAGCTGTATATAAATAGATAACGCCATCTAGTTTCGAGATGTTCTTAAAATTCAGTTTTTTTTAATCTTAGGCACTAAGATAATTATACTAATAGTTATTAAATATTTTGTAATAACCTACATGGATGACTCGGTGGCGCAATGGCTGAGCGATCGGCTTGTGCTTCACGGGTTGCGGGTTCGATCCCCGCTCGGAGCAAATATTTGTACGTTCTACAGGTAGTTGCTCCGGGTGTGGGCGTTTGTGTATGTGTACATTTGTGTTTGTAAACGCACCCACGATACAGGAGAAAATCCTAGTGTGGGGCAACGTTTTACATAAAAAAAAATTACCACCCGATTAAGGCAGAGGTAATTAGGCTAGCGTGGCGGGCTATAGCCAAATCCTAGTCAAATGGTGACCTTTGCTTGGGCAAAGGTCACCATTTGACTAGGATTTGGCTATGGCAAACATTAAGCTATTAACTGTCCCACTGTTGGCAGTGGGACAGTTAATAGCTTAATGTTTGATTTTGATGAAAAAAATCTTAGGTAAGTATATATACATACATGTAGTAGAATATTTATAGGTTTAATCTTTAGTCGGCAAGTTTTTCAAAACGAATAAACAAATATTTTACTCAGTTATATATTACTTACGCTTATTTCACATTGGCTACACTTTAAGAACGGACACAATAAATTAGAGTTATTATCTTCGTAGTACACTAGTTTTATTTTAACTGGATCCTTATAATTATTAGTTATTAGAAATCACCTTGGCGCATAAAATGCTGCTGCATAATATTTTTATGACTGCATATTGGAACAGGTAGTTCAATTATGTATTTTTGATAACTGTAATTATATTTTTTTATCATCTTGTTAATCATCTTACACTTACTTAAATATGTATTTGACGTTGAAATAAAACTACGTTTCATAGAGTTTATTGTGACGTATTTATATTATTTAAACTCATGTTTCGAAACCAGGGATTCCCAGGGATACATGGTCACGCGTAAGGGATCCAAAATATTGGGAATAAAATAATAAGTATACAGGACAAAATCTGTAAAAAGTATTGTTTTATTTGAAATTACTTTATTCAAGAAGCCAATATAAGTTATTGTTTTAAACTTATTGTTAAACAAATAAATAAATACAAAAATACAAAATACAAAAATGACCAAGGTTCAACGGCCCCACCGGGGTTGTGGTGCATGCTTTTGCGAATCCCATGACCCTGGCAATCGGGTTGGTGGCGTTGACGGGTGCGGTTTTTTAGTCGGTAAACGCTCACATTGGGCGGAGTCCGACACACCCCGTCGCCTCCCCAGGCGGCGGGACGGTCCGTAAAGGACGCACTTAAAAAAATAAATAAACAAAATAATAAAAAAAAAGTACAATCACGGTCACATTATAATGTTGTAAAGAGAAAAAAATCCAAAATTGTGACTATTTATAACTAACAACTTATGTTAAATTGAGTGTATTATAGTCTAAGTGTGAAAGTTCAGTAGTCAGTCAAAGGAAATGGTTTATTGTGCTCTTTGTGCTCTTGAGACGACACCAACCGCTAACAAGCTGTCAATCGCCATTACACAGTACTGTTGAACTTTGATTGTACCTATTATATATGCCTACATACAGTGTCAATTTATTTATAATGGCTATTAAAGTAGTAGCAAATTCTCCTTTAAGTTAACTTGAATATTAAATAAAATGTCTTACAATAAAATATCGCCATGTAAATATATATAACTCAAAGGTGACTAATTGACTGACTGACTGACTGACTTAATGATCTATCAACGCACAGCCCAAACCACGGGACGGCTCGAGCTGAAATGGCCTGGCATGCAGGTAGATGTTATGACGTAGGCATCCGCTAAGAAAGGATTTTTGAAAATTCACCCCCAAGGCGGAAAAACGGGGGTGCAAAGCTAATATGAATCTTTTATTTTTTTAATTAAAATGCACGCGAACGAAGTCGCGGGAATCAGTTTGTTCCAATATAATATTATAACACACGTCGTTACAATTAATTGATGTATCTCAATAAAAAAAAATATCTTACTGAAATGAAAATCCCCTAATTTGTAAACATATTTTTAAACAAAATAAATTAACAACCTATTGAATATAAAAGCCAGTCTGAACAAAATTATAGTAACGTTATTTCATTATTACCTTCATTAAATTCCAACATAAATCAAATCAACATAAAAACAATTACATTCAGTATCATGACAAGTACTTCAAGCATCATTTTAGCGACCACCGATGCGTCTATTACAAAAACACGCGATATAACAGCGCCATAGCGTTTCGACATAGTTCTGACATGCAAACGGGGCCAATTTCTTAACATACCAGTCGCACGCACTTATTGAACCAGAGAAATGACTCCGATAATTAATCGGAATAGCTATTAGTTGTAGCTGACCGAATATGAAGACGAGTTTATGTAATTTTTGATGATTGACACCCATTTAAAATGTAGTGTTGCTTTGAAACCTGCCTGAAACAAATTGGTGTTCAAACCAACGAGTTACTGGTTTGTATTACGCATGACTGGCTTGTCAGTAGTAGCTCTAAGTGCGACTGCTGAGTAAAGAGGTTGACGGTTCGATTCTGAGGTCAAGCAAAGTTTTCTCAGGAGGTAGGGCATAGTGAGATTTCTCGCTCAAATTGAGCTGCCCGACTGGGGAAGTACCTCCGCCTTACAGAAGACCGCAGTGAATGAACAATAGTTGTTTTTCTGCGAGTGAGTAAGGTTATCAGAGCTCATTAGGGGAGTGACTATTCTGACAGAATGGGAATTCCGTTTGCTGTCTGTTCAGTAATTCCCTATTTTAAGAAACCTGAACGGTTTCTAAGGAGTTTGGCAACGCATTTGCAAACCTCTGGTGTTGCAAATGTCCATGGGCGGCGGTCATCACTTACCATCAGGTGAGCCGCCTGCTCGTTTGCCCCTCATCACCATGAAAAATGTTATTGGGTTTTTCTATAAAATTCTCAGTTACTGTTCGGTGTTTGGATTTGTGCCCGGTTGATAGCAATAGGCTCGCAATTACATTGTACGTAAAACATACCGGTGAAATGGTGTACAATTAGTACAGCCTAACTCTTCGGAGACGACTGGCGAGATGGTATGTGTTTATATAATTTGGTTTCAAACCTGCCGATACAAATTGGTCCTTAATCCAACAAGTTATTGCCTATTTGAACACTAAGTTGGCGTGTGTCTGCATCATCTATTACAGTAAGTCGGGTAATTGAGCTCCCAAAAAGTTGAGCTACGTGCTGACTGATTAACGATCGCAATACGTTACAGGTCAGTTCAAAGCTATTACGTGTTTTTTTTTTCATAAAAATACACCTGACGATATAGGCCTTTCTGTAATTGCTAATATGTTTCCAATCAAACAATTCTGCAGAGGATTTCTAACTTTCTATGGCATTCGTATTTTTCTTTTCTATCTTTACAGACTTACATAGGTAAGGCTTACATAATAAATATAAACATAAAAATAACATAAACTTCACTATTGAATCAGACATTATTTACCCATAAAACCAAGTTTTATTTTCATATTAGGTACCAAAAATTAAGGTTCTTGATAATATAATAAATAAATAACTATAAAAAAAAAAAAATAAACAAACATTTAAAAAATTCAATTGGTTTTCAGCTTCAGTTATAACATAAATTTTAAATTTTTCGTCAGGTTAATTTATTGTAAAATCCTTTTGCGAACGCGAATATAACAACTCTATAAACGGTATCATACTTGTTTTAATTGTATTGAAAAACACAGGAGACCAGCAAATAATATACAAAATTAAATAAACATAATTGCCATTACAGAATATAATCAATATTTGCATAACTAACATTAGCAAACATTTTATATTACTATTCATTCATGGTTTGTAAGTTTACAAGCGTCAATTAAGATTACCAGGGTTCGATCAATGTGAAGCAATCAGTCATAATAATCAAGCTAAGAAAAGTATTGATTATCATAAATTAAAGAGGTTACAACCAAATCGATATCTATAATTAGAATTTCTATGACATATTACAAACCCTATGTCCTTGTGTTAAGGTCGTGGTTGCTAATCTAAAAAGGCAAATTTTATAAATAGGAGAGATTCGATTTTTTGTTTGTTCGTTCGTATTGAATAGGCTCCAAAACTACTTATCCTATTTGAATTATTCTTTCATCGTTTAGAATACTACATTATTACTAACACGTAATGAACATAAGCTTTATTTTATTTAAAAAACAATAAGGGATCCGTATGAAAATGTCAATTGTGTAATATTTTTGAGAACTGTATTTATTGTTAATGTTCCAAAAGAAAACTAACTACGTGTAAAAACCGTTGTCTATTAGAAAACCCTGGCATCGCCAGAGATAGGTTCTTTGGAGTTGCGAAAGCGTTTTTAATAAAAAACGTGTTTTATACTTTACTGTTTAGAGTGTTTATTGAGACTAACTTGTGAACTTAAGCTAAATTCTACATGAGTTTCTTATCTCTAACTTAAGCGTCGGGTTCGAACCCGACGCTTAAGATAAAGACGTTGTCACTATGTCGTGAGATATATGGTCATGAGATGTTGTCCCACGTCGACGTGGGAAGGGTCGGCTGGCGTCGCTACAACGTCATAACTCCCGGTTGTAACAATTTTCAGTTCTTTACTCCTCATCATCAACCCATTATTGTCCCACTGCTGGGCACGGGTCTCCTCTCATTTGAGAGGGATTAGGCTATAGTCCTCCACGCTAGCCTACTGCGGGTTGGTGGACTTCACATGCCATCGAGAAAATCTATCAAGCATGCAGGTTTCCTCACGATGTTTTCCTTCACCGTTTGAGCATCTGATAAATACGCACATAACTTCCGAAAAGTCATTGGTTTGGCCTTGGGTTCGAACTCGAGACCTCTGACATCTCAGTCCACTGGTCACACCACTGGGCTATGACAGCTCTCAGTTCTTTATTATCAACGTTCAAAAACGAACCTAAGCATTAAATTTGGCCTACATTGAATTATTGATATTTTGAGCTACTCGGTACGATACGTCATTGTGTCAATTTTCTCAAAAGCTAATTAAGCTTATTTCTTTGTATTATGAGAAATAAGGGCCCTCTACAGTACAATCTACCTACAAGTTAAGTCACTATATGAAATCGACCTACTTCCCGATTACCACACAAACGAGACTAACTAATATTTCAATCGCTGTACTTCCTCTTAACAACTAAATACTAGTTTACTTGTCATTTAACTATTAATTCGCTGAACCAGTAGTTTAATTATATACTAGCCCTTGCCAACGGTTCCGCTCACATTGAAGTAGAAGATTTATTAAATTTAGATATTCTTATGAATAGAAAAATAAACATAGGTAGCCAACAGCAATGATTCCTTATTTGAATGTGTCTGTATACTATATCTACAGAGTGAGCTGTGCCGTGTGAGTGTAGCCTAGCGGTGTGACCAGTGGACTGAGACGTCAAAGGTCTCGAGTTCGACCCCAAGGACCACTGACGTTTCGGAAGTTATGTGCGTATTTATCACAAGCTCAAACGGTGAAGAAAAACATCGTAAGGAAACCTGCATGCTTGAGAGGTTTGTCTTGATGGCTTGAAGTCTGCCAACGCAGTAGGCTAGCGTGGTGGACTATAGCCTAATCTCTCTCAAATGAGAGGAGATCCGTGCCCAGCAGTGGGTCGTTAATGGGTTAATGATGATGACTATACCTACATGATGGTCAAACTTTATCTCAGATTCTATTCAATTAATTGACATAAAAATAATCCAGACAGCCAGTGACCGTGGATTCTGTAAGGGATCAGAAACGTGGGATACAGATACCTACCCTAAATAACCTAACAACCCTATCTAGCCTAACTACTTCAGCTCTACCTATCCTACTTATCCTACTCATATGGGCCACACAAAAGTTTTATCACAATCGGAATAATAGTTTAGGAACGCGTAAAGGACAAACAACATTCAGTACATAGACATTAGACATAAAGAATGGAATTAGCTAGATTAACATAAATTACGTAATGACGGCGTTCGATTCCCAATAAAGAATATTCAGATTATTTCAATACGATAACCTGTCAGTACGATCACGGTATTACATTTTATGCCAGCGTTCGATGAATGTATGATTTCGAAGTAGGGTTGACATCTAAAGGCTAGTTTCAAACCTATTGAACGCCGATATTTGTTATAACATGATGGTAGGAAACAAGCATACTGCTGCCTGATATTATTATTAAGCAGTTACCGTAGCTTTGTACGTTTGCAACATCAGGTGTCGCTTGCGCGTCGCCAACCAGGCAAAAAACTTTTCTCTCCTTTTTTTTGCATTACGTGATTTTAGAAGAACATATCATACCATTGCGGTTGTATCAACGAGTAGTGCGGCAGAGGTGTAAAGTACACACTTTGCCAGTAGATTTTACACACATGTCACATTCAATACCAATATTAGGACTAGCTGCCATTAACCAGGCACAAATTCAAACTCTTGAAATACCTAACCTGGGCATCGAAGCCAGGGCCTCACACAGTCGCTCGACCACTCGAGCAGTGAGGCAGTTCAGTGTAAACTAGTTATATTATTTTGCAAATGAGAATTAAAAACTGAAATCTCAGGATGACTATTAACGGCTTACCATTAAGAAGTTGAATATGCTATGTCATCAATGTACAAAAAAACCCTGATGTCGAAAATAATTTTCTACTAGAGCATTTCATCCAAATTTGGTATCGAAGACAATAATGTACACTAAGCTACTTTTTATTTATCTTAACTTCTACGAAGAAACTAAATTCTATTTTTATCTGAAATCCTTATAAGTATCTATTTTCAAAAATCATGACTGACATCCCGCGATTTCAAAGTATCTGCCTATAAAATTACCTACATATGCGTACGAATTTCTCAAAAATATTTTGTTTTACTTATCTATATAAGATTATAAATATCCTTTTATTTATCCTGTGATATATACAAACTTTATTTTCATTATTATCCACAATAAACTATTCTAATCCAAATTCATTTGAATCGTGAAAAATGCTCGGTATTTTCCATCAATTCTAATAAACCCTTTTCTCATTGTCCTCAGATACTTCGTGAGCACAGTTCTCCAGTTCCAGATCTACCGGGCATTGTGTGAACGGACCGGGCAGTTCATACCCGGCGATCCAACACGACCACTCCACAAATGCGACATCTACAGAAACCCTGAGGCTGGCAGGATATTGACGTGAGTGTTTGATTAAAACGATTTTCTTTTATACAAATAAATAAATAAATAAATAAATATCTCTGGACATATTTATTTATATAAAAGTTAAGTTATAGTAAATTATTTGTTGAGCTGTGGTAGCCTAGCGGTGTGACCAGTGGACTGAGACGTCAAAGGTCTCGAGTTCGAACCCAAGGCACGCACCACTGACTTTTCGGAAGTTAAGTGCGTATTTATCACAAGCTCAATCGGTGAAGGAAAACATCGTGAGGAAACATGGTGAAGTCTACCAACCCGCAGTAGGCTAGCGTGGTAGACAATAGCCTAATCCCTCTCAAATGAGAGGAGACCCATGCCCAGCAGTGGGACGTTAATGGGTTGATGATTTTCTTTAATATATCTACCACTGAGACGATAAACAAGCTTACGGTCCGTCTGGAGGTAGGTAAGCGGTTTTGAAGTTTGCAACGCCAAAGGTGTCGCTCACGCGTTACTGACCGGATGGACATTCTGATTTCTTGCTCTTTATTTACCACTTACTTAGGTCTCCTCTCAATTTAGGGAGGATAAGACTTAAATTGATTGCTAGCGGCTCTTAGGCATGCACTGTTAATTATTATTAATAACTATTTAGTTTTCTCATTACTACAAGACCCCACACAATGATTCCACGTATTCGCAACCAGTATATTTTATGTATGTAAAAAAGAGACGTCCTAGCGCACGTGCCATCGTCATCATCATCATCAACCCATTATTGTCCTACTGCTGGGCAGGTGTCTCCTCTGATTTGAGAGGGATTAGGCTATAGTCCACCACACTAGCAAACTGTGGGTTGGCATTACACGCCATCGAGAAAATCTCTCAAACATGCAGGTTTCCTCACGATGTTTTCCTTCACCGTTTGAGCGTGTGATAAATACGCACATAGCTTCTGCAAAGTCAGTGGTGCGTGGGTTTGAGCTCGAGACCTCTGACATCTCAGTCCACTGGTCATACCTCTAGGCTACCATGGCTCTCTCCCTCTCAATCATTTTGATTTTGAAGCGCACGTGTGTGTATGTATGTGAGTTTGTATTGCGAGTAATATATTATTATCATTAAATATAACCTTCACTTTCATATTTTAAGTGCTAAAATCACTTACTGATCCGGTGTCACTCAACACACAATAAAAACTCGATTGTATCAATATTTTTCAATTTTACATAAATCGTAGATACAAATCTTGCGCGTGACGCCGCCTGGCCTTGACCGTAACGGTTACGTTTGAATTATGCGCGTTATGATCTGTTATTGCGAGACTAGTTGTGTGCCGCGGTTGTGGGCGTAAATTTAATTTTTTTTCATCATCATAATATCAAACGATAGACGTACACTGCTTGACATAGGTTTTCCACAAGGATTGCGACGTTTTCTCTATGATTTACATATAATGGTTTTTTGAAGTGAAACTTCTTTATCGGGGTTGGAAAAAATTTAGTGTAACATTTTTGCGTTACGCGCCATCTTTATTTGAATAGGTAACCATAGCAACATGATGTTTGTGTGTAACATTTTTGCGTTACACGCCATCTTTATTTGAATAGGTAACCATAGCAACATGATGTTTGTTTGACAACTAAAAACTATACCTTTTCCAATACACCAAGACCATTTGTTTTTCTATTGAGAACTTGCTATTGGTTGAGACATCGAAGTTTTGATAAATAGAAGATTATGATTGGTTCCCACTATTATTTGGAACTGACAGAGCTACAAATCGAAGACTATTAATTCAAACGCTCTTTTTAAATTCAATGTTATTCGAGTAGATACCATAATTACCTATATCAATAATCATAAAATACAGTTGGACAACTAGTTTAACCAATGCATGTCTATTATAATAAAAGCCTTTTGCATAAACTTTATCTAATTTAGCTTTATTCAACCAATTTCTGTGAAGTTGTAAATAGTAAATCATTTTTCGAAAAATGATGTCATAAAGCAGTTTCTCTTCTTACGTGTGTACACTAATACACACATTTTTTTTTAACTTGATTAAATTTCGTGCCATAGATGTTTTTGATCAAAGACTATTGAGCCGTGTTTTTAACAACGCAGTTTTTTGGCCTTGTCTAACCTTTCAAAATGATAGAAATGTTATAAATTTCCGTTGTTCCTGAGAATTTCTTTGGCTTGTAGAATTATTTAATTTATTAAGAAATACGCTGATTTTTTTCACACTGACACGGTAATATTAAATAGTAAATTTTCATCATGTCCCGTGTAAATGTTGTAAAGGATTTTTTTAGGGACACTCCCACAAGTCCCTACTAAGTCTTTGTCTTCTTAATTAACGTCGTAACCGTCCAGAAAATCAGCGAGACAATGAAACCCGACGTGTCCCAGGAGAATGATTTTAACTGTCTTGGAACCCGCAGCGAAATTAATCATGAAATTAAATAGGATGCTGTAAAGTATCCCAAAAGTCGGGATTAAAGTCACGGGTTTACTCAGTACTTCGACTCAGTTTGTTACTATTTTCCTATTTTTAATAGTGTTCAATCCAAAATATCCCCTCTTCTCTACTGCAGAAAAGAAATTAGTTACAAAAATTTACACTTAAGCACTAAATAGGTTGGTAAAGCATGATTTTACAAAAAAAAATAAGCGAATAAGAATTGATAAATTGTAAACGGATATTAAAAGTTATACGTGTATAATTTTAATCTCAATTATTTTCAACATACAGACAGAATGGTGGATTCATTCTACTCGATTGAAATATTATTTTTTTCTTTTTGTTATTACATTTTTAATGATTATGAGTAGGAAATAGTTTGACCTTGTTTTTAACCAAAAGTACAGTTAACACTTATAATTTGATTTAAGTAGATACTTATAAAACTTGATCGACCAATTGGATTAGTAATTGGTGTCAGAGTAAACGGTTCCGTATTATGTTACACACATGGAACAAAATAAGTTGTAACATAGTAATTTTTACACATACGCGAATATGTTTTGGACGACTCGGTGGCGCAGTGGCTGAGCGATCGGCTTGTGCGTCACGGGTTGCGGGTTCGATCCTCACACGGAGCAAATATTTGTACGTTCTACAGGTAGTTGTTCCGGGTCTGGGCGTTTGTGTATGTGAAAAATTGTGTTTGTAAACGCACCTACGACACAGAAGAAAATCCTAGTGTGGGGCAAGGTTTAAAAAACATTCAAATGAAACTACTTTTTACCGATTTTTAATATCGACGTTTCGGGATATTTATGGCATCCGTGGATGTCTGCTCGTGATCATGGACATTCATGGATGTTGTAAAGAATAAAACTAGATTAATTTCCGGAGTACTTTTTTCCCCTTGGTTTACCTTTTTTTTAATTATGCAGAAATTTGAATGATAGGAATTTTCAGCTTATACACACTTTGCCAAATAAACTGCTATTCGTTAAACCATAATCTGGTAAACCATGGTGTTTTTGTTTCGTAGCAACAATATACTTACATACAAAATAATATAAACTTTGCTCCTCTAAAAAAAACTAGGAAATAGGTAGAAAAAATTATCCCCGTATGTTTTAATAAAAAAAAACACTGAGACTAATTTAGAATGCCCTTGGTAATGAGAAGCCATATGTAATTCCAATTTAATTAAATTCATTCACACCATTAATTACACCAAGTTTTGTCCAAGCAAATATCCGCCTCATACCGTTGTTATAAAGTCTAAAATACTTTCTAGTCACATTATTAAAATTAGAGCACACGTCCGATCCATTTTTGACAGTATCGCTTTCGTTTAGGGTTCAATTTCATTCGGGCATGAAATATCCAAAAATAGATAAATCGTTCATGCTAGTTTCAACTTTATAACTACGAGTTAGGGTTGAAATTGGATTACTGGTGAGGCATAAAAATAAAGCATGGTTCAGACAATTGCACGTCTCCGCACGGATGTAACCACTTGACGTATGATGCGGGTTGCATTATTAAATTTTTATTTGTTAATATTGTTACATCGTTGAGTTTAGTTTAGTTTTTGATACTAGTTACTATTTAAGTGACCATACTAAAACTATTTTTTTATAGGGCAAGACAGGCTGATCAATATCGATAGTTTAATAGGGAATAGAGTCGAAATTTTGTCATTTATTTCTTAATGCTACCTAACAATAGTATATATTGTAATTATGTTCCGTGATTTTGGTAGGAAGCTATTTCAATTAGTACACCCACAGAATGAGGGCGTAGATTAGTACACCTACACTAAACCGGTATGTTTTAGGTCCCACGTAATAGGGGGCGATCCTATTGCCACCAGGCACAAATCGAAACTTCTAGTTGCTACTGAGAATTTCATAGAAAACCCTATAATAACACTGCTCGACCTGGGTATCGAACCCAGGACCGCAACAGGTTGCTCGGCCGTCGCACTCTACGACCACTAGACCAACGAGGCAATTATTTATATTATTGATACTAAAATTTAATTAATTTTTCTCATCTTCACTAAAACTAAATGATGTAAATTCGTTTGAAATAGGCATATTATTATGTTATTACTAAAATCATTGCAATATCAAATTAATTATAATTTTACACATCCCCAATGTCAAATTATGTCAATTCAGATTTAATTAGCATCAATGTCATTAAATTTAGAAACTTTTGATGCAAATAATAAATAAATATGCAGATACTGATTAGGAAACATGCAAACTACCATTAAATCTGCAAATTTGACTAATTGCAATGATAATTTAATCTGATGTAATATAGGCAAGAGATTATATGCCTATATTTGAATATGAAAGCTAAATATATACCAGAAGAAACTATATACTTAAATGACCAAAACCAAATAAATTGTGACAAAAATACATAACAAATATCAAAATATAATAATATACTTCAATATTAGTTCTTGTATAAGTAAGTTATATATGTTTAATTAAAGTTTTTTGGCGTCATTGTGGATGAACTAGTTTATATTTTTATTAACCCTTTGACCACCACGGTCGACTATACTTGACAAATTAGAACGTGCTCACGACACTTTCGTCGGCAAATGTCGACAAAAATATAACTATTTTACTGTAGCGTGGCGCAGGGAACATTCTTTTTCTTTATTATATGACGTGGCGGTCAAAGGGTTAAAAGAAATAAAATAAAATGTTACTTTTACGGATTTTATCGCGGTATATTGTTATTATGAAATTCCTACAGATGCTTGCATAGACAGTCACGGATAGACGGTACATCGCGATAAATTAGTTTTATTTCAATTTCTATTCTCCGCGTAAGTGTAAGAAATGCATCCTATATATTTAAATATACATAATTAATATATTATCCATTGCTGTGGTGTCCTAGTGGCGTGACCAGTGGACTGACATGTCAAATGTCTTGAGATCAAATCCGGGCACGCACCACTGACTTTTCGGAAGCTATGTACGTATTTATCACATGCTCAAACGGTGAAGGAAAACATCGTGAAGAAACCTGCATGTTTGAGAGATTTTCTCGATAGCATGTGAAGTCTACCAACACGCAGTAGGCTAGCGTGGTAGACTATAGCCTAATCCCTCTCAAATGAGAGGACACCCGTGCCTAGCCAGCCAGCTAAGACAGTAATGGGTTTTTGATAATGATACCAAACCAAATATAAATGCTAAAACCACACAACAAATTTCGCTTTAACCAATATCCAATATCTATGTTTTGAGCTTCTACTGTTTTATAGTACAATTCTACATTCTCCTTAACCACGACAAAACATTATTACCTCCTATAAGGTTCTGATAGCCTAATACTTTAGCAACTCCAGTTACAACTAGCGGAACGCGTTCACTAGTAGAAACACGGCGGTCCATCGATATTGTTACACTTACATAATATTCACTAACGCCAACTTTCGCAGTCGCGTTTTTAAAAGCGCTAAAATCGCGTGCGGTTTTTTTTAAGGAATTTCGAGGGATAACGTATATAGTCATCATTGTTCCAGTGTAAAGGAGACCTATTATTTAATTCGATAAATGTAGCCTTGGATCTTGTCGGTGAAGCAATTTCGATTTTTTTATAAAACACCGACTCTTTTATTTATTTTTTTCGTTTTCTGATTCTTAAACCCTTGTCGCTTAGTAATTATTGTTTATATTAAAGGTGAAGTAACAAGTAACTGTCATCTAAGTGTCATGCAGGAATTTAATCAATTTTAAAAAGATTGGTTGTATGACACCAGAACTTATCTTGAACTCTATTGTTTCCTCATTTAGGTACATGTTCGAAAAGCTATGTTAGCTATAACATTTTCTAATAAACTTACTTTTTGTATGGAAGTAGATAGATTTGTCACCTCAAATTTTATCAAATATTTAACTTAATATGTGTAGGTAAACTGTAATCATAACATTGTTAATACATAGTAGCATTATTGGTATTAGTGATCCCACTCCATAATCTAAACTGGTTTTTATCCCGTCGTCTCAAAGTACAATATCTTTTTTCCAAAATCTACAATGTCAGCTTCATCATCCTCACCAGTTCTACAAAAAGCCTTTCATTGCTTAATAAAGACCTTCCAGCATCCATGCTCAGTCTAGCGTCGGGTTAAAATAAAATCAATGTACAGCGATAAAATCCTAAAAAAGTTTTATTACAAATACCTTCCTATAAATCCGTCTGCATCCAACGACTCCAAGTTCCCGTTACTAGCGTTCAAATAACGTGAGTATGAAACACAATTGTAATCCAAAATCGTGACTCCAGTGCTGGCCTAATTACCATTGTACACAGGTATAGGAAACCTAGGCATATGGGTCGGAGCAGTTGCGAAAATCATGCTGGACCGAAGTATTGGGTGCCTAAAATGTATAGCCTATAGATAAAGTATGATTGAATGATTTTTTATTTCTGTGAATAAATCTTTCTAAAGACACTTTTATAAGTCATGTAAGTTTTTTTTAGTATCTAGTTGGCATTGGAATTTCCTAAACCTCTGAGAAGAAATGCCTAAACAAACTCAGAGAATCATGGTCTCTTTTACAATCCAAACAATTTGGTTACAATATATGAAAAGCCACATATTGTAACATTGGCGTTCACTAGGGGGGGGCCTACGTCCAGCAGTGGACGAATATAGGCTGATAATGATGATGATGTGAAAAGCTATCTCAGACTTTAACCTACATCGTCATGTAGGTTAAAGTCTGAGATGGCCTTTTGAAGAAAGCACCAGTGCAGCTTTGAGTTGACCTGTCCATACTGACAGCACGCATACGTCAGCCATCGACATAAAATAATATAATAGAAACACCCGCCGTATTAATAGAAGTAGCATTCATTAATATTTATATTACTTATTTGTATATGTATGACAAAATTAGGCAATTTACATAATAATTTAAATACTATTTCAACACCTCTAAAGTTTCTTTTATCGTTTGAATATTAAACTCTCAATATTGCTCTTGTAATACAGAGGAATGTTATGATACACTTGACTTTAGCAATTTGATCATAAAAATAATAGGCTTGAGTACATATTTGCGATTAAATAATAATTCAATTTCAACAGGTCTGACAATATAACTAAGCCTCTCCAAAATTAGGGTGTCTAAACGGCATTGCAGCTAAAAAAATCAACAAACGCACGTGAGACAGCAATAGCATTGCGTGTTGCGTCCTTCTTCAGAAGGACCAATATAATTATGAAAACTCTACCTACTTAGTAGGTATCTGAATATGCCAATAGTTAATAAACACACACTAATATTGGCGAATATCCTTCATAAAATATTCGCTAATATTAGTATACTGTGTTTTTCGTACTGTAATCTTCTAATATAATATAAAAAACCTTGTAGTCGCACTCTGCACTCTGGCTGAACCGATTTTAATGTTTTTTTTTGTAACTTGTATTTTTGGTAGGTATGAGATGAGGTTATAAAATATTCTTCTGTATCCTACCCCCACCCCCCATTTTTATTGCTTTTTAGTATTTATAAGGCCGAAAAATGTTTGGTAGGTTAGCTAGTAAAGCTATAATTTTATTATACAAAGCGCTATTTTAGCTCTCAGCTCGCGCAGTCAACATTTTGCCTATAGACTGGACACTTATGTAATCGCATGCAGATCCAAATCAATTTTATGGTAGCCGCTGCTATTGCACTGTGAGAATCTTATTGAAACATGCTGTACCCGGCTTTAGTGATGTTAAGTAATTTAGGTTAAGCTACTTTCACTGAGGCATGGAATTCGATGGGTGCTTTTTACCCCACTGCCTCAGGAAGGTTATTGAAATATTGATGTAACTTTTATTATTGGTGGTGTTTTTTGAAATGCCATCAGTCAGCCCTTATAGTATCAATCGAATACTAAATTACAAATGTCCTTTGTATAGTGTAGCTTGGGACTAAAGCCTAATCCTTCACAATAAAATGAGAGGAGACCCGTGCCCAGCAGTGGGACAATAATGGGTTGATGATGATGAAACTGTAGTTACATTGCACCATACAATTTCAACAGTTTCCACTAGGAAGTACAAAAAAATAATTAACCCGCAAGTCATGAAACAATATTACACTTGTCTTTTAAAAAAATGAGACGATCAACCTAATAAAGACAGTTTTTCAAACCCTGTAGATTACATGATAAGATCCATTAAAGGCGGTTTTATTTCAATAAAAGAATTCTATAAGCTATACGTTATAACAGAGACCAAAAACCTGACCTTTATAACTAAGAAAATCAAATAAATATGTAAAACCTAATCTATTATTAGAAATCCGGTTGTTTATTTGATGTAGAACATTTATAAATAAAAAAGAATTCATCATTTCATTCTCGTATAAAAACTATAGATAACTTAGATGAAACATCAAACGATGAAGGTCTTAATTTGTATTAATTTCCATATAAATTAGCCCCATAGTTGAAACAGTTGCCTCTTTTATGGTCAACATCTGATAAACTGTCATTTTAACACCAAATAAACTGTCATTTGTAATGATTAATTTGGTTATGTCTTTGTAGGTATTTTATTTTGATCTTTCTTTAGCCTCTTTCTTATCAGTAACTCGGTTTCGACTACGTAATACTGTTTCATACATAACTATTGCAATATTCTACTCGTTTGTCTCGTTTGTAAACTTAACTAAACCTCCGTCTCATTCTACATTTATCTTTTAAAATATTATTAAGGATTTTTGATTAACACAAAATGCGAAAAACGAACACACGACGTCTCACGATAGGGCAGATTAGCTGCTGTTATGGATTTAAAAAGTCAGAATTAAAATTAAGTATATCAAAAAACCGCTATGAAATCCATTAATCATCATCATCAACCCATTAATGTCCCACTGCTGGGCACGGGTCTCCTCTCAATTGAAAAGGATTAGGCTATAGTCCACCACGCTAGCCTACTGCGGGTTGGCAGACTTCACATGCCATCGAGAATTCTCTCAAGCATGCAGGTTTCCTCGCGATGTTTTCCTTCACCGTTTGAGCATATGATAGATACGCACATAACTTCCGAAAAGTCAGTGGTGCGTGCCTTGGGTTCGAACTCGAGACCTCTGACGTCTCAGTCCACTGGTCACACCGCTAGGCTACCACAGCTCTTCATCCATTAATACATAATTATTTCTATGTTCAATCAGGAAATACAAATATTAATACATATATTATTTAACGTATAACTATTTTGTAACTCGTCTATTTGTTATGCTTCTTTGTTATTAACTATGCAACTTAAATCACGAGATCTACTCTCACAATATTTCATTGATGTAATAGGGTAAGATCCCAGGGCCGCCAGACATCACGTATTTTCTGACGAACCAAATGTGGATTATTGAGTAGTGCTAGTATGTACTAAGAACGCATGCCTACTAGCTATCTTGCCTAGTGGGCCAATTTTCAGGTATCAGGTAATCGAGGTACATACAAATATTACTTACCTCACGTAAATTCTCCAAGCTGATTTTTACGTATATTTTAGGCAATATCTTTAAAAATAAGTCGCCAATACTCCCAGACACTTTCCGTCGGCCGTATTGCTTTGCAGACGCTTTAAAGCTCCCAAAGTAATTACTTAACTTCACGTAAATTCTGATGCTCCATTCTTGTAAAAGGTTTCAAAATAGTTGTGACAGGAGGCAGACCAATCAAAAGGGCTAATCATACCCCTTAATTCAATTTTAATGCCTCTGTGGGTAGGATCGTGAGGGTATTATCAACGCGCATGAGAGTGAGGCAGATTGCGAATATGCGGAAGTCTAGGGGATGATTGGCCCCTTGGATCGCTCTGTCTTCTCGTAAAAGGTTCCGAAATAGTTGTCTGGTGGAGATATAAACAATGGAGCATCAGAATTTACGTGAAGTTAATTAATTCCTTCGGGAGCTTTAAAGCGTCTGCAAAGCAATACGGCCGACGGAAAGTATCTGGGAGTATTGGCGACTTATTTTTAAGGATATTGCCTAAAATATACGTAAAAATCAGCTTGGAGAATTTACGTGAGGTAAGTAATATTTGTATGTACCTTGATTACCTGATACCTGAAAATTGGCCCACTAGGCAAGATAGCTGGTAGGCATGCTTTCTTAGTACATACTAGCACTACTCAATAATCCACATTTGGTTCGTCAGAAAATACGTGACGTCTGGCGGCCCTGGGATCTTGGACTATAATGATAATATGCAAATAATATTGTATTAATGTCGCGTATATTTCCTTCTTAAAATGGCCGTATTAGGAGCTTTATAGCAATAACATTAATCCATACTTAATATAATAGATGTTATTATAAATACGAGAGTATATCTGTCTATCTGTTACCTCTTCATGCTTAAACCGCTGGATTGATTTAGATGAAATTTTGTATGGAGATAGTTTGAGTCCCGGGAAAGAATATAGCATAGGTTTTATCCCGGAAATCATCCCTAAAAGCGCGAAAAGGGAGTAAAAGAGTGAGAAATAAATAAGCAGATTGATGATAAAGCAGATTGGATAAATAAATGAATAAGTATTCCTGGACATTATGACACAGCGCCATCTGGTTCCGTGGCAAGCAACGAGGCGCTTGTGTTACGGATACTAGTTGGTTGATATACTACATATATACTTTTTTTGACTCTGAAACAAATGTTGATGCTCCTCACAGAAACATTTGTCCTTACCGGGATTCGAAACCCTGGACCCATAGCACAGCAGGCAGCATTAACTACCGCGGGACTAATTGGGTCGTCAATATACTAGTATGAATAAACTATTTCAATCCCGGTAGGGCCATCCCATAGCAAAGCAGGCAGCGTTAACTACCGCTGAGCTAAACGGGTCGCCAAATTACTAATTCCACGCAGTCACAATCGCGGGAAAATGCTAGAGTAGTATATAACACAAGTGGGTTGCGTTATAATTCGAATAAGAATAAGTATTATAATATAAAATATTGATTTTGAAATAGGAAAAAAGAAACCATAAAGACTTTATAAGTGAGTCACGAACTTGATCTTTGAGGAATTTCTCTTTATGACGTTAAATACAATAATGGGTAGATTTAACGGGAATAAAAGTAGGTCATATGTCAAGGTACTATCCTTTTTTTTAGTGCGGAAAAATCCTTTACGGACCGTTCTGCCGCCTGGGGAGCAGATACGGCGACGGGGTGTGTCGGACTCCGCTTATGCGTTTACCGATAAAAAAATCGCACCCGTCAACGCCACCAACCCTAATGCCTGGGGCCATGGGATTCGCAGAAACATGCACCACAACCCCGTTGGGCTTCGGTCCAGCTCTTGTCGCTTGACCCCGGCTAGGAGTAGGTCACATCCCTGGTACCTGCCACATCGATTTGGTCGACTCGCAGATCGTACTAATGCCAGTTAATGGCAGTAGGCTCGCCAATATAGGACAACAGAAACTGTTGTTATCAGAAATTCTTGCTTAGTTTACGGCTAGTACCTAACATAGAGTGTGCGTATGAGATGTAGTTCTTCAAGCCAAATTTATTTATTTATTATTATGGACCTTCAACACAGGATACACACTATACATGATATTATGTTATACAAGTACATTGTTTATGAAAAAGGTGTGCTCCTCCAATTAAAGAAGGTCACAGCATGCACTTATAATATACGTGAACAAAGAAAATAAAATTAAACAAAAGTTACAAAAATCTTATATATAAAATTCTCGTGTCACAATGTTCGTTCCCGTACTCCTCCGAAACGGCTTGACCGATTCTCATGAAATTTTGTGAGCATATTGAGTAGGTCTGAGAATCGGCCAACATTTATTTTTCATACCCCTTAGTAATTTAAGGGTTGTCCACCAACCCCAAATAATGTGGCAAAACAACGTTTGCTGGGTCAGCTAGTAATATATCTATTATAAGAATTGAACTTAAATATAAAATTAAATGTATTAACATTAAGGGTTAGAATTTAAATTTACATCAGAGACTATGGTTTTTAACTCCTTCTTGTACTTTAAAAGTGGGTAAGCTAAATAAAAGTTTACAAGGAAATTCTCGACAAATCCACATACCAGCTGCCGGAAAGGTTGGACGCATGCATAATCTCAATGTAGGAAGCCTATAATTCATTACACAACTCTGGTTTGGTAGCCCTAGTTTGGCATTGTCTTACCTTCAAAGACTTATATAACTTTAAGTTCCTAGTCTTAAGTTACATGCAATTGACACCCTACCTGAATTAGGGCTGTTACGTGACTCGGGCTTAGGTAAACTGATATTGAGGTTACCGAGATAGTGTTTTATTTGGCATATAATAATGGCTTCGATACTAGAAAATAGGGTTTTTATTTTAGATTCGTTTATGATTTTTTTACTGTTCACTGTAGAAAAAAAAGTAAGAAATTAAATACGGTAATGCCTGACCTTTATTTTGGCAATCATTTGAGGCAACTTTGATGCGGAAGAAATCAAAAAGGCCGAAATGGACTTTCAACACCTATTGAGTCTTATCACAATACATTAGAATCGGTTTTCAATCGACTTAAATCCGGCTGTATTTTACACGGAGCTACTATCAAACCACAACCCAATTACTTGGCAATTAAAGCCTATTTTTCGCCCATTATAAATTAAACAACAATTGTTACAGACGCATCATGGAGCGTGGATCTTCTGTTCCTTGGACCCAGGTCCTTCAAGAGGCCATCGGAGAAGGTAGACTGAACGGAGAAGCCTTAAGAGACTACTTCAGGCCCTTAGAAGACTGGCTGAGGAGTGAGAACTTGAGGACCGGGGAGTATCTTGGATGGAGTTATGATGGAGACTATTGCAAGTTCAGGTTAGTTCTGTCTACATACTTCTAAATTTCCATCTTAGTGATGGGAGAAACTGCTCTATATTATCGACATAAGTATTGTAATAAATATGTCTGGACATTATCACACAGCGCCATCTAGTTCCGAGCTAAGCAACGACGGTTGTGTTACGGATACTAGGTGGTTAATAACTTAATCCACTACAGATATATTTTTTAAAAGTAAGTATTATATACTACGTAAGTGATGCAACATACCATCACGCCCGTCTTCCACGACGGTTTAGGCAGAGGTGTACTACCGTACAGCCACATTTATCCAATATGTTTTAAATCCCATATAATAGTGGGGCCAGCATATTGCCATTAAGCAGGCAAATCCAAACCCCGAGCTGCTACTGAGAATATCATAGAAAAATCCCAATAATACGATTTTGACGACTCAGTGGCGCAGTGGCTTGTGCGTCGCGGGTTGCGGGTTCGATCCCGCACGGGGCAAATATTTGTATGTTCTACAGGTAGTTGTTCCGGGTCTGGGCGTTTGTGTATGTGTAAATTTGTGTTTGTAAACGCACCCGCGATACAGGAGAAAATCTTGGGATAACGATTTAAAAAAAGAAAAGAATAGAAAGAAAGAATACTTTGCTCGACCTGGTAATAGCCCCCAAGACATCTTGCTCGGCACTCTTAATTACCTACAACTATTAGACCAACGAGGCAATTTAAATAAATAATTTGTTTTTTTTTTTCAGTATCGAGACCGCTGGTCTTCAGGTCTATGGAGGTTTTTACAACGCAGCTTACCGACACTATGACGTCACCAGTTTCGTCATCATTCTACTAACGTCTGTGCTTACTACCATTTTTACTTTGCGCTGGCGGTAAAGACATACAAACTAATAGCTCTAAGGCATCTACTTAAAATCATCTACTTAAAATCTACTTAAAATCTACTTAAAATCTGCTTAAAATTACACAAAAGAAATCTATATCATAAGAAAAAAAAATTGTATAATTCTGTATATTTTTATTATTTTTTTGCGGTTCATAGTTTACCTATAAATAAAATTTTAGGTTTTTATATTTTATGAAATGTGTCTTTCAATTATTTTTATTTAGTACATGTTGTGTCTAATAATAATAATAATGTAATTAATATTAAACTGTCTCTCTCAGGGTTCATCTTAATAAATAAATAATAAAATATATTTTAGCTATTTAGATTTTAAGGAATTTATATATTTTTGTAAATAGCATTAACTAACTTGAGATTTTGATCGTGTTATTGTGATATAAAATAAAATACAAAAATTACAAGACTTTTTTATTTTAATGCCTTTATCATCATTGATTAATTAATCAGCAAACCCGCACTACATGGTGGACTATAGCTTAATCCCTCTCAATTGACAGGAGACCATGCCCAACCGTGGAGCAAGGATAATAAAATATTTATAAATATTTCCGGACATTATTAAACAGCGCCATCTAGTTCCGTGGTAAGCAACGAGGCTTGTGTTACAGATACTAGTTGTTTGATATACTACATATATACTTGTTGCTCTGTAAATACATACATATTATACATAGATACATCCATGACTCGGATACAAATGTTGATGCTCATCACACAAAAATTTGTCCCTACCAGGACCCACAGCACAACAAGCATCGTTAACTACCGCTGAGCTAATCGGGTCGTCAATGAAGGATATTTTTACATAATATAAATTCATTCAAAGAATATTTTAAGAATCACCCCCTATAGGTTTATGTTTATGATGGCAATCACCAAATCACAGCATGCGGGCGCAACACAAAAGATAATGTCATAAAATATAGTTGTAATTGAACAGATATGGACCAATTCGTCAACCCCGAAAGATTTAATGGCTTGATTAAGAGCTACAATTGAGATGAAAGTTTAGATAATACTCCTGTACAAATTGGGTTTATTAATTTTCTGAGAGGCCCGGTTTGAGATTCCAGAAGGCTATTTAAGTTATTCGCAGTATTAGATGATTTATTCCGTTTTAGCTACTTATCAATGTATATTTGAAACATTCAATGACATTTATAACATACCTAATAAATAAAAAATAATGCACATCGACAAATATCGTAATTTGTATCTTTTTCAACCAACCAATATGATATTCCTATTAGGCTAATTTTTTTTTGCCCTTGGTTTTGAACACTAAGAATTCCAACTCCTTGAAGTAGATTTTTTAAGAAAATTTAGTAGCTATTATATAGCCTAGTGGTGACTGAAAAAAATTCGAGTTCCATCCGAAGACGCGCACCACTGATTTTTGGAAGTTATGTGCGTATAAACAGTGTTTGCAAAACGGTAAAAGAAAAAATATCTTTAGGAAACTTGCATGCCTGAGAGATTTTCTCGATGGCATGTAAAGCTCATTAACCCGCACTAAGCTGGCGAGGTGGACTATTTATAGCCTAATCCCTCTCAAATGAGAGGATGTTCAGCCATCAACCTACTGGTTAATTAAACCCGGGGACAGTAAACAAGAAAGGAGAGTACCTAAACATATTCTAAAATCCGAACAATAAGGAAGGCTGCCGGCGTAAAAAAAAATCATCGCTGTCAGGGGGTAGAGTGCCCAAAAGGCTGGCGACATTGCCACGTCGGCTGTCAATGCTAGTCCTTTAGCTGAAATAAAGGCCAGCCTTAAATTAAATTCATCATCATCATCATCATACCAACCGTTAGACGTCCACCTGGACATATGTCTCCTCCAAGGATCGCAACGACGATCGGTCCTGCGCCACCCGCATCCAGTGGATTCCAACGACGCGACGTTTACCAGTTCCTCGGTCTACCTTGCCGGGTTCCTACTCACCCTGAGTCTTCCAGTACGTGGTCGCCACTTGAGAACCTTCAAGCCCCATCGACCATCCGTTCTTCTAGCAATGTGCCCTACCTTTTGCCACTTGAGTTAAATCCAACTAATAATATAAACGCGAAAGTTATACTTACAGTATGGATGGATGGATGTTTGTTACTCTTTCACGAAAAAACCGGTTAACAGGTTTGGGTGAAATTTAGCATACATATAGTTTATTGCCTGGATTAACACATAGGCTACTTTTTATCTATATACTATGCGGGCAAAGCCGTGGCAGGCAGCTAATTAAACATAAATTCCAAATTTTCAGCTTTCTAAACTCTTTTTCTCTTCAGAAACTTTTAGCTGAGGATTAAAAGCTACAAGAAATGTCTAATATCTTCAGATAGATACATCTATAGCTGTATTTATAACCTACCTTCGCATATACATCATTCAACGGTTAAAGAAACATTTATTCGGAAACCCGATAAGATAACGTAGTGGTTTTTGTTTGTCATTTGATTAAATTTCTGTTATCCTTTGAACATCAATGTTGTTTGTTTACACATTAACGGACTATTTGTAAGACAAACATAGCAATTTGCCAAAAAATACCATACCATACCATATATGTTTTTGGCGAATAAGTTTTATTTAATTAATTATATCTAATAAAGTATTTTAGTATTTTTAACCCCCCATCTTTCTTATCGCAATTTTAGTATCTTTCATCTTTTCGCCCTCTTAAACAGTGATTTCCGGGACAAAAACTACTTTTGTACCGAGTTTTCATCTAAATCGGTTCAGCGGTTAAAACGTGAGAAGATAACAGACAAACAGACACAATACAAAATATTAGTATGGATTAAGTTGGTCACGTGCTGTCCGCATTTTTGGATAGATGGCGCTATTTTAGTATAAAGAAAGTACTTCCATTATCAGCCAAAACACAACCACTGCAGATCCAAGGAGTCCTAATAGATTTTAACAAGTATCGGGTGTATATACCTACAACCCGCATTATAATTATGTCCCATCAAAAGTACTATCCATAATATAAATAAATCTGACGTGATTGTCATCCGTCGGCCTGATAACACATTTATGAAGTCATTAATTGCAATACAAAATAGTGTATGGCCAACTAATCTAGTAGGAAGTGTAGGCATGTGTACCTCAACCTTGTAATTTCTGATAGCCTGGTATTTCTGATACCGAATGAACGAACTAATACTCTGTTTCTTTTATTAATTGCTTTAATTAAATGATTAGTCAAACAGGGATCAAAAATACCTAACCCTATATAACATAATATACAGTAGTTTTTAATTAATTGAATAATGAATTGTATATTATGACGTAATTAAATATTGTACACCTTATAGGTATGTTACAGCTTACAGTGTCCCAAACATATTTATTTATTTATTCTTCAATATAATATCATTATGTTTGAGAGATTTTATTGATTGGCATATTCATATGGAATAAATATGCAAAGAGAAATGAATTAGAGAGAGTGAGTTTTAGAAAATAATTCGCCTTAATAAAATGTTATTGCATACGCAGACGCTATTGTACCTAATAAAATTTACTAAAGGGACCAGGGACTCCATTAAAATAAAATTACCTATTAGTTATCAATAAAACCATTGTACGGGGGGCATGCAAAGTAAACAATGCACCCCATGTCCCAGTCCCCTGCTGATTCCATTATCCATAGGGTCGACATCCCGACATCCTGCGAGCTTCGTCGCGACGAAGTGGCGCCTTTCGGTACAATAGAAACACCTCCTACGGTTCTTGGGCGCCTAGTACTTCAGAAATTGCTGCACCATTGTATTCTTGTGACGTAACTATGAACTATTTTCAACTTCTACGGAATATGCTTGCCTGGTACTATTGGAACTGTATGAATAGTTTTGTAGTTTGCCACTACAAAACATTTCGATTGCAAATTGACATTTTTGAAATACGAAAAGGTAGATATCCTATACTGAGATTATAATTATTATTTGCATTGCTCAAAGAATCGAAAAGGCAATTTTTTTATTATTTGAGAAACTGCTTTGAATTTTATAAATGCCAATTTACACTATTAAACTCTTCTGAGATAAAATACTGAAACAATGTATAGTATACCTAATAACTATTATTATGCAGAAAAGCTGTTTGCTTCACAAAAGCCCAGATCTGTTTTAAGAGAATTGCAAATTATTGTTATCTAACCCTCCATTTTATGTTTTCCTAACAAATAAAATTCGGTTGATGGCGCATTCTCTCAACGACAACGAACAACCTACCGCGCTGATATAACAGTCAGTAAACACTTCTTAGAGATAGGGGCGCCTGACGCCCACCGACCGACACTGTGACGCCGACTGTACCCACGTATCTATCTACAGCGCTATTTCTTGCATTTTATGCTAGCCTGGTACATTTTTGTAGTTAAATATGCTGCTTAGCCTTTGAATAGGACGTAACCGATATTTTTTTATGGTTTCGTAAACAGGATTTCTTTACCTTTTCAAACCGGTTACAAATTGTGTGAAGAAGACGCCCAAAATTTTAATTTCATCCTGTGTGATGTACGGGGATCGAACCGGTAGCTGTGCCGCAGCCATGACGTAGTAGCAGATGTGGCAGCATTTTCATCTCTGGTTCGCCAAAAATTGGCATCAAAATCTCTACTGTTAAGTCCTAGGTTAGATTTTCCTAGGTTAGAGGTCCACCAAAGTGTAGGTAAAGTGTTATTGGGTATTTATATGAATTCACTGGTGTCATGCCCGGTTAAAGGCAATAAATACGTTTGTCCGGTCGGTATTACTTACCATTACATGAGAAATATACGTCAAAATACTGAAATATTCCTCTGACTATGTTTTGTAGTTTTGGCATTTTGGTTAAGTTGGATTTTTTCTCAATGCACATCATTAGTATCACAATAAAATCATTCATGGCCTTTAAAAGACCACTGTAAAACACTAATAAATTTTAATATAACTACAAACTAAAACACTAATTAAAACACTATATATAACAAATTACAATTCGTTTTAGAAAATTCCAATATTGGAACAAAAACATTTTATAAATTAAAAAAAAACCCTTCTTATTCCTTCTAAAACTTAACACAAAAGGAGAGCTTTTATCACTCTTTAAAAAGCTTTGTAACACTTTCAATAATATCTTTATGTAACTTTCTTGTTATTCTAGTAAGAATTTGATTCCCCCATTTATGCACCCCTAATAAAAACTTGAATGTTACCAATCCCCCAGAGATCCAATTCTCGTCTTCTGTAAATAAGTTGGATGAAGCTTATCGCAAGCGCGCCAATACGACGCCTTCCTACTTGTGATATGAAAACCTGTATAAACTGGGATAAATAACCTGTAAATAAATATAACCTGTATTTCAATAGATATACGGGTTATTAGGAAAGTGAACCGGTTAGAAGGAATTTTAGTACTCTGTATTGGCTAAATATTTCTCTTTAAATACTATTACAAGTATTATTTATCACAACCAAATGGTTTATTTTATAGTGGAAAAATAATACAATAATATAATTATCCATAATCCATACTAATATTATAAATGCGAATGTATGTATGTATGTCTGTCTGTCTTTTAACTCTTCATGCTTTAACCGCTGAACCGATTTAGATGAAATTTGGTATTTCCTTTAAATTCCTTTTGCAATCGATAAAGATACTTTCAGAATAACCAATGCAAGAATAATTATATAAATCCCACTAATATTATGTATACACACGAAAGGTTTTACGGATGTATGTGTGAATGTTTATTACTCTTTTACGCAAAAACTAATGAATTGATTTAGATTTTCGATAAAACTTTACAGTAATAAACTGGCTTTACTTAACAACGGTTAGCAAAAGCAAGTGTACAATAAAATTCACACTATGGAGTTATATTAGACCCTTTTTCGAGTCAGGTAACAAATTTGTACAAAACCTATTAAAACGTTATTAATATTTAAAGCTTATATTTTCAAAATAATAAAACCAAAACCGCCAAAAACATTCGAAATGTTTATATGAAACATAAACAACCCTTACTTATCGATATTTTTATCTAAACAAGTCCCATCTGTGCCCGTATTCCTCCCATCCCAGTCGTGTCCTAACTGTACCGCGCTTCACATGTGGCTCGCGCTCCGTCGCATTCCTGTTCGCCTGGTACTTCTGTGAACTTGTGTTTGTTAATTTCCATGTTTGTCATGTGATGGTTGTCTGTCCTATGTGAGTAAATTAATCATTAATTTTAGCCATTAAAATATTGTATAGTGTTTATAAAAAAATTAAGTTTAAGAAATTCAAGATGTTATTAGATAATGAGATAATGCATTGTGATTCTGGATAAATAACAAACTTTCAAGTTTTTGATATTATTACATACATATATGTACGTACAACTTATTATGTAAAGAAATATAATTTGTATTATAAAAAAAAAACTAAGTAAGATTCAATTATTATTATTTGGAAACTAGTGGAATTCCAGCATAAGTCGATCCCAGTTTTAGATAAAGAAGAAAAAAAACGTTTAAATGTCAGGAAGCAGACTATATTATTATTATACTATACTATTATATCAAGATTATAAATTTACTATTCAATTACAGGATTATAATACTATACTAAAAAAACCAAATGAATCCCCCAAAACCACTTATAATCATTACAATATTGCGATCAAAAACATAATAATGCATATTTATGCACCACCTCTACACACAAAGGACGAAAAGCAGTTTAAATTATTCTCCAGTTAAACGGTTATGACAATGGTTTTAGTAAGCGCGCAGTGGACAACTGTATGCTTTAGTCATTAAGCCAATTAATCTTCAGTCCAGTACGTTGCTGACCCAAATAGCATCTGCTTTGCGTATCAAATGAGAAGCTTTTTCATATTGACTACGCTTTTATGATATCAAAATGTAAAAACAACCGAATGTTGCGAATAGACTTGCTTTTTTGGTAGGTATGTGAAAAAAGTCCTTATCTACTTTAATTTTTTTCTCGACAACATAATAGTTCATTAGAATTTATACCTTATTACATTACATTGGAATACCAACTATACACTCTCTTTAAAAAAACAACCCCAATTTGTATAATTTTATCAAAAAATATCTTGTAACATCACCAGAGGGGAAAATTATAAGTCGTCATCAAGACACAATCCACGAGACCATTCTTATTTTCCAGCCACAACCAATCTACTTACGAAATCTGTATTTCAGCCAGCCCTAGTCAGAACTATCACTTCAAAAACTAATCTACAAACAGAAAACTGAGCAACTTTCGAAAGATTATATATTCACCCCTATAATCATACTCCCTCAAGAGATAATCAAGTATACTTTGAAGACTCAATTGTAGGGTACATTGATACGCGATATAACATAACTAACTATATAAATACTATTTTGGAGGGATACCCCCGAAAAGGGCAACAGTGGTGAACTGACAATGGTGGCACGCGATTATGTACTTAATTTCTGGCTATACTTAAGGCAAAATTCCTAACGCTCTGTGGACTACTTATTCATTTTATTATGGCATCATACTCTTATGCGTTAAATTTCATTAGTTCATTAACAATGTGTAAAGCTTTTTTCTCTTTTGGTCTTCTAATAAGCTCCCTAAATGCCTTTTATCGTAATATGTTTATTCGGCGTTGAACGGAGATAACAAATCCTTGTTGAACGTTGTTAACTTGGTCCTAGCCTCTCGTGGTAAGCTGGTTTATTTGCACATACATTTATCAATCTCTCTCGCTACAAAAGAGCAAATCTGCTCGCGTAGACCAGTCCAATCCAAAAACTTAAATACCAAAACATTGGTTTATTGGCAAAAAATCTTTATAATATATAACGTTTAATATTCACATACTTGTAATTGTAAGAGATCGGTAATTTAAAGACCGTTCAAAAAGAAAAAGATCTGCAACGTTTATTTCATTGCCATTTTGTCTGCATTGTTCGCCCATAGTAAAGCCCTATATACGCTTATGTGCCGTATGTGCGCACTTAATGTACCAAAATGCAGGGCGCACATGAACTGCGCAACTCGTGTGCACCTATCTAAATGGCCCAGACTCCACATCCTCTCTGATATGACTTCTACTATTTGTACATAATCAACTAATGGTTTCGTTGCAAATTAGTCTGAAAACGTTGAAGAAAGGAATACAGTACAGCTGATAACGCTTAGTTTAATTAAATGATTACCTACCTGATCGAGGAGCAATCTTGGTTTTTTGAAGTAACATCGAATATTTAGACATAGTATTATCCAAAGAATAAAAGCGAATTATCCCCCAATTGTCCGTATGTACCTACTTATGAGATTTTTTATAAAGAAAGATTGCGGGCGATTCTTTTAACAGAAACTAAGCCAGTCGCGTAATAAATGTTACTTTTCTTTCCTTCTATGATAACAGACACTCCAATACTCAAATCAGCTAATAGTTATACACATAGAATTTTTTTATCTGTCACACATCACGCACAAAATACTGCACGGAATTGGATGCAGTTTTCACCCATGTATTGAGATCTAACTTAAAATATTATTTTTTTGGTAAGGTTGTAAATTCCATAAAATTCCTTAACGTACAACGCAAGTAGAGCTGCGGGTGACAGTTTATATTTATTAAATACACTGAAAAGACGTGAAACTCTCATAGATTTCTTCCTAAAGATTCCTAGATTCGTCATAAATTCACGACGTTTTCCTTTTACAGAACTAAAGGAAGTTTTTCCTGAAGATCTAAAACGACTTTGTTGTCAATCCACATCAACATTCGTACGTATACGTTTATATTCAATCAATCAGCGCTAGTAACAATAAATATCTATAATATTTTGTCAGGGAACACTTACAGTAACTATTTGATAGACCCTCGGGTCCAAACAATCTTCATCCGGTAGTCAAACGCGGTGGCGACGACATAAATGGGGTACCCCTTTTGCTCCCAGTTAATCTTATTGAAAAAAAAACGGTTACTCCTAGCGCGATGCTTACTGTTATGATTAGCCTGATGTATCTCACTGCTGGGCAAGAATTACCTATCATTCCTTCATGTGTCTCAATGTTGTGTCTACCTGAAAGTGTCAAGATCGACATATTATCTCTTTTTTCATCAGCCAAACCTAATACGAGAGATGCTTTAGTTAAAATATTAGTGAAGTCAGCAACTTTATATCCATTGGGAATACTGTTAATCTTTTTATATCAGATACGAGTGAATAGTGCAGTATGATAACTGAAGATTGTAGTTGGTGATTTAATAGTACTATTTAAACCTATTATACTATAAGAATGGACATCGCAACAGTATTCTTTCTCTTTCTTATTTAATCAAAAAAGAAAGAGGAAAAATTTAGATTTGAAAATTAATCTCACCCCTATTTTTTTATCTAATTTGACCGGACTAATTGGCAATGATTGTTTGATTAACTGGCGATGATAGTCTATCAATAAAAATATTTCAAAAACGTATTAAAGTTTTTTGCAATATTTTTATTGATAGACTGTATACCATGAAAAACTTGAGTACCTATACCTCCCAAAGAATTACACATTGACTACATTGACTAAACTCCTACAGTTCTCTGTATATTTTTTAGGTTCCACGAAATCGGAAGTAGCCTTCTTATCATCAAACCAGACACAAATTCATTCTCTGAGCTTACTATTTATATATGTATATTATATATTCATGAAAATGTAACAACATTACTAAAAACCTCGAAATGGAAAGTTCTCGTAAAGTTTAGAAATAGCAGAAATAAGTACCTAGGTACTAAATAATTACAAAGACCCTTACAAATGAAACAAAACCCATGCCCAATGGGACAGTAATTGGATTGATGATGAGATGATATATTACTAGGTACTTTCAACATTTTACGTCAATCGCCTGCAACAGTGACAAACCATCTTACCGAGAACACTCATAAAACAGAACTCGACACTCCATCTCTATCAATTGAACGAATCAAGTTGGGTTCAGTAGCTAGCTTTCATTCACAATACAGAAAGAGGTCGACGGCACGATTGATAAAGCAGTAGTGACGCGCCAATCGACGCATCCTGCCCAATTGCGCGCACGCATGCGAAACGACGAGCCCGCGTGCGTACACACACATATGCACAACAATCAGCATGCGATGGTTTACATAGGGGTGTCCATGACGAGGAGAATATGATAGACTTTCAAATTTTTGGATAGATAGTTCGTGACGTCATTGAAAACAAATATTTATAAAAAATTTTCAGACAGATTAGCAAATTTTCTTTTAAAGTAGTTAATTACATGTTTAATTGGTGTCGCCTATTTTAAACGTGTCATACATTTAAAATAGATAAAATCCGTAATAAGATGTTTTATTTCAATGTCCGATATTCACATAAGTTCTATACTCAGTTACTAAAGATTCTGAAACTTGAAATAAATCTAACTGAAATATGCGACATTGAAATAATACAAACAAAAAAAAAACAAAGCCTTTTCACGCACGCAATACACACATGTGCAACCAATTAGTATATTCGTGTGACTTGAAAGTATTTCAAGTTCAATACTATTTGAAAATCGAATTTAGAAACGGTTGCAAACAAAACACTACCTTTGTTCAAAGTCCATTGATGTAAGTAGACCTTATTTGACAAGTTATCACCTGTTAAAGCAGCAATGGATGAGTATTGTACCTACATAAAATCCTTATGAATGAAAGTATTATTGGACATTGAACTTTGCCCTTTAAGTTCATTGTATTAGAATCTATTTGTCTCTAATGTACAACTGAAGGTAACTTTGACCCCTTTTATCTCTACCACCTACACTTACTTCGATTTCAAATCACATTTCGCACTTAAATGGTTTACTATGTCCGATCTTTATTTTTCTCTCACATATTCTGGAATGGAATCAGCTACCTACTCAGGCAGCTGGTTCCATTCCATGGGTCTTCAAGTCAAAAGTGGATAAGTATCCTCTACCAAACTTACTTACCAAATTGTGGTCAAAAGCTAACCTATATCAGATTTATAAAAATATATTTTAACCGTCAAGAGTCACCCTTAATATAATAGAAATAAGGGTGTAGGTAGTCTCGGATCCGATAAAAGGGAACAGGATATGTGTAATTACGTTGGTATGACGTATAATACAACGCTACGTATTACGAAACGCCAGTATCACACAGTTATTGGTACAATTAATTCAGCCACCCATCCCCCCTCCCTCCCCCGCAGTTGGTTGACCCCGGAGCCCTCACACTGTCACGCGTTAGACAAATTATTGTCGTGTTAATAGAAAGTGAACATGTGGATCAAGATGAAAGGAATTTACATTTTGGTCCTTTATACGAATCGAACCAAAATGGTCCTTATAATCATTTATATTAGAATTATTACATAATTGATTTAGTTTTGACATATATTTAAAGCATCGAAGATAACATATGAAAATGTTTTTTATATAGGAAAACTGTCTGAATTCGTTCCCTCCAGGAGGAAAGTCGCGTGTTTTCGGTGTAATGTCAAAGTGTTTTACAATGTGTCCGATGGACTCTGAACCAATAGTCAAAGTTTAAAGTCCAAAAACATTAGTGTATATGAGTAGGCCTTTAGAGCATAGCCGGAATTGGCCTTTTGATCTACATGCTATAACAAATACTGTTTTGACCTGACCTATGCCAATCGACATGGCACATTCATAAATCATGAAATAAGTTAATAATATTATGAAGAGAACAATCAATCGAATTGCGATAACAGCATGGTAGAAATGGCGCTATGTAGATTGAATATCCCTCGCTAACATCGGAAGAAACTAAAACTACTTAATCACTTTTTGGTACCCCCGCAAATTAGCAAAGCTCACAGTAATTCTGAAAGCTCGTTAGATTTATTAAATATATTTTAGTCATAATATTCAGCAGTGGACGAATATAGGCTGATGATGATGATGATGATTATATTCTATTGACCAGCAGAAATTGCTCCTCGAATTCAATTCAAGGGCTCAGTTCTTATCGATGGAGCAATCGCCACTGACTCTCTTTCCTCTGCCATCTTATTAAACTCGTTATCTACTTTTTCTTTCACAGGTACAAGATTCATAACCATTCGAAAATGACTCCATACCAATAGGACCATGGATCGAGGATAGTGCTAAAATGTGGGTGCTCAAAGACTATACTCCAAGGACTATAGATAATAAAATATGGTGCGCAGTGATAGTGTTTGTGGCAGCAATGTTGATTGAAGTGGCGTCACTCAATGGAGACAATGTCTGCATGGTGAAACAAAAGTAAGTGGTTACTTTGAACTGAAAACATCAAATAAGGAAATCCTTTTTCAAGTTCTTTTAAGTTTTTATTATGAATATGGCACCAATGTTTCATCCCGGAAAAGTTGTGTTACCTTATTCTCTACCTAAGCTGTGATAGCCTAGTGATGTGATCAATGGACTCTGAATTCAAAGATCTCACTCACTCAAATGCCAAGACACGCAGAACTAACTTGTCAGAGTTATGTGCATCACGTATATTATGTCACGTGTTCAAACGGTAAATGAAAACATCGCAAGGTAACCGGCATACCTGATTTTTTTTTCTGTCAACCTGCATTGATGCAAAGGTCTTTTAAATAAGAGGAGACTCATGCCTGGCAATGTGACTGTAATTAGGTTGATGATCATGAACTATTATTCTACTACTAAGAAGAACCCTTCTAACAACTAAAAAGATGTACCAAATGATATATGACAGAAGGACTGTAGCTTGAGAAGTCCCGTCTGAAATAAAAATAATTATTATTAAAATTCTATGAAGAAAAAAAATTACCCAATATTTCACTGCCTCAAATCTAGTAGTTACGAAAACACTGCATAACCACCTGGAACCTTTCACTCTTTAGTCATGGAACCTTTAGGCGTTAAATATTGTAGAGCTATTAAATTCAGTCAGTTTATCTGATGCTGTTCAATATTATACCGCTGAGTCAGCAGCATTCACCACCGCAATTAAATACAATAAATATTATTTAATTAAATTATGGACCCTATGGAAGGCGAAGTGTAGCTGTTTAATTTATATTAAATGTTTCTATAAATAGATCTTTTGAAGACGCTTTTACAAATCACACTTTAATACGGTGTGACGTCGGTGTTTCCAAACTGGTGACTTTTAAAAGGGAACACCTAAACAAATTTTAAGAATCGTGACCTCTTTTGAATTCCAATAATTTGTCAAATACAAATTATATTTCCTTTGAAGTTAATTGAAATCTTTTATTATTGAGTTGAGATGACCCTCATATACTTGTTGCTCATTTGTTATCCTTTAACCTATAAATAACGATACGTATAAGGTATTTGTATTTAAGGAAACTGGAAGCCCTGGAGCCCTAGGACCCATTTTTTTATAAGATATGGCTTGTATGTTGGTGAAGGTAATATCTAAATACTAAATACCATTTTTTACGGGAGTTTGGTCCATTAAGATCGTTCACCTTAAGGTGCCCCCAATCATTATTTAGATATTATCCCTGTTTATAAACGTTAGTATTATTTCTTATTTGTATCGAAACAGGGACAATTTCTAACAGATTATAAACAAATAACAACGAACGATCCTAAACAAACCTGACTTGGTAACAAGTATTTGAGAACCCTATTCCACAGGGGCACCATTAATCCAGATAGCTTTAATTAATATCACTTTCTACTGACACCTCGCCAAGGGGCTTACTTGTTTAAATGTAATTGATGAGTAACTATAGTAAACTCAAACTGAAAATATTTATTAAAAGCAGTGCAAATTAAATTGGCTCGTTTTGAACGTTGATAACGAAAACGTCAAACGTTCTTGAGGCTTTTAGCCCCCAAATACGTTGGTCCTTCATCGCTTCCTAGTGTATCGTTAATCAGATATTTGGTAAATTATTTTCTATATTGAATTTGAACCCGCCTCAATGTGTATATATGAATATAGGCTGATGATGATGATGATGTGCATATATCCGTCTCAACAGGGTATCGATGGACAATGTAGATCTAGGTGTTTATGTATGTGAATATACTAGTCAAGGGAAAATGTTCCTAGTATAGATCGTGGTCCATACTAAAGAGATAAAAAATTGTGTGGCTAGCGTTCCCAGGCTACAAACTCCACGTATCAGCATGCAGATCACTTCCTTAGTGATTGAAAGAAGAGTTCTTGAGAATTGAACCTGTGTCAAACTTTTAAAGCTATCGATAATCGCTTTGCAAAATAATCTAATATAACCTAAGATATGACTAACTATGACAAGCTTTCAATAATGTATTTAATAATGAAATCAAGTACAATTAGAATAAGTCGTATTTTTAAATGTCCACAGGTACAACATAACGAAGAGAGTAAAATATCGGGCTCCGATGTCTGTGAGGACCTACGAGTGGTGCTTCTCCATGCCGCCAAGGTGCTCCAAGTGGAACACCGAAATGAGGGACTTAACTAGGCTTGAGGTTTGTGGTACACTCCAATTTTGAAGAAGGATAGTAAATAATACGAAAGGTGATGGTGAAAGACGTTTGATGGTGCCATTAAATCGGTATCTTCGAAGGTTTAGATACCATATTCTAGGAGGCAATACTATACGATAATAGATTAAAAAAATTCACAGACTTAACATTTTAAACGATCTGGAAATGCTCAGCAATAGCTTTTGCGACCGATAAATCAGTTCTTAATTTCTCCTACAATATTATGAATAGTATGTTCGTAAAAAAGGCAATAAAAAGGGACTAAACTCCATGCATGTAGGTCACTTAGTTTTATTTAAATATTCTTATGACTTAATGTGGAAAATATACAGTTTAGATGTCAACAGCTTAGGACTATCCTTGAGAAAAACTAGATCGATTGTGAGGTGACAGTCACCAGCCTTAATTATATCGCGGTGTTATACAGCACACAGCCTATAACATCCTCGGACTAATCTATCAGATAGATCCGAAGATATTACGAGATTACATAACCTAGAAGTTTAATCATTCACACCGAAGCTAAGATCACTTCTTCAAAAGTTGGAAGTCAGACCCCACACCCCTTTTAGACCACGCATCAACGCATTTATCACCGACGGTATTCAAACTGATGCATTAGATTTCTTCCATGGGCCTATTATATTCGTAAATAACTTCTATGTAACTATGCTATAGGAACTACATGTATAAACAAAACTTTGATCCGGTATTAAACTCTCATAAAATAAGGCTTCAACCAAACTCATATATAAGGAACACAAAGTGTGATGAAAACGTCAGCGATGATCCATCTACGTCCGCAAAAATTGTAATACTGCTAACTATAGCATTCAGAAAAAGAGCAAAACAGTCGCGGAGCAGTTTGCGAGCGGACTTTTGTTCATATTTAATGTATTGTGATTAATTTACGAGAATTCCGTTCAAGCCTACATTAATCACAATATTCTTGAAATACATTAAACGCTTTTGACACCTTTATTTCAAATCTAGAGATAAATGGTTACGTGTATCACCAGCTTGAAGTAATTATCTTCGAACGATCGTGGATCATGACGCAGGTATACTAATGTAGTCCCTTTCTTAATATTGCACCAAGTTCATGTTATGTTTACATCTTACTTGAACGCTCAAGGTAAGAGGAGCACTTAGATATAATAGAGATTGTACTAATGCGGCTAGATCAATTTGTAAAGCTTTATTGGCGATAAGTTTAGCTTTATGAAGTGTGACCCTTAATGACTTTAAAGGGACATACGAGCAAAGTGGCAAATGAGAATTTTGAAATATGATATCATTTAATAGAGCACGTAACCCATGAGTCAAACGAAAAGAAAACTGCTCCTGTCCAGTAAAACATAGGGATGATCATAAATAACTGTATCCAGCTTAGTTTAAATTATTTGGACGCCAGTATTGCCAATATTACTGGGTAAAACCACAATAGTAAACGTTTAAATTATATTCACACAATACATCACCGATGCTGATGTATATCTTGACAATCACAATAAATAGGCACCTACGACAAATTTAGGCTGAGACATAATGTTGAAGATAGTGGATTAGCAGACACCTTTGACTACAAGTTTGATTGAAGATAATATTAGTTAGAAATAGACAGGACAGAAGATAAATGATCGGATAAAACTCTTTTAAGTATATATCACAATTGGATGATAATGTTACAGACAGAAGAAAGGATAGCAGAAGTAGCAGTATGCTGTCCAGGATACAAAATGAGGGATGTCTCCTGCGTCCCTATTTGTCCTGATGGGAAGACAGGACCTGGATGCTCTGAAGGTAACCTGCTAGATCTAAATACAGACATAAGAAAATACAGGAGGTAACAAAATACATTTGCGAGTTGACTTTGAACGAAAAACAGATTCGTATTTTTAATATAAGACATTGAAGATTGATACTTTTTAAGTAATTAACTGCGGTATACTATTGATATTAATTAATTCCGAGATTTTTAGATCATTTTTAGCATATAAACATGGTCATAAGTAGATCTAGCTCAGCCGTGCATCGTTCTGCCCATAACGGATACAAATACAGGACCCGAAAGTTTGGATTAAATTATAAAAGTGTACACACCGATAAAAAGCAGAATATTTGTTTATTTCAGATTAGTATTTATTCATTTCCCCGAACCCATTATCATAAAATAAAGCGTAGGTTGGATGAGATCAGCAAAAACAAATATCTGTGATATTAAACAAAGAGTACAATTCTGTATAATCAGACAAAAAGGCGTCACTCACTGCACTCACACCTTTTCAATAAATGAGTAAACTTACACGGATTAGGGATTAGCCTATAATCTACCAAGCTAGCCAAGACAAACTTCAAACGCCATCGAGAAAATCTCTGAAAAGTGCAAATTTCACATGATGTTTTCGTTCACCGTTTGAGCTTGTGATAAATACGTTAATAACTTTGAAAAGTCAGGTGCTTTTGTATCGTACTAGAGACCGTTAATCCCAATCCACTGATCGCACTGGTATATCATATCTATTACGAAACCATCGACATGCTATTTGGAATATACCACCAGATAAAACAAACATTTCAGATTGTCCGGACAATAAATGGGGTCCAAATTGCATCCACGAATGCAAACGATGCAAGAACGGTTTCTGCTCACCCGTTACTGGTGAATGCGAGTGCTTGGACGGATGGCAAGGTGAGAGGTGGGTTGCCACTTTATTATAGATATAGTTTAGATTAGACCTTTTCTTGCATAGATATATATTTTAAACCCAACCGCAATATATTTCTATCTCAAGTACAAGTTAGAATTTTGAATTATTTCTGAAATATTGTGTTAAAATATATTTCTCATTTGTATTTTACAGTTGCGATACCAGCATGCCCCCGACGACATCAACACCGTCGTTAGAAGAACTACTAACAACACTGACCACTAAACCTTCAAGTACTACACCTAGAGTAACAACTTCTAGTACTACTATAACAATTCCTAGCACTACAGTAGCGTCTCCTAGTACTAGAGTAGTATCTATTAGTACTTCAACAGTATCACCTATTACTACAGTAACAACGCCTAGAACTACAGTTGCAACTCCTAAAATAATAGTTACGACTTCTGTTTCAACGGCTATGACTACGAAACCTGCAACTACCAAAGCGGCGACTGAATTTGTTACCAGCCCAATAACTAAAACTACTTTTACTACAACAGCTCTGACTAGTACTACACAAATTTCTACTACAGCAAACCAAGAAAAAACTACGGCAATTACACCTTTTCCTATCTCTATAGATATACCTAAAATAGAAATAATTAATATTAATAAAACTGTTGTTACAATTAATTCTCCAAAAACGAATCATAGTACTGAGATGGTAACACTAAAAAACTACATAAATCAAACTTATAATAAAACTGAAAGAATGGAGAGTACAGTAGTGACTGAACCAACTGTAGTAGAAAAGAATATACCGCATGTCAATGTACAACAGAAACCTACTGAAGCGTTATCTACGGCTGAGACACCAAAACCAACAGTACCATCAACAACTACAGAAGCTATTTTAAAAACAGAAACTACAAAGAAAGAAACAACATTAAGAATACTTCCAACTACAGTCAAATTCAAACCAAAGGAGATATGGATAAGACCAGCCCAAAAAGGTGAATCTCCAATAGTAGAGACCAAAATTAAAACAACTCATGAATTACCAAGGTACAGAAGTGCTAACAACAAAGAAATGACGCCAGCTATCACAACACCGAAGACGATAATTGTCTCAATTATACCAACGTCAGTGAGTTATTCAACGTTCAAAAAAATTGCTCTTACGTCGTCTTATATATCAGTAAAGAATATAACGACTATTCAGTCCTACAATAAGACTGAACATGAATTTACAAAGGCAATGTTGAGTGAAACTTCAACACCACCGGTAAAATTAAGCCCGATATCTAGAAAAGACTTGTTGGCAACATTATATTTTACAAGTACAACACTTCCAAGCACTTCTGTAACTCCAAAAACATCTTCAACTAAACTGATTAATTTAGTTACAAAACCTTTGGAAGTTACTAAAACTATACCTCGTATTAATAGAACTAACAGCATGGTGACTGATGTTAATGTGAATGTTTCTACTTCTATAACAACTACTTCTTCCAATGCAATAAGAACTACACTGAAAAAGAATGGTTTACTTACAAATCCTGCAACTAAGTCTTTCAAAACTTCAAGTTTACCAGATTCTACAACGGAGAGGACAACAAAGCACTTCGTACACGTAACACCTAAAAAACCGAATGTAGCATCAGTAACAAACAAGTATAAAATGACTAATCCACCAAAAATAGAAAAAGAATCTAAAAAGGCTAACGTTACTAAAAGTCTAACTGTAGTTACCACAGATGGACCGACAGATGATGAGGAATTTCATATTTTAACAGAACCCGAGCATATAACAGCTGTCATGGGTGACAAGGGTACTGAAAGATCATCAGTAGACTTGGTATCGGTGATAAGCATAGCAGGAGGCGTGATGATGGCTGTCATCACAGTCGCAGTGATTATTGTGATGATAGAGAGATGCAGGAAGCCAAGATATGAGGATGTGAGGAAGATCAATGATATTAGAATGCAGGTGATGATTGATAATAATGATAATCCACCGCCTTACGTAAGGAGCATCTTCCATACACCATTGCCTGGTAAGTTAACATTAAACGTGTAAGATAAACACACTCTTAACGCATACTTACGTTTACTTAATAATAAACTTCCTTTTTTTAATAATTAAGCCGATGTCCGAACTATCAAATTGTTTGTACTAAAACCATACCGCAACACGAAAATCACAAAAATTCACAGGTCCTAGTCTAGTCGGATTACTAATTCTAATATTAACCTATAAACCTCCTTCATTAACTCCCGATCGATAGACACGTTGTAGGTATGATATACATAATAAAATACGTAATGATGTGATAGAATAAACTTCCTTATTATAATCTGATCCTTATAATATAATCTGATCCTTCCTAATTATAATCTAGTTAATTTTGCCAAAATAAATCAAAATCCGTTAATTAAGCAGTTTTATGATTGATTAACCAATATACCCAAATACAAAACACGTAATATTTATGAAAAATATTATTTATTTAATTCTCGCTCCGCTAGTAAGTAAATTATTGGAATAATAATACAAAATCGTCACTTATGTGAAATTGTGGTCAAAGGCTAACCTATCTTCGATAAAAAAATAATTGATGTAATATTTTTTATGTCACGTTATTATAAATGAACAATCTTGTCACAAGATGTTGGAAACACGACACAAATAATTAAATTAAACATCATTTATAAAAAATAAAACATAAATTTAAATATTTTATATCATTACCTACCAGTAGAAATTTCATGCGGATTAAGCTTTCAAGTCATGGGGAGTCGCACAGTGGTGTGGTGTAGTCACGACAGGCATTTGATTCGACTACAATTATAATTTTAAACAAAAAAAATATATTTTACGTAGTGACAAAAATCGAGAAGAATGTCCTGAGATGGTTTGGGCATGTTGAGAGGATGAATGATAGGTGATTGACGAAAGGAATTTATAAGGCGGATGTCGGTGGAAACGCCGGGAGGGGGCGCCCTAGACATACACACAATTGGTGAGCTCCTTGAAAAAGGTGCGCAGTATTCGTAATCGGAGTGCGTGCATGACGAGATGCATGGATGTGGATGAGACAAACGTGGTATGCAAGAACCGTAGCGCGTGGCATTCTAGGAAAACTCATGGGAAAAAGGCGTCAGTGTATGTATACCTACAGTATCTATTTTACGGTAGGTACACAGCACAGCCCTGTGACCTCCCCGCTGAATCCGCCCGCGGGGTTGTAACATAAGAGCTCAGAATGAGTAATAGTATGACATACAGTAGGTACGGCTCTACCCTATATCCCACCATATTCGTTATCTCAGCTTACAGTCAATTTTAATGGTAACATGTAAACAAAATAGAAAGAAGATTCATTTTACAAAATAAAAACAGAGTGATAACATAAAAACAATGGTCGCACATTATAAGAACATAATAGAAATTCGTGTTTAAATAAGGGTGATTCTGATAGAATGGCAGAAATCGCAAAATCAATCAATAATATCTAAATCTATTAAATATTTTGCCGCTATCTCTTTCTTTACACACAAAGGCTCGTATACAAATGTCAACTTGCTATGTAGTTGTAGAAGGTAGTTGAATCGTAAAGAGTTTAGATAGATTGACCAGAGTGTAATAAGTTACAAGTAAAAGAGTGACAAGTAAAATAATATCTAATGTAATTTCGACGTACTACGCATCAGGCCCATTAGCTCAGTTGGTTAGAGCGTCGTGCTAATAACGCGAAGGTCGCGGGTTCGATCCCCTCATGGGCCACATGCATCTTTTTGAATTTTTCTAAATTATATTTCTTTTGTTTCAGATCCACCTACATCGGAAAAGTGTCATTATCAACCAATATCGACATTAGATCGGAATTTGAAACAATTTATGCGACCAGTAGTTGTACAAACAATCTCTCCTATAATGCTGGAAAATTTCAGAGGTACGTGTCTTGTTTTATGTTAATTAATTATTTAAGTAACTTGCTGTGAATATAATTCAATGTGATATTTATTTTCAGGTATTCTAGAATGCCATTACGATCATTTACCAAGAAGGAGCCAAGATTTTGTAATTCAAACTCGGTCGTCAATAGCGCCATCTATGAACGACTGCAGTGAACTACGACAACTACGAGCTAGCGTGACCGACTCGGCAATTGAAGCTTTGAAGTGCGAAGCTAAACAAGACATTATAGATAATACAACATCAGAACCACTTTATGCAGAGATTCCTTGTTGGAGGCCCCCTTCTGAACATGCTATTGAAATAATAAACATGAACGGGGAGGCTGTAACTGAATTATGACCACAATGTCCATATTCAAGTCACAAACTACTCGTTTAGTCAGTTGTTTTAAAGTTCGATAACAGATGGCGCTGTATGGAAGTTTCGTTATGTTACTACCAAAGATATTTTTTGTGTGAAATAAGATTATTAAAAATGTTTAATAATATTATTGTATTAAAATCATAAATAAATAGATTTAAACCATATTTTTTATTTTGTGTATACATACATACATTTTTATATAAAGTTGCATCGTAAATAGGGAAAATATAAATTTATTGTGTGTTGTGTTTGCACGACTAGGTCAGCTCTGCAAGTTTCTACAAAACTGTTGTGAACTTGTGATAGCTCTTATCGGGGTTAAAGTGCGTGGGTATTTAGCTGTATCAACTAATATTTTCATATGGAAGTGAATTATGCACATATATTATTACTTATTATTATTAATTACAAATTAAATTATTTTTTACCATATTTTTACTCTACGGCAGAAATCTTATGATATCGGTGGGTCAAGTTGGAAGAATGATAGATAGTAAGTGCCAATATATTAAGTAGGTATAAGTACCTAAAATTATCGAAAATAGTCAGCATTATTACCTATGTCACAGTTACAGTACCTACCTACTTACCTGTTATCTCAAATAGTTCGATAAATTCTAAGATAAAGGTTGACCTCTCTGTTATTAGCAGACCCCTACAAATAAGAGCCCATTATTATTGGTTAGCTACTAGTGTTAGTTTTGATACCCTTCAGAATGTCTAATCTGTAGGCAAAGCAGTACCTTATTCATCGTCGTTTGACAACAGATTGTCCGGTTTGAACTAAGTTTAAATAAAAAACAATTGGTAGGTAGGAGTTTTTGTCGAATTTGGATCACTTGGCGACCCTAGTTCTAATAAAACCGTCATACCTTTTATATTTGTTGATGACTCGGTGGCGCAGTGGCTGAGCGATCGGTTTGTGCGTCAAGGGTTGAAAAAAAAAAAAAAATTATTATTTAGAAGGAAAAAATGGAACAGTGCGACGGTACAGGATTCAAATTCTTTTTATAATATTTGCCGACATCTATACCAAAGGGGCAAAGCTTTCCATGAAGGACCAATATCTGACAGAGCGACGAATGAGTTTCTTTCTTTAATCCGTCGACCTGAAGCACGATTAACTTTCTTGCACCGCTTTATCTTTCCGGCAAAACCCCAGGAAGTGACGAAGGGCGGGCGTTTTTAGGAGCTTTCAAAAAGAGCAGATTAAACTTGGACTACTTACTTTTAATAAATGATAATCTGACTTTAACATCCCAAGTTGGTATTCCCGTTTCCCCTTCCCAAATGGGTTTCTTAAAAACGCTTTCTAGTTAAACGCGCTCTATTGTAGATCAAAGTGTCGCTTAACACCAGGTGAACTGGCGGTCAAGCGTAAACATATCGATAATTTAAAAACAAACTGACCTCCTTGGAAACTGCAATAATCTCAGCTGCCTCAATTACAACTTGTCCGAGTGCAAACGATAAGAGCCTGATAGTTTTGTTTTTAATACATTTCGTTTACTAATTGGATGCTGATTATATTGTGTTGGATAACCATTCCAATAATAATTAAACACGTATTATGATTACATTAAGTACTTAAATATTGTTTTCATTGCTCTATTGCGCTTGTCTCTGCAATTGTCACCGCAGACTGGCCCAGCTATAGAACTCTAAATAGGTTTTATGTTTATCAACCCATTGCCGTCCACTGCTGTACGTAAGCCTCCCCAAAGAGCGCCAACTATCACGATGGGCAGCTAGCAGCCATTCGCTGCCAGCCACTTTCTTCAAACCATCGGTCCATCGTGTCAGAGAGCCCACACGACGTTTGCCCAAACGCAGTCTAAACTCCAATACTAATAATTATTTATAATTGGCTGAAAAAATAGTTCTGTAAGCAGTAACCAGGTCTGGTAGGTATTCTGTCTGCTCGCTGAGTGATCCCAGAAAAGATAGTAGCACAGTGGGCCCAAATTGCGCTTTGTTTGAGACCTCTTTAAAATGTCTGCTGTGACTTTTGGGCGGCTAGTTGGGAGCCTAATCCATCTCAAAAAGAGAGGAGACCCGTGCCCTACAGTGGGACAATAATGGGCTGATGATATAAATATAGATAGAGGGTATCGAACTTAGAATCGATCTCCTATGAAAACCCCTTACTACATGTAGTGATGGTGACCACCAGAGTGGTTTTAATGAAGCAAGTATCCCACACTCCCTTGCCCGTCTTGCATAGAGGCCGGATGCTTTTTGAAGGTTTCCTCCCGGTTAATAAGACAAGGTAGAAAAGTAGGCACAAAACCAATTCTAGTATAAATATTTGTGTTTTTCATATGACAGTATCTATGGCCGGGGAAAAGAAATATGGAATGTTCGAGGCTCTTTGTGTTCTGTTTCTGAATTTATACATGAAGGTCATCTTTAAGTTGTCTTTAAATTCGCTTCATCAAGCTGTTGTAGGCCTCACGCCAGTTTGCCCCCTATTTATTAGTTTATTTGGAACTATAATTCTATGAAACCTACGTTTTGATATACAATTGTTTAATGGATGCCTAAATAATATTTTTGTTATATTATTATCATTGAAGTAGGTATTGCAAAACATGCGATTTGCATTATCTCAACGTTTCCGACAAATGATGACATCAACCGAGTTAGGGGTCATTGGCTAAACAAGAAAACCGCTTAAATACTAATAACTTTACTATGATACATTTTTTTTTATAATTAGCTTTAATAAATTTAATAACAGTTTACAATATAAAGCTGAGTATGGAAATGTAGCTACACACATAAAATACAAAAAAAAACCCTAAATATACATCGAAGGATTTTTTTATGATTTAATACAATGTACAATTAATCTTCAAAGAAGGTATCATAATTTGACTTAAAAGAGTTTTTTTTATTATTATTATTCACATGAGTAGAACTTTTTTATGGAACTATGAATAGTTATTAAGTGCTGCGAGGACTTCAAGGAGAGGGGATAAGATTTATGAATACCTATTCTACTTTCTATATCAAGTTGCTTGTCGGAAAAATTCTTCAAACAATCCGTTCGTTATGGATCAATCATGTATAATTGATCCATATTTTATTAACTCGAGGAATTCTGAAGAAACCAGAGCAGGGGAGTTTGGCTTCACTAGAACGACCCACCGAGGCCGCTTTGGATCCTCTTAAAAGACCAATTTTGATGTAACCACAGAACCCGGGAGATAAATAACTGTTCGCGTGTAGTTACCCTAAAGCGAGTGCTAATTATAGAGCCAGTGTGATATGAGAAGCTGTGGCACCAACAAGTGAGATCTTTCGGTGAGTAGAGTATTATATCATACTGACTAAATGATGATCATCGGTTTTTATATAGGTAGTTCAAACCATACCTGAGAAAATGATGACTTTGATCACGAAATAGATATTTTGTGTTGGTTGTTCCCCCACTGTTAAAGTTTTCCGTAAATGTTTGAATGAATATGGATTTTTTCTTTGTACGTTTTTAAAAATAATTACTAAATATATTTGTTTTAAAAATTAGTTTTTGTTTGTTCTATCGCAATATATTTTTCCATAAATGCAAATAATATCAATATACTGCGATAATTTTAATTATTATTATACGCTTAGTTATCATCCTAGCTTTATTCTAATAAATACTTACTAATATTATAATGTGAAAGCGAAAGTGTGCCTATCTGTCTGTTACCTCTTCACGCTATAACCACTGAACCGATTTCGATGAAATTTCGTATAGAGATAGTTTGAGTCCCGGGGAAGGACATAGGATAGTGTTCATCCCGGAAATTATCCCGTAAAAGGGGGATGAGGGGGTGGAAGTAAAATTACTAATTTTACGCAGACGAAGCTGCGGGCGAAATTAGCTGGGAAGAATACAAGAATACATATCAATACATTTTAATTACAGATCAACATGCGTCTGTTGATACTAGGGTTATGTATAATATGTACGAGGGCAACCCCTCAGTACGTGAAGACCGGTGGAGTGAAGGGCGGGTATGGTGGCAACCGCTACCACGGAGGAGAGGATCTAGTAAGGTCAGTATTACAAAAAAAAACGAAAAAATATTTTGTCAAAAAAGAGTAAAAAAATCTGTTAAGGATCTGTCTTATCACCTAGGGGTATAATAAAAAATAGCCTACGACTGATTCTTAGACCTACCAAAAATACATACATAAAATTTCATAATAATCCGTCCAGCCGTTTCGGCCGAGTTCAGCGACAAACATTGTGACACCGCAAGATTTTTATATATAAGATTTAATGTAGTCTCCTATTAACTCACTTACTGCCTGATGAAAAGTGTCTAGCAGAGTTTGCACTGCGATATCATACATTATTCACAGAAAACACGTTTCAGTCGTAAGACATTTTATTTGGAACTGTTTTTATGACTACGTACAAAGTTACTATGTGACACATTATGTGCTATGAAGGTATCAACCTCCAACACTGTCCCACGGTAGGGCACGGTTCTCCTCTCATTCGAGACGGCTTAGGCTACAGTCCACAACGCAAACTTATGTGGGAGACTTATTTATTTATTTTAGCCTTTTTAATTCCTTATTAAGTTTAAATAACGCATAAAAAATGTATTACTAGGTATAGTAATACATTTTTTATGCGTTATTTTAACTAATGACCTCTCGACGAGTATAGGCCTCCTCCATCTCACTCCATTTTTTCCTATCTTGGGCTGTGGGAGACTTAAAACACTATAAAAAATACCTCTGAGGCATACAGGTTTCTTCACGTGAGACGTGAAGTATCACCGTTCGAGCATGTGGTTAATTGAACGTCGAGAAGTCAGTAGGGCATGTATTGGGATGGAGGCCAAGATCAAGATCTTTGACTTCACTGTCTAGACGGATCAGATCACTAAGCTATCATTGATCTCTGCTAACTACAGATTCAATGGAAATCAATGATTTTGTTAACAAAAATGTTTAGACTTTAAAAGACCATGATTCTTTCAGTTTGTTTCGGTATTTCTTCTCAGAGGTCGTCAGTTAGGAAAGGCCGATGCCATCTAGATGCTAAAATAATTTTATACATACATGACTTGCAAAAGTGTCTTTAAAAATATCTATTTACAGAAATAAATATCATTTCAACTATGACGACCCAATTAGTCCAACGGTAGTTAACACTGCCTTCTGTGCTATGGGTCCCGGGTTCGAATCCCGGTAGGGACAAATGTTTGTTTGTTTCTATGTATAATATGTATGTATTTACAAAAAAAGTATATGTATGTAGTATATCAACCAACTAGTATCCGTAACACAAGCCTCGTTACTTAGCTCGGAACTAGATGGCGCTGTGCCATAATGTCCAGAAATATTTATTTAATTATTTATATTTTATGACTCCATCGGCAATTATTTACCTATAATGTATCATCTAGTTAATTTGTATTCATTGTTCACAGCTACCCCAATGGCACCCAGCAAAACGGCTACGGAGGATACGGATCGAGGCCGAATCCTACAGGACCTGTCAATTTGGAAATAGGGGTCTGCTATATTGAAGTACCGTAAGTGTTGTCTTGTTTAATATATAACAAAGAAAGAGAGAAAAAGAAAGAAATATTTCTTTTTTATTAATAACACCTACTTAGTAGATATATCTGACCAATCTAATTAGTAACTAACCCTTATACTCACTGGCAGGGCACTTAGTCTGAACGGCCCAAAACTAATGTCAAGTGGGTCTTTCGACCGTAAACAAAAAGTAATTTATCTGAACGACCCAAACGTATTTGTCTCCGGGTCAGTCGACCGTAAACAAAAAGTTTCCACATCTCAAAAGACCGGTGATAAAAAATTGTAAACCAATCAACGTCATAAACTAGAAATTAAGTACATATTATATTATTCGGTTGCAAAAGTTGAAAAGTTGAATTTTTTTTTTCTTAGTTTTGTATTATCTAGTAGGTAAGGCTAGTACCTAACGTTAATAAATTACATAGGATTCATAAATAGCATCAGCAATTATAGTTTTATAATGTTGTTATTTTGTATAGAAAGATCGCCTAATGGTGGGGTGTGTCAATACTGTCAGTGTTTGTATCCTCTTAATGCTAAATGTTTGTGTTCATTCCACAGAACAGCTAGTCTGGTGAGGGATCCTTCTCATATACCAGCTGGTAACGGGGTAAGTACCTACTTGGTGTGAAACTTATTTAATCAAATATCTCAAAAAAAAAATATTAAAACTTTTATAACTAGTTAGATTGACAAGTATACAATATCATAGGCATGTATAAAAAAGTCCTTAATCGATATACACGATGATTAGAATACCTTGTATAATTAATTCTATACGTGTTTCCTGACCAAGACTTTGTCACAGCCTTCTAGACAGGACCCAGACTTGGTAGCATATTCTAGAACATCCAGTCAGGAAAAGAGATACAAAACGAACTCGGGGCACACCACTAGCCCGTTAGTCAGATTATATTGTGAGGACAGTGGTGAAATAGAAAAGAGGCTTTTTGTTTTGTGTGAACAAACCTTTTTTTTTGTCACAACTTTTTGGCCCGGTCCCGGGACCCGTAGCACAGAAGGCAACGTTAACTACCGCTAGGCTAATCAGGTCAAGTTAGTTCAATGAAACTGATCCCAATTCCATTTTTCCAGTCTCGCCCAGACCTTAGCCTTATCAGAACCTGCTGCAAAGGCTACTCCAGGAACAGATATAGCTATAAACTCTGCGACCCAATTTGCACCAAGGAGTGCGTCAACGGACTCTGCAGCGCCCCTGACACTTGCACCTGCTTCCCCGAGCATGTGAAGAACTTGGGCGGTTTCTGTATCCCCACCTGCCCAATCGGTTGCCAGAATGGACACTGTTCTGGTGGTGAATGTATCTGCAAGGATGGGTATAGATTGGACGTGGACAGCAAGTTCTGTATTCCATATTGTCAGGGCCAATGCGGAGGAAAAGGTAATTGTTGAATGATATAAGACCAATAATCAATTATGATTTGGTTATTTTTCAGAAGTTTATGAGAAATTAAACCATGTTGTGTTATTATTTAAGACAAAGAAACGACATTTTAAAGTTTATTTGTGGCTCTTTTTGCACCCCTACAATCCGTACCTGGTTGACGGCAATACGCTTGCCACCTACGGGACCTAAAACTTGCTTGACGGGATGACAAGCATGAAGGTTCCATTCTACAGAATTGAACCTCTGGAATGCATAGTACACAATATATGAGATCTCATCAAATGTGTCAACAAAAGATAATATCAAAATTTCAATTGCCAGGTAACTGCACAGCCCCAAACACGTGTGAATGCCTCAGTGGATACAAAACAACTCCTGAAGGCTTGTGTATGCCGGCGTGTGATCGCTGCAGGGGTGGCCAGTGCGTGGCCCCTAACGACTGCCGCTGCCCCCCCGGCTTCACGAAGAACCAGTACGGTGACTGCGAACCTCATTGTTCTACGTGAGTTCGGTGGTTTTATTATTAATTAATAAAACAGGCAATCAGCATCATTATTCCAACATTGTATACAATTTGAGAGAATCCATAGCCAAATTGAGATGAGAAGACGATAAAATGACCAGAGAAAACAATGCTTTTCCAGGGTCTTGTAAATACGTTAGCTAGAACTTCATCTGTTTTATGCTATCTCAAAGCTAAGATGATACTGCGATTTTAGACGTTTTATTAGTACAATGTGCCTAAGATTAGTATGAATTCCATCCATCCATCTAGCGAGGACATAGGTACGTGACTGACTTCGAAGTTAGTGATAAACATCCTAAATCAACAAACAAACCATTTTTAATTAAGTCATCTGTTTGGGAATCAGGTAATAGATTAAATAACACCTTTTTCCCAGGATCTAAAAATAACGATATATTTTTTCAGGCCATGCACACCACCAGGCCGTTGCATCGCCCCGAATCGATGCGAGGGCCCTTCTACAACAACAACGACTACAACATCATCCCCCTACGGCCAACGACCACCCCAAAATATAAACTCCAACCCAAATAGAGATCCTTATGGACAGCAAAACCAATACCCTAATCATCCCGGCCAGGTACAACCCGGTTATCCAGGCGGCCAACCATCTTACCAACCTGGTAGACCAGGATATTACCCGGGTGGGTCAGAAACTTACAATCCCGATCAACAATCTAGCTATCCTGGGCAGCACCAACAGAACTATCCTGGAAATCAGCAGTCCCACTACCCTGGCTATCCACAACCCGGTTATCCAGGAAATCAACAAGCCTACCCTGGCTATCCACAAAATAACCGACCTGGAACCCAATTCAATCAGTCTAGTGGCCAACCGAATTACCCCGGTCAAAGGCCCCCGAATTATGCTGTTGAGCAGCATGTTTATACTAACATTACTGGTAACGAGCTTTCATTATACCCAGACAGTCAACATCTGAGCCCTGATCAGCGTCCTCAGGCTAATATCCAAACACCCAATACAACCGATTCTTCGCCTAACGGTCAACACTATCCGGGTAGTCAGTACTATCCTGGTAGTCAACACTATCCGGGCAGTCAGCACTATCCTGGCAGTCAACAATATCCTGGTGGTCAATACTACCCAGAACAATCTCGTCCCAACTATCCCAGCAACCAGCAGCCTAACCAGGGACCCAAAGACACGGAGCCTTACTATCCTAACAGTCAGTACTATCCTGGCAGTCAACATTATCCGGGCCAACCGAACCAGCCCCACTATCCTGGATCCGGGTACTCTCCGCACGGTCAGGGGTCAGAGTATCAGCACATTGATCAAGAGAGCCAGTCGTCTGCTCTAGAGAGCTTGTGCTCCCAGCCCTGCGTAAATGGAACTTGTGTCGGAAGAGACATGTGTGCTTGTAAAGCCGGCTACGTGCCTATTGAGTCTGATACATCCAGGTAAAGTTATTTTAAGTAAATTATATTACTAATATAGATAGGCGATTGACGAAAGGAATTTATAAGGCGGATTTCAGTGGAAAGCGTTAAAAGTGGAAGCGCCCTAGAAGGAAATACAATACCGACCTAATTGGTGAACTCCTTCAAAAAGGTCAGGCGCTCAGCACTCGTAACTGGCGTTTCTTATGTTCTTTTTCATCCATTAAGGGATACATCACAGATAACCATGTACTTTCTGGCACCAAACCATAATAGGTATACGACTGAATCAGGCAGAAATCTAATAAATATTTATTTATTATTATTATTATTTCTAGGTGTGAGCCTTACTGCACCGGTTGTTCCAACGGCGTATGCGTGTCTCCATACGTGTGTGTCTGTAACCCTGGTTACTACAAGGACTTCAGCGTGAAGGGTAGGACCGCTTGTGTGCGCCGCATCAGACGCTCAGCACAGGACTTCGCCCCCGTCAACGTGGCAGACTTACTAGTCTTCGAAATACCTGACGATTATATCGATTAAGATTTATTAAATTGAACACTGCAATTTAAATGGAGTTTTATTTTTAAGTTTTAACCCGACCGCTCAATTAAGTGGGTATATTTTTAGGTCAGACACGCGGCAGCGTGTCATGCCAAGTAGGTACAAGCTAACAAAACAGGCGAGCAACACCGTGTGTAATAAAAGGAACTATTGGCTATGGAGCCACTTTTGACGCCCTCATAAAGGGAACTTGGCTGGATTTCATATTCGAGGTATATTATAGCCTACGCAAGTTTTTATGCTGTAAGTTTCTATTTTAATTTTCAAGAAATCTTGCTGGCTTTTCCAAGACTATTTTAGTAGGAACTTAATAATAATTAGCATATATGAGAACTAGCCAAGTCAGACCTTAGGTTTCAATAATATAATTATTATACTAAGTTATAAGAAGAAATTATATTTTAAGTTCTTATAAAATATTTTATATTGTTAATAATAAATTAATGGCAGGACTGACCATTGAACTTGGCTCCCATTTAGATCTTGTCGTTCAAGTTAACAACCGAGGCATATATCATAATATTGAACTTGGCTCTCATTTTACATTTATGTTTTTGATGGGATATAACTAACAATGACTTTTTGATGACTCGATCGGCTTGTGCGTCACGAGTTGCGGGTTCGATACCCGCACAGAGCAAATATTTGTGCGTAGTACAGGGATTTGTTTCGGATTTGTGTATATACAAATTGTTGTTATATACGCACCCTTTTACTGTAAATGTAAGTACCTATTATTTTTTATTTATTTCATTCACGGTAAATAAATGGACATAACAGATCATATTACAGACACTGAGCTTTAATTGCATGATAAGAATATTCTAGATTTTTCGATGTCAATGATTTTTTTCCACCAGTTGACCACAAGTGAATAATAAATTAATAAACAAACAGGTATAGGTTATATATTACTTACAATAACTTCAATAATATAACTTCATTTCATGTGTACTTAGGTACGTATATAAATTGAATCCAAAAAATGGCTTTCTTATGTAGTAATAATAAAATAAAAACAAAACGGAGGTAGAACAAAATACATTTATTTATCATACTTATACTCACTACTAAACGGTTTATCACAAATTAAGTAGGTAGGTTTTCAAACAAATATGTGTTTTATTGACGAAAAATGTGTACCAAAGTATAACAAACTTCAGTGCCCCATATTTTATATTATACAGGTCAACACTCTTAATTAATAAGCTTAATATCTATGAAAGAAAGAAAAACAGTTTATTCACGTCATATGAGTAAGTTGCTTATAAAAAATAAGTACTATTTTACACATAATTAAGTTCAAAATAAGTAGATACATTTACGCGCATTGGTTGAACAGATAAAAAATATTTTAAAGGTAATTTAGAAGGTCAGTCATTCCTCAATACAAAAAAAAACGCATTAAACACTCGTTATGGAATGGACACATCCACACATATATTACCTCCATGTAGCAACAAATCTGCGTAAATTACTTAAAACCACCACACCACAGATATTAAATACAAATAGGCTTCAATAAGTTTATTTTTTCAGACGCAGTATTTAAAAATACGCTTATATTTAATAAATAAAAACTAGAATAATATAAGGAAAAACATAGCTCAAATACTACATTCGTTTTTGAGGAAATAGTCATAGGGCAACATGCATGGCATTGGCCTCCAAACACACGCAGATGACTCACCATTGACTTTGTTAAAAATCATGGTTTAGTTAATTAAAGCTATCATTATAATGCTTGGATAAACCATTTCTTAATAGTAAAAGAAAACACAAAAACCTTCAAGAAAATGACATTACCTGTGGCAAAGGAAAATCCAATTATTTGCTAATTAACGTTTCATTTTTCATTTAAAATAGTGTCTATGGAGTTTATTTTTCTTCATAAGACCTACCTCTTGAAACCGTGCAACTTTGTTAAGACAACGCAAAAGTACCTTCATAATTCATCATGTCAGCTAGAGGACGTCCACTGCTGGACATAAGCCGCCCCCAAAGATTTCCACAACGAACGGTCTTGGGCCACCTGCATCCAGCGGAGTCCAGCGACCTTTACCAGGTCGTCGGTCGTCGGTCCACTTTGCCGGAGGCCTACCCACGCTGCGTCCTTCAACATTAGTCTAATTGAAATAAAACATTTGATTTTAAGTTTTGTGACACAAACTTATGGCTACATTGACGTCCAGTTTGAACAAGACGTTAATTAATCAACACATATTGAGTATACACAAAGTCCAGCAAGTTAAGAGCGTATGACACATCATAGAACAATCACAACAGTAAATACAGTGATCTACACAACTATAACAGCATCCGTCTCTCGCAGTACCCGGCGCACGCGCAGATTTTAATTGATCACTAGCAACAATAGTGTCCGCCGTTTTTGGTAACACTGATATTCCATTTTCTGTATTTTTCGAAGGCTGAACAGTAATCTCTTGAGAAACTTCCATTGTATACTGAATTATTTCGTATTTCATAAAATAAAGGATCCGATTCTCGTTGATGATGATGAATTGTCTTTGTTAACGTTAAGTAAATACACTGTGATGGTTTTCCTGTATTGGGCCAGCCCAAACATTGTCAAAACAATAATGGAGGAATCAGATCGTACGCGTCACGCACCGCACGCGCCGCCGACTGAACTAAAGGTATTCTAATCTATGGACTGAACTAAATGATTGCAGTAGGTAGGTAAGTAATTATTGCAATCACATACATTAAATGATGGCATCTCGCACTGGTCATATATAGACTTTATTGTCATAAAGATCTTTAATTATTTATTGTACACAAAAAAAAAAAACCAACATAACATATATCAACAATATTATACATTTAAAGTGTTGTGCACAAACGCGAGCTTAATTCAAGATTGAATTTTCTTCCAGCAAACCTTTGAGTGAGAGAGTTTTAAAAAGAAGGGTAAAAAGACAAAGTGTACAATAATAACAAAGAAATTCTATATAGCATACGAGTAAACAAATAGAAAGATAGATAGATATATGTGAATTATGTCAGTCCGGCAGGCAGGTTGCAAAAAAAACCGAAATTACTGCAACAGATTTATTAAATAAAATTACAATAATATTCTTATAGTTTAAGTATGTGACAATTGTTCGATATTAGAACCAAAAGTGAGTTACATTCCTGAATACGATGCCGTCGCTCGGTCGCCGTCGTGCGTCACGTAGAGTCGACTCAGCATTTCCACACTGGTTCCCAGGCTGATGCAATATTTATATGAAATGACGTTATTTCTATTAATTTGCTAATCCCGTGGATAGTTGGTACTTAACATCTCCCTCCCGAAGATCAGCGACTATTTGCAGATTGCAGGTTCGAAAATATCGCTGATAATTTGGGCTCGACAGTGGCGGCAGCGGGATGACTTTGGACTTCACCATAAGTATGACCGCGCTCCAATTCATTACTTGCAGGTTGTGTCGGCGTTTCTTGCGAACGTTTTCTCAAGTAGTTTCGTAATGCGATGCCGATACTCAGTGCACTTGCACTTAATAGCACTAAGTATAGCGGTGTAATCGTGTAATACACGCTGTAAATGTCGCTTTTATTCAAAGTTAGCGGTGGCTCCATAGATATCTCGTTGGTTGCGATATGGAGGCTGCGAAGATCTGCTGATTTTAGTGTTAGTTTTCTAGTTTCCAGTTTATAATTTTCTTCATTGCTGAGCGGAATATTCATTATTTTCAGTACTTGGCCTTTTAGGTGGTCGTCTTTGTTGGCTAGAATTAAGTCAGGTGTTTGCATGACGCAGCCTTGAGGTATAGTAATCAGGAAGCTTCCTTGCAGCGTGTTGTATTGAGTTTCGGTACAGGATAAACGGACTTTAGTAGATGCTGGAAAACTCGCCACGTAGTGTCGATCATCAAGTGCTTCCACAGCTTCTGTCTTCAATTCTGCTGACGTAAATTGACAAGTTTCTTCGATTTGCTGCGTAGTTATCAGTCGATAGATGCAGTCGCCTTGACTTCTGTATCGGTGATTTATGTTGTCCTCGCAGAGATGGTATTGGCCAGACTTCGGGCATTCAGCCTCTATATACATAAAATCTTTGTCGTGAATTGCTAGGAAGGGAAAGGATGGAATTAGGATTTTATTATCTTTGTTAGGGACTATAGATAATTTGTATAAGGTATATATAGTAGGGAGGACAATCGGGAGCTTGAATACTAGTACTAGATTCTGGCTGCTGTAATAATAACCTAATTTAATTATATCGAAATATTCTCTAAAACTAATATTCAGTATATGTTCTCTACCATAGAGAGCATTTAACTGTCCTACCATCCTATGAAATAAGTCTAACTTAAACATAAGAAAATGGGTGCTTTTGGCACGTATAAAGGCTAATAGATTTTCTAACCTAAGTAACTCGTCAGATAACGATTCAATGTTATCTGCTAACATTATAATAAATTGACCCAAGTGCGCGTACTTAACAAAATCGGTTTCGTGTCGTAAATCACTAAGCATGATTTCATCTATGGCCTTATTAATTTTATTTTGATTTTGGACTAAATCATTTAAAATATCTGAGTTCTGAGACATCCAATGCTTATTTAAACTAACGTGGTTATTAATTTCTGTGACCATTTTATTTTCGTTTATTTGCAGGGCTTTAATGGCATCGTCATAACGAATGGCATCGGTATAATCTAAATTTCCGGAGATGCTTTTAATAACAGATCCTAATCCGTCAATTAGACCTCTCTTAGCACGATTGGACTGAAATAGTTCTAATTGATCTGATAACTTCTCGATTTTATTATTTAAATATTCGATATGAGGCTGAAATAAAGACAATGTTTTATTATAAAATAGAGGAGAAATATTATCTAACTGCTGTTTTACTAAATCTGTATTATTACGAATTATTTCCAAATTGACAGGTTGTACAAATGAATGATAATGGGTTATGATTTTTGTCTCTCCTAGCTTAAAGGGCAGGATGCCTGGTCCATTGTCCAGACTATTCAGAGTTATGTCTTCCGCTTGTACCAGGCTCAGGATCAGTAGGACAATTCTGTAACAAGCGGGAGCTATTAGGGACCCGTTTTAGGCGGGATTTGGCTACAGGTCCACGTTTCTTTTTGGTATAAATGTGGATCGGTAAATCGGCTAAGACAGTATCGTGCGTAAATCTAGGGGCCAATTTTTGTCGACTAGCCAATGGGTTTCGCACGAAAACTTGCTGATCAGGGGAATATTCTTGTTCGGGTTCCCTATCTTTATTAATGTTCTCGGTAATGCGTGTACGATCATGAAGAGTGGAATTATTAATAATTTCAAAGACTGCTTTCATTTTAGTTTTATGTTCTTGTGTATATAATTGAAGCATATTTTCTGATAAATTGACGTCTAAAGGGTCACGGGGGTCCAAATGTCCTGTAATAATATCCAGAGGTCTACATTTGGTAAAATTATGTATTGAGCTGTTGTATCCTAGAATTGCATATGGCATTAAATTTATAACAGACTCTCCGCGATGTTCTAATTTTAGGACGCGTAAGTGTTCAAGTAACGTGGAATGTAACCTTTCTACCATACCATTTTCATTTGGGGTGCAAGCTAAAATTTTGTGGTGTTGAATTTTATGTATTTTTACAAATTCTAAGAATAGCTGATTAGTGAATTCAGGTCCTCTATCAGTTACAATAGTTATCGGGAGCCCGTGATGTGTGCTGAATATTAGTAAGGCTTGTATAACACTTACTGCTGTCGCATCCCTAAGGTGATAAGCTTGAGCATATTTCGAAAAAGCGTCAATTATTGTAAGATATTTCTGTGTTTCAACACTCAATAAATCAAGATGAACTATCTCAAACGGTCTAGTTGGAGGTGGTACAATTTGAAATTTTTGTTTTATTGGGTTTCTATCATATTTGGCCTGTCCACATATATTGCATTCATTTATATATTTTGTTATATGCTCCTTCATTTTGGGCCAGAAATATTTGCTTGATAAGGATAGGTAACACTCATTAATTCCGCGGTGATTAGTTTTACCTTCATGGTAATTTCGAATTATTTCCTGTTGTTTTAAATAATCCTTTATGTTTTCTAACTCTAACTTTGTTAATACTAAATCCATGGATGAGCTCTTAAAATGATTTTGTATAACAGGAATTATTTCGTACATTGCCAGTGGAGGTTTTATTAATATGCCTGTCTTTACTTTGGGGTTAATATATTCCTTAACAGAGTTCACGATATCCTCTTCAAGGTTATTTTTAGAAATTTGAATATGTGTCCTGACATGAGATTCGAACGGCTTGGAAACTGATGGGCGGCTTTTAATGTCATCGACTAATGTGAAAACGATTTGCTTATGATATTTATTAAGGGGGAAATCGGTTATAGGAACTTCTAAGATCGGGTTTTCAGCATCAGTATGAACTGTGGCAGTTTTTGAATTATCTAACAGTGAGGAAGGGTTTTCAGTCGGGTTGGCTATCAAGGAGTTGGTTTCTTCATTATGTAATTCAATCCGGGATAATGCGTCAGCGTTAGTGTTGCATTTCCCTTGCTTGTAAACTACTGAAAAATCAAACTCACTCAGTTTAAGTCGCCAGCGGGTAAGACGCGAATTAGGCTCCTTTAAATTCATGACCCACTGCAAAGGTCTATGGTCCGTGACTATTCTGAATTTTCGCCCGAAAAGATATGGCCTAAAATATTTTGTAGCCCAAACAATGGCTAGCAACTCTTTTTCTATGGTGCTGTAGTTAATTTCACTACTGTTCAGAGTCCTGGACGCGTAAGCAATGGGTTTATCTGTACCAATAGTGCCCTGCGATAGGACAGCTCCTATAGCTAAATTAGATGCATCTGTTGTCAGGATGAATTCTTTAGAAAAGTCCGGATACATTAAGATAGGGTCATTTATTAAAAGAGTTTTGCACTGCTCGAAACATTGAATATAATTTTGATCTAATGTAATTTTTGAACCCTTTTTTAAACACTGTGTCAATGGCTTTGTAACTCTGGCAAAATTAGGTATGAATTTCCTATAGTACCCTATGAGTCCTAGAAATCGTTTAATCTCAGTAGGGGTTTTAGGAAGCGGATAATTTTGAATTGCAGATATTTTATCCGGGTTTGGTTTAACGCCATCCTTACTAATAACGTGACCTAAGTAAGCTGTTTCAAGTTTGAGGAACTCCGACTTGTCCATCTGTATTTTAAAATTTGATTCGCGTAATCTACTAAATACTTTTTCAAGGTTCACCATATGTTCTTGGAGGGAGGTGGAAAATACGATGACGTCATCCAAGTAGACTAAGCATATTGTATTTTGTAAGTCTCTTAGAACGTTATCCATTACCCTCTGAAAGGTAGATGGACTATTTTTTAAACCCATGGGCATTCTCAAAAATTCAAAGTGCCCATGTTCTACTGTAAATGCTGTTTTTGGGATATCTGCGGGATTCATTTGGACCTGATAAAAGCCACTTGCCAAATCTAACGTAGTGAAATACTGGCAATTACCTAATTTGTCTAAAATGTCTGCGATATTTGGTATTGGGTATTTATCATCCAGGGTTTTTTCATTCAATTTCCTAAAATCTACTACTATTCGCCATTTTGTTTTACCGGAAGCGTCTACCTTTTTAGGCACAACCCATATGGGGGAACTCCAGGCAGACTGCGAAGGTTGAATGATACCCTGGCTTAACATCTTATTTATTTGGTCTTGCACTTCTTGCCTATGTACGAAGGGATAGCGATAGCTTTTAGTATATATTGGGATTTCGTCTGTAGTTCTAATTGAGTGTTTTATTTGGTTAGTAAAAGTAAGATTTTCACCTTCCAGATAAAACACATCCGCGTAACGTGAACATAATAATTCTAGATTGACACGCTCTTCGTCGTTTAAATGATTTGTTCTCAAACGCGATAATACTTCCTTTACTCTTTGAGGGGCTTGTTCGGTACGTGTGCACTTAATATTATGTAACTGAGCTTGTACTGGCCTATTCATAGAAAAGATAATATCGTTACGACTCGGATTATGTATTTCTATGATACCTCGGTTATTTTCTACGGTAGTTAAGCATTCGCCTATGAGACAATTACATATAGTTTGCTCTGGAATAATAGCCTCTCCATCCCGCACATTAATTGGCAATTTAACAAGCTTTGAAGAAGACGCTGGTATTATATCTTCGTACAAATTAGGGTTCCGTGAGTCATAGACTTTTATAGAATTTGATGCATTCCGTGTAAATACAGTTTTAGTTTTATAATCGATGGTGGCTTCCCATTTATCTAACAAATCCGATCCTATTAAGCCGTCGAAATATTCATGAAATTTATAGACAAAAAATGTGACATTATCATCATCTTTAAACTCAGGAAAAGCAGGTAAGGTAATAGAAGAGTCACTACGCGTTACACCATGCATGCTTGAAACCTCAAATGGGCTATAATTTAAAGGTATATGGCTAAAATAGGTCTGAACTACCTCAGGACTAATAAAAGATTGGTTAGCGCCTGTATCAACTAACAATTTTAAAGGGGGATTATTAATCTGTAAGTACGGAAGTTGACGTTGGGTTTGAAGGTTAACTTCTATTTTGGTTTGTCGGATTTCTGGGCTTCCTGAAAATCCTTATGAATGTCTGATGGTGCCATAGATTCTACATGAGATGTGTCATATGTGATTTCAGGAGGCTGGGACTGCATGGGATCGTAATCGGTACAATAATTTTCAAAATAATACTCATTAGGGTCGCAATAAGAATAGTCCTCATTATAATATTCGCCATTATCGTATCCCCAGCAATCATTAAAATTCATCTCCCTAGTTTTAAAATAGTTACTAGGGGGAGGATTGCCTAATTTCGACCAATCATGACCTTTAATTCCGGTACTAGGAGGTAAAGTTTTTGGTACAAAGTGACTTACACCGCTCATGGGACGTGGGTATTGATTAGTCTGCTGTGGGGTAGTGTTACGAGGTGTGAACCTAAATGTATTATTCGGATTATAATTACTAGGTGCGCTGCGGAACATCTGTTGTGTACGCGAAGGCCCGGCTTGATTTTGGTTATTAAAATTAGGTCGCCATTGTGGCTGTATTGGTTGACCAAATTGGGGCCTAGATGGTCCTGGCATGTTAAAATTAAATGGTTTAGGTGGTGTAGTATTAAAATTTGGCATGGGGTGTGGTTTGGTAGGCATGGGGTGAGATGTTAACCTCCTGTCCGGGGTTTGATTACTACGCTGTTGTAAGTATAGTACATTTTGTTCCTCGTGAACAAACTCTAGGGCCTTTTCGATGCTATCTGGGCGCATGCATCTAATTCGAGAACCTAACGGGTCCCTGAGACCACGCACATACGCCTGCAAGGTTAATTTTTTATACAGATCTCTTTTAGCCTGAATTGTAGTATTTAGGGATTCATGTAACGAGACGTACGTCACTAATGTGCTAAATAAGTTCTGACATCGCTCATAAAATTCCTGAGGGGTGTCATTGCCTTGTGTTAATAATGCCAAATCGTTGTACAGGGCTGTTTCGTCACGCTGATCCGAGAAATTATTAATAAGAGATTTACGAATACCAGACCACTCAGTTGGGACACCATTGCTATTGATCAATCGGGCTGCAGCGCCAGTTACTTTATTTAGGATACCATTATTAAGAGCAATCGCATTGAGACTATTTGGTGGGTCTGCATTTGTCACAAATTCTGCCACTAACTGATCACATAAGTGAATGAATCTGGTTAAAATATTGACGTTGCCATCGAACTCCGGCACTAACCTAAGGGCCTTAAAAATACGATCTAAATCCGCCATCTTACTACTCGAACTGTCTAAGCTATTACTAAATTCGGGACTAATTTCCCTATTCAAATCTTGAGTGCTATTCCTATTATTACGACTACTACTCTCGTCTACTCTAACGCTCCGTGATTCTCGTGGATGGAAAATCTTGGATAATATTTTAAACACAGGTAAAGTTAAAAGGTAGGGGTGAGCAATACACTAAAAAGATTTTAATGTACTCACAAGGTTTTCATTTCGGCCTCTTCGCTGTATCAATGGTTGGATACTCCTGCTGCAGGTCACGACGTGTAGATCCAGATCCTCGAACGGGGCTTGACAACCTCCAGGACAGCTCGTAGATACTCCGTAGTCCTCGAGGATCCTACCGACTGCGCCAATTATGTCAGTCCGGCAGGCAGGTTGCAAAAAAAACCGAAATTACTGCAACAGATTTATTAAATAAAATTACAATAATATTCTTATAGTTTAAGTATGTGACAATTGTTCGATATTAGAACCAAAAGTGAGTTACATTCCTGAATACGATGCCGTCGCTCGGTCGCCGTCGTGCGTCACGTAGAGTCGACTCAGCATTTCCACACTGGTTCCCAGGCTGATGCAATATTTATATGAAATGACGTTATTTCTATTAATTTGCTAATCCCGTGGATAGTTGGTACTTAACATGTGTATATATTGCTATATAAATAAATAAATATATATTACAATTATTGACATATTATTCTGGCAGAAAATGCTCCCTAGTCCTCCCCCTGAAAATGTCCAAGATCGATACTAACTATGGAAAATTATGCGTTTGTTCTGCGGGTTATTTATATAGAAACAGTCAGTTAAAAAGAGAGTAATTTTGGAATTATTGTGTAGGGTATTTTTACTTTTATACTACCTTGTATTATAGATATTATAAATTTTACCTGTTGTTAGTTACTGCATTCCATGGTAATTGTACATAATTATGGCCTTAAATAAAAAAATAGATCACAGCAGGACTAATTAATATAAGAATGGATATATTATAATTTGTTTCGTATAAAGTTTTTTTTTGTTTAAAGTATTTGAATCTTTAATTGATTAGTTGGCCTTTTTTGAACGATGGGCCCTGGGAACGTCCACCGTTCAATTACACAAATTGTTAACTGTGTACTACGAAATGAAATAACCAAAATAGCTAATAGTATCTAGTATTAACACAAATATATAATAATATCATTAGTTAATTTTCTGGGACCTGCCTCGGCCAATATGGATATATTTATACTATGTATCTCTCAATAAGTTTCGGACTCATGATGGCAGAACTAAGGGATAATATGCTCCAATTAGGTTTCTTCAAGTGGAACCAGTATCCACTGTATGTATTTGTGGTGCGGACATGGCACATACGTCATGCGTTGCCTGACACCCATAACAACAAGATCTTATAGATGCTATACCAAATGCTGTGTGCGAAACAAAACAGTTTGTCTGGGTCAATAAAGTTTGATATTAATATCAAAACTTCTAATAATTTTCCTATAATGTAAGATATAGTACAAAACTTATTCAAAAAAAATTTTCTTAAGCTTAAAAATACCATAAAAAAATATTAAAAACTCCCACTGAGCTTACGATAAACGACTGAACAACGATTTCCTTGACTCCTTGTTAAGATCACTCTGCTATTTTTTTACAACCGTTACGTAAACGTAACATTAACCGTTTTTTCATGTACAATACAAAAAAAACGGTTTTAAAATCAGTCCTTCTGTTTATGAGTCATAGACACGCTTACAAATACCCACATTCAATATAATTATAACCACCCATTGCAGCGCGGAGGTTAAAAGTTTATATTTAATTCCTGTTTCTTTGTTTATTTGCATCTTTAACATTTGTTCGTGGATATCTGAATCTCTTCGAAACCATACGAGCCATTGACGTGATCATCTGAAAACAATATTAATTTAATATATCATTAGGCTGAGGTAGCCTAGTGGTGTGACCAGTAGACTGAAGTGACAAAGGTCTCGAGTTCAAACCCGGGCACGCACCACTGACTTTTCGGAAGTTATGTGCGTATTTATCACATGCTCAAACGGTGAAGGAAAACATCGTGAGGAAACCTGCATGCTTGAGAGATTTGTCTTGATGGATTGTGAAGTCTGCCAACCCGGAATAGGCTAGCGTGGTGGACTATAACCTAATCCCTCTCAAATGAGAGGAGACCCGTGCCCAGCAATGGGACGTTAATGGGTTGATGATGATGTAGTATACCAACCAACTAGTATCCGTAACAGCCTCGTTGCTTAGCTCGGTACTAGATGGCGCTGTGTCATTATGTCCGGGGTATATTTAAATAAGTGAACACTTCATGAAAAAAATACGGTACGCGCTATATTGATATTAGAGCTATATATAAATATTACTTACGTAATTATTACATCTTGATATATTTTAGAAAATAAACGTACCTTCAACAACATAACTTTTTCCCTTGAAGTAAACAATTATAGGTTTCCACCGCCATGCCACTAACAATACTATAGCAGCCATGACTATAAACAATAGCGATATAAAAACAGACACCCAATGTTGTTGCAGCCTAAAAATAAAAAAAAATAACAAATTAATAATCATTGTACCCTATGTTTATATTTAGTACCTTAAGTGTCTCATTAAGTGATTTTATAACAATACTAGCTGACCCAGCAAACGTTGTTTTTCCACATTATAGGGGTTGGTGGACTACCCCTAACTTTTAGGGGGATGAAAAATAGATGTTGGCCGATTTTCATAGATACCGGATAAGCACAAAAAATAACATCAAAATCGGTCAAGCCGTTTCGGAGGAGTATGGCAACGAAAACTGTGACACGAGAATTTTATATATTAGATTATACATTTCAGAAAATTAAATTGCGCTGTAGAATTTATACTTGCACCCCTGTTTGAAAGAATAAGCAGTCTTCTGCTTTAGTATCTAGTACTAATTAGCTATTTGTACTCTTGTACTAATACACACTCCAAGTTTTTCTCCAAGCTAATGACACTTTGCTTGACTTATGAATGGGATCTGAAACTTGGAGCCGTTGGAGGGAACCGTGGAGTTCGGTTAGCAGCCCTTCGAAAACTGTCGACAAATCTGGCTAAATTTACAGAGGCATTTTCATCTGTGCATATTAAGCTACTTATATCTTCTTGTTTATAAAAAAAAACTGTTTGTATATTTTCCTCTATGCGTTCCTAAACCAGTGACCCCATTATGGTAGGTAACGCGAGGGTTGTTGGCTAAAAAACAACAGATAGGTAGGATACGTCTAGGAACCACGCCATAAATACTAGAATTAGTACTATCCGTGCTAAGTTAAATAGTAACTTACCAGTTACTTGTAAATGATTCAGCTTCAGTTTCACACGATTTTCCAGTGTTACGAAATGTATGGTTATGAGATATCGACGTATGGTTGATTAAATCGATGTAGTCGTCATATCTTTCAGTTGCATCATCTAAAAGCGCCACAGATGCAGTTTGGTTGGTCATAGCAGTACAGTTATAGGTATCTTCGCATGACTTCGACATATTTGTTGCTTTAATACATACATCAGGAGCCACGCAAATATCTCCTTTTTCAACACAGTCAGTACAGGATGTGACGCATAAAGGCGAATCGGTTAAACCCAGTCTCAGTTTATTTATATCGATGTGATACCCCGTGAAACAAATGCATACGTTCGGGCTAATGCATTTTCCATTGCCGCAAGAATATCTACATTGAGCGACGCACTTGTGGTTTTCCAACTTCCATCCTAATGGACATTCAGGCTCGCATGTACCGTTCACAGATTTTTTATACGATGGCCAACAATCGCAGGTGTCTGGTGCAACACATTTGCCTTTATGGCAAGGTTTTGAGCACAGAGGCTCGCAAATTTTGGTCGGGAGTACTGGGCTCTCTGTTAAATGCCAGCCATTATTGCATTGGCAAGTTTCTGGGCCGGCACAGAAGCCATTGTCGCAGCCGTTGGAGCAATAGGGCTCACACTGGTTTGTCTCCGATTTTCTGTATCCAGTACTGCATTCACATGTTTCTGGAGCTGTGCAAGTCCCATTAGAACATGGTTCAGTACAGACAGGCACGCAGGTACCGTTCTTAGGTAAATATCCGAAGTCACATCGGCATTCGTTCGGTGCGACGCAAACGCCGTGGTCACAGCCATGTTTACAGGCAGGTATACAGTTGTGGACATCTTTTGGGTCTAGGTTAAATCCTGGGTTGCAGGCACAAATTCCTGGAGCCCTGCAGTACCCGTTCTTGCATGCTGGCATGCATATGGCTTTGCATACAAGTTGGCTGAAAATAACATAATGAGATGACAGTCGTATTTAGCACATTCATTTGATTAGGTATTGAAAAGTAATATATGGATATTATAAATTAGAGGATAGTAAATAAACATTTACTTCCGTAACGAGGTCTTTCGAAGAACAAACTCAGAGAATGGTCTTTTGCGCCTGCAAAAGACCATTCTCTACTAATGAATCATATGATACACTACTAATAGTAGTGTATCATATGATTCACAATTCAGTGAAATATCTGGTTTCAGTTGAAAGCCCGGCAACGCATTTGCAAGCCCTCCGGTGTTAAAAATCTTCATGGGCAGGAGGTGACCCTCCAGGTGACCTTGATGGTGTCAGGTAAGCCTCCCAAACGTGTGCCCCCTTATTTCCATAAAAAAACCTATCACTCTCGACAGCACGATTGATTCAGTCATCGTGTAGCTTAATATTACTTCAGGGAGCCCTAAAGACCCAACGCATGTTCCAAATATTTTAAAATTGATTCCAAAGTTTTGATCGACACCTACTTGTGGGTGCTAAAAAAATAACCACGTACCTGTCATTAGATAAGTCGTTATCTTGCATGTAGCCGTTGCAGCAGTATTTGACTTTCTTCAAGTAATTTATCTGAAACATTGAGAAACCTTTCATCACGAAGTACGTTGGTAGATGAAACCTACTTATACATAATTATATCTAAAGATTATATAAGATATAGCTAGCTGATTCCCGCGACTTCGTCCGAGTACAATTAAAAGAAAAAAAAGTTCCTTACTAACTTTGCACCCCTGTTTTACCCCCTCAGGGGGTAAATTTTCAGAAATCTATTCTAAGGGCTCACCTACATTATAAAAGGAACCCCTGTACAAAATTTCAAGTTTATAACTCTTATAGCCCTGCCCTGCGCTGATATGTCGATATGTCTGCCAATCCGCAGTAGGCTAGCGTAGTGGACTATAGCCTAACCCCTCTCAAATGAGATGAGACCCGTGCCCAGCAGTGGGTTGATAATGGGTTAATGATGATAAATATTTAAGCCCAACCTACAGGTTATGCTAAACGATGTTACTTACCGACCCACTCATAACACTGAAAACAAATAAAAGAAAACATTTACTCCTTTTTATACTTTCATAATAGAAATATTTTGAATATGACTACTAAAATTCCTCACAGTCTAAACGCTAGGTATTGCTAGTAAATAACATATTTATGTAGGTACTTATTTAAATTAAATATTTATGCAATTGCCAACAGAGATGATGTTCTACAATAGGTTGAACATTTGATTGAGATTTTCCTTAATCATAGTGTTCTTCACTCACCTTAGCAGTACCTAAGTGTATATTAACCAGAAGCGTGCTATAAGTACTAAAGTACCTACCTACTTATTACCTATTTATAGAATAACGAGGCACTGAATGCATAGCTATACATACATATAACTACTCAGTAACTATATATTCAGTTACTACTAAGTACAAACTATTAAAATAACAAATGAAAATTTTTACACAATAATCCTTGATCTTATTTTAATATTAGAAAAAAAAATGTAATAAAGCATGTTAAATTTAAAAAAAAAACTACTTTAGTTTACATAAGTGTTTAAATTATGCTAGCAAAACCTCCATCATGACTAAACTCCTGACACTGTCAAGACAGAAACCCTCTTGGTTATGTTGAAACAAAGTAAAAACTCCTTAGAGGTCATTTAAGATTAAAAACTCGTTTAGTTTAAGACCCTAAAGAAGGACATCTCACTCAGCGCTAAAAACGCAATATGATAATCCTTTCATGGAAACGTCAATGTGAAAATATTACTATAATGAAATACCTAACGATAATTGTTTTTTTGGAACGATGTTCCTTATCGCGCGTTGCGAAAGGGGGCTAGACGGAAAAAATTAAGACGAAAAGTTGTAACGACACTTTTTGCTATAGTAAGCAATTGTAAAAAAAAATACAATTTTATTACAATTCCTTCACTAATGAATCGAAAGGAACTTCGCTCCATCCGGGTGTCCCTTGACACCGTTAAAGTTTTTTTTATTTCTATTATTTATTATTGTTATGAAACACTTACACTTCACGTCTTTCGCAAATTTTAGCGTCCACCTTTAAAGATAATAACACAATAATAAATATATAAATCACAGGACACTTAGTAAACATATTTGCTCAAAATATCAAAACTAACAATAAACAGTCGCTATTGGCACGTTAATTAATTTTTAACTGACCGTAGTAATGTCAGCAAGGAAGGGGGTGTGAGATGAACATATAGGGTGACCATATAATTATATTCAGTAAGAAAATATTTTGCATAGAGAGCCATCGAGTTCCTAATGACGAAAGACGAAGGTCCAAGACGACGGAAATATTATCATGGGGCTGAAATGGAGTTGAGCAGGATACATGGAGAAGAAAAAAGATGATATGTCGAGCAGAGCGCTCACTGAGTCACTAACTAAGAGGCAATAAACGGAGTGTGAGACGTCCGGTGACGAGATGACGATATCGCTCAGTTTTCGGGTCGAACCTGGACGAGATTGGCACAGGACAGAAGTGAATAGCATGCAATAAGAGAGGCCTATACCCAGCAGCGAGATCAGAAAGACTGTGGATGATTATGATGATGTTGAATAAAATCTTCGAAGTAGTACCTGCCTACATATCTTGTGGGTCATGTATCCGTTTTCGCAAGGGCCAGAAAGAACAGCTATGAGTTCAACCAATGGTTGGAAGAAGCATGAAATTTAGTCATATCTGTCTGTCTGTCTGTTACCTCTTAACGCTATAACCGCTGAACCGATTGAGATGAAATTTGGTAAATAGATGTATGTGAATGTTTGTGTTTACTCTGCAAATATGCATTAATAAATATTAGACAGTTTGAATCCCTTAAATTATATCTTAAAAGAGGGAAAAGGGGGGTAGACATAAAATTACTAAACACTCTTCCTTAAATCGAGGGTAGTGAGTCGAAAAAAAGCGCATCCCACTTATATATATTACCAAAAAGGTAACAAGATAACTTCAAAAGTGGGATGGCCTTTTTTCAGCTCCAACGCCCTTGATCGTGCTTTGAAATTGCTTTAAATTTCATACGCTCGTTCTTTTTTCCCTAGACGGGATGCCCTAATAAATTGCTTAAATAGCCAAAAGGCTATTCGAGGACTGAGTAGGTATGATGATTGTTTTGCAGGCAGTTTTTCACTTTAGCCAGGCATACAGCTTCTATACGACTTAATCACCGGCTCGGTTCGGTAATGATCGGTTCACCTTGTACCTACGATAAAATGTGAGCAAAGATTTAGTCATTATTGTACACAGATACAAAAATTACCAATACTTAGGCTGTATGTTCGAAATTTCTCACATGATTGCGTAAGACTAGTGATCCGACTACCAGGCGTGAGACGGAATTACCTTGTACAAATTTGATTACAATGAAATTGTTTACAATCTTATTCCGTCGAAACAAAGATCTTTTGCACACAAATTAATATGCTAAAACTTTCCACTTCTAGCTCAATGTAGATAAGAGCAGCGTAGTATTAGTTGAAGAGTTTTTTTATGGGTATACTAACTAAAAAAATCGCACCCGTCAACGCCACTAGCCCTATTGCCGGGGCTATAGGATTCGCGAAAGCATGCACCACAACCCCGGTGGGTATACCTACACCTAGTAGTCAAGTGAATACTACATGCTTCATTTAGTCAGTGTCTAGTTTGAGATAAGATCACTATCGAAATTAACGTTTTGCTTTTATCGTGTTCGGCGCTGCAATTGGCTGGATCAAAGCTCTTTGACCAATCACAGCGCCAGACGCAGCGTACTTAGCGAATGCGTTTCAAGAGTATTAAAAAAACACACGTAACTAAGCAAGCTCTGTATTAACGTGGATGGATGGAATATGGAGAATATTAACCAAGTGAACTTACTCGAAAAATGGGTTCTTTGAATGTCCGTGTTTTGATAGAAATAATTGGTCAACATAGTACTAACAACTAATTAGGTACTTATATATGAATAATAATATGATTTATGCACAATTTACACATCCGCTGTGCAATAAATGAATAGGTACTAACGATAAGCGATAACACCCGGCCAGCATGACAAAGAAGTGTTTATATGACCTGTTTTAGGAGATAAACCACTCATCATCATCGGCAGCTGTGCTGATCATAGCACCTACGTATCATCTTTTGACGACCGTTTAGCTCAGCGGTAGTTAACGCTGCCTATGGGTCCCGGGTTCGAATCCCGGATTTTCAAGTCACAGAGCTCAAGAAGCAGACTTATTTATTTTAAGGCCTAAAATTTCATTCCAAAATTAACTCAAATTATAGTAAATAAGTAACAACATATTTCTAATCATAAGTATATTTAAATAATACTTAAAAAATGGATTCTCGAGATTTGTATGTTTCAAATGTGTCTTCTGCTTCAGAGATGACATTAAATATTTTTCTCTTCACCGTGTACTGTAACCATGTTGGAAACTGTTTTGTAGTCTCACACATACTTTCAAAAAACGAATCTAAGGGATGCTTATTACTCTCTCTGTACCTATAGTTTCTATCTTCCATATCAATCATCATATCTCCTATGTCATTGTCCACTTTTCTTTTCCTAAATTTGTGGTCGCTTTGTACAGGCGTCGTCTCAATTTTATCAGTGTGTGATTCCAATGTGAAATTTAATGTGTCCACATTTGACGTGGATGGTTGAGCTACTACTAGAAAGGAGTCTGAAGGAGACGGGGACGACTCTTTATTGTCATCACTTGAACTGGTCAAATGTCGTCTTCTTTTCCTAGTTTTCATGTATGGGAGGAGGAATTCCATGATTTCTGCGTATTTCCACTTGTTGTTGATGACTGAGTCCTGTTCGTTGGCCACAGCTCTGGCTCGTTTTAGAGAATCTCGATGACTGTCCCGCAGTTTTTTCCACTCGGCTTTTGCCGTTTTTACTGAAAATAATAAATAGACAATCAATTATTATTTTTAAAGTCTCTGAGACAACATATTTTCCTGGAGTGCTTGCTGTCTCATTTACACACATAAGCCCAAAACTGGTTTGAATAACAATGTATATTTTTTTAAGTCAAAATCAAAATCTATTGTTTAAAGCAATGATTCCCAAAGTGGTCCAGGTGGACCCCCAGGGGTCCACGGGAGACTTGCTGGGGGTCTACGTAGGCGTGAACAAAAAATGGGGGTCCATAAGATGTTAACGGGGGTCCACGATAATTTATCGGCTAATGATAGTAAAGAGCAAAAATGTAAGCATAGTTTTTATAAGGGCCTACTACCTACATTGTTTTAAGTACCTAACTAAGCAGATAATATTTTAATAAGGCAAGCGACTGTTACTTGTTCAAACTTGCGTATTCGATATCGTAATATCGAATTCAAACCTGGTTTTTAAGTAATTGTATGTATATATGGGCGCAAAACGTAATACTACGCCAGCGCCATCTAGTTGTGTAAGCAAGACTTATCAGTTGCAATTATTTCCTAAAGAGATGGCGCTGTTGTCTGTAAAATATTTGTAACTTCCTGTACATTTTCTTATATCTAGTCTTTACTTTGATTTCCGCTATGTAATAGTTTTTAGTATTATAGTTTTTATTTTGACTTCCGTTGTTTAATCATTTTTAAAATATTTTTGTCTTTACTTTGATTTCCGTTGTATGATAATTTTTAGTTTAAGTCTTTGTTTTGATTTCCGCTGTTTAATAATATTAAAGTATTATAGTTTTTATTTTGATATTCAGTATTGGTTTTGACTAGCTCCATTTTTGTATAAATACTGGTGTACCCTTAACTTTAGATCATTCTGTAATCTACTTGTGAATACGTGTGAACAATAAACCTTGTGGTCTCAAGTAAGTTATTTTCTTGAAAAACCCTCTTGGAAATAAACTCTGCCCTATATACTGTGTGTGCGTGGATATTTCGTGAGAAATGGAAGCCTCCAATAATGAAACGCCGACAGCAGCGGTGGGATCTAACTCTCCTTTATTGCCGTCCCCTACACCCGTTCGCGAGCCTGTGAGGACTACCCACCCAGAGCCAACTTTTTCTTTGGAGCAAGTAATGAGCCTCGTTACCTCCATCACGAAGCAAGCAGCATCGAGCGCCGTGACTGCAGCGCTGTCAACTACTTCAGCGCCATCACGTGATCGAAGTAATTTCTACCTACCCCCATTCGATCCAGATGTGCGCTCACACGACGTCAGAGATTGGTGTGCCAATGTAGACGAAACTATAGCGTCTTTTGGTATAACTCAACAAGAAGCTCGTATGAAGGCGATTCTTCAGCTAAAGGGAAGAGCGAAGACTTGGGCTGATACATGGTCACTGCAGTCCACCACCTGGGAGGAAATCAAGCGCGACCTGATCCAGACGTTCGGCAAGGAGTTCCGCTATGCTGACGACGTGCAGAAATGGCGCAGCTACACGTCGGAGCAGGCGAGCAGCTATGCGGACTACGCGACTACGGGCTGGACGCTGTTTAAGCGAGTGCGGCCTGAAGCCACGGATGCAGAGGTAATTGATGCATTAATTACTGGTGTTTATCCTGAATTTATAAAGTGTGAATTGTTACGTAATACGCCTGACTCTTTGCCCAAACTAGTTTCTGTTTTGAAAACTTATCGTAAACGCGACCGACCAAAAACTGACAGTACTGACAGAAATTCCTTTCAAAACAAAAAGCCTAGACTTCAAGATACCCCCGAATCAGTCTGCTTTAAGTGTCACAAGCCTGGTCACCGTATTCGCGATTGTAAGGAAAATTTTACACAAAAGTCCACTTCTCAAGATACGCCTAGTAATCCTAAATCTGTAGAATGTAAATATTGCCATAAGAAAGGTCATGCTGAGTTAAATTGCTATCGCAAACAAAACGATGAAAAATTCGGTACAACTAGAAAGTCCATAAATTTTTTAGGTCCTATAAATCGCTGTATGACTGAAGTTAAAATAGGTGGTAATACTTATCCTTGTCTTTTTGATTCCGGCGCGGATTGTTCACTGGTACGAAAAAGTGTATCGGGTTCGATACCCGGCAAGAGAAATATCGTCAATACAATCTTTACTGGAATAGGGGGCGTTCCTGTTTTATGCTCGCAGAGCATAAAAACCGTTGTCGAGATTAATAAGATTAGTGTAGAATTAGAGCTTTATGTCATGGAGGATCACCAAACCCAATTTGATATTTTGATAGGCTATGATTTAGTACAAATTCCGGGTCTTGCAATTACGTTGACAGACACAGGTATGACTGTCACGCGAAGCATTTTTGTTAACGAATGTAGTTTGAAAGAATCTGAAGTTAAATTGAATACCGACATTACTGATCCCGTTTCATTAAATAAATTAAATGAGATTTTGTTTAGATTTAAGACCAGCTTTACTTCCGGTAACAAAGTCTCCGAAGTTAGAACTGGTCAATTAAATATTAGACTAAAAAATGCAGATAAAATTGTCCAACGTAGACCGTACAGATTATCACCAATTGAACGCGAAAAAGTCAAAGAGATCATCAGTGATCTTAAACATAACGGTATTATCAGAGACAGTTGTTCTCCGTTCAGTAGCCCCATTCTGTTAGTTAAAAAAAAGGACGGATCTGACCGCTTATGTGTTGATTTTCGAGAATTAAATGCCAATATCGTTAGAGATAACTTTCCGTTACCATTGATAGCTGATCAAATAGACAAATTGGGTAAAGCACGGTATTTCACTTGTTTAGATATGACTGCCGGATTTTACCAGATACCGATTTCAGTAGATTCTATAGAAAAAACTGCGTTTGTAACTCCTGACGGTCAATATGAGTTTTTGCGGATGCCGTTTGGTCTTTGTAATGCACCGTCCGTTTATCAGCGTGCTATCAATATAGCGTTAGGCGACTATAAGGATAAGATTGCTCTTGTTTATATTGATGATGTCCTTGTAATGTCTGCAACCATAGAGGAAGGACTACAGAATCTTGAACTAGTTTTGGAAAGATTAACAAGTGCCGGTTTTTCATTAAATATTAAAAAGTGTTCTTTTCTAAAGACCTCTGTTGAATATTTAGGAAATATAGTAGAAAATGGAACTGTTAGGCCTAGTCCTAGGAAATTAGAAGCCCTCTCAAATTCAGCTGTTCCAAAAAATATAAAGCAATTGCGTCAATTTAACGGTTTGGCTGGTTATTTCAGGAAATTTGTTCCGAATTTTTCAAAGATCATGACCCCTTTATACGAACTTACTAAATCTGGCGTACCTTGGAATTGGACTGAACGTCAAGAAAATGCAAGACGGGAAATAATTGATAGGTTAACATCCTCCCCGCTCTTAACCATATTTGACCCTGACCAACCATGCGAACTTCACACAGACGCTAGTTCTTTAGGTTATGGTGCTATTTTAATTCAACGTCATGATAAAAATCCCCATGTCGTTGGATATTTTAGTATGCGAACGTCAAAAGCTGAAAGCAAGTATCATTCATATGAGCTTGAAACACTAGCTGTAGTTAAAGCTATTAAACATTTTCGTCATTTCTTGTATGGTAGATCTTTCAAAGTAGTTACAGATTGCAATTCACTCAAAGCATCCAGAACCAAAAAAGAACTAACGCCAAGAGTACACCGCTGGTGGGCTTTTCTACAAAATTTCCAATTTGACATTGAGTATAGGAAAGGTGACAGACTTTCTCACGCAGATTTTTTTAGTCGCAATCCCATAGAATCATCTACTGATGTTTTAATCGATTCGGAATCGGACTCTTTGCAATTTTCAGTAAACTCTTCCACATTAGATCTTAATTGGCTCTTAATAGAACAAAAACGTGATCCATTCCTTAAAGAAATTGTTAAACAGCTTGGGTCTGATACAATACCAAAAGACATAGCTGACACTTATGTTGTATTGCAAGACAAATTGCTACGACGTAAAGTTCAAATAGATAACAAAACTCGTAAATTGATTATAGTGCCCCGTAATTATAGATGGAATTTGATCTCACATTATCATGATAATCTTCAACATTTTAGTTGGGAAAAGGTCCTTTCTAAACTGAGAGAACAATACTGGTTTCCAAATATGTCAAAGTTGGTCCGAAAGTTTACTGAGAATTGCGTTAGCTGTCGAATTCGTAAGGGTATGTCTGGTGCAAAACAAGTAACTCTACATCCTATAGACAAAATTGCAATCCCTTTTCACACTGTGCACGCCGATATAACCGGACGCATGAACGGCGCCCGTAAAAATACTGAATACGCATTTGTATTTATTGATGCTTTTACAAAATATACCCATTTGATCTTTACTAATGACCGGACATCTAGTACAGCTATTTCTTGTTTCCAAGAACTTATCTCTATTTTTGGTACTCCAACTAGGCTTATAACAGATCAGGATAAAAGCATGACTTCAACTGATTTTAAAACCTTTTGCGATAGTTGCGGAATTCAACATCATGTTGTTGCTAAAGGTGCTAGTCGGGCAAATGGTCAGGTAGAACGTATTATGAAGATAATTAAAGATAACATGTCTGTTGTAGAGCTTAATAAACCTTGGCATAGTGCGATTAGAGAATTGCAGTTGGCTATTAATTCCACTGTATCTAAAAGTACAGGAAAATCTCCCTTGGAATTACTATTTGGAAAAAAATGCTCACCACCAGGTATTAAGCTCTTACAAATAGACGATGATGAACCAATCGAAGATATTAACACTGTTAGATCATTATGTAAATTACGGATGGACGAACGGTCCTTTAGGGATAAACTAAGATTCGATAAGGGCAAGGCTCGAATAAAGCCTTTTGAAGTAGGAGATTTTGTTCTAATGCATAAACATGAAAGACATACGACTAAACTTGGTCCTAAATTTGAAGGCCCTATGGAAGTCTTAGAAATATTGCCTAATAACCGCTATAAAATTAAACATGTTAATTTACGAGGTTGTTCCGAAAAAATTGCAAGCCATGACTCTTTGAGGCCAGCGCCTATTGCTCAAAGTGATCCTTTCTTTGAAGATTAATGTAAACCGTATGGGCGGAACACTAATAAAGTAAATTATTTTATATTACCTATCCACCACTCCTTCCTAAAACGCTGGCTGGCCACCATGCGTATCCTTATTCCTGGTCTTTTAGGCTAGATCCCAGGCGGGTGATGCCATGTAATATGGCTAGATCCAATGCGGGTGATGCCGTGCATTGAGGCTAGATCCCAGGCGGGTGATGCCATGTAATATGGCTAGATCCAAGGCGGGTGATGCCGTGCATTGAGGCTAGATCCCAGGCGGGTGACGCCATGTAATATGGCTAGATCCAAGGCGGGTGATGCCAGTAGTTGTTAAATTTTTGATACAGCAGCGCAGAGAACGCGCTGGATCAGAATGGCCGTATGGGCGCAAAACGTAATACTACGCCAGCGCCATCTAGTTGTGTAAGCAAGACTTATCAGTTGCAATTATTTCCTAAAGAGATGGCGCTGTTGTCTGTAAAATATTTGTAACTTCCTGTACATTTTCTTATATCTAGTCTTTACTTTGATTTCCGCTATGTAATAGTTTTTAGTATTATAGTTTTTATTTTGACTTCCGTTGTTTAATCATTTTTAAAATATTTTTGTCTTTACTTTGATTTCCGTTGTATGATAATTTTTAGTTTAAGTCTTTGTTTTGATTTCCGCTGTTTAATAATATTAAAGTATTATAGTTTTTATTTTGATATTCAGTATTGGTTTTGACTAGCTCCATTTTTGTATAAATACTGGTGTACCCTTAACTTTAGATCATTCTGTAATCTACTTGTGAATACGTGTGAACAATAAACCTTGTGGTCTCAAGTAAGTTATTTTCTTGAAAAACCCTCTTGGAAATAAACTCTGCCCTATATACTGTGTGTGCGTGGATATTTCGTGAGAAATGGAAGCCTCCAATAATGAAACGCCGACATATACAATTACGTAAAAACCAGGTTTGAAGATATGCTGACGATGGATATACCACCATGGATCATAAATCCATTTGATGAAACGGAAGTAGCCAATGTTGTATTACAAGAGGAGCTGCTCGAGCTAAGCACCAATGAGGAGCTGAAGGTGAAATTTAGAAAAGGCTACCAAACCAAAAAGCTACCAAGTGAAGGGCGGGCAGTTGTTTGCTGACACTCCATCAAATACATCCTTCCCATTAATTAAAATTATGACCTGAACCTACATATATTACCTTATTAATTTTTCTTGTAATTATATTCTTTTAATAAATAAAGTGTTATAAAATGTACTATTTTTCGTTTTTATTTTACCTATCGGAATAAAAGGACAGAACTCAGAAGCAATACAATTTTCATTTTTTGGTGACTTTAAGAATGTGGTAGAAATGTAGCAGCAGAGGGTCCACAGAAACCAGTAAAATTTTGAAAGTGGTCCAGGAGAAAAATAAGTTTGGGAACTACTGGTTTAAAGCCTAAATTTAAGGTTTTTTTCTTGTTTCTACTAATTTATTTTTAAATTAGATATGTTTCTAAGATAAAGAAGAAGAAAGACAAATAAATAAGATAAAGCAAACTGTTATTAGGTATTTCTATTCAATTTCTGGACACACAAGACCAACTAAATTGTTGGCCGTTCCAAATAGAGTATTAGTGAATTTTATGAAGTTGTGGGGATAACCACCTACAAACTATGTGGAGGACTTGTGGACTTGGAGATGATGCCAGAACCCACTATAAATAAAGCAAATAAATACAAACTACAACAAAGGTGCCCTAATCTTCATGAGGACATGATTCCTCTGCTTTAAATACAGTTGTGATGGTAAGTTATGTATTATTATTCCAAAAGTCGACAGTACTTCTTTAAAAAAAATTAATGATTCAAACCAATCGAAAATACCTAACAATAAATCCACAATCTTCTTTTCTTACCGTCAGGTATATCTTTACATTTTAATTCAACGACAATCCTTTTCCAAGCAGCATCCTTTTTTCTCATATCTCTATATTCCCTGCATTCTGTGTCCCATAAACAGGGCAGTTGTCGCACCATATCTATGAATTCCTCCATGACAAGAAACGAACCACAGTTTTACCAATAATTCATTAAAGTCTTGATTAATAAGAAGTGTTTTAGTAGAGAACCACTATAGGTATACACATTATTTTAGTTTAAGTGCGTCGAGAGCTACGAATAGGATTTAAGTTACAGCTACACACCATTACAGCGTTGTTATAACGCACTTTTTATTAATATCCATGCGTTTTGGTGTTTGTGGCATATTACTTTCTCTCATAATTCCCTATAACAATTATTTTGCATTTATAGATACGCTTTTTTATCCGAATACAAATTATTTGTGACATTCAAATCTAATTGACAACATAATGACATTGTCACTTCGCTGATTCGCTCATACTGTCAATGTCAGCGCCAAACAAATAGTCTTTATCATGACACTGACAGATATACATATAGACCACAGACTAAATAGATTGACTTTCAAATTAACTACACGCAAGAAAGAAACACAAATTATCACAAATACTTATAAAGTATTTGTGATAATTAGGTAAATTGCATTAAATTTCAAATCCTTAATTTGAACTCTGCTGACACATAATTGTAATTGAAGAATTATATCAAAAAGTGCAAAGTACGAAGTTGATCTTAAAAAAGAGTGGCAACATTGAAAACATTTATTTAGCATAGTGATGTTGCAATAGCGATAGTTTCGCTATCGATAGTTGACCTTGAAAAACAGTCGATAGCGCGAATAGTCCTATCGAAAATATTGAAATCTTGCAATACTATTGATAGTATTGATAGTGAAAATTAAGCGATACTATTGATATTTTGTGATACTATCGATACTATCACGTAGTAAAAGCCAATACTATCGATACTATCGATGATATATCGACGCGTTTCGATAGTATCGATAGTTTTGATTTAGTAACTATCGACGTATTTTCGATATCATGAAAAGACCACCAGCTATATTATACCGTAAGAGCAAGCAATACTATCGAAACGTATTGTAACGATAGTATTGATAGTATCGATATTATCGATAGGTTTTGTACTGATACTATCGATAGTATCGATACTATTGATCTTTGGCAATAGTATTACTTATTTTTATCAATCGATACTATCGATAGTTTCAATAGTATCGTCGAGGGTCGATAGTTTCGATAGGCCTATTGATTGTATGACTGATTTTCAAGGCCACGATAGTATCACGATACTATCGATAGGCTATCGCTATCGCAACATCACTAATTTAGCATACAGAAAGTCTACAGATGGAGTAAAATCTATGTTCATGTATAGTTAGCAAGTTACCAAGGCACGGCTCAGAGGCCGCATTACTGGTTAGTTGTGTGTGCTCTTATATATTGTACTCGAAGCTTCGCGACTCAACCGGATGGATGATAAACACGTTATACACTATAATGATAATGGGCCAACATTCATACTGGTCTTTGCCATCACTACTTCAGTAAATTACCACTGTAATTTAATATTCCTTATGCATGTGCCATTCATATTTGTAGTTCTGATTGCTCTAATAACTGTAATTTTACTATAATTAGTATACATTAACTAAATATTTTACATGCTCACAACGAGGGTGAAATAATATGTCCTGCACTGTAACTTAATTTAACATCTCATGTATCCAACATATTTCTGCAAATAATTAATGGTTTGATTTTATTTAAATATATAATCAAAAATTGTGCTAAGAATCTAAATAATAATGATATAAATGTAATGTAATATGGAAATGTAATGTGAAATTATAATAATCTAAATAATAATGGTATAAAGTCAGTTTTTAATCGACATTTCCAAAAGTGTCCTATGGCAATATGCAGTAGGTACATTATCGGTATTATTTAAACTTACATAACCATCCCCCCATCCCCCTCTTCTCACACTCACAGTCACACACAATGCATCTGTCTGTGACATACACTATACAGGTCACATGACGTTAAAAATAAACGATCGTGTTAATTCCAGGGCGATAAGATGAGAGCTCCCGGCAGCGGAGGCGGCTGCTGCACGCAATCACAATCGTGTTTATTTCCGTTACCCACATCATTTAATTAATTTCAATATATTAATATATTAACGACCCAGTTAGTCCAGCGGTAGTTAACACTGCCTTCTGTGCTATGGGTCCCGCTATCCGGATCCTGCTTCTGTCCGGGTTCGAATCCCGGTAGGGACAAATGTTTGTGTGATGAGCATGAACATTTGTATCCGAGTCATGGATGTATCTATGTATAATATGTATTTATTAACAAAAAAAAACGTATATATATGTAGTATATCAACCAACTAGTATCCGTAACACAAGCCTCGTTGCTTAGCTCGGAACTAGATGGCGCTGTGTCATACTGTACAGAAATATTTAAAAAAATGTTGCTCATCGCACAAGCATTTGCAACTTCTGAATTTTCGAATCTACATTATTATTTTTGTTAACGGGTTGGAAACTTGACACACGGCCTTTGAGGTATCAGGTCACCATCAGCACACGAAGGGAGGTCCGGGGTGGTTTTAAAAGGCTAATTCCGGATTGCTGTGTGTAAAGTCTAAAAGGCATATCCCTGGGGTACTATAAGGCTCTCCCTTAAGGCTCACTTTGCATAGAAGCACGTGTCCACTGTGATGTCCGCCCTGGGGTATTCATTGCCTGCCACTCAAACCATCATGCAGTCCTATCACAGCATTATATCACGCGGGATGTTCTAGACGGAATGCAAAGCCTGCCAGCCGCTAAACCATTATGATAGACTATAATCCTAAACACTTTTTGAGGAGACCTGTGCCCATCAGTAGATCAATGATAAGGTTTGATGATACCTACACGAATATAACATCAAAATTCCTACCTATCCGTAGAAGATGGCTAGATGCAACGGATGCTGAAAGAAATAGACTTGGGAAGTTGCTGCCCGTTCAGACCTTCGCCTCAGAACTATTGCATAACATCGTAGAGGAGCAGGGGTTGCTGACTCTGACCGACTCGTTTTTAGTAAGAATAAATAATGCTTAAATAGTACTTATATCATAAAAGGATATTTTTTCTTACGTATTCCACGAGTTCCCCGCCATCCGCATTTCATTTTTTTAAGATGATGAACGACCTACGGCGCCCTCCCACCACCCGGTAAGGTGAAGGGTGGACACCCAGTGTTGGTTTTCTACCGGCTTAAAACCACACTCATATCGCTAGTCCTATTAACGGGGTCATGGGATTCACAAATGCATTCGCTAAGACCATGACGGACTTTGGCCAAGCTAAATCGCTGAACTCCAGCTAGAAGTGAGGCCTCACTGGGGTTGCATCCATCGCATCGCGTTTTCTAAAATAAAAAGAAGCGTGAAAAGTTCTTGAATAATTTTATCCTTGAAGAAAATTCAGAGAGAATTGCTTGTTATTTTAGTTTGTTTTTTAAGCTTTCCTGAAAACATCTGATTTGCTTATTTACGCACTTTGAACCCCGAGGTATCCATTTATCTTTGCACATCCTGTTTATATCTATTATTAAATACCTACTTATAATCATATGTGATTCATGAACGACGGATTTATTCAGTTTTAGAACACAACTTGTATCGAAAAGGGCATTATCGCGAAAAATGTACCCGAGAATAGGTTTGGGGACTGTGTTAGTGACTATTTTTATAATTTTTATACAACTCAATGGCTATTATGTGGAAAGCCAAGTTTGCACTAAAGTTAAGACGTAAGTACCTACTTGCAGTGTCATAAAAACATCGATTATTATTAACGCATGATAATTTTGACAGAATTTATTTAGTGTTTTATGTGTGTTAAAGGTTAAAAACCGGTGAGTAGAACAGGGCCGCAAGACCTGCTGCTCCTTCAAATAAGTAATAATATCCATATAAATACTACCTGACCCAGCAAACATTGTTTTGCCACAATATAGGGGTTAGTGGTAGATGAGTGAAAATTTACGGTTATAAGTATTTTTTAATAAAATCATAAAAAATACAAAAAAAATGTTTCGTAAAAAAATTTAAAAAAGTCGGGTGAGGGACATCCTTATCACCTAGGGGTATAAAAATAGCTACGAACGATTCTCAGACCTACCAAATACATACAAAATTTCATAATAATTTGTCAAGTCGTTTCGGAGGAGTTCGACAAGCACGATTTTCATATGTATAGAAGAGAATGTGAAATTATCGCGATAAAGCTCGTAAGTCGTAAAAGGTAGTTTCTTTTCATGAAGTGGTGTGTAAGATTTATTATAGTTACTTACTTATATTACAAGTTTGTTTAGATACGGTGCGCAGACAACTGAACACCCTTCGACGAACAATTCAAAAGTCTTTACCTCTTTTTAAAGATTCTATACCTACATTGTGAAGGGTCCGTAAGGTTATTGCGAGAGTCATAATATAAATGTTCGATTAACGGAAAATCGGCTGAATGTTTGTCCGAATTTCATTTATTGCGAAGCGGCCTTACATCGCCAAACGCTTCGAAGTCAAAGTGAATTTTTTTTATTGCGTTCATGTGTGCATTTTGTTAAGATGTTCATTACATAGACTTAGTTCTAACATGAAACCCGGTAAGGGCACTACAACATATTCAATTACATTTCTACAAACATTTCTAGCAGTAACATTATATGCAAAAAAATAAAATTTAAATAATAGTAATAATAATATTGAGATCGAATGAACGTTTCATCGAATATTTATTAATCGAAGGACTGCCCTTTCCAATGTGTTTTAATTATTATTTAAGAAATGAAGTTATGGAAAACACGTTTAGAAGAACAAGTTGAGAAGAATGTACTGAGATGGTTTGGGCATGTTGAAAGGATGAATGATAGGCGATTGACGAAAGGAATTTATGAGGCGGAATGCGGATGTCAGTGGAAACGCCGGGAGGGGGCGCCCTAGAAGGACATACACCGACCTAATTGGTGGACTCCTTCAAAAAGGTCAGGTACGCAGTACTCGTAACCGGCGCGCGTGCATGACAAGATGTATGAATGTGGACGAGGCAAAAGTGGTATGCAGGGACCGTAGCGCGTGGCATTCTGTAGTTTCTGCCTACCCCCATGGGAAAAAGGCGTGAGTGTATGTATGTATGTATGAAAACACGCTTGTGTTCGCAAGCGACTCCCGCAATAACGTTACGGACCCTATTGGGACGGATAAGAAAAGGAAGACATATTCGTGCCGGAATGATATAATATATTTTATAATATAATATAGATTAAAATATAATACCGCATAGCCACGCCACATGGATAAAAATCCTAAATACTATAATAACAGAAAATATTGTAAGGCGGCCGAAACGTCGAGCTTTAAATAATAACAGTAATATACCGCAGTAAAATCCATAAAAAGTAGTTTCATTTCAAATGTTTCTTTTTTATGGTGATAAGGGGGCAAACGAGCAGGTGATGTCTCTCCTGGTGGTAAGTGATCACCGCCGCCCATGGACATTTGCAATACCAGAAGGCTTGTATATGCGTTGCCAACCCCTGCAGAAACCGTTTAGGTTTTTATAATAGGGAATTATTAAACTGACAGCAAACGGAAAGCCCATGCTGTCAGAATAGTCACTCCCCCAACGAGCTGGTAACCTTACTCACTCACAGAAATACAACTATTGTTGATTCACTGCGGTATTCTGTAAAGCGGACTTCCCCAATCGGGCGGCTAAATTTGAGCGAGGAATCTCTAAAATCTACCTCTCGATAAGTTTATCTCAATTTTTCTCACGGTGTATTATTTTTTTCTTTACAGATTCACCAAAAATGTTATACAGTTTTATTGGCGCACATATACGGCATATGATTATAGGTATAGTTATAGACGGACGGTTAGACGCAAAGTTCGAGCGACGAAGGCTGTACCGGTAAGTGGTTTTACCTCTAACGTCTCAGCCAAGTACGGCACATAAACAGATCTTATGGTCCATCCGATAATAAATCGGAAGGACCACAAGATCCATTTAAAAGACCATAATTTTATTATCAGTTATGACTATTTTTTATAGGTACTTTAATGCAGTAAACTTTACTTACATTTCTAAAAGTACTGTACATAGCGCTAAGTGTTTTAAAAATATTGTATGTATTATGCATGTATATTGACTTTGACATTTTGTGGCTTTTTATTATTGAGGGAGTGCACAGTTATTGCCTGTAAGTCAAAGTCAAAGTCAAATCATTTATTTCAATTAGACCAATACTGCTTCTGAATTATCGAATTTAATTGAATTTAGTTGCACGGTTCCAAAAGGTCGATCTTATGTAGAAGCACCGGCAAGAAAATCCATAGATACTCTTTTCATCATCAACCCACTAATGTCCCACTGCTGGGCACGGGTCTCCTCTCAATTGAGAGGGATTAGGCTATAGTCCACCACGCTAGCCTGCTGCGGGTTGGCAGACTTCACATGCCATCGAGAATTCCCTCAAGCATGCAGGTTTCCTCACGATGTTTTCCTTCACCGTTTGAGCATGTGATAAATACGCACATAACTTCCGAAAAGTCAGTGGTGCGTGCCTTGGGTTCGAACTTCGAGACCTCTGACATCTCAGTCCACTGGTCTCACCGCTAGGCTAGCTCTCTCAGTTTAGATACTCTTTTAAACAATATAAAAATTACAAAATAGTTGGCTTTAGTTTACAATGGCTTAGGTATGGATATAATAACAATATGAGAATGATGCAGATTGATGTGAGACGTACGTAATACATACAAAGGCAATTAGACTAATAATAATTACCTAATGAAATATACTATTCAAATAATATTATTTTTATTAATATGAGATTAGTATATAGTATTACTTACAATGCGATATATTGATACAATACACAAAAGTTTTATTTTTATCTATTTCAGAAACAATACACCATGCAATACTCCGATTGCTGTGACGGTTATCAAAAAGATTCAAATTATTACACGTAAGTGCAATTTTAAAAGTGTTTTTAGTTTTTTCTTTTGGTACCTAATTGAATAGGTCAATGGCAGCAAAAATGCAATCAATGTTTGTTATCCTTATCCAAAAATAATTTGGGTGGAAATCGCTACCGCAAATTTTAGCAATTTTTTTTGTACCACGAGGGCAAAGATTCTTATGCCTAGCCTAATGATAAGCGGTTACTAAGGTAACTGCTTACCAATATGATACGTCATATTGACATTTGCCGTTGCGTCCCTGTAAAGCCCTATTTACTCCGATTTCTCCTTTGGAGAACCCTCAAAAATAGCGATCGATTTAGATTTCTCAAAATAGGGGAGTTACCAAAATGGAGGACTACCCTCACAGGAAATGGAATGACCATACTGTCAGAATAGTCACAACCTCAACGAGGTCTGGCAACCGTACTCAATTGATAAAACACAACTATTGTTATTTCACTGCGGTCGAAGGCGAAAGTATTTCCTCAGTCGAGCCACTACCGATTGACCAACCTAATGAATTAATTTTATAAAATTCTATTTTTCAGCCTGAAATGTAATCCGATATGCTCAATATCGTGCAAGAATGGCTTCTGCCGGAATCCAGAAGAATGTGGTTGCCACCCTGGTTACATACCAGATTTGAAAGACAAATATAATTGCGAGCCACTCTGTTCTAAGTCATGTGGCGGAGGTACATGCATTGCGCCAGAGGAATGCATGTGCAGACCCGGCTACGAATTAGCAAATGAAACTTGCATGCCAATCTGCAGCAAAAGCTGCATAAACGGTAATTGTGTGGCTCCAGAAATATGCGAATGTTTGATAGGGTTTCAAATATCCGACAATTTTACTTGCCAACCCCATTGCTCCAGTGGATGTCCTAATGGATCGTGTACAGCACCTGAGACTTGTGTTTGTAATACTGGATGGCAAATGGTTCAGACGAATGGCACGACAAATAAAACTTGTGAACCAATATGTACTGATTCCTGTGTCAATGGCACATGTATTGCGCCAGATATTTGCGAATGCCTGCCAGGATACGAACGATCAGAACTAAATATCTGCAAACCTTACTGTTCTACGGGATGTTCTAATGGATCATGTATTGCACCTGAGATTTGTGTTTGTAATTCTGGATGGCAAATGGTTCAGACGAATGGCACGACAAATAAAACTTGTGAACCAATATGTACTGATTCCTGTGTAAATGGCACATGTATTGCGCCAGATATTTGCGAATGTTTGCCAGGATACGAACGATCAGAACTAAATATCTGCAAACCTTACTGTTCTACGGGATGTTCTAATGGATCATGTATTGCACCTGAGATTTGTGTTTGTAATTCTGGATGGCAAATGGTTCAGACGAATGGCACGACAAATAAAACTTGTGAACCAATATGTACTGATTCCTGTGTAAATGGCACATGTATTGCGCCAGATATTTGCGAATGTTTGCCAGGATACGAACGATCAGAACTAAATATCTGCAAACCTTACTGTTCTACGGGATGTTCTAATGGATCATGTATTGCACCTGAGATTTGTGTTTGTAATTTTGGATGGCAAATGGTTCAGACGAATGGCACAACAAATAAAACTTGTGAACCAATATGTACTGATTCCTGTGCAAATGGCACATGTATTGCGCCAGATATCTGTGAATGTTTGCCAGGGTATGAACGATCAGGGCCAAATATTTGTAAACCTCACTGTTCTACGGGATGTTCTAATGGATCATGTATTGCACCTGAGACGTGTATATGTGATTCTGGATGGCAAATGGTTTATTCAAATGGCACGACAAATAAAACTTGTGAACCAATATGTACTGATCCCGGTGTCAATGGCACATGTATTGCGCCAGATATTTGCGAATGCCTGCCAGGATACGAACGATCAGACCTAAATATCTGCAAACCTTACTGTTCTACGGGATGTTCTAATGGATCATGTATTGCACCTGAGATTTGTGTTTGTAATTCTGGATGGCAAATGGTTCAGACGAATGGCACGACAAATAAAACTTGTGAACCAATATGTACTGATTCCTGTGTAAATGGCACATGTATTGCGCCAGATATTTGCGAATGTTTGCCAGGATACGAACGATCAGAGCGAAATATTTGTAAACCAACCTGTTCTACGGGATGTTCTAATGGATCATGTATTGCACCTGAGACGTGTATATGTGATTCTGGATGGCAAATGGTTTATACAAATGGCACGACAAATAAAACTTGTGAACCAATATGTACTGATCCCTGTGTCAATGGCACATGTATTGCGCCAGATATCTGCGAATGTTTGCCAGGATACGAACGATCAGAGCGAAATATTTGTAAACCAACCTGTTCTACGGGTTGTCCTAATGGATCATGTATTGCACCCGAGATTTGTGCTTGTAATTCTGGATGGCAAATAGTTCAGACGAATGGCACGACAAATAAAACTTGTCAACCAATATGTACTGATCCCTGTGTCAATGGCACATGTATTGCGCCCGATATTTGCGAATGCCTGCCAGGATACGAACGATCAGAACTAAATATCTGCAAACCTTACTGTTCTACGGGTTGTCCTAATGGATTGTGTATTGCACCTGAGATTTGTGTTTGTAATTCTGGATGGCAAATGGTTCAGACGAATGGCACGGCAAATAAAACTTGTGAACCAATTTGTACAGATCGTTGTGTCAATGGCACATGTATTGCGCCAGATATCTGCGAATGTTTACCAGGATACGAACGAACAGACCCGAATATCTGCAAGCCTTACTGTTCCATGGGATGTTCGAATGGATCGTGTGTTGCACCTGAGACGTGTATGTGTAATTCTGGATGGCAGATGGCTGAAACAAATGACACTAAAATATGTGAGCCAGTTTGCAGCATGGCTTGTGTTAATGGCACATGTATAGCCCCAGAGACTTGCGAATGTATTATAGGCTATGTTTCATCTGAAAAAAATATATGCCAACCACACTGCGCCGATGGGTGTCCCAATGGTGTTTGCATGGGCCCTGGTACGTGCATATGTAATGTGGGATGGCACAAAAGTAATCTGAGCGACGTCAACACGTGCGTAGCCAATACTCCAACTGAAATTGGCAAATTGGAAGGTTTAGGACATTGGTTAGTACCTAATATTCGTTTTATAGCAGTTATTTTACTTTTCACCCCCGTCGCAAAAGCGACAGCCTGTTATAAGTTTGTCGTATCTGACTGTGTTTGTGTGTGCGTTTGTGTGTGTGTGTGTGTGTGTGTGTGTGTGTGTGTGAGTGTGTGTGTGTGTGTGTGTCTGTCCGTGGCAACGTAGCTCCCGAACTGATGAACCGAAACGATTTTTTTTTTTTTTATTTGTGTTTTTTGTTTGATATATGAGTTAGTCGGTAGTGTTAGCAGCGAGTTGTGTAGCATAGGTAATAAATATATCTTTATTGCTTATGAACCGTATAATTTATATTTTCAGGTTGGAGTGTAATTGGATGTATATATTGGCCGCTGCAGTATTGATTATTTTGATGATTTCACTTATTTACATTTTGTTCAGAAGGAAATCTGCTGTTGATAACCGTAAGTATTTTTCCTACTCAATAATGATTCTTTCAATTACCGAGTGGTTGCTTGAACTCGCAAATTCAAATATTATTGGTTTCCGAATTCGTCAATAGCCTAAGGTTATAAATAACAAGCTACTAGAAATTAGGTACTTTTTTATTTAAGTACATTGGTTTGATTTTCCAAGGACATAAGCAAGCCCAAGAAATAAGTTTAAAGGTTTATTTTGAAAGAAAGAAAAAGCATTTATTTTAACACACAAAAAGACCACAAGGGAGTCAAACAAGCTTACAGCCTTTATCGCTTTACATCAGAAGTGTCGCTCATGCGTTGCCGACCCTGTAAAAACCGTTTTAGGTTTTCGTTTGTTCACCGTTTATTTAAAATACCTATGTAGTGTATCAACCATTTAGTATCCGCAACACTAGCCTCGTTACTTAGCTGGGAGCTAGATGGCGCTGTGTCACAATATCCGTATATGTTTCTATATTTGTTATTATTTGTAATATTGTTGTTCCAGCTGACGGTACTGTAGCGGTTCCAGCACAAGAATTCAAAACAAAGATGTTCAATAGAAAGAAAAAAATATATCATATTGACAATACACAGCTGTAGATGTGATAATAAAATTAAATCCTACATACCATCACGCGTCTTCCACGAAGAGTTTGGCAGAGGTGTACGAAACTGTACCCACGCTTTCGCCGGTATGTTTTAGGTCCCATGTGAACGAGCCATCAAACGGTGAACGAAAACATCGTGAGGAAACCTGCATGCTTGAGAGATTTGTCTTGATGGCATGTGAAGTCTGCCAACCCGCACTAGGCTAGCGTGGTGGACTATAGCCTTATCCCTCTCAAATGAGAGGAAACCCGTGCCCAACAGTGGGACGTTAAAGGGTTGATGATGAAATAATTAGAATTATATAATAAAATAAAATATGTATGATAATATTGATAGTAACATCAATTACCTATTGTTTATGAATCGGTTCTGAAAGCCGTTAAAATAAGCTATTGACTCTTAGTCTAAGGTTGGTTTTATCTAACGTATGAAGACACGTCATTCATGTTCCGTAATATTAATTATTTTAATTGTTTCTTGTAAAATGTATGTCTGTGAATATATTTTTAAAGATTTTAGGTTCCGTTTAGATTATTTTTCTTATCGTGTCAAAGGCTCAACTTTTAAGAGAAACGTTGTTTAACTTTTTTTTTATTTTGAATATTTAATAGTAGGTAGTACCTACTATAATTCTAATATTCTTTTAAAAATAATTATTATTAAAAACTTAAAAATAAATAAATAAAAAAATATTTTAAGTTATAGGGCGTCAAAAAATTCGTCCCCGACGCTGTCAGGGTAGAGTGCCCTGAAGACTGGCGACTTAAAATATTTTTTTTAAATATTTTTTTTAAGTTTTTAAATAAGTAGTTTTTAATTTATTTAATAATGATCTGTATAATGTGTTTTTAATTGTAAATTGAATAAATAAAAGATTATTTTTCTAAAAAAAATAGGATTCGATCATGTTTGAAGTATTTGCTATAAATAAACGGATAAATTAGATAGGCATTTCTTAACGAATAAATAATTATATAAAGATGAATATCAAATTGTTTCGTTCAGTATTTTATTTCTCAAACCTAAAACATGTTTTTAAGGCAACGGAGATAACAAACATGACACATAATGATAAAATATAAATAGGTACTAATTACTATAGATTAGAAATAATAAAACAATGGTTTAAGTCTACCAAACTCACGTCTGGTAATACTAAAACAATACACGATAGTAAATGGTACAGTTAGAACAGTAAATGTTATTTATTTAAGCATTATATATTTATTATGTTAAACTAACTGACCTGGCGAACTTCGTAACACCGTTTTTTTCTGGTTCAATTTTTAAAATTTTATTTGGTACAAACCTTGCCCTGACAATATCGAACACAAAAATTAAATAAGTATCCAATATGGTAGACTCGTTCTAAAGTTATGCGCATACATACACATTCCGGCAATTCATTTTGATGTATATTGTGTCGTGTTAAAAACTAAAATTTTCACATACAGAAACGCCCAGACCCGGAACAACTACATGTAGATCGTATAAAGATTTACTGCGTGCGGGGATCGAACGCGCAACCCGAGACGCTAGTAGCCAATCGCTCAGCCACGCCTGAAAGAGAAAACCTCTCAGGCGTGTAGGTGCGGCGTGTGAAATCTACCAACCTGCACTATGCTAGCGTAGTGAACTATGAAGGTCTTCGGTCTCTGTTCAAATGAGAAGAGACTCGTGCCCAACACTAAATGGATTGATTAATTAAATTAAATTAATTATTTATTTCGGGTAACTAGGCCCATAAAAAATACAATGATAGTTAAATAATTTAAAATACAATACAATAACTCTATTGTTTAATGTTTAATATACACAAATATTCTGTAGTTTCTACCCACCCTCACGGGAAAAAGGCGTGAGTGTATGTATGTATTAATATTAATAACGCCTGACAAACGGCTTCGGCTGAACATGCCTGCTGTAGCAATGCAGTATGTAGGGGCAGTCCAACCTGTTAGCAACCATCGCCAGGATTGCGTTGGAGCTGGCTCGCACTCTGCGCACCAGAGAGATGCTCCGCTTGCGCATAGTCGCGTGAAAACAAGCGGTGCGCTCCTCCGCAAACATGCCTGAGGCGCTACAGAAGCGAGGCAGCCCCATCACAATTCTAAACGCATTATTGTATAGAACACGGAGGTCATTATAGCACTTCTTTGTGTATTTATGATAAGCAGTATTGTTTCTAAGTGTACTTATTAAGGTACTACCTGACTTTATCTAAATACTTGTTACATCACAATATTGCCACTTGGTTTTCCTCTTTACTGCCTATGAGGCGACTCACTCTAGTGCGATAATTTAGTATTGGAGTACACTTCATTTTAATTCAGCTACTTTTACTTTCATAGATTTTTAGGTTTCAAAAATGTCAGCAAAAGCTTTTGTTTTATATTGGTATTGTATTATAATTTTCCAGTGTTTCTATTCAGTATTAAGCCAAGTATGTGTAGAAACTACTATGTAAGTACTTTACTATCCATACTTATATTATATTTAGGTTGACAGTATGTCTGTCTGTCTATTACTTCTTCACACTGTAACTGCTGAACCGATTTAACTGCTATTCGATAAAATGCAATTCCGTCAGCGTAAATCCCAAAACTAACGCTACGTTTGAAATTGGACCAACAGTGGGCAGTTTTATTAAAATTATTAATCATTAGGCAAACTACGCAGACAACCTACTTTTTTTATGGAAATAAGGGGGCGAACGGGCAGTAAGCTCACCTGATGGTAAGTGATCACCGCCGCCAATGGACATCTGCAATAACAGAGGGCTTGCAAATGCGTCGCCGACTTTTTAGGAAAAAATATACCCTTATCTTGAAGAAATATTTATATACACACTAGCTGACCCAGCAAACGTTGTTTTGCCACATTATAGGGGTTGATGGTAGTAGAGTGAAAAATTAGAAGTTCAAGTATCCTTATCACCTAGGGGTGTAAAAAATTGCCTACGACCGATTCTCAGACCTACCAAATACACGTACAAAATTTCATAACAATCCGTCCAGCTGTTTCGGAGGAGTTCAGCGACAAACACTGTGACACGAGATTTTAATATATGAGATAAAAATTATAAATAATAGGTAATCATTTATATTTCCTTAATGTAGGAATTACCGAGATGTCCCTGAAACCTACTTGTATACTTACATGGAGGCTTATGAGAAGACCGGTTGTCTGTTTTGGTGCACCGACACTCGTGTGGCGTCTGCAGTAGCAACCAGGATTGTTCAGGTGAGTTGGACATCTAGACTATGGCCGTATAAATATAAATATAAATATATATTCCTTGACATTATGGCACACAGCGCCATCTAGTTCCGTGCTAAGCAACGAGGCTTGTGTTACGGATACTAGCTGGTTGATATACTACAATATATACTTAATTTTTTGTAAATACATACATATTATAGATAGATACATCCATGACTTGGGTACAAATGTTCATGCTCATCACACAAACATTTGTCCCTACCGGGATTCGAACCCGGGACCCATAGCACAGAAGGCAGTGTTAACTACCGCTCGACTAACTGGGTCGTCAATATATACGTTATGAACAAGGAGCTAATTATGGACTAAAATTACTTCTGAAGCTTTCATCATCATCATCATCAACCCATTATTGTCCCGCTGCTGGGCACGGATCTCCTTTCATTTGAGGGGGATTAGGCTATAGTCCACCACGCTAGCCTACTGCGTGTTGGCAGACATTATATGTCATCGAGAAAATCTCCCAATCATGCAGGTTTCCTCACGATGTTTTTCCTTCACCGTTTGAGCGTGTGATAAATACGCACATAACTTCCGAAAAGTGAGTGGTGCGTGCGTTGGGTTTAACTCGAGACTTCTGACAACTCAGTCCACTGGTCACACCAGTAGGTTACCACATCTTTAAGTGTGCTAGAAATATTATTTGCTTAAAAACACTTTCATCATCAACCTAATTATTTTACCATTATTGGGCACGGGTTTCTCTCTAGTCCGCCACGATAGCCTAGCTAGTTCATGATCCTGAACGATGATTTCATGAACTGTTTGAGCATGTGATAAATACGCACGTAACTAAAAGTCAGTGGCCTTGGGATTGAACTCAGGTTTGAATTCACAGGCCACTGGGGACGGCACTAGGGTTAATAGTGCACCTATTACAAATGCTTTAATACTATGGAAAATATACTAAATCAAATATAATTTGTAGATAAATGAAGAGGTATCTATATACTTATCTACCATTTAAATTAATGAAGAACTAACTTTGAGGTCCGATCTCAATAAACATCAAAACACTGATTAAGTTTATATTTATTTTGCACCCATAATTTATGTTCAACTCCAGTGGAGTACAAACAAAAATAATGCAAACAAAACTATTTTTAAGTATATGTATTTTACCTATAAAGATTTAGGTACGTTTACTTAATGACAGATATTGCCTGATTTACTTAGTGAGAGCTGATGACTAGGCAGTTCCCAACAGCTATTTGCATAGTTGTATATACATAGTTTACTTCCATATGTATATGTTAGTAGTTCGTCTTATATATTATTGTATTATATGTATAATATATCTCTTATAGAAACTAGTTCCGGAGCAGACAAATGTATGTTGCGAAGGCTACATAAAAGATGAAAACTATGACGATAACAGGCAAGTTTATACTGCTTATTGAAGAAAAAATGGCTCGGAAATGATCTCGTTGAATCAATGTTGTTGTTTTCGATTGTGTAACGTTCTACTTCCATTATTTATAAACATAATAATTTCAGTATTCATTGTAAGCCACTGTGTACACCGTCCTGCGAAAATGGCTACTGCAAGGCTCCAGGAGTATGCGCTTGTGACCCAGGCTACACGAACCTTTATGACCCTTACGTCTGCTCACCTCTGTGCACCAAGGGCTGTGACCACGGAACCTGCACAGCGCCGGACACTTGCGAATGCCACGAGGGATACACCCTAGAGAACGAAGAATGCAAGCCCATTTGCTCCGACCCGTGCTATTATGGCACTTGTGTAGCTCCTGAAACCTGCCAATGCTACCCTGGCTACAAAAAGTCAATGTACGATACGTGCGAACCTCACTGCTCCAGTTATACCGACAGCGGTGAATGCGTGGTCACCATAACCTGTGAACCTGGCTGGACGAAAGTATTGAAGGGTCAATTTGAAGAATGCGAACCAGAATGTACAGAACCTTGCATTAATGGTGAATGCATATCGCCGGACGTATGTAAATGTCTCGAAGGGTATAAAAGATTCGATGACGAATGTAAACCTTACTGTTCCGTGTGCGATCACGGGACCTGTATCAGTCCAGAAACATGTGTTTGTGACCCAGGATGGTACACAAAGGAGACAAAAGGCACGTGTCTGCCACACTGCGATCACAAGTGTGGTAACGGCACGTGCGTCGCACCAAATGTTTGCGAATGCTTTCCAGGGTACAAAATCGATGAAAAATATTTAGAAGTAGAAGAGACCATATGCGCTCCCATTTGTAATAATTGTGAAGGTACCTGCGTTGCGCCAGAACAGTGCGTGTGTGAGTCACCTCAAGAAACTTTGCTCGTTAGCGCCGACGGTGAACCCTGTGATTGCTTCAACAACTGTTCCGATACTTCAAACAGATGTGAAAGAACAGTATGTTTTATAGCTACTACTACGGAATTTGTAACTACATTTGAAAGCTTTGAGGACTTTGAAGAAGTAACTGTTGCAACTAATGTGGATACAGTAGCTGGTGATCAAAGTGATTATGATGAACTAATGATTGAAAAAGCCTCTTGGTAAGTGACACGGTGAGCACTGCTGGGCAAGGGTCTTCCCACGATAGGCTAGCTCTAGTGTGGGATTTCAAATGCCACCAAAAAAACTCACAGGCTGCAATTACCTCTATGCAGGTTCCTCCTAAATTTTTTCCTTCACTGTTTTCACGATTGAAAAATAATACGCTCATGATTATGAAATAACAAAAGTGCGAGCCTTAAATTCGAACTCAAGACTCGTATAGCAGTATTAGGCTTTCACTGCTTGTTACACATGCAAAACAATAAATTATACATCAACCTATTGCTGTCCATTGCTGAACGTCCCTCAAAGAGGGACATCTATCCCTTAATTAATAAATATCAATTACTAATCATGCATAATAATTGTACAGTTGAATAAAGGACTCATACGTGTAAGTGATCAGGCCATTGAACTCCTTATTACCCTTAAAAAACACTTCAACTTCAACGTCCGTTATTCTTTTTACAGGTTCAGCTCGAAATGGTTTTATGCAGTTGGTTCTACTATCATTGTCATAATTTTAATTTTGATGGCCGCTGCTATCTTGAAGAGAAAATATGTTTACGGAAATATATTCAAAGTGCATAGTAAGTATAATATATATTTACGATTTAAGATGCAAGATGCTGGTGGCAATAAATTTGGACCCCGCTACACAAAAAAGAAAACTTCTCGTTAATATCCAAGTTTACGTTTCCAGGTTGGGCAAGTTTTGGATTGGATTTTTTTTTCAAAATGCTCAGTTAGTAGCTTCGATGTTTAAATCTTATCTTCTACACAAATGACATTGTGCAGTTTCTATTCAAATCAGTAATTTAATATCATGGTTAACGCATTAAGTGGTCCACAGCTCGCCTCTCATTTGATTGATTAGGGTATAGTCCACCATTGTAGTCCAGGAGCTACAGCCTAGGCTCAGGGGCTACGAAGGCCAACTTCTCACGCCTTTTTGTTGTTACGATATTTACCTGTACAGTTTGGGCATGTGTGAAAACTATGTACCTATGTAAAGATTAATTATATACTTACAATTTCTAAATTGACCAAAAATTTTAGGCCAAATTTAATTGGCTCTTTTTGAACGTCGACAATAAAGACAGCCCCCAAAAACGCCCGCCCTTCACTGGTGAAGGGTTTTTTCTGGGAAGAAGAAGCGACACAGTTCTATCTGTTAATTAATTGGCCAGCCCCCGGGTACCATGGAACCCCAGATGCGACGTCACGAACAGAGCGTAGGATTTTTATTTTTTTTAAATCGACTACCGCGTTTTGTTTTAAAATAGTTTCATAGATAAATCCTCAATCGATCTATCCAACGACAAAAAATGGTTCACAACACTACTTGAAGCAAATGTCAGCCAAAAAAAATTATCAAAGTTTTTTGTTTACATTTTGCGTGTGTGTGTGACCACAGTGGCCGCCGCCGGAACATAAACATGTCGTCAGTAATTTGAGATTAATGTTTATTTATGAGGGTATTTGGTATTGAAGTGGTCGTGGCGAATAGTGCTACAATGTTGTGATGAAAATCAAGTAGTTTAAGAATAACAATATTGATATTTTACGCCTTCGTGATTTGTTGTTTGGATTTCGTGATTTTTTGTTCTTGTCTCATGTTTAACCTTTTTTTTTTCGAATTGAAAATTATAATTAAACCTCTTTATGTTTAGATAAGTTTGTTGCTTAATAATTCAGCTTTTTGAGGGTATCTTTTGTTTTGATAGATTAACTCTTGAAGTTTGCGAAAAACAAGTGTTTTTATCGCTAAGTTCGGAAAATTTCAATTTTCTCCGAATGACTTTTCCGGGGTGGCGTGTGAGTGGCTATACAATATTACAATGAATCTAATCAGTACTCAGTTTATCGGTGTTTTCCACAAAATGCTCATTAGTATTGCAGACCACACTTAGAATTTCATCATCACCAAGATGCAAAAATAGACTTATTCCACTACCATTCTCTAATACAGATTGATATTTTTTTCCAGACGACAACATATCAACTGCGGTGCATTACAAACAAAAAGAATCCAGTTGTTAAAGCAAGAGAAAATCAATTTTTCTATTGTTTTATATAGTATAGCCATATTTTTAAATAACAATCGAATTTTCTAGGCCATTTTATTAGTGTAAGTAAATATTATTATAAGGGATATTTAGTAAGGAAACATTGAAAATAAAGAGACCCAATATCTTATAGGTCTTTAATTCAGCACTTGAGCCTATTCTTAGGAAAGCCGTCACGGTGACCCAGTCTAACAGAGGGTGTTAAAAAACCTACGACGATCAAGTGATGTTGCTTACTCAAATGGCCTGCTGATGGTGACCTAGTTTCGGGTTATTTATTCCCTAAATTATGTAATATATCATACCTCATGCTTGCGGGCTCTCTGTTGGGTCAACTAATATATGATATGACAAACAAAATTGGTTTTTATTATCTTATCTTTATTGGAATCCAATTCTAAGCCAGGTTATTGAAGAAACTTTCTGAAGGTTTTAAAAATTTTCAAAAGAAACAAAATTATTTGTTAATTGTTATATTTATTTGTTTAAAAGAGTAACTATTGAGTTTCTTGATTCTTGGCTCTTCTTCATTAGACCAAGATTTTGGAAACGAGCAACCAGTTTTGAAATTTAAAAAAATACCTGTAATGTTGGTCTTATTTAAATTATTCGACAGGCGTAAAAATCAGTCTATCATTTCTTCTCATGAAAGGAAATAAAATTATGCAAGTTTCATTAATTTTATACTAATTTAAATAACTTTTTTTATGTCAATAAATGTAGTTTAATGTTTTACAAATAAAAAATATATTAAAGTTATCAATATTGTATTAAATTACGTTACAATTCCATATTAGATTCTTCTTCTAGATTCCTCTGCGAGATAAATGCCGATAGCATCCATATGTTGTCATCTTGGACTAAACCCTGAGATCTGAAAAATATATTTGTCTTTAGTAATAATTGTTTATCCTTTAATATTATTCCATTTTATTTATAATTTTATACCATTCCAACAACCGATTTAAAAAAAAAAAAAAACATCGAAAAGCTTATTGCATAATTTTTTTTAAATCAGTGTCGTAGAAATTATACGTACCATAGCGTCCTCTACTGGATCGTTTGTGGATCACCATGAAACAAGTAAATGTGCAAGCCAGGTTATTGAAGAAACTTTCTGAAGGTTTTAAAAATTTTCAAAAGAAACAAAATTATTTGTTAATTGTTATATTTATTTGTTTAAAAGAGTAACTATTGAGTTTCTTGATTCTTGGCTCTTCTTCATTAGACCAAGATTTTGGAAACGAGCAACCAGTTTTGAAATTTAAAAAAATACCTGTAATGTTGGTCTTATTTAAATTATTTGACAGGCGTAAAAATCAGTCTATCATTTCTTCTCATGAAAGGAAATAAAATTATGCAAGTTTCATTAATTTTATACTAATTTAAATAACTTTTTTTATGTCAATAAATGTAGTTTAATGTTTTACAAATAAAAAATATATTAAAGTTATCAATATTGTATTAAATTACGTTACAATTCCATATTAGATTCTTCTTCTAGATTCCTCTGCGAGATAAATGCCGATAGCATCCATATGTTGTCATCTTGGACTAAACCCTGAGATCTGAAAAATATATTTGTCTTTAGTAATAATTGTTTATCCTTTAATATTATTCCATTTTATTTATAATTTTATACCATTCCAACAACCGATTTAAAAAAAAAAAAAAACATCGAAAAGCTTATTGCATAATTTTTTTTAAATCAGTGTCGTAGAAATTATACGTACCATAGCGTCCTCTACTGGATCGTTTGTGGATCACCATGAAACAAGTAAATGTGCTCATTATACCCATGAGACACGCCACAATTAACATAGTTAGTAACGTCGAGAACGAGATCCCAGACTTATATTTTGCGTCAAAAGAACTGAAACAGATAATGAGAAAATGTACGGGTAAATTTTGTTTTATCATAAAATGTATTTATTTCCGTAAATATTTCCTTGAGGACATTTTTATAAGATTCTTCAAGATTATTATATTGCGTCACCATTTTCTAACGACGACCTCTGAGAAGAAATGCTTGACGAAACAAAATCAGAGGATCATGGTCTATTTCAAGGTCCATTTTGGTTTAAAATAATGTGAGTCCAACAAAGTATGTAGATCATCGTATGAAATGACCTTTAAAAGAAAGCTTTGAGTTGAACTGTCTTTGCTGACTGCACGTGTTTATCAGCCATTGTGTAGCGATAACATTATTTAGGAGGTCATCGACCCGATGTGTGTTAGAGGCAGATCGGTGCTTCACCAACGGCAGTGTTATTAACAGTATTGCTCAAAACGACCACTTGACCAACTAGGCAACAGGCAGTAATCAATATACTTATTTCAAAAAACTAAAAATTACTTGTAAAAAAGATTAATGTACTTACTTCATAGAATTATCTGTTGTCAATTCAATGTGATAATAAGATTCACTTGTGGATTCTTTATATGATTCACTCGTGGTTGTCGCTTCTGGGTGCCATTCACTAGTAGATTCTGTATGTGGCAGATTGACAGTTGACTTTTCTGCGTACCGTGTACTTTTGGGTTCTGTATATGATTTACTGGTGTTTGAGGTTTCTGGGTACCGTGTACTTTTGGGTTCTGTATGTGATTTACTTGTTGTTGACATTTCTGGGTACCATTCACTTGTAGAATATGTATGTGGTTCTTTGACAGTTGACTTTTCTAGGTACCATTTACTTTTGGATTCTTTATATGATTCACTTGTGGTTGACGCTTCTGGGGACCATTCACTTGAAGATTCTGTATGTGGTTCTTTGACAGTTGACTTTTCTGTGTACCATGTACTTTTGGATTCTTTGTATGATTCACTTGTGGTTGACGCTTCTGGGTGCCATTCACTTGTAGATTCTGTATGTGGTTCTTTGACAGTTGACTTTTCTGGGTACCATGTACTTTTGGATTCTTTATATGATTCACTCATGGTTGACGTTTCTAGGTACCATGTACTTTTGGATTCTTTGTGTGGTTCTCTGACAGGTAACGTATCTGGGAACCATTCACTTGTAGATTCTGTATGTGATTCACTGGTTGTTGACGTTCCTGGGTACCATTCACTTGTAGATTCTGTATGTGATTCACTGGTTGTTGATGTTTCTGGGTACCATTCACTTGTAGATTCTGTATGTGATTCACTGGTTGTTGACGTTTCTGGGTACCATTCACTTATAGATTCTGTATGTGATTCACTGGTTGTTGACGTTTCTGGGTACCATTCACTTGCAGATTCTGTATGTGATTCACTCGTTGTTGATGTTTCTGGGTACCATTCACTTGTAGATTCTGTATGTGATTCACTGGTTGTTGATGTTTCTGGGTACCATTCACTTGTAGATTCTGTATGTGATTCACTGGTTGTTGACGTTTCTGGGTACCATTCACTTGTAGATTCTGTATGTGATTCACTGGTTGTTGATGTTTCTGGGTACCATTCACTGGTGGATTCTGTATATGATTCACTGTTGGTTGACGTTTCTGGGTACCATTCACTGGTGGATTCTGTATATGATTCACTGGTTGTTGACGTTTCTGGGTACCATTTACTTGTAGATTCAACGGGTACGCCCAGAATTCTGTAAGAAAATACGTATTATATTACATTTTATTTAAAGTAACAGATTTTAATTGCTTAATTATATATAAAAATCTCGTGTCACAGTGTTTTTCGCTGAACACCTCCGAAACGGCTCGACTGAGTATTATTAAAAGAAACAGTGTATTTGGTAGGTATACAGGTGGTATGCTTTTTTACACCCCCAGGTGATAAGGTTGTCCCTCACCAGACTTTTTTTAAACTTATTTCTGACAAAACGTTTTTTTTATTTTATCATATTGACATTGAATAATACTTATAACCTTCAATTTGTACTCTTCTACCACCAACCCCTATTTTGTGGCAAAACAACGTTTGCTGGGTCAGCATATGTATAAAATGTTAAATTAGGCACGACTACGCATCTGTTATGAGGCTGACCAATGTTTTTTTCTAAATACGCCGAAGAATATCTGCATTTTTACTTTTTATATTTGCCAAAATTGCGGAGATAATAGCAACTATAGTGCAAATTTTGGCGCAGAATTATTCAATAACAATAAATAAATACATCTGACACAGCACCATCTCGTTCCGTGGCAAGCAATGAAGCCTGTGTTACGGATACTAGAAAGTTGGTATACTACTTATTTACTTTATTTTGTAAATACATACATATTATACATAATCCAAGACTCGGATACAAATGTTGATGCTCATCACACAAACATTTGTCTCTACCGGGATTTGAACCCAGGATCCGGCAGCGATAGCTACCGGCGCTGGGCTAATCGGGGCGTCAAATAATTATAACTTATATGACTACGTAAATTACGTATATTGCTTATAATAATTATCAGAAATACCTAACGTCCGAAGTTATATGGCCCACTCAATGTCGTTATATTCGGTTTTGACCGTGATACATATGTGTATATATTATAAATATTTACATCCTTGACTCGTATACATATGTTGATGCTCATCACATTTAAACAGTTATTCCTGACAGGATTCGAACCCGGGGTTCATAGCACTGAAAGCAGCATTAACTACAGCTGGGCTAATCGAGCCGTCATAAGTCGTAAGTATTTTAATTCCAATGTTAAAACAGCCAAAAAAGTGTTTTTTAGTATACCTACCTAGAAAACCATTCGGACAACCCTCTTCCATGGTGTAGATATAACTCGTGATACTGAACAGGTTGATTTGTTACAACAAAAACAAACTAATAAACAAATTATTTTTTATTATTTTCAGTACTGAAAATAATAAATAATAATTAAAGTATTTCACGTAATTCTGTATTACTGTATTACGGAAGATATGACCGTGTGAAGTTTTGAGAACTGTTTTAATTTTCAATATAGCACGTGCTAGGTACGTGACCCGTACCACGCGCTACACTGGAACTCATCGAAGTGGTGTCTCGCGCGCTGCTTTGTTTTGTTTTCTTTCTAATTATCGTTGTGTATGTTATTTTAATTACCTATATTATGTATAATTTTTGTGTAATTATTTATATAGGTATTTAGTATATACATATTTCCTTATAATTTAATGTCATAATCTTTCCTGCCCGTGATAATTATCACACACAGCTCGGTCCTATCTGAAAACCAGCGCAGTGGCATTGTGATTAATAATAATTAAATGTCACAGCATTATGGTGAGATAGGTACAGTCGAGTTCATTAATATATTGCATTGCCAAGGGATCAAAATATTGTAAGCGTTCGAAAGTTCGAAATTCTATCAATTCATGGAAAGTCAATTATATACCTGAATAAATAAGATCTAGTTTATATTGTTACAGAAATGACAGTAGTTTCCATTATTTACCTCGCGTTTGCTATTTTAAGTTTTTAAAATAAGTGTCTTTCAATGCCGTAGATAAATGAATTGTTCAGATATTATTGTATTCTTGTGTGCATACATATTTGTGAATCCTACACCATGCATATAATAATGTGCTTTTGGCTGTAAAAATATTACTGAAAAAAAGCAGTTACATATTAACGAATCTAAATCTTGACCACAATTTTGATGATACTTACAGTTGTCACATTGTTATGAACTTTTTTGTCGTTAATATATTTTTGAACCCTAGAAATACCCATATATTATTAATGAACTCCACTGTACCTTTTTTTAGCCTCGCACAGGGTCACTGTTACATGACATTCGTTTTTTTTTATTATATGTATTTATTTTTGTAAAGAGAGAGCACATTTTTGTTGGTTAGTGATAATATTTATGGTTTTTTTTATGTGATGCAATTTCTAAAAGTAACCAGTCATTTATTCGCCCGTTTTTTACATTACATAATTATGTAAGCGTATCACAAATGACCACAATCTCACTTTATGGTAAATGACGATGTGGTCTAAGATATAGCTCGCTTACCAAGAATTAAATAAATTAAATTTTTATACGCATTAAAATCCTTCGCTGTACGGAAAAGGAATGGCAAAGCGAAACACTTCCATCATGAATGCAGTTCTGTTTTTAATGCGTTTAAATAAATTATTAATACGTACAATGTGCCGTTTGACTCCAAATCCTTTGTCACTGAAATTGTAAAAAATATTAATTTATGTATGGTCTACATTTTTCCTTTTTTCATGCAACATTTACATTTAAAAAAAAGTTATACCGCGAAGATGACACAATAGCTTAAAATCCGTCTGATGGTTAGCGATTATGTAACATTATGGACGTTCTTTATGTTTACTTATGTCTTACGGCGACATAGCATCATCGATTGGACAATTCTGTCCAACCCAGAATACTCTCTTTACAGCGAGTAGATTCCGGATGATATTGCATTACCTTTATACAATCTTTTTGTATTTTTTAGCATATTTCAAGCTAAGATTTTTAAAGTTTTATTAAGAAGGCAAAATTCAACATATCAGGCGGATGCCTCGGTGGCTCAGTTGGCGGAGCGTCTGGAGTACTAATACTAATAAATTGTTGTTATTGTAAGTAGTGTATTACTAATTGCGTTAGAAAATAAATTGTTCAGAAATCTGTTGTGTGATTAATCGAACGACTTTATTGTGATCGCAACATTGTTCTCATGTAAGTGACTGTTTGTCTTGTTTGAGAATAAATATCTTTAAACCTACAATCTTGGAATCTCCACTTAAAGCTTTCTGCAGGACAGGCCCAGCCTAGTGCAGAAAGTCTTGGAAACACCAGTTCCTTTTTGTAAAGAACTTGTATTACTTTGAGTCAATAAATAACATTATTATTATTATTATTAAATAATCTTGACCTACTGTTGTCTTGAATATATAAATAATTGAAACTCAGTAAATGAATGTGAAGAGCCGTGGTAGCCTAGTGGTGTGACCTGTAGACTGAGATGTCAAAGGTCTCGAGTTCGAGCCCAAGGGACGCACCACTGACTTTTCGGAAGTTATGTGCGTATTTATCACATGCTCAAACGGCGAAGGAAAACATCGTGAGGAAACCTGCATGCTTGAGAGAATTCTCGATGGCATGTGAAGTCTGCCAACCCGCAGTAGGCTAGCGTGGTAGACCATAGCCTAATCCATCTCAATTTAGGGGGCGGCCGTGCCCACCAGTTGGACATTAATGGGTTGATGATGATGAAATGAATGTGAACTTACCGTTTGAGCGTGTTATCCCTTTCGATTCTTCGAACCTGTAAAAACATCAACTTTGATCAAAAACATGTTATGAGTATAACTGAGAAATATAACTGAGCATTATGACACAGCGCCATCTAATTCCAAGCTAAACAGCGAAGCTTGTGTCACAGATATCACATGGTTTATAACGCTTTATAGATTTCTTGAAAACACATACATATTATACATAGAAACATCCATGACTCAGGTACAAAAGTTCATGCTTCTCACACAAACATTTGCTCCTACCGGCATTCAAACCCGGTTCGTTAATACTAATATTTTGAAGATTTAATGTATGTCACTTACGTTTTACTATAGTCTTCATCGCAATCAACTCCTATATCATATATCTGAAACGATAACGAATAATTAAATGGACTTCGAAAAGAAATAAACTCAAAACTATAAAAACCATACATACTGGTAATGTGTAGATTGAGTTACCTACTTATTTATTCGATTTGGGAAATCCATCAGTTGTATGTGAAAGCGCGCTTACGTTATTAAGTCAATGTTATTTCTCGTCATCAACATCAACACTAAAAAAATTGAAAAAGGCAATTAAGAAAAACGTAAAATAAACTTTGATGTTTAGAATTTTTAGTCAGTATTAAATATATCACGCAAATACGATATAATTTCAAAATTGGAAAAACTTAAATTGGCACCGACTGCCAAATTCAAAGTGAACATTCAAATTCATTCACAATTAAAAAAAAACTAAAGTCTAAAAGTCAGAATCATAGTAATAAAAACATTGATTTTGGCATTTCCAAGAAACCTGTGATGAAAATAAAAACATACTAAATACAATTTAAGTCTTTCTTAACAATAATACGCTTGATTGCATTACAAATAAATATGTTACAAAAACTTGTAAAATTAACAATAAGTAAATACTGGAACCAGTCACTGACACAGCTCTAGGGGTCAGAGTTCCATCATTGTTTTATCAATCATCAGACTACATTCATCCACTGCTGAACGTAGGCCTCCCTAGAGACAACCAAAGAGCTCGACCATCGGCTCTTTAAAAAAAAAGATTATTTTTATGTAAAAGAGAAATAAATTAAAAAATACTTACCAAGACATAAAATAACAAAACACGAATAAAATACATTTCGAATAAATACTTTTTATCTTGAAGACGTCATATAAATATAAAAATAATACCACGCACATCCAATAGCTTCGTTTTTCAGAAACTGACATACTGATTAAGGAAATGTATGTACCTATACATGCATTAAAACCAACTTTCGGTTAAACGATAAAAAACTAAATATAAGCGTGTTAACTCCCAGTTTTCCTCCATCCGGTAGATAAGATTAGCGCATAAATTTAATTAACGGAATTTACTAAATATAGCTTTTAAATAGATTTTTTTTAAGGTACTACAATAAAAAAGCCGTTATTATAACTATGTAGTTAAATTCCAAAGACGCTGTGGAGGGAAGGAGGTGTGAATCCCTCCATTGGAGAAGGAGGATCCTCCGACCAGGCGAGGTGTTGTGCCTGGCGGGCTACTGCCCAACGGTTGATGTTGGGTGGTTGTATATATGCTATCTCGCGTGCAAATGTCACTTGCGCGATGTAGGATTAACTGTGTCATCGCACTGAGCCCGTAGTTCTAATGTGGCGAGATAGATGTCGCCACAGACGCATCAATGACTTTTCAAAGTAACGTGCGTAGGCATGTATCACATGCTCAAACGGTGAAGGCAAACATCGTGAGGAAATCTGCGTGTCTTCTCACACACGCAGGCTTCGTCGAGAAATTCGAGGGCTTTTCTCATGTGAATATGTGAAGTCTACCAAACCGCAGTAATGAATTGGCTATGATTACGACGGTCTTCAGCCAAGCTTAATCGCTAAACTCCGGCTAGAAGTGAGGCCTCGCATGCTTTGCATCCACTGCACCAGTGTGGGTTCTTGAATAATTTTACGAAGAAAATTGAGAGAGATATGTACTTACTTAAGAGAATTCCTTGTTATTGTTGTTTGTTTTTTAAGCTCTTATTAGCGTATTTTTATTATAATTATGTAGGTAGATAATTGACGACCCAGTTAGTCCAGCGGTAGGTAACACTGCCTTCTGTCACAGCTTCTGTGCTAGGGGTCCCGGATTCAAATCCCGGTAGAGACAAATGTTTGTGTGATGAGCATAAACATTTGTATCCGAGTCATGGATGTATCTATAAATAATATGTATGTATTTACAAAAAAAAACCTACTAGTATCCGTAACCCAAGCCTCATTGCTTAGCTCGGAACTAGATGGCGCTGTCTTATAATGTCCAGAAATATTTATTATTTTGAACAAAATTTGTTTAGTGTTTTATGTGTGTTTAAGTGTTAAAGAAAGTTTAAAAAACGGTGTGTAGAATAGGGCCGCAAGACCTGCTGCTGCTTCCAATAAGTACTATGATCTATATAAATTTGTGAAATAGGCGTCTAACCATGAATGCTGTAAGGGGTCTAAAACGTCATTAAATCATGTGAAAATTTCGCGATAAAGCAAGGAAAAAGTAGTTTTATTTCAAAAAGTGGTGTGTCAGATTTGGTATATTTACTTACTTATAATACAAGTTTGCTTAGAAACGGTGCGCAGACAACTGAACACCTTTCCACGAACAATTCAAAAGTCTATTACACTCGGAGACTATACCTACATTGCGACAGTCACAAAACGAAGAAATTTGTTTATTTTCATTCCCCAGTAAGGGACAACTTTCGTTTAGTTTTCACTTTTACTTCCTTATAAAAGTAATCCAACACAGGTGTGGAACCGGAATGAACAAGCAAGTAGTTTTTAAAATTTATAAATACCTGTAATGTTGGTCTAATCTAAATAAAACCTTCGTCAGGCCTAAAAACCCGTCAGGCTATCATTTCTTCTCATGAAAGGAGTTAAAAATTTGCAAGTTTCATTAATCTTTTTCTAGTTTAAATAACTTTATGTGTGTCATTGAATGTAGTTTAATGTTTTATTAAAGAAAGACTGTTTTATTTAATGACATTCATACAAATAAAAAATATATTATAACTCATCAATATTGTATTACGTTACAATTCAATATTAGATTCTTCTGAGAGATAAATGCTGATAGCCTCCATATGTTGTCATCTTGGACTAAACCCTGGGATCTGAAAAATACATATGTCTTAAGTAATAATTGTTTATCCTTTAATATTATTCCATTTTATTTATATTTCTGGTTCCATCCCAACAAACCAACTTTTTTAAAATAAAAAATGATAAAAAGGCTTTTTTGGCGTTCATTTTTAAAAACAGTGTCGTAGAATTTATACGTACTGTTATAAGAGTTTTGAGGAAGGCCTTTTTAAAAAAAAGACAAATGACCTTAACTATGGTTTATTATAAATTTAGGCTAAACTTTAAACAGGAATTACAAATTTTGGATGAGAGTGTTAAGCGCGGATGTCGGATGCGAACTGCCCTATCTGAGTCTAGCTGAATCTTTACTGTCATACAATAATGCTGACTAAGGATAGAGGTTAGCACTATTGTAAGCATTGATGGGATATAACACCTCCCCTCTTTAAGAAGGAACTTTAGGGTATGACCCTGAAGTTCATGAAAATGGGTCAGTAAAGTAATATATAATATTTAATATTTAAAAGGTTGTTCTGATAGTTGGAGGTGGTATTTCATCATGATCTGAATTATTATTTGGTGTTTCATTATCAGCTAGTTCCAGATTTCGTGAAGTTAACATTTTAGTTCTGCCCGATCGGATACATTTGTACAATTTAAAAGATATATACAATATTATTGTAATTACAATGATTATAGTTATAATTGAATAATGTGTCCCGTATTTTATAATTAAAGGACTTTCAAGGGCGTTGTCTAAATCATTTAATTGTTTAAGAAACATATTTTTGTTTAATTTTATATCATCTAAATCTAGGCTTAATAATGGAATAGGGGATACATTATTTATGGATTGATTAAGTTTCTTTATGTTACAGCAAGTGTCATTTAGTAGATTGAAATCAGGAAAGCTAATAGGAGTGCTTATATTTAGTGAATTATATTTAGGGATTAAAGTGGTGCTTGGGCAATATCCAATGCAGTTATTAGGAATTTTAATTATGCCAGTACCTAATATGTTTGTTTCAATGAGTTTAGAGTCTTTGCAATCTATGGAAACTTTGTTTGACACTGACTGTACATAAATCCACATATTATTCTCTAAAGGTTTCCAAAGGTCAAGGTCACCATAAATAAATTTTGTTTCACAAGTTTGTGGTATTTCGGTAATTACTTTAGACATAAATTCGCTTTCACAGGTAGGTCTAATATTTGTTACATAAACATTAGAAACATCACATAAGCGTTTATCAGCGGTTATTATTTTACAATAATTGAAGTCATTTAATGTACAATAATGAGTTTTATCTTTAGTCATGGCTATGTATTTTGAGCTGGGTATTATAAGACTGAAAGTATTAGGTTTATTCGAATTATGGGGTGTAGGCAAAGCAATGTTATGATATAATACATACTCTTTAATGGAAACCAATGGAATTTGTAATATAAAGAATATCTTATTATTCCCATAGTAAGTAACTATTCTAGAAACATTTAAAATTAAATTAATTGAACTTAAATCTAAATTTACAGGCAAGTCCGAGTCGTTAGGTAAGTACTGGTGGTTATCAGCAAGCTCTCGGAACAATTGTAGTGACGTAATCACAGACGGATGCAAGATGTTTTGATTACTGAATAGAACAGCGTTAGTTAGATCTTCTAATTGGAATGACATTGTTAAAATTGAAGTTTCTAAATTATCAATAATTTGATAAATATTTGAACGTAATAATAATTCGTTCATAACGAGGGTGACGTTTGCTACATTGGCCGAGAGTTTATTGATAGCTTTGTTTAAATTGATTTCATTAATTTTAATTTTCTGAATTGTGTCATTAAATGATGAAATTGTGGATTGACTTACTAAAATATTTTCTTTCATTAATGAAACCAATTTTTTTTGATTGTTTTGTAAAATGTTGATGGCCTCGTTATACTTGAGTCCATCATTTTCATCAAGGTTGCCAAATATTGTTTTTATTACAGAGCCTAGGCCTCCAATCCAAGCGCGCTTTGAGCGTTTTTCGACTAAATGTGAAATTGATAAGAATTCTTTACACATATCGTTATAACGGGCCTTTAAAGGTTCAAACATGTTAAAACAAGTGGTTTCTATTAAACCAACTTCTGTACATAGATTTTTTGCGGTTTCTAGTGTAGACTTAATATTTTCAACATGGGGGTCAAAGTGTGATAGGTCTAATGGCATTAAAACATTTAGTTGTCCATTATTTATCTTAAGATTGCCGAGATAGTCAAAATAAAGGCCAGGGCTCGATTCTAACTGTTGTACAAAATACTGTTGTTGACTTCGGGCTTGACATGTAGTTCTGTAAATTAATTAGTTTACATTAATTATTTATTTATAATTATAAACTTATGCACTATAAGTACTTATATATTAATTAGGTATATTTATTATACATTTATAATATTTGGAGACAAGGTAAGTTGTATTGTCATATCATTATAATAGTTTTAGGTATTATTACTAATATTTTACTTTATAGGTTGTTCCTGACCTCAGCAGGTTTCACTTGGTCGAAGTGATGTGTAATATGTCTCCGGTTTATCAGTAAGGTAAGTGTATTATTACCATTAATTTTAATTATTTTATAAGGCCCTTTCCAGAGTGGAGAAAGTGCCTTACGTAATCTTAAATGGTTTTTAAGGTACACATAATCGCCAGCTTTGTATTTTGCAGGTCGAGTGCGAGTGTCATAGTAAGCTTTAGAAGATTCCTTGGACTTATTGATATAGTCGATGGCTCTGTCGCGTGTATACTTAAGGCGGTGTTGCAACATTCTAATATAGTCCGGGTAAGTGGCGTTGGATATAGGCTCATATATCGAATTAGGTAGGAAGGGCTTATGACCGAAAACTAACTCGTATGGGGTATAGTTAGTAGTACTATGCACTGCTGTATTATAGGCCAACATGGCTGTGTATACGAATTTTGGCCAATTATCTTGGTTTTCAGATACATAAGATTTTAGATATTCTTTCAGTGTTGAATGGCTTCGCTCTAGGGCGCCTTGTGTTTGCGGGTGATAAGGAGATGACCACAACTGTTTTATTTTTAGAAATTTGCAGGTTTCTTTGAACATATCCGATGTGAAATTTGTTCCTTGGTCTGTAAGTATGATTTTAGGAATGCCAAATAAGGAAATGAAATGGATCAGGCATTCGCTGGTTTCTTCAGCGGTAGTACTGCGAATAGGATATGCTACTGAGTATTTGGTTAAGTCATCTTGAAGGGTAAGGATATATTTAACTTTGGCTATGCCGGATTCAGGAAGAGGACCTACTATATCAAGGGATAGTCTTTCAAATGGGGAAGTTGAGGTGCTGGTTATCTGCATTGGGGCTCGATTAATTTTCCTAAAGGCCTTGTTCGTTTGGCAAGAAGTGCAGTTTTTTACATAATTGTCTATTTCATTACGCATATTTTTCCAGTAATATTGTTCACGGATTCTGTTAAACATTCTGGTAGCACCTAGGTGTCCAGCAATGGGAATGTCGTGGTTTTCATGTAGAATTTTTTGGACTTCTGTAGGAGTGGGATAGTATATTTTGTTGCGATATATGTGAATTTGGATTCCAGTATTGTGAAATAGATGTGTAAGCATATTATAAATTTTTATATATATATGTTTGTCAAATGGATTTTTAAAATCAGTAATACTTATTTTATCAACAGGTTCACTTTCTGTTATTAGTTGATTGCGAATATTCTTTAATGATTCAAATATGTCACTGTAGGAGCAGGTATCAAAATGGTGAACTTTGGTGAATAAAAAGTAATAATTTTTATTGTTACACATAATTGCCTTATGCGACAATAAGGTTTTTTCGGAATTAATAAATGATTCTGAATCTGGGAAATTTGATAAAACTTCCTCAACATAAGGATTAGATTCATCAAGATCAAGGGATGTAGGTATTATTAAATTTTTGTTTTGGCTTTTAAGTAAATTATCGTTATGTTCTATAATTGTTGTATCATATGTAGTAGTCATGGGAGTCTTTAAGAACTTTGTGTATGTGTCCGCAGGTAAATTTAAATCCGGAGGGTTTATATCAGGATTTGGATATTGAATAGTTGGGCTTGGATCAGCGTTTTCGATCAAGGGTTCTGAGATAGGGACAGAGTCAAGAGGATTCTCTAGGCTTGGAAGATTGAGAGGGCTAAAATCATCAATTTCTGCGTTGAAAGGGCTAATATCTAACGGACCAAGATCTATTAACTCACCGTCTGATAAGTTTTCAGGGTTTACAGGGTTAAGAGGATTGACAGGATAGCGAGAAAGTGCATCAGCTGCCGAGTTTAGTTTACCCTTTCGGTATACAATTTCATATTCGAATTCTTGTAGTTGAAGCCGCCAGCGTTGCAGTTTGCTACTTGGGTCCGTATGGTTGAAGAGCCATTTTAAAGGTTGATGGTCGGTAATAATGACAAACTTGCGGCCAAACAGGTACGGTCTGAAAGTTTTGCAACCCCAAACTATGGCTAACAGTTCTTTCTCTGTAGTGCTATAGTTGGTTTCGCATTTGTTTAGGGTTCTGGAAGCAAAGGCTATTGGGTGATCTTTCCCTACAGGGCCTTGAGAGAGGATAGCAGAAATAGCATAATTGGATGCGTCGCAGGTAAGGTTAAAGGGTTTTGTAAAATCTGGATATATAAGTACTGGGGCAGTGACGAGTTTGTTTTTAAGGGTTTCGAATGATAGCTGTTGTTCATTTGACCACACAAATGGGGTATCTTTCTTTAGAAGAGATGTAAGAGGTTTGGATGATTTAGAAAATTCTGGGATAAAACGTCTGTAGTATGATATGAGACCTAAAAATGATTTGATGTCTTTTGGGCATTTTGGGACTGGAAAGTCTTGGACTGATCTTATTTTATTTGGATCGGGTTTTAAGCCATTTTCAGTAATAATATGCCCAAGATAGCCTACTTCCTTCCGTAGGAATTCGCATTTGTCGGGTTGAAGTTTTAAATTGAAAGAACGGAGTTTATGGAATACTTTAGAGAGGCTTTGTATGTGACTAATTAAGTCGTGGGAATAGATAACAATGTCATCTAAATAAACAAAGCATCTTTCGCCTTGAAGACCGGTGAGTACATTGTTCATTAGACGTTGGAAGGTAGACGGTGCATTTTTTAAGCCAAATGGCATTCTTGTAAATTCAAAGTGCCCTTGAGGGACACTAAAAGCGGTTTTGCATGCGTCTTGAGGCGCCATTTTTAATTGATGAAATCCTGACGCAAGGTCAAGAGTTGAAAAATATTTAGAATTGCCTAATTGGTCAAGGATTTCTACAATGTTAGGAATGGGGTAAGTTTCACCGATAGTAATGTCATTAAGCTTTCTATAATCTATTACGATACGCCATTTCTTTTGGCCTGAAGCATCTAGTTTTTTGGGAACAATCCATATTGGAGAAGACCAGGGAGATAAGGAAGGTTGAATAATCTTTTGAGTAAGCAACTTTTGGATTTGAGTATTCACTTCTTGTTTATGAATTTCAGGAAATCGATAGGATTTTACGTTGATTGGTTGTTCTGAAGAAGTACGGATTTCATGTTGGATGGCATCAGTTGAGGTAAGTATGTCATTAGGTAAGTGAAATATATCTGAAAAGTTAGAACATACATCATAAAGAGATTCGCGTTCTTCAGAATTTAGATGTGAAACTCGAAGAAGTTTGAGTACTTCATCAGTTCTCTCTAAGCATGATTGTTTTGTGTTGCAAAATCTGTTAGATTCATAATCAACTGGATGTAGAGTAAGTTGGAGGTTAGAATTCAAGGTTACAGGTTCTTCAGAAGTGTTCAGGACTGTGAGGTTTATTCTATTATTAGTTTTTACTTTTACTAAACAATTTGCTACAAATAAAGTTTCATTTAAATGTTGGTCAAGTATGAGACCTTCTTTTAATTCAGGGTTAACAACAGAACATTCTACAGTTATTTCAGAACGTGGTGGAATTTGGTAAGTGGGATCGGTAAAGGTAAGTTTATTTTTATTTCTACCTAGGTTAAGAGATTTTCGATTATAGTCAATAGAACATTGGAAAAAGTTTAGTAAATCATTGCCTATAATACCATCATATGGTAAGTTAATTTTATCTACGACATGGAATTTAAAGGATACTGATTCTTTACCGAATATGAGGTTCATATCAAAGTTACCAAGGGTGAGTACAGCTTCTTCACGACTATCTATGCCTTTTAATTGAATTATATTATTTTTTAGTTTCAGGTTGGAGTATAGTTCTATGGAGGGTTTCTGGATGAGGCACACGGAGGATCCGGTATCGATGAGAAACGTTAGTGGTTTATTAGATACAGAGGTTAGTATGCGGACATGAGGTAATGATATTTTATTAGGATTGCATGAAATTTCATATATTTTAAGATCTTTTACATTTGAGTTTTTATTTTCAGGGCTTTGAGTTCGACTGTATTTATTCAAGGCTCTATTTGAGACCTTTTTGGGTTTTGAATGATTTTGGACTCTTATTTGGGACTGGATACCCGTGTGGTCCTTGGGTATAGAAGATTGGACTCTTGCTTGGGGCTGATTACCCGTGTGGTCCTTGGGTATAGAAGATTGGACTCTTGCTTGGGGCTGATTACCCGTGTGGTCCTTGGGTATAGAAAAGGTGCCATTGTCATACATAGGTTGTGTAAAGGGTCGACGTTTAGGTCTCACGAGACACCTCCGTGAGCCCGTTATTCGTTTAAATGGTCATGTTCGTAATAGTTTTGGGTTTCGTCTGCACTAGTGGATGGCTGTGGTTCAGTGTCATCGTGAACATCATCTTCAGCAACGCAATTGATATGAGCAGGTTTAAAATGTTCTTGTTTTGGGCGTTGAAAGGATTGGGACGTTTGAGGAACTTTGAATCTATTGTTGTTGTATTCGCGCTTTCTGCAAACATCGATAGTATGACCTTGGGTTTTGCAGTATCGACAAAATGGAGTTCGGTTATTTTGGTCATATTGTTTTGCTATTTGAGGTTTATAATTATTAATATTAGGAGCACTAAACTTGGAGGGGTACTGAGGTTTTGGACGTTGCAAGGTCAAACTTTGAGAGTTTCGCTTACTGAGCAAAGTGAGGATTTTTTCTTCGGATGTCGCTAGATTGATGGCCTCGTTTAGGTTAGATGGATCTTTACCTCGGACTAAATTAGAAATTTCAGGCTTAAGGCCAAGCAAGAATGAATGGAGAGCCAATTCCTCCATCGCCGCTGTGCGACCAGCTAATTCACTTTTCTTTTTATTTGATAAGGTTACTTCAGTTAATAATTTAGACAGGCTGGTTTCAAGCCGCAACGCAAATTGACTGACTTGTTCATTATTAAGCTGACGGCACTCTTGCAAGTCGGTTAATAGATGAGCATAATGCTTCCGTTCCCCAAATTGAGTCTTTAGAAAAGAACTTAATTGTTCCCAGTTATCAAATTCTTTGATGGAACAGGCTGTTTCTGCTTTACCTTCAAGTTGGGACAAGATGTATTTAAATAATATTGCTTTTTGATTATCAGTAGCCAGGTTAATTGCATTATCGCAGTTTGCTATAAATGAGTTTAATTTTTCGCGTGTGCCATCGTAAGGTTTTATAAATTTGAACAATGTTCCAATTTGTACGATTTCCCCTTTCTCTGATTTTATATGGGATTCCTTTTGAGCCATTTTGTGTTAGTGTATAAAATTTACAATGAGAAGATATAATATATTACGTTACGGTATAATAGATGGCCAATAAGTTAGACTCACCACTGTGAGGTCTGGATAAGCGTAGGAGATAAGCTAATTCTAAGAATCGGCCGGTGACAATAACACTTACTGATAAATTGAAATTGAAACTATTATGATGACTAAGATTTAGTTGTAATATAATTGGTTAATTATTTATTAAAGGTCTCTATTAAAATAATAATTCACTGGTTTCACACACTTGTTTTACGTATTTTACGATTGGCTTTCACTATGCACTTTCACTGAGTTAGAGTTATAAAGATGTAACTTACAGGATCACGAAGAAGATGAACAGGGACATGGCTACCTTTTTAGGGTAGGAGCTGGAGACGACGATATCTGGATACGGCGAGGTTTCAAGGTGTTCGCACTAATTTAGGATTTTAACACTCGCGATAATCGACAGGATAATGTGTCGAATATACCTATATATTATGTGTATCTACAACACTTCAAGGACAACTGGGTTATAATTTTGGCACTTTTAAACACTCGCGGAATGTCACTGTTTATTTAACGTTAGCCCGGACGGAGACGTACCAGGGATACCTTCACCGTCGGTATCCCACCGCTGCCACCAATTTGTTATAAGAGTTTTGAGGAAGGCCTTTTTAAAAAAAAGACAAATGACCTTAACTATGGTTTATTATAAATTTAGGCTAAACTTTAAACAGGAATTACAAATTTTGGATGAGAGTGTTAAGCGCGGATGTCGGATGCGAACTGCCCTATCTGAGTCTAGCTGAATCTTTACTGTCATACAATAATGCTGACTAAGGATAGAGGTTAGCACTATTGTAAGCATTGATGGGATATAACAGTACCATAGCGTCCTCTACTGGATCGTTTGTGGATCACCATGAAAATAGTAAGTATGCTCATTATACTGATGAGACACGCCACAATTAACATAGTTAGTAACGTCGAGAACGAGTACCCAGTTTCGTATTTTGCGTCAAAAGAACTGAAACAGATAAATTAAAAATGTATTAGTAACTTTTGTTTCGTCATAAATTGTATTTATTTCTGTAAATATTTCCTTGAGGACGTTTTTACAAGATTTTTCAGGATATAGATAACGTTTAGATAGATAATGCTTGGCGAAACAAACTCAAAGGATCATGGTCAATTCAGGGCCCATTTTGATTAACAATAATTATGTGAGTACACTATACTATATACATCAACGTACAAATTAAAGATAACGTTTTAAAGGGTAATCAGACAAAGCTCTGAGTTGATCTGTCTTTGGTGACGGAATGTATTTATCATTTATCAGCCAGTATGTAGCGATACTACTATTTAGGGGTTCAACGATCCGATGCGTGTTAAACGCAGATCGGTGCGTCACTTACGGCAGTGTCACGAACAGTATTGCTTTCAACTTAAGGTGAAGTTTTGGTCATTCAAGCATACATCAGATCTAGACTGTATGTTAAGTAAATTAAGTGGACCGTGCGAGAATCGAATCTGCTACCAAATTAATTGCCACCCTTGAACTTTTAGTTACAATGGCATATACCGACTATTGATTATTATAACATACTATCACGCCTGTCGTCCCCGAAAAGTTAGCCAGGGGTGTGCTAATGTACACCCACGTTTCACTGGAATGTTTTAGGTTCCATGTAATAGAAGGCGAGCCTATTGCCATTAACCGGCACGAATCCAAACTCCGAACTGCTACTGAAAATTTCATAGAAAAACCCAATAACAACAACAATAACTTCGACCTGGGAATCGAACCTAAGACCTCTTTGTCGGCAGTCGCACTGTACGACCACTAGACCAACTTAGCAGTCATCAATGTACCTACCTATATCTAACCAAAACTATAAAAAAAAATTATTTACTTACTATATTGAATTGTCTGCTGTCAGTTTTTCATAATAATAAGAATCACTTGTGCTTTCTGTATATGGTTCTGTGACAGTTGACGTTTCTGGGTACCATTCACTGGTGGATTCTGTGTATGGTTCTCTAGTGGTTGACGTTTCTGGGTACCATTCACTGGTGGATTCTGTGTATGGTTCTCTGGTAGTTGACGTTTCTGGGTACCATTCACTGGTGGATTCGGTATATGATTCACTGGTGGTTGACGTTTCTGGGTACCATTCACTGGTGGATTCTGTGTATGGTTCTCTAGTGGTTGACGTTTCTGGGTACCATTCACTGGTGGATTCTGTGTATGGTTCTCTGGTAATTGACGTTTCTGGGTACCATTCACTGGTGGATTCTGTATATGGTTCTCTGGTGGTTGACGTTTCTGGGTACCATTCACTGGTGGATTCTGTATATGGTTCTGTGACAGTTGACGTTTCTGGGTACCATTCACTGGTGGATTCGGTATATGATTCACTGGTGGTTGACGTTTCTGGGTACCGTTCACTGGTGGATTCTGTGTATGGTTCTCTAGTGGTTGACGTTTCTGGGTACCATTCACTTGTGGATTCTGTATATGATTCACTAGTGGTTGACCTTTCTGGGTACCATTCACTTGTGGATTCTGTATATGATTCACTAGTGGTTGACCTTTCTGGGTACCATTCACTGGTGGATTCTGTATATGGTTCTCTGGTGGTTGACGTTTCTGGGTACCATTCACTTGTGGATTCTGTATATGATTCACTAGTGGTTGACCTTTCTGGGTACCATTCACTGGTGGATTCTGTATATGGTTCTCTGGTGGTTGACGGTTCTGGGTACCATTCCCTCGTGGATTCTGTATATGGTTCACTGGTGGTTGACGTTACTAGGTACCATTCACTGGTGGATTCTGTGTATGGTTCTCTAGTGGTTGACGTTTCTGGGTACCATTCACTGGTGGATTCTGTGTATGGTGCTCTAGTGGTTGACGTTTCTGGGTACCATTCACTGGTGGATTCGGTATATGATTCACTGGTGGATTCTGTATATGATTCACTGGTGGTTAACGGTTCTGGGTACCATTCACTGGTGGATTCTGTATATGGTTCTCTGGTGGTTGACGGTTCTGGGTACCATTCCCTCGTGGATTCTGTATATGGTTCTCTGGTGGTTGACGTTTCTGGGTGCCATTCACTGGTGGATTCTGTGTATGGTGCTCTAGTGGTTGACGTTTCTGGGTACCATTCACTGGTGGATTCGGTATATGATTCACTGGTGGATTCTGTATATGATTCACTGGTGGTTAACGGTTCTGGGTACCATTCACTGGTGGATTCGGTATATGATTCACTGGTGGTTGACGTTTCTGGGTACCATTCACTGGTGGATTCTGTGTATGGTTCTCTAGTGGTTGACGTTTCTGGGTACCATTCACTGGTGGATTCTGTGTATGGTTCTCTGGTAGTTGACGTTTCTGGGTACCATTCACTGGTGGATTCGGTATATGATTCACTGGTGGTTGACGTTTCTGGGTACCATTCACTGGTGGATTCTGTGTATGGTTCTCTAGTGGTTGACGTTTCTGGGTACCATTCACTGGTGGATTCTGTATATGGTTCTCTGGTAGTTGACGTTTCTGGGTACCATTCACTGGTGGATTCTGTATATGGTTCTCTGGTGGTTGACGGTTCTGGGTACCATTCACTCGTGTAATCTGTGTCAGTTTCACTTGTTATTTGATTTACAGGAATGAAATCAACTGTCATGCCCCAATGTCTGTAAAATAATACGTATTGTATTACATTATATGCAAATAACAGATTTTAATTGCTTAAATATATGTATAAGATATAAATTACTTACGTAGGCACGACTACGCATCTGTAATTAACTTCGAACAATCTGTAAAGATGTTTTTTAACATATTACAAACAAACAATATTAATATTTTATACTTATTTTTTAGAAAAATATATTTATTTTTTTAGAGAAAGCACATCTTTTATTTCAGGTCGGTTACGGTGTATCCTAACTTGCAAATTCTGTTAAGAAAACACCTCATGGTCACTTAAGTGACCCATGTAAGAAATGTCTGGGAAGAAGCCTTTGACGAAGATATTACCATAATTGCTTTGTGTCTAGGCTTTGCCGACGTGACGCATACATCAGTCATCACTGAGTTCATCCATGTGGTAGGGAGCTCCATAACCCATCACACGAAGATACTGTACCAGATCGGTGGGACATTTTCGTAGGTCTTTTGTTCTATAAATTAATACTTCAAGCAAAAGCTTTTAAACTGTGCCCCTTTTTACGAAAATTACGCGCACGGAGGAGTATGAAATTTCTCACACTTATACATAGTTTATATAGAAGGAGTGTGTAAAGCTTATTGAAGTGAAACTTTTTTATCGGCGTATGGGAGAAATTTTATAGCAATGTAACGTTTTTCTGTTACGCGCCATCTTTATTTCTGGGTAACATTTTTCCGTTACGCGCCATATTTATTTGAATAGGTAACCATAGCAACATGATGTTTGTTTGACAACTACAAAACTATACCTTTTCCAATACACCATGACCATGTGTTTTTCTATTGAGAACTTGCTATTGGTTGAGACATCGACGTTTTGATAAATAGAAGATTATGATTGGTTCCCACTATTATTTGGAACTGAAAGAGCTACAAATTGAAGACTATTAATTCAAACGCTCTTTTTAAATTCAATGTTATTCGAATAGATACCATCATTATATCAATAATCGACGACCCAGTTAGTCCAGCGGTAGTTAACACTGCCTTCTGTGCTATGGGTCCCGGGTTCGAATCCCGGTAGGGACAAATGTTTGTGTGATGAGCATGAACATTTGTATCCGAGTCATGGATGTATCTATCTATAATATGTATGTATTTACAAAAAAAAAAAGTATATATGTAGTATATCAACCAGCTACTATCCGTAACACAAGCCTCGTTGCTTAGCACGGAACTAGATGGCGATGTGTGTCATAATGTCCAGGAATATTTATATTTATATTAAAAAAAAAAAAAAACATAAAATACAGTTGGAAAACAATTAGTTTAACCAATGCATGTCTATGATAATAAAAGCCTTTTGCATAAACTTTATCTAATTTAGCTTTATTCAACCAATTTCTGTGAAGTTGTAAATGGTAAATCATTTTTCGAAAAATTATGTCATAAAGAAGTTTCACTTCTTACGTGTGTACACTAATACACACACACACTTTTTTAATTACGCATAAAAAGCTTATAATTTAAATGGTTGAATTTTGACCATTGGGCGACCACTAGTTTTACTCATCCCGTCAAACAGCCTAGAATTCAAACTTTACATCTCAAATGTCACTTAATTAATAAATATAATAATGTCAATTAATTGAAAATAACAAACTATAAAATAATGAAAATATCAAATGATAAAAAGTTAGAAAATGTCAAAATGTTTAAAAAAAGCGTTATTAAATTAATATGATTTTTCTCGAGAACAAATCAGTATGTTTATTTATATTATGTTTTAGGTCCTATACTAAACTTTTGATTTGAAATAAAACTACTTGTGATGGATTTTATCGTGGCATGCTTTTCGGCTGTGGTAGCTAGCTCCGTGGTGTGACTAGTGGACAAAGATGTCGGAGGTCTCGAGTTCAAACCCAACGCACGCACTGACTTTTCGGAAGTGATGTGCGTATTTATCACATGCTCAAACCTGCATGCTTCAGAGATTTTCTTGATGGCAAGCGAAGTCTGCCAACGCGCAGTAGGCGTAGGTAATTACCAAAGAAAATGAATAAAATCACGATGCAATATAATACCATACTAAATATGATATAAGTAATAAATAATAAATAAATAAATAATAAAAATATGTCTTGTATATAAATGAAAACTAAACATAATATAATAAATAAATACAATTAAATCTTATAAATAAATGATTATGTATAAATATAATTATAAATATAACAAATAAATTTACTTATAATAAATGTAATTTATAAACAAATACAAAATTGAGAAATGAGATAATAAGAATATAAACACCATAAATATAATATTTTAATGTATACTTTTTTAATGGGCAATCTATTTGCAAATGATGGTAAACCCTCTTCCTCTCTCCTAATTTTTCTGTGCCCGACAGGGTCCATGATGATCTAAGTTATCAATAGTCCACCTTTATAAAACATTATGGAATGCAATTAAATATTTGAGTATTGAGTATACTATAGCCTAATCAATGAATGAGGGTGATGATGTTGATCAATCCGTTTACAATCCCTCTGCTGGTGACGGGTTACCTTTCATTTGAGAGGGACATAGTCCACTAGCCACTGGGGTTGGTAGACTACATCATAGAAAAAATCGCTCAGGTATAAAGGTTTCTTCCACATGATAATTTCCTTCGCCGTCTGAGATTGTGATAAAGACGCACGTGCCTTCAAAAAGTCAGTGGTGCTTGCCTTGGGATTGTCCTCAAGACCTTTTACTTCACAGTCTACTGGTCACACCAGTAGGCTATTAGAGCTTTTTCTCTGATACCCTACTGGTGTGTTCGTTCTTCAATGGTATAGGCCGGGACCAAAGACTATAAAACCACTTGACTGCTCATACAGAGCGATCCCTGCTATCCAACCATATGCATTTTAGCGCCAATGTTAGTCCGCGGTGCGGGCGGCCATTTAAGTATCGACCAAATGTTAGATCTGTGTGCACGTGATAATAATCGAGATTTATAAAAACATATCCGTCCAAAAATACGACATTATGCCTTCCTTTTCCAGTAGGCGGTGTAGTAAATTATCTAAGATACCTAATTATAAAAAAATGGCATAACTTTTCACCGTAAAGTACAGTTTTAATCAATATTATTTCTAATGCAGAGCTCAAGTTAAACTGGTTGATAAACGTAAACATGCAACATGCCTCTCTTTCTATCTTGAGATATTTGGCTATACTTTCGTCTCTTTCTTTACACATAGTTCAGTGACAACTTTTTCTTGTAGATATCGATTATAATATCGATAAAATGTAAATTAATGTATATAATTTGTAATATTTAAATGTCATTTATTAGTTTCCCGACGGTCCCGAATAGAAAGAACAACGGCTTAATGCTGTTCAAAGGTAAAATTGGTTTCCAACAAAATCTAACAACTGACTGCTTTGAATCTTTAAAAAATAGACGCCGTTTATTTTTATTTTTTAGAAAACGGTTATAAAATGCTACCATCAAAATATAATACAGATGACTTAATTCGATCGGTTCTTAAATGTAGGTACAGGATAAGGAGTTTTTTATTTTATCGATATCGATTATTCTCGAAAAATTTAGGAATCCCGCACTATGGGAGGGGCGTTCTTACATTGTATCGTTCTTACATTGTTACATTAGCAATTCACTACAATGCATTTTTCTTCGTCCCCCGGCCCGCAGTGGTAAGTCGTGAGCCTAAACAAAATTGGTACATTGGTTCTCAAGTGGTTAGATACTCGTTGGCCGGGACCGACTACCGACAGCTAGTCATGTAATAGTTCGAAGGAGCCTGATGCCTCATAATAGGATATCTATCTGAAAATATTTATGCGACTTTTTATGTGATGCGCCCGTTTTTTATTATACACTGGCAACACTGCCAGCCGGTTGTCAATAAAACTGCTCCGTAAATTTAATTTAATGTTTTAAATAATTTACGGTATATAATCATAATCAATTCATGTGATTTAATATAAACTATAAACAAATATATGTGAAAGTGTTAAGTGTGTTCAAATTAAGATTTTAGTGTGTACTTATAAGTTCGACTGATATTTAAACTTCTACCGGCTGTCAACAGGTGGATTTGAAAATCGCCAATCGCGGGGAGTATTTTTATTTCAATTATTACATTGTAGTTACGACAACACATCTCATCACTTTACTACATTATAACACAGCTCGCTATTAATACGAGCCACGTCAATTTACACACCGGCGCAGTTTATGTCTCCTTTTGCTTGACTACTTGTGGAAGCAAAATCGACGACGAAAACATATGCCCAGACATGAAATGACACTGCAAAGTCACTTTGAATCATAACAATAATATACCTTGTCCTTAACATACTCATAGCCTTTCTATTGAGTACAATACAACTATAAGCCAGTGTAATACTTACTTATTTTAGAATTACATTCCATCAACCTACCCACTTTAATATAATATACTCTCATTTAAAATTAAAATAATTGGTTATATTTTATATTTATGAGACCTGGCTTTAGATTAGAACTGTTCTTTTATTCCCAAACTTCTCATCTTTTTTTTTATCCCTCTTAGTTTATTAAATTTACTTTTTCTTCACTCCACTTAAATTCAACTCACTCAAACTTAGTTTTCCCTTTCATTATCTTTGGTTTGTGCTTAGCTATCTATCTGAAATTCCAGGTGACTCACCAGGCAAGGAATTATGATGACTCGCAGAACAGCTGCTAAAGACATGGAGGACAAATTGAGAGTTACATTGAAGGAACTTGAGTCTTCAAAACTCCTGTGCAAACAACTGTTACAGGAAAGAGATGACAGTGAAGTGGAGGTTAAGAATATTATAGACAAAAATACCTCATTGAAAAATCAACTGGCAGAATTACATATCGAACATATGGACTTACTCGACCAGCACAATAAATTAACTGAAGTTGTGTCTAAATTCCAACCGTGTACTGACACTTATGAGCAGGCTCTTATGCGTATAGGCGACCTAGAACTAGAACTATGTGAAGCCAATAGGACTATATCTGCATTAGGGACTGTGAAAGACACTGAGCAATCTTCTAACACCCAGAGATTGTTTGATGAGTTGGTAGGTAGTAGGTCTATTCCTGAGTCTCCGCCAGTGATTGACCTGACTTGTGATGACACCATAACCCAATGTCCACCATTATTAAGTCACAATAAATTAAAAAAATATATTAAGATTAGAAAGTTAATAAGGAAGTGTCATGTAGCAATAAAAAGAGAAAAGTTTTACAAAAGTAAACTTTGTAAGCGAAGAGAACGAATAGATTTAATTAATAAAATAAAACAATATTCACTTGAGCTAGAACATAGTAGGGCCATATATGATGTTGACACACATCAGTTACGGGATGCATTATTATATAAGGAAAACTTGTTACAAGACATCTTTAACAAGTATGAGGCCACTCAAAAACAACTGAGTGAACGTATGGTGCAGGCCAGTGAGCTGGTGGATCTGGTCAGGTACAGCGCAGAAAGGTATGAGTCCCTGACTAACAACCTCTCTTGCAGTTGCGCCCGTTCAGTTCCCCCTCCTAGTCCTGTGCATGACACACACTCCCTTATACCGTCAATACCGTCTCCACTGTCAACAATAGAGTTTGCTGTTAATTCTATTACAATTGATAATAAAAAATTAAGTAGTAATTCAGATTCTAAAAAAAATGTACATATTTTTTCAGATAGATTTGGACAGGGTTATGGTAGTCTGCTTAGTAGATATTGCAAACATTCAGTAATTAATTATTGTTCACCAGATGCCAGTTACTGTAATACAATTAAAAACTTAACATTGACTACACTGAATTGTAATTCTTCTGTCATATTGTTATATGGTGACAGTCTAGCTGTTAAGAAACGGGACATTGAAGAAAATGTCAACACTATGTTAAGTCTCTCGACAAAAACTGGATGTCGGTTTATTATGTGTGCTTTACCATATTCTAGCAGTCTAACAGATACTCAAAATAGACACATACACAAATTAAATATGTATATGTATAATATAACATGTCATCATGACACTATTATGTTTTTTGATACTAACATATTTATAAGGCAATATATACTAACAAAATACACTATGTACCTGCCCTTTACTTATAAGCGACAAATTGCTAACCTTTTAGCATTCTCTCTACAATCTGACAACATTACACACAGTGTAACAAAGACTATTTATTGTAATAATAATATTACAGTTAGTAATTTACAATCTAGTGATAAACCTGTTTGTTTATCTCCACCGCAACCTGTTTTAAACTAACAGGTAAGACAACAGGTAGGCTTCATGAACTGATCATTGTTCATCAAAACATGCAAGGTCTATCTGGCAAGGAATTAGAATTAAGTTTGTTTATGGAACACCATAATGTTCAGATTATGTGTATAACTGAACACTGGTGTACAAACCCTGAAATTAAATACTTAAACACTGAAAATTATACTGTACAGAGTGCATTCACCAGAAAAGAAGCTATACACGGCGGGTCATTGATTATTGTTTTGAATAGTTTAAAATGTAAAGAACGTAAAGATATCTTGAATCTTTCTGTTGAGCGCACTATTGAGTTATCTTGTATTGAACTAGAGTGTTTCGTTATAATTTGCGTGTACCGTCCACCCTCAGGTGACTTTAATTGTTTTGAAAAAGTAATGGAGGAATCTCTAAACAAAATAAAATCCTATAAGAAGGGGATAGTAGTGTGCGGCGACTTTAATGTCAACATATTGGAACGATCTTCCTTAAGTAATAGGCTAATTAACTTATTTAAATCATTTAATTTAAAATATCTTTTTCTGGAGCCTACTAGGATTACAGCATCATCCTCCACTTGTTTAGATAACATATTTTGCAACCGTGATGCAACACATACTTTAGTTGTAAATGATTTAAAATCTGATCACTGTGGACAAATTGCTAAGTTTATCAAATCGCCTGAAAATAAACTACCTAAAATTACTTGCAGGCCGTTAACAAAAAGTAGGTTTCATAGCTTTAAAGCCAAAGTAGTGTCTAATGTCCATCCTTCCTTATTGCAGCACGACAATCCAGATGTTATGTACGGCAATATATTTAAAGTAATAAATAATGTGTTTCTAAACACCTTCAAGACGAAGACAATAGAACTTAAAGGTACCACTAAATTCAACGAGTGGGCAACCCCGGGTATCTATAAGAGTAGAGCTAAATTATATGAATTATATGATATGAAAAATTATAAATATGACGCATCCTTCGTAGATTATGTTAAAAAATATTCAAAAATGTTTAAAAAGGTTTGCAGAATGGCCAAGTCAATATATCTGAGCAATAAAATTAAAAACTCAGATGAAAAAATTAAAGCAACTTGGAAAGTTATCAATAATGTGACTGGCAAGATTTCACAACGAGAGAATAAATTCGAGATAATTGATAACAATAGGATGCTTACTAACGATTTTGATGTAGCACACGCTTTTAATAGTTTCTTTGCTAACATACCCATAACTACTACTAGTTCCTTAGGTTCTTCTTCTACCGATGCTGAAAATTTACTTCGTGAAAGTGTGCCTAGGTGTCAAGCTACTTTTGTATTTAATCATGTAACTCCTAGTGAAATTTTAAATACATTTAAATTTTTAAAATTAAAAAGAACTGGTGATTTATGGGATATGTCTGTCACTGTTTTAAAATCAGTGATAGATATACTCTCTCCTTATTTATCTGTAATATTTAATAAATGTATTGACATAGGTACTTTTCCAGACCTAATGAAGCATAGCAAAATAATCCCCCTATTTAAATCTGGAAGTAAAAACGAACTCTGTAATTTTAGACCAATATCCATTTTACCAACTGTTAGTAAAATTTTTGAAAAACTTTTATAGAAGCAATTACTAAGGTATTTTAATGTAAATAGCCTCCTACACTCTGAACAATATGGTTTCACACAGGGTCGTTCAACAACAGACGCAGGAGTTGCATTACTGAAACACATCTTTGACGCTTGGGAAAATTCGCAGAACGCTATTGGTGTATTCTGTGATCTTTCGAAGGCTTTTGATTGTGTCCACCATAAAACACTTATTTGTAAACTTGCACATTACGGGATTCGAAGTAAGGCACTTAATATCTTAACTTCTTATTTAAGTGGTAGGATACAGTACGTAAATATCAACAATACAAAATCATCTGGATTGTCTGTGCAGTTGGGTGTACCACAAGGCTCAATTTTAGGCCCTTTCTTTTTTTTTTTTTTTTTTTTTTTTTTTTTTAATTTATATAAATGATTTGCCACATTATCTGAGATCCATTTGTGACGTAGTACTGTTTGCTGATGATACCTCGCTTATTTTTAAAGTAGATAGAAATAGAGATCATTTTGACGACGTAAATAGTGCACTTGTTCAGGTAATGCATTGGTTTACAGTTAATAATTTAGTACTAAATGCTAGAAAAACAAAATGTGTAAAGTTTAGTTTGCCTAACGTGAAAAATCTAGGACCCAACTTAATTGTCAATAAAGAAGTACTTGAGACCGTCAATTCTACAGTATTCTTAGGTATTACACTAGATGCCAAGCTTCAATGGGGCCCACATGTGTCATGCCTCGCGGGGAAACTTAGCTCCGCTGCTTATGCGGTCAGAAAGGTTAGGCAATTCACTGACGTAGACACTGCTCGACTTGTTTATTTTAGTTACTTTCATAGCATTATGTCCTATGGAATTCTATTGTGGGGTAGAGCTGCTGATATAGAAAGTATTTTTATTTTACAAAAGCGAGCTATTCGTTCCATATATCAGCTAGGGGCTCGAGTTTCTCTTAGGGAACGATTTAAAGACATTGGTATTTTGACTGTTGCATCGCAGTATATTTATGCCAACATAATACATATAAGGCAAAATATACATTCCTATTGTAAAAACAGTGACGTTCATAGTATTAATACACGGAATAAACATAAATTGTGTGCCCCCAGTCACCGTTTACATAAGGTACATAATTCGTTTGAGGGGGTTGGTATACGTATTTATAACAGAATACCTACTGATATCTTGGATCTACCGACTGACGTATTCAAAAGTAAAGTAAAAAATTGCCTTATTAAGAAGGCTTATTATAATTTGAGTGACTATTTTAGTGATAACAGCAGATGGTCGCCGGATTAGTCCAAGATAGCAGTCTACTTTGTAAAATGTAATTGTTGAGATGTGTAAGTGTGAGCGGGCACATACAGAGAAATGGAGGCCAAGAGTGTGTTAATATTATCATCGGTTGTTCTGTATTTCTATATCAGTAGTTTTTATATCTCGGCTTGGTAAAATGGATTGGTATATGCTAGCTCACATAACCATAGGTAATGATTGCACTCTATATTGTATACTGATTATAGTATTGTATAGAATCACTTATTAAATAAACAGACAGAAATGTGTGCTGGGGAGTTTGTTGCGCCGCTTCTTCTTCCCAGCAAAAACACTAGGAAGCGGTGAAGGGCGGGCGTTTTTGGGGGCTGTCTTTATTGTCGACGTTCAAAAAGAGCCATTTAAATTTGGCCTACTTTGAATAAATGATATTTTGACTTTGACTTTTGACTTTGACTTTATATTACATAATTATGTAAGCGTACCACAAATGACCACAATCTCACCTTATGGTAAATGGTAAGATGTGGTCTAAGATATAGCACACTTAACCCTTTGACCGCTACCTCAGTAAAGAAAAAAAATGTTCCCTGCGCCACGCTACAGTAAAATAGTTATATTTTTGTCGACATTTGCCGACGAAAGCGTCGTGAGCACGTTCTCATTTGTCGAGTATAGCCGACCGTGGCGGTCAAAGGGTTAACAAGAAGATAATACCTATTCTCTCGTGACTTGAAAACCCCCAAATTGTGCGCGTCAAGAAATACAGAATCAGACAGCTACTTCCAATCCCTCGCTATACTTACCGATAAAGCGCGACACAGCGAAACGCTTGGTGCGGGCTTTATATATTTTGACCATGAATTATATTTTTAATAAGTATACGTAGAAGTTCTGACTGTAGTTGTATTTAAATGCGTTGAAATAGATTCTTAATATTATTTACTTGTTATTTCTCATTATGATAAATGATCTTGTTAGTGTAGTAAAGTATGCTAAATGCCTTCTCTACGCTGACGATCTAAAACTTGTAAAGGAAATATATGAATATAATACCCACAGACATCTCCAGAGCGACATTGATCGTGTGCAGCAATGGAGTGTAACCAACAAAATGCATTTTAATACCAGCAAATGCTGTTATGACTTTTGGCCGTAAAGTGCAACCTACCCACTCCACATACATATTAGGAGACTCTATTCTTACACGAGTATCGACTATCAAGGATTTAGGCGTAACATTTGACTATGGTCTGACATTTCATAAGCATATGTCGCAATTAACTGTGGAATCTTTTAGACGCCTTGGGTTCGTGCTGCGAAATGCACGGGTTTTTCAAAATTCTACAGTTGTAAAATTGTTATATAATACGCTCGTAAGGAGTAAGTTGGAGTCTGCTGCATGTATATGGACTCTTTATGAGTCAACATATGTTTTAACGATTGAGAAAATCCAAAAGGCTTTTTTGCGTTCATTGTACAAAAGGATCTATGGTTACTACCCATTTCTCTACCCAACTCAATGTCTGCTAGGGATGTTAGGGTATAACTCTCTCAGCGTGCGTAGATCACGAATGCAAATCATTACGGCCATCAAAATCCTAAGGGGTTTAGTAGATTGCCCTGAATTACATAATATGTTCTGTAAGGTCTTTGTTCCTGACAATTATTTGCGACATAGGCCATCTCACCGGCACAGATTATTCGCGGTAGCACAATGTCGTACCACGTATCACGTACTCATTCCCCACTGTGTCACATGCACGGTGCAATCAATATACTTCTTGATGGTGTTCCGAATTTTGATGTGTTTGTGGATGAATGGAAGGTTATTATGTCAGTATGTTTGAAGTTTTGTGAAACGAATTGTGTATGAATGTGAATAAATTATTGAATTGTTTATATACCTACCTATGTATACCTATTTTATGTTAATTACTGTAATTGGTGCAAAACCGTGGTAATAACTAAATAAATAAATAAATAAATACTTACAATGTCGCATCTGCGAAATCCCTTCTCGCTGAAATTGTTAAAAATATAAAATTAATGTACGTTCTTCATTGTCCTTTTATTCATGCAACATTTACTTTTTTTTAAATGTTATACCACAAACAAGCTTACGGCTCGTCTGATGGTAAACGATTACCGTATCTTATAGACATCATTGACATCAGAGGTGACGCTGACGCGTTGCCAACCCTATAAAACTCTTTTCACTCCTCGGAGGGCTATTCTGGATATAGCAATTTGCCAGTGCGTGTCATGTGATTAGAGATTGCAATCCGGGCCCGGCCGGGCCGGACCCGGCCGGGCCATTTAGACATCCACCGGGCCCGGCCATTCATACCGGGCCCGGTCACCGGGCCCGGTAGGTATGAGAACTGCAGCCCGTAAGCCCCAAATTGTAGACAATTGTTGGCATGGCAAGTTGCCGTTCTCCCGCGCACCTCTCACCCCTGCTCGCTGTATGCGTGTTTTCTTTTCTTCACTTAGTCACAGTATAATTTATACTGTGACTTAATCGACGTTTGTCCTTGGTTGTGGTTGTAGTATGTGTGTTGCTCTGTCATTCCATCGCCGCCGCAAGCACAGCAAAACTAGTTTAATATAGCTACTTTCATAGCATCATGTGTTACGGAATATTGCTATGGGGCCGTGCTGCGGACATAGAATCAGTCTTCGTACTGCAGAAAAGAGCGATAAGAGCCATTTAGGGCACTCAGGGAACTCTTTAAAGAAATAAATATTATGACAGTGCCCTGTCAGTATGTCTTTCAAAATATAATGAAAGTTTAGGAATTTAGGAAAAATATATCACATCATACGAAAAAATGTAAACTGCATAATTATAATACTAGACATAAGTCAAAATTAATGCAGTCACAGCTTCGGCTCGCTAAAGTCCATTTTGTGGGATATAGTTAAAGCTAAAGCTAACAAAGTTTTTTTATCGAAGTTGGTAAGACAAGTTTAGTACATTAGGCTGCGTTATTAGTTTCTTATTCTAATACTATGTTTTCAAATACATAGTTTATTAGTATTAGTAATTAACTTTAAGCAAAAAAGGTCTTTCTTTGGTCTTTTCTTTTTCTCTTTAGGTCTTTCTCTTTACTCTGTATGGTATTACGTAGTAACTAACTAATTCTGTATTAAAAATTCGTGATTATGAGACTGATTAACACTGACTAGTGTTGATTTGCTGTTTTGAAATAAATATTATTCCGTATCCTTGAATCATTGTATTTTTCCTCCATTTACTTAAACCACATTGTTCTAAAATACTTTAAAGGTTCCATCCTAATACATTAAACCGGCCGGGTTGGCGGCGAATGTTACCGGGCCCGGCGTGTGCGTTACCCAGGCAAAATGTTTTGCTTTCTTTTGTTGAGTAGTAAATGTTTATAAATAGCAAAATTTGTGTGTGGTATAGTTCTTTAGTTATTTAAGATTTTGCTGCGGTAACGTTTTGGGATTTCCCAGATCTCGAAAACGGCTCAACGCAGAAGTTTGAAAAAAATACCAATAAAAGACCTTAATTTGTTTAAATTTGTTTAATCATTAGTTTTTGATTTGGTTGACGTAAACCAATGTAATTAAATGGTTTCAAAAATCAGAAGAAGCGGGTTTACATGTAAACCAATACACTTATAACCAAATAAACAGCTGTAAAAAATACCCGTGGTTCGACGCTTGTTTACAGCAGACATTTTAGATTTCATACTTTACACGTTAAGAAGATAAAAACAAATTTGATTTATTTTAGACTGGTCGTACTTTAGCGATCGAATACGCAGTTCCCATAACATTAAGAAACATGGCATACTTTAAACAAATTAAAATGATTCATGAAAATTCTTTCCTGTTAATTTCAGCCTTGAATTACGGCTCTAATGAAAGTTATCTCAAAAACAAGAATATGTCAGCAATTCTCTAATAAGCCGACCAAATTGAAAAGGTCACGTAAAAGCGACTGCACCGTACGTACGGGTAATCTTCGCAAATTAGCAGCTTGGTAACCGATGTTTTGTACAGTTAAGCAGAAAAACGTTATTCGTGAAGCCGATTATTTAATATTTTTTAAGTGCAGTACCATATTACACAATTTTTACTAGTTAATAAAAGTGTAATATCATAGTGTATAATTTATAGTGTGATTTAAAACAATACAAACATATATACATGTAGCTATATTTTTAGTACTTAATTTGTTGTTTCTGTTAAACCAAATGTTTTATTTTGATACCACAACGCAAAGCCACGCTAAAAACGTTTTAACGTTCTTGATGCTAGTCAGAGCAGCGCGCATCGCTGTGTGCAATGCAACGCAACAGCTATATGCCTTGTCTTACTTACTCTTTAGCTGTGAGTAGTTGAGTACGCTCTATCTATGGGTACGCTAGCTCCGACCGAACCAATGAAACAATCAGTCGTGAACCAAGTGTTTTGGAGAGAAGTGCTTGTGGTTTATGTGTGTGTGTACGACGACGTCTTTGAACGATGTGAGTATTAAATGTTTTTATTTTACAGTACAGTTGTGTTTCAGTATAAAATAGTCATTCAGCGTATATTAATGTACGCTTTTTGGTGTGAATCAGAATAAAGAAAACTCGTCAAATGTGACCCAAAACACAATTAGCCCCGGCACAAAAAAAAACTGCCATTTTCTTCATTACAATTAGGAAAATATAGTATATAGTTTTTTTATCATTTCAATGGCTATCATGGAAATATTGAACCAGAATATCGCGCAAAATATGAAATATTATTGTTTTACGACAGACTCATCTCTTTATTGCTTAAAACTGTGTGTGTGATTATTGGCTAAAATAACAACGTGGCGGTCTCAGTGGTAGGCTTTAACTTTTAATTATTCTATACCTACGCCATGCTAGGCAATCGCGTTGTGATATTGCTCTTAGACTTAACGTAAACAAAACAAAAAGGATACAGTTTTTATACGTTTAAGCTATACTGTCATAAAGTTTCAAGCGCTTTAACGAATCTAGTATTATTCTCAATTATATTGAAGTGTGTTTGACAAGTCCGGTGAGTATTCGGTAATGATAGTTTATGAAACTTGTATAATGAGGGGTATTATACACGAGTGTTACAATACCTAGTTAGATATGTGCTGTTTCATACACGGTACTTTATATACACATTAATTGCAATCAGATCACACGAAATTCAGTATACGTACAACAAAGCGTAGGAATGGCGCCACGCCTAACAAAACCCAGCTCATCACTGCGCAAGCGCTTAAGCGGTTTATCTTTAGCCATCTTGGATTTTTTACGGCATTTATCGCATATTGGTAATTGGCGATCCCAACCTTAAAAACGACACCCTTTTTAATCTGCTAAAATGTCCTTTCGCGCAATATCTTGAGAAGACTGAAGGTACTGTACACCTACAGTCTTTTTACTGAAGTGTGCATTCGCAAATGTCTTTATGCGCAAGTATCCATTCGTGCGAATGTCTTTCTGCGCAAATGGCGAGACAAGTGTACTAGATTTTTAAAATGATAGGTAATGAAAATATTAATGTAAATGTGATGTGTGCCTTGCTTTTTTTTCAGGTAGTTGCACTTCATGGCTTCGGGAGCAGAATGTGCAAGCCTCAACTCACACCGTTGTTCATGTCAGTTCATTTTATATTCGGAAAATCACACATACCAGTGAAGTACCAGCAGGTACAATAAAATGGCAGGCCGAAAAGTAAAAGTGCCCCTTGACGACCTAAGAGTTGTGTTCTCCAAATATAAAGATATATTTAATGTTTCTATTCCCCCAATCTCAAATGAAGTTTATGACCACATACAACAAGAACTGCGTATTCAGTTTAATCACGAAGTCAGCAAAGCAGCCCTGCAAATATCTGCGAAGAGAAATAAAGTTTTATTTTTTAATTCTCGCGGAGATTGTGAAGATAATCGAACACAATTGCATGCAGTTGTAGAAGCTCCTTCTGATTTAACAATTTCTTTTGAAATGAGTAAATATGACTACTATAAAATTGCGCCTATTGAATCCCACCATCTCGCACAAAATAAGTGGACCAACGAAATGCAAGATCATATATTTTTTAAAACCGATTTAGAATGCACATTCTCGTTTAAAAACAATTACGTGCCTACTGATCTCAAAAATAACGACATCACATGTACAGGAAGTTGTACGCAATGCAAAGCTAGTCTGTTCTTGACAATATCCCCCGAAACAGCTGATAATTCTTATAAAGTAACGCTTATTCTTACAAATTTGAAAAAAGGCTTTCGGCATGACCCTCGAATTAAAAATAAATTAACTTCACACCGGGTTAATCTGCACAAAGAAAAACTTAAAAACATTAAGGCTTTAAGGGTACGAAATTCAACGGCCGATGAAGTTATGAGCATGGATAATCCAAAAGAACCGCCAACTTTGCCTAAATTATTAAATTTGAGGAAATACCGGCATGAAGCTAGAAGCGCTCTTCAGTTTGATAAAAATATTATTTTATCACTGTATGCCATGACCTGTAGCCCACCGTATGACAGTTTCATAAAAAAAATGTCTCTTGTTCCATTTATATATATTGTTCCATTTGTATTTTTGGACTACTGAGCAAAGTATATATTACGATGACATCTTGGAAGACAAATATAAAATCCTGTCTATTGATGCCACTGGATCTTTATTTAAACCAATAAAGCCACCCGAAGCAAACGATTTTTTAAAATATAAAAATCCCAAACATGTTTTCTTATATGCCATCGTAGCATATACCTTGGGTGCTAGTGTTCCAATTTGTTATATGTGCTCTGACTCACACACAACAGAAACAATAGCCACATGGCTAAGCACATGGTTAAACAGAAGAGTCCTTCCAAATGAAATAATTTGTGATGATTCTTCTGCTTTAATAGCGGCCATAACGAAAACTTTTTTGAAAACGGACTTGAATAACTATTTAAGACAATGTTTTGCAATAGTTGAGGAAAAAAAAGGCAAGATACCTGCTTGTTACATCAGACTTGATAAGTCTCATTTTTTAAAAAAACTGTATACACAAAGTTGTTTTGACAAGACTTCTGAAACATGCAAATATTTTTATATCAATTGCATCAAATTGATACTACAATCACGAAGCTATGACGAAGTAAAACTAATTATTAAAGATGTAATCACACTTTCTCTTCATGAATATATAAGTACCGATCTTGATTATACGGCATCGAAATGTGAACAAGCATTGAAACGATTGAGCGACCAAATAAAAACATATCTAAGACACACAGACGAAATTGAAAAGAATGAAAGAGAGGACAGTTCCGAAGAAATATATTTTGTAACAGAAGATGAAGAGAGTGAGCAACACGGTGGCCCTATGCCTTTGATAAAATATTATGATGACATTATGAATACAGAACTATTATATTTACAGTTAATTGAATCTACACCAATGAAAAATGCTTTTTTTTTGCCGAAAATTAACAACACTCTTAAAAGACTTTTGAAAAAATTACCTTTGTGGGGCAATATTATGACTGATTATTTTCCTGGAGCCAAAGACTATGCCAGCAGCTCAAATGTAGAAAATCATTTTAAGGACATCAAAACTATATATTTTGAGACCAAAGTTGAACGCGTCCGGTTAGACGAATTTCTTATACAACATTATAGTTTTATTAACGGAACCATAAAATTAAGCTCTAGTCAAATTTTACACGAGAATACTAAGAACAAAGAAGAACAGGCCTTAAAACTAAGAAACAAAAAGGAAAAACGCAAAACAAATTATGAGTATTTCTCACGAAAAATAGTAAAAATTAGAGACAAACACGAACAAAAACGAGATTCATTCTCAGCAGAGTTAATTATATCTGATTCTGCACCGAAGTCAGTTGAAAAAGAAGAAGAAGAAGAGAACCTAACTGATACGTCAGATTTTGATATTCAATCAATTTTTCAAAATAAACCTATAGAAGTTGAAAACTGGCGGGGACTTACCATACCCACTCCTAAATCAAAAAAAGCTACCTCCATATACATATTACAGAATGGTAACGTCGCATATTCTTATGTACACCAAAACAGGGTACTTATAACAAACACTTGTGCTTTTGATTCCCTCGCGCAAGCATTCGGTGTAGCTTATCAAGACAGGCCTGCTTTCAGAGAAAAGTTAAATAGTGCTAGCGATGGTTTAACAACATTCATAAAAGTATTATCTAATACGAGAAAAACTTGCAAAAGATTATATGAACTTCGTGACAAACTATTGATTGACCTTTTTGATAAAACAAAGTCACAGCAAAATATTATCAGTTGTGAATGTAATATAACAATGATTTTAGAACAGGTATTCATGAGCAACATATACTTTTCTGCCACCAGACAGAGGTGTTGCTCAAATGACACATGCTCAAATGCATTACAACCAAAGAAAATTGATTGTAAATATATATCTTTAAATATAAATATTATAACACAAAAGGGTATTGACTTCTTGGAAGAATCTGCCACATCGTGTATTAATAATGATAATGTTTCACTGTGTCCTGTATGCGAGACAGGAAATGTATATTTTACATATGAATTAAAACCATTACTTTTCTTCGAACTACATGACATGTCTGTTAACCTGAATGATATACCCATTAATATAGAGTTAAATGGCCAACAGTATATGATTTTGGCAGTAATTGATTTTGACCCACCATCAAGTTCCACATTGATTGGACATTACAGAGCATACTGTTACAGAACGAAAACTCAACAATATGAATGTTACGATGATCTGTACTGTAAACTACAGAAATGCAAAAACTCCATAATGCCACATTTGATTATACACCGTGAAATTATATAGGTTTATGGATCGAAAATTTTGGACTCTATATCAATAATGGAATCTATTTATGTAAATTTTAAATAAAATAAAGATATTTTTTTTTATAAAAAATGTGACAGACGAACAAAAAACTAGAACGAACCTAGGATATATGGTAACGCCACAAAATTTAACGTACTACGATTACTACGATCGATATCATTCAATGTTACTCACACACACAAACAACTAAGCAGTAAACCATGCCGACAAACAAAGCCGACAGAAATCATAAAAGCCGCCCGCGCCGCGCTCGCTGCCGCCAACTTACCTACTCGTGTCATGTTGCCGCCAAGCCGCAAGGCCGCACTATTATTACCTACCTAAAACTGCGCGGCGAGAGCGCGGCAACGTTGCGCCCGGTCGCCATTTCTCCAGTTCTGCTGCAACTCGCGCGCGATAAGGTTGCATTGTTTACGTTTTACGTTGCCACGCGAAAATGAGTCGTCAGTACGAATATTCGAACGCGGAGTACTTAGCAATGGTTCAGCTGTACGCTGTTGCCAACTACAATTTAGAAGAGGCCAGGCGGTTGTATTCCCGGCCGGAACATTTAAATGCGCTGCGGCTACGAGGGACGAGGAAAGTCCTCAAGTGCCTTCACCACATACCATCTTGTCTGCAACTCAGCGCCTTCTCGACCATGGGCAATTCCGTGTACCAGCTCACGCGCAAGGTCGAGGTCGCCTGAATAACTCGCCGGGGATCGAAGACGCTCTTCTGGAGTACTTCGAGCGGGATCCGCGGCGAAGCACAAGAATGGCGGCACAAGAATTTAATGTTAGCCAATACTTCGTATGGAAAACATTAAATACTAATAACTTGCATCCATATCATTTCCGTCGAGCTCACGTCATCAACAACGACGATGCACCGGCAAGAGTTGCCCTTTGTCATTGGTTGCTAAATAATAGTAACGCTACCATACTTTGGACAGATGAGTCATTGTTTACTCGAGTGGGACTGTACAATGTACATACACAATGAACATTACTGGGCTCTTATGAACCCACACTTAATACGGGAAGATCATCACCAAGTTCGATTTAGTGTAAATGTGTGGGCCGGTATTATAAACGACCAATTAATAGGGCCTGTTTTCATTGAAGGCCATCTAACGGGCAGCTCGTATTTAGACATGTTACAAACGGTAATATCGGAGCTGTTAGATGATATCCCTGTAGCGTACTTAGCAGGGATGTACTATCAGCATGATGGCTGCCCCGCCCATTATTCAAGTGTAGTGCGTGCCTACCTAAACACTCAGTTCGGTGATCGGTGGATAGGCCGCGGCGGTCCCGTGGCTTGGCCAGCTAGGAGCCCGGACTTAACGCCTTTGGACTTTTTCTTGTGGTCGGAAATCAAAAGACTTGTTTATACCCGTGAACATGAAAATCGTGACGAGTTACGCAGTGCGATAGTGGACGCCTTTGATAGAGTGAAAAGTGACAGAGACACGTTAAGAAAGCTAAAAGACAATAGTATAAAACGGGCACGTTTGTGTATTGAACGCGGCGGACTCCATTTCGAGCAGTTGCTTCGGTACAGGGAAGTGTAAATAAACTTTTTGCAGGTAACTTGTATGTAAAGTTGATTATTTTGTAAATAGCTCCAATTTTTTAAATACGCCTGAAGTACCTACCCAACCTCTTGACTGTTTCAGCTATCTGTTTTTAATTATGGATACAGTAAATACCTAAAGTTATTTATTGAAAAGTTATGTTCATGTAAAGTATTTCTGGCGGTCCTAAGCCCGTGGAAAGTATGAAGGAGAAATTGGAGTACAATTTACGTTATTCCGTGAAAATGTTGCCGCAATGATTGGTGCAGCGGCTGTACAAGCGACTGCTGCGCAAGACGTCGCGAGTTCGATCCTCGCACGGAATTGTATGATCTGCAGGTAATTGTTCTATGTGTGTGTGTTAACTCTCTGCTTGGGGAAAAGTTTAAAAAAGAAAGGTTTTTTTAAAGCTATGGTAATACCTAGGTACCTACTTAATTTTTAATCCCTTTTATTTCATTGGAATGTAGGTTTTACGTTCGTATCTCGTATCAGCTGATTCGCTAAGCGCCAATCTTGTCGTATTTCAATTTATACCTAGATAGGTAAGTTACGTAGATAGTATTGCGAAATAAAATTTATTTCAATAATAAAATGACATCAATAAAGTATTGACCTACTAGCTTTTAAATAACGCGTAAGTACTTATTAGGACTTTTAGCTCAGACAGCCGTTTAGTACCAGCTGGCTGGCGTTCGGGTCATTGCCCCGCCGCCGCGCGTCTTTGATAAGTAGCGAGTTGGCGACTGCGGCCGATTTTGAATGAATTATTGGTGCACTACTACTAGCAAACTCGATCAAGTGAAAATATTCTTTTCACTTGCCAACTTTTTTATTATAAACAGTAGAGTTAATCTAAGACTTTTTTTTGTTCTACTAATTATCATAAGTTTCCCACCTTTCGGTTCCACAACGACTACAATTTCACGGTGTATATTCATTAGTGTAGGTAATTAAAACGTTAGAGACTGGAAGCATAAAACACATAATTTTATACGGTCCCAATGACCACACAAATTTTATTGAATTAGGTACGAATCTGTGATTATGAGTGATATTAGTAGTTATTAATGATAAAAACTGTACTGTTTCCTATATTTTTAAATAGGTACATAAGTGTAAAAGTTGTTTATTTTTTATATAATTGTTGGAAGATTTTTATTATATTGTTGTTTTCTCATTTAAAAGTTTTGTGATTATATACATTTTTTATAGAATATGCTCGAAACCGTCCCTCATAAGGGCAAGAAATATAGGCAAGCCGATAATACATATTTTGTAAAAAAAAACATTAAATGTGCTTTGCACATTACACACACAACGCCGACTCAATTCCAACTCAAGTCACACTGTGGTATTGAAATATGAGCTTTATGTCGTGTTACTTAGAGTGGATATTTCAACATTAAGTTAAAAGAAGGTTACGACGCTTTGACAATGATTGGTTCACGGGTTATCCACCTGTGGCAGTCACATGTAATGTTAAAATATTCACTCTAAGTAACACGTAACAAAACTCATATTAAAATGCCATACTGTGAGTCGAGGTGAAATGGAGTCCACCTATCAACCTACGTTATTAGTACCTCCTAAGGAAAATTGTACAAACTATTAATGTATCCAAATATTAAAATTAAGTAAGTAGGTTATAACTTATCTGTGATTTTTCTCTAAAAATGTTGATGCTAAGGCAAAGCAATACATATAATTTGTATGAGACTGATTTTTTAAATAAATGAATCTTAACCATTTTATTATTTTAACTAACCTGACCAGAAAACTTTTGTATTCAACTGTACTAACAAAACATCTATATTATCCTGTTCATTTCAGATGGTTGCGCTTATGTATGGTGCGGTCGCTTTTATGTGACCTTTTCAATTTGGTCGGCTCATTAGAGAATTGCTGACATAATCTTGTTTTTGAGATAACTTTCATTAGAGCCGTAATTCAAAGCTGCAATTAACAGGAAGGAATTTTCAGGAATCATTTTAATTTGTTTAAAGTATGCCATGTTTCTTAATGTTATGGGAACTGCGTATTTGATCGCTAAAGTACGACCAGTCTAAAATAAATCAAATTTGTTTTTATCTTCTTAATGTGTAAAGTATGAAATCTAATATTTCTGATGTAAACAAGCGTCGAACCACGGGTATTTTTTACAGCTGTTTATTTGGTTATAAGTGTATTGGTTTACTTGCAAACCCGTTTCTTCTGATTTTTGAAACCATTTAATTACATTGGTTTACGTCAACCAAATCAAAAACTAATGATTAAACAAATTTAAACAAATTGAGGTCTTTTATTGGTATTTTTTTCAAACTTCTGCGTTGAGCCGTTTTCGAGATCTGGGAAATCCCAAAACGTTACCGCAGCAAAATCTTAAATAACTAAAGAACTATACCACACACAAATTTTGCTATTTATAAACATTTACTACTCAACAAAAGCTATCTATTCATGTATTTGGTTCCGTGCTGAAACTAATTTTTGAAAGACGATTTTGCCTGGGTAACGTTTCAAACGTTACTCCAGCAAAATTTGTTTTTCTTAAATAACTTAAAAACTACAATTCAAACAAATTTTGCTATTAGTAAACAAATTGCTCCTCATGATACACTAATTATTTGTTTAAGTCTCATCTCTCTAAAGCAAAACATTTTGCCTGGGTAATGCACACGAAATGGAGTCCACCTATCAACCTACGTTATTAGTACCTCCTAAGGAAAATTGTACAAACTATTAATGTATCCAAATATTAAAATTAAGTAAGTAGGTTATAACTTATCTGTGATTTTTCTCTAAAAATGTTGATGCTAAGGCAAAGCAATACATATAATTTGTATGAGACTGATTTTTTAAATAAATGAATCTTAACCATTTTATTATTTTAACTAACCTGACCAGAAAACTTTTGTATTCAACTGTACTAACAAAACATCTATATTATCCTGTTCATTTCAGATGGTTGCGCTTATGTATGGTGCGGTCGCTTTTATGTGACCTTTTCAATTTGGTCGGCTCATTAGAGAATTGCTGACATAATCTTGTTTTTGAGATAACTTTCATTAGAGCCGTAATTCAAAGCTGCAATTAACAGGAAGGAATTTTCAGGAATCATTTTAATTTGTTTAAAGTATGCCATGTTTCTTAATGTTATGGGAACTGCGTATTTGATCGCTAAAGTACGACCAGTCTAAAATAAATCAAATTTGTTTTTATCTTCTTAATGTGTAAAGTATGAAATCTAATATTTCTGATGTAAACAAGCGTCGAACCACGGGTATTTTTTACAGCTGTTTATTTGGTTATAAGTGTATTGGTTTACTTGCAAACCCGTTTCTTCTGATTTTTGAAACCATTTAATTACATTGGTTTACGTCAACCAAATCAAAAACTAATGATTAAACAAATTTAAACAAATTGAGGTCTTTTATTGGTATTTTTTTCAAACTTCTGCGTTGAGCCGTTTTCGAGATCTGGGAAATCCCAAAACGTTACCGCAGCAAAATCTTAAATAACTAAAGAACTATACCACACACAAATTTTGCTATTTATAAACATTTACTACTCAACAAAAGCTATCTATTCATGTATTTGGTTCCGTGCTGAAACTAATTTTTGAAAGACGATTTTGCCTGGGTAACGTTTCAAACGTTACTCCAGCAAAATTTGTTTTTCTTAAATAACTTAAAAACTACAATTCAAACAAATTTTGCTATTAGTAAACAAATTGCTCCTCATGATACACTAATTATTTGTTTAAGTCTCATCTCTCTAAAGCAAAACATTTTGCCTGGGTAATGCACACAAAGCTTAATAGCATATTAGAGGATTCTTAACACTAAGATTCCGGGAATTTATAGAAGTGAAATTAAATAATCTTTACCTCCTAATCTTGAATGTATAAATGATTAAGACTCAGTAAATGAATGTGAACTTACCGTTTGAGCATATTATCTCTTTCCATTCTTCGTACCTGTAAAAACATCATCATTGATCAAAAACATGTTATAAGTAAATTAGCTGACTCATCAAACGTTGTTTTTATTTTATTTATTTATTTTTTATTTATTTATTTATTCATTAACAAATCTGAATCCATCTATAAAAGTACATCACATATAAAATTTATAATAATCAATAATCACATAATTAATGATATGTAGTACCTACCTACATAATAAATTTTCAGATATAACATAATAATAATAATAATATATTTTTTTTAGTTTTTTAACATAATACATACATTTCAATATTCATAATAACAATTAATTTAATTATTTGTTGTAGGTACATAAAACTAATGAATTAAAAATAAAAACAAGTCCAGTATAATAAAAACATTTGATTTTAGCTGATAATTACTCAACAATGCATAATAGATTTCTAATTATATATATATTTTTTAATTCAGTTTCAGAATAAAAACATTCTTTTAATAGGAAGGCTTTAAGTTTTCTTTTAAAAATGTGATCATGATAAATATCTTTTTTTAGATCAATTGGCAAACAAACACAACCTTACAGCTTGATATGATACTGTATGTTTGACTATGTTTAGTTTAGGATGTAGTTTAGATTTTAAATTTAAAGTTCGCGTTACTTCTCTCTGCAGCTTGTCATCTTCCGTTTCATAATTGCTTATATATTTGTTTATATATTTGTATTGTTTTGCCACATTATGGGGGTTGGTGGTAGAAGAGACAAAATTTAGGGTTTTACGTATTTTATAATGCCAAATTATAAAAAAATTGAAAGAAGTCTGGTGTGGGACATCCTTATCACCTTAGGGGTGTGAAAAATAGCCTACGACCGATTCTCAGACCTACCAAATACATACAACATTTCGGAGGAGTTCAGCGACAGACACCGTGACACGAGATTTTTATGAGCGTGGCTTGTGTTCCGTGACACAAGCTTATATTAGAAGGTTGATACGCTATATAGATTTTATCTTGATTTTAAACACATTCATATTATCCATAGAAACACTGAGTTCATGCTTCTCACACAAACATTTATTACAATTATGTCACTTACGTTTTACTATAGTCCTCATCGCAATCAACTCCTATATGATATATCTGAAACGATAAAATAATAATTAAATCGACTTTGAAACGAAATAAACTTAAAACTATAAAAAACTTACATCACACATCTACACATTATCAGTACATACTAGTAATGTGCAGAGTGAGTTACTTATTTATTCGATTTCGGGAAATCAACAGTAGTATGTGAAACGTACAATTTTTTTAATTAAACTAAACAACAATTATACTGCCCACTACATTTTCCACAAATTACTACTTGTACTTGTAACACATATTATTATGTATAGTGTGACTGTGTATAAAAGCCTTGAAAAAAGATAGAGCAAAAACCAAGTCATCATAGAAATAATCTTGGGCTTACTATCGATTGCTTAAAACTTTAACACTATTAAGAGCGTTAACGTTATTAAGTCAATGTTATTTCTCCTCATCAACATCAACACTCAAAAAAAGAAAAAGGCATTTAATAAAAACGTAGATCTGTAGAATTTTTAACTCAGTATTAAACATAACACGCAAATACGATATAATTTCGAAATTGGAAAAACTTAAATTGGCACCGACTTCCAAATTCAAAGTGCGTTATAAAGAACGATTTCTCAAAAAAACTAAAGTCTACACGACAGAATCCTAGTAATAAAAACATTGATTCACTTCCAAGAAGCAATGAAATAATGAAAATAAAAATATATTAAATACAATTCAATTCTGTCTTAACAATAATACGCTTGATTGCATTACAAAGAAATGTGTAACTTGTAAAATAAAAAATAAATAAACACTTGGAACAAGTCACTGAAACATAGGTATCCTAAATCTAGCTATAGGGGTCAGAGTTCCATCATTGTTTTATCAATCATTATCATCAGCCTATTTTTCAGTTCACTGTATTTTTTATATAATTATATTTTTTATTTTTGACATTTAATTTGTTTAGTTCACTGCTGAACGTAGGCCTCCCCTAGAGACAGCCAAAGAGGTCGATCAACGGGTATATTAAAAAAATATTATTATTTATGTAAAAAAAAATACTAAATTAAAAAAAAACTTACCAAGACAAAAAATAATAAAACACGAATAAAATACATTTCGAATAAATACTTTGTATCTTGAAGACGTCGTTTGATTATAAAAATAATAACATACACATCCAATGTCTTCGTTCTTCAGAAACTAACATACTGAATCAGGAAATGTATGTATATTTAACTTAAAAACATACTCTGGGTTAAACGATAACAAAATAGAAGTTAGTTAACTCCCAGTTTTCCTACATCCGTTAGATAAGATTAGCACGTAAATTTAATTAACGGAATTTACTAAATACAACTAATTGGATTGCTTTTAAGGTCTATAAATTAAGATAATTATTATATTACTTCCACTTCTTCTGCCGATATCTGGAAATTGCTCGGAACCATAGGTATTGGCAAAAAGCGGCATTTAGACCTTCCTAATACCGTTAGTTTAGAGGATCTGAATCGCCATTTTTCCACTGTCCCCACTTTAGATCCTATAACTAAAATTCAAACCCTTGATTTTATTGCTGGTCTAACGCGTCCCAAAATAATTCCTTTCCACTTCACCCCAGTCGACCCAGGAGAGATTAAAAAGATCATTATGTCCATTAAATCGCAAGCCGTGGGCTGTGATAATATAAGCCGACGTATGATTGTGATGGCTCTGGACCACCTCATTCCTGCTATTTCCCACATTGTAAATTTTTCCCTTAGTTCTGGTGTCTTCCCTTCTCTGTGGCGAAATGCTCTTGTAGTTCCTTTACCGAAAATTACTAATCCTTCGCTAGCTAGCCACTTTCGCCCGATATCCATTCTCCCTTTCTTGTCCAAAGTGCTTGAAGCCTGTGCTCACAAACAGTTTTCTCACTTCATCCTTCAAAACTCCCTTATCAGTCCTTTTCAATCTGGGTTCAGACCAGGGCATAGCACCGTTTCCGCCCTTCTTAAAGTGTCTGGTGATGTTAGGGCAGGTATGGAAAATACCAAAGTTTCAGTCTTGGTGTTGATTGATTTCTCTAATGCCTTTAACACCGTCAGTCATGATATCCTGCTATCTATCCTCTCTCAGCTTATGATCTCTCCTGAGGCGCTGGAATGGTTTTCATCCTATCTTCAAGGGCGTCGGCAGTCTGTGCGGGTTGAAAACTCTTCATCGAGTTGGTGTGACCTGCAAGCCGGCGTCCCACAAGGCGGCATTTTATCTCCACTTCTGTTTTCTATTTTCATTAATCTCATAACTACTGAGCTTCAGTGTGCGTATCATCTTTACGCTGATGACTTGCAGTTGTATAGTCAGTCAAGGGTTGATGGTGTATCCGATGCAATTGATGAGCTAAATCGGGATTTAAGAAGCATAAAAGGCTGGTCAGATAGGTTTGGAGTGGCAGTTAACCCTACAAAGTGTCAAGCTATCATCTTAGGAAGCCCCCAAAATATCAGGAAACTAGACAGCTTAACATTACCACCTGTGTTATTTAATGATGTAGTTATCCCGTTTAGCTCCGACGTCAAGGACCTCGGCTTGTACGTTGATTCCACCCTTGATTGGCGAAAACAGATCACTAGTGTCTGTCGGAAGGTTACCGGAACGTTGCGATCTCTGTACCGTATGAAAAATCTCCTACCGCCTAACACTAAGTCTATGCTTGTACAGACTTCAATTTTTCCCATTATTGACTATGGTGATGTATGTTGCTATGGCCTGAATGCAGATCTCCTCAATAAACTCGACCGACTTCTAAATAACTGCATTCGATTCGTTTTCAATCTCCGTAAGTATGATCATGTAACTGAGTACCGAACGCGCCTTAAGTGGTTGCCGATTCGACAACGGCGAATGCAGAGGGCATTGACTACCTTATTTTCTGTTCTCGATTCTCCCACTACCCCTTCTTATTTGTCTTCTCACTTCCAATACTTGTCCGACAACCACAACAAAAACCTTCGTTCTTTCAACAATCGTCTCTTACAATGCCCCTCGCATCGCTCTGATTTCCTACACTCTTCTTTTTTTGTCCAATCAATCCTCCTTTGGAATGCGCTCCCTCAGGATATCAGGATGGCTACCAATCGGGTGTCATTCAAATTAAAAGTACGCGAACACCTCCGTAACTCGTTGACATAGCTACTGTCAGTTTATCATTCATGTATTCGTTATATTACATATGTATGTATTTATGTATGTGTGTATATATGTATGTATCTATGTATGTATTTATGTATGTATGCTTATTATCTTTGTTAGTAAGTACAGGTATGATTTATTACTTTTTACAATCAGGGTGCACCTACCATGTTATATCTCTGCATCACCCTAAGGTAGACTGGTAGAAAATGCCTATGGCATTAAGTCCGCCTCTGTACAATTTATTGTTGTGCATAAAGAATAAATAAATAAATAAAATAAATAAATAATACCATAAAGAAACCCAATTAGTCCAGCGGTAGTTGACACTGCCTTCTGTGCTATGGGTCCTGGGTTCGAATCCCGGTAGTCCTTACCGAAATGTTTGTGTGATGAGCATAAACATTTGTATCCGAGTCCTGGATGTATCTATGCATAATATGTATGTATTTACAAAAAGAAAGTATATATGTATGTATTCTATCAACCAACTAGTATCCGTAACACAAGCTTCGTTGCTTAGCTCGGAAGTAGATGGCGCTCTGTCATAATGTCCGGGAATATTTATATTTATTTATATTCCTTATCATCAAGACATTATTGTCCCAATGCTGGGCATTGGGTGTCCTCTCATTTGAGAGGGATTAGGCTATAGTCCACCACGACTTAAAAAAACCATTACATATTATAGTTGAATGCCAAAGCAAGTATCACCGCCGTTTCAAAGTAACGTGCGTATGTATCACATGCTCAAACGGTGAAGAAAAACATTATGAGGAAACGTGCATGTCTGAAAGATTATCTCAATGGCATGTGAATTCTGCCAAACCGCACAAGGAGCGCGACTGCGAGAGGTGGCTCGTGCCCAGTATCATCATCATCATGATTCACAGCCTTTCTGATGAACCTTTCTGATGGCCTCTTTCAACGCATGCCATTCGCTTCGGTCCTGTCCTGTGCCAATCTCGTCCAGGTTCGTCCCAAAAACTGAGTGATATCGTCGACCCATCTCGCCGCCGGACGTCCAACACTACGTTTATGGCCTCTTGGCCACCACTCAGTGAGCGCTTTGCTCCACCTATCATCTCTTCTCCTGGCCATGAGTCCTGCCATTTGAGCCTCATAATGAATGTTCCGACGTCTCGGACTATTGTCCTTCGTCTGATTTCTTTGTTGGGAACTCGATCTTGTTGTTTGACGCCGAGCAGTGGGACAATAATTATAAATTAAATATGCGGTAACAATAGGTGTTTTTCCTTGATTAATAAAGACATTATAGCTCAACTACCTGTAGGCCTAATTAGTTTTCAATTTCGACTTGGAACATCCAAGAACTTCTGATAAAAACAAGAAGCTTCCTACCTGCAGCTTTGCCCGCGTTGTATGTAGATAAAACCTAGTCTGTGTGCTTATCCAGGTACTAAATTAACTGTATACCAAATCCGTTAATCGGCTTTTGCGTGAAAGAGTAACAAACATCCACACATACATCCATACAAACTTTCGCATCCATAATCAAATGTTTTATTTCAATTAGACCAATATGCACCCCCTTTTCAATTGTCAAAACTAGTTGCACGGTTCCAAAAGATTGGTCTTATGGAGAAGAGCCGGCAAGAAACTCTATAGATTAAGTTAAGTTTAACTGGAAGAAGTCGGAAATCTGTTAATGTTCTTGACGGCGCATGCGGGCGTCGTCGATAATTTCAAATTTGAGAGTAGCGGTTGTCCAAGTCGCTCTAGCGAAGCGTCGTTTGAATGGAAGCGGTGTGGATATCTTATTTTGGAGACGAACTGAAAGGGGACCGCAAGCGCGCCACATCTGCGACGAATCGCTTGTAATCTGTCCAAATAGTGTGCCCTAGTATCTGATAATAATGTGAAGCCAGAAGATGAAGCCTCCCGATCGAAAATACACCCACAACTACTGAATATATGATGAAGGCCTTCTTGCGCCGACATACTTATTATGTGTTATCTCGTTAGTATAGTGGTTGAGAAGAGTGGCTGTTGGATTCCCAGGTCGAGCAAAGTGATATTAGGTTTTTCTATGGAATTTTCAGTAGCAGCTTAGAATTTTGATTCGGGCCTGGCTGATGGCGATAGGTTTTCCCCCTATGTAACATGTACCTAAATCATGCCGGTGAGATGTGGGCGATCATTACTACACTACTAACCTTTCAAGGATGACAGGCGTGAATGGTATGTTATGTTTTACAATAAACAACAAACTGTTGTCGCATTTAAAATTGTTATTCTTATTCAAATTCGATCAACACAACTTCGTCTAGGTCCCCCTTCCTCTCTTTTCTTCAATTCTACGTTCTAGTATGGTTCTAAAGGTGAGAATCGAGTCGTATCAAGAAGTCAAACAGAAAGCAAGAGATAGAGAACAGTGGCGATTGCTCCATCGACAAGAGCTGAGCTCTTAAATTAATAATAATAATTCAAATTTATTTTAGTTGATCTAACGTTAAGCACTCGTTGGCTTAATCCATACTAATTAATATATACGAAAGTGTATCTGTCTGTCTATAACCTTTTCACGCTTAAACCGCTGAACCAATTTGGTATGGAGATAGTTTGAGGCCCGGGGAAGGACATAGGAAATCATCCCTTAAAAGGGCGAAAATGGGGGTGAAAGTAATTAATAAATGAGCAGGTTGGATATAATTAACTGTTCTATGCAGGCAAAGTAGCGGGTAAAAGCTAGTTATTGATAATTGACTACATATTATGTATTGATGTGTGTGCCAATAAAGAGATTTTCTTCGAACTCAGGTAGGGGCAAAAATGTTTGTCTGATAAGCATGGAAATGAGATGGATGTTTCTATGTACTATGTATTTACAAAAAATATACATTATTGCTTCGGTAGTATTGCAGCATTAATGCTGATTGAGGGTGCCATTTGTGGGCGTAATTGATATTATAAGTATATTTACTTAGTAAATATGGCCATTAAATCTGACGAGCCCAGAATGATGCCACATTTACGGAATTTTATATATTAAGTTATTTTATTTTATGTTACTTTGTTTTTTATCCTAAAATAAATAATTTCTATTTATATCAACGATCTAGTATCCGTAACACAAGCCTCGTAGCTTAGCTCGGAACTAGATGGCGCTGTGTCATAATGTAGGGTTATATCAATCCGCCGGGGTTGTGGTGCATGCTTTCGCGAATCCCATGGCCCCGGCAATAGGGCTAGTGCCGTTGCCGGGTGCGGTTTTTTAGTCGGTAAACGCTCATGTTGGGCGGAGTCCGACACACCCCGTCGCCTCCCTAGGTGGCGGGAGGGTCCGTAAAGGATTTTACCGCACTTAAGAAAAAAGGGTTTTATCTATATTTATTTAAATAATAGTTCGTATCTACAGAACCGACACATGCAACTTCGCAAATTACCAGTATTATCCCGATTGATTCCCATTTTCCTTTTATTATTATTTTAAAATGTGTTTAGACTTCCTTTAACTAGGAATTTTATCCGTTACTAACTGAAGCTACGTACCTATTTGTTTAATTATGTGGTTTTATGCTCGTTATTTTGATAGGAACATAAAAATAATGGATATATGTATAGTAAACACAAAGCGTTTCCTTGTTATTTTTAACTATTAAATAAGTTATTTTGTTATTTTTTTTTCCAATTACCTAGGCATGGGAAAAATGCCTTTTATTTTTTGATAACGTAAAATTTTTTAACAATAAAGAGTAGGTAGTTTTGATGTCTGACGACATAAATTTATCGTTTATAATAATAATAAATCTAGATTAATTATGAATTATCAAAATGTAAATCGAATCGTATTTAGTAACATATGAAATGTAACGCAATAATATTGGATATTTTAGCCATGGAAAATTTTGAAATAATGCTAATTTCAAAAATTTTGATATAATGCTAATTTGCGGCCAGATAACGTCTAAAAATATATTCGTAAGATTTTGAACAATGCTATGCTAGAGGTATAAGTTCATGTTCATTCATAATTTGACGACTAGGCACGGATAGATAACAAACTGAGGATTTCCGTCGACCCAATGATTACAGGTGGTATTGAGTCCTTAAGCCTCAGGAGAGACTTCGCCTCCCTGTGTGTGTTTTACCACCTGTATAATGGGCTGTGTTCGTAGGAATTAATAATAATAATAAATATTTATTTGCGTAAAACATGGTATACAAAGGTGTTAAAATAATAATATGAGCTTACATGTTTTGCCAGAGTTGTACTAGCATGCAAATTTTCACTTAAATACTAACACAAAAATTTCTTGTTCATAAATTCTTTAATATCATAGAAATTATTAGTATTCAAAAATTCAAACAATTTAATCTTAAACAATCTAGAGTTGAGGCTTTTTAAGCTGCTCGGTATCTTATTATATATGCGAATACAATTACATAAGCAGCTTTTATTGTATTTAGTGAGCTTAGGAAGATCTGGTATTTATTTTATTGTTCGGCATGGTGCCCACGGCCCACGGAATTCATTCCCACACTTTGGAACCAATCTCTCCACGTACTGTGCTGGTCCAAAAAAACTTCATACCACGCACAATGAGCTGTGGTAGCCTAGCGGTATGACCAGTGGACTGAGATGTCAGAGGTCTCGAGTTCAAACCCAAGGCACGCACCACTGACTTTTGGGAAGTTATGTGCGTATTTATCACATGCTCAAACGGTGAAGGAAAACATCGTGAGGAAACCTGCATGCTTGAGAGAATTCTCGATAGCGTGTGAAGTCTGCCAACCCGCAGTAGGCTAGCGTGGTGGACTATAGCCTAATCCCTCTCAATTGAGAGGAGACCCGTGCCCAGCAGTGGGACATTAATGGGTTGATGATGATGATGACAATCAAGCTGTTGAATGAACTACCTACCGAGATATTGCCAAACGACTATAGGGGTTCTTCAAAAATGAGAGTGTCTTTTGAGTTAATTTTACATATAAATAAACTGCCTCATTGGTGTCGTGGTCGTAAATCCGGCTGTTGAGCAAGAGGACTCGGGTTCGAACCCCAGGTCGAGCAGCGTTATTGAGGTTTTCTATGTAATACTCAGTAGCAGCTAGGAGTTTGGATTCGTGCTCAGTTGGTTGCTATAAGCTCGCCCCCTATTACACGGGACATAAAACTTAGTGACGAAATATGGTTTAGTACATTAGTACGTATACGTCTGCCCTCTGCCCTTCACAGATCACATTTCACCAGTTAGCCAGACTCAAATTTTGAATTTGAACACCCGATTGGTGCCGCGGTATTATAGGCTGCCTTGTGTGTTAAGGTTCCTGGGTTCGATACGGTTACGGTTCTAGTACGGGCAAATTTTTATATAAGGAGCATGGACATCTGACTCTGACCTGAATCTTTTATATTTGCTTCTTAAAATTGAGTAGCGTTTGAGTATTTAGCCATATAAATATGTTATCGTACAAACAATATGTGAATATGGGCTTATGGTTACCTAAGAACAATGCTGATCTGTCGGTAAATTAAGGTCAGGCCAAGTGAGCCGAAGTCGGTGTATGGATGAAGGAATGAGGAGTTTATTGTGCCGCTTCTTCCAAGCAAGAACAATATGAAGCGGTGAAGTGTTTATTGTCGACGTTCAAAAAGATCCAATTAAATTTGACCTACTTTGAATAAATGATATTTTGACTTAGACAACTGATAATTCTTAACACATCCACGCTTCAGAGCACACGTTTCACCAACCATTTCAGCTCTCATACATAGCTTATGACGATCATCCAAATAATCTCAGAAAGGATTATGTCCAGCTGACATCACGAGACCAAAAATTCTACTGTATAACCGTTTGTAACATTAAATATGGGTTGGTACAACCACACACAACTAGACCAATAATGCAGTATTTAGATTTTACTATGCTTTGTTTGTGTTCTTTCTCTTCAGTGTGTATTGTCTCAAGTCATTTTTTTTATTGCTTATTTGCATTTATTTATTATAAGTGGGCAAACGAGCAGGCGGCTCACCTGATGGTAAGTGATCACCGCCGCCCATGGACATTTGCAACACCTGAAGGCTTGCAAATGCGTTGCACACCCCTGCAGAAACCGTTTTGGTTTCTTAAAATAGGGAATTAATAAACTTACAGCAAATGGAAGATGTCCATGCTGTCAGAATAGCCACTCCCCAACGAGCTCTGGTAACCTTACTCACTCGCAGAAAGCGTGATTATGGGTGCTGTAAAGGATCCTTTACAGTATCCATAATCACGCGTCACAGACTGATGTGCCAGGTGTATTGATGTAATAATTACTAACAGCTACATTTTTGATTAATACATTGACAATAAAATCGGATTGTCTGACTAACAACGAGATCATCGCATCATAAGAGATTATCATGCATTCGTCGGTCGTGATTAATAATAGATAATCCTGGACATTATGACACAGCGCCATCTAGTTCTGAGCTAAGCAATGAGGCTTGTGTTACGAATACTAGATGGTTGATATACTACATACCTATATACCTTTTTTTTTGTAAATACATACATAAATACATCCATGACTCGGAAACAAATGTTAATGCTCATCACACAAACATTTGTCCCTGCCGGGATTTGTACCCGGGACCAATAGCACAGCAGGCAGCGTTAACTACCGATGAGCTAAACGGGTCGTCGTTTGATTGGATCTTGAATTAAGATTTCAATTGGATTTAGAAAGAGTCTATACAGAATGGGATTAAATCATATCAATATAGCTCAATAGAAACAGTAACAAAGTTTTTTTTTTAATATATAACTTAATAAATAAAAAAAGACAATAAATGTACACATCGATTTGAGAACCTCCTCCGTTTTTTTCGTCGGTTAATAAAAAATAATAGTTAATTTATCATAAAACTTTTTATTTATATTATTTTTATTAATAATTGTGAGGAGTTTAAATGGTCTCGGTGACACCCGTATTGAAAATAATAATAATAATAATAATAAATATTGTATTGAATCGTACTGAAAATATATTTGTAACATGTATTATATTAATCACGAAGATTTTTTTACAACGCCATGCCTTGATCCGGTGGAATAACTGAAACAATAAATAGAAGAATTATATTTATATCTTTCTTTTTTTATATTAGGGACACAACGGACACTGAATTACCCACAAAAACGTGATAAAATAATAAATACTGATTGCAAGTACTAGACTTTGAATTATAACTACTTTTTGCGATTTTAAATGCCGTATATTATTTATTTAATCCTGAAGTTTCGAATCATTTGCGGCATTTATCATGTCATATCAATATACCGCGATAAAATCCGTAAAAAGTAGTGTTATTTCAATATAAAATGGATTTAAATCACATTTGGACTATATTTAATCTAGACTTTGAGTATCTTTATGATTTTAAAGTACAGTAGCAATATAAAATGTATGTCAATCAACAAAGTTGAAATGAATTAAAATATAAAGGATTTTTTCTGATGCAGTATTTGATGGAAAAATTAAACAAGTGTTACTTGTATTAAAAAAAATAACAATGCCATCAAAATATGTATATCTGAATTACTATTTATTAAATAATTACGTTAGAACAGTATTCAGGCTCCGCTGACATACGTGTGGTGACAATGAAAGATGAGTTTTTAAATAACCAAAGGATAACGATCCTTAAAACCATTACTTAGACTTCAAGTTTAAGTACAACCACCAATATAAATTAATGGAACTAAGTATGGGTCACATATACATAGAAAAACAACAAAATGTACCTAATCTGTCATATAAATATCAATATTATGGTATGTAGATGGTAAGAACTAAAAAAATATATAGGTATGCTGAAAAATATTGCAAAGCATTGATAAATTATGAATGTTTATTGGATAATGATCATGAAAGTTTTGTTGTTTTAACTAAATTTAGTCTTGCACCTTTATGTAGCAGGACCCATTGTAGTGGATGTCTCTTCGTGATGAATTTCCCATTATGCTCCGTGATTACCACGCCCTAGAGTAAAATTTCGAAATTCAGAGAGACAATGAAGGAAATATATACTTATTAAATAGATAACGCGACTGATAGAAGTTATGTGAAAATGTATAAATGTATCTATTTGTAAGTGTGTAAATGTATCTATTTGTAAGACACTTGTCTTACAAATAGATACATTTGTATTAGTTGAGTGGATAAAAGAAAGCAAAGTTAAAAACAAAGTAAAAATCAATGAAATTTATATCATTGGTAAAAATAAAAACAATTACCCACACCTCGGCCACTCTAAGGTAACTTTTCGTTTCAAATACTTTCTACAACGCCATAAGCACGATGACAAGTGTGTAAAATAAATAGGGGATTTTTTAACTGCACCTCTATTTGGAAATTTAAGCAAACAAAATTTCTCCACTAATAACCTACTGCATATCAAATAAATGACTGTACTATAAATTAACTACTGGATTACCTAATCGGTCCTATTTATAATTATTGGTTTAGGTTAGGTTAGAACTGTGACCAGAACGCACGATCCGAGCGAGCGAACGTGCCGCGCCAGCGGCCCGCGAAGTGCCAGAACCGAATCGGTCCTATTCATAATTATTGGTTTAGGTTATAACTGTAACACGCCAGTACCGAATCGGTCCTACTAAGCTTTAAAGATCTAACAGTATATAGTATAATTGATTTATTTGATGAGCAAATTTAGTGTGCAATTCATATTTTTGGTGGTAATTTCGAATATTTTGATTGAAAAAAGGGGATTTACAGTTAAAGTATTAAATAGTACCCAAATCAATATGGCTGCCGGTGGTTGTCGAAAAACAGTAATCTAGTCGTTATCGTAATTTTGATGCTAATCATTGTTTCTAGCCATTATAGACTTTAAAACGATTAAATCTTTTTTATACTATTTATCCTATGTGCCCAAAAGTTCATTTGAAAACAATCATGCGATAATAAACAAAATATCCTTTTAATGTTAATTTATTTTGATACTTGACCGAATAAAAACCGCACGCGCCGGTTCCAGCTAAATCCTAAGACTTATGGGATTCGCAAACGCATTAACCACGAATTCTCTGTCATGTAGGACTCTAAATTATTCTGAGGTACTGCGAAAATAAACGACTAACATGACTGAAGAAATGAAATGGCTGTATGAATTGATTTACTATTCAACCATATCATTATATGCTCTTATTAATTTTCCAGGGTCGTCAAAGTGCAAGCCACACTGCTGGTGGTGCTGTGCTACCGTGGCTACGGTAACCGGTTACTATCTGGCGAGAAGCAAGCACACACTTCTCGTAAAAAAATGAGAATACTTTACGTACCATAACTTCGCTGCCTGTAGTTATTGTATACCATTTTGGCTACTACGGCTGTAATAACACCCACAGCGAATGCAGCAAACATCACACCTACTATAGTTCCTATCGAATACTTCTCTTCAACTCTGTACGATTTACCCGATTTTATTCTGAAAAAAAAACATAATTAATGTGACTATAATATAATCTTAATGTAAAAGAAACTAATGAAAAATGTCACCTCGGGAAAGTCACGGTAACTGTTATTTTAAAAAGTCTTTTAAAACCGAAAATATGCTATCATTATGTATAAATTTAACTAGGTGACACTTGTCGATCTATCAGGTTAAGCGATGCTTCACAAGAATAAGAAACTTCTCCAGGCCTCGGAGGGCAAGATAACTGTTGATCCTGGCGGTTATGATAATTAGAAATCCCGAAAGCCTGGAAACCAGGTGCGTGACTATCTTCTATAGCTTATAAACATTACTAATGTTACAACATTTGAGAATATACATTATTCACGTAAAGACCAATCTGAGTAGAGCACGTGACTCGACCAAGATCGAGGCGCCATCTTTACTTTTAGGGATGCCGACAGTTTTTGCCACACATTTTGGAGAAACAGTGACTGAACTAGTTGGATCATTGACAGTGTCTTAGTGGGTTAAAGCAGGACCAGTGCCCTGAATTTCTCGGTCTTTACTATATTTTTTCAGTGCTCATTGTGTTTTGTGTTCACATTTTACGGCCTGAACACGGCCGATAAGCAATGTTAAATGTTAACAGGAATTAAACTCTTTAATGTGTTTTTAAACTTCATTTGCAGTACTTACTCAGCACCAGGAGCCGATGTACTTGAAGTAGTACCGGGAGCCAATGTACTTGAAGTAGTACCGGGAGCCAATTTGCTTGAAGTAGTACCGGAAGCCAATGTACTTGATATAGTACCGGGAGCCAAGGTACTTGAAGTAGTACCGGGAGCCAATGTACTTGATATAGTACCGGGAGCCAAGGTACTTGAAGTAGTACCGGAAGCCAATGTACTTGAATTAGTACCGGAAGCCAATGTACTTGAAGTAGTACCGAGAGCCAATGTACTTGAATTAGTACCGGAAGCCAATGTACTTGAATTAGTACCGGAAGCCAATGTACTTGAAGTAGTACCGAGAGCCAATGTACTTGAATTAGTACCGGAAGCCAATGTACTTGAATTAGTACCGGAAGCCAATGTACTTGAAGTAGTACCGAGAGCCAATGTACTTGAATTAGTACCGGAAGCCAATGTACTTGAATTAGTACCGGAAGCCAATGTACTTGAAGTAGTACCGAGAGCCAATGTACTTGAATTAGTACCGGAAGCCAATGTACTTGAAGTAGTACCGAGAGCCAATGTACTTGAATTAGTACCGGAAGCCAATGTACTTGAAGTAGTACCATCAGCAGCCAATATATGAGCAGCTTCTGCAACTTCTTTCACGGTACTAATCTCACCAATTATTTTTCTGTAAAATAAAAGCTAATATTAATACCTCATAAATTGTGAGTTACTAATGTGAAAGTAATAAATCCATGTAAATGAAAATAAAAGAGCTTACTTCATGTATTCGCACGAATGGTCAATATACGATGCTCTGAAATAAAAATGTATTGATTATTAATAAAGTGGACATTTTAATATTTTTTTGAATAAAGTAAGTGATTGAAATAAAACTACTTTTTACGAATTTTATCTGACGATATGGGCATTCCGTTTGCTGTCTAGTTTAGTAATTCCCTATTTTAAGAAACCTGAATGATTTTTGCAGGGGTTGGCAACGCATATGAAAGCCTGGTTAAATAATATATTCAGGTTTTGCAAATGCCCATGGGCGGCGGTGATCACCGTAAACAAAATGCTTGTTTCCATACGATGTTTTCCTTCCCAATCTATATTATGTATTGTATGTAGATCATTAGTAGAATCTAATATTTTGGAACATATCAATAAATTATCGTTACGAAAACATTTTACGTTAGCATACTCTGAATTAATCAGATTAATATTTTAATTTTTAAGATTAATTATAACAAAACTTTTTTCAATTTAATAGTTTCATCAATTAATGCTTCTTTTGCTGAGTTTTTTTACCCATAAAACGTAGACAGAGCCGCAGATCGATGCTGGTTATTTCGTAATACATAAATATCATTTATTACAAATAGTTTTACTTACTCCTCTGATGGCAAGGGAGAATAAACAGTTGAATTTTTGCAGGTCGCCTGAAAAATAAAACACTTAACTGATTTTTTTTTAAACATATTTGTACCGCATTAGTAATAAATTATTGAGAAGGACCTAAACATACCACCGAAATGTAGTAGGTACACCTCTGCCTAACCCTTAGAAGACGGTAGGCGTGATAGTATGTTATACAATATCAGTAACCTGATATATTCCAACACAATGAAGCTAGTATTTTTATGTATTATTGTATATATGTGATCAATTAATATGAATCTGTAATTATCAGGAGTTTCTGAAATCAGTACCTACTAAATATCGAAAAATTCTCCTTAATGTGGTATTTACATGGGTTTTTGAACGAGGAAGTTAGAACCTAATTATTCATTAAAAGTATTTGTGCCCGACATAATGGCATCGTTAATTTACGTTATCGGTAACAAAATAACATTGTTATTTATATTCATTAATACATATGTACATGCGTTGTTATTTCAATAACACACCGAATTTCTGTACAATCGGGAATATGCGTGTTTTTTTTTATTACTTAAATTAATAATTTACACCTATATAACATATAAAAAAATATAAATAGGCTTGAAAATACTAAAATACTTTGTAAAATTGAAATTTAAAACATTGAATAAATTTGAGCTGTCAAATCGCCACCATTTTGCGCGCGCTTTTGATGACGTCTTTGGTTATGTTCCGTGTTTAGTATAGCGTTTCAGTATTCAAATATATGTATATTCACAAGAATCACAAGTAATCTCACAAACACTCCTTAACACAGTATGAATATCAACGGCGATAAATCCAATGATATGACCGATGACGTCAATTTCGTTTCGTTTTTCGTTTTGTAAGTTTGAATTTCCCACACTTATTATTCACTTTTTATTATTTTTTTCTGAATGAAAACATAATTAAATAAAAAAATACCTTTTTAGTATAATGTAAAAACAATACAGAATCAAGAAAAAATTTATGCTCATCACACAAACATTTGTCCCTACCGGGATTCGAACCCGGGACCCATAGCGCAGCAGGCAGCGTTAGGTTACCTACTTCCATGATTATTATTAGCGTTATTGAGGTGAATGTGGAGGATTTTCGCATTTGGGGCAGTGAATTATAAAATATTTAGCGTTAACTATATACGATTCAAGTAAATATTTAACTACGTATAATATGATTACACTTACGGCATCTTCATCGTGCAACGTAAAACTGAAATACAAAAAAAAACAGTATGTAAACAGTGTTCATTGAGAAGTGTTCAATCATAAAACTATAGGAGTTAAAGTATCTCTCAAAGATTAAAAGGAATTAAGATACTTTTCTCGACCCTCACAAACTTCACACACTTTCAAATATCAAATGAGAATTTTAGAGGAACTATCCTCATTTAGTATATCGAATAATATTAGTAATATTATTATATCTAGTAGTAATATTTATTTATTTATTCTTTATGCACAAAAAATAAATTGTACAAAGGCGGACTTAATGCCATAGGCATTTTCTACCAGTTTACCTTAGGGTGATGTAGAGATATAACATGGTAGGTGCACCCTGATTGTAAAAAGTAATAAATCATACCTATACTTACTAACAAAGATAATAAGCATACATACATAGCATAAGCATATTGTATATATAGTAATAATACATGTATCTGGACATTATGGCACAGCCCCATTTAGTTCCGAGCTAAGCAGCTTTTTGGGTACAAATGTCATACTCATCGCACAAATATTCGTCTCCACCGGGATTCAAACCCAAGACCCTTAACACAGTAGACAGCCTTTAATACAGCTGCGTTAATCTGATCTTCAAAGATTTACTTGCATCTATCTTCATCATCATCATCATCAATCCATCACTGTCCCACTGCTGGGCACAGGTCTCCTCTCATTTTGAGAAGGTTTAGGCTATAGTCTCCCACGCTAGCCTACTACGGGTTGGTAGACTTCACATGCCATCGAGAAAATCTCTCAAGCATGCAGGTTTCCTAACGATGATTTTTTTCACCGTTTGAGCATGTGATAAATACGCACATGACTTCCGAAAAGTCAGTGGTGCGTGCCAGGGTTTGAACTCGAGACCTTTGACACGTCAGTCCACTGGTTACCATAACTCTTTCCATTTTCATAAACTTATGTAAAAACTAATAATTAACTTATAACGAATCAAACGTCATACTGATTGCATCAAATAAAGTGTAGCCTTTTATTTCTGCTGAGAATAGGATCAAACTCCTTGGTTAATAAACATTAATCAGGTGTAAAATACTTACTTCGAACAGGCGCATAATTTTGTCATATATTCCAAGCTGTAAAAAAGAAAAATAATATATTAGAGAAATATTAAAACATCTACTTTCCAGCAAAGGATGACGACCTGGTAAAAGTCGCTGGAATGTTGAAACAAAACTACTTTTTACGGATTTTATCGCGGTATACCGCTGGAATACGCTGGATGCGGGTAGCGCAGGACCGATCATCGAAGACATCCTTGGGAATATCTAAATAAATAAATAAATATTTCCGGACATTATTACACAGCGCCATCTAGTTCCGTGGTAAGCAACGAGGCTTGTGTTACGGATACTAGATGATTGATATACTACATATATACTTTTTTTTTCGTAAATACATACATATTATACATAGATACATCCATGACTCGGATACAAATGTTAATGCTCATCACACAAACATTTATCCCTACCGGGATTCGAACCCGGAACCCATAGCACAGCAGGCAGCGTTAACTACCGCTGAGCTAAACGGCTCGTCAAATAGATATAACTCAAAGGTGACTGACTGACTGACTGACATAGTGATCTATCAACGCACAGCCCAAACCACTGGACGGATCGGGCTGAAATTTGGCACGCAGGTAGATGTTACGACGCAAAATTAATATGAAACTTTTAATTTATTTAACTTTTAGTTAAATTGCACGCGGACGAAGTCGCGGGAATCAGCTAGTTATACATATATCCATGCATCAGGTCTAACGTGTGTGTTCATCACACAAACATTGACTCTACCGGGATTCGAACCCAGCCCCCTTACCACCACCTTTAATACTATAATGCTAATCGGGTCGTGAAATATCATTTCAAAGAAAAGAAGATAAAAAATACCATTCTAATTAACAAAATGTATAATGATCATAATTATTTTATTTCGTATCAGTGATACGGGAACGACACCTTCGGTGTTGCAGACATCAATTCGCTACGGCATCTGGTAACTATCAGGCGGGCGGGCCAGTAGCATGACACACTCATGGTATAAAAAAATCAAAGACAAATAAAAATAACTTACAGTAATTTCCAATCCTTTTCAACGAAAGTCGCGTTTGTTGCTGTAACAGTATTCACCAGCTAAAACAGAAAACAAAAATCTAATATATAAAATTCTCGTGTCACAGTTTTCGTTGCCATACTCCTCCGAACCAACCCCTATAATGTGGCAAAACAACGTTTGCTGGGTCAGCTAGTATATACATAATCTTCTTATCTTATATATAAAAATCTCGTGTCACAGTGTTTGTCACTGAACTCCTCCGAAACGGCTAGACGGATTATTATGAAATTTTGTATGTAGGTCTGAGAATCGGTCGTAAGCTATTTTTTACACCCCTAGGATTTTTTTTGACAAAACATTTTTTTTCATGATTCGGTAATAAAAAACACTTACAACCCTGAATTTTCACTCATCTACCACCAACTCCTATAATGTGGCAAAACAACGTTTGCTGGGTCAGCTAGTATTTATAATATAATAATGTTTTTGGACGCGCAGATAGATTGATCCGTATGCAATTTGATAAAGATAGGTATATGTACAGTATGCTTTATTGTTATGTTACAAAATTAGGACTGCATATAATGTTACTATCTACGGCTATGTTCTCATGTACTTAAATACCTACAAACAATTCGCGATTATATCATTTTCCTGTATAACGTGCGTCATACGCTGAAATATATAATGAAACCGATGAAAATAACTGTGCCATAAATAATTCTAGCTACTAAACTAATAAATATGGACCGTTATATATGGACGAAAACAATCACGAAAACTGAAGTTGCCTGAATTCCTTCTATCTCTTTACACTCCAGGACAGAACATAATTGTATTCTAGAATATTATGGGCTTTGGCGTGTCAGGAACTGCCTCGTTGGTCTAGTGGTCGTACAGTGCGCTTGCCGTGCAAGAGGTCTTGGGCTCGATTCCCAGGTCGAGCAAAGTGTTATTGGGATTTTCTATGAAATTCTCAGTGACAGCTTGAAGTTTGGATTCGTGCCCGGTTAATGGCTATAGGCTCGCCCCCTATTACGAGGGACCTAAAACATACCGGCGAAACGTGGGTGTACATTAGTACACCTCTGCCTAACCTGACGGCAGGTATGATGGTATGGACGAGTCTGGTTACCCCCCCCCCCTCCCATTATTATCAAAAAGAGAGCCATCTCTGGAGGCTCCTTTGCCTTGGACTGTTCAATATCATCGACAAGAACGTATAACCTATGCAGGAGTCTGTATCGTCGTCAATATATTATAGTCCTACTGCTCTCAGTTTAATTTCATTTGAGAAGGATTAGGCTATTGTCTACCAAGCAGAGAAAGATATCAATTACAATAGCGTTATAGCAATACTAATCTTAAAAACCTGACTATCTGTCTGTCACCTCTTCTAGCTATAACCGCTGAACCGATTTAGACTAAATTTGGTATAAGATAGTAGGGAAATGATAGTAGTGGAACGACGAAGGACATATAACAGTTTTCATCCCGCAAATCATCCCTTAACAGAGAGAAAAAATATTAATTTTACGCAGACGTAGTCGCAGGCAGAAACTAGTCTATATAAATATACTATCTATGTAAATAAAAATAAATCGCCGATACATATGTACGCGCATAATTTCAGAATGGCTGCGACAAATTGGATACCTAATTATTTTTTACTGTGTTAGTTATTTTCAAAGTCAAAGTCAAAATATCATTTATTCAAAGTAGGCCAAATTAACATGACTCTTTTTGAACGTCGACAATAAAAACAGCCCCCAAAAACGCCGGCCCTTCACCGCTTCCTAGTGTTTTTGCTGGGAAGAAGAAGCGGCGCAACAAACACCCCAACAATTGTCAGAAGAAGGTTTCTATAAACCAATTATTTGCCGGGTCAGCTAGTATTTAATAAAAAAACATCAATGTTAATACATCATTGAGACTTACAGTTGAAAATATCAGTATTGTGGAGTACACAAATCGGATAGTTGTCGCGATTGCAAGTTCTTATCGTAAAGAGTCATTTATAGTTAAAGAGTTAAATTATTGCGTTGGTGAAGAGTTTATTGTGGAGTTTTTTCTTCCCACTGATAACACTAGGAAGCGGTGAAGGTCGGGTGTTGCAACTTTTTTTTTAAACGTTGTTTACGCTAGGAAGGTAGGTGCGACACGACGCAAGTCGTTTTTCTAACACAAATATTCACAATGCACGAACACCCAGACCCGATATATAGCTGCCTATAGACTATACATAATTATATTTGTTCCATGCGGGGATCGAAACTGTGACACGCGGCGCGGAAGCCGGTCGCTTGAATACAGCACTATTCATGCTGTCAAGCCAGAATTTTGAATTTTATCATTATTTAGTTATTTTAATCAAATATTTAGCGGCTTCTAGTGTTTCTGTTCAGTAAAGTCAAAACAAAATTAAATAATGGCTAAAATAATTTGTAAAAACAGATTACATATTTAAAAATAAATGACAAATTTAAATATAAAGAAGTATTTAAATGAAACAAGTCGCTTACCACAACAAAAATAAGTAAAAAACTAAACTTGTACATTTTGATCAATTATTTCCGACCACTCCACTCGCTAGCACCACGCAAAATGAAATAAAATTGTCCCCTTGATATCCTTATACCAGTTATAACAATGTGCCATATTATGTTCTTTCAAATTAAATAAAACATACTATTTTCCTGATACGATTATTTTAACACAGGCAGGGCATAGCGAGATGAACTTATTCGTCAACTCGCGCGCTTGTTGAAGAAAAAGAAGAATTTCATAAAAAATCCCAATAACACTTGGTTCAACCTGAGAACTTTTGCTCAGGAGTCACACTTACGATCACTGGAACAACGAGGCAGTTAAAACTAATACACTAACGCAAACTAACGAACCACTGGCTTTTCGAAAATTGACGGTATTTATCACATGCTCAAACCGTGAAGGAAAGCGTCGTGAGGAAACGTAGAAAACCTAAAAATTACGACACTTAATGAATTTTTGAGCCTAAAAATAATTCATTAATTTCTCGTCATATAGATACAGTAAATAGTCCAGTCAATTTGGGGGTTTACCTCGGAATTCGAGATACCAAGCTATAAATTCGTATACACTTGTATAATGACATCATAAAGCTAAAGTCAAAAATCGAAAGTCAAAGGTCGCAAAAATCGTTTTTTTTTTGCAAAAATCTCGGCAATATTGGCAATAATGGCAATATTGACAATAATGGCAATATTGTAGAAGATTAAATTTGCTCCAACTTTTGTCTCAAAATTTTTTTTATGCGTTTAATCGTTTTCGAGATAGAGGGCGGAAAGTTCGCGCTTAGCGCATCATTGAAGGGCAACCGGTAGTCTTGATCTAAAACACGCTATATAAAGCCTAAACATTGTTAATAAATACACAATTATTTAATATTTTTCATTATTACATTATATTAAATAATTATTTTACTTACTAATCTATTTTTTATTACGTATCCATAGAGTTCATAACATTTACCAGTCCGTACTGTAGTATAATCAATTAGCTGCCATGGTATTAGTATCTCGAATTCCGAGATTCCTACCAAATTTTGACTAAGATGACTGGACTAAAAATAAAATAAGCATGTGCAATAACTATTTGTTTAGTATAAGTTTTTAGGGCTCCGTATCCAAAGGGTAAAAACGGAACCCTATTACTAAGACTTCGCTGTCTGTCCGTCCGTCCGTCTGTCTGTTGCCGCTAAAAAAAAAACAATATGCAAGGTGGGCTCTAATACAACAAACGTGTTTTTTTGCCGATTTTTGCTCTGTATTCATAACGGCCACGGGTAGCCAAAGGTTAATGGACCCCTTCGTGCGCGAGTCCGACTCGCACTTGGTCGGTTTCTCCAAGAAGTTTTCAGTATCAGCAGATTTTACCCAGTTAAAGGCATTAATTAGGCTTTATTCCTTAATACATAAGACCTATGTAATAAGGAATAAAGTGGTCAATTATTTGTAACGGTCAATACCTAGTTCTATTTTAGTATTATCTTTTCGGGTTTCAGGCTCGTTTTTCCTTGAGATAATGTTAATTTAACGTTTATTATTGGTTCAGTAACTTATTATTTAAATTTATGGATAAGAACCCTCAGTATATTTTTCCTGCGCACTAAGTTTTTTTTTAATAATCGGTCGGTCAACTTTTACCGTAATCTTTGCAGAGTCGGTATCGTGCGCGGTGCGAGCGATAGGTCTGGTATTGCAATTGGCCATAGGCTACGGTATTTGCCTTACAATCAGGCGGGCAGATCGTTTGCCCAGATTGTCAGATTGTTTGCTACCCTCGTGGAAGAAAAAGCTAATATGGGCGGTCTTTATTGAAAGAACAGAGGCCTTTGCACACGCATTCACGCAAAAACTACTGCGATTAACGTGTGCATATTATTAAAAAAACAATTAATTCCAGGAACTGTCCAACGTAATGTAATGGATTTGCATGTAGCCAAAAACGTTAATCACTGTTGTGACTCATAACATTTCCGATCGGATATGATCCCTATCATACAATGTGGAGATGATAACACAACATTCTTTTTTTTTTTTCAAACAAACTAAATGGCACAAATATGCAAATCGAATTAGATCTGCGTAAGGAGTTTTTTAAGATTGGCGAAGGTCTTTTAATTGGCGATTTGGCAACATGTGTTTATATATATATACTTATGTTGCAGGTATTTAACTTTATCTGTGATAGCCTAGTAAACAATACATCATGTTGAAAATAAAAAAATGGAAAATAATGTCCTGTGTCTAAACTACTGGGTATATTTGATTGATTTTTGGTATACAGACTTAAAATATCATTATGTATACTGAGTCTAATTTATTGTCGTGTTATCATCTCCACATAGTATATCTATATGTCCTTATCCATATTAATATTATAAATATTAAAGTGTGTCTGTCAGTCTGTCTTTCACGCTTGAATAACTGAACCGATTTAGATAAAATGTTGTATGGAGATAAGTTGAGTCCCGAGCTAGGATATAGGTTATTTTATGTCCGAAAAATCAGCCCTTAAAGGGGCGAAATGAGGGGTGGATATTTGCAGACGGAATCGGTAATTTCTTATAAGAGGGTAGTAATGATTGGATACAATAACTAATTGTACGCAGGCGAAATCACGGGATAAAACTAGTTGGAATTAAAACCCTTTCGATTGATTTTGGGTCCAACCCCATATCAACGGTGTCCCTTTTTTAATTTCAGTCCTGACTAAAAGGTACCAAAATTTTCCCTTATACCTTATAATAATTCAAGCAGCTGCATTATCATAACATCAACACATTTTACTGACACCCTGCTGGGCTCGGGTCTATTCTCATTTGATAGGGATTAGGTTATAGTCCGCCACGCTAGCCTAATTCGGATTGGCGGACTGCGGATCTTAATACGATTTATAATTATTTTTGTCCAAAAATGTAGAAGAAAATAATACATAGTAGTTAGGCGCAACCAGAGCGGATAACTAGTCATGTATATAATTAGAAGCACACGCTGAAACAAGTACAAGGCCAATAGGTATAATTTGAGGAAAAACTATAAAGCATTCGCTTTACATACCAAGGGGCTTATGACAGGGCTATTAATAAATATATATTATGAAGTCATTAATTCAGTATTTCTGGCTATGATATCCGGTAATTAAATTAGCTGAGTAAATTTAATTCGAACTTTTATTTATTTTATTAAAACTTTATGCACAAAAAAGCGTACAAAGGCGGACTTAATGCCTTAGGCATTTTCTACCAGTCAACCTTAGAGTGGTGCAGAGACAAAACGGTAGGTGCAACCAAGAAAGGGAAAATAAAGTAAAGAATAATATTAATTTAACCAAAATACAAAAATAAATACATAGATACATACATAATATAATAAATAAAAACAAAGGAAGTCAGGAAAGATAAAAGGCGATGATGAAAATCTAATTTAATAATATACCAATTATGATGAATCTGCCAATGTTTTTCGAATGTGATCTCTTGCCATTACCTTAAATTTGAACCGACTTTTAGCCAACCTGATATTTACAGGCAATGCATTCCAAAGAAGAACTACCTGGACAAAGAAAGAAGAGTGAATAAAACCAGAACGGTGAGAAGGACATTGTAGAAGAAGATTATTCGTAGAGCGAAGATTTTTTTCGTGGGCAGAGCATAAATATTGAAAATAAGAAGACAGGTAAGATGGAGAAGTGGGATTATTTAGAAGAGAAAACAGGGTTGTCAAAGCCCTTAAAGCTCTGCGCTGTCGAATGGGCAGCCATTTTAAAAGTGATCGATGCTCGGATACATGATCATATTTACGGAGATTGAAAACGAATCGAATGCAGTTATTAAGAAGTCGGTCAAATTTGTTGAGATGTTCTGCATTCAGGTCGTAGTAGCATAAATCACCATAGTCGATAATGGGAAAGATTAGAGCCTGAACAAGCATTGCCTTAACGCGTGCTGGAAGAAGATTCTTCAGACGATAAAGAGACCGCAACGTGCCGGTGACTTTTTGACTGACAACCGCAACTTGCTTTCGCCAGTCAAAACAGGTATCAATATGAAGCCCAAGATCCTTGACTTCAGAGCTAAACGGAATGACCGCGTTGTTAAAGAGTACCGGTGGTACTGTTAAGTCGTTCAGTTTCCTCATACTATGCGGGCTTCCTACAATGATGGCCTGACACTTAGCGGGATTAACCGCCACCCCGAATCTATATGACCAGTTCTTAATCACCAATAAATTTCGGTTTAGCTCCTCGATCGCATTGGATAAGTTGTCAATACCTGCCTGACAGTAGATTTGTAAATCGTCTGCATACAGATGATACGCACACTGAAGCTCGTTGGTTATGAGGTTTATAAAAATAGAGAACAGAAGAGGAGATAATATACCGCCTTGAGGGACGCCCGCGAGAAGTTCACACCAACCAGAAGTAGAATCTCCAGCATGAACTGACTGCCGGCGCCCCTGAAGATACGAAGAAAACCATTCCACCGCCCTGGGAGAGACCATAAGATAGGAAATGATTGCTAAAAGGATTTCGTGACTGACGGTATTGAAAGCATTTGAGAAGTCAATTAAAACTAAAACAGAAGCTTTAGTGTCTTCCATTCCCCGCTTTAAATCATGAGTCACTTTAAGAAGAGCTGAAACAGTACTGTGACCTGGCCTGAAACCGGATTGAAGTGGACTGATAAGGGAGTTGTGGTGAATGAAGATGGAAAATTGCTTATGAACACAGGCCTCGAGTACTTTAGATAAAAAGGGAAGGATAGAAATCGGCCGAAAGTGACTGGAAAGAGAGGGATTAGAAATTTTTGGAAGAGGTCGAACATATGCTTTCCGCCACTGGGAAGGAAAAACACCGGAAAAAAGAGAAAAGTTTATAATATGGCAAATAGTAGGAAGGAGCTGATCAAGGACCATGACAACCATATGGCGGCTGATAGCATCACACCCTACGGCTTTGGATTTAATGGAAATTATAATCTTTTTGATCTCTCCCAGGTCGACAGGTGCGAATGAAAAGGGGGAAATATTGAGACGCCTCAGACCTGCGAGGTAGGCAAGAGTTTGAGATTTAGTTAGACCGTCTAAAGAGGGAACAGTGGAGAAATGGCGATTTAGGTCGTCTAAATCAATAGTGTTAGGAAGGTCTGAATATCGCGATCGGCCGATACCTAGAGTTCCCAGGAACTTCCAAACATCAGCCGGAGAAGAAGAAGTAATATTATTTAGAATGTGGCGGCGTTTAGTGTTGCGTATCATCTGATTACAACGATTTCTGGCAGCTTTGAAAAAAGTCCAATTATCCTCCGAACGATCCCTTTTAAACTTCCGAAACGCACGGTCCCTTCGTCGCATAGCTATCCGTACTCCCTTATTCATCCATGGCGCAGGCGGTCGCTTCAACTTAATTTTCCTGACTGGAGCATGGATATCATAAAGCTTGACTACAGCATTATTGAAAATATCAACTTTTTCATCAATGGTAGCAGCTTCCTCCAAGGATGTCCAGTCAATATTAGAAGCATCGAACCGAAGTTTCTCACTGTCCATACGAGCAAAGGCACGCCTATACTGGAATATGGGTTTAGGTTTAGGAGGTTTAAGAACATAGGACAGGAAAATAAGGTCATGGTGGGAAAATCCAGGGGCATCATGTTGACCATGTGAGGAGACTAGGGAAGGATTAGAGGTAAGGATCAGGTTGAGCCAGGTATCATCACCACCAATATTATGATGAGTAGGTTGGAGGGGTAACACTTGCAAACTAGCTGACTCGACCAGATGCAGGAGTTTATTGGACCGAAGGGAATTAGTGGCAAGGTTGGTGTTAAAATCTCCCATGATTATGTGATGTGCATACTCCGAACCCAAAGATTCAAGAACTGATTCGAATTCAGTGAAGTAATCAAGGGATGGGGGGCAATAGACAACACCCAGAACAGTTTTAGCACCTTTGACACAAACCTCTAGAAATAGGAATTCAGCGGAAACATTGGAAGAAGAAGTAACTAGAATTTTATATGGAAAATCACCACGAAGGTATATTGCTACACCACCACCTCTCTTACCAATTCGATCATTCCGTAAAAGAACGAAACCAGGAAGAGGATAAGCGGTGGATAGTAGGTCAGGTTTGAGCCAGGTCTCAGAAATGAAGACTGCATGAATGTTGTTATTGCTGAATGTGTCATATAGTTCATTATAGTGACTGGGAATGCTTTGAGCATTTATATGGCAAACATTAAAAAGCCGGCTCTGATTTTGGTTGAATTTTTGACGCAACAGATCTCCAAGAGTATCACTTACAGAGGTAAAACTATCATCACTAGCGATAGATTCATTAGCCGAGTAAAAAGATTCATCAGATAATATCATAGAGTAAAAAATAAATAAAATAAAATATATAATACAAAAAAAATAAATAATATAGATACCAAATATTTAAGGATAAAATTACACTGAAGGACTACACAAAAGGTTGGTACAGCGTTTGTATCACTGCACCACCCGCCAGCTTACATCATCAAATAAGTGATTAAAAGACTATGTTTTAAACCTTTCATCGTGGAACAAAATAATAAGACTACAACAAAATAATAAGACTACATTTATGTGTTCAGAACGCACACCAAAATGAGTCAAAGTTGAAAATAAATTGTGAACGAATCCGAACGAACAAAACGATGTTTTACCAATTTTGACATTACATTGACATTGACATATTAATTTATTATTAATGATCTTGAACCGAAGGTAAACCCAATGTAACAAATATAAACAAATATTATGCATTGAGGAATTTGAGAGATGAAACTACCAAGTAAATATCAGTTTAAGTAACAACTGTGAAGCATAACCCGAATAACATAATTAGAATATTATTACGGTAAGCCGAAACTATCACATAAAACATATTATAACCTACGTGGAAGTTGACTAAGAAATTAAATATAAGTTTTACTTGCTGTTTTTTTCAGGCTAATTCCAGATCCTTGGGCTCCAGGATACTTCACCAGTAGCGGACTGAGGTCCTCAAACGAAAAGACCTTATGCTTACTGCCATCTGGAGCTTTAATTACGATGACACCGTCCTGAGTCCAACATGAACGCATACTGAAGTGCAGCCTCGCCTTCCCAAAAACAGCCTGCCTAGTTCTAGTCAAGAACTCCTTGAGTGATATTGATGAACCCTTCAAAGCTGCCTTAGCTCTCCAAACTGCAGATTTGTCATCATAGCTGGCGAACTTAACCAGTATGGGCCTATGATGATCCTTATTGGCCACACCAAGTCTGTGACATACCTTAATGGAGGATGCAGTGACATCCTTAAGGGCCAACTTGTTTTTTATAACATCAAGAATGACGTCACTGCTCACCTCGCTATCAACTTCTGCAATACCCTGGAAGACTAGAGCTTTCCGCCGATTCCTGGTCTCCAATACGTCAACCTGTCTAGCACACTCACTTATTTGCTTTCTAAGCAAACTGAGCATGCTGAAGATAAGCTCACGGAAGGTCCGAAACTCATCAGCAATCCTTGCCACGGTATCCTTAGCAGGCCCTGCGCTCTGGATTTGGGCTTCAAGTTCTCCCATCTTACGGATAAAACTATCTTCAAGGGTTCTTTGCGCAGATATAATCTCTTCAAATTGAGACATAGTGTTCCACTTAATTAGGCAGTGACAGTGAAATCAGTGAGTGCAAATGATGAAGTGGCAGGTGATGCAAAATTTTAGCATAAGTCACATAAATATGCTACAAACGTGAGTACCCGTTTTGTAGAGGATATACTCTGAATATATATAAAAATATTGTATAAATATTGGCCTTTTTTAATTTTATTATAATTATAATCACTAAGACACGTCTTATCTTTTTTTGCACCTACCCGCGAAGAAAAAAGGCTATTAATTTTATCCTGCACGGCCTAAAACCAAAACAAGATTTTTAAAAATTATTAAATTTCAACTTTTGCACCCTTTTGCATATTCAATTTGTTTATAAAATCACCGGGCCTTTGGAATGTACATGATATTCTACGTGATAAAAGTAGTTTACGCTCGAATGGCCCGTGGCCTTAGTTTACGGCCGTTCAGACTAAATACCCGTCAGTGTACCTACCCTTTGCTAACCCTTCGGGGATGTAGGCGTGATGACAATAGTAAGGCATTTTTGTGCAAAATTCCTGTGAGCTTAGGCCAAGAGGCTTCTTAAATCTAGTTTAATAAAAAAAGACTTTCAAATTTCTATAGGAATCAGAACTTAAAGTTTTGATAGAAAATTTGAATTCCATACTTATATTTATACAGTTTTAAAATTACTCGATACCTACCTACCTTCGTAATAAAATTACTGACAATGTTTTGAAAAATCTAAAACATTTAGCTTCTATTTCGATACGTAAAACTAACGCCATCTATACAGCCACATAGAGAACTACGCAGGACTTGGTTGGATAATTATGCTTATTTTTTAAATTCATCTTTTCAAAAATAATAACGTCATAACTTACTAAAGTATACATCCATTAAGTTCATTAATAAAATAGAATATATTCAACGAAAAAATAATGAATAAATTTGGTTTGCAAACATAGAATAATTCAATAAAATTAAATATTTAAATGAATGTTCTGGTTTTTGAACTTATTAATTATTTGTTACTAGCAATTTTTGATAAATTTTCTATACAAAAAATGTAAGAATGACAGGTTTATTCCCAAAATAAAATAGGCCCTAATATTAACATTACCAAGCCACAGTAATGCTCTAATATGAGAGAACACGGTTTTAAAACATTACTGACAATAGTAGGATTTATACTTCAGTTCCACTTTATATAAACATATAAACATATAAACAAAAAATTGTGAAACTAAGTTACTCGCGCGGAAGCAGCTTTTAGAGAGGTAGCCAGATAGCCAGATTCCTCGCTCAAATTGAGCTGCCCGACTGGGGAAGTACCTCCGCCTTACAGAAGACCGCAGTGAAACAACAATAGTTAAGTTTTTGCGAGTGAGTAAGCTTACTAGAGCTTGTTGGGGGACTGGGGAGTGGTAGCATGCGAATTCCGTTTGCTGTTGCCGTAAACGGCTTCTTTAAGGTGCGCGCGAACGACACCCCTGGTGTTGCAAACGTCTATAGGCTACGGTAACCGCTACCATCATGCGGGCCCCCTTGGGGCATAAAAAAACCATTGTAAACATAATTAAATCAAGGTAAAAACATTTTTCCGACTTATTTGACGACCCAATTAGTCCAGCGGAAGTTGACACTGTCTTCTGTGCTATGTGTCCCGGGTTCGAATCCCGGTTGAGACAAATGTTTGTGTGATAAGCATAAACATTTGTATCCGAGTCATGGATGTATCTATGTATAATATGTATGTATTTGCAAAAAAAAAAGTATATATGTAGTATATCAACCAACTAGTATCCGTAACACAAGCCTCGTTGCTTAGCTCGGAATTAGGTGGCACTGTGTCATAATGTCCGGGAATATTTATTTATTACTTATAGTTAAACTTTTTTGAGGCTGTCAATCTCCACATGAAATAAATATTTGTATTGTCTATAGGTAATTGATCCAGCTCTGGGTGTTTGTACATTGAATTTTTTAACGCACTAGAAGGAATTCTTAGAGTGTAGCAACGTTTAAAAAACTAACAAATAAAAAAAACAGTTGTAATTATAACAATATTTAATATAATTAAATATACATAACACTTTTACCAACATAATGGCTTATTAAAATTGCTCTGGACTGTGCTTAGTATAAAGTTTGAAAATGATCGTGCTTCGTAAAATAGTAAGGAATAAAATTGTTTATGGTGCTTGAAATAAATACTAACTTATTAATCAATAATCACAATCTATTGTTACAACATTATTAATTCAATCTCTCCTATTTAATAACCGGACATGAGTCTCTTTTAACCAAAGACTCTTTTTACCTACCATGTTAGCTCAGAGCTGGAGTGCAGACATAACACGTTATCAGATATTCACGATTTTATTCTTCGCCTTTTGAGCATGTGATAAATATACCTACACAAATATGTTCAAGAAATGCAATAATTACGTAATGGTAATTTCGTTAGTTTGTTAGTTAAAATTCGAAGGATGACTCAAATCGACATTATTTAACTTTTATAGAGATTTGACAGTTTTTAGAGAGTTAGGGGACGAGCGATATTTCTAGCCCAAATTGAGCTGCCCGATGGGGGAAGTACCTACTCATTACAGAAAACCGCAGTGAAAGAACAATAGGTTTGTTTCTCCGAGGAAGATTGCCAGATCTCGTTAGGGGAGTAATTATTCTTGGGATGAACGAGATTCCTCGCTCAAATTCAGCTGCCCGATGGGGGAAGTACCTACTCATTACAGAAGACCGCAGTGATAGAGCAATAGGTTTGTTTCTCCGAGGAAGATTGCCAGAGCTCGTTAGGGGAGTAATTATTCTTGGGATGAACGAGATTCCTCGCTCAAATTGAGCTGCCCGACGGGGGAAGTACCTCCGCCTTACAGAAGACCACAGTGAAACAACAATAGTTATGTTTCTGCGAGGAAGGTTGCCAGAGCTCGTAAAGCGAGTGATTATTCTGACATTATGGTAATTCCGTTCGCTATCAGTGTAGTAAGTCCCCTATTTTAGACGGCTTTTGCACATTCTGCAACTATTGTGATCCATAGGCTACGGTTACTGCTTACCTTCAAGCAGATGTAGGTAAGCTTGTTTACCGCCCTATTAGTATAAAAAAAACATACCTGTAACAAAATAAAAACGCGCTAATAGAGCTTCGTGAGGGGTTTAATTTGTTAGTGGCTTACGAAAAGAAACGCCTAGTCCTAATGTCACTAAACTAAATCAGAAATACATGCCTCTTTTGTTTTAAAGAGAAAAAAAAAAGGTTTTGCGAAAGCGGCGTACACTCTAGCAACCTAATTGTTTAACATCGACACGTAGATAACTTCCATTCTTATTGTGTGCGTCAACTAATAAGACTTGAATTGTCAATGCACACAGTGAATATGTACAATCGAACAAGCTAATTGGTATACATACAACTATAGACCGATCTATGTGTGGATGTAAACCGATTAGGTTGTGCGACTGTACTCCAGTTAGCTGTAGCATCCGCTAGGGTCGCTAGTTGCACGTGTACCAATTAGGCTGTTAGAGAGTACGTCGCGTCGGCTCGTATAAAATTAAAAACTGCACTCTTGAGGAACTTGGTTTGGGTGGACTCGTGGAACTCGTGCGATTCGTGGACGTCGTAGATCACGTGGTAACATTATGCAATACTAACATCCCAATTGCCGTTGACGCCTGTATTCGGCGTACCAACTGAAAAATGAAACAAGAATATTACAAAATAAAAAGTTGTGATAAGGACATTTAGAAGTATTCCGGGGTTTTTTTAAATGCATACAAACTGAGATGTCAGAGGTCTCGAGTTCAAACCCAAGGTATGTACGCACCACTGACTTTTCGGAAGTTATGTATGTACGTATTTATCACATGCTCAAACGGTGAAGGAAAACATCGTGAGGAAACCTGCATGCTTAAGAGATTTCCTCGATGGTATGTGAAGTCTGCCCACTCGCAGTAGGCTAGCGTGGTGGATACTATTATATATAGAAATATCCATAACCCAGTTCAAATATCATCACACTATCATTTGCACCTACTGGGATTTGAACCCAGGACCCTTCTCTGGAGTTTAAGAGATATTTAATTAAGCAGTCAATGATAGACTCATATCCATATTATCCATACAATACTATACTACGTATGTATCATACTTAATATTATAAATGCGAAAGTGTGTCCGTCTGTCTGTTACCTCTTCACGCTATAACTGCTGAACCGATTGAGATAAAATTTGGTACAGAGATAGTTTGAGTCCCGTGACCTTTCCCGGATAGGAATGTCCTTACATAGGATAGGTTTCATCCCGGAAATCACCCCTTAAAAGGGGGAAAAGGGGGGTGGAAACAAAATTACTACTAATTTTACGCAGAAGAAGTCGCGGGCAAAAGCTAGTACAAAAACAATAATTCAACTTGATTATTTTAAAAGCTGTGTAATAGCAGTCATACTATTTATTGTTTATCCATCAGATTAATTATCGTAAATTACTATAACAATAAAAAACCGATGGAATTCATTAATTTGTGATCGTGGTGTACTACAATTATGTAAAATAAGGTAACAAAAAACACCGATATTTCTCAAACAGTATCTTTGGTACCATTTGTTCAATTTTTATTTTATTGGCCATTAGTTCTACCATGACTCATTTCAAAGTTATCCATTCATTAACGGACGCCACACACACGGACTGTATATATATATATATATAATTACATATATATATAATTTATATATAATAATATTTATGACTAACATACCCACAGAACTCTGTCTGTACTTTTTGTACACAACTATGACTACGACAGCTGCAGTAAGGGAGCCGACGACAAAGCCGCCAGAACTTACAGCAAGCACAGTTTCCAACGAATACTGTTCATCTTCATGAATTTTAGATGAATTGTTAACATTGCATCTGAAAATTACCAGAAATCAACAAATAATTTTGCCATCACGGCTATCGTCCCTGACGGGTTAGGCAATTGAAGTATTCTAATGTTGGTACACCGACATTTTGCCGGTATGTTTTGAGTTCCATGGGGGGCGAGCCTATTGCCATCGACCGGGCACGGATCCAAACTCCGAGCTGCTACTGAGAATTTCATAGAAAACCCAATAACACTTTTCTCTACCAGGAAAGCGCACCCAAGATCTGCAGCTCAGCAGTCGCATCTATGACCTCTAGACCAACAAGGGACCTTAGTGAATTGGTCAAATTTTTACTGTGCAAAAATGCACGTAAAAAAATTTGACAAATTCAAATAAAACAATTACAATATTATACAAGAAGCAACTATTATCAAACTGCCCCGCCGCAACACTTTTATATAAATAGGCAGTAGTACCGATGAAGACAAAGTCATCAAATAACATGACGACCTCTGTGGTCTAGTGGTTCGAGTACCGGACTGCTGATCACGAGGTCGTGGGTTCGATTCCCACGGAGCACAAATATTTATGTGATAAATGTAAGTGTTTGTGTTCGTCTGGGTGTTTCCTATGTATTATAAGTATGTATTTACACGAAAAAAAGTTTACAAGTATTATATCCATTGTCTAGTACCCATAGTACAAGCTCTGCTTAGTTTGGGACTAGATGGTGCTGTGTAAAATGTCGCAGAATATTATTATTATTATCATTTATTCTAAGTAAGCCAAAAAATAATTGTCTCTTTTTGAAAGTCGACAATAAACACAGCCTCCAACCTCCTACCATTCACCGCTTCCTTCGCTTAGTGTTTTTGCTGGGATGAAGAAAATCTCAATTTGCTGTGGTAGCCTAGTGACCAGTAGACTGACATATTAAAGGTCTCGACTTCAAACCCGAGTACGCACCACTGACTTTTCGGAGGTTATGTGCATATTTATCACATGCTCAAACGGTGAAGGAAAACACCGTGAGGAAACCTGCATGTTTGAGAGATTTTCTCGATGTCATGTGAAGTCTGCCAACCCGCAGTAGGCTAGCGTGGTGGACTATGGCCTAATCCCTCTCAACAATGAGAGGAGACCCGTGTTCAGTAGTGGGACAATAATGGGTTGATGATGATGATGAAGAAAATCTCTCAAGTTTGCAGGTTTCCTCAAGATGTTTTCATTTTCCGTTTGAGCATGAGGAATGTTTGAGATAAGTCAGTGATGCGTCCCTTGGTTTCAAACTCAAGAACTAACATCTTACCAGCTTTACAAAACATTTTAGTATGTTTAAAAATGGTATCATACTTACTCAATTGTACGTCTTGTGATTATTTCAGTAATAGTTTTATTAGATTTCACAGTTCCAACTGTAGCGTTCGATGTAATTAGTTCAACAGGTGTTTCTGTAGTGGTAAAATGCTTTGGAGAATCGCTTGTTGATTTATTTGATTCACTAGTAGTTTTTGTATTGGCGACTTTTATTGGAGATTCTATTCTTGTGTCATTTGATGGTATATAATAATAATTGAGACGTACACGTGTAATGGTATTATTATTTGAAGTTTCTATTTGGGTACTATTTAACAGGAATGTTGAAACGGAGGCATTTTCTCGATGTCTAATATTAATAGGTGTACTTATGATGGTGTTATTCGTTGTTAGTCCCATGTTTGTTCTATTAGATAGTAAACCAGTTTTGAATTCACTTGTCATATTTCTTTTGGAATATTCTCTTGTATCATTCGATATCGTTGTATTAGTAACATTTATTGCAGAGTCTATTCTTCTTCTAAATGATGGAAGATAATGATAATTGAGACGTACACGTGTAATGGTATTATTATTTGAAGTTTCTATTTGAGTACTATTTAACAGAAATGGTGAAACGCTGGCATTTTCTCGATGACTTGTAGTACTGGGTGTATTTATAGTGGTTATATTCCTCGTTAGTCCCATTTTATTAGATGGTAATTGGTAGGCGGCATATTTACTTCTATAATTTGTATTGGTGACATTAATTGATGGCACTTTTGTGCCCGTATCAGCATATTCCCGGGTCAATACATTTGTTTTATTATCGATGTATCTGAAAAATAAAATATACTGATGAAAATGAGGAAAATAATGATATATTATATAATGCACTTAAAGTTTAAAATACAGTAACATCGACTCTTCGTCTTGATGTCCTAAATTCTGAGCGTAATTTCCTAGGTACATACGATTAGATTGGTTTTTTTTATAGATGCTTACTGTGAGACAATATTTTTGGTAGTCTACAAGTGATTTTGTGAATTATTATCTAACCAATTATATCATATCTGTGTGCAGTAATTACTTATGCTAGGCATGCCACAAATTAAAATAAACTTACAACTTATTCCAATGATCTTTAACTACACTCGGCTCCTCTTTCGTAAGAACATTAGCTACCTGGAATAAATAAATTTATATCCGGGAATTATATAAAATATATCCGTACATTATGACACAGCGCCATCTAGTTCCGAGCTAAGCAACGAGGCTTGATGCTCGAAACATAACATTGATATATCTTCTTTTGTAAATACATACATAGAAACATCCATGACGCAGTTCAAATGACCATGCTCATTTTAAAGAATAACATGATTCATTTTATCCATTATCATCATCATCCCATTACTATCCCACTGCTGGGCACGGGTCTCCTCTCATTTGAGAGGGATTAATTAGGCTATAGTCCACCACGCTAGCCTATTGCGGATTGGTAAACTGCACATGCTATCGAGAAAATCTCTCAAGCATGCAAGTGTCCTCACAATGTCCTTCAACGTTTGAGTATGTGATAAATACGCACATAACTTCCGAAAAGTCAGTGTTGCGTGCCTGAGTTTGAACTCGAGACCTTTGACATGTCAGTCCACTGGTCACACCACTGGGCCACCACAGCTCTTGATTAATTTTATTACTGCTAACTTATAAAAAACTCGTTTAAATGTCATACTAAACACATATTCAATAAATGACGACAGTGTTTTGCTTTTTATACCACATTAATGAGAAGCAGTTATCATAGCCATGGACGATTGCAGTACCAGAGTGGTCGCTCGCGCGTTGCCGGTCTTGCTAAATACCTATTCACTCCTAATATGAAGAACCCTAGGGAAGTCATTCGGACAAATCTTGTCAGGTAACTATACACCTAACATACCACAACCCAACTATATATGGGGTAAGAAGTTACATACCTATATGTAAGTAGTGTACATGTAAAAATATACGTCATGTTTTTTTATGTTACTAAAGTGACAAACAACGCCTAAGAGGAATTACCGTAGCCTATGCAATATCAGATGTGATACTCGCGCGTTGGCGATACTATAAAGAATGATAGCTGAAAGATTTAAGATCTTTTAAAATGAACAAGCACAGCAAAGGTCCCACGCTGCCGCTGTCAGAATAACAAATCCCTTTTAACATAATGTATGTATTTATGGCATAGTAATTGTTTTTTGATCTCTTATGAACATTTTTTTTATATTTCGCATTCACTTACTTTTAAGAAAAACATTATTTTTACTGCTAGCAATCCCATTACCCCGCATATTGAAAAACAAAAAAAAAATGAAAAAAAAATCTTATAATAGAAAATATTATAGCATATTCATATTCATATTTATTTATTGCATTCCATAAAGTTTATAAGATGGTATATAAAGGCTTAGAGCTATAGTACAATTATGGACCCTGTAAGGGCACAGCAACATACATACAAATTTAAAATTAAAATATTAATAAAATAAAACAAAACATTAAAACAAAGTGTCAGGTATGCAACAAAACAAAACAATTCTTATTTATATTAATTAAATTACAATATTAAAATTAAATGAGATCATTTTTATTATATATAGGTATAAATTATTCTATATTTTAGTATATAATAGGTATATTTATAATGGTTCATGAATAACATCTATATTTTTTATATTAAATAGATAAATATGATATATATATATGTGTGTTGTAAATTTAAAGTATATTGTGTGTGTTATTATTTTTTATTGTAATCATAGTTTATCATTTAGGTATAAGTAGCCGGCATAAGAAGTGAGTATTATATTAATAGAACATGATATAGCAATAGAACAGATATTTCTGGGAATAAAACTTGTTACCGGATAGAATCGTCATTCGGAAGTGGAATTGTGGAACACATCTGCTGTAAGCCAGCCGCCCAATGGGCCAAACTCACGGCCCAATGGGTCCCACTTGATGGCGAAGCGGTTGGTCCAGACAGGGATTGCGAGATGAGTTGGTATCCTGACTTCCCCAATAACCAGAAACTGAAAGAGATGGAAGAATAGTGGAGAAGCCATTACCCTGAAGTGGTACCCTACAGGCTTTTAATAATAATATTCATTGCCAGACCAAACAGGATGTTTGCAATTACATCAAAACGCGATAAGAGTTTTACACAAATTTAATCCGTTATCTGCACGATTTTGACACGAAACAGTCATATACGTTTGTTAGCAATAGGGGCGTGTTTTTAATATTTTATTTGCAACAGTTAATCCCATTCAAAAGAAACCGCTCTGTAAAAATCAGAATTGAAATAAGTTGTAATATAAGGTAGGCAAAAGCATAATCGCCCAAAGGGGCGTCTGTCACAATATAAGGTTGGGCGTTTAGAGAAACACTGCCTCACATAAGTAACCATTTATTACTGACTCAAATATTTATTTATTTATTCATTCCATACACACTATTATTACAGGATAACCCAAATACAATAGTGGTTTCCAAACCCAAATTTGCATCACAATTAAATTGAAAAAGTAACTTACGTTTCAGATTTGCATATATATTTTTGAATCACTAGCCATTACAAGTACTAAGGAATATTAGATAAGTAACATACGTATTATTTGCCGATTTATCATCATCATCATCAACCCATTAATGTCCCACTGCTGGGCACGGGTCTCCTCTCAATTGAGAGGGATTAGGCCATAGTCTACCACGCTAGCCTACTGCGGGTTGGCAGACTTCACATGCCATCGAGAATTCACTCAAGCATGCAGGTTTCCTCACGATGTTTTCCTTCACCGTTTGAGCATGTGATAAATACGCACATAACTTCTGAAAAGTCAGTGGTTCGAACTCGAGACCTCTGACATCTCAGTCCACTGTTCACACCGCTCGGTTACCATAACTCTTATTTGCCGATTGACTACCTTAGATTCTACTACCATTATCATCCTTTTTTCACTTCCACTTTCACTTCACTCACTGGACACTTTTCTTCACTTGCCCGTCAATCACTAGCTATTTACTCAGCATCTCGGCCGCTGTCTCATCCCGACGATCATCGTAGTATATTCGAGGTTGGGGACGTAGTCCCTATTAACTTTTTACTACTAATAAATAAAATAAATTGTACCTTGTTTCTGCCAGCTTTGGCTAACTGTTTAAGCTTTAATGATAATTAATATTCACATTTTGCGCCATCTGTTGGCGAATTGTAAGTAAATAAAATTGAAATTAATATTTTAAGGTGGCAGCATGTTCAACGCCATCTGTTGGTGTTTTTTTTATGGTGATAAGGGGGCAAACGAGCAGGCGGCTCACCTGATGGTAAGTAATGACCGTTGCCCATGGACATTTGCAACACCAGAGGCTCGCAAATGCGTTGCCTAACCCCATTGAAACCGTTTAGGTTTCTTAAAATAGGGAGTTACTGGACTGACAGCAAACGGAATTCTAATGCTGTCAGAATAGTCACTCCCCCAATGAGCTCTGGTAACCTTACTCACTTGCAGAAAGACAACTATTGTTGATTCACTGCAGTCTTCTGTAAGGCGGAGGTACTTCCCCAGTCGGGCAGCCCAAAAAGCTGATGTGGCGATAAAACGATTTACTTTGTTTCGTGCTGCACCAGCAGATGGCGCTCTTACTGCTATATAAATGTTACCGACCACGCCACCCCCACCTCTAATAAGAATACTCTCGAACGATCGAACGACGAACAAACGAAATTGTAATTATAAAGCTAAATCCTATAACTATTTTATTATTCTAACAAAATATAATTGTTAAACCAAACAATCCGACTTCAAATTGTATAGTTGAAGTCGGTCCCGGATCCGAACGTCTGAAGGAGCCCCTCAAATTCTGGACCATTGTTTCCTCTCTAATCCAAGCAATATGACATCTCATGTACACCTTGTATGCAACATACAGCAGTCCAACGCCCAAGGTCGTGCAGATAACGATGAGTACTTTAATTATCCCCGATACCGTTGCAGTGTTCGAATCCAGCGCGTTTTGAGTTATAAAAACGTCCTCTTTTTCCACTTTCGACTGACACATGGTTCACTTTACACTTGGCACCAAATTGTATTAAAGTTCATACCAAAATTTAAAGGCGTTTTGTAGTGTCCAACCAATCTCACACGCGATGCTTATCTGAACTCAAGCCTCAGACCACCGATCCTGGCAGGGTCGCCATATAAGGTTGAGCGTTTAGAGAAACACTGCTTCAGATGAGTAACCATTTATTACTGACTCAAATATGAAATGATACATGATATAATAAGATAGATGGACACACATACATACATAGGTAATAGGTATTCATACATACACTACAACAAGACGTTGTCTATGAATATGAAAAATGCATCGTCGCCATTTACTGCGATAGAATTGTATGGACTAGCCAAAATTTTCTGTTCAAGTGCTGTTTAAATTCAGTGACCTTACATACTTACAATCCATCAATAAATGTTGTAGGTCCTCGATAAATACTCCGTAACAATAATTTAAAGTTTTTTTTTCATGTAAAATGACGCCAAGACTCGCATAGTCAAAAAGTTATCAGATCTCATGTAGAGCCAATCTCGTGACTCTACGCGCCCTAACTCTTCAAGGCTACCTTCACAAACTCTACACCTTAGTCAAAATATGTGGCTTGGCCATTTTGACGACAAATTCGAATTTTTCACTTTGAATTTAACGACATATATTCATCATATTCAAATTAGGTATAATTTGAACAAGAATAATTTAATTATAAAGGTACTGCAAGGTTTAATTATTATTAAAATTAATTATAATATCACAAAATACTCTGTAATATTTAAGATGATAGTCGAGTTTTCCAATTTACCAATATTTATGCACTTCTTTAAGTTAAAAAAGCTGACTCGGTTATTGACTATGAACCACGAATACAATATTTTATTATATTAATTAAAAAGGTGGAGTACAAACACAAATAGAGAAAGAAAACTAGAATTGAAAAAAAAAACAAGTCACTTACCAAAGCAGAAAATATTATAAAAAAACTAACACCAAACCACCACATTTTTAAATATAAAAAAGCGTTTGATGTTCGAAATGTGCTAAGTATTCTACACACTAAAATGGATGACTAGCTAGGGATGTGTGCTTATTCGTGCAATCCGCCAGTGAATGACACAAATTAAATGCCTCATTTAATAACTTACATATACATGATAAGTTAAGCTTACATCCTATATATATTATATAAAAAAACCCGGCCAAAAGCGAGTCGAAGTCGCGCAGGAAGGGTTCCGTACGGACTATTTACCGACTACCGCCAACCTACCTGTCGCCATTATTAATACAGAGCAAAAAACGTCAACAAATTCACGATTGTTGTATTAGAGCCTTCTTTAAATATTGATTTCATTTTTAAAAATAAAAATGAAATCAATATTTAAAGAAGGCTCTAGTATAGTATTCAGCTTTAGTACAAAAGCTTAATAAATAAATAAAAACTGGCCTGTATAGAAGTTATACAAAGATAGAGTTTGGATTTTATTATTCATATACAGTGTTTCAAAATCTGAGGAAATATGTATATTTTATCTTTATTCAGCATTATTTTATAGATTTCTTATAATTTAAATAAACTATCCTAATATTATAAAGCTGAAGAGTTTGTTTGTTTGTTTGAACGCGCTAATCTCAGGAACTATTGGTCCGAATTGAAAAATTATTATGTGTTGGATAGTCTATTTATTGAGGAAGGTTATAGTGTATGTAATATCACGCTACGACCACTAGGAGTAGAGCACAAATGAAAAATGTTGCAAAAACGGGAAAACTTTGAGCTAGTCCCTAATAATTAAAAATTTAATTTAGATTACTCCTACAATTTACATGATAGTTGCATTATATTTTGAAACTAAAAAACACACAAATTTTACAACTTTTATCTCTTTTTAACCGACTTCAAAAAGGAGGAGGTTATCAATTCGACTGTTTTTTTTATGTTTTTTACCTCATAACTTTCGGCTTGTTGAACCGATTTTGAAAATTCTTTTTTTATATGAAAGCTGATGCTTTTCGTGTAGTCCCATAAAAAAATTGTGATGATCTGATGAGTGGATCCTTGGGAAATCGAGAGAAACGCTCAAATTTTCTATGTAGATGACGCTTTTATTGTTCAACCTCTTACATACCATCACGCCTGTCGTCCCCGAAAGGTTAGGCAAAGGTGTACTAATGTACACCCACGTTCCGCCGGTATGTTTTAGGTCCCATGTAATAGGGGATTTTTTTTTATTTTGATCAAGCAAGACAGATTTATTATTATATATTTATTAAAAAAAAAATATTAATTGAAAAATGAATAAAATATTGATAACCTTCTCCTTTTTGAAGTCGGTTAAAAAATATCTTCCCATACCCACTCCCACGCAAGTTAGATAATGTTGTATGATATCATGTATGTATTTTTTGGGGTTTTGCCAACAGTCATTACAACTATGGAGTCAACTAGGTATATGAACGAGTATTTTTTGGCAACCACAGAACAAGATAAACAAAACTAGTATGGAAGCAAGGTTATCAATGGATACCAGAAGGTCATGTGACCTTGACACCGCTGGGTTGTAGTCTTCCTCTTATTGGTCATCTTTCGAGTAGTGTTCTTTTTTTGGTACCATCACGCTAGTCCCCAAAGGATTTGGCAGCTTAGAGGTGTAGGTACTTTTTAATTATTATAAGCAACGGGTCTAAATGGTGTAATTATTTGAGGTATAAATACCTTTTTTAAGCCCGACGTTTCGGCTGTCTTGCTCAAGCCGGTCACAGGAAGACTGTTGGCAGCTCGGCGGCGCCTTCGTGACGTGCGGGTGTTTTCCACTACTCTCACTTGATTTTTATCAACATTAGGTACTTAACAATGATATATAAACTATAGATACGTTACCCGCCCTCTAAAATGGCAACAAGAAATCAAGGCAATTGCCGGGATCGCGCTTAGTGACGCACCATCCAGCGTTGCGACGGTACGTTCCGTAAAAATAATTTATGCTTAATAGTTTTATACTTCCTGAGAACAAGATGCCTTCATGTGTTTATAGACTGCACAAATTACACTACAACAGCGAAAGATAAAAATGTGTATTTTCCTTTCTTCGCACAAATTAGTCGCTATCGCCATTTTTCATAGCCGTAATGTTCCTGCATGACGTGTCTATAATAATATGTCATTGGTACTTAATGTACACCCACATTTTGCTGCTATACTTTAGGTCCTGTGTCGTAAAGGGCGAGCCTATTTCCATTAACCGGTCACGAAACTAAACGCCGAGCTACTACTGAGATTTTTGTAAAAAACCGGCCAAGTGCGAGTTGAACTCGCCCACCGAGGGTTCCGTACCTAATTACAATATAAGATCATCAAAGTGGGCGCAGAGGACATCTTAAACGAAAAACGAGCACATGTCTATAAGCTGTTTATTATAATGAATTATTTATCATCAAGTTGACATTTTTAAAATAGATTTAAGTTGTAACTGTTTTTAAAAGGACGCGAAAATCTTAATATAACAAGATTTGGAGGAAACTTGGATTGAAATCGTTGGATCCTCTTACCTAGTCCGTTTTGAGTAGCCTTTAAATAATTTATGTAATATTCTTCAATTGCGACGTATGTTTTTTTAATATCCTATTAAAATATACCTACTATTACTATTTGACGACCCACTTAGTCCAGCGGTAACTGCCTTCTATGCTATGGGTCCCGAGTTCGAATCCCGGTAGGAACAAATGTTTGTGTGATGAGCATAAACATTTGTATCCGATTCATGGACATATCTATTTGTAATATGTATGTATTTACAAAAAATCGTATATCTAGTATCCGTAACACAAGCCTCGTTGCTTAGAACTAGATGGCGCTGTGTCATATTAATAGTCCAGAGATATTATTTATTTTATTAATAAGTACAAGAAACTTAAATTGGTAGGTACCTGACGCATACTCGTTGACGCCGTTACCAAGCAACGTTGTTTATTTTGCAGCTTGTCATTATAAAAATATACTCTTTAAGTAAAGATGATTAATTTCCATATTTTATTTAATAGTACCTATTTAGGATTGTCTTTAGTTACAGAATTAAATAAATAGTTTATGAAAATAAATAAATAGTAAATTAAATAGATAAATAGTATCTTTATATAACTAATAAAGGACAGTACTTTGACAAATGGCTTGTATCTCAAAAAACGAAATATCTAAATTAAAAATATATTTTTTGAACAGACTTAATTACTTTTTGACGTGAGATAGTTTTTTGAATAATAATTAGTACTTTTAAGTTTCCGATTAAAAGTACGCCATTTTTTTACTATCGTCTGTCAATACTAGGGATGCCCATTTTTTCTAGTGTGTGTATTGAGACTACCGACCTACATACGACAAAATGAAATAGATTAACTTATTGATTGTTTCATTTACCTATCTTATTTTCATTGAAAATGTGACGAAACTATTAGCTTTCTTTTTATTTATTTTTGATATCATAATCGGTATTGTTTCAAATATCTTATTACACTAATATTTTATACGGAAATCGATTGTATTAAAATCTTAATCAAGACGTTGTACCCCGTGGTTGTACCCGTACTGATTAAGATTTTAAACAATCGATTCGCCTTATTTGATTTTTTAATATTAATGAAATTGACATTTTAATTTTATGTTCAAAATTCACGCCAAAACGCTCGCTGGTGTCATGGCGTCTGCCTGTGATGTCATTTCTATATATACCAACACTAAACATTAGGTGCTAATAAACTAATATATTTAGCGTGTTAAATATAAACTCTAAATTATATAAGTGATACGCGGCCCCCCAATGCAATAAATACATCAATTACAACTCTCAACAAATTATATATTTACGTTCCACACAAAAAAATCACCATCATAAATAAATTATAAAATTACTGGAGTACAATAGTTGGCTGTATTGCCTGAATTCCTCTGCCTTATCCCTAAACAGAAGTAAAAATCAAATAATCAATACTCTACGTAGGTGTTTAAAAACTGACATTCGACTTATCATGGCGGACTGCTGTATTTTGTAGTTTTATTTTAATAAATATATTTATATTATTTATCAATGACATTGATAAATAATATATTAATAATGCGTCGGAAAAAATACATAAAATTTATTTTGCAATATGCACATCAAGCTATTTCATATGATACCCCATTTGAACTATTCAACTAGAAATTTAGATTCCTATAACAAAATTCAGACCCCCTATTAATTAAGATTTAGTTACAAATGTACAGTTTTGAGATTTTTCCTTGTATTGTTGGTCTATAACGATGTTAAATACCAAATTTCATAGTTCTGGGTCAACGGGAAGTACCCTATGAGTTTTGATTCCCTTGGGAGTGTCGAAAAATGCGTTTTTTGCTGATTAAACGGCCGTATCTTTTTTTTACGTAAACTTAGAAGATTGATTTTTTCACAACTTCAAGGGACCGTTGACTTAAATATACGGTTTAAATTTCAACTTGATACTTCTACGTGTTTCCGAAATAAAGGGTCTTGACAGACAGACAGACGGACGGCGGACAGACAGACAGACAGACAGACGGACAACAAAGTGATCTTATAAGGGTTCCGTTTTTTCCTCTTGAGGTACGGAACCCTAAAAACCAATAACACTTTGCCCGACCTGGGAATTGAACCCAAGACCTGTTGCTCGGCAGTTATACAACCACTAAACCAATGAGGCAATCAATCCAGGTCTATCAACCATTACATATATATATAGGTATTGTCGATTACTTCAAATCAAAAGTCATTTCAGTAAAAAGTTATTTAATTGGAACCTAAATTTAGCTTAAATAGTGCAACAATCACATGACACTTCGATGTTGGTTAGTTCGGACTAAGGTAACTGGGCATTGTTTCGTAGGAAGGTGTCTGTCACCTCCTCATCATCTCCGTCATCACCGTCATCACAGGAGTCTTCATCATGTTCACTCTCCGCTTCAATTTTTGTCTGAATCAGCGTATGTGGAACGGTGTACACTACACTGCCCAATCTACCGTCTGGAAAAAAAATTACATATCATATATATAAATAATAAATATTTCTGGACATTATGACACAGCGCCATCTAGTTCGGCGCGTGCGCTCCTACCGTGCGGACCACTACTTACGTGATACCTGTGAAGCGACTGTAATATTGACTGTTTACGGAAAACAAAATAAGAACTATAACGTAATGGTGCAGTGCAAAACATGTAAATTGTCGCTGGCCCGAGTGAAAGGTGACAGTATTACTAAGTGTAATGGTGACTGTGGTGGTGTCTTCCATAAAAAATGTGTGGCAAAAATCAAGGCATTTAGTGAAGCCGGTCTATGTGACGAATGCCAAACTACGACGCTATTAAGCCAGCCAAACATAGAAGTCGACATGTCCCGAACCACGCCGGAAAAATTACTGGCCGAAGTTAATGAAAAATTAACAATAGTCTTCAATATGAAAAAGACTCTTGAGGCGATGTCAGATGACATAAGTTTCTATGCAGAGAAATACCAAGAATTGATCGAAGAGAAAGAAAAGACGGATAAAAGGATTAAAGCATTGGAACATAGAAACGCTCATTTAGAAACCTGTAATAAGGCGCTGGAAGAAAGGATAGTTTACTTGGAGGTATGTGAGAAAGAAAAAAATGTAGAAATATTTGGATTGGAGGAACAGCAAAACGAGAATTTGGAGAACACAATTAAAATTATAGCCAGCAAATTAGGTATAGAAGGTGGATTGATATCTGAGGCTAAAAGGGTGGGTGAAGAAATTAAAACAGAGAAGTCGCAGCGCGAGAAAAAATCTCGACCAGTGGTTATCACTCTGCCTACGCGTGCCAGCCGTGACAAATGGATTGCCACTAGGAAATCCCACCAGCTAACTAATGATGATATATTTGCTAATGGCAATAGACAGCGAATTTATATAAATGAGGATCTTACCAAGCATATGCGCAACCTGCTATGGACAGCTAAGAACGAGCTAAAGCCAGCTTTCAAATACATCTGGATACAGAACGGCAAGGTGCTTATAAGAAAAGATGATCCAAATGATAACAAAATCAAGTCGATTCGCACACTTAGCGATATTAGTGCGTATGTAGTCAACAAATGATTATTATTATTTTTTATTTTTATTTTTTTGTCTCAAAATGCTGTAAAATACGTGAGTATCACTTTTGTCAACATTCGATAACCATACATCGTATCTTACATGTAACATTGAATACAATAAATATATAAGCATAGATAGCTGGCAGCAGGATTTGTTGCAATGTGATAACAGTCTAAATATTATTCATTTGAACATTAGATCACTCAGAAAAAACTTTAATCAATTGCAAGTATTAATAGACGGTTGCAGAGAAAAATTGGATATTATTGCATTAACAGAGATTAACATCAGAGAACATGAACTGCGCTTATACCACTTGGAAGGCTATGACACATACATAAACACTAGGGAAACAAAGAGAGGAGGGGGGATTATGTTATATGTAAACAAAAAGTTAAACTTTACTGCCAACACAATTAAATCTAACTACTATGAGTTAATACATGGAAAACTTTTTCAAGATGATAGTAAAATTATTCATATTTTGGCAATTTATAGGCCGCCTAAAACAAACAGGCAAGGTTTTGTTGAAGAAGTGAACAGACTAATATCCCGGATTCCTGTAGGGTGCGACATAATTATGATTGGCGATACAAATATAGATCTGTTGTGCAAAACCGGTTCATGCAGCGTTGTCAGTAGCTACACAAATAATATGAGTGAGTTAGGCTTGGAATGTGCTATCCGCGACGTAACGAGAGAGGAGGTATACGGCGACACAGTGACGCGATCGTGCATTGACCATGTGTGGGTGAGGACTCAGCGTGCAATATCTGCGTATGTGTTAACGGTTAAGTTATCAGATCATTATGTTATAGGTATGCGCCTCGTTAGTAAATCGGTAGTGGAAGATGTTCAAAGTAAATTGTGTCCTTATAAGACTATTATTTGTGATAAAAAGGTACTAGAAAAGTCTAAAAATATTTCATGGAATGAACTATTAAATTGTGAATGTCCAATAGACCTGTATGGCAGATTATGTTCAATTTTTTCTAATGTTTATAACGAAGCGAAAACTCAAGTACTAGTACATAATAAAAGGAAAAGTAAACCTTGGATTACTCAAAAGCTTAAGGAAATGATAGGTATTAGGGATAAGTTATTTAAAAATTGGAAAAATAACCCTGAAGATATGAATTTACGTCGACAATATAATAGATTTAGAAATCGATTGAATAAATATATAAATAAAGCGAAAAATAAATACCGTCAAGAAGAAATAAAAAAATGTAAAAAGAATATTAGAAAGATTTGGACTAAAATTAACTCATGGATAGGAAATGAAAAAAAGAGTGTAGACTCTGTTATTCTGAGGTACTTGGGAAAATTTGAATGCTCGGTTGATAATATCTGTAATAAGTTTTCGGCGACGTTTACTCAAGAAATCCTAGATATAAAGCACGTATGTAAACATAGGTTTTTGGATAGATCTAGCTATGTTAAGTCTGTAAATGTATCATTGCGGTTTCAGAAAGCTTACCCATTAGATATAGATAAAATAATAAACATGTTAAGTTGTGACAAGTCCGATGGGGTAGATAAAATTAGAGTCAAAGAAATTAAGTTATTAAAATCTGATCTGAGCCCTGTAATAGCTGCATTTATTAACTTGTGTATTGAAAAGGGGTTATACCCCGAGAAACTAAAAACAGCGTTAATTAGACCCATTTTTAAACAAGGTGAGCATAGTGATTATGCAAACTATAGGCCTATAGCCATATTGTCAGTTATAAATAAAATCGTAGAGAAGTATATCGTGAATCAGGTTAGTGTTTTCTTAGAAAATCATAATATTTTAACAAACGCACAACATGGTTTCCGTCGTGGGAGGAGCACGGCGACAGCCTTGGCGCAGTTCGCGGACTACGTCAATGAGTGTTTGGATCAGCGGAAGCAGGTGGTGGTGGTCTACATTGATTTCAAAAAAGCATTTGATACTCTGGAGCACCACCAGCTGCTTCAAGCCATGGAAGAGTGTGGGGTCTCGGGACCACTTAACAGGTGGATCCGTGCCTACCTCGCAGAGAGGACACTACGAACGGTCATTGACGGCGTCGTCGGGGAGCCTAGGCGAGTCACGTGTGGTGTGCCGACTGGATCTGTGTTTGGCCCAGTCGGATACATCATGCATGTCAACAGCATGTGCAATGTGGTACGCAAGTGTCGAATATATATGTATGCTGACGATACTTGTCTAGTTTATGCTGACAAAGACTTAAATATAACTGTAAGGACTATTCAGGAGGATTTGACTAATATTATTAAATGGGCTCATGACAATGGCATCATAATTAATATAACCAAAACCAAATGTATGCATATACGATCTCCTTACAATAAAAAAACCGAACATCCGCTAGGCATAGTGGGGCATAGCTATGAGTGTCTGCACAGTGACGGACTGACTATGTGTGAGTGTGAAAATATTGAGGTGGTGGAGGAATACAGATACTTGGGTGTAGTTATAGATAACAGCTTCTCATGGAAAACACACATTATACAATTATGTGACAAACTCAGGTATGTGCTTGTGAAATTCCACCACCTTAGTTTTGTGCTAGATAGGGCAACATTGTTTATGGTTTATTATGCACTGGTGGACTCACTGCTGTCTTATGGGCTGGCATGCTATGGTAATACATTTAAGACATATTTGGATAAGATAAAAAAATTACAAATCAGATTCATGAAACTATTAGTAGATAAAAATACAAAAAAACGTTGTAAAATTGGTGAGTATGAAAGTTTATTTTTGGAATGCAAAATACTGCCAGCTCATGAGAGGGTGGTGTTGGCAATAGCTTTAGAACAATATACCAGTGATATATATAAAAATATAATTGTACGTACGAGATCTCAGAGGATAAATAATATGAAAAGGTTTGTTGTGCCCACATGTAACAACTATTATGGTCAAAGATGTAGAAAGTTTTTAGTTCCAACCATTTTTAATAAGCTTCCAGTCGATATAAACAGCTGTAGTACAAAAGCGTCTTTTAAAAATAAAATACATAAGTACCTATTTAGTAAATTTTGTGAAACCCTCAATGTTGAGAATATTTAGATACTGTTTATCTTAAATGTGTTTGTGCTATACAAAAGGAGCTACATCTGCCAACAAACTGCTTTGCAGTTTGGCAGAGGTAATAAATGTACTTTTAAAGATGTATTTTTTTGTGAATAAACTATTTTTCATTTTCATTTTCATTTTTTCAGTTCCGTGGTAAGCAGAGAGGCTTTTGTTACGTATACTAGTAAAAACATACATATTACACATAGATACATCCATGAATCGGATACAAATGTTAATGCGCATCACACAAACATTTGACCTTACCGGGATTCGAAACCGAGACCCATAGCACTGCAGGCAGCGTTAACTACCGCTGAGCTAAACGGGTCGTCTGATATGGATGTGTATTTATTGTCCACATACCCAAATACAGCGGACAGATATTAAACAATACATTTAAAATGTTGTGCACAAAGGCTTTTTTTAGGTCTTAATTCTAGATTTAATTTTCTTCCAGCAAACCTTTGAGCGAGTTTTGAAAGAACAGTATGAGTAAAATACGAACTATATAATAAAAAATACAATTTGGCATAGTAGAGTATATATACATATTATATTTTACCAACATCCATAATTATTTATGTACCTACATATGTATTTCACTTTCTATAAATAAATAAATATAATAACGGATAGACGAATCACGAAATGGTCCAATGACGGGTTTTATTCAAAATAAATAAATAAAAATAAATATTTCCGGACATTATTACACAGCGCCATCTAGTGCCGTGGTAAGCAACGAGGCTTGTGTTACGGAAACTAGATGGTTGATATACTACATATATACTTTTTTTTTGTTGTAAATACATACATATTATACATAGATACATCCATGACTCGGATACAAATGTTTATGCTCATCACAAAAACATTTGTCCCTACCGGGATTCGAACCCGGGACCCATAGCACACCAGGCAGCGTTAACTATCGTTGAGCTAAACGGGTCGTCATTTAAGTATATATTATAATGAAATGATTGACAAATTATTGTGACAGCAAATAAAATGTGTTCTTGTTTGCTTGTAGGTTGACTGACTGCAGTGCTACGCATCGGTGGGTTGTATGTCTTTTCACGCCACCTAATTCTCTAAAACTGCAATAAAGCGACACAGTTCGCGTCATTTATTTACGACTTTTTATGTTAGCTCGAGGGAACTTTTACAACGTGACCGGGCAAAATTGTGAAGGATTTAATAGCCAGTAGCCAAAACTTAATTTTAAAAACTAAGTAACATCAGCTAAATGGCTCGAACTAAAGCGACCCTGCAGAAAAAAACTATTCAACGTGGGTTCAGGTCTATTTAGAGAACCTGATTATTAACTAGGGTCTAAAATTATCCTGTCGCCACAGGTAGCCTCTACTGGCCGCAGTCACCCATGTGGCATTTGCATTACCTTTAGCAATAATAATTAGGCTTAATTGGTGGGTGTAGTGAAAAAAAGCAGTTAAAATATATTATATTTTAACTACTTTTTATACATGTTGGCACTGGATGGACCCTTCTAACCATGGATACTGTAAATTATTGGAAAGTTATAATTAAATAACATTAATATAAAAATACCGCAATAAAATTGATAAATAATAACGTAGTAAATTAAGACGTAGAGCATCGTAGTTTTCGTAGCAGCATCGTAGCGGAAACCAGATTGCGTAGCAAACGTACTACGAAGTAGCATGCAATCGCAGTGAGATATTAGTGAGTTAAAATACTATCCGCAAATATTTTGCAGACTTTTCGTAGCAAATTGTAGCCGCGCGAGAGCAGGACAACAAATACTACTATTTCTTTTACTCGCCGCTTAACGCGCACCTACACGACGCTGGTGGTCCGTTATTAGAGTAGCTACGTGATTATGATTACTATGACCAAATAATAAAGACTATTGTTATTTGCACTCATTAATTATTTTAAAGTGGCATTGTGACAGATGTTTGTTCGTCAAGCAAGTATGGATGAAAAAGGATTTTCTTGCCTTTTCCAAGAAATAACGTAAATTGACAGTGTTTGATTATTATGTTTAATATGTGTGCCATAATAATCCCGTAAAAATAACTTAAAATATTTTAATCCCTACTGCAAGAATAATAATGACTGTCTCGTAAACAGACAGCCAGTGACTAGGATCATGTTGATAAAAAAGGTACTTAAATACTAAGTTCATGTAAAAATTATATAATTATCCGGTTTATACTTAGGATAGGATATCGGTACCTACTTACTGCTTATAAATGGGGTTGTGTATTTTTGATGGCAGTCGGCACGTATAAAATAATAAATCAATCTGATTCTAACTCAAACTCAAAATACAATTCAGCCAATCAAAAATCCCTTAGGTTAAATGTGTCTTTTAAACAACGATAAAGATAGCCCCCAAAAACGTTAGTCCATAGTCCACCACGCTAGCCTACTGCGAGTCGGCAGACTTCACACGCCATCAAGACAAATCTCTCAAGCATGCAGGTTTCCTCATGATGTTTTCCTTCACCGTTTGAGCTTGTGATAAATACGCACATAACTTCCGAAAAGTCAGTGGTGCGTGCCTTGGGTTCGAACTCGAGACCTTTGACGTCTCAGTCCACTGGTCACACCGCTAGGCTACCACAGCTCTAATTAACAAGAAGCTACATAAATATTGCTAAACACCTACCATCATTAGTAGGCTTATTTCCGTATTCGTTTCTCTTCTTCCAGATACGCTGCATCACGACCACTACCAGGATGAGGAACAGCAGACAAGCACCGCCTATTGACATCATTATGAGGTCCAGTCCGGCCATTCTGTAAATAATATTAAAAATAAAATAAGTATCAATGGAGTCTGTTATTAAACAATATTTGTGCTAAACAAATGATTACGTCATATTATATGAGATAATACTAAAATGTTGATTTTACAATATGCAAACCGTACATTTTGATTGTACCCGTAAAATTTGAATGCATCTAGCATTTAAAACAATTAACAAAATATAATATTTTTCTCTGCTCTACAAACACCTGAAATCTTGTGAGGTTTTGGTATCTGAAGTACTGTACTAAAAAGTAGGAATTGTTTTGTTAATTTTAAAGTGACCCTTGACCTTTTCCTAGGTGACTGATAAGGATGTATAAAATGTCAATATTTATATATTTTTAGATGAATTTTATTTAGATAATATGTTTGAATGTTTTCGTTTGTCACCCGTGAGTCATGCAGGCATCATCATCACACTGCCTGGCATATGTTTAACCAGAACCTTTTCAGCGCAGTCGCTGGGCAAACATTCTTAGAAATCAATTGCTTTGTCTATAAAGTTATGGTCTTAGGTTTTTTTTTTTAAACTTTTCCCCACACTACCTGTAGAACGTACAAATATTGGCTCCGTGCGGGGATCGAACCCGCAACCCGTGACGCATAAGCCGATTTCTCTTTCTTTGTTAATAATATTAAGAGACGAAGCGGAAGACGTAGACGAAGTTTTGGAGTGAAGGAAAAACTGGGGATCGAGTCGTAACAAGAGGTCAAACAGATATCTGGAGATAGAGAACAGTCGCGGTTGCTCCACCGACAAGAGCTAAGCTCTTATATTAATAATAATAATGTTAATATTGGACAAATTCTACTATAGAACTCTTACTTTGCGGGTTGAGCTTCAGGCGGGAATTCTGGGGGTTGGTAATGGCAGGGGGTGCCATCTTCACACTGGCATTTCCCATTATCTTCAGCACACGCTCCACGACACTCGTTGCAGTCCACACTGGAAGAAACCACCAATAAAATATATACACCGTACAAAACGTACGCATTTTTTTTATGCAGTCTTTCTTTATTTTGGTTGTAAGAGAGGAATGGCGCTTTACATGTAGAATAGCGGCATCTTTGTCTTACAACTGTCAGGTTATTTAATCTCGTTACAGTGCGGTCCCTGACCCACACCCTAACGTAATTATATAAAATAAATATGATATTAAAAAAAGCTTGAACGACAAAATAAAACTACCTAAATATACTTTATCTTTGTATCTGTGCCACAATGTATCTTAAGAATTATCACATTTTTATCAATAACCTATTTATACTACGCCTTGTGCGCAATAGTACTTTTCTCAAGATGAGAGGGTTTAGACCACCACGAGGATCTAGTGCGAGGTGGCAAGAGCTACCAAGAAATCTCTCACGCAGTTCGCCTCACGCGGCGAAACGTGGGTGTTCATTAGTACACCTCTGCCTAACTTTTCGGGGACGACAGGCAATACTATGCTATGTATATTTGTTTGTTCTTTTATAATTTAAAAATCTTTTGGATACTTACAGTTTTATAGCAGAGCATGACTTTGTTTCGTTGTCAAATTGGAAGCCAAAAGAGCACGTGCATATTCCATCCGAATCACAAGTACCATTCTCACATGATGGGACACAGGGCTTCTGACAGAGGCTATGGTTGATTTCATCCTTCATATAGCCTTCCTTACACGTGCACGTGTTTGGAGCTGAACAGTTTCCATTAATACAGGGTATAAGGCAAACTGGCTGGCAACCAGTTTCCGTTAAATTGTACCCTTCGTTACAGGAGCATTTGTTGGGTTCAGTGCAGCGACCGTTGATACAGGCTGGACTGCACACGGGCTGGCAGCCAGTTCCCGTTAAATTGTACCCTTTATTGCAGGTACATGTGTCAGGTGCAGTGCAGCGTCCGTTTAAACAGGGTGTACGACATACAGGCTGACAGCCAGTTTCAGTTAAGTTGTACCCTTCGTTACAGGAACAAGTATCGGGTGCGGTACAGCGTCCATTGATACACGGCATATGGCACATAGGCTCGCAACCAGTTTCCGTTAAATTGTAACCTTTATTGCAGATACATATATCAGGTGCAGTGCAGCGTCCGTTGGTACAGGGCGTACGGCATACAGGCTGGCAGCCAGTATCAGTTAAATTGTACCCTTCGTTACAGGTACAATGATCGGGTGCAGTGCAGCGGCCGTTCATGCAGGGCATGTGGCACACAGGCTGGCAGCCAATTACCGTTAAATTGTACCCTTCATTGCAGGAGCAACGATCAGGAGCAGTACAGCGGCCGTTGATGCAGGGTTTACGGCACACAGGTTCGCAGCCAGTGTCCGTTCGGTTGTAACCAGCGTGGCAGGAGCATATATCGGGTCCAATGCAGTCTCCATTTTCACAGTTGGTGCACACTGGTGGGACGCATTTGTGGTTCTCGAGGACGAACGGTGGGTCGCACTCACATTTATCCACGTCGACGCACCTGCCATTGACGCATTCCATCGTGCACGTCGGAAAACATCTGTTATTCTTGAACTGGTAGCCTGGGCAGCAAACCAACTGTATCTGAAACGTGGATAGTTAAAACTTTACAGCTTTAAACTCTAGCACAGTCTTTTAAATCCAAAATATTTTTTTCGTAATATAGGGAATATTTTTACTAATAGACATTTTTTTTCTTTTTTTATGGTGATAAGGGGGCAAACGAGAAGGCGGCTCACCTGATGGTAAGTGATGACCACCGCCCATGGACATTTACAACACCACAGGCTTGCAAATGCGTTGCCAAGCCCCTTAGACACCGTTCAGGTGTCTTAAAATAGGGAGTTACTGAACTGACAGAAAACGGAATTCCCATGCTGTCAGAATAGTCACTCCCCCAATTAGCTCTGGTGACCTTATTCACTCGCAGAAAGACAACTATTGTTGATTCACTGTGGTCTTCTGTAAGGCGGAGGTACTTCCCCAGTCAGGCAGCTCAATTAGAGCGAGAAATCTCGCTATGCCCTACCTCCTAAATTTTTTTTTCTAAATTTAATGTTTAGTCTTTGTAATGTCATCATATGTTTTTTTTTTCAGTGTACTCTTGAAGAAAAAGTAATTAAAATTTTTAAATACGTACCTTCGCTTTGCCCCTGAGTCTGAAATAAAAAATAAAAAACAATATTAAATACAAGGAATCTGACAGTAAGTTAAATTAAATATAATACATATTATCAATTCACATATTATTTATAAGATATTTTAAGTCTATTTTCTATTGTGGTGTGTCCAGTACGAATAAAAAACAAAACAACATTTACATAGATGTTTTGTTTTGTTTTAGGTCATATTGACTAATTCAACTCAACACTGGAACCATTTATCAGGAATGGTTCAAAAGACTAAATTAATTATAATTTAATCTTATCATGCCTTCTTCTAAGAATAACTTGCTAAATTTGAACATATATACCTATGTATATTTAGTCGATACTGACATAATTGCTGCAACTATTTTCCCGTAAATGAGTTGCATAAATATAATATATTTATTAACTCATTTACGGGAAAATAGTAACAAATAAATAAAAATAGTAAACAGGAGAACAGAATGTAGTGGTAACTTTTAGATTACCTGTCTTACTAAATGGTGATCTAAAAGTTACCACTACATTCTCTCAAACTACAAATTTGCTACTGATATGATTAACTTCTGTAATGGTAGGTACCGTTTAAATTAAACAAAATTTTGACTACCGAGTTTTTAGGGCCTCTAATTTAGATCAGCATTGCGGTCCTATCAGAAAACCAGCGCTGCAGCATTAATTCATTAGTGCTGCAGCAATACGCTGAGATGGGGTCCGTTTTTTGGCCTCGCTCGGGTTAATTATTGATATATTTTATAATGTCATAAGTTTGCTTTTTTTTCTCTCTTATTTTATTTTTTACTTTGTTATTTAATTTTGTTACCTGAGGAGGTCAAAAATAAATGTTATTCTTTCTTTCTTTCTTTCTTTCCATGTTTTCGTGTGACTTTTGAGTCGCGTTAGAGAACTACTTTTTTACGGATTTTATCGCGGTATATTGATATTATACGTAACGGAGTCCTTGAAACATTAATTACAGATTTTATGTCAATAAAAAATTGATTTATGGCTGCATATAACTCCACTTCAATACTACTTCTGTACCCTTTGTAGGTTAGGCAGAGATCTACATAAACACAAATGTTAGCCACAGTACACTGTAGTATGTAGTACACAATAGGTATGGGGCAATTTAAGTATTTCTTTCCACTTTGCTTTTTTCAATGACACAAGGGACAAGGGGTGAATGGTGATTGGGCAAGAATTCATTAGTTCTTTTGTAATTGGACACATATGGCAATATCGCAGCCCTACTTGTTTATTTCGAAGCATGTTCAGAGATTTCCTAAAACATTTTTTTTAAATAATACAATGCTTAATCTGTACATCGAAGGGGCAAGAAAAGGCGTAAGAACTTTGCTTACTTTTGGTAAAAAAGGGAAATGAAGAGGGAGGGATTAAAATTACTTAAATTCTGTTTACATAATATTTGAATGGCCCCTATGTCATTAAGATCCATATTAGCAGCGAGTCGTATATCACTGAGCTGCTGATTTGAGTTTCATAGTTCAATAATACTGTTTTCCACCTAGAAAAGACCTAGGATCCCTACATCAGCTCTGCTCAGGACAACGGGACCAATGAAGTATTGTGTTAGGAAATTAGGGACACGTTCTTGTCGCTACACGAATACTTTTATCATATAGGATAATAATAAAACACTGTGTAGAAGAACAATAAGTTGTGAAAGCCTGGTGGTGTGACCATTGGACTGTGAAAGTCAGCGGTCTCGAGTTCGACTTTTTGGAAGTTATGTGCGTATTTATCACATGCTCAAACGGCGAAGGAAAACATCGTGGGGAAATGTGTATGTGTGGAGATTTTTACCCACAGTAGGCTATCGTAGTGGACTATAGCTTAATCCCTCACAAATGAGAGGAGACCCGTGCCCAGCAGTGGGACGATAAATGCGTTGATGATGATGATGTGTAGGAGATAGTACTACTGTATTAGAACGACAAACAATAAAAAAAATTGCCAAAAAATTAAACCGCCGGAAAAACTGAAAAGCAAAAAATAATAAACCTTAAAAACTAAAAATTTTGAGTCTGTTGGTGGTTTATTTAATAACTTCTTACCTGCGTGTAAAATCGCCATTATTCAATATTCCAGACCGCGCTAAATCTACTCTAGGTCTATAGAAACAATAATATATTTAAACATTAATTTCATAATGTTAAAAGGTATATGTAGTGTGTTTTGTCGTTTTTATTTTTAGCTTTATGTTATAAATATAGTTATGTTCGACCTTATTTTATAACCTATATTGTTCAAAGTTGCGTGTGCGGTGGTTATCTATGTAGCGGTTGTTAAGTAGGTATATATTATTATACAAAATACATAATTTTATATTCATCTGCAAAATGATTTAAATTCGTTTTAATTGTCATTTTGATTGTCAATTTGTTGTAACATCATTTTATTCGCAAAGTAAAAGATTAAAAGCATATAATGAGAATAAATAATATCTTACTTGACGGGTTTTTTACATACACCCCGGCCTTCTTGCAATTTAGTGTCACAAACATCAAGAAACTGAATGACTAGTAACACAGGTATTAATACACGAACGGCTTTCGATTCAAACATTTTGTTCACATAGGTGTTGCTTTACATCAATGATTCCCATACGAATGTATGTTGTTTATTCTATGTTCACTTGTTTTATAATATAAAGTGCCACTGTAATGAACAAAATGACTAATACACAGATAACAAATAATCACTTCCCGCCAACGCCATATGTATATAATATATTCCCACTGAGTTTCCGTGCGTACGAATTAAATACTTGAATTAACAACGTTTTGGTAATCAAAACTTTGAATTCACTTCACACAAGACTCTTAATCCTCGATAAAAAGCTATTTAAAATATGTCCTATCAAATAATCAATTAAAAAGATTTTTTATATATAGGATGAATTTTTTGTTGCGCGGATTGTTGAGTGTATGTTTGATTGTTACGTGCACGACGAAAGCTCACGACTGAAGTGCGGTAAACACTTGAAGGCGATTAGTTTAACATCTTAATGTATAATGCGATTGAGGAACAATGACATTTCGCATAACGTTAGACAGTTCTATAGACGTCCGGCGCTTTGTAATAAATTCTCGTGACGTTGTTCGGGTTGAGAATACGTAATTATAAATTAAAACGCACTGAGGAGACTATTGTGTGAGGTTGGGAAACTTTAAATCACGTTTGTGCGCGGCTGCGGCCAATGAAACTCTGATTTTGAACTGACCGATCCAATTGGTATTCTTATCGGTACTTTGGTGGTTATAATATGACCGAAGTTAATTTTGTAATCATTTGAATATTATTGTAGTGTGTAATAATTTTATAGAATTTATAAGCAGTGTTTACCAATAATAATCAATAATATTTGTATTGAAATTTTTCGTACGTGCTTTTATTTTGGCTGCTTAATTCGGGTGGGTGGACCGTTTTTTTAACTTTGATTTATGAAATCTCATCTATATAGTATTATACTTTATATTGTAATATTATAAATGAGGAAGCATGTCTATCTGTTACCTCATATCGCTATAACCGCTGAACCAATTTAGATGAAATTTAGTATACATATATGTACTTTGAGTCGGGAATGACATATGATAGTTTTCATCCCAGGAATCATCCCTTAAAAGGAAAAAAAGGGGGTGGAAGTTTGTATACAGATAAAATTTCAAATTTTACGCTGACGTCGCGAACAAAACCTAGTTGATGCGCATTGACAATTTGCTATTTAGATAAAGCACGGTTTGGTATGAACATACATAGTTTAAATCCCAAAATATTTTTTGCAAAACAGTAAAGAATAGTTTTCATCCCGGAAATCATCTTTTAAAGGAGCGAAAAAGGAACGGTTTTTTCGTAGATAAAGTCGCGGGCAAAATCTAGCATTCGATAAAACTAACTTGCACCTGCATTCAAACCTACTATACCTAATGTTAATCATTCATCACATCAACCGTTAGACGTCCACTGCTGGACATAGGTCTCCCCCAAGAATCGCCACGACGACCAGTCATGCGCCGCCCGCATCCAGCGGATTCCAGCGACCTTCACCAGGTGGTCAGTCCACCTTACCGGGGGCCTGCGCTGCGTCTTCCTTCTAAAGTGTTTAATCATTATCAATAATAATTTCATATAACTTGATTTTATGCGTGCTTTCATTGCATTAACAAACTTCAATCAAACTTGACTTGATAAAAAGACTTGATATATGTATATACTAAGTAATTTGAATTAGGAATAAAAATCGTTGACAGTTATCTAAAAGATAACATACGTCACATCCTAGCAAAGTTTAATCTTTTAATTCAAAAGTTCCGCTAGCAATGTAGCCTTGAAACTTAGATACATGTACTTTTCACGGGTTTGTTCACTATGATATTAAATATCCCGACAATCGTCATATAATATGTGCGTGGGTTTCATATATTATGCACATACAATATATGTCGATACCTATTCATGTTTTATTCATCCCACTATTATTTAAAGGACGTATGAATGTTTGTTACTCATTCACACAAAAACCGCTAAACGGATTTGGATAGAATTTGGGATATAGGCAGTTTAGTGCCTGGATTAATAGGCTAGTTTTTATCTACATATCATGCGGGCAAATCCGTGTGTGGAAGCTAGTATGTTATACGATTATGGACTACAAATGAAGACCACCCTGTAGCACAATATCAAAATCAGTTTTATAATAATTAACTACTTCCTCCTAACAGTTAACTAGCTCATAATAAGGTATGACTACATTTTGTTTAATTAACTATTATCAAGTTATGCGTTCAACGTCATGTAAGGCGCTGCGGCGTAATAACCATTGGAGCAAGGAGTTTGTAACATGCAATACCATTGATACAATATGGCTTTTATGATTGCCTAGTAGGTCAACGGTCTCGGTTCGATGCCAAAGCATGCATGACTTTTCGAAGATATGACGTGTATATTTATCACATGCAACAGTGAAGAGAAAAATATCTTAAGCATGCCTGAGAGATTATCTCGATAGAGTGTGAAGCTTTCCATCCCGCAATAGGCTAGGAAGGTATCTATCCCACCAGTGGGATAGTGAATTGGTTGACGGTGATTGTGATGAATGTACTTGCAGTATTAAAAAATACTTTTATACTTTACGGATACCGCTTATTGATTGGATGATTTTGTTTGGTAAATGTATACATAAATATTTTTCAAGTTGTGTAGGTACCACGCAAACTTAGTGCAGGTTGACGAACTTCACATGCTATCGAGAGAATCTATTCAAAATCAAAGTTAAAATGTAGTTTATTCAAATAACCCAAATAAAATTGGCTCTATTTGAACGTCGACAATAAAGACAACCCCCAAAAACGCCCGCCCTTCACCAATTCCTAGTGTTTTTGCTGGGAAGAAGAAGCGGCGCAACAAACTCCCCAGCAACAAATTTCTGTCTGTCTGTTTATTTAATAAATGATTCTATACATATAATACGATAATCAATCTATACAATATCTCTCGGGCTCTATAATCTCTCGGGCATGCAAGATTCATCACGGTGTAAATTTTTTTTTATGATGATAAGGGGGCAAACGAGCAGGCGGCTCACCTGATGGTAAGTGATGACCGCCGCCCATAGACATTTGCAACACCAGGAGCTTGCAAATGCGTTGCCAAACCCCTTAGAAACCGTTCAGGTTTAAAAGTAAGTGGGTCTAGGTCTTCAATCAACCTTTTGACTTTATAGTCCACTGATCACACCCCTAGGCTGCTGTCACATCCATGTGTATGTACATTGTACATACATACATTTACATACATTATTTCTCGTGCACATTACGTTCGTTTTGCTTCATCCACATTCATCAATCTTGTCGTCCATACCCGCTGGGTGCGAGTGTCGCGACGCACCTGACATTTTTGTTAAGTTCACCAATAAGGTTTGATGGTTGGTGATCAACAACTTCATTTAATTATATAATCTTTAATACCCTAACATTAAAGTTCATATCAATTACAAAATATTTACGTTCAAGACCTTGAAATATTGAAGACGTAAAAGCAATTAATTTCGGTTTAAATTAATGAAATTTTATCGCGACATATTGCTGTTATTTTGGTTTCTTCACAACATCCATAGTCACGGCCCAAATGAAGTGTCGCGATATTGATTGATACTACAAATTACGCAAAACGAGTGAAGAAATCAATATATATATTTGGGATATTACTGAAAATCTCCTGGAAACAATGTGTGGTTAATATATCTATTATTAACACGGATAGGTTGTAATAGTAGCCGGTGTAAAACTATTATGAGGGCAGGCGCCGAATTATCTATGTATATATTATTATAAATATACTTATTATTAATTGTTGACAAAAGTATTAGGGCTTTTATGCGTACCGTTCCGGTATTTATTCAGACAGACAGTAGGTATTCAAAATTGTAATCAGATCAGAGTACTTTAAACACTGCTATATTGGGCCGTTTTCTTTGATGGGAACACTACAATCACTAACCTGTTCATTTGGAGTATTAACTTAACACAAAACCACCCTGTTTCCATGGCATGGATACCATCAGTAACACCTTACACTAACATTAAGTTTCTAATCAGATTCCACCATAAAATCAACTTCTAGGAACCGTGCAACTAACTACATTATCAACGGATCATAAATGCTTGAAAGTTTATTTAAAGAAAAAATAACTTTTGCTTTTGAATATTGTTGAGAAGAAATTTTAAAATACACGTATAGGACAGATTGACACTGTACCTAATAAAGCACTTTCACTTAGCAATTCAAGAAACTCATCACAAACACAAAGAAACGTCAACTATTATAAAGCCTATGTACGATAATCGTATAATAATTTAACCTATGTATTAAACACTAGCCGGTGTCAAAATATTTCAAAGTAATTTAAAAAAATATTGAAATATAAAAATATCAACATATCTATTGATGATTTTTAGTATTTATTTGTCATAAATATGGTTAAAACGTCTAAGTCTAAAATAAACAATGTTCGTTTGGTAGATTAACGGGTAAACTGTCCCAATTCAGTGTAGGTACCCACCTATAAGGAAAATGTAATACGTTATTTCTTCTAAATTCCGGTTAAGCGCGATTGAACATGTATGTATACAAGTTTCGTGATTTCGATAATATCGAATAACGTCGTTTGTTGTGGGGGTCCCGTCTAAGCAGCCTCCTTTATTAAGCTGCAATTATTGGCAACATATTGAACTTTAAAATATATCAGCTGTTGGATATTCGGTGATGAACGACGGGAGTGAACCCATAGATTTTCATTGAGACCGGTTGCACTTAATCTAGAGTTTTCACCATCAAGAAAATCACTAGATGTTCAAAATTCGCAATGACGCCATGTTAGGTTAGAGTATTAAAAATTTCAAAAAACGCAATAAATAATATCCCCTCATATAAATATACTAGTAATGTGCCTACCTACTGCCAAATGCTTTTAGGTACCTACTGGTGTACTCAACATTCTGGCATCCTTATCCCATGGGGGTGGACTGTAACGCCACACGATAGGTCTGTAAGCTATTTTCATACAACTCGTCATGAATACACGCCAGTTGGGCTTCAGGTGACACTCCTGAACTCTGACTCTTTAATAAAAAAGAGTAACGTTGTATGGGGTACTATGATTTGTTTAGAACTACAAATCTTCACAAACACCTAGAACTGAAACTAAAACTAATATTTATATTATACTTATATGTTTTTTACGATGATTGTACGGACCGGCGCAGGCGCCAGCGAGTCTTGACGTTCAAGCCATCCACGTTCACGCGCGAACCGTGCTAACATTAATAAGTCTACTCCAAGTCTGTCTTAAACAATAACATCTACAAAAATACTCTGTCTTTTCTGACGCGCAGTCGGGTAAAAAAGCAATGAATGTAATCAGTAATGTCCTTCCTGAAAACGCACAAAGTACACGTGAACAACAGGAAAATAATTGCGGAATGTGTGGGAAAAACAATACCGATTTATACACGTTATAATTAACTGTTTGAAACGTTTTAGCTCGCTGTACTTGTACGATATACTCGTTCAGTCACGTGTCAGCACCGCAGCGTTGTTATCGATGGATGTAGCGGCAATATTGTAGGAAAATTCCTAGTCCCTATTGTGCAGCAAATAAAGGATCGCAGGTTATACCACAAACAGGACCACCCCCAGAACAGGACGATAATTATTATAAGCTATACAGCTTTCACCAAGCGAAATCGATTGATTGCGCCGTTAACTCGTCAACTTGCCAATAAACTGTCTCAACTCACACCAGAATAATATTCCAATTTACACATACAACTACCAAACTAAAGAATAACCCGTAAACTAACATTCATGGAGCGACACGATCAACTAAAGTCTCCTATAGGTTTTCCACAAAAGACTACTTCAAGCCTACCTCGCATCATATCCTCCTCACAGCGTCTATCAATGACTCTCGTAATGATATTAGCGGTTGTCGGGTCGAGTGGATGTTATAATGACTAAAAACAATCACAAATTAGCTAATGAATCTTTTGGTCCTTAGACCCTAAGGTCCTAAGACTTTTGGTCCTGGTTTCCTGAATCTAAATAAATAAATATTTCCGGACATTATGACACAGCGCCATCTAGTTCCCTGGTAAGCAACGAGGCTTGTGTTACGGATACTAGTTGGTTGATATACTACATACATATTTTTTTTTGTAAATAGGTACATACATATTATACATAGATACATCCATGACTCGGATACAAATGTTTATGCTCATCACACAAACATTTGTCCCTACCGGGATTCGAACCCGGGACCCATAGCACAGAAGGCAGTGTTTACAACCGCTGGACTAATTGGGTCGTCAAATACGCACATAACTTCCGAAAAGTCAGTGGTGCGTGCCTTGGGTTCGAACTCGAGACCTCTGACATCTCAATCCACTGATCAAACCGCTAGGCTACCACAACTCTGTTAGTACATTAGTTTTTAACAACATCTACGCTACACAACGTATTGAGTCGCGATTCCTTATAATGTTTAGCCCCAAAAAAAATCTAGGTATCAAACTTTCATAGAAGACTATGTCAGCGAATATACTGTACATGTAGCACGTGACAGGAAACATAGTGCAAGAATAGCACTGCTTTATTGCCATCACAAAAGGAAGTCCCACTCTGCCCCTAACGGCTGATAGATAAATCGGCAGCCGTAATCATAAACTAGGCAGGAACCTAGAAACAATTAAAGCTGGAGGCCTTATAAAAAACTAGCCATTGAATAACGGTTGTTATTGTGCTGTCTTTGTCATTTTCGCATTGTAAAAGTGAGATGATGATATTGATCAATCTGTCTTGCTATTTTTAACGGCCCGAAAGAGTATTTAATTAAAATTCGAGCTACTGTTTCTAGTCTATGTTTTTCTTCCGGCATTACAAAATACGTTGAAAGCAAAAAACATAAGTAATAAAAAACAATCTTCATCACCGTTTTCTTACATCTGCTTACTGCCATCAGTCTGTATCGATATGCTAAGGATATCTCTAATCTCTTCTCTTCTGCATTTATATACCTACGTATGAAAACCGAAACCAACGTACCATTCACAGACCACAGCAGGAACAGCTTAACCTTACAGATTGATTGATCAAGGCAAGACAAGGCAACAACCAAAAATAATATTACAAAAAACAGCTTCTAGTCCCAAAGACTGGATGTGTGGTCCTAGGATAAATTCCTTGAAAAATAAACCGGCTAACTGTCCGGCGAAAAGTGTTCACTCTATTCTAGGATCCTATCCTTATAATAATATTCCTGGCCATTATGACACAGCGCCATCTAGTTCCGAGCTAAGCAACGAGGCTTGTGTTACGGATACTAGTCGGTTGATATACTACATATATACTTCTTTTTTTTGTAAATACATACATATTATACATAGATACATCCATGACTCGGATACAAATGTTTGTGCTCATCACACAAACATTCGTCCCTACCGGGATTCGAACCCGGGACCCATAGCACAGCAGGCAGTGTTAACTACCGTTGGACTAATTGGGTCGTCAAATGTCTCACTCAACTTCGACGGTTTTATAACTATATTCCTAGTGAGATAGTAAAAAATCGCTTTCGTATAACTATGTTACGGTATATAATTATATCCCTAAGAATATAACTATATTACGGCTTCATCTATCTTACTGCGACATATACATAATTATAAACATTGTAAAGGAATGGAATTCCATTGTAATTTGTATTTATTTAAAATAGTATCTATGGAGTTTCTTGACGGTTCTTCTCCATAACCTACTTTTTGGAACCTTGCAACTAGTTTGACAATTCAAAAGCACCCGTAATACTGGTCTAATTGAAATAAATTATTTGAATTTGTATGTTATGTCGCCTATAAGTTAAAAAAATAGGCCGTGTGCAAATCCGACTCGCGTAGGAAGGGAAATCGTACCTTTCTTGACACAGAACAAAAAACGCCAAAAAAAATCACGTTTGCTGTATAAAAGCCCCTCTTAAATATTTATTTTATTATATTTTTAGTGTTAGTTGTTATAGCGGTAACAGAAATATGTACATCATCCGTGAAATGTCGACTGTCTAGCTATCACAGTTCATGAGATACAGCCTGGTGACAGACAGACAAAGAGACAGACGGACGGACGGAGAGCAGATGCTTAATAATAGGGTCGCATTTGTACCCTTTGGGTACCTACGGAACTCTAAAAATACCCAAATTTATTATAATTTCCGTTATAAAAAATGATACCATTATTAAACGATGATAGGAACAAAGCTACACAGTTACGTTATCGCAACAAGGAAAATGTATAAACTGTAGTTAGGTACATAATCTACATAAATAGTGCATATTGTTTCCTGCAACTTTGAAGGCAGGGCTAATCTATCATTGTTGTAAGCGTTCTGACGTATGTACATTATTTATATAAAGATGATTAAAGGAAAATGCGAACTGTCGACGGTCGGACGGGTCCTTGAGCCATTTTTTTATACTGCTGGGGTCGCCAGACCTGACACAACTATTGTTGTTTCACTGCGGTCATGCGCAGCTCAATTTGAGAAGTCTCGGTATGCTCTACGGCGCGGCGGCATCTAAAAACTACAATACTATTCATACATTCTGTAATCCTAAGATTCTTTTACTTTGTCTGTTTCAATTGTGGAGTATTTCTATAGACCTTAATCCAAATATTTTTGAGTACGTCAGCAGTTTTCGCCGATTTTGGTTCTTACCTTTGGTACTTACTTTTTATTTTTTTTACGACCCGTTTAGCTCAGCGGTAGTTAACGCTGCCTGCTGTGCTATAGGTCCCGAGTTCGAACCCGGTAGGGTCAAATGTTTGTGTGATGAGCATCAACATTTGTTTCCGAGTCATAGATGTATCTATGTATAATATGGATGTATTTACAAAAAAAAAAGTATATATGTAGTATATCAGCTTGCCACGGAACTAGATGGCGCTGTGTGTGAGGAGTTTGTAGCGCTGCTTCTTCTTTCTTGCAAAAACAGTAGAAAGCGGGAAAAGGCGGGCGTTATTAGGGGTTGTCTACGTTCAAAAAGAGCAAATTGAATTTGGCCTAATTTGAATTAGTGATATTCTGACTAAACTTTTGATACTTCTTTTGTCGAACCTCTTTTGGCAATCCTCACTTTTTGGCATCCTTATCGTTCAAAAAGAGCCAATTAAATTTGGCTTACTTTGAATAAATGATATTTTGATTTTGATTTTGATAAATGTCATCTTTTAGCTCATGGTGTTTTAATGTTTAATGGGTGACCTACCACTATCATATATTATATAGATATCGGGTATTATATATTATGTATTACAACAGAACTAGATCCGGCCATAAGCTTCCGCGGCCTTCACTGGGTCGTTGGTCCATAAAACAGAGATCACGCCCCACATTCCGGACTGTGGTAATTAATAATAAATTAATTACACCACAGACCGGAAAGTATCGTGTTGTGTATGAAAATAACAAGTTTAATTATTGTTGAAGAGATGTTGTTTCTCTTCGTTACTTCATGGTACATTACTACTTACATATATGTCAGTGGCATAGCGTGGGTATTTGCCGCCCGGGGCCGTCTGGAAATTTGCCGCCCCCTTTTCTAGTAGTATAAAAAAGACATGGCCCTTTCATATGCCGCCCGGGGCCATGGCCCCGTCTGACCCCCCCTCCCCACGCTACGCCACTTATATACGTACAATAATACATGATAATAATAATACACGGTAATGGTATGGTTTTCAAAATAATGTTTACCACTTCTAACTAGCGTAGAGCGTTTGTGTTAAGTAGACAGATTTCTTTATTATACTGACTTCTTTAGAAAGAAGAAGAAAAATATTGTCCACTATGATAATGGCGCAATTCAAAAACATAATTTTAGGTAGGTTAATTAAAATGTCAGCAGTTATTATTTATGACCCCTAGCGTTGCATAGAACGCATTTTTATTGCGGCTGTAAATCGTTTTTATTTAAACCTTAAATATTTGAAATGAACCATAACTTTAAAAACAACTATCAACATTTTTATTCATCTAAATCTCAATGTTGGTACTAACGCCATCTAGTTGCAATATCGTAAATTAAATAAACCCGCTTGCGCATTAGTGCTAACCGGCACATATGGTATTTCTTGTTAGTTTCAGTCACTGACGTAGATGGCGCTGCGTTGTACATCGACATAATATAATAAACATATTATGTAATGAAACATTTTGTAAGGTTTTACTTTAGTCATACTAATAATAAGTATTCAAATATTTTTAGTATTCTAAATAATATGTTTACTTGTTCAAACCTTAGGAGGTAAAATTACAATGGAAAATGACGTGATTAGTTGGTTCTATTTAAAGTAAGACAAGTCATAATTTTGCTTTAAATACCGATCAAAAAAATAACGTAAAAAAATATTTGAAACCTTTTAGAGATCCTATGTAGTAGGTATATTATTATTATATCCTATGAATGAGTGTACTATTTGAAGGTACCGAAGGTGCTTGTAAAATAGAAAGGTTAATTATTCTACTCATATAAGGCCTGTGTGTTTTCGCAGCGTTTCCTACGATGTTATTCTACTTTATCATCAGACCCTCAGCAGTTACAGATTAGCCGTATCAAAAGAACCCAAACACGGTATACGAAAGTACCAGAGTTTACGAAGGTTACTGGGGGCGCCACTAGGAGTTTGATAGAGATCAGCGCTATATTTTGTACAATAAAATCTATCTAAGAATAATTTCAAAATTTGCAAATATATCAAGACTGACCGACCGACATTTTATTATTGGCCGCCCTGGCGCCCATGGGCCCATGATTGATCTGATGAATCACAAACACTGAACCGTATCCGAATTGGTCAAACCGTTTCGGAGTTAAATGGAAACTCTAACCCTAAAAAACTCTAACCCTACGTGGATAAAAAGAAAGTATGAAATTAAATTGACCAATTAATAGACCGCGTAGTTAACGCTGCCTTCTGTGCTATGGGTCCCGGGTTTGAATCCCGGTAGGGACATGCACATGTTTGTGTGATGAGCATAATAAACATTTGTATCCGAGTCATGGATGTATCTATGTATAAGATGTATGTATTTACAAAAAAAAGTATAAGTATATGTAGTATTTCCACCAACTAGTATCCGTAACACAAGCCTCGTTGCTTAGCTCGGAACTAGATGCTGCGCCATAATATCCAGGAATATTTAAATAAAATTAATTGTTCGTTAGCGGTAATTCGTTCATATAAGCAACATTATAAAGTAATGAATCTCTGATTTCATATAATGTTAGAATTTTGCGTCACTATTTAACCAAAAACTATTGGCATTTATTACACACTTTTAGCGCTTTTTCAAAGAGCCGATATTCGATAACAGAATATATTTTTGCTTCGCTGAGTTGGCAGCACTGCCTAACCTACCTATACAGATAATAAATCAAATATATTTACTAAATGCACCAGTTTAAAATAAAAACAATCCACTTAAAGCGGCAAATGCGACATCAAAATAGAAATTATTCCAATCAGACTGGAGCTACTTCCTATCGAATAAACATGCAACCGCCGCCGCGTGTAAAGCTTGGTGTATACAATCGCCGGACTCGCGTCAAACGTGCCCGGGCATAATGTATCGGCGCCGCGACGTCCCGTCCGGCGATAAATCTGATACGAGCTGATGAATGAACCTGTCAGTCAGTCAGTACACTTCCTAATGTGCACTCCGGTTTGATTTGTTTGACGATTAGTATAACAAGATGTTTCGCGTACTTTTCGCAATCTATTTATTCCGATTCGTCACTCCAGGATGTATCTATTTTTAATGAACACATTGTATTTTTTATGGACTTTATAACATACCATCATGCGTGTCGTCCCCGAAGGAGTAGGCAGAAGTGTACAGATTCGCCGGTATGTTTTAGGTCACATGTAATAGGGGCAAGTCTATTAATGCCATCAACCGGGTACGAATCCAATCTCCGAGCTGCTACTGAGATTTTTCACAGAAAAATCCAATAACACTTTGCTTTACCGAGGAATCGAACCCAAGACTTCTTGCTCAAAAATCGTAGATAATTACGACCATTAGACCAACCAAGTTCCATCTAGTTATGATCATTTAATTTATTATCTTCTCTAGTTTTCTATACATAGTAATCTATATTAATATGTGAGATTAAGTTATGCGAGATTTTGTATAGCTAAGTTTATATGAGGGAGTAGCGCTAAATGACTAATAACTGAAACACTGACGTGTGTATAAACATTTCCTTTTTTGCCAATAAATACGACGAATGAAATGTAGAAGTTCGCCAGAATTAAATCAGTATAATCCGGAGACCAGTTAAACAATTTAAATATTAGCATTGCTTACCGTATCGGCGTCGAGCAGTTCCACTTCACGCATCCGCCATCAGCATCACAATAACCCTTACAACTAGCATCACAGGGTATCACACAGACGTTAGCACTTGTATTACTCTTCACAAACCCGTTATTACACGAACACACATTCGGAGCTGTACAGACACTGTTCACACAGTTTTTGGAACACTTGGGTTTGCAAACACCTCTAATTTTGGTATAACCAGTATGACAAGTACAGTTGTTAGGTCCTACACAGTCCCCATGAGAACAGCTGTTACATTTAGGTGCACATGTAGTCTTATTTACAGGCACGTATCCTTTGTAACAGGAGCAGGCTTCAGGAGCAGTACAATCGGCGTTTACACAATCGCATTTCGGTTCACAAACGGAACTATTCTTAGGTTTATAGCCTTCAAAACAGGAGCAGGTATTGGGAGCAGTACAATTGGCGTTGATGCAGGACTGTTCGCAGATAGGTACGCAGTTTAGTTTCTCATCTACAGTGTAGCCGTGGTCGCACTTGAAGCAGTGCGTGGAGTTGTAAGGCTTGTGGTCCTGTTTGCAGACGCAGGTGTTGTTAGCATGACATTCGGCGTTGATGCATTGAGGATCGCAGATTGGCGTGATGCAGGTGTTCGGTCGTTCGGGGTCGAGGTATGCCGGTGATAGGCATTGGCACTGGTCTGGGGCGATACACCGGCCTCCATTGCAGCCGGTGCTGCAGATCGGCATACAGGTGTCCAGTTCGCTGTTGTGTTGCCAGCCGTTGCAGCAGACAGTGTGGTTCGTCCATGTTAAGTAAGTCTGGAATGAGACGGACAATTAAGTTTAAATTTGATTCTTGAGGTGTTCAAAATGTCATTGGATGGGTTATATGATAATAAGTGTCAGTATAATGGTGTTTCATATCTGCCTCATTGGTTTAGTGCTCGTAAATTGCGACTGCTAAACAAGTGACCTCGGGTTCGATTCCAAGGTCAAGCAAAGTGTTATGGAATTTTTCTATGAAATTCTCAGTAGCAGCTCGGGGTTTGAATTCTTGCCCCTTAATTTATGGAACCCATAACATACTGGCATAATGTGCACGCACATTCATGTGCAATGTGTATGTACACACACATTATGTCAGTATGGTATGGGTGAGGGTATGTGAGTTAAGAGTGAGTAAGACTATTAAACCACTGAATTTATATTTATATAAAAGGAGAAGCTAACTGACTGACTGGCTGACCAACATAGGGCCTAAACTACATGGGTTAGAAACTTGAAATTTTGTACAAGGTTTCCTTTTATAACGCACTAAGAAAAGATTTTTGAAAATTCACCCACTCTTTTCGTTAAATTGCACGCGGACGAAGTCGCGCGTATGAGCTAGTAATGAATAAGGTTCGTTTTTAATATAATTATGATATAACTACACTTCGTTTTGTTGGTTAAAATATACGCTATTTACCTCAAACTTATACTTCTTAGCAATACACCTTCTGCTTCCGCACCACTTGTTGATGGCGACATAGTATGTTTTTTTTCTTCGTTGAGGAGAACTGAAACAAAAAGAAACAATCAAGGACCATTTATTGAATTAAAAAATACTTTGTAATATCAAAAATAAAACCGACTTCAAAAAAATTAGAAGCACTAAAACGTAATAAGTACCATCATTAGCTCATCAACATCAAATAATAATTTTCAGACGCAAATACAATAAATAGTGATAAGTGCCCATAAACTAGAGGGTTCCCCTCGATTTCCCTGGGATCCCATCATCAGATCCTGACGTGGTTACAATGGGACCATCTGTGAATTGTATCCTTTTAAATAAAAAAAGGATTTTCCAAATGTGTTCAGGCGTTTTCAAGTAATCGGTGAACATACATAAAGAAAAATCATTCTGAGGAATTGAGAACCTCCTCCTTTTTGAAGTCGGTTAAAAAACAACTGACACAAGAAAATTAACAAAGACTTCATAATAGAACAATTAATATTTATTAAGGTATTGCTATATATATTATCTATATATGCTTAAAGGTTTTATATTAATTAGAATTAGAATTAGAATTACAGGTACTTTTGAATTGTCAAAACTATTTGCACGGTTCCAAGACGTAGGTCGTATGGAGAAGAGCCGGCAAGAAACTCTAAACTCTTAAATGAAATGAAGACTCCGAAATAAATGGTACTTGTAAACTGAAAGTTTACAATGCTTTTAAAATAAAATAAAAAATAAATGGTATAATTTAATTTCTAATATAAATATATGTATATCTGTATTTCTAAATTAATTATAATGAAGTCTATGTACTTGTTTCTAACGACTGTTACTACAAGAAAGGTCAAATAATCCTCAATTGGTTATTCTACACGAAGTAGTAGTTACTGATATGACACACAACACAACATTACCTGAGCTTAACGACACACACACCGTCACCATTTTCATCCAAAGATTCCGTATTACACACGAATTCCACCAACAAAACTATTAACACACAAAAAACTATCTTTTTCAAACACATCTTGCCTAATCTTCAATCTATATTTTTTTAATTCCGAAGACTAATATTAAAAATAAAGTAAAAAAGGCAAGAGTTCTTTTTTTGAATTTATGTATAGGGAGATCACATCACTAGTGTGTCACCCAGTCAACGAAAGGATACCATATGATGCGTACTATCTCTTAAACTATTCCCAACGCTCGCAAAATCGGCCGATACCCCACTGCGAGCGATTCAAATACAACTTCTAAATAAAACTTAAAACTGTTAATGATACATAAAAGTAATTAGCACATAATACGTCAGTTTTAGTGACCCTTTTATTACTGGTAGGTTCCATTTAATTTGGCATAGATGTCTAATGAGACGAGCCAAAGCTTGTTAATTATCTAGATGTCTCAATTAGCGCAGTGGAATTAAGGTTTTCGTGGTAAGCGTTCGAATCTCAGCCGGGACAAAATGATTGTGTGACATATGGACATTTCTAACTAAATTATTGATTTAAGTTAAGCTTATAATTTGACGACCCAGTTAGTCCAGCGGTAAATAATTAACACTGCCTTCTGGGCTATGGGTCCCGGGTTCGAATCCCGGTAGGGACAAATGTTTATGTGATAAGCATGAACATTTGTATCCGAGTCATGGATGTATCTATCTATAATATGTACGTATTTACAAAAAAAAAAAAAGTATATATGTAGTATATCAACAAGCTAGTATCCGTAACACAAGCCTCGTTGCTTAGCACGGAACTAGATGGCGCTGTGTGCCATAATGTCCAGGAATATTTATTTATTTATTTATAATATCGCATTGATATTATAAGAAAGAAATTGTAATTGCTTTAAATAAGTATATATATCTTATCCGAAAATAACTTAGACAATACAGTATAAGGTTCATTATTAAAAAATAATAACATACTAATTACTTAATCGTTTATCAATATTATCTATACCAATACAAACTCAACCTTTTCCCCCTATTTTTACCGTCCATAATTGTTCCTTCAAATATATAATTTACTAGCTTTTGCCCGCGACTTCATCTGCGTAAAATTTGTAATTTTTTGTCCACCCCCCTTCCCCCCCCCCTTTTAATGGATGATTTCCGGGATGACAACTATCCTATGTCCTTTCCCGGGACTCAAACTACCTCTATACCAAATTTCATCTAAATCAGTTCAGCGGTTATAGAGTGAAGAGGTAAGAGACAGACAGACACACTTTCGCATTTATAATTTTGGTTCGGATTGTACAGTGAGAATAAGCTTATCGCTTGCAGTGGGGTGTGGAGTGCGTCCTGTCATTATGATTATTATTAAATTCATAATTTGCAAATTAGTGTCCTATCTCTTTGTAATAAAGGTCCAATTGTACAGTGACACAATGCGAGTGCGCCCAACGAATTTGCATGCAGTTCATCACCTGTTATTCTTATCTATTTATAGATTTGCAGGTAACGAAGTGCCTAATTAAATAACGTGCCTAATTAACGCTTTTCGATAAGCGCTAATAACGTTACCAGTAACGTAATTATTTTACCGATTATTTGCGTGGTAACAGTATTTCCTTGTCTAGTTTGACTTTATCATTGACAGGACACGTATTTTCCCGTAGGTTTTGGCAAAGGAATATTATTTATAAATCCCCAGTTCCCGCCTCCGATTGATTTTGCGTCCATGAGGATTTCTGTCATAAATGAGGTTATATCGTCTGCTTTGTACATACTAGGAACCTTCTTTGATGTGGTCATAGTGTTCAAAAGCTTAAATACCTACTAAAGTTATTTCTAGAGAAGGTTCTAGAGTGGCGACCACGTACTGGAAGACGCAGTGTGGGCAGGCCCTTGGCAAGGTGGACTGACGACTTGGTAAAGGTCGCTGGAATCCACTGGATGCGGGCGGCATATGACCGGTCGTCGTGGCGATCCTTGGTGGAGACCTATGTCCAGCAGTTGACGTCTAACGGTTGATATGGTGATGATGAAAGTTATTTCATTGGTTGTAAAAGTCGGTACATTACGTTTTCGTTAAAATGTAGGTATTTTATTTTAGATTTCAGAATCAACCCAATTATTGTCCTATTAATGATTGTAGGTACTATTGGCCACGGGTCTTCTCTCATAAGACAGAGATTAGGCTATAGCCCACCACGTTAACCTAATACGGCGATTCATTGGCAGACTTCACATGCCACCAAGAGAATCTCTCAGGTATGCAGATTTTGTCACAATGTCTGCCTTCACCGTTTGAGCATGTAATAAATACGCACGAATGCACGACACTTCGAAAACAGTTGTGGCCAAGGAACAGAACTCAGTACATTTGACTTCACAGTCCATTGGTTATAATTAATAGCTTTTTTACTTAGATTTGATTGTATTATACTTCCCATTTTTATAAGGTTTCTTTCTCCCTGACTTGTACACTTTTAGCTGTACGGCTTCATTAAGTTTCCGTGTTTAGCTTTTTTTTCTTTTTTCTAACAAAAAGTTCCTTTTCAATACAATGTTGTTAGTACCTATTAAACATTTTTTTCTTGACATAAAATAGGATCTTACTCGTAGAATGTTGTTTGATACTACAACATTTAAAATCTATAGGAATTGTATTTAAAGCAGATTTATTTATGAATATGAATGTATATTATATTATGTGTACTTATTTACCTATAAGTATCTCTTATTTCTAAAAGGATTCTTCTTTTTTTGGCTACAGCAACTTATGATGATGTATATAAAACATGTTATGTATTCTAGTCACAAATCAATTAAATTAATCATACAACCAAAACCAAAAAAAAATGCAAGGACTTTAGTAGGAGGTAGGTAGGTATAGCGAGATTTCTCGAATTGAGCTGCCCGACTGGGGAAATAACTCCACCTTACAGAAGACCGAAGTGAATCAACAATAGTTGTCTTTCTGCGAGTGAGTAAGGTTACCAGAGCTGATTGGGGGAGTAACTATTCTGACAGCATGGGAATTTCGTTTGCTGTCAGTTCAGTAACTCCCTATTTTAGGAAACCTGAACGGTTTCTAAGGGGTTTGGCAACGCATTTGCAAGCCTCTGGTGTTGCAAATGTCCATTGGCGGCGGTCATCACTTACCATCAGGTGAGCGGCCTGCTCGTTTGCCCCCTTATCACAATCTCACAAAAAAAGGACTTGTTGAACATAATTATTATGTACTTGTACGTACATATACAATACATAATAGTCAACAGAAAGTATCATTTCGCGAGATCAATGACACACTCAATGAAATGTTACGGATGCTGCTACTGATAAAACATATATTTATACTACATTCCCGTACAATATCCATTTAGTTACGATATCAAGTTGTTTACCCTTTAATTTCCGTGTTTTACATATACTTTTTTATATTCTTTATCTTTTGGAAGAGACTTTTATGCGAATCAACTCTTACAGATCCAATTTTCTTTGTTTAAAAATGTATATATCTGGTATATAACTTAGATTTTGAAATAAAAATTGTGACTGTTAATAATTGACCTCCTAATAACATAGAAATAAAAATACAAGAGTGTTTTAATATTATTATTTGTTGTTCTATATTTCTACATCAGTATTTTTTACTTTTCTGCTTGGTAAAATGGATCGGTATATGCTACCTCACACAATCATAGTTAATTAATGCACTCTATATTGTATAGACTGATTATCGTATTATATAGAATCATTAATTAAATTAACAGACAGAACTGTGTTGCAGGGGAGTTTGTTGCGCCGCTTCTTCTACTCAGCAAAAACACTAGGAAGCGGCGAAGGGCGGGCGTTTTTGGGGGCTGTCTTTATTGTCGACGTTCAAAAACCGCCAATAAAATTTGGCCTACTTTGAATAAATTATATTTTGACTTTGACTTTGACTACACCAGCAGTCTGCGGTTGTGCACAATACTCTGCTGAACTTTCCAGGATACAAGCGTGATAATACATGTAATGTTCGGCTTTATACCTATATATATGTAGACTAGCTTAGCATAGAACTAGTATTAGTATCCAATCTGCTTTTTTTATCAACTTGCTCATTTATTTCGAGCCTTTTTACCCGACTGCGTCAGAAGGAGGCTTATTTTAAGAAATTATCGATGCCGCATACAAACTCGCATCCCCTTTTTGCCCTTTTAAAGGACTAATTCCAGGACAAAAACTATTCTATGTCCTTCCACGGCACTCAAACTATATCCATACGAAATTTCATCTAAATCGGTTCAGCGGTTTAACCATGAATAGGTCAAAGTCAAAGTCAAAGTCAAAGTTCTTTATTGCTTCATGTGTAAATAACAGGTAACAGACTAAAATAGGTAACAGACAGACAGACACATTTTAGTATTTATAATATTTATATAAAATTCCCAGAACAGTATTGTTCTAGAATGCAGAGCAAATATAGGAAAAAGTTAATTACTAACCTATTTATTTAAAACTTACATATTAACCTTCTCAAAGTCAATAAATCTGTCATCCTCGTACCTACCGCAATGACACACACTACAATATTATTAATAATAGAATTATTAATAATACCTAACAATTATTGTCCCTAGTTTACTGGTCAGTTTAATGTTAAATCGTTAACGGGCGGGTTTGTGAACTCCCGTCATACAGATACAGATATACAAATAAAAATAATCATTAATAAAATACTCATACTATAACGAAACTATTTAAGGCATCTAATCTGCAAAGAACTAATTGATTTAATAATATAATATCATTAATATATTAATAAACGTGAGTAAATAGTTTTAAATGCGTCATTGGATCGCGGTCAGTTAGTTTGCAACATATGTATATTATATGAAACTTAAGTATACATATGTAAGATAAGTATGTCACATTTGCTTCAACTTATAACAAGTGTGTGTAAAACGAAAAGTAAATTTGAAAATGAAACCACAAGGATTTCTTGCAGTTTTATGTATGGTAAGTTCTTATTAATTTAACTTTCAATAAGGTATAAAATAGCTCCGTCTGTTTAACACTCAAGTTATACGGTTCCATAAAGTTGGTCTGATGCAAATATTTCCATTGACAATTTTTTTTTTTCAATAAAATATATTACTGCTTTCATTGCAGTACAGTATTCTTATGCACCACTGGCTTTTCGGAAGTTATGTGCGTATTTATCACACGCTCAAACGGTGACGGAAAACATCGTGAGGAAACCTTCATGCTTGAGAGATTTTCTCGATGGCATGTGAAGTCTGCCTACCCGCAGTAGGCTAGCGTGGTGGACTATAGCCTAATAATCCTTCTCAAATGGAAGGAGACCCGTGCCCAACAGTGGGACGATAATGGGTTGATGATGATGATTCTTATAACAAGTGTCGAATAAAAAACAAAAAGGAAAACGGTGCTAGGTTAATGTAGGATTGAATTTCATTGTCAAAGGAATCATTAATAAAAGTTTAAAAATATTATTCAATGATGACACATCCATTATAAAATAGGAAAGGAAAATAGGAAATAATAAAATAAAATAGGAAAGCGATTCAATGACTTTTATTCTACAACCAGAACATGTCAGTCCCATTGTTCATTTCATGTCTTTCTCATTGACACATTTAGCAAATAATAAAAAGTTTATTAATGTAAATCTTTTGTTATAATGATAAACTATAGCTATACTTATTCTCTGTCCTAAGTGTATATAGGTATATAACAACATAACCTTTAGATGGCGTGAAGTGTCAAACAGGCATTTGGAAATCCCTTAAAGCGATATTGTTCACTAATGAGTGACAGACATAGAAGATCTATCACGTGTGTCGTCCTTGAAAAGTTTGGCAGAAATATACTAATGTAGACCCACATTTCACCGAAATATTGTAGTTCCATATAATTCATCATCATCATCAGCCCATATTCGTCCACTGCTGGACGACTGCCTCCCGTAGGGAACACCACAGAGCAGCTGGATGAGAACAGCCGAAGATCGAGCCCCTATAATTGCGAGACTAAATTGCCATCGAGCACGAATCCAAATTCCAAGCTATTGAGAATTTCATATAAAAACCTGATGCCACTTCGCTCGACCTAGACCTAATCGAAATCCCTTGCTTAAAAGCACTTATGACACAAGAGCAACGACACAGTTCGTATCATCATCATCATCATCATCAACCGATTATTGTCCCACTGCTGGGCACGGGTCTCCTGTCATTTGAGAGGGATTAGGCTATAGTCCACCACGCTAGCCTACTGCGGGTTGGTAGATTTCAGACTCACGATGTTATCCTTCACCGTTTGAGCATGTGATAAATACGCACATAACTTCCGAAATGTCAGTGGTGCGTGCCCGGGTTTGAACTCGAGACCTTTGACAGGTCAGTCCACTGGTCACGCCTCTAGGCCACCACAGCTCTTATAAAAAATACAGTTCGTATATTAAATGTATTTTACAACAAACGTTTTATAGATAGCATTCGTTAAACCGATGGCTAAGCACTTCAATTTGATCCAATGACACGTGCTTTTTGTCATAAAAGCTATTATTGTGTTTTATAGCCAGTTCGAACATGTTTTATTGGCTCTAAAATGTTTACACAAGGAGTTGTTGAACTTTGCAGGGGAGTATGTGGGAGGTTAAGTTCAGCGGTGATGCAACTAAAGAGCGTTAGCTGGATTCTGCTTTGTTAGTTGCAAACAAATATGTAAAGGATGTATGTAGATGGAAGTAACACACTTCCTTAAGTAAAGGATCGCTCAAAGATAGTGTTTTTATGAATGACAGACAATGCTTAAAATAATAACTACCCAGAATTACGTTTTCCAATCTCTGCACACGCTTCTTTTAATTCTTAGTATGTCTGATACTCATGTCTTGTTTATTTTTCGACGACCCAATTAGTCCAGCGGTAGTTAACACTGCCTTCTGTGCTATGGGTCCCGGGTTCGAATCCCGGTAGGGACAAATGTTTGTGTGATGAGCATGAACATTTGTATCCGAGTCATGGATGTTTCTACGTAATATAATATGTATGTATTTACAAAAAAGAAATGTATATATGTAGTATATCAACCAACTAGTATCCATAACACAAGCCTCGTTGCTTAGCTCGGAACTAGATGGCGCTGTGTCATAATGTCCAGGAATATTTATTTATTATTATTATTGTTTGTTTATAGGTCCTGTACACTTTCGACGTTTGTGCCTCAAAATGCAAGGAATACATTATTGTATTTCAAGAACTTACATGCGGTAAAATTTATACTTTAAAACCTATAAAAATGTAAGTATTGACTTATTTATCCCTAACCGCTGATATTTTAATAATTCGTTTTAATATTATAACATTATCATTACTATGAGACCAGTACTAAATTGTGGATACATTTACACACACAAATACATATCACATTTACATTTACTAAACTCGGGGCAAGTATTTGTAAGCTATACAAAATAAATATTTGCTCAAAGAGGAAAATAAATCTCTTTCATAGACTTTCCCGCCTCTTGGAAGCAGTTTTAAACTAACATTGGATAATACATCTGTTTAATAGGAATAAATTTGCCTATAATGTAAAAATGTAAGTGTTATATTCCAATTAATATAATAGAATAGAATAGAATTTCCTAATGAATCAAAACCTTGATCCTAAATCTATAAATACGTGCAGAACTAAACTAACATAACCGATGTTTTTTTTAGTGGTGAAATAGTTTGGAGTCGCCAAACTTACCCTTACAATACATCAGCAGTACATGACGAAGTCCAGGGATATAAAGACTGCGCACTAGAATTTACTTGTATGGGAAAGGAAACATCATGCTTTGACATAACAGTACCTACAAATCATTCTACTCATCATGTTATTGCCACAAACAGTACAATGAACCGTTATACAGGAATTACTGTACATCTTGATGCACCAAAAATAAATATAACTAAAAGTAAAGAACCAAAAAAGACACTAGCTAAAGAAGAAGAAAGCCCAAAAGTGGATGTCAATATTATTTATATAAATAAAAACGATATTCAAAACAATTCAGAGTTTATTGAAAAGAGAAATTATAATAAAAACAAAGTAGCATGTGATTATGCTGAAACCGTTTGTATTTACGGAACACCGTCAGTAAACAATATTTTAGGTCATAAAGAAACTGGCATGAATAAGACACTTACAATTACACTTACACGAGATTTTAACTCTACAATACAACCATTTTTCACTGGTTATTTTCCTCAAGCGCACGAAAATTTAAACACTACAAAAAAAGATTTCATCGATCTAAAAACTGGTACTTTGTTATGTGAAATATTCAGAGAAAAAGATTGTAAACAAAACAATTCTGATAGTAAATTTACGAAACAAATAAATGTCTATGTTAAAGCAAATTACATTAAAAATAATACTAGGACAATATATCCCAATTGTACAAATGATTTAAATACAAAAAATAAAGTATCATATCTGGAATGTGATTCAAAAAACTTCACCCAAAATAACCCACACATTTTACTTGATCCGCCAGTGAAAAATAGCACTGTTAACATATCTAACCATCGAACTAGTGAAGAAGTATTTTTAATGGGTGTGAAAGATTTATTGATTTGCAAATGCCATATTAATTATTTAAACAATACAGAAATAAATAATAGCTCAAACATAACAAGTTTTAAGAATTGTTCTAACTATAGAAACATAATCAATATAACAAATCCTAAATATCATGATGTAAAGTTAATAGAAGACTATAAAAACCGGACTATAGATAGTATAACAACAACAAGTGTTCCCACCGAATTAAGCAAGACAGAAATATCTATTAAAAATACCAAAATTAATAAAGAAGAGCTTGCTTCTAGCGTCTATGAAGATAGCGTTGTTATCATACGTATAACAGAAAATGGAAACAATTGTAGCCAAAACTCAGAATTTAGTATTCACGAAGGAAAGATTATCGATTTAGATGCAATACATAGCAAGAAAACCATACTTGAACATAATAATGTAGTATTAAATATCTCCAACTGTATTAATTTTACTTCTCCTATAGCAAACAATACAAATACCCAAACAGAATTAGACATTGTTCTGAAAAATAGTTCATTAAATACTTTTGACATAGAATTATTTGACAATAATCTAAAAGAAACGGCTCTGAAACAAAAACTCATACTAAAATGTGATCAACCTAATCTAAGCGGCGACTTAAACAGAAATAAAACGATATTACAATGCCAATCCATATATTTGGAAGATTTCCATAATACTACAGAACATGCCACACCTGATCCAAAAGAAACGATAATAATTGCACCAGACAAAAGCAATCGTACTGCAAATGAAACACATGATTATTACAAAGACACGAACAAAACAAAAGAAAAAGATATTGACGCTGTTAATATACTACAATCTACGGAAAATACTTTTAATAGAAAAAGATATATGTTGAAGGGTTCTGGGCAAAAGATTCAAGAGAGATTAAATAGTGAGCCTGAAAGAATATTGCTCATAGTAATCGCTTCAATAGCTGGTACCTGCATAATATTAGTCCTCGTACTTCAAAGGTTTTTCAAAAAGGAATATAGTAAGTATAATAACATTGAATGAACACAAACCACAGAATAAGTAATAGTAATATGTCCAGAGCTATCAATAGGCATCCCTGTCTAACGTGAGAGCTAGCGTCTTAATATTGTGTAATTTTTTGTTGTTGTATTGAATCAATTAATTTATGCGAGATATCAATCAATCACTACAAGCTTTTACAAAGCTTATTATGTATTTGTATGTTACCTTAATAAAGTTACATTAGGCATCATGAATGAATATTTTCTAAGGAGATAACTTCTAGACGAATGACGGGGGAAAATTATGTCGAACGGCCAATGTTTGTTCTGGATGGAGTGCTATTCATTATTCTGTCAAAACATAATTTACTCACATTTCAAGTAGATATTTAAATACTTTTTATTCATGATTTAGTTGTAAAATAACTTAAATAATGTAAATGTATATACATTTACCGAATACTAGACATTAAAATAAACCTACTTTTACGGATTTTATTGCAGTACATTGATGTGTTTTTCAATCCGTGGCCACATGTAGACCTATGTGTTAGATAGATAGAATATTCTTTATTGTACATAACCAAAAAAGACAACAATATGAAATATAAAGAGCAAAAACAAGTATAATAATTGGCGGTCTTATCGCTTAAAGCAATTTCTTCCAGACAACCATTGGATGGACATGTCAGGTGTCTTGCTTGATGTTAAAAAATATCAATATACCGCGCCAAAACCGCTAAAATTAAGCTAATATCAGATGTCGATAGCACTTATTAATAGTTTAATACCACAATTTAAATCTTCAGTACCAAGTGAGTAAAATATTACTATTTTCAGCTCCCGCACCTACCAGAGAAGCACCAGAAGAAGAGGACACGCCACTTTAAAATCTTAATTTATTTTGTAAATAACTTCTACTAAGTCATTTGTTAATTATTATTATTAAAAATATACGAATTATTGAGTCAACTCTGTCTATATCCTTAGTTACAATACGAAAGTGTGTCTGTCTGTCTGTAACCCCTTCACGCTTTAACCGCTGAACCGATTTAGATGAAATTTGGTTTAAAGATAGTTTGAGTCCCGGGGAAGGACATAAGACAATTTACATCCTGGAAATTATCCCTTAATAGTGGGGAAAAGGGGGTGGAAATAAAATACTAATTTCACGCAGATCAAGTCGCGGGCAAAAGCTACTCTGCGAATGAGGAAAATCTTTACAGAAAAGATAATGTAGTATATTTACAGTTACTATATATTCCTATAAAAGACCTTCAATTTCAGACCGACCTTATTAAAAGAACGATAATTAAAACCAGTTAATTAAATAATGACGTAATAAAAACACAGCCATATTATAAATACTACAATATTTATAATTAAACCATATATACCTATTAGCCAATCAAGTAAAGCCAGCATTATAATTATAATGTTAATAATTTATGCATATAATGCATATTGATTATATAATGTGTTCATATTGACAGCTAGCCAGCTGATAGCTGAAACAGTTCCGAGTATGTAAACGCATACTCGGAACAGTTCCACAGACAGAAATATGTGGCTCATTAATTTAAAAAATAATATTTCATTCAGCTATAAAGGCGGGCTTTTAATAAGATAAATTATCAAATGGTTCGTAGGTAAACTGACAAACTAGTTATACATAGAGTCTGCATGTTATTATCTGGCTGGGCATACTATTTAATGGTTATTTAAATGTCTACGACTACGACAGATGTTTCTCGAATGTAAAATAGATAACAAGAAATACGAAATAGTAAAGTATGAAAATAATAATCCTACAAATATTATAAATGTGAAAATTTGTATGGATAATTGTTACTCTTTCACGCAAAAACCGCTTAACAGACTTGCATGAAATTTTGCATACATACAGTTTATTACCTGGATCAACATACAGGGTACTTTTTATCTATATACCATGCGGGCAAAGCCGCGGGAGGCAGCTAGTATAATAGCAATTTAGAATAACCTAATTGGCGTGATTTTCTGGGCAGATCTCCTTACTATAAAATCGCCGGAATCTCAATTCAATTTAGTAAGAAAATACATACTACCTTTATGCCTGCAACATGGGGGAGTACACCTATACAGGGTGTTAGCCATGTTCTATACTTTCTGCATACGGCACTCATATCTACCATCTAATCTTATGAGAACAGTGGTCGTACCAATAGTAAAAAACTGCACGGCTGATATCTCTGACATAAATAACTATAGGCCAATTTCGTTAGCTACTATCATTGCAAAAGTGCTTGATGGATTATTGGATAGACAACTTGATATTTTTGTAAGATTACAGGATACACAGTTTGGTTTCAGAGAGGGGTTGTCAACTGAAAGTGCAATCCTGTCTCTGAAACACACTGTTGATTATTATACAAAAAGACAAACGCCAGTATATGCATGCTTCTTGGATTTGTCCAAAGCTTTTGAACTGGTGTCATATAATAAGCTTTGGACAAAACTAAGATATGCAGGTGCCCCGGCTGACCTGGTTAATATCCTCGCCTACTGGTACAGCAAGCAGCTTAATGCAGTTAGGTGGGGAAATGTTTATTCAGATGAATATCTGCTAGAGTGTGGCGTCAGACAGGGTGGGTTGACTTCGCCACGACTCTTTAATATGTATGTCAACAACCTGATTGAGGAGCTCAGCAGCATGCATGTTGGATGCCATATTGATGACATATGCGTCAATAATTTAAGTTATGCAGATGATATGGTGCTGCTGAGCCCCTCAATTGGTGGTCTCAGACAATTGTTAAAGGTGTGTGAGGTTTATGCTGTGGAGCAGGGCCTGAGGTACAACGTAAGTAAAAGTGAGTTTATGTTATTCAAATGTAAGAATAAAAACAACAATATTTCTATAATACCACCTATATTACTTAATGGTGTACCTCTAGGCCGTGTTACACAGTTTAAATATCTGGGACATATTGTAACAGAGAATTTATGTGATGACCTAGACGTTGAGAGGGAGCGCAGGGCATTGTCGGTGCGTGGTAATATGTTGGCACACAGGTTTGCTCGGTGTAGTGCTCCTGTTAAAATAACAATGTTCAAGGCATTCTGCCAGACGTTCTACACGGGCAGCCTGTGGGCCAACTTTACACAAAAAGCCTACAATGCCTTGCGCATCCAATATAATAATGCGTTCAGGGCTCTGTTTCGGCTCCCTCGATATTGCAGCGCATCCGGCATGTTTGCCGACGCCAGCGTAGATGACTTTTATGCAATTATGCGTAAGAAAGTGGCGTCAGTGGTGCGACGAGTACGGGGGAGCCCAAATAGCGTCCTGAGGATGTTTGGCGACAGACTGGACACTGCTCTACTAAATAGATTTACTGAACTGCATGTGTTGCGGTGAGCAAACTGCGCGGGTATGGTCTGTTCAATTTGTTGGGCCTACTGGTAATTACTAACATTAGCTATAAGTAAAATTTTCCTGTTACTAACATACATATGGACTTGATGGTCTGAATTAAATTATTTTTATTTTTATTTTATTTTTATTTATTATTATTTATAATTGTATTCAAATTTGTAATTCGTAACACAATTAAGGACTCGTGTTGTCGAGCCGAACACCTGGCTTCATCCGATCCATCGATGTGCGACGCGCATGCCCAACCATATTAATAGGAACCCTTATAACAAATATGATAACGTTACTTCCACCATGTTATAGTCATTTTCAGGGAGGAGCAGGGGCTCATATGATACTGGCCACCGTGACAACTTCAGACGGGTCCGACTTCGGCGCATCTCGTGAAAGTTCGTGTGCTTCCGCTGCGAGTGGAAACTCCGTAGTTTTTCAGACGGTAAGGGTCCTACTTGGGACGTACTTTAAATACTTTCAGAATGATTTTTGGCATATTATTTTCTAATATTTTCTAATTATCAGTTCAATATCCCTGAAGATATTCACATTTTGGATGCTAATTTTCAACCGATTTCGTAAGATTTATAGGATTTTGACAACCAAAGGATTTGACATAAATTGTTAGGTTAACAATTTATGTCCAAAATACATCGGCTACCTGCTGGAGTTTCAGTTTATGTATCTATTAATTTTACAGAACCTTATATTCTTGAGGATCTTGAAGGCAAATTAAAGGTGTAACATCGTGTAGTTACATTCTCTTCTCTAACTCTAACATCATTGCGTCTATGTTGCTTGGCATCCCACCGATTAAAATGATTCTTTTTTTAATATATGTCACTGGATAGTGGATAAACCCACTGTTGGAATACCTCCCTGGGTTTAGGGGTGCAATGTCCGCGCCGGCGCGCCCCGTCGATACGGCGCCGTCACACCGCCGCCCCAGCCCGAGCGGCCGAATGCACGCGCTTCGTACGCGACACCAAAAAACCAACTATCACACAAAATAATTACTATAACATAAATTATAAAAAAAAACAACTAATCACATAAACCCGCGCAAATTTATGTCAAATAAGTGAGATTTTCATCACGAAAATAGTTTAATTTATTTTTCGAATTCACCTTTTTCGTGTACCAGTGACACAATGACTGCTAGAGTGCTGTGATGTTTGAAATTGGAATTATATTTTTTTAATCCGTGTATATTGTAAATACTGATTTTATGATTGACGCAAAGGAAATTTTGAATATAATATAGAACGCATAAATAAATTTGTGATGTGACAACCTTCTTGCGTAACAATCCATAGGTGAGTATTTCTCCCATTCGGTTTTCTTTTGACTTGCTTCCACAATTATCATTAGACATTATAACAGATTGTAACTGCGAATCAATATAAGTAGATTTTTATTCAACGTTGTGAGGCCTATATTATTTAATAGGGACTTCTTTTAAACTTAAATAGAAACTCACTTAAGACGGCTTTTTTCCCATTTAAAACATAATTAATGAATGTTGTATGTCAATAATAGATGTTCTCTATATTTTTTATTAAAATAAAGCGCTAATGTTTGTAGTAAAGTATATTTTGTTAAAAGTTTAGAATACATAGAAGCATTGGTAACAGTCAAGAGTTAGATAAGAAGGAATATATTAGAATAAGGAGTACAAGACCCTCAAAGGCTCCAAACCGGCGAATTGAGAAAATTACTATAATGAACTCTACTCTCAAGGATAATATTATGTCTCACCGTGTCCGGAAAAGTGAGCCGAATTCCTGTTCCAAAGACGGCCATATAAGATGAGGAACCAATGTCTAAAGAACACCAGCGTGATAACTTAGTCACTTTCTTTACAGGCTAGCTATAGATAGCAAGCTTGCACAGCCTGAAGGAAGATCAGCAGTTAAAATTGGAACGTTTCCTTCTTTCTGAAACCTGAAACATTTCTGAGACATTTCCATTTCTCTGAGATCCTGTCTGCCGGATGTTTGGATGTCGGCCCCGTTGTCTCATAGGATAGCAACGGATTCTTTTTTTAAATACCTACTTCCATACTCTGATTGAAATAACAAGTTTAGTCATAAAAAAAATAATGTAAGTACGAATGAGATTTTATTGCAATAAAAACTTTTAACATTTATTTTTCTTCTAGTGTTGATTGTAGGTTTGTGTTAAAATTTTATGTTACATTATTGAAATAATTTATTTAAAAAAATACGGATAATAGATACAAAAAAATATGAACGAAACATCATTAAAAATGTTATCTAATAAAAGGAAATTTAATATTTTCCTTCCTGAAATTCATCGAGGAAATTTAGGAATTTCGACATCAGATTTTGACGCTGTTTACCTAGACTTAATTATTGGAAAGATACGCTCTTTACCGAGAGTAAAAGTACGTAGCATTTTTTGCTTTACTGTGGAATTCCTGTAACCCAGGATCAACAATAGTAACCATCCAGAGAATCGTCGAGACAATGAAGCCCGACGTGTCCCAGGGGATTGATTTAACCGTCTTGGAACCCGCAGCGAAATTAGTACGAAAGTAGCACGTCGCATAGCAATAATTATATGTAACTGTGTTGCCAGTTGCCACTTGCCATTACGCAAGTTATTTTGCTAGCTCAATACTTACGTCATGCTTCAGGACAATGACATCCTGCCCTAAGTCGATATATATTTGTTTATTGCGATAAGGTGGCAAACGAGCAGGCGGCTCACCTGATGGTAAGTGATCACCGCCGCCCATGGACATTTGCAACACCTGAAGGCTTGCAAATGCGTTGCACACCCCTGCAGAAACCGTTTTGGTTGCTTAAAATAGGGAATTACTAAACTGACAGCAAATGGAATGCCCATGCTGTCACAATAGTAACTCCCCAACGAGCTCTGGTAACCTTACTCACTCGCAGAAAGACAACTATTGTTGATTCACTGCGGTATTATGTAAGGTGGAGGTACTTCCCCAGTCGGGCAGCTCAATTTGAGCGAGGAATCTCGCTATGCCCTACCTCAAAAATTCTGAGCAATTAACCTTAAAAATCCTAGCGTGCAAAATGCTGAAATACCTGTATGGTTAAGTTAACAATCAGAGAACCCCTTTTTTACACCAAGAGTGTGGTAAATATGCTCACAGCTTTCCTGATGGTAAGCGGTTACTATAGCCAATGAATATTTGCAACACCAGAGGGGTTTTCATCTTCATCAACCCATTATATTCCCACTGCTAGGCACGGCTTTCCTCTCATTTGAGAAGGATTAGGCTATAGTCCACCAGTAGCGTGGTGGACTACTGCGGGTTGGCGGACTTCACATGACATTGCGAAGATCTATCAAGCATGCAGGTTTCCTCACGATGTTTTCCTTCACCGTTTGAGCATGTGATAAATACGCACATAACATCCGAAAAGTCATTGGTGCTTGGGTTTGAACTCGAGACCTTTGACATCTCAGTCCGCTGGTCACACCACTAGCCTATCACAGCTATAGCGTTTTAGGTTTCTTAAAATAGGGGAGTTACTGCACTGACAGTACACGGAATTCCCATGCTATCAGAATAGTCACTCCCCTAACGAGCTCTGGTAACCTCATTACTCGCAAAACCCACTTCTGTTGTTTCACTGCGGTTTTTTGCAAGGCAGAGGCACTTCCCCAATAGGGCAGCTCAATTTGAGCAAGGAATCCCCTAATTCTCTAAAATGTATATTTACAAACTTACCACCTATAAATAAAAAAATATATTCTAAGGTACCTTATAGTATCTAAAAGTGTTTCAACAATAAAAATAGCTAGCTATATTTTTTATCTAGATAAATTCCCGTAGAAGCCTTCGCCTGCCATAGTGTCCGTGGATCATCAATCTCACCTGACACTATTTTTTTTTGTTTGCGCACTAGTAGCTTTGGCATCGATCTACAAGTCTTTTGTTGCAGCTTGAACGAAGGTCGACCATATTGTTTTGGGTCTCTCTATAGCCCTGAAATGATTCAATACTGAATGAAATAAAATATACGTATTATTTGATCTACATATATTAAACCATAGCGAAGAGCTATGATAGCCTGATGATATAAAGTTAAGTAAGATTATAGGAGGAAGGGCATAGCGAGATTTCTCGCTCAATTTGACCCCTAACAGAAGACCGCAGTGAATCAGCAATAGTTGTCTTTCTACGAGTGAGTAAGGTTACCAGAGCTCATTGGGGGAGTGACTATTCTGACAGCATGGGAATTCCATTTGCTGTCAGTCCAGTAACTCCCTATTTTAAGAAACCTGAACGGTTTCTTAGGGGTTTGGCATCGCATTTGCAAGCGTCTGGTGTTGCAAATGTCCATGAGTGGCGGTCATCACTTACCATCAGGTGAGCCGCCTGCACGTTTGCCCACTCACATCACATCACCATAAAAAAAGTGGACTGTGAAGCCAAAGGTTTGGAGTTCAATTCCAAACCGTGCACCACTGACCTTTCGAAGTGACCATTAAAAGTTGATACGTTCAAACGTTGAAGGAAAACATCGCGAGGAAACCTGCATGCCTGAGTGATTTTCTCCACGAGGCGTGTGAAGTCTGCTAACCAGCTCTTAGCTAGCATGGTGGCCTGTAACCTAGTCCGTCTAAAAAACAAGAGAATACATCGGTCTCTTCTCGTTCGAAATCCGGCACTGGGACAATCCCTAGGGGAGCAAAAGTTATTCAGTGAAACAACTTCGTTTGGGGGTGTACCTCTACTTTGTTCATATTATTGTGTTCTATTTTGAAGGATAGTGTAACCAATTCAATTACTGACTTAACAACTGACGTCTCAAGATGACAAAGCTTGAGTAATACCATTAGTGTTGCTAGTTGCCTGAGACTCAGACGGTTGTTGCTTATCATTAAGTAAGTAGGTTCTATGCGAGCTTACCATAACATAGTTACCGTAAATAAGCCTTTACTTAGGTACAGTTGAACAAGCTCATTAGTCTACATCCACACATAGATCGGTCTATAGTTGCATGCATACCAATTAGCTTGTTTGACTGTACATCGTAAATTTAATTTTGAATTGAATTTTGTAGTAATGTCTCAAATATGTTTATTATTTCTGTATGATATATTCTGTACATTTTCTGCGAATTAAACAAAAGTTATTGGTATCGATACTTCTTGTTGATTTCGAGTAGCTACTTGTATTAAATACGGGGCGGGCAAGGGATTGAAAAGCATTAGGCATACATAATGTTACAGCCTTGCGAAACGTATTGCTTTTCATCTTTCCACAGCGAGAAAAGTTGAATGAATGAATGATTGTTTATTTCTGTAAATAGATCTTTTTGAAGACACTTTTACAAGTCATGTAATATTTTTTTAATAGTTATCTAGTTGGTATCGGCATTTCCTAACTGACGACCTCTGAGAAAAAATGCCGAAACAAACTCAGAGAATTATGGTCTCTGTTAAAGTCCAAACATTTTGGTTACAATATGTGAGCCTGACTATGTAGGTCTGAGATAGCCTTTATTTCGTTCGTACTAAATGTTCGTGATAAATTCTTCGTTCTAAATGCTCTTTCCTGGCAATTAGTCTTTAGGGGATTCTGACAACAAGGGAATTCCATTTGCTGTCAGTGCAGTAACTCCCTTATAGTATCATGAGCGTATCTATTCATTTTACCGGGGGGGGGGGGGCTGAAAAAACGTGTTTGCCACCCGTGTGGCGCAGGAATAATAACTCAAATAGTAATCAGTGCTTTACTGTTTAATCAGTATTAGTTCTAGTTATGACATGGAATATTACACAAAAACTTAAACATTATATTCCTACAGCTTTACGTTTGTGACTCACGTACGTTACTAATCCATATTAAATTATTTGGCAAAGAAATGTCACACATTGAAAGTATTTTTACTAGCTTCTAAGTTTTCGTCAAAATATAAGAAAAAAGACTTATATAGTTTATAATTAGGCACATTTTCCAGTAACCCGGCGATGTTATATTAGTATCACCATCGCTGCTAGAATCTTTTATATAATTCCTTTTTTTCTATAGCTATCGTCACTTGCTCAAAACTTTTTACTCGTATATTTTTAAAATACCTTCAAACATTTTATTTTATTCAGGGACACTAAACAGCTACAATATATGTTGGAACAGAGAAAAGATAATACAAAATGTTAATATTGCAGCCCAACATTATCCGCATATTAACAAAACAGTATAATAATATGATAATAAGTGCCACTAGGTATGTAATAATTAAGTGCATAATCACATGATTAATAATTAACTTTACATTTACATTAATTAATTTTATGACATAACTACTTATTTATGCAATATTAACATCATGATTATAATTGTTCGGAGCAACGCAACCGAACAGCTCATCATTTTGCCTCTGCGCATTTTTATAAATGCCTCAACCAAACGATTAAGTCAGTACGCTTACAGCGGGCTATCAAATCAAATCAAATCATCTTTAGTTTAATTAACCAATTTTAACCATTACTCTAGTAGAATCTAAATATAACTTTAAAACCATAAAACCATATCTTTTCTATTTTTCTATATCTTAACAAGCGTCATCGCGACTATCAAATCAAATCACATAAACTACTCAAAAGGGGTCTCGCATCGTACGCAACGATAATCTATCCTTTTTACAATAATATAATATTACTATTTTGAATTATTGTTGATTATTTCTTGTTTTTTAATCTAAATTAATTGAATAATCACCTTATGTAATTGTAATTGATTTTTTTCCTCTTTTGTTTATTATATGTATACGGATATAAAATTATTACGTTTACCGATGTAGTGCATGTTGTGTTAGCCTATAAGTAATTGTTGCACTTATAAATGTTTATGCTTGTGTTTCTGTATGTGATTATACTGATGTTAACAATTGTTGGCTGACCAAATAAATAAATTTAAAAAAATAAAAAAACACATTTACGATAATTAATTACATTTTACAGAATAGGATAGAATGGAAATTCAGATTGACAGCTTGGGAACAGAGCAAGAATTATTAATCAATTAAATTCAATTGAAATATATAAATAAAATTAAAAATACAACACTAAAAATCTAAATTAAATTTAAAATTAAAGTAAAAATTAAATTAAATAAAACTTAAGATTAAAAGCAAAATTAAAAACATAAAATTGAAAATCGAAATAAAGTTAAAATTATAGATAAATTATTAATCTAGATCAGCTTGATATTCCTATAGAACATTATTTACTAAAAGAACAAAGAAAAAAGTAAGTAGGTGCCTATATGTATGTATATTGTCTATGCATAGAACGGTGTGCCTACATAAAGAGTAGGCTTCAGAAATTGGTTATGCTTACAATTACATCTTTACCCAGGCTTGGCCTGAAGTCAATAATTGATTTTTGAGTTTATCAACAATCCGGAGCACATTGGACACACTGAAGGTATTGTACGAAAGGTCAGTGAAACTATTGCTACGTTACCAATTCGTTAGAGTGCGTTCAGTCAGTCTGTAAGCAGCATAATGGGACTTTAGTTTTTATCATTCATTTCATGTGAGTTTTGAACTTATACGAAGTCCATTATTCATCCATCATCATCATCATCATGTCAGCTAGAGGACGTCCACTGCTGGACATAAGCCTCCCCAAAGATTTCCACAACGGTATTGGGCCACCTGCATATTACATCCATATTTTAAATTATTTGTGAGTGTATTTTTGATTTTTAACAAAAATAAACTATATTGATTTAGTACAACAGAAACATAATATTATTGTTAATGCAATTGTACAAGTATACAAAATAAAGTGTAACTCTGATCAATAATAAGTATGAACGACTTCGCACGGCTACAATAAAAAAATTATTAAGATCGGTCCAGTGGTACAAATCCTAAAATTTTAGTTAACTCCAGAGACGGTTATTGAACAACACTGAGAATTACAAAAACAACAAATTAAAATACAGCCAAATCGGTGGAGCCTTTTTAAGTTATACTATGCTATGTCAATATGACAGTAGATTTTTACGATAGTCCTGTAGGTAGGTATGTCATTATTTGACGTCAAATCCCTTCCCTACTTCCTTTTGCAATTTAAAAAAGGAACCCAAAGCAACTCAATAGCATCGCGTGTGTATCTAGGTTAACGGCTGCCGCGCTAAATATTCATTCGAAATTTGAAATGCTATTGGAAGCGGGCAGTGTTTAATTGTATGTAATTATAGTGTTGCCACGTATTAATTTAATTACTCAGATTACTAAAGACGATGAAGTACATATATGTATACGTATAGATTACAATTTTATGATCACGTTTAACTAAATGGTATTCTAGATATGCTTAGCGCATAATTCTATGGAAATAAAACTATATTTTACAAACGTTTCGACTGAAACGTCAGTTGAAACATCCAAAATGTCAACGTATTAAATAATATTAATTTAACGAGATAAAATTCGTAAAAAGTAATGTTTCATAAATAAATTTAGAGTGGAGTCCGGTCCGATCGCCACAACTATTCTAGTGTTTATGTATCTATTATAATCCAGCTGTTTAGAACTATCAAAAGCCATAAAAAAGACAAAATAAGACCACAAACAATTTCGAAATTCAATTTTTTAAATAAAAGTGGCCAGAACAAACATTTTGCACCACAAACAAAATGTTGAACAACACACAAAAGGCACAAGCTCTTTTTATGCCTATTCAAACGTGTTTAGCGAAACGAGTGAAAACGTTCCATTATACGTGGTTTTCACATTTCAACCTCCGTACGCGTGTAAGCACTTATGAACTGAGAATTTCAAAAAAATCCCCGCCATTTGACTGCAGACACAGTGCGCAACTAACACCGCAGTGCAGTGGCAAAATTATGCAATATATTTAAAAAAATACAAATGTAAAAAATCTAATAAAAAAATGTATGTATGTAGTATTTCGATTTGTTTGTATGAGATACGTGGTAAGCATACAAAGCTACACTTTCAAGTATATTGTTACTATTGTACAGCTGTCAGTTATAAGAACGTGACTTTTCTGAAATGAAAAATCGAAGCTCCGTCTGGTATCCGCGACTAAATTGAACGAAATATTTGTTTACACTAAATGATAAATTGAAATAGATCTTTGTGGACAATTTTACAAGTCATATATAAGTTTTTTTATTATATAAGTAGATGGCGTCGGTATTTCCTAACTGATGCCAAAAGAAACTCAGAGAATCATTGCCTCTTAGGTGCAGACATTTCGTTATATTATATTAAATACTCATTAGTCTAATTACTTTTTTAATAGTGGGAAAAACATTCAGTGGTAGTTGGTAACTTGGTATAGATTGAAGAGCGAAAATACATCGAATTAGTGATTTAATTATGTTTTGGAACCCCTTAGAAGGGTCACAATATGTTTTGGATAAGGATAATAGCAACTAAAACATAATCCCATCAACTAACTTTATGAAACATGAGCCAGGCTATCTGGTGAACGTGACACGATTAATTAACATTATACCTTAATTGACCCCGTTTTTGATAATTTAAAACAAACTTACAAGCTCACACACTTCTTATCAGAATATTATATTGTAATAAACACTATAAAATAACTGTGGTAGCCTAGTGGTGTGACTAGTGAACTGACATGTCAAAGGTCTCGAGTTCATACCCAGGCACGCACCACTGACTTTTCGGAAGTTATGTGCGTATTTATCACATACTCAATCGGTGAAGGAAAACATAATGAGGAAACTTGCATGCTTGAGCGATTTTTTGATGGCATGTGAAGTCTACCAACCCGCAGTAGGCTAGCGTGGTGGATTATAGCCTAATCCCTCTCATGAGAGGAGACCCGTGCCCAGCAGTGGGACACTAATGGGTTGATGATGATGGAACACTATAATACCTATTACATATTGAAAAAAAAGTGTATGGAGGTCCTTCTCGAATCTTCCAAGAAACAGAGGTAAGGAACAAGGTACAAATAGAATGCTAACGTTACATAAATGCTTAAATAATAATAATAAATGACTTGTAATAAAAAACGTATTGACACGTTTCCTAAGATATATTATGAGACGATCCACAAAATATTTCAACTAGCAACAAATATCTTCGTTCAGAAGTCGTTCGTCACGCCACCAAAATCGTCGCATTAATCAAAGTCGAGTGTTATTACTAACATTCCTGAACGTACGGCCGTTTTCTAACCACAATATGACAGCTCACACTACAGTGGTTGGCCATAGAGTATGTAAACGATCCAGCGTTATTTAGCCTGCACGGTGATTTAGCGATTTTGTTGCCAGATTTAAATTCTACCGCTAAAATTAAAAGTAATACGTCTAATAGAATCTGACCAGAAACAATTTATATGATTTATGTTCTAGATTGTTGTGTAGCTAATGATGGAGTTAATTTTCGCGTTGGCTCCTTTACAAGAAAAAAGCAGTAAGATTATGTAGCCTTTTTACGTGAGGATAATCTTTTTTAGGATTCATGTGATTTTGATCACATATCCTCTTATGCATAAATATAAAAGCGAAAAACTAACGCATTCATTATCAGTCATTGTGTCTGTCCGATTTTTATAGTCAATGTACCTACTGTACCTACATATATTGCTTTTATTTTAAAAATTACTGCTAAATTGGGAATTTCGTCTTTATCATGATTTTTTTTTACAAACACAAGCTTTAGTTGTGCATGTTGTCGATTCATTATTATCTCTGTTAAAACAAGTACCTCTAGGTCATTCAAATATTTGCTTCATCTGGGGATCAAATCCTCAGCGTATGGGCCAGAAATGCAAATGGTGCCGTCAATAACCTGATAGAATATGAAAATTTTTCTAATCTATACATCAGTGTAATAACTTTTCTAACCCGACTTCTAAAAACACAAAGCAATAAATGTATGTGCAAAGTCATTGGTTCTATACCATTCAATGTAATATGAAACCATCTTAAAGCTTTACTGAACGCAAAAATAAATCATTAAAATCTGCTGCCAATTGGCTAAGATATCAAATGACATATAAACAAAAAAAATACAGTCGAAATTCGTATTTTTATTTTTTGTAAAACGGTTGATTTTTCTTTATCATGCTACCCGTCTTTGTTATCTTATGGAGTGCAACGCTCCGAGCTCATATTAAATGCATAGCGTGAGATACTTGAACAGAATAATGATTTGAGTTACACGAAATGTTTAGTCAAACAGAGCAACTATTGTCGCCTGATTACATCTGTTCGCTCATTCTTGTCATCAACCGAATTATAGTCCCATTGCTGGGACCAGTCCGATTTGTCTATATGTTAGCCTATAGTGATATATAGTGGTAAGTAGGCAGACAACAAACACTGTTAAGCGAATCTACCAGACGCCGTGGTTTTGCTAAAGGATGTTTTATATCAGCGTTTCAGTCATAAAATTAATACCCACATCGAAAAGTGCGTTCCTTATATTCAAACTCGAGACTTTTGGCTTAGTAGTCCAACTTCATATCAATAACCTGTAGCTGTTTTTTTAAATATATAAGTATAGGAAACTAACTTTTGACAGCAACTTTGTCTGCCTTCAACTTCAAGTTCAGCTGTTCATGCGAGGAAACGTAACAAACCGACAAACAGATACTTTCACATTTTTATTGCTTTTAATTCGATTAGATAAAACAATAGCAGAAGAGCATCCGTTGCACTAATGACAATATGACTAAAAAAACGAACCCAAAAGAATTATTGTACAAAAACAATATATCACGAAATATCCATCAAGAAAACACGGCTCTAACATTGTTTAGGTACTATAAAGAGGCATAAAATTTACAACATATAGACGAACGAACGTCGGCTCGTAAAATAAATATAAGCCAAGCTAAGCTATTCAAACATTTCCTATGGACATTAATCATTGGTGGGCTATAAAAACCTCCATGGATTTTCTTTAGCCCACGCCAGCATTAAACTTGCTGACTCGCCCAGATTTTACTAAAGTGGAATATTAGCTGCTCCTATAATAATCGACCGACCTAAAGTACTAAGGAGGCTTGATATGTTATATGTTTTTAAAAATACGTTACTTTTTAGTCAGGCAGACTGGGAAGTAACTCCGCCTTACAGAAGACCGCAGTGAAATAACAATAGTTGTCTTTCTGCGAGTGAGTAACTTTACCAGAGCTCATTGGGGGAGTGACTATTCTGACAGCATGGGAAAACCGTTTGCTGTCGCCGGTTTCTACAGGGTAGGAAACGCAGTAGAGACACCTTTGGTGTTGCAAACGACTAAAGGCTATGGTAGCCGCTTACCTACAGGCAGGCCTTATGCTTGTTTGCCAGCCTTATGACATAAAAAGAAAAATATTAATGCGTATACTAGTTTGTAGTTTACGCATTAATATTTTTCTTTTATTTTATTGAATTTATTACGATGACTTGTAACATCAGTATAGTCTACAGTTCAAAGGTCATAATATATCTAAATACACTTTTTAGGAAGAACCAGGGTATACAGAAGGTGACAATATCAGTAGCAGGTATAGCTGGCAGTACCTAAACCTAAACCTGCTCGAGGACGTCACTGTTTTTTCTATTGCAACACCAAAAAACTCAAGCTGAACAAATTAGCTCTAGTCAGTGGCGTAGCGTTGGGAGGGGGGCAGAGGGGGCCATGGCCCCAGACGGCATATGAAAAGGGGCGGCATTAAGTGCCACCTTTTTTTTATACCCCTAGGATTTTAAAATAGGGGGGCGGCAAATTTTCGGTCGGCCCCGGGCTGCGAAAACTCACGCTACGCCACTGCCTCTATTAGATTTCCGCAATAGGCAGAGATCTTTTATCAACCGTTAGACGTCCACTGCTAGACATAGGTCACTCATGATACATAATCATGAATATCCCATACGAAAATTCTCTAAAATAGCTATGTCTAATCCAATCTGAAGCTATTAAAACCTGGAGCTAAAAGTGTGCGCTTGCTAATTGGAGAGAATCTTAAAGAAATTCCTCCGCTTTCCTGCGCTCCGCGTCGCTTGAGAATATAAAATGTTGTTTCGTTTGTATGGCGGAGGTCAACCCTGCTGCATCGAGAATGAAGTCAAGTTTACCTGTTTAAACCAAAGAAAATAATGCATCCTATTTGATAGAAATCATAGTTCGAGGATCAGCAAAGTTTTTGTATCAGAGGCCTTACTGTAACGTATTTAAGATTCTATTTTTACACTAGCTTTTGCCCGCGACTTCGCTCGCGTTAAGAAGTATTATCTACGTCATAGTAGTTTTATGCATGCAAAGTCTCGGCCCGATCGGTTAAAAATGTCATACAGACAAAGTTTCATACAAACTTTCATCCCCTATTTTATCCCCTTGGGGGTGGAAGCGGATGCCTACGTCATCATATCTACCTGCATGCCAAATTTCAGCCCGATCCGTCCAGTGGTTTGGGCTGTGCGTTGATAGATCTCTTTATCCGTCAGTCAGTCACCTTTGAGTTATATATATTTAAATTTCTTACACTTAACCGAATAGACCTTGAAGTAAAACTTCATTTTACAGATTTTATTGCGGTATATTGATATTATTTTAACGCGACGTTTCGGATCATTTACTGAATAGGTCGTCACTGAAGTGTTGGTTTTCCTGATGTTATAATTACTAACAGCTACCCTACCGAACTCACCTTTTATATAATATGTTATTTAAATCGACATCGAGAAATTACGACACACAATCACACAACCTCAATAATATTGACTAAACATATGTTGTGGTTTCAGCTCGTTTAACCTAAAAGCAAGTATAATAAAGCTTTTAAGCTCTATAATAGTCAACAAACATCGTTTTAGAAGTACCTAATACAAATAACTTTATTGATCACGATAACGCAAGCTGTGACTCTTATTACTGTCACATAAGTTTCAAATTAAAATGATAAATGTGTCATTGTGAATTGTACTTACAATACTCAAACAAAAAGTAAATGTAACACGACTATCGCGTGTTTACTTTGATCAAACACGGTTACTAATTGTTATAACCACACTTTATTTAACAACTACATTCGTTATTACTACTTTTTTTGTATTACTGTGACGAATTATTAATTTAAATGGGTCAGGTGTACGCATTTTCACGCAGTTTGACTTTTAACTTATATTTATGATGGTTTTCAACTAAGTTTTTAACTAACATAATTCAATATGAACATTCACGTCTATAGTCACCGCAGGTTTAGTTACCACTAATTGCAGACTTGTCACACTTTCCACCTAGAAAATCTATCACTCGAGGGTCCTGCATTTCTTTGCGACGTTTTTCTTCACGTTTGAGCGCGTGCGACTTGCGAGTAAATTCAAAAAAGTCGTTAAACTTTACAGTTCAATGGTCATACCGTTTGTATTAATGTCAAAGCATGTTGATTTACTATAATTATACATATCTTTAGGAAACAAATAGATAGCTACCTCTATGAATGACATAGAATATCGACGTTCAATAGTTTATGCAGGTGACAACGATGCAGATTGTTCCTCTCCGGAAATTAGACGCCCTAGGCAGTAGGCTGTATGAATCAGTTTCCTTTGCTTTGTCGACAATACACGTGTTTCATCTATTCTCATAAATATTTTTTATCTATGAAAAGATTGGAATTCTCCAGTAAAATTGACGTTTTTAAAAATAAAGACGTTGAAAATTGTTTGAAGAAGTAAACGTTATTTTGCCGTGCCCTGATTCGCAAAATATTTCTATACTTTACGTTACGTGAAAATCAAACTTGCTTGTTGAGCAGAAAATGTAGTTTCTGTAACATTCGGGCTGATAATATTCATGGTATAAATTAAGTTTGTTTGACTAGGAATATTGATTTTTTAAGTACCCAGATTTTGTGTATTTTACCCCTTCCTTGAAAAACACTATGTTTAATCAAGAAGACCTATAAGTACAATTTTACTTATAGACCTTACGTGATAACTTAATATTGGGAACTAATTACTAGTCCTCTCCTAAAAAACACGAATCAAAATACATTTCAAAAAATGTATTTATTTATAATTAGGGAACCAGTGACGTCACCACCCGAAAAACTACCGCACCCAACAACATTGTATTTGCTAGCACCTACATTGCATTCTGAACCAATTTGCGCCGTTGGGGAGTCCAGCCGGGAACTGATTAAATTTGATAGATCTGAAACATTGCTTAGTGGAAGTAGATGTATTATCGCCGACCCGATTAGCCCAGCGGTAGTTAATACTGCCTTCTGTTTCTATGTCAACGACATTGAAACTCTATTCTGTCTCTCGCTTGACTGGGACAGGTGGAAAGCTGATATTTTTCTTACTCCTCCTATTTATTTATTTATGATTTATTACACTGCGGCAGTTAAAATCATTCCCCTGGGCACGTCGAGCTTCATTGTTTCGACGATTTTCTGGATGGTTACTATTGTTGATCCTGGCTTACAGGAGTTCCAGTAGTAGGGACTTAGGGTAGTGGACATGTAATAACGGTGCCTCCTGTGCTGAGTTCGGAAAGAAAGTATATATGTAGTATATCAACCTACCTATCCGTAACACAAGCCTCGTTGCTTAGCTCGGAACTAGATGGCGCTGTGTCATAATTTCGGGATAGTTATTTTTTATTTCATTTTATTTATCCAGTCACCGAGCGCTGTATATAACCGTAGGCGTAACACAGCCCCGGGTCCTGAACCTTTGGGAATTCAAGTGTCAAAAAATATTTATAGACGAAAACAAAAATAGCACATCTCTCTTTTAATTTATCCATATTATTGTCTTGATAAACGATACTCGTCAAAAGTAAAATGAACATACCGATAAAATATAAGGAAAAATATTTGTGTTAAAAAACTCCTCCTTTTTACCGTGGCTTCGGAATTATCTTGACGTCATGTCCCGAAAAATATCGTGAAAGGAAAAAAAAGGCCGAACGAGATATCAAATTCAAATTGTCAATTTGTAGCCGGCACGGACGACAATTGTGCGAGCCGTGGGGACGATGAAAGCCGAAGGTTGCCGAGTTCCGTTAACAAACACAACAATGCCCTATCTGAATCTCCGTAGATCTCTCTCCCAGCGTCCAAAGCCTTGCACGGGTGTACAATATGTTTTCAATCGCATTACCATGACTTTTGGCTCTTTTTTAGATTAAAATGTAGAAGAAAATTTTACTCATTAGTAAATTTTGAGTTTTTCATAAAAGTATTTGAGTATTTAGTTGAACACTCGAGCAAACAAACATTCGATATTTTGGACACTCGATGTATTGATATATTATTGGTATTGAATGTTACATTTATAAACCACTAGATTTTGCCCGAGAATTCGTCTGCGTAAAATTAGTATTTTATTAGCATACATTCCAACCCCCCCTTTTCTCCCTTTTAAGGGATGATTTCCGGGACGAAAACTATTCCTTGTCCTTCCCCGGGACTCAATGTATCTATATACCAAATTTCAACTAAATCGGTTAAATGGTTATAGCGTGAAGTGCGAAAAGTGTGGTATGCGAAAGTGTGTCTGTATGTCTGTCTGTCTCTGTTAAGTAAGGATTCGATACTAATAACATTCGAGTATTTAGATGTCCGATCTATAGTTTTCGATCAATAAATAATAATAATAATAAATAAATATTCCTGGACATTATGACACACAGCGCCATCTAGTCCCGAGCTAAGCAACGAGGCTTGTGTTACGGATACTAGTTGGTTGATATACTACATATATACTTTTTTTTTGTAAATACATACATATTATACATAGATACATCCATGACTCGGATACAAATGTTTATGCTCATCACACAAACATTTGTCCCTACCGGGATTCGAACCCGGGACCCTTAGCACAGAAGGCAGTGTTAACTACCGCTGGACTAACTGGGTCGTCAATTGATATTCGATTAAATTATTTAGCATTCTACAAGTTTGACAATTCAAATGGACCTGTTATACTGGTCTATACTTGAAATAAATGATTCGACAACCGGCTTGATAGCTTTAGAAGTATCTCTTTAAATCTGCACCGAATTAAATTGTATTTTTAGACATTATTCAGGACTCTTTCCACTGTGGGAAGGATAAATAACTTTATAACTTTAATTTAAGTTTACTGAATAATATTGTATGGCTTTGTTGAATAAATGATTATATTAAAATTATTATTAAATCGACGAATATGTTTGGCAAAACGAGACCAATTTAAATCCACGAATTTGTAATTATATAATTTGTGTGGCATTAACTAATTAGTATTTAAATAGAAAACGATGATACATAATTAAAATAGGATGTGTTGCTGTTTTCCTGTTAGTTTGCTTTTAGGAATTATTATACCGAAAAATATTTGAAACTAAGTTTTCATAATATTTTTGCACATCAGTTTTTGTTCCATATATGGATACTAGCGGACACATCAAACGTTGTTTAACTTAACGTTGTCAGCAACCCCTGTAATGTGGCAAACATTACAGAGGTTGGTGGTAGAAGAGTGAAAATTTAAGCTTATAAGTATTTTTTATGCCAAATCATAAAAAAATACAAATCAAATCATTTATTTCAATTAATCTAATACAGGTGCTTTTGAATTGTCAAATTTAATAGAATTTAGTTGCACGGTTCCAAAAGGTAGGTCTTATGGAGAAGAACCGGCAAGAAACTCCACAGATACTCTTTTTAAATTAAATACAAAAAAATATTGTCGAAAAAAAAAAGTTTGGTGAGGGACATCCTTACCACCTAGGGGTGTAAAAAATGCTGATGCCAACGACCAAGCCTACGACCGATTCTCAGACCTACCAAATATACATACAAAATTTAATAATAATCCGTTTCGGAGGAGTTCAGCGACAAACCCCGTTTTTAACATTGGCATAGTCTACGATGGAGTCTACTGAAGTCCAAGTTTCAGCAATTGATAATAATTAATTACCACTTGATTTCGTAAAACTGGAGATGGCTTTTGGTTAAATCTCGAGACATATAACTTGACAATCTATGATATGAATAAGATATCACATTTATTTATATGGAGCAAGTAAATAGATAGATAGAGTAAGACAAATCTGGCTATATACAAATTAAAGAATACAGTCACTGTTCAGCCCTAGTAACCGTAAAGGTTAGTCAGACAGATTATTTATTTATACTACTACCAAGAATGTTGGGTTTTATTAAACTTTAACAATTTGCGTTATTACCAGCGTGCGGAAAGGAAGCCAAAAATATATGGTAATGTTTTCCTAATAAATTAATATTTCCTCATAATGTCGATGAGTTTTGCTCCCAAAATACTGCGCTCTACAATTCGTTGACTAACCTCGATTGTGGATGTCTGAACAAATGATGACTCAGTCTGCAGTCAAAAACATTTTTCAAATCATTTATGTCACCGGCAACGCCAGACATTACAAATGGGACTGGGCGGGCCAGTGTTTGTCGTAAATCAGATGAACTATGGAAATAAAATTACCACAATTTTGTACTAAGGAAGCAAAGCGACAGTGTAGTCGGCCCAAACGAGGCTGACGTGACTGCCTAATACATGCAAGAAACATGTAGAAAAGCGTGGAAGAATTGAGGAAGAACTTTGCCTAGCACTGGGAGGAACCGAACTATCAAAACAATGATAATATTTTAAAGAAAATTTTCCTTCTTTTACCTACGTTTGAGCTGTGGTAGCCGAGCGGTGTGACCAGTGGACTGAGATGTCAGAGGTCTCTAATTCGAACCCAAGGCACGCACCACTGACTTTTCGGAAGTTATGTGCGTTTAACGTATAACTTTAACTTTTAATAGTTGTAACACAATTAACATAATTGCAGCACTGTTCACATTTGAAATGTATAAGTATATGTATAAGTATAAGTAACTCAGACTCCCAAGATACAGACAAAGGTCTAGTTTGGGGGTCACTATCATAATAACTCAAGTATTGGATTTTGTTAACATGTTATATTAAATTTTAAACTAGGTTAAGTTATCCAATATGTCAAAAAGGACTGAATAAACAATTTTCATTTTAATTTTTTTCATTTATTTATCACATGCTCAAACGGTGAAGGAAAACATCGTGAGGAAACCTGCATGCTTGAGAGAACTCTCGATGGCATGTGAAGTCTGCCAACCCGCAGTTGGCTAGCGTGGTAGACTATAGCCTAATCCCTCTCAATTGAGAGGAGACCCGTGCCCAGCAGTGGGACATTAATGGGTTGATGATGATGATGATGACCTATGTTTCTGCAACAATCCAATATTCAATTACAAAAGCTTTGATTAAAGTAAAGTATTCGGTTACTTCCAGTCGCATGTTTATCACGTAAGAAGTACAAATTAATTGTATAATTTAGTGTAATTAATTTCGGTCCAGTGGGACGGCTGCCAACTTGGAGCTGTTCCCAATTGGATAGGTGTCAGAACCGCACGGCTGCCTTACACAGCAAGCGAACAAGTATACTAAGCTGTTGCTTGTAGGTAGGTTATAGGTTTATAGGAAGTTCGCCCTTATTGCATTTGCCTGTCAAAAACAGATGGGATGATATGTTACACACCTGCTTTGCATACTATAACTTCTAGTTAATTACTATGGTATGTTGGAATAAGTATAATCTATACATACAAATAAATAAAATTGAAGTGTCTGTTTATATTCGGTACTTACATCAAAACATAAATTTAGTGTTTTTTATCGGTCGGTCTGTTTGTTCCGGCGAATATCTGAAACGGCTGGACCAATTTTAACGGGACTTTCACTCTAAAAAAAGGATTTGGGGGATTAACACCGCCTTTATTTCGTTAAATTGCACGCCGTCGAGGTCGCGGGAATGAGCTAGTATAAAAAAAACCGTTTAATAAATAAGATATAAATAATTTCGCTATTGAATTAGGTTATAGTTACCTGTAAAAATAGTTGTAAGTGATAAATAAATTTCCAGAGACTCAAACTATCACCATACAGAAAAGTTAACAGACAGACAGACTATCGCATTTATAATTAGTATGGATTGCATGCGGTTAGTAGTGCTTATGAGCGGCATGCGTTAAATTAAATAATGATTCAAATTCAAATTATTTATTTGTTAGAATATGGTACAATATGGTGTGATATAAAATACAATGTTATGAGCACATATTCTGCCATATCGGCATGACGTGCAAAACTAAAGGAACACAAATTATGTATGACAAAAAATTACATTAATTAATATACTGTATAACTAAACTATAAACTTATCCTCTAAATAATCTTTTATACGTACTGTAATCGTATTTATTAGGTAATAATTTATAAAATTTAACTTTAAATAATTTTAGTGGTAATTATCTATAATTTTTAGGTAGGTGATTGTATATATTAATAGATGCACAATATACCTACATTTCTTTTATATAATTCAAGATTTACTTGTGGTGTACATAACCTCTTTATGTCTACTTCGACCGTAGATCTGGTTAAATCCAGATATAATTAACCAAACGAACATTATTAACAGTAGGTATCTATCGGCTTCCATATTACCAGATCGGTCACTGCCCTTTTGTCCGAAAAAAATAGGTTTTCTTACTCCAGGTGAATAACATTTCTTGAAAATAAAGGACGAAGCCCAAATCAATATAAAAATGGGTCACAATTCTCTGGTATCTTTTCTTATTATTTCTAGAGCTGCCGATGTAACGAAAGATAACAACTGTGTATTAAATTTATTCAATTAAAAACAATGTTCCGAGTGTTATTAATAAAGTTACTTGGAATATTCTTTGTAGAAGTGATCCTGTCGATATATATGTATCTGAAGGTAGATTATAGATGGTGGCTGACTAGGGCAGTTCCCTGGTCGGATGTGAGGCAAGCTGGTCTCCCTGGTATTACGAGCTGCGGCAAATTAGGCTGTGATCAATGACATATAATATATCATTGGCTGCGATTGTCACTAGCTATTATAATTTTACCATAGTGGTATAATAAACCATCCCATACACCATGATGTTTGAGTTTGTGTTTGTTTAATCTCAGCACAAAAGAGTGGCAGACAAGCATACGGCCCGTTTGATGGCAAGCGATTACCGTAGGCTATAGACGTTTGCAACACCAGAGGTGTCGCTCACGCGTAGCCGACCGTGTAGAAACCGTTACTACTGCGGTATTCAGTAGTATTCAGGCGGAGGTACTTCCCAAGTCGGGCAGCTCAGGCTACCATTATTTGGCCTCTCACAGGGTAGCTCTTACATGACCTTCGTTTTATTTTTTAATTTAATTGCTTTTATTTTTGTCATTATTATCTAAATATATATAACTCAAAGGTGACTGACTGAATGATATAGTGATCTATCAACGCACAGCCCAAACCACGGGGCGGATCGGGTTGAAATTTGGCATGCAGGTAGATGTTATGACGTAGGCATCCGCTAAGATTTTGATTAATTCTACCCCCAGGGGGATAAAATAGGGGATGAAAATTTGTATGAAAACTATACTTAAAATACTTAATTCATAATAATACTTTTTAACGCCAGTGAAGCTGCGGGCAAAAGCTAGTCTAGTTAATTTATATATTGTACATCAGAGTGTGCGACACCAGAATAAAAAGGTTTCTTTCCTTTGAAAAACCAACTTATTGGAACAAGTTCCTTATCGCGTGTTGCGAAAGGGGGCTAGACGGAAAAAATTAAGACGAAAAGTTGTAACGACACTTTTTGCAATTTCATTACAATTCCTTCACTAATTAATCGAAAGGAACTTGGTTCCATCCGGGTGTCCCTTGATATCTCTCAACTTATTTTCTTGTAACGGTGGTTTTATTCGGCAGCAGCGTGTGTGGTGTGCGCGGTGATGTCGTCATGGAGGTGGTGCTGCCGCTGGCGGTGGTGTGTGTGCTGGTGAGCGCGGCGCCCAACGCGACGCGGCGCCGCCCCGACGCGCTGCCCGACGAGCCCGTGCTGCCCGACGACGATGACGACCTCGCTCACAAGCTCGACTACTACGATGAGGAGCGGATCAACATATCAGGTCAGTTTTGACGACCTCTGTGGTCCAGTGGTTCGAGTACCGGACTGCTGATCACGAGGACCACTGGGCACAAATATTTATGTGATGAATATAAGTGTTTGTGTTCGTCTGGGTGTTTTCTATGTATTATAAGTATGTATTTACAAAAAAAAAGTATATAAGTATTATATCCATTGTCTAGTACTCATAGTACAAGCTCTGCTCAGTTTGGGACTAGATGATGCTGAGTAAAATGTCGCAGAATATTTATTTATTCAGTTTATGCCGGAATAGCTCCTTGAGTATCGACATCTATCTCACTAAATACGTACTATATTCTTTAGATATTTATGTGCGTGTGGATTGAGGGGTGGCCACCACCACGCTCGCGCTTTGCCCACTCTCATCTCGGCTCGTAAACTGAGCAGCATAATAGACAATAGCATCGCCACCTAAGATGAAACCCAGCTGTGGGACGTGTTAATCAACCAGGTCTGTGAACAGCAGTAAAGCTGTAATATTACAATAATGTAATTATTTTAAAGTACAAAATCAAACGTCTTATCTCAACACGCCAAAACCTAGCACAAACATGCAAAATTCTTGCACAAACTGACGTAGAACTCTGCCGTTCGCGGCACAAACTCCTCAGTTATATACAGAAATACACAGTGAATGTGTTTTATATAACTGAAAACAATGGCGGCGGCTATAAGCGGGCCAACTGCAGTTTAAACCAAGTGGAAACAAGTTGTAAGCTCTTTAGTACCGTTGTGTGGGATTTTGTAGGCTTTTTGTTGAACCTAGGATTGTGCTAAGTATCTCTTATTTGGAGGTCGCTTAGATTAGATTTATTTTTACTACCTTTTTTATTAAATCTCTGTCTTGTGTGCTATGGGCTACGTTTATTGCTACCCAATTTGAATTTATATTAAAAGGAATCAACCGGCTTAAGGAAATTTGTACAAATCACATTTAATGTCGGAAAAACTCCAAGTTTATTTGATATTAGGTAGAAAAATTCTAAGATTCCATAAGGCCATAGGACTGAATAGCGATGGATTGTGGACTATGTGTCAAAGGTCTCGAGACCCGATCTTAACACGCGCCGCTGGCTTTCCGAAATTATGTAAACGGTGTATGCAACCCAAACTAGGTTAGCGTAGTGGACTAACACAGGCTACTCCCGGCTAATTGAGAGGAAACGTGCCCAGCAATAGGACATAGTTATCAAAGGTAAGCAACCAGTTTCCACCAAGACTTTCGAGCTCTATAATACAATACAAACGACTACATATATAAAATCCGTATTTTAAAAGAAAAACTGACTGAAACTCCACGCATATCCTAAACCAAGAATTAGAAAATTGAAAATAGAAGGGATAAATTGAATTTAAAAATAGATTTGTTGTACAACATAGAAACGGGACACGGCGACTTACATCAGCTCATATTAAAAATATGCTACTGAAAATACCACCCCTTAAAAAAGGAAAATATATTATATTCTTAAAAAGCGATAAAACTAAACGCTACAAGCTTAACTTCAGTGTAAAATTGGAATTCATTCTGCACCGTAAAAACAGACATTTCGCTTGCCACCCTTCGTATAAGCAAGGAGGTCGCAGTACGAATGCAAAACTGACAATGATGGCAGCTGGGGACATTTCGGCGCTGCAGTTATTTTCGGAGACAAGAAAAAAAGATACAGAAAGCCAACTCAAATCCTTATTAGGAATTAAGGAACTTACTGAATTATAAATTGTTCGATCAGACCTGGTTAAGGGTTATCTGTGGATCAGACCAATTAGTGTATGATAGTTGACTTACACCTACGTGTATGCTCATGTATTTTTTAGATTTGCGCAATTTGTTTTACTATAAGCAAATAACCCACGCTAAGGATTGGTATGAAACGATTACTTAGGAAAGACCTAATAATAATCTTTAGGAATTTTATGAACATAAAACTAAGTAACTGATGCCAGTTACTTTTGTGGTTTTAGTAGGTTACTTAGTAAAAGGCCAAAAAGGGCTACTTGATGTTACACTTACAATCAAAAACAATAAAATTTTACTATACTTAACATAATGAAATAGGTTATAATAATATAAAAAATATATTTCCAGTTGGATTTTTATAGGGTTGCTTAAAATTAATCAACAGAATATGACAATTATTGTTATAACATAGCTATTAAACACGTTTGTTAATAAAGTTAATGACTGAAAAAGCACGAGCACATTGAACCATACTACATACTTACTTTGACAATATTAATTATGAGTAATATCCAGGGAATAACAATTTTTGTCAATATATTAAATGAACTAATAAATTTACTGTTCTCTGTTAAACATTTTAAATAGTGTTTGGAGTTTGTATCTATAATATTCAGTTATCTTAGTGATGTGAACATGAAATTGAGCTTGTCAAACTCAACTTTGTTTAGTTTTAAACCTACGAAGCTAAAAGAGGTGGTATACGTTTAATGTCTGTATTAATAGCATGGCCGCTCCTGAACGATGTAAAGCCGATTTTGATTTTGATTTTATTGAGACAAAAAACTCAAAACAGCACATATTTTTACTTAATTTTGAGGTAACTCAATGTGTATCTTCGAAATCTGTATATTCCTTGAAACTATAACCTACTGCACTCAACGCAAAAATAACAAATCCTCCTATTAACTAGCATCACGTTAAATGATACCCACACGAAACAGTTGAATACAGTCAAAAACGTTCTCGATTTTAGGAAATCGATTAGGATAATTCGCAAAACAAAATTTGGTGTCTTTATATATGTATATACTCGTATACACAAGCAGTTTTTACGCGACATTCTTATTTAGTGGCTGCAGTAGTGTTTGAGGCATTATGCAAGCGACTTGGCGGCACGCCAGCTCCGAACAAACAGTCATCCAATAATGTATAATGAAATTGCTGAACTGATGCGACCCCGCCCCTCGCCAGTACATTTAGATCGATTGTTTTTGAAGTTCATGCGGAGGCTATGCAAATTAAGTACCTGTAAGTAATTTACAATAATGTTCACAAAATTGCTTGTTAATCTAGGGTTTTTATACATTACATCAACAATGACCAAGAAGTTTTAAACAGATAGAATCTGATTACATATTTACACCTTGTATTCAGTATCCAGTTGATATGAAGTTATGAAAGCCTGGTAGTGTGACCAGTAGACTGGGAAGTGTCTTGAGTTCAATCCCAAGGCACACACCCCACTAACAACTTTCCGAAGTTACGTGCGTATTTATGACGTGCTCAAATGGTGATGGAAAACAACTTGAGGCAATCTGCACGCCTGAGAGATATTTTCAATGACGTGTGGTGTCTACCAACATGGGATACGATGCAGATGACAGATATTATTTGAGTTGTACGGACAATAACTGGTGTGGACTACAGCCTATCTATCCCCTCACAAATGAGAGGAGACCCGTGCCCGGCAGTGGGACAATAATGGGGTGATGATGTAACGGGCAATAATGTTTGTATTTACATGCACAATAAGTCATAATTCGAAACTTAAAACTAGTAAATCAGACACAGGAAGCTAACACATTGTTGCAAAGTCAAACCTAAATCTTTCTGCAAGAAAAACAATAATTATGTCTTAAAAATCACATCAAGTATGATTGGTCTAGTAGGTAACTGATGGAAATTTTGATGTTATTAAAGTTTTAGTTTTATTTATGTTTATTTTCAATCCGTAATCCCCAAAAGAAGTGGTCATAATTTTCAAAAGCTTTTCTAAATTATTTGTACTATCGGCTATTGCCGCTACATTGGTTCTCCATTAAAGCAGATCCAACAAGAGCTCTTAATTAAATTAATAATAATAAAAAACACATCAGTGCTGTGACCTTTCCCGACTCGATATTCAAAAGTACCAGGACTACAGAAACGCAAGCGGTTCGCCAGTGTTCGAGAGCTGGTCAACGAACGAACAAGTGGCCATTGTACGAACTTGGAGTGGTCATTATAGAGACTGGCGACTTCGCAACATATACCATCGTCCGATTTGTCCCTGAATATAATAATACATACTTGTACACTATATATTAGTAGCTTTTTCCCGTGACTTTGTCTGCTTAGAATTTAATTTATACGTAGTAATTTTATCCTGTCTGGTTTTTCATCATTCTGCTTATTTATATCTTACCCAACTGTTTTAAGAAATTATTGATTCCGCATATAAACTTCCACCCCACGTTTCGCTTTCTTAAGGGATGATTGACAAAAACTATCTTACGTCCTTTCTCGGGACTCCAAATATCACCATAACAAATGTCATCTAAATCGGTTCAAGGATTCGAGCGTAAAGAGGTAATCGAGAGACATACATATATTATTTTCGCATTAAATAATATAATAATATGGATATTGATATCTATCTACAAAGGAATACTTTGATTTCTTTTAAAAATAACATAATCATCTTCCGAGCCGTGTCCCGTCTATGTTGGAGTAAGCTTCCACTCTACCCAGATGAAGATGAATATCAGAATTTTTGTGAAGTGACGATCAGGCCCTATAACTGTGCTATACTAATATCCTTATGGTAAACTGGTGGTATTAAAACTCCTTTTTACGGATCTTGGGATATTAATATATTTATTCCCATCATTTTGGATCCTATACACCACGGAGCTAGCCTGCTCAAAAGTATAGATTTTTTTACACGTCACGAAATTTGGTTTGTGCTCGCTCAATAGCAATAGGCTCGAAAATAAATGAATATCGGCGAATAATGGTTGGTAGGTAGTACGAGTAGTAGTACGTACACAAGCTTTTAATGCTTTGGGGGCTTTGGGATTTTGAAACAGCCTACGCCTGTTCCACCAATCTGGCATTGACGAGCCTCGGGTCGTTGAGCCCCCTAAATAATGGTTAAGCTGCACGGTAGCTGACGCATGCGTGGCATCGATATGGACAGGTCAGCTGAAAATTGCCACCGGCGGCGCTTTATTCAGAAGACAATTTAAGACTTTTGGACTTCTGATTCACATATTATCAACTAAAATGGACCTTAAAAGAGACCATTAGTCTTGAGGAATTCATCAGTTATGGAATCCCAACGCCATTTAGATCCTATTTAATTTTGAATCTGCCTTGTAAATCGTCTCCTCAAGGGTTTGTTTACAGAAATAAATATGATTTATTACCATTTATTATTTTTTTATTATTAAAACTTTATGCACAAATAAATGTACAAAGGCGGACTTAATGCCTTAGGCATTTTCTACCAGTCAACCTTAGAGTGGTGCAGAGACAAAACGGTAGGTGCAACCAAGAAAGGGAAAATAAAGTAAAGAATAATATTAATTTAACCAAAATACAAAAATAAATACATAGTTACATACATAATATAATAAATAAAACAAATGCAGTCAGGAAAGATAAAAGGCGATGGTGAAAATCTAATTTAATAATATACCAATTATGATGAATCAGCCAATGTTTTCCGAATGTGATCTCTTGCCATTACCTTAAATTGGAACCGACTTTTAGCCAACCTGATATTTACAGGCAATGCATTCCAAAGAAGAACTACCTGGACAAAGAAAGAAGAGTGAATAAAACCAGAACGGTGAGAAGGACATTGTAGAAGAAGATTATTCGTAGAGCGAAGATTTTTTTCGTGGGCAGAGCATAAATATTGAAAATAAGAAGACAGGGTTGTCAAAGCCCTTAAAGCTCTGCGCTGTCGAATGGGCAGCCATTTTAAAAGTGATCGATGCGCGGATACATGATCATATTTACGGAGATTGAAAACGAATCGAATGCAGTTATTAAGAAGTCGGTCAAATTTGTTGAGATGTTCTGCATTCAGGTCGTAGTAGCCATTTAGTACTCTTGTGCCAAATTCTTCAGGAAAGGTATATGTTTTATAGGAATACAGGTGTATTCCTAATTTTGATAGAGTTTTCTATCGTAGATCTGTACATTTTTTGAACAAAATAAACGACACACGTAAATAAAATCACACAAATTTACCATTTTTGCTCTGGCTGCAACAGAACGAAAAAAACAAATGCCTTCTCTGAAAACTAATTAAACTTTAAGTCCACGAGATCGCCAACAAGAGCAAAAGAAGAAATAAGTATTACGCAAAAATGAATTCTACAACTAGCGTTTTCGTCATGTATTTCATTGCTTTTTAACAAACAGAAACTTGTGGTATCTGACGTCATTTATAATACGATGCATGTTCAAATGTTTCCATTATTATCATGAACTCATTTACGGTTATTCTACTTGGCACAAGCCTCCTCTCATTTTAGAAAGATTAGGCTACAGTCCATCACCCAAGTCAAGTGCGAGTTGGCAGACTTAACACGCACTCGAGAAAATATCTCAGGTGTGCCAGTTTCCTCACCATGTTTTCCTTCACCGTTTTGAGTTTGTGATAAATAAACACGTAACGTCGAAACGTCAGTGATTGGTGCCTTGGGATTAAACGAGACTCGAGACTTAAGAGAACACTAGTCACACCAAGAAGCTTTTTAAAATGTTAAATTAATTCAAGCAACATGCCTAAATATACCTTTAAATCATATATAACTTTCGTCAATAACTTAAAATTAGTACCTATACGGTTAAATACCGCCATACGACGTACAATGAAATAAATATTGTTTTATGTATTAAATTCATGGGTATTGTTATATTTGGAACTTCGTTATTACGATATGAAATACTAAATTGTTCGCAGCCAATACCGATAATATTTTCAATGTCAATTTACCTACCTACCTAACACGTATATTCCCTGTATATAAAACTATTTAATACACCTACGTATATACGTAGGTAGACTGATGTTGATACCAGAAGACTTTGAGTAGGTTCTAGACTAAATCATAACACCTAAATCTTATTAAACAATAAACTTACATCAGACTGTTTTGATTTCATGACACCATCACACCTGTCGTCCCCGAAGGGTTAGGCAGAGATGTACTAATATACACCCACGTCCCATGTAATAGAGGGCGAGCCTATTGCCATTAACCAGGCTCTAATCCAAACTCCGAGCTGCTACTGAGAATTTCATAGGAAAACCCAATAACACTCTGCTCGAAGTCGGGACATCGAAATCGAACCCAAGACCTCTTGCTTGGCAGTCGCACTGTGCGACCACTAGACCAACGAGGCGGTCATGATGACGTGATATTTGTACTCAATTGTTAATTGGATTGTCATCTAATCAGTCAGTCACCATTCATTATCCATAGATGGGATGTTTTTTTTTTCATTTTTTATTGCATTTGCAAGTCATGAAAGTAATTATAAATTTGTTATCATTAATTACTATGAGGCTGATAATGAAATCTTGTATGTATAGTTGGTAGGTTTGAGAATACGTCGTGGGCAATTTTTTATACCCCTAGGTGATAAGGATGTCCCACACCAGACTTTTTTTTATTTATTTTTTCGTATTTTTTTATGATTTGGCATTAAAAATACTTATAACCCTAAACTTCCACCTATAATGAGGCAAAATAACGTTTGCTGGGTCAACTGTTAGTATTACCTACTATATTATTTTTCTAAGGCAGGTATACAAGAAACTCCACACGATAACCTTATGTAAAATTGTAAGTGGAAAATTAGGTTTATTTTATATCTGTACATTTATTTATGTTCAGCAAGATAAGCAATTACACTTTAGCCTATTTATTTGCCTCATAATATTTTCCCATTCGTAATAAATAGGATTTTTGCTGCAAATCCACGCCGGATTTAACAAATAGGTTTGTGTAACGCGAATAGGGTGACTCTACGTTTTGTATCACGCGACACTTTACCCGACGCCATGCTTTGACACGGTTTAAAAAGCAGTTTAAAATTATATCCATGCTAACAATTTTCTCTGTAATATTTTTAAAATAAGTTTTAAAATTAATTATCTTTAAATATAAATTTCGATGCAAAGAATTTCTTTTAAATTAATAAAAATCTGTTAGTCTATGTTTCATATAAAAGTCTCGTTTTGATAGAAGTTACCGCAATGCGGTGGACTGACATTTGATTGAATTATAGCGACGCCTTGTTTTCAAGCCTGATTAAAATTCTGACAGCTTTTATAAATATAATCATAATTATTCACTTTTTTTATTGCTTTATTAGAGATTTCAATTGTCTATTATTTATACAAAATACAATAGAGGGGAATGTAAAAGTACCTGAATGTTCTATTTGGTAAAACCTAAATAATTTGATAATATACGTTACAAAGAATAGCGTCTGTAATCCATAAGACCATCATTCTCTGAATTAAGATCGACCTTACTTTTTTTTCTTCTCAGAAGTCTTCAGTCAGATGCTATCTAGTTCCTAATTCATGAGCGTCCTTAAAAAGTCTAATAACTGAAATAAATTTAATTTAGGAAAGCATTGCATTTAACTAATAGCTACTTACTACTAGATTTGACCCCCAATTTGAATGTAACCTTGTAAATATTCGCAATCTGCGACTTAAAATGATTTCCAATAAGCATAATGGTTTGCCTATTATAATTTTTTTATTGTCTGATGTCTCACTTTATTATATAACCTAAGGTCACCCTACTGCTAATTCTATCATTCGAATATCATGGACTCTGAGGATTTAAGTGGCCATTTAGATTAGCAGATTTAAATTCAGTGATCATAAATTATTTAGCCGCATCGTTGGTGTCATAGTCGCAGGCACAACTATTAAAGTTTTGGTTCGATTCTTAGGTCGGGCAAAGTGTTATTGGATGTATATTAAATATATTTGGCCGCTGAAACTTTCATAGAATTAAACCCCAGTAATCATGCTTAAGAAATACGCTCATCCACTTATTTGAAAAATGTTTTATTTAATAAAGTTTACAATCTTGTCTTCTTTAAATGAGTAAAGTAGATACGTTGACAGTTTATATAATAATAATAATAATATTTCCGGACATTATTACACAACGCCATCTAGTTCCATGGTAAACAACGAGGCTTGTGTTACGAATACTAGTTGGTTGATAGACTACATAATGATACTTTTTTTTTGTAAATACATACATATTATACATAGATACATCCATGACTCGGAAACAAATATTGATGCTCATCACACAAATATTTGTCCCTACCGGGATTCGAACCCGGGACCCATAGCACAGTAGGCAGCGTTAACTACCGATGAGCTAAACGGGTCGTCAAATATATAGAGCAGATATATTTACTTTTCTCACAGAAAATACGATTGTGCTTTAGGCTTTGAAGCATTCCAGGATTTAGTGTTGCATCATGGTGCTCCTATTCGCTGGGGAAGCGGCGACCCAGTATATTTTACGGCCAATAGCTACAGATAACTTATCGATGCGACCCGAATAGAATACGTTCTATTTAACAAAAAAACGTTCATGTATTTGTTAGATCTTTTTTGTTCTCTCAGTCCTTTAATCAGATTGGCATATTTTTTTTATGGTGATAAGGTGATAAACGAGCAGGCGGCTCACCTGATGGTAAGTGATGACCGCCGCCCATAGACATTTGCAACACCAGAGGCTTGCAAATGCGTTGCCAAACCCCTTAGAAACCGTTCAGGTTTCTTAAAATAGGGAGTTACTATACTAACAGTAAACGGAATTCCCATGCTGTCAGAATAGCCACTCGTCTAATGAGCTCTGGTAACCTTACTCACTCGCAGAAAGACAACTATTGTTGATTCACTGCGGTCTTCTGTAAGGCGGAGGTACTTCCCCAGTCGGGCAGCTCAATTTGAGCGAGAAATCTCACTATGCCCTACCTCCTATAAATATTATGGCATATTTAGAAAACTGGTTGACGGTGGCGCGAATAACATACGAAGCAAGAGGCTGCATTTCTTGTAAGATTGTCAGCATATAGGTACTGGCAAATAGGCATTTATGTTATTTGTCTAGTCTTTTTATTCTCGCAAAATTCAGAAAATTATTAAATAAGAAGATTGTTTTATTTATTAATTACATTGTTTCCTAAATCTTGTGGTTGTCCTAAACTTGACCGGCTACTGGTATAAGTAGTTCAACTCTCCTATATCACGCTTGTGTCCACCAGGGATAGACTGAGTTTATATATAGTATACACTCAGAGGTTGTTAGTATATTATTGGTACAGGAAACTAACAAAGTTGAATTATATTATTGAATTTGCTTAACTTTACTTAGCTGGTTTGGGTGGTTCGATTTAAAAAGAATGTTTATAACAGGAGAAATAATGTTAAATTAACAGGAAATTAAAAATATATATATAATTTATATTGAAGTTATTGTTGTTTGAAATTCTTCAGTGATTTATTTTCGTAGTGGTTATTATTTTATTCCATTCTCAACAGCTTGTTTTTCGTTTCGATTAATGCAGAAAGGATGGCAGGATGAGATAAGTGGGGTAGTGCCCCGAAGCCCCCAAGCTCGGGGGGCTAAAGCTACGCTACCTACTGCCCAGGACCCCAAACTTTAAAATTCATTTATTTGCTTAAAATTTAGTCACATTAACTTATCATAGTCGTCATTTTTCGTAAAATTTGATAGAAGATTCTAGATGTATAGCGTTACCGTTTTGCCAGATGGTGTGTTAACGAGACAAGAAGGAAACGACTCCAAAATACTTTGACACATTGACACTTGCAAACTTTTTCATCAAAACTTTTTGCATCGGATACTAGGGGAGACTTAGGAAGATGTTTTAGAATAATCTGCTTTTATCTATCTACGTTATAACTCATAGAATGATTATGAATTGTATTTTACTATTATCATCGTAACGTATTTTTGATAACATGTTTTTAGGGTTCCGTACCTCAAGAGGAAAAAACGGAACCCTTATAATATCACTTTGTTGTCCGTCTGTCTGTCTGTCCGTCTGTCTGTCAAGACCTTTTATTTCGGAAATACGTGTAGTTATCGAGTTGAAATTTAAACAGTATATTCAGGTCTACGGTCCCATCAAGTTGTGAAAGATACAAGCTTCTAAGTTTACGCAAAAAAAAGATACGGCCGTTTAATCAGCAAAAAACGCATTTTTCGACACGCTCAAGGGAATCAAAACTCATAGGGTACTTCCCGTTGACCTAGAGCTATGAAATTTGGCATTTAACATCGTTATAGACCAACAATACAAGGAAAAATCTCAAAACTGTACATTTGTATTTGGATCTTAAAATATAGGGGTCTGAATATTGTTATAGGAATCTGAATTTCAAATTGACTTGAATTTGATTAAATTGCTACTAGTTCAAATGGGGTACATGTAAGGGCTTGATTTGCGCATTGCAAAATAAATTTAATTTATTTTTTTAACGCATTATTAATATATTTATCAATCTCATTAATAAATTATTTATTAAAATAAAACTACGAAATACAGCAATCCGCCATAAGTCAAATAGTGTCAGTTTTTATACACCTACGTCGAGTACTGATTGTTTGATTTTTACTTCCGTTTAGGGATAGGCAAAGGAATTTAGGCAATACAGCCAAGTATTGTATTCCAGTAATTTTATAATTTATTTATGATAATTTTTTTTTTTTTGTGGAACGTAAATATATAATTTGTTGAGAGTTGTAATTGATGTATTATTATTGCATTGGGGGGCTGCGTGCCACTTATATAATTTAGAGTTCATATTTAACACGCAAAATATATAAGCACCTAATGTTTAGTGTTGACACGCATAGAAATTACTTCAAAGGCAGACGCCATGACACCAACGAGCGTTTTGGCGTGAATTTTGAACATAAAAATAAAATGTCAATTTCTTTAATTTTAAAAATATCAAATAAGATGAATCGATTGTTTAAAATCTTAATCAGTACGGGTACAACGTCCTGATAAAGATTTTAATACGATTTCCATATAAAATGTTGGTATAATAAGACGTTTAAAACCAAACAATACCAATTATGATATCAAAAATAAATAAAAATAAAACAAATAACAATATCATTGTTCATCATATTTTTAATGAAAATAAGATACGTAAATGAAACAATCAATAGTTAATCTACAAATTTCATTATATTGTATGTTGGTCGGTAGTCCCATTATACACATTAAAAAAATGAGCATCCCTAGTATTGACAGGCGATAACAAAAAAATGGCGTACTTTTAATCGGAAACTTAAAAGTACTAATTATTATTCAAAAAACTATCTCACGACAAAAAGTTAATTGTCTGTGTCATAAAATATATTTTTAATTTAGATATTTAATGCCATTTGTCAAGGTACTGTGCTTTATAAGGTAAATAAAGGTATTATTTATTTATCTAATTTATTTATTTATTTTCATAAACTATTTATTGAATTCTGTAACTAAACACAATGCTAAATAGAAGATGTAAATTAATCATCTTTACATAAAACAAAAAGAGAGGAGCATGTTTACAAAACTGTATTAATTACGATAGTGGCCCAATAGGCTTACATTATGTTCCAATAACAAGTTTACAAGTTACAGCTGATTCAAAGGTCAACGGCCGGGCGGCGAAGAATGCGTCATCAACACCTGATCAGTGCGTGAATAATTGCATCTCTGTTGTGCAAGGCCAACATGATGCGACAGAAGATCATAGTTACGTGGGTGAGCGAGAGGTGACGGCTGGGTTAGCGAGTGCGAGTGAGACCAAGAACATGACTAGCAAAATCACACCGATAAGCTGCAAGGAACAGGTTTCAACGTCATCTACCTGTGCGACAGTATCTCGGTCCCCTACTACCGGTCAGGGAGCTAGTGGGATCACGGCGGTATCACAAGCGTCGAAAACGAGTGAGATATTGCCTTCGCCGCGGCCGCCACTAAAGGTAGCTGGTGCGAGTTTGCGGAATGTTGGTGCGAGTTTGCGGAATGAAAACGTGAATAGTGAAACAGTGGTAGGGGGTGTTAATAATGTAAACTCTGAATGGACGTTAGTGCAGAAAAAACGTTATAATCAAAATAGGTTTACTAGCCAAAAGGGAACTGCTTTAAATGTACCGGAGGGTAAATTTCGTGCAGCGGATATTAAAGTGCCGTTGCTTATTTCTAATGTCAGCACAGAAACGAGTGAAGATGACATTATTAGTTATATAAAAGACAAAACAAGTGAAATTGTGACATTGAAAAAGATAAACATGAAGTCAGTTAGAAAGTATAATGCATACAAACTTTATGTGTCTAAAAAAAGGGTTGATCATTTCTTAAACGATGAGCTATGGCCTGATGGAATTGTGTTTAGACGTTTTGTTCATTTTAGGTATCGAACAAGACCTCAGGAGTCTAGTTATAGTCAATTAACATTGTAGTACTTAATTTATGGGTAGTAAAATAACTAATAATTGTCTTAGATTAACTAGTTTTAATTGTAAATCAGCTAAACGGTCGTTCGATAATATTAAGGATATATGTGTGTGGTCTGATTTAGTCGCCCTGCAGGAGACTTGGCTGCTCCCTCATGACATTCCAATACTAGGAACAATAAGCTGTGATTTTGAATATACAGGTAAATCGGCTGTAGACACTTCCGAGGGTTTGTTAAGAGGAAGGCCTCATGGCGGGGTTGCTATTCTCTGGAAGAAGGGCATATTTGATAAGGTCTCTATTGTGGAATGTAGCAGCCCTCGGCTAGTGGCCATTAAAGCCACGTCAAAGGGTCGTACTATCATAATATTTTCTGTATATATGCCGACAAATTGTCCAGATAACCTACCTATTTTTACAGACTTACTGAGTGAGATTAGTGCTACCATCGCAAGTTGTGATATAGAAAACGTCTTTATATTAGGTGATTTCAATGCACACCCTCATGAGTTGTTTTATAAAGAGTTAATGAATTTTTGTAATGATCAGTTATGGTTTTGTGCTGACGTGGAGAAACGGGGGGTAGACAGTGATACATACACTTTTATAAGTGATGTACACGGTAGTAGGAGATGGTTGGATCATTGCGTGGTATCTGTGTCATCTTTCCTGACAGTTACAGATGTTAATGTATCTGAAGATGTTTACGTCTCAGACCATCTACCTATTTATATAGATTGTGATTTAGAAGTAGTAAGACCTAAATTAATGAGTCAAGGTAATGGCTGTAATTCTATCGTATGGGGTGAGAGAACTAATGTTGAAATAGACACATACCATAGTTTATGCAATAGTAAATTGCGAGAAGTTGATTTCCCCCATGAGTTTGAGAGGTGTAGCAACGGGTCATGCGGGCTGATACAGCATAGAGTTATTCTGGATGATTTGTACGAGCAGATTGTCGAAATACTGTGTGCAGCGGCTAGGCAGTCTAAAACGATATCTGGGGGTGGAACAAAACGGGGTAAGCGCGTGTGTGGTTGGAATCAATATGTAAGAGACGCTCACCGCGAGGCCAGGTCTAGTTTTCAGGTGTGGACATTAAACAATCGTCCCTCTTTAGGCCCGGTTTATGATGATATGTGTGAGAAACGAAAAAAGTTTAAGTCCCGACTAAAATATTGCCAAAATAACGCCGAGCAAATTGTTATGAATAGGTTAGCGGAACAACAGGCTACTAAAAACTTTTCCAAGTTTTGGAAGTCAACTGCTAAGTTAGATACAAAGCCTGGTCTCCCTGCGTGTGTCGAAGGGATAGATGATAAGGAGGGCATAGCGAATATGTTCAAGGAACATTTTAAAGTTCAATCTCCACTAGGTCCCTCAACCGTGGTGAAAGATATTGAGCCCAGCAGTCGTGGAGCCAAACCTCTGGTACATTTTACTACTAAGCAAGTACGCACAATTATAAACGGTATGAGCCGAGGTAAATCTCCGGGACATGATGGGCTCAGTATTGAGCACTTCAAGCACGCAGGAGTCCATTTACCACGAGTCCTGTCTATGTTTTTCACAATGTGTATTAGCCATACCTACTTACCTGCTAATCTAATGAAGACCATCGTAGTTCCTATTGTGAAAAACAAGACAGGTGATATATCGGATAAAGGCAATTATCGTCCCATTTCACTTGCGACAATAACAGCAAAAGTGTTGGACGGTGTGCTTGATTCTTATTTAAATAATTGCATACATCTTCATGACGCACAGTTTGGGTTTCGTCCCGGACTATCCACCGAGAGTGCTATTTTGAGTGTCAAGCACACAGTTCAATATTACATAGATCGCGGGACGCCGGTGTACGCCTGTTTCCTTGATCTCTCCAGGGCTTTCGATCTTGTCTCGTATGATGTGCTCTGGAGAAAGATGGGAGATAGGGGCGTGCCCGGTGAAATATGTGGACTGTTTCAGTATTGGTATGGAAACCAAACCAATCATGTGAAATGGGACGGTAAGCTCTCTGAGCAGTATGGGTTGGAGTGCGGGGTGAGACAGGGAGGTTTGACGTCTCCCAGGCTCTTCAACCTATACGTAGATGACCTCATAGCCGGACTCAGCAGCATGCGTGTTGGATGCAGTTTTGATGGAGTTATGATTAACAACATCAGCTATGCTGACGACATGGTGCTGCTGGGTCCGTCACCAGGGGCAATCGGAGAGCTCCTTAAAGTCTGTGAAGCATATGCTGCTGCACATGGATTAACATACAATGTTCAGAAATGTAACTACATGGTCTTTGAGGTCGGCGTCAAAGCCCGTGGGGATGGACCCGGGATATTTATGAACGGGTCGCCTATCACTAGGGTGTCCACTGTTAAATACCTAGGACACTTTATCAGCGACGATCTCAGGGATGATGTGGACATTGAGAGGGAGCGCAGGGCTCTGGCGGTCAGGTGCAATATGTTGGCCCGCAGATTTGCACGGTGTACAGACCTGGTAAAGATTACACTTTTCAAGGCCTATTGCCAGAGTTTGTACACGGGCAATCTGTGGGTCCGTTATACTAAAAGATCGCTAGATGTCTTGCGTGTCCAGTATAATAATGGTTTCAGGATGCTGTTGGGACTGCCTCGGTACTGCAGTGCGTCGGAGATGTTTGCGCAAGCGCGCACTGATGGTTTTCACGCGATGATGCGCAAAAAAACAGCGTCGCTGCTAAGACGAGTGAGAGACAGTCAGAATAGCATCCTGAAAGCCGTGGCTGAGAGCTTACACTCTCCGTTAATTAAGTTTTTTATTCAGAGGGTAATTGGTACTAACACTAGGTAATAAGTTTTTCTACTAACAACATATGGATAATTTTTTTCCGAAATAAAGAGTATTATTATTATATTATTATTATTATAAAGAATATATTTTTATAATGACAAGCTGCAAAATTAACAACGTTGCTCGGCAACGGTGTCAAGGAGTATACATCAGTTACCTACCAACTGAAGTGTCTTGTACTTATTAATAAATAAATAATATCTCTGGACTATATGACACAGCGCCATCTAGTTCCGAGCTAAGCAACGAGGCTTGTATTACGGATACTAGTTGGTTGATATACTACATATAGGTATACGTGTTTTTGTAAATACATACATATTATAAATAGATATATCCATGAATCGGATACAAATGTTTATGCCCATCCCACAAACATTTGTTCCTACCGGGATTCGAACCCGGGACGCATAGCACAGAAGGAGTGTTAACTACCGCTGGACTAAGTGGGTCGTAAACATACGTCACGTCTAATTTTAACGTTATAGTAAACTTCACCTAAAATACCTATTAATAATTAAAATAGGTAGGTACCTATCGAACAATTTATTTTTATTCAAACCATTTATTGCCCTACCGCTGTATGTATGTGTCTCCTGTCAGATTAAGAGGAGATAGGCTATAAATAGTCCACCACGTTAGCTTAGCGTGGGTTGGTAGACATCAATAATATTTCCTTTCTTTTCGAAAGAAAGAATTTCGAAAGGGTTTCTTGACTTGGTTGAATTTGACGACCTGGTTGGGGCAGTGGCTGAGCGATCGGCTTGTGCGTCACGGGTTGCGGGTTTGATTCCCGCACAGAGCAAATATTTGTACGTTCTACAGGTAGTTGTTCCAGGTCTGGGCGGTTGTGTTTATAAAAAATTGCGTTTGTAAACGCACCCACGACACAGGAGAAAATCCTAGTGTAAAAAAATATAAAAAAAGCATTGAAACTTAGGACTTACGAATAGGCAATATGTGTTTATTACTAGGCTATCAAACTAAGATCAACCAAAGGTTTAACAAAAGCTATCCTATCAAGTATGTCTGTATCTTTCTTAAGAGCAATTGAAGATCAAAAGGCCAGACGACGGCCATGTTAAACATCTTCCAAGTGTCCAGTAGATCTCGAACATTCGAGAGGTTTGTTAGAAGACCACTAGTTAGCATGGCCAATTTGGGTGTTGTATTTAGTAAATACATACATACACTCACGCCTTTTTCTCATTGATGTAGGCAGAAACTAGAGACTGCCACGCGCTACGATCCCTGTGTTATAAATTGATGAAAATAACAAAGTAAGCAATGACAACGTTCATGTTGTTTATATACTTTGAACTAAGTGAACACTATGATAACTTATTGGGTGATAAAGGAAAACATAAAAGAATATATTATTACAGTTTTATTTTTATCACTACAGGTTAATTTAATTTAATACACATATACGTGGGTATTTCTATGTAACAAGAGGTATACCCCAGCAATAAACATATATATACAAATAGCATATAATCAAGCTTATCGAAGCTTACATACACAAAGAAATATCACAATGTATATACCATATATAACATAGAGTATATATACATATATATTAATAATAATTTTCACAATAAGTTGCAACATAGATATTATATAGAATCATAATGAAATGAAATATCCAACAAATAATAATATACTTAACTCTGTATAGATGTGATTCCGTCGGCAGCCAAACAAGAAGTGTCCGATCGGTCATTTTTTTTTTTTTTTTTGAATGGCATTCATTGTTAGCTCGAGGGAGCTTTTACAATGTAACCGGACTTTTTTGGCGAAGCACCAGACAGTGCCTCCAGCCAAGGCTTAACTTAGAATTTAAGCAACAGCAGCTAAGGGCGCCCCCGAATGGGGCTCGGACCTCGGCTTAGGGCGTTGCTGAGAGGACAGCTAGGGACGGCTGGATCATGGATTTGATTATTTAGGGGCGAATTTAAAGCTACAGGCTCGGCGCGGGCCGGCTCGAGCAAGGGACGGGAGGGAACGTTTACTGGACGTCGCGACGGGCCTCGCCGGCGAGGACGATATTTAGGTAGACGTGTGTGGAGTGTGAGAGTGCTGGTCTCGGGATTTGACTCTTGGAGAAGAGTGGTTTCGTCGTCTGGATAAGAGAGGACGTGTCTGGGGCGGCGCACCGAACTGATCGCGGAGGGCCTATAGTCGGTGCACTGGACTAACAAGGGATTCGGGTGATGGGGGGCGCGATCGAAGTATCGTTTCGAAGCACGTTTTAGGTACTGCTTGATGGTGGGCAGTTTTAAGTCTACATGAAGCTGCTTATTGCGCACGAACCACGGGGCATCCGTGACCTTACGCATGAAGCGGTTCTGTATGACTTGCATACGATTTATGCTGGGACCGTCGACGTGTGCGAATACGATACTCGAGTAGGTCATGATGGGGCGGATGCACATCGAGTAGATTCTCACCTTACACCTAAGGGACAATTTACTCCGTGCATTGAGGATAGAGTGCAGACGACCGAGAGCGAAGGTGGCGCGTCCGCGCACCGACCTTATGTGCTCACGGAACGTAAGTTTCCTGTCTAGTATTACGCCCAGGTATTTGGCTTGCTTTTCCCATGGGATTTGCTTGCCGAATAGGGAAATCGGAGGAACTGGGGTGGAGAAATGATTCTCTTTCTTGCGGTGAAAGAGGACAGCTGCGCTCTTGGTGGGATTCACCTCAATCCTCCATTTCCTAAACCACTCGCCGAGGGCGGTGACTGAGGATTGGAGGATTTTGGCGATGTGAACCGGACTAGTGCCGGTATAATATATAGCCGTGTCGTCGGCGAAAAGAGCTAATCGTGTTTTGCCTTTTTTAGGGATATCGCTAGTGTATAGCGTGAAGAGGAGGGGTGATAACACTGAGCCTTGAGGGACTCCGGCGCTTATCGGGTGAGGTCCGATCGGTCACTGTCCATGGCTTTTATACCTTACTCAACTGACATAAATCTAAAATGGCCGACTGATAATAAATGATGTAGGTAGTTTTAAAAAAGTAAAACAAATAATATTAAGCTAAAGATTAAACATATTAGTATACAACTTTAACAGTACATTATTAACATATGAATAATTATCACTTTAAGTACAATTTTAAATAAATCGAAATTACTACGACGTCCGGTAACGGTTGACATTTTGCAAATTACACAATACATATATTAATCGAATTTCTTCTACTTTGTCACCTGCATACCACTTAAATTAATTATTACGTTTGGCGCCACTCTACGACAATAAAAAAGACAAAGAAAAGATTACTGAGCCTATTTAGGAAGCATTGCCAATTAAAAAGATACAAAATTGAACTTGAAAAGTATTTATATAACTAAAATAAACAAAAATGATGCAAATGTATTTTTCAAAAGCGTTTATACGCATACTACAACAATAATAACATAAAATTAGGTAGGTGCTACTGCGGGTTGGTGCTGTCCGCTAACCAGCAGTAGGCTAGCGTGGTGGACTATGGCCTAATCCTTCTCAAATGAGAGGAAACCCATGCCCCAGCAGTGGGAAAATAATTGGTTGATGATGATGAAGGTAGGTGCTATGCAGGTTTTTGAACAATCTCCTATTAGATATAATAGTTAATAGTTAATATTCGTACGAACTGTTATGGGGTGGGATGTTGGAGACTTTTTAAAAAAAGGAATTTTGTACGAATCTAGAACTTTAATCTAGTAAGAAAATAATTATACAATAAAATTAGAAGTATCCACAACAAAATCTAGGCCGGAACTCTCAGTAACCAAAGAAAATGTAATATGATGGTTTGTAATTGACGTCATGTCAATTCTGTGAAATGCATAATGAAGTAAACAACTTGAAACAGATCAGCATTTTATTTTATATCGAACGTGAGAATAAAATATTATAACAACCCCCCCGTTAAGATTGATCATCACAGATTAAGTGATGAGAAATCAGAGACTAGGATTAGATTTGGATGTGGATATTACAAAATAATAGCGAGATAAAATTAACTAATCTAACAAATTATATAACCATAATCATCATTAATTATCTTAATAATCAATAATACTAATAGCATATTAATATTCGTATAATTGATGGTTTTTAACTATATTAACTTTATTATTAAGTACATACACTTTAACTCGGTAGATATAGCAATTAAGGTTTTATGTTACGTCTAACTGGAACTGGTAAGGACTTAACAGATATATTATCAATGTCAGGGTCTGATGAATCTGATGTGTAAGCCACGTTAGATACACAAGTATTTGACTTTTTATTGTTACTATAATTCTTGTTATATATTCTAATACAACAGTTAGGACGTTGTGGACAAATATAGTGTCTACTTTTAAATAACAGATAAATCAGAAACAGTACTGAAAGGATATAAGTTAGTGATAGATAATGCGTACTGTATCTCTCTAAATGAGAAGGTTCAGTTATTTTATTTAAATGTTTTTCAAAATCGTTGAGCTGAGTACTCGCTTTTACTAAGGAATCGAAGTTATTAAATTCAGTAAGTTTAACAAAAGGGATTTTAGGTATGGTTTGATTTAACTTAATACGATCACAACAATCATCATCGATAATGTTAAAATTAGATATAGAAGTAGTTACATTAGAAGTTATACTATCAGTAGGTACAAAAGTTAACGTCTTATAAAATGCTTTACAATATTTTGGCAAATGTAATATTCCTGTACCAAACAAGATCTCGTCATGATTTTTGAGGTCACTGTTACACAGTACGTGACCTTTACTTGGTTCAGATTGAACAAAAATCCATCTGTTATTAGAAATCTTCTGAAATAAATCAATAGAACCATGTAGAATTCTCGTTTGACAGGATTTAGGTAATTGATTAACAACATCTGTTAATAAAGTTGTTTCACAAGTAGGGTTCGCGATCGTTGAATACACATTATTTAGCGCACACACAAAACACTGATCTTTTATCACTTTGCACTCATTGACACTTTCAAACTGTGAATAAAATAAACGATCTGAAGTTATTGCCAGATACTGTTTACTAGGTGCAATTAAGATATACGTATTTGGGGTCATTTTATCTGAGGAAACAGGTAAAGGTATGTTATGAAAAAGGTTATAAGTTTGAGAAAGAACTAGGGGTATCTTTAATATTAATATAAGTTTGTTATCGTGATAATAACATATGATATCCGATATGTTTATTATTTCGTTAATACTATGCAATGACAATGAAGTAGGTAATTCAACGTGACGAGGTAACTGATTAATGTGAAACTCGAGCTCGTTATACAACTGCATAGGACTAAGTACAGTTGGATGCAAAACGTTTATTTTACTAAATAATATGGCATTGTTAATATCATCGATGTCGAAGGATAAAGTCATAATTAAACTTTCTAAAGAGCTAATCAGTGAGGTTAACTGTGACCTTATTTCTAGTTTATCAGTTGTATTAATTAGATTTTCGAATGTTTTTTGGATATTATTTAAATTTTGATTTAGGCGAATTTCATTTTCTTTAACCTTCGACATAGTGTTATTGAAAGTAGATATAGTAGATTTTATTATGTGGATATTATCTCGCATTAATATTGTTAGTTGTTTTTCGTCCGACTGTACTTTGTTGATAGCGTTAGTGAACTTGTTTGCATCGTCTGAGTCTAAAGTACCAAAGAAGGTTTTTAATAAGGAACCACCTGCATCGATCAAACCACGTTTAGAACGTTTAGTTCCTTTAACTTGAACTAAATACGAGATAGAGGAAAATTTCTTAATATTATTGTTATGTTGCATTTTTAGCGAATTTAAGGAATTAGAACAATCGGCTTTGATCTTAGAAGATTGAATGGAATCGCAATATTTGATAATCTTTTCAAATAGGAACTCGACACTATCTAAATGTGGTTGTATATGACTAAGATCTACATACGTTACTATATTCCAATAATCATTGGTAAACTTTACATCTAACAACTGATCAAAGTATAACCCAGGACTATCTATGATTTGTGTAACGAACCGGTCAGCGTAAATGGACGACGCACATCTGTAAACAATGGACATAATTATAATGGTCAGATTACATCTGTTAGTGAAATAATGTATTACTTATAATTATTATATTATTGAGAGGCAGGCTTGATTTCATCATAATGATGACGAACGTGTTTTCGTTCTATTTGTAAAGTAACAGTGTGATTGCCGTTTAGCTTTATTATTTTATAAGGGCCTTTCCATACTGGAGAAAACGCTTTATTTTGTTTATGATGACATCGAATATAAACCATATCGCCAACATTGTATGTCGTAGGACGGGCATGAGAGTCATAATATTGTTTAGAACGTTCTTTAGAGTGTTGGATGTTTTGTAATGCCTTCTGTCGACTATAATACAATCTATGATTAAGCGCACGTATATAGTCGGTGTAGGTATTATTCTCAAGACTGTCTATAGATTTGGGAACATAAGGCTTGTGACCAAACATGAGTTCTAATGGGGCAAAACCAGTGGTGGTGTGAATGTTCGTATTATAAGCTAGCATCGCGGTGTTCAGATACAAATCCCATGTATGTATATTTTCTTCTATGTAAGATCGTAAGTATTCTTTTAGAGTAGAATGACTTCTTTCTAATGCACCGCAAGTTTGTGGGTGATATGGCGAGGCAAAGATGTGTTTAATACCGAATAATCTCTCTAATTGTTTAAATACATCGGAACAAAAATTAGTACCTTGATCTGTTACTATGTTTCGTGGTATCCCCACATGTGAGATGAAATGAACTAGACGTTGTGCGGTTTCTTGAGCAGAGCAAGTCTGCATGGCATAGGCCTGTGAATATTTTGTTAGGTCATCTTGAAGAGTTAAAATAAATTTATAATTATCGATTCTAGTTTCAGGGAGAGGGCCTACAATATCTAGGTAAAGTTTTTCATTCGGTCTAGTAGCTGTTGATGTAATAATCATGGGAGCTTTATTAGAGTGACGCAGTGGTTTATTCACTTGACAAGACTTGCAACTTTTAACATAATTTTCTATGTCTTGGCGCATATTTTTCCACCAATATTGTGTCTTTAGCCTATCATACATACGGGATATGCCAGGATGTCCTGCAGAAGGCGAATCGTGATTGTCTTTTAGAATGCGAGATACTTCAGCTGGGGTTGGAAATAAAATATTATTATGATATACGTGAATTTTAATACCAGTTTTGTCAAATAAGAAACTTAAGATGTTGTATAATTTGTTAAATGATAATTTAGTGAAAGGGTCTTGAAAATCGGATATAGCGAACTCCTTTTCCTCAGAGTACCAAGTTGTAATCATATCTCGATAGTCCCGCAGCATATTAAATATATCTTTGTATGTCATCTCATCATAGTGGTGAACACGCAGGAGTAAATGTGTAAATATATGTTTTTCGTTTGATGTACTTTGATACGTGTATAATTCGCGCTCTACGTTTCGAATGTCGGGTAAGTTATCGTCAAATTTAGACATTTGTAAAATTTCAGAACAATATGGAATGGAATCATCTAAGTCAATGGCCGTTGGGTAAACTATCATTTTACATTTCGTCTTAAGTAACGAGTCATTGTGCTCTTCAATTTTAGTGTCATAGGATGTATTATGGTGTTGACTAATTTGTAAATATTTATCATATGTTTCAGAAGTAGAAGGAGTGTCGGGATCAATGGCGAGTACTGGATTACGAGATAAGGAGTCAGCATTGCAATTCATTTTACCCTTTTTATAAACGATCTCGTAATCGAACTCTTCAAGTTTAAGACGCCATCTAATTAACCTTGAACCTGGGTCTTTACAGTTAAATAACCATTGCAATGGTTTATGGTCGGTAACTATTTGAAATTTACGACCGTATAGGTAGGGCCGAAAGACTTTGGTGCCGAAAATTATAGCGAGACATTCCTTTTCTGTGGTGGAGTAGTTACCTTCGGATTTATTAAGGGTACGAGACGCATATGCAATAGGCTTATCATTGCCTATGGGACCTTGAGATAGGATAGCGCCTACGGCGTAATTACTTGCGTCTGTAGTGACGTTAAAAGGTTGTGAAAAGTCAGGATATTGAAGCAGCGGGGCACTAACTAATTTTTCTTTCAGGATTTCGAAAGTTTGTTGTTGTTCTAGGTTCCAGTGGAAGGAAACATCTTTCTTCAATAAAGAGGTAAGTGGTTTAGTAAGTTTAGAAAAGTTTTCAATGAAACGGCGATAATAACCTATTAGGCCTAGGAATGATTTTACATCCTTATGATTTTTAGGAACTGGAAATTGCGAGACAGCTTTTACTTTCTCGGGATTCGGAGAGACACCTTTATCGGTGATGATATGACCCAGATATTGTACCTCTTTACAGAGGAATTCGCTTTTATCAGGCTGTAGTTTCAGATTGTGTTCACGTAATTTTTCAAATACTGATCTTAATCTTGATACATGTGATGATAGATCGTGACCAAATATAACAATATCGTCTAGATACGTGAAACAATGAATACCTTGTAATCCAGAAAGTGCAATATTCATTAATCTCTGGAAAGTGGATGGTGCATTTTTAAGCCCAAATGGCATTCTATTGAACTGGTAATGTCCTGATAGCCCAGGAATACCCGGGACGCTGAAGGCTGTTTTTTCCGCGTCTGAAGCTTTAGTACATACTTGATGAAATGAAGATGCTAAGTCAAGAGTCGAAAAGTATTTACTATGTCCAAGTTGATCTAGGATATCTGTGATATTAGGTATAGGGAATGCGTCACCGATGGTCACTTCGTTAAGTTTTCGGTAGTCGATAACTATGCGCCATTTAGGTTTTCCAGACGCATCTTGTTTTTTGGGCACTACCCAAATAGGAGCTGACCAAGGGGAAATAGAAGGACTGATGATACCTTGGTCTAACATAGTTTTTATTTGTTTACTGACCTCCTCTTTGTGGCATTCAGGAAAACGGTAACTTTTAACATGAATAGGAGTTTCAGAAGTTGTGCGAATTTCATGTTGGAGTGTTTTAGTTGCAGTTAAAATATCTCCCTCTAAATAAAATATGTCATTGAACTCGGAACATAATTTTCGCAGACACGATTCTTCTTCTTTGTTTAGATGATTGCACCTCAAAGCGTTTTGAACACGAGTGTCATGGTCTAAGTCAGATAAGGTGGTGGGAAAACAAGAGAAAGCTTCATCACTGAGGTCAGTAGAAGTAGGAATATTACGAGAGTTATGTTCTAAAATGAATGAGACTGGTTCTAACGTTAGTTTTATCGGATTTAAGATAACTTCGTTTTCGGAAGTATTCAGAACAGAGATATTTATTTTATTATTTGATTTAACACGTGTAAGGCATTTAGAGAATAATAAACTTGGATAATCGTTAAGTTTTGTAGTCAAATTTATACCTTCCTTCAGCTCTGGATTTGTTACGGAGCACTCAATTAACATTTCGTTACGAGCAGGAATGGTATAGACTATTTCCGAGGGCATATTTAATTCAAACTCAACGGGACTTTTTGTCAGTAGTTGTAATTTAGATTGCGAGTATAATATAGATGCTTTATGAGTCAACAAAAAATTTGTCCCTATTATGCCATCGTAATCAAGGTTTACATTAGATACTACGTGAAAATAAAATAGAATCAAAGAGCAATCGGGATGTTGAATAGCTAGCATAAATTTTCCTTTTGTCTCAGCGAACGATCCGACATCGTTTATACCTTTGAACTTAACAGCTTTAGAATCTAAAATTGGAGTTGTAGATAAACTAGTTTCCTTCACCAGACATATGGAACTACCAGTATCGATAAGGAATTTTAAGGGTCTTTCAGAATGGGACGTTTCAACTTCAATCCATGGTAATAAAGTTTTCTTACACTGGCTTATGTCATAGATCGTTGGACAGTCTTCATAACTGCGGAAACAGTTGTCGATTAAATTGGAGTAGGAACTAGAAGTGGCAGAGTCAGTGGATATAGTAGATTGTATATCTTTATTCGAAACAGAGTTATTGTCAATGGGACATTTGTCCGAAATAGAAGACAATAATGATTTTTTACTATTATTACTTTTATTTGAAACAGAGGCATTGTCAATGGGACCTTTGTCCGAATTAGAAGACAATGATGATTTATTACCGTTACCAATGGGCCTATAAGCCGAAATAGAAGATAACGGTTTGGATACAGTGGATATTGAAATAGTAAAATTAGATTTAGAAGATTTAGAATTAGGAACATTTTTATATGTAGTGCCTTTAACTTGGAATTCACGCTGGCACTCACGCATGAACTCAGCTTTTAGTTTAAATTATCGTTATTTTCTATTTCTTCTGGTGGTGACGATATTTCGGGAGACATTTCTATACAATGTTGTTGATATGGTTGTTGTATTTTTGACGAAAATTGGCGAGAATTATTAAATTGTCGTTTACGACATTCTGAAATATCATGACCTACGTTTTTACAATACCTACAAACAATAGGTGTAGAAGAAGTAGGTTGTTTGAAACCTGATGGTGACGGATAAGCTTGTGTACGTGACTGTAATCGGAAACGACTATCCTTATGATTGTTTTTATTATAACATTCCCACGCTGAATGCCCCACTTTGCCACAAACTTTACAAAACTTATTTTTCAGTAAATTAGTACTTTTCTGGGTATTTAAAATTTTCTCCTCTTCTAATGCAATATTAATGGCGGCATTCAGGGTTTTCGGATCTCGACATCGTACTATTTGACTAATATGTGAATTTAACCCAAGAGTAAATGTATAGAGAGCGAGATCTTCAGTCATTGCAATACGACCAGCTAGTTCTTTCTTTAGGGAATCGGAGTTGTGAATTTCAGCCTGAAAGCTTGTGAGGCAGGTTTCGATTCTTAATGCGAATTGGACTACAGTTTCGTTTATTTGCTGTTTACACGACTGTAATTCCAATAGTAAATGGTTATAGTGTTTTTGTTCTCCGAAATTTTGTTTTAGGAATTCTTTTAGGCAGTCAAAATTATCAAAAACTCTATTTGAGCAAGCGATCTGCGCTTTGCCCCGTAATTTGGAAAGTATGAATTTAAGTAACAACGTTTTTTGGGACTCGGATGCTAAGTCTAGAGCGTTTCGACAATTCGTTAAAAATGCAGGTAAGTTGTCACGTTCTCCGCTATAAGAGTCTATGAAATCGCAAAGAACTTTTATCGGAAACTGTTCCGACAAGACTATTGTAGATTTAACTTCACCTTTTGACGTAGACATTTTGGATATCAAGATTTAGGGTTTTAGGTAATATAAAGGACAGTAATAATGAAATTAAACAATAACACCTTTTTTAAAAACAGATATGGCAATAAAACAGATAGAAAATCTTACTCACAGTACAATTAGGCACCAGCACAGCATTTCTGGAGAAGACTGGAACTGGAATCTGAGTGACAGATGCCTTTTAGGCACCACGGCGTTGACCTTCCTCAGGTCGGACACAACAGCGTCAGGAAACAGGAATAGCCAAATATGATTTGGCCTTGGCAGGAAACGGCGGCAGATACAGTGTTAGAAACAGCGATGGGAAACAGTTCTTTTGATAGTTCTTATTATGTTACACAGCACGAAACAGTTTTCGTAAATATCGATGGAAACAGAGTTTTATTAAATACACAGACGGCACGCAAAAGTTTATTTTAACTAATACACTTATTGTACCGTTATGACAGAGTTCAGTTTTCGGGAATTAATTTTTTGTGAGCCGCGGCGATGTGGATACGTGAATATCGTGGAAATATTAACCCGAATTAGTAAATAATTGCTCCGAATATCCCACTTCTGACACCACTGTTATGGGGTGGGATGTTGGAGACTTTTTAAAAAAAGGAATTTTGTACGAATCTAGAACTTTAATCTAGTAAGAAAATAATTATACAATAAAATTAGAAGTATCCACAACAAAATCTAGGCCGGAACTCTCAGTAACCAAAGAAAATGTAATATGATGGTTTGTAATTGACGTCATGTCAATTCTGTGAAATGCATAATGAAGTAAACAACTTGAAACAGATCAGCATTTTATTTTATATCGAACGTGAGAATAAAATATTATAACAGAACCCATCGGCAGTAAGGTTGATATTTCTACCTACAACTTACCCCTGAAGTCGGTCGCTTGGCCATTGCGCCAAACGCGTCACCCTTATTATATTTCATACAGATATTTGCTCACATTTTCTACAAAGTAAAAAAAATAACAAGGATATTTTTAGCAAAAGGTCACCACCCAGCATTTTTATAATTACATACGAAACCCAGACTAATTTCACGGCTACAGGAAAACGCCAAACAAACAAACTCCCTGATCCCACACGACTGTAAAGAAACCATGCTCTCGCATTTATTTGTTCTGGTAACAATTTTCCAGTGCCTCACTCGGCCAACAGAGCACTTTTTAAAATCCACAAACTACACAAAAACTACCTAAGGTAAGTTTTTTTTATTCTCGAGGGAAAATAATATAAAGGCTGGCCTGAAAGCACTTCAGAATGGTTACACTAAATGGCATGCAATTAAAACAAAAACGAGTGAAGTTCTACGACCGTACCACAACGTGTTTAAGCAGTCTCATTTAGATTGTTAGAGAGAGATGGCACTTTACCAGTTGAATAGTGACATCCCCCTCTTAAATTACACTGCTTAGACAAATTAGAATACGTTAACCTTTATCTTGCTTGATTCAAAGCGCAATCTAAGATGGATCACCGGTGAAAGGCCTTATGATTTTTTCCTGTATCCCGGGACCATATACAAGCACAAAATCCTTCATACACACACTAATGACGCGATGAAATTGACTCCTAGGAAAACTCCTTGTCCAAGCACCAATTTGTGACTTATTCATAACATTTACCATCAACAACGAGTATAACAACCAAAACAACCAAATCATTGACAACAAAACCAATGTTATATTATTTGTACATCGCGATGTATTCGCAAATATATTCATCAACTGCAGAATTAATTTGTAATTCTAAGCCATTCTAATTGTGTCACGTCACGTCGTTTTCAGTAGAGATCACAAGTAGCTTTTGTATATGATATAATAATAATTTATCTTACATGTCCTAATTAGATTTAAAGGTCATGAATAAAGATGTCATATATGTAGAGGGGATATTGGCTAAGTAGCCACCCTGATTAAGCCTATCAGCCTATGAAATAGGAGAAAGTTTAAAGTTGTAGGTTCTCATCTCATCACATCCTTATGATAATGGTTTTTTATGGGCAGGAGGCTCACCTGATGGTAAGTGATCACCGCCGCCAATGGACATCTGCAACAGCAGAGGGCTTACAAATGCGTAACCGGCCTTTCGGGAAAGAAAATGCTCTCTTCTTAAAGGTTTCCCAGAATAGTTGTGCGAGGCAGAAAATGCGTGAAAATAGCTGTAATAGTTAAACTTAATGGTAATCGGATAATGGCTTAAGCCAGACTACCAGTTTATCCGTAGAAAATTGGTATTGCTTTTATCGGGTTTCGGATGTCTAATAGAAGGTTCTTGTGAAATACTGATATCGAAAAGTGTCTGGGTAGACTTAGAGCTAAGTATAGTTATTACGAATGATGTTTATGAATAGATATGAAGGGAAAACTAACACACACCCATTCTGAAACTTGAAAGTTACTAATTATTTAAGGGGAATTTTTAACTGCACCTCTATTTAGAAATTTAAGCAAACAAAATTGCTCCACTAATAACCTACTGCATATCAAATAAATGACAGTACTACAAATTAACTGTTTAATTACCTAATCGGTCCTATTTATAATTATTGGTTTAGGTTAGGTTAGAACTATGACCACAACGCCAGTACCGAATCGGTCCTATTAAGCTTTAAAGATCTAACAGTATAGTGTAATTGATTTATTTGATGAGACATTTTAAAGTCAAAGTCAAAATATCATTTATTCAAAGTAGGCCAAATTTAAATGGCTCTTTTTGAACGTCGACAATAAAGACAGCCCCCAAAAACGCCCGCCCTTCACCGCTTCCTAGTGTTTTTGCTGGGAAGAAGAAGCGGCGCAACAAACTCCCCAGCACACATCTCTGTCTGTTTATTTAATAAGTGATTCTATACAATACTATAATCAGTATACAATATAGAGTGCAATCATTACCTATGGTTATGTGAGCTAGCATATACCAATCCATTTTACCAAGCCGAGATATAAAAACTACTGATATAGAAATACAGAACAACATATGATAATATTAACACACTCTTGGCCTCCATTTCTCTGTATGTGCCCGCTGACACTTACACATCTCAACAATTACATTTTACAAAGTAGACTGCTATCTTGGACTAATCCGGCGACCATCTACTGTTATCACTAAAATAGTCACTCAAATTATAATAAGCCTTCTTAATAAGGTGTGCAATTCAGTATTTTTGGTGGTAATTTCGAATATTTTGATTGATAAAAGGGGATTTACTGTTAAAGTATTAAATACCACCCATTATTTAATAACTGGAAATGAAAGATTAACACAAAAAGTTTACTTGTAAACCATTAACATTCTATCATGATCATTGACGTCACATTGATAGCAGACGGCCAACCTCTACTTCTGGAAATAGACCCCCTCTTCATTTAATATCTTGCTTCTCAAGTCGATGACAAAGAATGTTATTCTAATCTCTACAAATATTTATTTGGGCTTAAGGCATCCTACCTTTCTAAATATTCGTAAAACTATTCTCTTTAAATGTTAGTTTCTTCAGCTTTTCTTTTAAAGGGTAAAATATAAATCCACATCTTATAGTTGCGACACCCCTCAAGATAAAACGGAAGATATGCGAAGTAATTTATAGTTTACCAGATACCCGGGCTAGTTCTGAACAAACTGAGTTTAGCAATAGGTAGCTATGGGTCTGTTTGACATGAATAATCATGTTCTTGCTGGATATTCTTCGAGAGGTATCAGATCAGAACATAACGTACAAGGCGTCTTTTTCAACGAGCATGTCATTCCCAATCTGCACTAACAAGCATAGTGAACTATACAAAAAGTGGGCCAATATTGTCCTGAATTACTTATAAATTATTGTCTAAACTCTAAGTGATAAATGATATTTATTTTCTGTAAAAAGATCTTTTGAAAATACTTTTGCAAGTCATATTCTAGAAATTTCGTTGGCATTTCCTAACTAACGACTTCTAACTGATGAAGTGCCGAATCAAAGCCTAGATCTCAGTTTTATATTTAAAACGTATGTAATAAATAAGTTTCAATATTTAAGCGCTACAACATCGGTTTTTTAAAACATGCAGGTCTGAAATAAATTATGTATTAATACAATTGTCCTCTTTATTATTATGGGGTACATTTGGCAGACGAGGCATGCCAAGGATGCTGGCACGCTGCCAACCGTGCCAGATGCTACTAGCAAATTTTGAACACTTAAATTTTGTTTGGCAATTTTTCAGCGCTGATTGGCTGGCTATGTTTTGTATGCGGTTAGCCTGCTGTGGAATGCCAAAAGTATGCTTAATGCTTGACCATTAAGCGTAATTTCGTATTCTGATTATTTTTATGGCTTGTTAAAATATTTTGGGACAGAAATTAATCTTAAAATGTTTATAGAAACGCTTATTTATTAAACTTTTGCACGATTAATTGATGACTCGTTCACAATGTTGGCGCCTTCAATTCTGCCAGTCGTCCCCGAAGGGTTAGGCAGAGGTGTACTAATGTAACGCACATTTCGCCGGTAGGTATTTTTAGGTCCCATGTAATAGGGGGCGATTATTTATGGTATGTGAACGAACTAGGACTACATAGCACTCTAAAATTATGAATCGAAGTACATGTTATAATATCGCGCCTGTCATCCCGGAAGGGTTGGGCAGAGGTGTACTAATGTAACGCATATTCACCATGTAGTCTTAATGCGGATAAAAAATGTTCACCTAGTTTTCTTTTAAATTACTGTTTAAAAAAACATTTCCAGAACTTTCTAGTTTGCTACCACCCAGACGACGCAATTTTGTATTTCAATATTTTTTTCTTAACTTAATTCAAAGACGTTTCTAGGTTTTCATAACTTGGCCTTTGATGTATAACAGGTAAATAACTTTGTGCTGAATTCAACAAATTACCCCGACTCCTGGAATGAGGGTAAATGAAATCTAATGTTACCAAACGAATGTACTTACCTACAATAAATTTTACTTTTGAAATGATCCTTTACTTGACAGGTTTCTATACATTCTGACGAACTGAAGGGCAGTGGTATTAAGGCTGCCTTCTGTAGGAGAGGTCCTGGATTTTAATCTCGGTAGAGGTACATGTTTTTGAGCATGGATATTTATAGCCAAATCATGGATGTTTATATGAATGTATTTAGAACAACAAAAATATACGTACTTATTTATAATTTTATAAATCAACTATTATAGTAATTATTTCCAGATATCTTTATTTCTCTATTTCAGAAACGTACTTTTTAGGTGATTATTTAATTCGTTTGTATCAATCCCATATGTACATACATTAATACTTATCTGTTAAACCCTTTGAAGATAAAGGCGTGAGGTTACATTAAACTTATTTTAATCATCAAATTTTACTGTCAATATTCTTACGTTATAGTCTGAAGTACCCCTTTCAAAGTTGAAGCGAGGAATGTTATAATAACCACGTCTAAAAAGCAAGCTCTTTTTAACGACACACGGGCGTTCTCTTTTAAACATACCTGGAATTCTGTCCCTACGTCGAAAAATGTTACTTCACTATATTGCGAATTTCTCGGCGTCAACCTAAATTAACTGACAGTTAGACATAACTCCACGTTCACAATCAAATGGATGTGAACTTTATTATAGTGCTTTTAGCGTGTATTTCGCCTCGTGTAGATGTTCAAGTAGACTCATTTGAAAAAGGGCGTTGCGAGAGTCAACGGAGGCTTTGTTTTATGAAACTGGAAAAGGCTTGATGAAGAAAACAAGGCTATGTTTGGAATACTGTATATGTGTAGGTACCTGTGTCGACACAACGTACAATGTCTTAGTTTGTCATTGGTGCCCTTTTGTATTCCATCTACGAAGCATTTTCACTTTATTTGATACAAGAAAAAGGAAACATTTTCTAGAACAAATAGTGTATTTAGATGTGTCGAAACGTTTGTTTATTACAGTAACGAACGATATTTAAGTAGGTTCGGGGGTATAAATTTAGATACTCATATGGTACATTTTCATGTGAGGATGTTTGTTAGTATTTTACGTAAAAACTACTCAACGGATTTTTATTTTTGACCTACAATTTGTCCGGCATATTTTACGTCCTATATAATAAATAGGTTGCGATAATATTGTCATTAACAGAGCACAAATGCAAACCCCAAATCTCTCTAATGATCTCTTCTATTCTATTCTAAATAGATAATGAAAATTTCATCATACATTCAATGATCACTAACCTGATAATCGAACCCAGCGCTTCCTACAACTAACACCAAATCTGCACCAAAGATATCGTGAATTTTTCGTCATTATTCATGCTCGAATGATTTCACTAACAACCTGCTCATTGTAAGGCACTCATAAGATTGAACAAGAGCATGTAGCATGGCAACTAATTCTCAACCATAACAGCAATAGACTCGCCCCCTATTACAATGCGAATACATGTGGGTGTACATTGCTACATCTCTGACTAACCCTTCAAGGAGGACAGGCGTGATAGTATGCATAACAGTGAACTTTTCTACTGCTTGTAACCATTTGAAAAATAACGTCAAGTGCCGTGACGTACATGACAATAGCTGAAACTGGACGTCTAACAATATGGACCTGCTACTTACTAGTACTGTAGTACCTAATTGTTGTAGTGTTCGATTTTCTTTGCTTTCGCCAAATAAACATAGATATTTCTTTCTTTCTTTCATTTATGTACCTATCTAAAAAATGCTGCATAAAAACACAATGCATTTTTATTCTATACTCAGTTAAATGTTACAATCTTAATTCGCGGCCAAAAAACAAGGTCGGCCGAGCATTATCGTAACGCCTACATAAAATTTTATAGCAATATTGCAGTTAAGCGGACTATTGCGCTTTTATTTGGCTGTTTTTACTTTTAAAAATACGACGCTCGGTGTTTCGTTCGTTTTTCTAAAACGGGAATGTTTGTACCTAAACGCAATTATTCGAATTTACAGATGTAAAATAAATCTTTGAACGTGAATCGTGAACGTGTATAATTAGTAGTAAATAAAGAATGAACCGAAAAAGCTTTGAAGCCACCTACTTACTGTTGATACGAATAATTATGAATTTCTAAATATTTCTTTATGTAAATTAGACCCAATAAGCGGAGCGGATTGAACCCCTCCCACAGAAAGCAGCCTTTTAATACCTAAAGGCTGCTTTCTGTGGGCGCGGTTCAATACCGGTGGTGCAAATATTTGTGCGATGAGCTTTTATACATTTGTATTTGAAGCATTGTTGCTATGTTATATGTATATACTTATACCTGAAAATATATATCTATATCGTGTATCAAACATCTAGTATCCATAAGACAAGCCTTGTTGGTAAGCTCGGAACTAGATGGCGCTGTGTCATATGGTCCGAATATATTATTAGTCTATATTCTAAGAATCTTTTCAATCACAAAGAAAGTAGGCATAGAATTCTTCTGCTTCTACCTGATATACTAGATTCTCGATATCTTTCATTTTGTTCTGATCCCGTGATTATTGGCCAGGCTTTTGTTGTAAATGAATTTTCGATCCATCGCCAATGAAACATTTATTTCGTTTGCGCCAATATGATTGGATATTATTAACTTATCGACACGAACAATAATGATGTTTACATTAAAATATAACTACAGTTACTTCGGTAAATTGTCAGAAACGACGAGATTAAAATTATAATAATAATTTGTTTATTCCTCATAACAGTTTACATTGCATTAGGTACAGGACCTACATATTAATTTACTGGGTCGATATATTAAGTGTACTAAAAGTACAATTAAAATGGTGGTAAGATGCTGCATTCACAGCTAAGTTATACCAAAAATAATCTGTGTAAGGAAATAGTTTGAGAGACAGGAAAAGACATGGGATGGTTTTTTATCCATCCTATCTCCTTCTCCGTCCTATGTGACTCAAACTATACTATATGAAATTTTAATTCTACTACATACCAAATTTCAGCGGTTGAAGCGTGAAGAAGTAACAGACGGACACACATTCGCATTTATAATACTAGTATGGGTATTGATTCTCGATAAAGAAAAACTCAACTTCATAACAATTCACTTATTCTTGCCGAATAAACTACAATTCTACTCGGATCCTAAGATTTAAATCATAAGTAAATCGGTCAACACATCAATTAATAATTGCAACAAAAGCTTTAATAATCTAGGCGTCCGATAGAAATCTAGTAACAGCCCCCAAAAACCCTCTCCCTTCACCGCTTCCTAGTGTTTTTGCTGGGAAGAAGAAGCGGCGCAACAAACTCCCCAGCAACACATTTCTGTCTGTTTATTTAATTAATGATTCTATATAATACGATAATCAGTCTATACATTATAGAGTGCATTAATTATGATTATGTGAGCTAGTATATATACCAATCCATTAAGCTTGCAGTGACGCAAATACGCAAGTTCGATTAGGAAAAGTTATTCTTTCACGAAAATAATAATTATAAATCTTGGCATGGAAACCTTAACCGTAAGCAATTCACTTGTTTAAGTACTATTAAGTTCGGAAAGGTTAGGTGGAGGTGTACTAATGTACACCCATGCTTCGCTGGTACGTTTTAGGTCCGGCTTGGGGTGACTTGGAGCCTCTCTATAGACTCCCTAAGAATGTGCCTTTAAGACGTTGCAGGGTATTCCAGCGTTGGTATTTTAAGAGGACCCGGATTATTTGCAGAAGGTGACCACCAGGGTGGCAAAAATGAGGTAAAAACTTCCACACTCCCCGATATCTCTCCAGAGGCTGCATGTCTTCTGAAGGTTCCCACAGAGTAAACAAAATAAACCTAAAAAAAGGTGTAATCAAGTAGCAGATGCTTGGTGTTACAGTCACTTCTTGTAACATGTTTCTAGTTAAGCCATTTCTAAAAATACCGGAAGATAATCCTAACATAAATGAGTGAAGTAAAACACGTAATGATCGCCGTTAAGTCCAATATCTGTAACCGCAATAGCAACTACAGTGGCCTAAGGGCCTTGGGTACCTAGAACCAAAACGTAACATCAATCAAGCGTCACCTAAAACCTTATATACAGACGTAATTATATGATGTTATCGTATATAATCGCTTGTCGCCTTGCGGTGGGGAAGCCTTGTCACGCCAGTTATGGTCGAGTTCCTATTCACAAAGCTGTTATACCATAATTGTTTGCACAGCCATATGGCACACGTCCGTATCATAGCCGCATTAGTCCAACTGTCCTTATTCTGAATATTAAGACTACAAACAATGTTGGTTATAATTAGCCTATCATCATCAATCCATTACTGTATCACTGCTGGGCACGGGTCTCCTATCATTTGAGAGGGATCAAGCTATAGTCCACCACGCTAACCTACTGCGGGTTGGCAGACTTAACATGCCATCGAGAAAATCTCTCAAGCATGCAGGTTTCCTCACGATGTTTTCCTTTACCGTTTGAACATGCGATAAATACGCACATATAACTTCCGACAAGTCTGTGTTATGCCTTTGGTATGAAATCGAGACCTTTGACATCTCAGTCCACTGATCTCACCACTAGCCTCATCTCTGTCCACTAGGCTACATTTTGCGTAAAAAAAGCAGAAAATTGGAACATGTGACATTTACGATTTCACGTTCTGGTATCGACCTATATATTTGTTGCAAAGCTTAAAACCGATGAGGGAGAATAAAAAGAACAAGTACAGAAGTTCCAAGGCGAGGCGGCGGCGAGCGCGTCCTCAATCGAACGTCGAGTTCGCTTCCGTTGGAGCCTACTTCCGCTCCCACGCCTTCCGCCCCGCTTGTATAACATAAGCCATGGTAATTAACTTGGCAATTGTGGCATAAGTAACTATTCTCATATGATTTCACTTATCTTTTTAAAAGAACTACTATTTGTACACATTCTTCGAACGTACGTAAACCTTGATACCTTATTTATTGCAAACAACCTATCTTTTACTTATTTTACCTATTTTTTTATTGCAAATCAACGAATAGTCAGCCTCAGCAAGGCGTGGCCAGGTCTCCTATCTGACATTTTTGGAATATCGGATTTAAAGTTCAAACGTATTTATTCTGTATAAATCCTCTCAACTGAAACACTTGCTCACACTAATTAGGTCAATCGCAGCGAACACTATAAATGCAATGAACGTATATTTACGTTTCAACTATGGTCGACAATACACATTTCGCTTCAATAATTTTACCGTACTGTTATCTATTTTAGTTAAAGTAAAAAGATAACAAATCTTTTGTCCTAGGCCTTCCTTGATAGCATTACCACAAAGCTTTTCTTTTAACATTCATGCCGTTAATGCATGGTATGACTCTTGTCATACCAAGTAAAGGCGTCTGACAACTGGGTTCTGTAGAATCTAAGTTAGATTCTACAGTTGTATAGACGCCTTGTTTAGATTCTAAACATAGCTTTCGTCTCTTTGTATCCAACTATGAGGATATAAGAATGAACGTTTATTATCAGGGGCCAATGGCCTTGCATTTCTGACTCTATAAGGCACAGGCAGTTTTTTGCCGACAGTCCAGTTTTAAATTATTATTCGCTTGAAAAGCTGGGAGCTCTTAAGACCAACAGGAATAGCAAACCTTCAAACATATGACTTACTAGGACTCTATTTTCTCTCTTTGATAATGGATGTCTTCCTATTGGGCGCGTACCTACTACGTCATGTTAACACGATTATTTTTAGACCGTGAGAGAGGTACGACATTATTTGACATAATATAGAGTGGCATCCTTGTCTAACAACCTAAAAAAGATCACGTTACTAGGACCCTTAAGTGGTTGGAAGGTCAGCTAAGGCTCGGTGTCAATCGGCGTGAGACCGATCATATTTCAATATCAACGCTGACCTCGGTTGCAAGTTCTACTCTTGTACAAGGCCCTTCACTGACCTAACGATGTATTTCATTATTGATGCATACAGTCTGACTGTTCAGACAAGCTACTTGGTGGTCATGAAATTTTCAATCGCAATTAACGAAAAAGCTTTAAAAGAATGGAGTTGGATAAATCGTCCATATTTTTCCTTATTAAAAAAAGTTGAGCTTAAAATAAAAAAAACAAACAGCCCTTTAAAAAAATCCTGAAAAGTCGAAGTAAGAAATATTGTCGTTTAATCTTTTAAAAAATATTTTTTCGAAATTACTTTGGCCTTATTAAAAAGTTTTGCGATTAAAATTAAATAGGTTGTAATATAGCGTTATAATTACGGTTTTGACACGGCTTTCACTGTGTTTTCACAACACTATCGCATTGCAGCGACAGTAACAAGGAAACTTTACCACTTTGATGTTGAGAACAACTGCTAAAGGAACTTTCTCGAAGGCTATATACCTAATACGTACTTTATAGGAAACAATCGATAGTCTCTATGAATCGAGGACTTGTAAACCTTCGTTGTTGGGCTTCGTCCTTTGCAATATCATCATCAAGCCAATTGCTGTCCCACTGCTGGGCACGAATCTACTCTCGGAGCCATCTCTGAGAGGAGACCCGACTCGACTCGACTTCACCCGACGCAACTCGAATTAGGCTAGCGTGGTAGACTATAGCCTAATCGATTATTCGTCGATACATAAACTATACCTAGCCTAAAATAATCAATTTATAAATAACTAGCTGACCCATATAATGTGGCAAACGTTGTTTTGCCACATTATAGGGGTTGGTGGACAACCCTTATCATTAAGGGGTATGAAAAATAGATGTTGGCTGATTCTCAGACCTACTCAATATGCTCACGTTTCGGAGGAGTACGGGAACGAACATTGTGAGTATTGTGACACGAACATTTTATAAGACTAGCTGACCCAGCAAACGTTGTTTTGCCACATTATAGGGGTTGGTGGACTACCCCTAACTTTTAGGGGGATGAAAAATAGATGTTGGCCGATTCTCATAGATACCGGATAAGCACAAAAAATTTCATCAAAATTGGTTAAGCGGTTTCGGAGGAGTATGGCAACGAAAACTGTGACACGAGAATTTAATATATTAGATTACAATTTAATTTTGTGTAAACAGATCATTATCTTCAAAACCTTTATCGAACTAGAATTAGGGTAGCGTGGTAGACTAAAGCCTAATCCCTACAAGGCTATAGTCCACCACGCTGCCTTAATACGAGTTGGCAGACTTCACATGCCACTGAAAGAATCTCTCATAGCTGTACATTTCCTCTCGATATTTCCCTTCACCGTTTGAGCATGCGATACGCATGACACTTCGAAGAGTCAGCCTTGAGACTCAGGACCTTTGACTTTACAGTCCACTGGTCCTCCATCAGGCTATCATAGCTTCTTGCAACCTGGTGAGCAGCAAACCTAGTTCGGTAAACGTTTCAAAGATAATGATCTGCTCACACAGTATTAAATTATAATTATACATTGATTATTTTAGGCTGTACGTTGTTATGTATCGATGAATAATAAATAACATATTCGTAAATATTTCTAATAACACAAACATAACTCGTAATTGTTTAACTTACGTAGTCTAAGTTCTACGTGTTTTTTTAACTCTTGGTCCTTAATCAAGTATATTTCCTACATTTCAGAGAAGGGGATGTACCTGGGGTCCCCATGCGAGTTCACCTGCAACCCCAAGCTCATGCACGTGTTCTGTGACCCCACTACTGCCTCCTGTCAATGTGACCCCAAACACCCCGTCGCCGTCGGCGTCGCACAAGGATGCGCTAAAGGTAATTTGCGTACTCTGCCTCGTTGGTCTAAAGCACTGCTGCTACTGACGAGCAAGAGATCTTGGGTTCGATTCCCAGGTGCAACGAGCGAGAAATACGCTGGGTATTTCTATGAAATTCGTTACTGAAATCTCGGAGTTTGGATTCTTGCACGGTTGATGCCAGTAGGTTCACCCTATATTATATGGAGCCTGAAAACATACTGGCTGAAACCGAAATGTGGGTGTACATCAGTACACCTCTGTCTAACCCCTCGGGGACGATAGCCTTGATGGCATGTTATGTCATGTTAATTAAATTTCATCGTCGTACTTAAGGACCAAATTTCTAAAGTCTCTGACTCACAAATTTGCTTAATTCACTTCCTATTGTATCCACTGCTAAAGAAGAATGTGCTCAATCTGACTAACTTTCTTTATATTCTTTTATCTTTTTCTTATTTCCACATTTCTTTATCTCTTTACTAAACCCTTATTTTTAATTCACAGCGAAGAAATTGGGTGAACAATGTTTCTACCGTGAGACGTGCAAGGCGTTTGACATGCACGCGTCGTGCGTGCAGGTCAACCACAACGCCTACTGCCAGTGCGACTCCGGATACCACCAGACCAGCCACACCAGGCCGACCTCGAGGGTCTTCTGTACTGAAGGTACCCACGACAATCTTTTCTCCCTTAACCTCTAGCCAAAAAGTTAAACCAGTAATAAGGATTTAAAGTAACGGCCTAGTGTAGAGTTTATTATAGGATTCGCCTTTTGGTTGTTTAAATAAAGATGTGATAAGAAAAAAACACCAGCAATAAGAGTAATAATATCTTGAAGATCAATAACAACACAAAATGTTATAGTTGTTATTGACGCTAAATAAATCATGTGGCGATTGTCCACGTCATTTGATTTTATGTTAAGCTGTTATTTCTGGCGTCAACCCGTCGCTTTATATTTTCAAGACCATATCCACTTTAACCTAAGTGCGGGTAAATAGCAAAGTCCACTCAACAGATAAAAGTGAAAAGTTTTTCAAACCAAACATTGTAGAACTAGAGCATAATTCTCTTAGTCCTTAATCAAGATGCATCATCATCATCATCATCGCCATTACTGGAAAATACAAATATCCCAAAGACATTGATAGCGAAGCTTTTAAATTTCTAACTTTAAAAAATCTGATGCTATTCTATACCCTCCTAGATCTGGTGCTGCTGACGGCCGACATGCCGACGCTGCTGGGCGTGGCGTCGGGCATCTTCGTGCTAGGTGGCCTGCTGTGTATGGTGCTGCACCTCTACACCAAGGCGCGCTACCATCCTACCCACCTGGCTGACGCTAGGCTCACGCCGCCTTGCCTCTACTCGCTCAATGACACAGGTCAGCACACATCTGATCAATGATACCCTTGAACTGCACATCAGATTACTTTGCGATGAGGACCTTAAAAACAACAAAAAAGATCGTCGACCTAAGCTTTGACATATCATTCTGCTCATAAATAACGTTCAGAAATATCTTACTTGTCCCATGTGTAAAACGCTTTACCTTCTCGTGCACCTTTAGTTAGAGTATGTGTATTGTGTATGGTGGGCACCCGCACCGCTAGTGTTGTGACGTGTGTGGTTGCGGGGCAGGTGGCACGCTGAGCGCGACGCGCGCGTCGTCCCGCGCGTCGTCGCGCAGCGGCTGCACGAGCGGCACGCTGGAGCTGGAGAGCTCGGGCGGCTCGCGGCGCGCGTCGCGGCGCGGCGGCGTGGCGGTGTCGGCGTCGCGCGCAGGTGCGGCGCGCACCGCGGCCATCTTGCTAATCTCGCGCCACCTGAAGGCCGTAAGGCGGGACGGCGGCGCGCACCCGCCTAAGTGCGCCGCCAAAGGTGATCTGGATAATGTATGCGGCGCGGTCCCATCATCTGCACGTCTCGGTGTCCGGCCGCCGGCGGCCCCCGCGCCCAGCCCGAATGCTAGCCTCCTCCGCTCTGTCGGGACCTGAATCAGTTTTAGTAACTGGAATCAATATTGGCAACGTAGATCCTTCGCTATTCCTGAGCGATAATTTTTATATGGCAATTTGTTATAAATATTTATCATTTACCTCTCTAAAAGGAAGAACGGACAAAACCTTTCATGAGTACCTCAATAGGTATCCAAGATTCACCACTGATAAATTAATGTAACATCATGGGTATTCTGGTGGTTTTGACAAACTTTTAAACCTTCAAAAAAAAGATGTTCTAGTCGCCTAAATCAGGATCTACCAAAATGGTCACTTGTCTACTGCGAGTATAGCAGGTTGAGCATTCAGGAGGGGTTGCGGGCGCATGAGAGGTCGCCGTCGGTCGTGTCCGTTAGATGTTGCGTCTCAGTGTTAGCAACCAGGACTGACTCCAGTCTGCGACTGATCCACCACAATACCACCGAATATGCTGAAGTTTTCCTTATATTTCCCTCCAAAATACTTTTGACTTTGAACTCTTACTTTTATTTCGCATATCTAGTTCAGTCAGCAGAATCAACTATGTAAATACTAATATTAACGAATTTGATGCCTTTATATCATAACAATTAGGTAATGTTCCATTTGACTACCTATGTTGAAATATTCCATTAACCATAAAGGAGCTTACAGGATAATAATTAGATTTAAATAATACAAATATTTCCTGTTTTGCCTCATTACATGTATTTTCAATAAAAGTTTTCATTTAATGTACATAAAACCGATTAAGGTATACCCGCATAAAATTTATATGTAGACCTGTATTTATAACTATTATTATAAAGCTAATGTTTATTTTCCCCTAAAAAAATTGATATTGATTTGACCACTCAAATATAGCATATGAGCGTCTATATCGTATTCTTAAAATTTGGTCCTTTTGCCCCAATAGCTACTAGTACACTCCACATGTTTGCGATAGTGTAATTCCCTCTTCTCAGCATATTTGGTGTCTAACATTTCTAGCGTAAGTACAGCTTATGTGTGAGGCTTTACTTGTGGTTGGTGGCTTGATGGAAACGTGGCGCGACAGTCGCAGGATGAAGTGTTTTGGCGGCGCGAGCAAGATGGCCATGGTCCTTTCTGTCTATCTTTTTCCTACACGCCTTAATTGTATGTGCTAACGAAACTGAAGATGCTAAAACTGGGGTTGAAGATGGCAAGCTGTGCCAGAATCGTTGAATGTACGTATTTTGAATTTGCTTTACACCACACAGTGCTGCATGGAAGTTGATCGCTTCGACAGATTACATATCGATCAATGAAAATACACATTTCTCAAAATTTATTACATTTATTCGATAAGATTTCACTTCAGCTTACAGAACAATCTAGATGTGTTAATTATCCGAAAAAATCAATCATGCAATGAAACTCCGAATACCCACGCCACAATTCACACGCTTAAATTTCAACCTAATTTACAGAATGATGGAGGTCACAAATTTGCGATTGACATACATGTAGTACTGTTCGCAAGCACAATTGGAGATGGGCGATAGCTTCAGTTTCATGGGCCCAGCTCCCCTGACAACTTTACTATCTAATATTGCTACCAGAACATCGACACGTATGACAGTTAACGTGGTTTTGTTTTTCTATGCTGGTAATGATGATGGAAAGTGTCGTTGGCTAGGGGACAGCACTGCTTTTACGCTTAACATCTGTCAACACCTCACTGGCTGTGCATGTAAGCGTTCGCTTTCTGTCACCAATATTTATTGGAGTCCATCTTAATTACAAACTACAAACAATAATGACTGTCTTCGCAGGTTTATAAAAATAATCTCAAAAGACCAATCGGTATTACGCCCTTAAATACCAAATTTATAATTAAATTTTGTCCTTTTAAAATTCTGCTCGTTCTGAAGACTAATACCACTTTCGGAGCTACTGACTCATTTTCTAAAGCATATTATTCCTTAGAAAATTAGTCCTACATTTAATATACATATATTTTGGCTGTTACCTTAACCCTCGTTCAACCAAGTTCATTCTCTGAGTAGATAATTTGAACCCGAGATTTAATCTTCAGTATTTAGAAAGTATCCCTTTCATAGTATCACATTGGGCCTCTATCACTCGCCTGAAAAGTAAAAGACGCAGTACTGTATTTGGGAGTATTTAAAATTAAGTAGCGTTTGAGTATTTGACCATGATACTTGTACTTGTTGTTGTCGCTCATGTATCTAAGTGTTATTGTTCATTGCCAGCTGCTTGCCTATATATGACTGTTTATAACTACATGTTGTTAATTCTACATTCTAACAACAGACTAATAAACCCAAATATTTTAAAATCTGAAAATAATAATAATAATTGATTCCACAACCCTTCGCGCATTCAGCTTCCACAAATTTTCACGGCTGTACATTTCTATAAAACTCTCTTTGAAAAGTAAACTAGCAAAATTCGCTTCTCACATTACACAAAAAGATACTAAATGACATTATCTCCGCACGCATCACCTGTCCTGTTCTTATATATAAAGAGTTCTAATTCCATCTCTCTTACGCAGGTTCGCGACGTCCAAGTCTAACCTCTGTGCAAAGCAGTTCATCGTCTATCAGGAGTTACAGCGCGAGACGTTGGGAGAGAGAAAGAGAACAGAAGGAGAGGAGACAGATGAGCATGCGTCTTGCTCAGTTGCACGACAAGATGGCGGCGGGACGAGAGGTACCGAAGCACGCACCGACGCCGTCGCCACGGTCACCGAACAACTCTACAGATGGACTGCTACCGTCTGTATGTGAAATTAGAGAAGTATGCTCATTCCTCTTGTCCTTAGTAGTGGAGACGACGAAGTAAGGTTAGATGTTATGTTTAATTACACGAAGAAGTAGATAAATAATCAGTTTATTAAAATTGATCTTTGCTGTCCATAGTGGAAGAGATTTAGAATTATAGATTTAATTATCGTCAAGTGGGTATACAAGTTGGTAACAAAGAATATAAAAGCTACAGAATACTTCGTGGAATTAAACATTGAATTACACATACACTAACAAAGTCGTACTACTTCTTGTTACCGTGATCGTTTACAGGTTGTTAGAGACAAAAGCCGCTCTACACATTAATAGCATCATCTCTCTCTTAAAACCAATAAATTATCAAGACAACATGTTGTAGTACGGTCTCAGTTGACCCCATAACTCCTTATTTAGGTAGACCCTTGCCGTTGACATTTTTAATACCATATAGGGACCGATTTAAATTATTCCTTGCATCGGCCAAGACCTTATTATTGCCTTAATTATATTCAAGTCCCTACCTAAATACTAGGTATATAGTTACCTAAATTTAGTTTATTTTCCTAAAGCAGTTTTTATAGATAGGTAACTTAGCAATCCAAGCATTTAACAAATAAGTACCGTAGTACCTAATTAGTTTTAAGAAATCTACGAGATCAATGCGAGAAAACATTTTAAAATAAGCGTATATTTTTTGGTCCTTTTGTCATTAAATGACAAATATTCTTTAACAAATTCAGATTTACAAATGGTAGTAATAACATTTTAAAGAAAAATCATGCTTCCAGTGGAAATATGCAGTCTGCCTGACACACAGAATAACTAATAGCAGATACCTATTCAAGAACACACCACTAACAAAACTGTTTCTTGGATTTCTCCGTTGTAGTTGATCACGAACCCGGAGCAACAGTTGCAAGGAGTCGACGGGCCCTGCTCCAGCTCTTCGCTTTACTGACACCCGGCCCACTCGAAGTCGACCAGGAGGTCACTGGACTCCTTGTCGTCCGACGGCTCGCCGGCCATCGCCTGGATGTAGACCCTCAGGAACCACCGAATTCATGGAGTGACTGAACTTTATCAAATACTAGGTACCACGTTTAGTGTATGACCATCGAAATCGTATGTAAATAAAAAGCGTATCGAGTGTTTGTAATGAATTAAATAATAAAAAAAACGACCCCTATAATAAATTATCGGCAGGTATAATCTTAAGCCTCGATCAAATCCCAATTGTTGATATTGTAAGTAAATGCTTACTGCTTAATATTTAGATCATTAGGAACTCGGGTTTCGATATAATATGTTCGCTATGAAAGACCGACAAACTTATATTCTAATCATTATTCTTATTTTATTTTAAATCTTCAATCTAATACGCACATTCAAGTTGATGAACCAACCGATGCTGCAAGAACTGACTTCAAAGTTTTATTCAGTTTGTAACATCAGTAAATTATTTTAAGTGGTAGAAAAAAAGTGCTTGGTACTGTAGAACAGATAGTATGAAATGTAAAAAGACCACCGAACGCCATCATCAAGGACCAGAGTGGATGTGCACTTATCTGAAGTCAAACAGGAATTAAGTCCTTTCATGAAAGACATAGTGGAGAGTTGCCAGTAGTTCTCCTTAATGACTGAGCTGGTAATTTCAGGAAATGCCTGTATTGTAAAGACGGGAGATACGTGGCCTAAGTGTCATTATCTTACCAATTATTGCCACTAGGTTCCTCAAGCTGGCTGGTATATAATTTATTATTTTATATGGATCATGCGACATAATATTTCAGGAACTCGAATATTCCAGAATTTAAAAGTATAAGACTAGTTACCGATGATAGTGTTGTAACGATATAATTAATTATAGCCATAAATAAAAAGTTGTTACATAAGTGCATTTATATGATTTATTTATGTTTATATAAATATATGTACTACGCAATAAATTGATGTTAATATGAAAGATATAGTTATTTGTTAATTACTATTACGTGAAATAAGTGAAATGAATTATGTTATTACATGTTGATTGAGTTTTTATATAATATTGACTATATTCAACGGCCATAATAATTTTTATATTGTCTACATTAATTACTATGTACCTGATTGTTGGTTTGATTTATAAGTGAATTCAATGCATTAATTTTATTTATAGGAAATACTAGCGACAAATTAGGCTTACTAAATGTCATCGTGAATGTCGGTAAAACAGTTATTTCTCGAAAAAACCGGTTAATATGCTAAATAACTATATTATGATACATAAAATAGACGTTATATTTTATACTACGTACTATATTTAAATATGACAAGTTATTGTTTGAATTGACTGTTTTGTCGGCGTTTTTTGATTAAACATGTAAATGTTAAGATAATGATATAGTTACGGAGTGTTTGCGATGTGGCTCCGGCCAGGCCTTATAGTTCAGGAAACTGGAGTAACGGAAGTGTATGCTGAATGTAAATTCATAGAAACAAAAAATTTTGTACTCATAATGTAAATATATAGTAAAAAAAATAGTTAATTTAGTGTTCGCTTGCTGACATTTGTGATCCGACACTGTCTGCTTCCATTGTGACCATATAGGTTGAAAGTTCAATATCATTTCGGCCTTTAAACACTACATATAAACCATAATACCATATAACTCAAAGAGAAAAGGGCTTGAGGGAAAATAATACATACATACATACACTCACGCCTTTTTCCCATGGGGTAGGCAGAAACTACAGAATGCCACGCGCTACGGTTCCTGCATACCACTTTTGCAGGGAAAATAAAAATTATGCTAATTAATCTGCTAGAATAAGCTGCGCCAATAATAACACATTAAGACCCCCTCGTGCCTCAAAGAGCACGTTTAAACCGTCAGTTCCTATCATAAGAATTCTTGTGATAAGCCTTCATTCTTATATTAATTTGCAATACCTCAAGTCTAACATTTGTCCCTGAGTTACGCCATGGCGCCTCTCCAGATCAATCCATGTCGGCACTGAATAATTCCTCTTACATCACTGAATGTTGGCAGAGGCGTAGCCAGGATTCTATAGAGGCGAAGGTAGACAAGGAAAAAATTATGCAGTAGAGAATACACACACATCAAGAGTAAATGCACTGGACTATACAGTTTAGTAGCGACCGACTGATCATCTAGAGAGCAGCGCTACCCCATCAAGGTTGGCAGTCAGTTCCTAGCGCCCAGTTCCAAACCGTTCCCCCGCCATTTTAGTTGATATTCACATCACAAGGATCTTTTCTTTTAAGGAGTTTTTTTATAGATATTAATTATTATACTTAGTTGCAACATTCTACGATGAAAGAACAGTAGATAGGATAATAAATCTAATCTATATTTTCTCTAGTCTATTCGTAATTCTGTTAGATACAAATCTACTGACTAATAATAGACAGAAACATTTCAAATTTAGCTGAATTATTCAATAAAAGCAGACAGTGAAAGATGTATTCAATTAAAGTTCAATGAAATTATGTAATCCTGATAATAAATTGTAGTAAATTAACGAGAAATATCCCGTTGTTTTGTAATAGCACAAATTGTATCGTGACGCGCGGTTCAACCGAATATACTATGGATTCGACGGATATGTTGTGTTATCGCTGTTTGCATTGCCAAAATAAAACGTCAACTGAAAAATTATAGCAGTTTCATTTATAATATGTATGTATTTACCAACAAATAAACTATGTATTATATCAACCGTCTAGTATCCGTAACACAAGCCTCGTTGCTTGCCCGAGACTAGATGGCGCTGAGTCAAATATGAGATATTTATAGCATATACTTATCATTATTATTTTTCGAGAGGTAGGGCATAGCGAGATTTCTCGCTCAAATTGAGCTGCCCGACTGGGGAAGTACCTCCGTCTTACAGAATACCGCAGTGAATCAACAATAGTTGTCTTTCTGCGAGTGAGTTAGCTTACCAGAGCTCGTTGGGGGAGTGACTATTCTGACAGCATGGGAATTCCGTTTGCTGTCAGTTCAGTAACTCCCTATTTTAAGAAACCTAAACAGATTCTACGGGGTTTGGCAACGCATAAATGCCTATGGGCGGCGGTGATCATTTACCATCAGATGAGCCTCCTGCCCGTTTGCCGCCTCATTACCATAACAATATATACCTATTACTTATATCTGTACATACCCTAATATAATACTGCCTATATATACGCTTGTATACCCACAGTTAACCGATAACATAGTTTTTAGTTCCCATGTATGTATTTACCTACCACACGGAATAGATAGCAAACCGACCGTCACTAACCAGGCACACACAATCAAAACTATAATATCAATATGTAATAACACAGCCGTGACGCGAACATTTGTCTGCGGATACAGTTTATTTCTGTTAATATATTTTCATACGAAATATAAAGGTCGTGGGATGGGAAGCCATTGGCCGAATCGACGCAGAAATATTCTGAGAAAAACAATTTAATTATAATGAAGTGGCAGTAACCCAGAAACGTGAAATTTGACAAACGAACTACACAGAGGGCGCCAGATGATGTTTGACGAACCCACGACGCAAAATTCCTATGCTATGGCAAGCGTATAATTAAAAAAAAAAAAAGATAAAAAAATAAAAGCTGAAGACGACTCTTTCCTAACCAAGACGAATATGAAAATTAAAAAAGAACCATACACACTATTTTCCCACCTCTTTCATCTGTTCAGTGGTTGTCCCCGAAAGGTTAGGCAGAGGTGTACCCCTAAATAGGTACTATGTAATAAGGAGAGAGAGCCTATTGCCATCAATCGGGCACGAATCGAAACTCCGTGCTTATATTGATAATTTCATAGAAAAATCCAATAACGCTTTGCTCGAGCTGAAAATCAAACCAAACATATCTAGCCCAACACTCGCACTAAAGACCATTAGATCAACGAAGCAGTTAAGTTTAAGTAATACAAATGGCACGATAAATAAGTATTTTACAGATTATATATATTAGAATTTTGCTTAAAATCTATTTATTATTTTTCTACCCATCATTCTGAATCTATTTTTTACACCTTTAAACCCGTGGTTGGTTGATTTATAAACTATTTATAACAATAAGAAAACACATAATACGAAGGGCTTCATCAGTTCCATTTACGTCAGCTAAAGCCGTGACGTAGTGCCGCCCTTGTCGGGGCTCTATCCTTTATACCTTGGCATATGCCCAATATCCGTCATCTATGATATAGTCCATGAAGATTGGGTTATCTATTATATCTATCTATTATGATTTTTTTAAGAAGGAAGTCAAGGAAACGTGTTTGCTTCCTTATACTATTTATTCTATTATTGTTAGATTCGTTTACCGGATAGATTTTAGTGAGTGAGCACAGAACTGTACAAATTCTATCCTTTACCGTTGGACAACTAACTAGGCAAAATGATAAGCGGCACCATCTCACGATAGAATTCCCCACAACCCGCACTAACCTTTTGCTTCGTCTTTTGTTATCTTCACAGCGAGGGAATTCTTAAGTTCGTATTATCGACTGCAACGAGTAGATACAATATAGGGATCCACAGACCTCAAGACATGAGATACCATCAGATGTCATTGTGGTCAAACTCTAACCTATCAAATGTAGGTGTGTTTCTTTAAATCATTAGTGGAGAAAGTTTTCTTTTTACTTAATGGTGACCAGTGAACTATGACGTCAAAGGTTGTGTGTGTATTTACATGCTCAAACATCATGAGAAAACTGAGTTCACAATTCTGACACGGGATAGTAATGTACAACCCGCTGCAAAGAATGTTTAAAACATTGGTTGAAGCGAGTTGTAAGTATGACACGAAAAATACATAGAAACATCGTTTTCATTTATTTATGAAATTATGACGCGAAAAATAGAAAGTAACATTGTTTTTATTTATTCATGACGCGACGATTATGTTTTTATAAGTATATTTTTCGCGTCAATGCCTTGCAACCAAAATGTGTCACAGTCACAATGAAGAGTAGACCGTTGTTAGATACAGCTAGTACTGTTATATTTCATGTATATAACGAGACGGTACACTGCACTGCCGAGCCATACGCAACATTAATGTTTATAGTAGGAAAGATTTTTGTAGGTAAACACTTCGAGTACACGAAGCGATAAGACATAAATAATGAGTGAGTGACACTACTGTCCACAATATTAATAACGTTTCCATGACATTCTATTTTCGTATTTACTACCTACACTACACACTGTTATGTGCCAAATAACAAGAATTACTACTATACTTCCAGATAAATCGGGTAAAATGAAAACCCAGATCCTATAAGGCGGATTCTTTATTTTTTTAAAGAAAAAACGTCTCTAGGATATTCTCCTACAATACACAAATTTTCACATACACAAGCGCCTAGACTCGAAACTGCCTGTAAATCATACAAATATTAGCCGATCGCCCATTCTCTGCGCCAATTGAGTCGTCATGATGAATCTTTACTCTCTGCTTATCCCAATGAGAAGCAGACACTGCCTTTATTACTACGATAAGTTATTTTATTTAGAATTTATCGTAATACCATAGTGTAGAATTTATTTCACTATAGTAATACTAAAGACAGGCGGTCACTGCCACCCTGAATGGGCCTATCATTTCCAGACACAATTGCTTTTCAATGATATATAAAAAAGATAGGCTTCTTTGGCACTCACAGCCTCATAATATAAAAGAGCAATAACTGTTTACCTTTTTTCTAAATCGACAACCCCGCCACTAAAAGTCCCTACAACTGCAATTCCTGTAAGCCAGGATCAACAATAGCATGATAGCTGAAATCATCCAGAAAATCGCGACAACGAAGCCCGACGTGGCCCAGGGGAACGATTTTAACTGTCTTGGACCCACAGCAAAATGTATCACACAGCTAGCATACCTAGTGTATTATTTTACGACGGTCTACAATGCTACTTAAATTACTGTTGTCATAAAGTTCAGTAATATATAGTTACTGCTCACCCCACCGTGCATTTTGTTACCGTAAAGATATAATAGGATGTTGTGGTTTTGTCTATAGGTAGCCATAGATTAGATATGTTAGTGGTACATAAGTACATGAGGTTGAAACTTGACACGAAATAAATTTTCGGATTTTTACCTTTTATTATTTGCAAAAGTGTTCAAAAAGTGCAAGAGTTCGATAATTAACAGAAAATCCTAGATAATTAATTACAGTAGGTAATTAAAATTTTACTACCTACCTCAGACCCTATTGATTGAGGCTAAGAACTATATCGAACACTTCAGCTTTCAAACAAAAAAAACGCGTCAAAATCGGTCCATATGTTTGGGTACTACGATTCCACAGACCCTTCAATTTTGTAACACTCGTATTTTTGCTCCGGGGATTAAAAATAACCTATATGCCTTTATTAATCTACTAGCGATGGTTGGGACTTTTTGTAGAATTCTCAGTACCAGCTTGGAATTATGATCAGCGCGCGGTGGTCAACCGGGATTTCCCCTGTGATAACCTAAAATGTACCGACGTACTCTGCGTCACTCATTGGCGTGATATTATTGCTATATTGATATCTGCTATTTAGTGGTAGTGTTCCCATAAATGATAAACAATCAGGGCTGCTAGATTGTACCTTTGATACCAAATTGGTATAACTGGAAGATGTATTGTATCCATGTGGTATCTAAGATCACAAAAAAAGGTCATGCCAAGAAGTTGTCCGCTAATTCCTGTACCTATAGGAATATTGAGGATTTTAGCTAAAAAAAAGGTCATACGACATAGAATGGGCACTATGGTATAATATCATCACATTTGGTATAATTGTAGATGGTAAATGGCATAACCGCGCCGTTGTTTACTGGCAGCCCTGTAAACAATTACTATAGGTACTTACTACTTACCTAAGTACACTTCATAGGATGTCCTATAGTCATAGTAGCATAGTTATAATATAGTATTTCATAAGTACTGATTATACATAACCACTTTTCCCTATCCTATTACAAAAGTTATAAATAGAAGAACTGAGCTAAAACTTCTCAGAAACACTTGTGTAAACTATTCCAGTTGATTCCACTAATATTATAATTTTAAATATCATAAACAACTGTAACCGCTGGAATTTAAAATGTTCGCTGACGGTCGCGTGGAAGATTTATTTTAGACTCAGATGGTTTCTGTAACTTCTGTATGATACTAAAACTTATAACTATAAGTATTTATTTATTTTTCTATTTGGGTCTGTAGACAAACATACTTACAGCTCACAATACATACGTAGGTGTACCAATCTGTGCTTTCATTTTCAAGGGACTTGCAGAAGAAAAAGACGTAGGTACTTATCAATAATTGTCTTGCCGGTATTTCGGCTATTTTTTAGCTTTCTTCGGCAAGTATATATTTAAAACGAAAAGAGTTTTTCTGCAAACTGATTTATTCTTTTCTGTTCCGTCACGATATTACAGACAGCAAATAACTTTCCATAATTAAACTACATACTATTTTACGGTACCAACGGACATGTAGTAGTTTCTGATCTTCCGCTAAATCTTCTTTGTTTTGCACATATCCTTGGACCCTATTCCGACTCTAAATTAACATCAGCCATAGAGAACGAGTTAACTCTCTCTGCCTTTTACAATTTTATCAATCTATGATTATATAATTATGCTAGATTTGGACTTTCTTATTATTTTTTATAATCTTATGCTTGATGCTTTTAGTTGCTTCTTCATGCAGAACAGGGTGACGCGATGGCGACGGGGCGGTATCGGGCAGCGGGCGGAGTACTTAACTACCTAGGTGACCTCTGTTGCTTATTGATCGAAGTTATTTATGTGTAGTCATATACCTAGTTACCTACATAAGAAATGTGTAGACCTTTCCTGACCGCTGTACCCTCTGAGGACTAGTCTTTTTAAATGACTTCTAAAAAATATTCTATGAATATATTCACTAATATTCTGGTTGGTTGTGAACACTTTTTAATTTGAATTAAATATAGCTAGGAAATCATTAAATAATATCAAATATGTTTCGTCAGGTTATTGATAAAACCTGTGGTCCAGACGTTTTGAAGTGGTGTACTAAGGAGAAAATCGGTACCTACGAATAAATGTATTAACTTGTAATGTATATTCTGTCAGTAATCAATTACATTAGTAGTTCTCTTCAGTAGGTAAATTACAAGAATTTATAATAATAATTTTGTTATGCTTTGTGCAATACCTACACCTAATATTTGAAATAATAATTAAGCTGCACTATCGCATTGGGTCCACTGTTAAGATAGATGTAAGTAGATTTAAATAAATAAATAATTATCCTTTACTACAGAACTAGTAGGTAGTAGAAACTTATCAATCAAATCAAAAGGTTTTTAATTCATACAAACTTTTACAAGCATTTGTAAAACGTCAAGCCTCTAGTTGTATCGAAACTTCACGTTTAGTATTAGTACTTTGGAGGATGAGGGTCGTTGGACAATAATATAGTCGCGACAAAGTTCAACCATAAAGTGTATATTTAATTCAGTAAAATGCTCTATATATATTTACAATCACTATGGTACAAACACAAGTCATCCTAAACCTATTACAAAATATTTACACCAATTAGAATCAAGCTAGCGAGCGCGCGGGGCGCGAGGCGCGGGGCGCGGGACGTAGGTCGCATGCAGGTGTTCGAATCTATAAATATTGGTAGCGCGCGCGCGGGCTCCTCCATTTCGCGCCGCGCGTCCGCGGGGCGCGGGACGTAGGTCGCATGCAGGTGTTCGAATCTATAAATATTGGTAGCGCGCGCGCGGGCTCCTCCATTTCGCGCCGCGCGTCGCCGTCGAGTGTAGCTCCGTGATCATCTCTGCTCCTCTGCCTGCTGTTGTGAAGATCGCTGCCTGTGTGCATGTTGTTACAGTTCGCGCAAAATAACTTGAACCTGCGCGTTGCACGAATTTTAGGCGCAAATGGGTTGCGGTATGCGGGGCGGGGGACAATTCCCCGCGTGAGGAGGCGTCGCGTGCCGCGCGCCCGCACACCCACCGCGGACGTCTCCAAGGATAGTCGAGTGCTACGTTTTGTGTTGTGTTGTGATTGTGACAGTTTTTATAATGCCGCCGCGAGTTCGTAGAAGCAATACAGTTTTGAAGCGCCAATCGAGACAAATGATTTATAACGTCTATTGTTTCATTAAAAAGGACTCTAGTCGTTTAACTGAAACTCAAATTAAAATTAACACAGCTGAAGCCACAAAAACTTCCCTTTCAACCGTCAAAAGAATAATTAAAGAAACAAATCAGTCCGATTTAATCACAGTTTTTCGTACTCCCGGCAAGAAAAGAGAAAGAAATAAACCCATTACGGATATAGACAACTTCGACCAGGGCGTCGTAAAGAGATGTGTTCATAATTTCCATGTTACAAATAAACAAATACCAACAGTGAAGAAGCTCCATGAAAAATTAGTTTCTGACATAAATTTTCGCGGTTCTTTTAGTAGTCTCCGTCAAATTATTAAGAATTTGGGTTTTAAGTGGAAAAAAACCGAAAATAACCGCAAAGTTTTAATAGAACAGTCGCAAATAAGACTTCTTCGAATACATTATTTAGAAAAAATAAAACGATATAGACAGGAAAATAGACACATTATATATACAGACGAATCTTACGTACATTCTAGCCACACAAATTCAAAATCGTGGTCTGATGGATCAAAGGAAGGTTTGAAAAAGCCTATTTCAAAAGGGCAACGGGTAGTCATTGTACACGCGGGGTCAGAAGCGGGTTTTGTACCTAACCACGACGACATGCATTATATAAACTATGAAAAGTGGCTTCGCACACAGCTTATTCCAAATCTTCCACCCAGATCCGTTGTGGTAGTCGACAACGCTTCCTACCACAACAAGCAAGATGATCCCGCGCCAACTTCAAATAGTAGAAAATCCGAAATGCAAGCATGGCTAACCGAAAAAGGAATATCATTTACCCCAGAGATGTATAAACCACAACTATATGATCTGATAAAAGCCAACAAAGAAAGATTTAAAAAATTTTGTATAGACAGAATTTTGGCCGAACATAACCACGATGTGCTCCGCCTGCCACCATATCACCCTGATCTTAACCCTATCGAGATGGCATGGGCTACGATCAAGGGTTACGTAAGCAGCAAAAACGTAGATTGGAATACAGCTCGTGTCATGGAATTAGTGAAGGAGAAAGTAAATGAAATGGGACCCAGTGAGTGGTTTAAGCTGACCGAGAAGGTAAAGAAAGTTGAAAACGAATATGCCAAAAGTGACCCCATCATTGACCAAATGACAGAGGAACTAATTATACGAGTTGGAGAATCTGATGACAGCAGTGATTCAGAAGATGAAGACGAAATGCCTAGTCCAGTTCCTGGCACGAGTGGACTTGGTAGTTTTATTGAAGGCATAACGCCATTTAGTGACAGTGATTGACGTATTCACTGCGATGGTGGTCATATTGGCTCATGTAAAGGTATTATTTCGTGGGTAGACAAAAAGGGTTATTCACTCGGTACATACGGAGGGCATAGGTATTATGTTCCTAAGTTGTAAGTGTTCAGTGCAATATTCAAAATATTATATTAAAATAAAAAACTAATTATTAAAAGTTGTTCTTTTATTTACTATCACTAGTATATTGTTTTTTTAGGGTTAAATACACACGATAATTAATATTCATAATATTATGTATGTCATGTACCACTAAAAAAATATATCCTCTAAAAATGCGTGCGCGTCTGTACCTGCGCAGATCGGCGCCATGTTGGGTCAAGTTATTTTGCGCGAACTGTACTCCGTGTTGTGCTTGCTGCTTGCTCCAAACCGCTCTTATCAGAGCGAACTGACGCGTGCAGCGGCGTAGCGTGTTACTATGCGCGCCGCGTCGCTGCCGCGAAAGCGTCTTTATCAAGACGGTGTCGTGTCTCCATGCAGCTGTCATAAAAACGTTATAGTCTTTTTCAAGACTGCTTCTTCGCTGTCTCTTGAGTAGCATGTCAGAACGTACGGTAATGGTAATGGACTCGGTAACGGTGGTAAGGTAATAATGGTGTCTGGTAACGGTGGTAATGGTTTCGAAGGAGGTACGGTAAGGTAAGTGATTTGTGTACTGTGTCACTACAGTACCTACTTGTTTTAATGCAACACACAATAATTTGAACTTTATAAAATAGTTTCTAATAAGCTACATCAAAAACTATATTCTGTCGTATACTAATGTTTATTTTTCCTTATTTGTTGTGATTACAAGTAATTTAGCGAAAACACATAACCTTAAGTAGGTATCTCTATCAATATCTACCTGCTTATACAGTTAAATCGCCATGATTCATTGACGGAGACGACTGGGTACCTGCATGTACCGTGTACGTAGTTACGTACACACGAAACTGTCTGTCATGCATGAGACAGTGCCCTTTTTCCGGACGATGACCTTTCGTCTACCAATCATCTACTACAACTATGTATGTATTACTTATTTAGGTAAATAGGTAACTCTAGTACCTACGTAGGTTTGAAATGAATCATGAATGAGGTATTATTAGTATTAGCGAGTCTACTATTAAAAGATATGCAGAGCCAAACGCGAATAGATTTCTATTGTTTGTTTATGTCTAATTTTATTTCCAGTCATAGGATATGGCTAAGTATGATAAATTGATAACAGTAGATTCTTTTATTTTTGAAGATCCTTTACTCATCGATTTATCTATTGACGAGTATTGTATAGATAGATACAATTACTTATGGCTGATATGTTGGGCTGTTCTTTTTTTACAGAACGCTACAAATTATGGAGTGTCGCAGAGATAAACTACCTTATATTTTTTGCATTGGCGTATCGTATCTGCGTAGTTTATAATATATGAGTAACTTCGTAAAATAAGTCTGGCACGCTTTGGATGTTATTATAGTGAACAAAAAGTTCACTAATCCCCATCAATGGGGATCATCCAACGGGGAAAAGTGGAATAAGCCTTATCGATCATCACGCGATACGCAAGTGCTAACGCTTTATCACTGTCGAGATAATTCTGGAGTCGCTATTACAGTATATCTATAAATCGTCTACAAAAATACCTACGTAACTATGTGTTAGAGAACATAATATTGATGTGCGGCTAGCTGCTGTGTAGGCACAACCATCTACCATTTTAGATTCTCATCGTGGGATGTGAGCTCCGAAATCATATGGAAACCAGTTTCGTGTGTCATTGGGAACTTTAAGGAATGACGTCAGCCTTAATAAGTTATGAACAAGATATGACCTAACTAGTCAAACAAGAAGCACAGAATGACCAGTAAAAGTAATTCACAATAAGTAAATATTATTATTGTGTAACAATGTAAACTGAACTAAAAATTGTTAAGTAACTAGATATTTCTAGCGAGATGTCAGGAAAAATTGTTTTCAAATAAAAATATTTCATTTACTGTTTTAGATATTTGTCAGGTTTAGGTTCAGTGACACTGCGATGATAAAGGTTAAGATAAATAAAAATATAAGAATGAGTTTCAATCATTTATTCATTGGACACTGTACTGTAGTTGTAATACTGCAATATCAGTTAGTTTGGTGTGGTGGTTGTGTGTTGGAATGTTTAGTCGACCTCCTCAATGGTAGGTCCGGCACCGCCACCGGGGGCTGCGCCTCCGGCTCCGGGCGCGCCGCCGGGGAAGCCGGGCATGCCTCCGGGCATACCGCCGGGCATACCACCCGCGCCCTGGTACATCTTGGTGATGATGGGGTTGCAGATGCCTTCTAGTTCCTTCTGCTTGTGCTCGTACTCCTCCTTGTCGGCCAGCTGGTTAGAGTCCAGCCACTTGATGGTGTCGTTGCACTTGTCGAGGATTGTTTGTTTGTCAGAGTCTGAGATCTTGTCCTTGAGCTTCTCGTCCTCCATGGTAGACTTCATGTTGAAGCAGTAAGATTCCAGGGCGTTCTTAGCCTGAATGGTCTCCTTCTGCTTTTCGTCTTCAGTCCTGTACTTCTCGGCCTCGTTGACCATGCGCTCAATCTCCTCCTTAGAAAGGCGGCCCTTGTCGTTGGTGATGGTGATCTTGTTCTCCTTGTTCGTGGACTTCTCAATAGCAGACACGTTAAGGATGCCGTTAGCGTCAATGTCGAAAGTAACTTCGATCTGAGGGACGCCACGGGGCGCGGGAGGGATACCGGTGAGTTCGAACTTTCCGAGTAAGTTGTTATCCTTGGTCATGGCGCGCTCACCTTCGAACACCTGGATAAGTACTCCAGGTTGGTTGTCCGAGTAGGTGGTGAAGGTTTGAGTCTGCTTGGTGGGGATGGTGGTGTTACGCTTGATCAGGGTGGTCATGACACCACCAGCGGTTTCAATACCGAGTGACAACGGAGTCACGTCGAGCAGCAGCAGATCCTGTACTTCTTCAGACTTGTCACCGTGCAGGATAGCCGCCTGTACGGCGGCACCGTAAGCTACGGCCTCGTCAGGGTTGATGGATTTGTTGAGCTCCTTTCCATTGAAGAAGTCTTGAAGGAGCTTCTGCACTTTGGGAATACGAGTAGAACCACCTACAAGTACGATGTCGTGGATTTGGGACTTGTCCATCTTCGCGTCACGAAGGGACTTCTCCACAGGCTCCATGGTGGATCTGAACAGGTCAGCGTTCAGCTCCTCAAAACGAGCCCTGGTGATGGAGGTGTAGAAGTCGATACCCTCGAACAGAGAGTCGATTTCAATGCTCGCCTGGGTAGACGAGGAAAGGGTTCTCTTCGCCCTTTCGCAGGCAGTGCGCAGTCGGCGAAGTGCCCTTTTGTTGGTGCCGAGGTCTTTCTTATATTTCCTCTTGAACTCCTGCACGAAGTGGTTCACCATACGATTGTCGAAGTCCTCTCCTCCCAAATGCGTGTCACCAGCGGTGGACTTTACTTCGAAGATACCATCCTCGATGGTCAGGATGGACACATCGAAGGTACCGCCGCCGAGATCGAAAATCAAGACGTTACGTTCTCCACTACCCTTCTTGTCAAGGCCGTACGCAATCGCAGCAGCAGTCGGTTCATTGATGATACGGAGAACGTTCAAGCCAGAGATGGTACCCGCATCTTTCGTGGCTTGTCTTTGTGAGTCGTTGAAGTACGCTGGAACCGTAATAACTGCATTCTGCACCGTTTTGCCGAGATAGGCCTCGGCTGTTTCCTTCATTTTTGTGAGCACCATGGAGCTAACTTCTTCAGGGAAGAAGGTTTTGTCTTCACCCTTGTAAGAGACCTTAATCTTTGGTTTACCACCGTCGCTAACTACGTCGAAGGGCCAGTGCTTCATGTCGGCTTGTACGGTGGCATCTTCGAATTTGCGGCCGATGAGACGTTTGGCATCTGTAACAAGCATACATAGTTTGTTCAAGACACTGCTAAATAAACTAAGCCTATTTATTCTGGAGTTATTTTCTCAGAATACTTTTATCATTCAATATGTTCAGAGACTCTAGTCTAGTATATTGGGTATCATCATGAAAGAAGAAATAAAGAGTTGCTACTACAGCTGCAACTACGTAAGTTGCTCTGTATTTATATAAGGTTATAAGTTGACCTTTGAAAAATATATAATAATGACGTAATGAGAACTAAAGATTTCGTCATTTTTCATGACTAATTAGCCATCGGTAGTAAATTTACAAATACGGCCGTATATCAATGAATCATAACTCCAGCAGTATCATATACCGGTATGTTTGTATAAATTCTAGATAGTTGGTATCGATTCGAAGGTAAGTTGGTAGCTATATAAAATAGTAAAAGTAATAGTTAACTTGGAGTACCGAAGTTTCAATGAATTTGTCATCGCATTTAAATTTGATAAAAAGAATTGACGAGACCCAGTTTCCACTGTGACGTCATAACTTGTAGTTGAATGAACTAGTAGACCTGTATCGATCGCGCGACCTATTTTGGCTAACTAGGATACTAGCAGCTACCGGCGAAAATGAAAACGAGCGCCGATAACGTGGGCGCCTCACTAACATATCTCTTGACAACAGTAGATTAAAATCCATCGTTAAGTTAGTTTCAATATTAAAATATCCTTTTAAGAACACACAGGTACTATGTTCATGTCGATCCGATCAGTTGTTAAGACAATAAAATTTTAAGGAAGGGGGTTTTAGACTAATGTTATGTAGCGGCGTCGTTAGGAAACTTACCGAAAATTGTGTTGTTAGGGTTCATCGCCACCTGGTTCTTGGCGGCATCTCCGATGAGACGCTCGGTGTCTGTGAACGCGACGTAAGAGGGCGTGGTCCTGTTGCCCTGGTCGTTGGCGATGATCTCCACCTTGCCATGCTGGAACACTCCCACGCATGAGTAAGTGGTACCCAAGTCAATACCTACAGCTGGTGCTTTTGCTGCCATCTGGAACAAAGACAAATGTGTTAAAAGTCAGCCCGAACGCAACACGACCTTTACTTGGTACTTTAAGGTAATCAAGAAACCCGCATAAGTAGGTAATTAGAGGTTATGTTCCGCCATTTTGATGGAAGCTCATACATAATATAGGTACCTAAATAGTACGGCGCGAAAATCGTTATAAAATAGAAACTATGAAATACTGCGATCGATAACGAGAATAGTTTAAAGGAAAATTCAATACGACGGCGGCCATTACAAGAAAAATCAATACCTACGGTGCCGTGCGGAACATTCCAGAATATGACGGAAATAATATTAATTAAATATGCAATAATTAAATGAAACTGTTATTACCACGTGATTTTACTAAAACTGGAATAAAACCCCTGGAAATACTACCACGTGCCAAGCACCGCACACAAAGAACTTCACGTGAGAAGCCTTGAATTTATTTTTATTTCATTTAACATCTACATAAAACTGTGACCAAGAATTATTTAGATTCATTAGGCTTTAGAGTCAATAATTAAATCCGTAAGCATTCATAAAAACGTGGACTAACTTGCCGCCTCGTAAAAACTCCCCACACGAAATCTCCAAATTACGCAAAATCCACCGCAATTTATAATATATAAAGTTAAATGATATATCACAAATATATATGAGAGTTAGAGTACTTACTTTGATTTCTTTTATGTATAACTATCTCAGTCGTTGACTTAACTCGTAGAGTAATACTCAGCAAAGGTGCGCGATTGACGGCTTCTATTCACGAAATAATATGGCGGATCTCCACCAAGGAGTTTTATGAGCGAGGATGCGTCACTCGACGTCACTAGGGTGTTCTGGAATATTCCCTGCTGTCAGCCAATAGAATTTGCTCCCTCCTAGCGTGCAGCGTTTTCATTGGTTAGAATTGACATCTGCAGCGTTTTGTAATGTTGTATTGTAAGTTTGTGTAGGGATGTGAAACGGTAAGTGGTGTTTATGAAGTTATCGGCAAGATACACACATTATACAAATGGGAATTCAAAAATACTCATATAAGATTGTATATATTTTGTCCTAATTGGAATATTTATTAATCTTTATATATCAATATTAATAAATAAATGTATCATAAACTTTATATGACTTCATGTTGATTTATTTATTTATTTTTTCAATTTCAGTTCTATTTAGTTATATTAACTTGAATAATGCATTCTAACATCCACGTGGCTGTCTTTAGCCCAATAAATATTGTATGACAAAAATAAAGTCAATTTTCCCTGTGCCGGCAACAATTTGCGTTATAATTATTTAGAAGTTATTTCAAATTATAATCATTCAAACATAATATGCATATTGTCACTGTTTATTGTATTTCCGTTTATCCGTTATAAAATCTTAGAGATTAGTTTTCGATGACCTGATGACGATGACGATGACATGATGATTTTGGGTATAATCTGTTTATACCCAATCCTAAATGATTTCGTAAGAGAATATTTAAAAAAATAATTAAATAAAAATTACATTAATTACTATAATCGTAATTATGTTCATAAATACCATTATAACTTTTTTTAATGGTTGAACGGAACATGCTTTAGTCTTTTTTGTTACGTTATTTTTAAAATAACAGTTTTTACAAACCAGGTGTCCAGCTGCACCGTATAATAAACAGTATTGTAGTATATAATATATACTACAATACTAAATCATTATATTTCTTACTGTTTATTATTAACCAAACTCAACGTTGTTAAAACTATATATTAAGGAGTTTTGGATTACATTCATAAAATTTGTAGATAGATTTATTATTCAACTTTTGAATATTGATTTTTAGGGCGTTAATCGATAACAATATGTCGAATAATTGAGAAACAAACATTTAAGTGGCTAATTATTTGCTTAGGATCATTATAACCTTCAATTAATTCTAATTGGAGAATTGTGGCACGTGTATCTTAATCTTTGAATTAGAATAGATTGAATTGGTTTTTATGGTGTTGTGTGTCTACTGATCAATACTCTATTTCTTACGACCTCTGTGGTCTAGTGATTCGAGTACCGGACTGCTGATCGATTCCCACAGGACACAAATATTTAGGTGATGAATATAAGTGTTTGTGTTCGTCTGGGTGTCTCCTATACTTTTTTGTAAATACATACATATTATACATAAATACATCCATGACTAGGATATAAATGTTTATTATGCTCATCACACAACCATTTGTCCCTATTGATATTCGAACCCGGGACACGTAGCACAGAAGACAGCGTTAACTACCGCTGGACTAATCGAGTATTCGAAACTGATTAATAATACTACGATGAATGCTTCCCGAAAGGATGAAATAATGAAACTAAAGATGTTTACTACGTAATAAAGAGTAATTTTTTTCAAGAATTAAGTATTTTATTAACATTTTATTTGCATAACTAAACTATAAATTCAATGAATAGTAAAAAAATGTCCAATAAGTTTATCGAATTCGGCAATTGTAATCACGTCACTAGCTGACGGCGAGGCTTCGAGACCATCTTGACAATACTAGTTCAGTGTTACCAGGCCGCAATAGTAATAATATGAAATGAAATTCTAATTTTAGGTCGATTTGTTGTTTTACAGATTTAGTAGAGCACTTTAAAATTTGTACATAAGTATATTATTATTTCCGCGACATTACTTGTAATTAATCATATTTAAAAACTGCATAACTAATTTTTACATTCACTATTATGATTCATGAAATCAGAGATGCAAGATGCAAGGCAGCCTTCTGTTGTGTAAGCTTTCAAATCAATGAATGACTCATCAATTATAACCATATATTATTCTACTCTTTGATTATAACTTTGAGTACGGGGCAGGAAGGACCGCGGGAACGACAAACTGACTGAACGTGATAATCAACTTATTTCGCTTTCGTGTTACGCGGATCACTGCGCAGTTATAAATATTGATATGCAGTAACAGTTTAAAGTAACACGCCTCTAATAAACTCGAAGGGATTAGGCAGAGGTGTACTAATATAGTTAATATACACCTATATCGCTGATATATCCCTACTCATTTTAACAGGAGTCTAATCTATTGCTAGTAGGCATATCATGTTAGATTTGTGCCCGGTAATGAGACATAAATTATTTTATTATTAAACTATTCTTATTGGTAGGTAAATAAAAACCATAATAAAACCTTTTGTATTTAATAATAGAAAACAGTCCAATACAAACAAATAAATAGGTAGAACATTTAGAAATATTATTGCAACATACACCTTAGAGTACATTCTAAACTCTAAATCTTATTACCAACTAGATAGCTTTACTTTGTGCTCTGTTACTCTGTTCAATTCATGAAATTATACAGTTTTATTTAAAAAGGAGAACGAAAGACGTCCAATACATTCCTATGGGGAATGCATTGGACGTATTTCGTTCTCCGAGTCACACATCTTTCTTCAACTACATTTTATTATTTTTGTTTAGAAATATTGACAACATAGGATATCTAGAATCCAGGAGTAAATCTCAAGTAATTTTAATACAAAATGGACAAGTTTAAATACAGGTAAATTGTACCAACATAATATCAGATATAGATACGTACTTGATATCTATGTTACCGTTATAAATATGCACAATAATACCTTTGTTAAATCCCGCCGTAGGTTCTAGAATAGCCTAGCTTATTGATACCATATCTTTTTATCAAATAGCATATAAAAAACAGTCACCACACAATTATTCATAATAAAACCTGATTAATGAAATCAAATGGTAATAACGTCATAATCAAAGAATCCAGCAACAATAATAATAAAAATATATTATAGACTCTATATAAATAAGTTCAGATTCAGTGTGTTGTAGTAGCTAATAATGCGATCCTATATATTTTGTACAATAAAACTGTGGTAGTCACGCTTGAACACTTAGCTCTGACTAACTGTAGTAATGATGGTCTAAATTGGTTTATCAGATAGCTGAAATGCCAGAAAAGGTATCTGGCATCGTGCTACATTAGTTTTAGTTAGTTAAAAGAAAATACTGATTAATTATATGTGGAAGGATGTGTTTTGACTATGTAACATAATAATATACATATAGACTACATTTTCATACAGCTTTAAAGTATGCGTTTGAATTTGATATTAGTGGAGCAGTCCCATAACACTCATGAGCAACATCATCAGTTTTATTTCCCCATTCAATCTTAATTAGCATGTGACTAGAACTCTAAGAGTTTGCATGTGTTGGTATCACGAGATTCTGAAGTAGGTCTGGTAGGCGAGGCCTAGGGAGGTCGTGAGGAACCAGGCGAAGCAACACCACCAGGTGGCGAAGCCGAACACGCCTCGGTACACGTCCACTGTGAACACCTGAAGTAACAAAACAATGTTAAATTGATATGAAACTTTAACTTCTACTATTTTTTATTTTCGCCAGTGTTGTGGGGTGTAATTATAAACACAAATTCACAGTTCACATACAGTTTAGCAGTATATGTAGTAGTTTAATAGTATAGTATAATATAGTTGGTGAGCAATTGGCTTTTGCGTCACGGGTCACCGGATCGATTTCCTTATATAATTAATATTTATAAGGTAATTATTGTATCAAGTGTCATCAGTTCTTGATGAGCATACAAAGTTTACAATTTAATCAGATGTTTTTCAGTTAAATCAAGTTTAAAGATTTATACGGGTTAAAAATACTTCTACTTACCATTTTGAGGTTCTCCCAGGCTAGTTGGAACTGTTCTATGCCATCACCCTCCACGCCGGCGGTCGCTCCAGCTGCCGAGTCTTGCGAGGTCGCCGGGACCTCGTCAGTCTCATAGAACAGTGCCGTCCACGTGTACCCGCCGAGGGTCTTGTACATCAAAGACATATACAGGCACATTATGATGGGACATATGTATTGGAGCGCCACCACGCATAAATAGTAGAATACTGATGCAATCTGGAACATTTTTTTTAAAGCATAAATCTATAGAGTCTACATAACACTTTATTTTTTACACTTATAAGTAATATTTTAGTTTTTTTTTCTTAGAAACGTGACGAAACAATGTTAAAGAATAATGGCTTCTTTTAATAGTTAATAGTCTCATAGTGGGAGTCTAATAAATGTGTACTCTCATCATGTAGTGACTCAATTTTTTTTTGAGGAAAGAGCCGTCAAACTATTATTGATAAAAATATGATATTTATTTCTGTTTCTTAAATGGCAACAAATAACAAATCTCGTCATGAGATTTGTGTCAACAACTGATCATATAGATATCTGTGTCAGACAGTTAGACCACCAGAAATAATTCCCGATTGCAGGTTCCTCAGTTTTCTATAGAGAGTTGGCAGTATCACACATACATACACACACAGAAGAAGGCAACAAAACCAGTCAGAGGACAGAAATATGTAAAAAAAAATCTGAATGAAGTCTTACCTTCTTTTGCAGATCAACGTTGGTGATGCGGCCAGCTTCCTTCTTCTGCAAGTCTATGCGGCGCTGCGCCATGTCGAGGTACGCCTGCAGCTGGCGCGGCATCAGCAGCAGCCGCACCAGCACCGTGCCCGCCACCAGCACCAGCCGCAGCGTGTCGTAACCGGCTGATGTCATGCTGGAGAGGAAATGTAGAGAATATTTGCAGAGTTATAATTACCTGTTATATTCGTAGTATATTGGAATTATTCTTATTGAATATCATCAAGGAAGATGTCCACTGCTGGACTTTAGTCGCCCCCAATGATTAAAATATTGGAGATATGTATATGCCATAATCGCCACGCTTAGCAGGTTCGCGATTGCTGTTTGGCAGGCGTACATTTAATATAAAATAATAAATATTACATAATGACACAGCGACATCTAGTCCCGAGCTAAGCAACGAGGCTTGTGTTACGGATACTAGAAGATTGATATACAACATAGGTATTATGTTTTTAGGGTTCCGTATCCAAAGGGTAAAAACCGGACCCTATTACTAAGACTTTGCTGTCTGTCCGTCCGTCTGTCACCAGGCTGAATCTCAAGAACCGCAATTGCTAGAGAGTTTAAATTTTCACAAATTATGTATTTCTGTTGCCGCTATAACAACAAATACTAAAAAAATATTTAAGTAGGGCCTTTTCTGCTAGATATCAATAATGGCAACAGGTAGGTAATAAATAAAAAATATTTAAGGGGCTCCCATACAAAAAGAGCTATTTATTGCCTAATGTTGTACGGAACCCTACGTGCGTGATTCCGACTCACTTTTGGCCTATTTTTTGTAAATACATACATATTATACATAGAAACATTATTAAGCATTATTATGACATTTAAAAGTGTATCAAAGTACTCACAGTGGTTTCTCCATGCCGCTGAACACCCTGACAGTGAGGTAGTGTCTGGTGATGGGACGCACCCACAGCAACACCAGCACGAATGGCATCGCGAAGTTCAAGTTCAGCAGCAAAGACTTTACTTTATTGTCACCGTAATACCTGGAATGTAAGTATTGGTCAATTTAACATACATATATTATGACTTGCTAGATATACTTATAATATGTATATACAAAGGTATGGAGATGCTAAAAATGGCACTTATTTACTTACTCCATTTAATGTTGTTCATATACATGTGTTTTTAGCAGTGTCAATTTAAAAAAATAAATATAATTTGTTGCTTTTAATATTCATATGTACATGATAGACATGTTTATTTATAACTAAAAAAGAATATATAAGCTTTACCTAAGTGAGTCCCAGTGCATCCTGGCAACTCTCAGTCCAGGGAAGGTGAATAGAGTGCCAATTAAAGCTGCCCACACAGCAAAGAAGAATTTCAATATCAGTTTTGAAGCTGGTCCTCTGAGAATATAGTAAAGCAGACATTAATGTACCATAGACAACTGGCTGGTTGATAGTATAACTTCTTGCAAGAGCTTGTGCCAGTACACCACACAGTGGTATTGATTAAAGAAAAAATACATACGTCATATCATCTGGATTCTTAAAAATCAAGATTAGGCTTTTAACTGTACTACTGTAAATACATGAGGCTACTGCTGGGCTACCATTTTCTCAAATTTAATCCAGGATTTTCTAACCATAGCTTCTTAATACCATTATAGTAAAAAGCCATTGCCAGCATCCTCAACTGACCCATATTGTTGACCCAAAATACTGCACTGCATTGAACACAGTTATCTGCTGACAAATAATGATAAACTTACACAGACGAAAGTCCTTGGTTTTCCAAGAACTTTGATGCGTTTTCATAGAAGCTGTCATAAGCAGGGTCCACTCCAACTTCCAAGTTGTCTTCACTAACAATCAGCACCATCATGGCCACGAGCAGGAACACACAGAAGGCAACTATACAGGTTGACCGCTCTCCTATGGACTCCTCACTTGTGAAATACTGCTTTGTAAGACTGAGAAGAATTTTACTGTATTCTGTGTTAAGTTATTATTGTTTTATATACACATACCATTATATCTATGGTCTATGGCATTAATCTGGAAGAAATCTAAACTTATAGCTACTATATTTAAATCTTTTGTTAACACTGATCATAATTGCAACTGATAACCCCACATTCAGCCATTTAGCTTGGAACCAGTAAAGTTAATTTGATTGTTACCAGTAGACTAATAAAACAATAATTGTTGTTTTATTGGATGAAATATGGTTAATGTAAGACATTTTGTTTGATAGTAATCCTTAAAGAACAAAATTTAACATTGGAACCGTGGAACAAAAGTTAATCTTGTAGGTTATATAATTTTACATATCAAATGACCTCAAATATGGTAATCTTTTTCCGTTCCCTAGTTATTGTAAAGAAAAAGTCTGACTATTAGAATTCTGCTATTATTTTCCTACAAAACTGGTAATCACCAGTTTATATAACTAGTGACTACCAGTTTTATATAAAAAATTGCTTATTATAGTTGTTGTCATCAATATACTTTTGTCCATCATATATTTTAAGTATATTTGTAAAGGATACAATGAGAACAGGACTACAAGGATGCACCACACCATACTCAAGTTGAACTCATCCTTCAATGGGAATACCGATGTGTACACCTGGAATTATCAATAAAGTTATTAATTTTAAGACTAATTTTATTAGAAAGAGGAGTTTTTAGCTCCCCAAAATCCACAATAATATCTTAGAATTTTAAAGTTTATAAATCTTACCTCTAGTATAGTACACAACAAGAGTATCCACAGTCATTTTTTTTACAATGTCTTTTGTTTTCTAGATACCTGCCTGTATCTCATAGACTTAAGTATGATGATAAAAACGAATCCTATGCAGGTATTTATAATCAGAAGACATTGTTTGTTGTCTTAGTCAAGTATTTGATTGTCATTATTCTCTTAACATATTATGTTTAATACTAGTAAAAAAACAATGACTTGAGTATAAGGCTAGGAAGAATAGGGGTAAAAGAAAGACTTACTCAGGAGTAAGAATAAAAAGCAGTTTAATTGCCTCAATTAGTAGTAATTTCACACTTACCTCGGACATAATGTAGACTATAGCAGTGTAGATTGAGAAATCCACTATCCACACATATTCTGTATAGAACCTGAGGTGGACCACATCTAAGGCTGTCACGGGTGCTGTCTCCAGCTGTATGTCCAGGCTCCGAGGAACATGGAACGTCTCCGGCTTTCCATTCGACTCATGTTTACTCCCTTTCTTACCCTTCGAAGTTTCCTTTGGCACTCCCGCCAAAGACTTCAATTCACTATTAGTAGGATACAAATACCTATACAACTTCTGGGAACATAATAACCATCTTGCGATCGAATAACTTCCCAATTTCTGTATCACTGATACCATAATCAGTGTGATAACTAATTGAGCGCCTAGTAGTGCCTGCAATATAAAAATATGTAATGATTCGCAAATTTCTGTGCAGTATCTATCTTTAGAAAATTATATCAACTTAACAAACCATTTCGCCTGGATTTTCATTCACATTTAAGTCTATTCATAGCCCAAATTTGATAAATTATTTTTGTTTCAAGCTAAATCTATAACCTCAATTTCTTACTCCCACACAAAATTATCAGGTTAATTAAAAACCCACAGATATTCAGAGGAATGAAAGAGCTACATTTATGCAGTTCTTATGAGATAAAGCGAGATACAACTATATTCAACTGTCAACTCAAACTATCTTTATTTGGTTGTATGTTTAACAATGAGGCATTTGTAAAGCTTTAATTTTTAACATCTTATTATGTGGTTTATTGATATGATACTGCTTTCAACATTAAATCATTTGTTTTTGTTTTCATTATTATGAATTGGCTACGGAAAAGTACAAATATTTTTATCATATTGTACTGAAAAATTGTACTTATTTTTTTTATGTAAAAGCTTACTCCACAAATGTACCTCAACTAATCAATGGCGTAAATGAAATGACGATATGGTTAAAAAGAGAAGGATATAATAAGTCTTGCCCAAAATATAAAATTTCCGGGTTCTGCGGTAAACTAACTGTTGTGATAGAAAGTTTTAGTTAATTAATCTGTAAAGCAAAGCAGCGCCTGCTGAGTTTAGTGTATGATAGAATAGAATAATGTATATAAACCATATAAAATGTACATATTTGTTACAGGTGTATGACGATTAAAATTAACAAACTATAAAATTAACTAATGACCTCCACAACAGGTTGAGCTTGTCTCGTGGAGACCTATGGTGGCCTTAGATTTTTTTATTAAAATATCTAGAGTAACAAAAAAACACTAATCCGTTTGGTTTTGATGCCGTCAAATTAAAAATAATTTTATATATTTTATATTCCAAAATTCCAATTTTGACTAATTAATATTATTGAATGATTAATAACAATAAAAATAAAGGGCAAAATATTATATAGTAAATAGAAAAATATCATAAAAAAATATTTGAATATATAAAATGACAGATAAAATATTATGCCCGGGTAAGTTAAATTTTCACACGGTAACCCCAAAGAAGTCCGCGTTGCGCACGATGACTAATGTTCGTTGAAAGTTAATCATATCGATTGATTTGTCTCTGCAAGTAATTTGGTTTCGTCGCTGCCAAAGTCTGTTCGCAGACTGCGACGGAGCCTCTTTCTGTAGTAAATTAATATTTTTATTTTGTGTTGTGTGGTAAAAAACCGTGAAAGATGGGGTCGTTGTTCAGGAGTGAAGAAATGACATTATGTCAACTCTTCCTGCAAAGTGAAGCCGCGTATGCATGCGTGTCTGAACTAGGAGAGTTGGGACTGGTGCAGTTCCGAGATGTGAGTAATCCAAACATGTGGATCATTTAAAACGCCCCCTTTTCCTGATAACTCACAATAACTTGTACAGCCAGTTGCAGATCTTGTGATTTCTGTAAGGATTTGTAGTGTAATAGGAAATCTGTGACCTCGTTTCACATTTGATCAAGTTTCATGCCCCGATTTTATGATGTGCTGTCTTATCTAGCTGTATAAAATTTAAAAAGCAAATTGTCCAATTAAATGAGTGCTAAATACTTTTTCTGTCTTTGTTCAACATCATTTAGATGGTAGAATTTTTTTTTTATGTATCTTATCTACTTGCCATCCTGTTTTATATCATCATTAAAGTTTCCTGATTTACAGATAATTAAACTATGGTATCAATTTATATGGGTAAAAATATTTTATTTAATAAGCTAGAGGTTACTCATTCTATGAGCAATCCTGGTTTATATGATTTTTAACCGACTTCCAAAAGGAGGAGGTTATCAATTCGACTGTATTTTTTTTGTCCATAAAACTGTCAATTATTATGCAAATGATGAACATAGAATGATCTGAAATCTAGTCTAGCTAGTAAGTGAAGCAGTAGATATTATAAATATGTAGGTATTGCTATCTCTTTTAAAGGAGGTTTTAATTATATGTGAAGGTATTGCAAACTCTATGATAATACAGCTATTATTTAAAAAAAGAACTTGTTAAAAGGGCCATAGACATTGTTAAAGTTGAAGGTTTATCAACGTCTGGGAAGTTTGATGCACCACATTTTCTTCCCAGCAAAAACACTACATTCAAAAAGAGCCAATTAAATTTGGCCTACTTTGAACAAATTATATTTTGACTTTGGCCTTTGACTGGGATAAAAAAGTTCCTATCCCATGGTGTCCCATGATTTATTTATTAAAAACTAGCTGATGTGCCTGCAATGCCTATGTCATGTGCATTGTCACATAAAATCTCAGGATCAAATTTATAGTCATCATTTTATATGAGAAAACTGGTAGCAAACCTGTTCTAATTAATATATGAATTCTTACTCACATTTAAGGGAACTTGCAAATAAAACTACTAATTATAACAATATCAGTCTTTTTGTTCCATAAGTTTAAAATTAACATTATCACCAACTTCAGAAAATACAAATTGAATAAGATTTTTCTTATATATACTCAACACTACTGCCTCATTGGTCTAGTGGTCTTAAGCGTGACTGTTGAGCCAGAGGTCTTGGGTTTGATTTACAGGTTGAGCAAAGTGACATTGGATTTATCTATGAAATTCTCATTAGCAGCTTCTTGTACGGATTTGTACCCCGTTAGTGGCGATAGGCTCGTCCCTATGGGATCTAAAACATCATGGCAAAATGTGTGCCTAAACATCTAGGAGCAAAGATGATATCATCAACAGTTCTTTTTTTTTTTAAATGTCTGTGTAGCATTTATAATTTACTTCATTGGTCACAAGTGCCAACCCATAAAAAAGAAACAAATTAAAAAGTCATGTGATTGATTAAAACATGTGATTGTTATTAGCTATGATTGATGAATTTAATTACTTCACAGTCTAAAATCTATAGATAAAAAATACAATGTGTTTGATAATGTTACACCTTGATTATAAAAGGTATGTAACTTAATCTTATCACAATTATTAATTAAAATGTTATAGTTTGTGATATTTAGTACCAGATCACAAAACCATAGTAATTCTGTCTGTACACGTAGTAAGCAAAATTAAAATTTGAGTTTGAGTTTAATGAACATAAGATTAATTACGAACAGACAGTTTTGTCATTAGTTCTTCCCAGAAATAACACTAGGTGGCTTCAACTGGTGAAGAGGTAATCCGGTAATCAACATTAAATTTGGCCTTACTTTTGCCTACTTTAAATAAATCATATTATCACTGAGTTTTAATTATGACAGAATTTATCCATTAAGAAAACTAGAAGAAGGAAGTAATTTGTTTTTCTTCACATACACATTGGGAACAAATTAAAATATAATAAAAAAACACATGAAAAAAAATAAGATCTAAAAAGGCCAGAGTCCCCAACCTCTGAGAAGAAATAATTAGGTGCAGTCCATAAGAGAGGTAGTGACTCCTATGATGAAAATAACCACACCTTCCTCTTTAAATTGTACTCAAGATAAGTGTGCCCCATCTAAATAATAAGTACCAGTCTCAGTCATCCCATTATGACCTCAATAGTTATTAGAAATAGATAGCCCTATGCCTTATACACAGAATGAATGATTGAATGATTATTTATTTCTGTAAATAGATCTTTTTAAAGACACTTACAAGTCATGTGTAACATTATTTTAGGAGAGAAGAAATGCTGAAACTGTTGCAGAAAATCATGGTCTCTTTTAAAGTCCTAACATTTTTGTTTATAATATGTGAGCCTGACGATGTAGGTCTGAGATGGCCTTTTGAAGAAATATAACCTTCATAAGTATTCAAGTATCCTTAGAAACTGGTGATGATGGTTTTTAATACAAAACTGCTACAAAAAAAAAGAGGAAAATTAATTTCCTTAAAACGATTATAAACATCCATAAAATTGTATTGCTGGAATAAATAATTAATTGAAGTATTGAAGAATTGTTTTTGTTTATTGGTATGACGAAATAAAGACAGGACAGATTCCGAAACGTCTTGAATCTGGGATCAAACCAATACACCATTGTAAACACAAAAAGTGGTTTAATTTCAATGTCTAATATTTGCTGTAAGTGTAAAGAAACTATGTATATAAACATCAAATAATGTTGAATTCCCAAATGGTTTATATTTAACCTTTTAATGGTGGGACTGTGCTAAGTGTCGTAAGTTTCTCTTTAAATCAAAATGTACCGAATGTTCCGCAATTTGCATGCATAACAGCGCGTGCGCCATTTGTGCCTTCACTGCATCGATAGCGCATTGCGACTAAGCGACCATAAAACATCTTAACACCATTCAACCTCTTTAAAATTGACCAGGCACAATTGCCAATGGACATTGGACCTTAAGTCTACATTGAATTCTTCTTGATCATTAGAAAAGGTTGGGCAGCAAATTAATGTTCGTAATTAGTTTTCCTTTGAGACCATGTAGCGAAAAACACAACTTAAGACAGGCTCTAACGAAATGGATGGACGACTTGATATAAGTCGTTCGATCTTGTGGGATTCGGGCAGTCCTTGTAAAAATATATGAGAAGGAAAGAAAGTTTGATGTGATAATGATTACATTTTCGTTTGGGTCAATCCTTGCCAAAAATATAAATCTTGACCAATTTATTTGTCAATAGTTGTGTCCGAGAGCCCTTTAAAGGTAACAATCATTCCTATACCGTTATAGGAATGATTCTGCCGTTCAACTAGGGACTTAGCAGTCTTAGCACCCCTGAAGTTCCATCTTTCACGATGTTGAGGAACAGGGGTTTCTTCTGAGATCGTTCATTAAGGAACCTTCATCTGTGTATCGAAGAGATCTTTTACAGATAGGTACATAGTATCGCCCGTAATAATCCTTATCTTCTATAGGAAGGATTAAACAACATGCAGTGCAAAGAAAGCTTGTACCAGTTATTTTCATTGAACATCACATCGTACATTCATTCAAGTAAAATACATTTGTTTCCTAACATAACAGGTTGACCTCCAAACACAACAAGATGTATGCATTTAACAACAAAACCGTTTGTTTCTTTGTCTGTGACGTGTTCCAACATATGCACCCGCGCCCGCGGTGAAGATCACCTGACTGTCTTGTAACAATTATTTGATTTACACTCGTATCTATGCGGCGTTTACTATTATTATCTAGTAGCACGATACTTCGTAGGCGTTGAATTAATTAGTAGCTCTGTAGATCTTTCTAAGGATTGATTATATATTTCCCCGTAGTCTTCAAAATATCTCTGGCGTCATGACCGAAGATTTTCGACATCGTTATTCCAGATTCCATTTGTAATACTCGTAAGTGTTAGTAAATCATCAAAGTCAACTACATACCAATTTATACTTGACCATACTTCTATCACGGGGTGCGTAATCGAACTCCTCCGAAACGGCTTGACCGATTTTGATGAAATTTTTTGTGCTTATCCGGTATCTATGAGAATCGGCCAACATCTATTTTTCATCCCCCTAAATGTTAGGGGTAGTCCACCCCTAAATATTTATTTTTATTTTTTAGACATAATATTTTTTGTATTTTTTTTTAGATTTGGCATTAAAAAATACATACAACCCAAAATTTTCACCCTTCTACCACCGACCCCTATAATGTGGCAAAACAACGTTTGCTGGGTCAGCTAGTACTCATATAAAAAGGTTCGGAAACGTTGATTTAATAACAAACTACGATTTATAAGGTCATCCCGTAATTAAAAAATATAACCGAAACCTTTAAAATTATAATAATACTAGCTGACCCAGCAAACGTTGTTTGACCACATTATAGGGGTTGGTGGACAACCCTTATCACTAAGGGGTATGAAAAATAGATGTTGGCCGATTCTCATAGATACCGGATAAGCACAAAAAATTTCATCAAAATCGGTCAAGCCGTTTCGGAGGAGTATGGCAACGAAAACTGTGACACGAGAATTTTATATATTAGATCTACCTATGCATAAACGAGTATTAGTATTATTCATCCCACGATGTTTCCGCGTGAAATTTCGCTTTTCGAGCATCGTACACATAGATAAGTATACAAGTACTTATAAATTTCTGCAACTTAATAATGACCCTGCAATGACCATAAGAGGCCGAAGAATCCCCGAAAACGATACAATTTAATAACGGCTAAAGTAAAGTAAAAAATATAAGAACCATTCCTATTTCCATAAGAACCGGTGTTACGCTGCCCGCATCCGTCACTCTAATATCAATCTAACAACGACATCTGCTCATTCCATAGAGGATATTAAAAGTATTATTATCCATCAACCATATCACAACACTCATTGAGATGACAATCTACCCGCATGGGTCGATATTCCGTTGAGTGGTTGTGGAATTAGATAAACGTTAGCTTTTTGCTGATAAAAATTACTGGTAACTGGACGGTAAAAGTATCGGAACATAACATAACGTTAACGTTATCGCCAAGGAGTTAGACATCTAATTCGCTGATATGTTATTAGATTATAGGATTTTCTAGAAATCATATAATTATGTAATTGATCTTTAAATAAACAACCAACAGTAGATTCAACGAGCTATAGGTACATTGTTATAAACTGACCTTCAATGTCATACTAAACGTTTTTTAAACTATTTACACTAACGCAAATGCTTACTAGACATAGAAATAAAACTACTTTTTATGGATGTAAAATATCCAAAGTGTCCATTCAATTTTATAAACGTACCGCGATAAAATCCATCAAAAAGTATTTTGATTTCAACACTTAAAATCGAAGAACAAAGTATCAATTTGAATTTTGTTCCACAGTTAAATCCAGACGTGAACGCTTTCCAACGCAAGTTCGTCAATGAGGTCCGCCGTTGCGATGAGATGGAGCGCAAGCTTCGGTACTTGGAGAAGGAGATTCGTCGTGATGAGATCCCGATGCTCGAGATCCCTGGCGAATGCCCAGAAGCCCCACAGCCTAGAGAGATGATCGATCTTGAGGTGAGAAAGAGCACCATTGTATACTTAAACAGTTTAAATTTCTAGGCAATCGTGTTCCATGTTTATTAAGCTGTGATTGCAGTTAAATGCATCCTTGACAACATTAACAACTATAACTGTTCGTGATAAATTATCAGAAGCATCTGTGTCTTTTAGAAAGGCGAATGTTGTAAAGGAGGCTTGAAACCAGAATGACGAAAAGGAAACCGAAAATAATATATTCAGTTCTTAGAGCCCCTAGAGTAGCTGAGGTCCAAAGTTTACTTTACTAGGAATTGGCCTAAATATATCTTGAAGTTTTATCTAATTTCTAATTTGCGTTTCATAGGCGACGTTCGAAAAGTTGGAAAATGAACTCCGCGAGGTAAACCAAAACGCCGAAGCTCTCAAGAGAAACTATCTTGAGCTTACAGAACTCAAGCATATCCTAAGAAAAACACAAGTATTCTTTGATGAGGTAAGTTCAAATACAATCAAATAAATCAAATACAACGTTCGTTTAGATCTCACTTATGAATACAATTTGTCAATATACCTTGTTGTCTTCAAACCAATTTACAGAATTACTAATCTGCCTACGTAGTAACTTAATCAGTTGTTGCCATGTCTAATAAATTAAAATTATTCAAAGATAAGATGTTCAGCGCTGGTGTCCTCGTGACATTTTACGTAAATTTTGTAATGTCAATTAATTACCAGCGCAACTCCATTACCAACTGGGTTTGTTTAATTACGTCAGCTGCCATTAAACCGCAGCGATCCTTTATACTATGTCAATATGGACTGATAATTACAACTGCTCATACAAGTTTTCCGACAGGAATGTCGTCAATAGATTCGTCTTGTCAATTAGATAGAGTTCAGCTTGAAAGACACAATAGCAAAGCTATCAGATACAAAGACATGCTGTTGTAGAAAAAAACTAGCTCCACGATCAATGTTTTAATCGTTTTTATTTATTTTTATCATTGTTTATTTATTAATTTCTCCTTTCGTTGGATCAGTGTCTCATTAAATATTATTATTATTTAAATTTATTTAAATAACTTAAGCACAATAACAACAGTATCGAGTACTAATTTATGTTCAACACTTGGCAATTCTTTGAATAATGTTAACAATTTCCTTAAATGAAGGTCGTGGGTCTAAAATTATTTATTTTTATTAAATTATATTATATGTATACGACAAAGTGGGCTTCAAAAACTACGAGCTTATGAATTGAAACGTTAGATTCGGTTATATTGTTTGAAATAATGACGTCGTATTGTCAATGTCACATTTTTGTACGTGTATTGTCGCCGGTTGATTGATCGCACGCATACATTACTGTCCGCTTTGATTGTGCTCGTGCTAAGATATATGAACGATTTGTAATCTGAGACAAAATGCAATTTATCCGCGCACTATCACCGAAATGATTTCATGCCCACAAATCAAATCCTTCACGCTCGTAAGTTGTACCTAATGTGACATTGACATTGACGCGTGTCTGACCTTGACGCCATGTTGGCGTGTGTGTGCACAAGATGGCGGATCCGTCGCGCGAGGAGGAACAGGTGACCCTACTTGGGGAGGAGGGGCTCATGGCGGGCGGGCAAGCTCTCAAGCTGGGGTATGCTCAGATTGATTACGACGCGCTCGTTGGACCGTTTTGATTTCCATTTGTGTCAATGGAAATCAAAGCACACACATGAGCGTTATTATTTTTGCAGCGCTTGTACTGTGACGCTGACTCTGGAGTCTACCGATCACCACTCAGGCAAGCATTGGAGTCGGCCGGTTTATAGTATATCATCAACATAACACCTCTCTTTGACTTCTTTGTGTGATGGAATGAGCTTAGTTGTAGCACCGCAACCAGCCCGGTCCAGACCTGTCAGGCCACTAAAGCTTAATGAGATACTCCTGACTCCCTTACCGAGCGTGCTAACCAATTGCTGCCTGAGTGAGATTTTTAATTTTTATTTTGAACTAACAATTCCGACATGATTTATTTTTGAAGTCCATCTGCGAACTATTCCAGCTATCGGAGTCGACAAGGTTTACAAAATAGTTTGTTTCCGTTATCATAAAGTCATCCACGCTTTCTGTACTTGTCATTGTTATGCATGCCATTATGATTTTTATATGTTCATGTCATATGTAGATCACGACAAGACAGTTTTATAGAGTATATATTTTGTTTAGTTTATTTTCAACGACACTGTAATTTTTACACAATACGAAGTAGAAGGAAACTAACAATGCATATGAAGCTTTTATATAATTTATTCGTAGCTAGGTTATTGTTGGCACACCGTGCACCAGCGCGTAGTGTGACGTGTTTTGCAGTGACTCGGTGGCGCTACTTTTTTACTACAACAGGCAAGGGAACTGTGTGCATCGTGTGGTGTAATGTCCTATCTGTCGAGTTCATTGTGACGTCATATGGGCAATGTTTGTCTACATGTTTATGTTTGTCCTCCGTGTAGCACGAGGGTGGTGCCAATACCACTGAGTCGATGACGCGCGCCCTCATATCCGACGACCCGAACAGACATATCGGCCACGTCCAACTAGGGTATGTATGCGTGTGTACATACGCACTGGAGTGACACTGACCACCACCCGACCCGCAGCTGGACTGTTCACGCCAACAGTTCAGCTGCTGTGCTGTTCTGAACTGGTTCTATTGGTTGCTCGTCTCGTATGTCTACCGTGTCAAAATGTATGTCCACACATAAATACCATACCTTATCTTCACGGAAGCTGAACATCTATTGCTTACTAACTGTTTACTGATTAATTATCCACATGTTAGTAAAATGCTGCCTTCGAATAATGACCTAGTGACGTACTACGCGAAAGACGATGCAATCAATTATGTTGTTCACATAAACTTGTCAGTTTTATTATTTGACAAAGAATCTGGTACATATTGACATTGTTAATAAAGCAATTGCTTTAAGCTAGAAGCGAGCCTTCAAACTTTGGAGTTTATGTGAACATTTATACAGAACTAATATTGCACGTGATGGTACACGAACAATTATTTCTGCTAAGTATAAATTATCTGCGAAAAATGTTAAAATGTAAAATTAAGATGGCGCTCGAGAAAAATATTTTTTGGTCAAATAATAGCAGTAAAGTCAAGATCCCTATCACAAATGTAATGCACGTCCGATTTCCTATCCAGAATACAAAAAGCTATATATCAAGAAGATTACAGAGCTGTTGAACTAAATAACCAACACGTTGATGTAATGATTAGACTATTAATTTGTAGACCTATCTGTACAGTATCGCTAAATATTTGTGCTTGATTTATTCCCTAGTTTGCGGGATAAACAAGAATCCCTGGAATTCCTGCCTTGGTTAGTAGTGTACATTGTATTTTATATTGTAGTTGGGTATGAGGTAGTTGTGGTTCGGGTATATGGTATTTAAATGTATGATACAGACTTAACAGTAGCTTTGTTTCGGACAATATTGGAATCAACTTGACTCATTTCAATGTTGTCCTCACTTGGGAACAAACGAACATTCCTTCCAATAACACCTTTCACTTGCTTACTAACGTTCACTTCAATATCACAATATTGTTTTATTAAACGGACGTAAAATTTCATGTGCGTTGTCAAGGTAACTTGGACTTCAAGAATAGACAATGGAATTAGGTGCGAAAAATGTAAATGCTGAAGTTTACACGGCACTTCGTATTAAGACTTTTCCTATTTTGTAAATGATACCTATATTTATTGGCAATTATACTGATTTACAATGTTCTATATATATTGATTCATAAATGGTCCGATATGTGCTCCTTGAGCTTCACCGCTTATTATTATTATTAAATTTGACTCTAATAGGAAAAGTTTTGAGATCGGAGATATTTTTCAAGATAGACAATCCTAACAGCGTCTTGGTACGAGTGTCTTAGATAATAATTAATGTTTTATGTATTTTAGTTTTTTTACGAACTCGTGTTATTCATTTAAACTGTGTACCATTACAAAAGGCTCTGCCAAGTCCTTTTCAGCAAAAGCTTTATAAATATAATTAATTAATCTGGAACTATATATTAAAATATGTTTTATATAGAAGACTCAATGAAAAACTGGTTGATTTAAAGCCAACTGCCGCTTAACACGTGCCAATAGTTAATTAGAAAATGTTGATATTCAATATTACGGTGTATTTGAAGCGATCTAAAATTGTGTTTAACAAGTCTAACAAAAACTCGAAGTTTCCGTATCAACCTTGAGTTGATCAAGTATGGTTGTGATAAATTTGCTTAGCCTTTTCCAAGTAGATACATTGTGTAACACAATGCTGGCTGTCTAACACAATATGGGCCTGTTAGGTATCAATTACGTCATTGAGGTTGTTTCTAAATGACTTGGAAATCTACAAACTATATCAGAACAATTTTCTAGCGAATGGAAACATGTTGGTCAGCGGCCTTAACTGTGTAATTTCGAATATTGTATAATAGGTATTAAAAAATAGCTACCTTGAAATGTCATGCGATACTGACGAATATTAGAGCTACATGTATTGTACCAGCAATCGTGATTTCCAAAAGATTTCAATAGAGCTCTGCCATTGTTCGGATTGTTTTTCCGTTGTATCATTGTTTTTGTCCACAATTCTTCGTGTCACAGTCACTTCCATGGACGGAGTCCATTTGGAATACACATATGTTTATTAAACGCGTGTTTAACATCACAATACCAGTTCAGTCACAGTTCCTTGTCACTGACATCACACGACGATCACATCACAATCTCGTTCCCACACCGCTATTAAAACAATTATATCGATATTAACATCTAGTTATTTTCTCATTTCCTTTTTACAACATGTGAAGATGTTTGGTTGTTCGATATCTGATGTTTTTGTTATGCCAACAAAATTTTCAAACTTCTTTGCAAATATGTCAAACAATAAGAGTATTTTTTCTTATCGATTGTTATTAAGATGACTGATAAGAACATTTTGTCTTGAGATTGTGTTACTATCTGTGTGCTTGTAGTCGAGATTAAGTCGGGATTGCAATAAATCACTGCGACTGGTTTATTACCGTCAAAATACAAGGTTACAGTTTCTTCGTTTTGAGATAAAAGTGAATTACTTTGAGATTAAAGTGTAGGCAGTAGTAGTATAGTTCCTATTTATTAAAGCTATGAAAACAGAATTATCGTCGTAACATTGTCTTGGGTTAGCTGGCTCGCGTTTAACTACAATTAACAAGGCCTCATTATTAGTTACTATGGTTGCTTTGTGTATTCTCTGCGTACAAATCGAGCAGTGCACGTAATTTTCAGATGTTGGCTCGAGTTGCACGGATAGGAAACTCATTTACTAAGATTTAGTAGCCGTAAAACAACCACAAAGGTAATTTACGGCCGTGGTCGTATCGATAATTAAAAGAACTATTGACTCCCCAAGTATTGAAAACGTAACACGCCAAAACTTGCCAGTATTTAAGTAGCTGGACATAACTTATAAATCCATTAGAAAATCTATTGAGTTTTGTTCCTATAAGAATAAAAAAATCGCTATGTATATGTATGTAGGGTTTACAATCAACTGTCCCCTCCATTTTGGTTTTCAGTATTCAACACAAAGGATGTAATGAGTAATTCAGAAAATAAAATGTTTTTAACCGCAACTATCAAATCACATGATGCGACTAGCATTGAATTTGTTTCTGCCGTCACAGCTGCGTTTGTAAACTGATATTTTGTTTATACAATCCAGAATGACTCACGGGCTGATGATGCACACAATGTTAGTCTATTTAATTATTGCTGACGGATAAGCTTGTTTTGATATGTAGAACTATAGACGCTGTAATGATTTAAATTTATTTTGGTAGAAACATGTGTTATTTCACACTGAACTTACAGCAAATTAAGTTTTCTTTACAGCTAATTGGATTTGTAAATTTGTTCGATTCAAATGACATTATATGTCTCATTTGACAGCTGTCAAGCTTCAGGTGTTTACCAGAACTTACGAGGCACATGATAGCGAAAATAATATCACATAAACAAATACTTCAATTAGAATTCATTACCGTCTCATCATCATAACGTTCATTTCCCCGTCAACAAATTGAGTGCATACAAATGATATTCATATGTATCTAGATGTCCCGTTACCCGATCATCGACCTTAGCTCGTGACTAGCCTATTACCGATGATGATTGAATTGTGAACTTCTCGATACAACTGTAAGTGTATCAAGTTCATGGCAAGAAGAACCTTTAGGCGATGTGTGTTTGTTTGCATAGACAGTGGTCGGACCTGTTGAACCGGATTGTTGATCTTAAAATTCTATGCCATAACTGCGATAATCCGTTGTCGCGAAGTAAAAGTAGACTAATTCACTTAAGGTTTATGTGATACAAGCTTTTGTCACAAACATTGTAGGAAGCCAAATATTTGGTAAGGGTATAATATATGGACTTCTTTGCCTTCTTCCAAGAGAATTTTGGATTTGGATCCGTGCAAATAGTTTTGAAAATGTTATAAGGAACCAATATGTTATTCTAATTGAGGATTTTTTTTATCATTGTACTGATGCCTTGTGTGATTGTAGAGGTACCGATTATTCCAGAGTATAAGTGGAAATATTGTTTCGGCGACCGGTTTTAACAATCGCAACAATACTGGTACTGAAAGTATTACAGATTATCGGTCTATCTTTCTTAACTGGAAACCAATCGAACGAACTGGGTCACCAATAACACGCCGTCTTCGGGTACCTACACCAATCTCACGGAATTGTGAAATATTTTCAAACAATTTCACAAATCTTATACCTCTTTTTCAATATTTTTATCGCTGTGCAAATACCAGTTGTACGTTCCCTGATAACCTCGATTTGTTGACAAGGCGTTGTTATATAACAATAGCGTAATAAATTGTGCTATAAAAGTTGGTACGTACTGTCATTATCAAAGAACAAATTAGTAATTGATTAAGTTGATGGTACTCGACTCCAGACTGACATCCTGGTTCCGTGTGTACAGTTGTACTCACTGAAATAGTAATCTGATGAGACAGATCTCTTTTACTTGATATAAAGGAACCTGCTTCGAACTTGTTCTAGTACAATTCGTTTATTTTTTCATTTTTCTGCACCGGTAATCTGTGACCGCTTAATTTGATTCGTATTCATTTTGATTTCTCAACGGATTCATTCAAGAATGTGTGTTAAGAGAAAGAGAAATGTAGGAAATGAGTCGTATCAAGAGATCAAAAAGGAGGCAGAGACACATTAGTGGCTATTGCTCCACTTACACAACTCCAAGAGCAGAGCTGATTAATTGAAGAACTATCGTATTCATGTGATTTGATAGTATTGTATATTGATAAAGCGTAAGGAAAATAGGTAGGTTATTATTCCACGATTAATATAAAAATCATCACGTGTTCACTGCAAACTGTAAAACGGGACATCTCTTTTCCTGTTACAGCGTTTTATAAATTTTCCACTTGTCTTACCTAAGTAATAAAAAGGTATCACATTCGTCATTTTAATAAAAATATTATTTGTTATGAATTCTTTAGCGAGGATCTTTATGTCGGGTGAAATAGTGTAGATAATACTCACACTGACTCAAAAAGCACAATATAAAAAAGTACATAGCTAAGTTTAGATTTATTTAATTGACGAGTGAGCGTTATCGTGTTAATCTTGACCTTCTGTTAAGAAGATGCTATTCCTCTGAGGGTCGTCATAGAAACAACGATTATAATTATAATTACCAAGGGAATTACATGGATCCTCAATTATATTATTAAATACTTGCCCTAATATGCCTCAAAATTACTATAGTGCCCTGTTATTCTCTGAAAACTGGGCGCGTATGATTCCATTAGTATCTAATAAATATAGTATCGTTCAGTGCCTATTTACCTACAGCCCGGCCATATTGTGTGAGGACGCCATCAGCCTATACATTAAAAAACCTTGACTGCTTATTACACACCTGTACAAGATTGAATATACACCTCAATTACGGTATAGAATGTAAATAACATTAAATCACAATGGTACAGTCGGGCACATGACTTGTAATAAATTATTGCTATCTATTTTATGGTCTATTTGAATGACACGAGTTAAGTGTACCCCTATTTCAGTGTCATAGCGGAGACATTGATTTAAATTTACAACAGAATATAAATTTCCAGTATCTAGTACGTTCTCGTATAATTTTATAGTTTTAAGAACATGTTTTTGATGTGAGATGCAATTGAAATAGGTCGCGTTATTTTTGGTGTTTTTTATTTTGTGTTAACGTTTTTGTCTATACCTGTACCTGTTCGTAAAAACTGGTTATAACTAAGTTTTTACCCAACAATTTACGAACTATCATTATCCGTACTTATTAACCGATATTTAGATTAAATTGTGGATAGATTTATTTTCGATTTAAGCAGCAAAAAAGGTACATTGCCGTGTGTATTTTGCGTCTAGAGAGACGGTTTTTGTCGACATTTTCTACATCGCAGACAGACTCCAGAATTATAAATTACTTCATTTACGTACACAGGCAGACGTCTTGGTATTCAGCCAAGGTGTCGGGCGCCACTATCTCTTACATCATATAATATTTGACAAGTCAAAATAAATCTTATTGCTTTGCTTTAAAATTCAATATACTTAACCTGTTTGATGTCATTACATAGCTAGCCAGCACCAAATTCGTCTTAATTCATAACAACTTCTGGTTTGACGAACTGTAAAAATCGTCTAAAATAAATTTGACTTTATAGCTCGTGGTTATTAGGTTCAATTTCAATCGTTGAGAAATGCTAACGCTTGAATTCCCCGATCGTAGTTTCCATGTATGTATTTGCAGATGTTACTCATTCTCTTCACGTGATATTGAATAATTGTGCCGTATATGCAAATGATACCATATAGCTTGTGAAATTATGTTCAAACTAATGTTTCGATCAATAACGCTTACAAGAAAAAAATCCTATCCGAAATACCTACGTAAAGCATTTCGAATATTCAGATTTTTCTTTATAGTTCATTTCTCTATGGTATTTTTATAGTATCTATATAATCTCACAAGAGTCAACTGGTACGTATCTAAACGATTAAAAGATTATTTTATCACCCACTACCGTAATCATTTATCATTATACGATATTTGGTTGGGTTTTTTTCCATCATAAACGAAGTTATACGACTATAAAAATATCAAGTCGAATCCTTAGAAGCGTATCTACCGTCATACATTTTTTGAGAAACGGAACGTATAGGTTTCAGAAACTGTATAAAAAAAAAAAAAAACAACAACTTGAAATGACAACAGCTACAAAAGTGATGTAAAAATTAACAATGACGTCATCAAGTGCCTATATGGAAAATACTATTGTACAGTAGGCATGACTTGTTGTGATACAGAATTATCCTGTTTGCAAATGTACATTACAGAAATCGGCAAAAGTATTCGACAAGTAGTAGTGGAGTACCCATATTTTGACGTTATTTTATAGAGAGGGGGCGAACCTATTCCTATTAACCAGACAGAAACTACAGACTCATTGAAAATTTCAATGAAAAGTCCAATAACATAGGTCAGTCACAAAGATCCAAGACCTCAAGCTCCAGTAGCCATCGACCAGTAAATCAATGAGGAAAACCCTGATCCCGATATGAACAAAAATAATTAAGGAGGCGTTATTTTTAATTGATGAAAAATTTATGAACGCGCTTGCCGATGTTTAGATTTAGGATCCTTTGTAACATCAATAGTCATTAGTTTGGACTTTGAACTTTGACTCTGCTGCATTAATAACAGCGATGAAGTCCGAAAAATAAGTTTTGTTTCAAACTGATATGGTGTTAATGAGGAATACAAATGGTCACAATTCACACGGCCGCTATGGAGGACCGTTTGTTAGCTTATGATTGTGTGAAACGGTGCTAATTCTGTGACAATGGACAATTGAATTAGATGTCCCTGCAGTTATTTGCGTGTTTCTTCAACGATAGCGGAATTTGGTTATTAATATTTAAAAATACAAACATGCTTTGGCCCTACAGGATAATATGATTCAAATTCTCTGAACTCAGTTATGTTAGAAGTTTTTCCTCTTTTTTTTGCAATTTATTTTGTCTCAGTGTTCTAGAATGGTCCCAACGAGTTCAATAACCCAACCTGGGTTACGATTCCTATGTCAAACAGTAAATATGCTCTGTATTTGTGCCCCCAATTAATCGCAATGGACTCCATGTAGAACCTACAGACTAACCACCAATCTATGTGTCACCTCTACCCTTATGCTCGTTCATTCCAAATCTACATATGTATGTGGGATGAGGGTGATATTAAACCACAAATTTCCACAATCAACTCTTTTAATTCGATTTATAATCAGAGACACGTTACAATTTTTCTTAGGTATCCGCCATTGTATCTTTTATCCCTCCCTCTCGCTCACACCTACACCCTTCTCTGTCATCCTGTCTCTTTCACGCTATACTATTACACTCTCTCTTACTATATGCACCTTTCACTCTCACACCTAGCATTCCCACATTCGGCCATCCTGCTACAATGTCTGACCCCAGACATTTCAACCATACACAACCATTGAACTAGCACACACATAAGATAAAGACCACTACATAACAATACTGAATATAAGGTCACAGCAGTAATTACAATAACACATTGATATTATTTAAAGAGCCATACATAACAATACAAACATATGCAAGTTAAGGTTACAGTAGTGATTACAATCGTTCATCAACAGTTTCACCAACATAAGCACTTGATCACTCACCTGATCCCTCTTCTAGGTCTGAACATGGCCATCTTTTCATTTGGTCCACAGAACTAAAAGTTCTATTAGAGCCCTCCATACTAGGGTTCACCTTTTCTACTTCATAACGATCATTACGTTTAACTTTTATTACCCGATAAGGACCAAGGTACTTAGGCTTTAATTTAAGGCCTGTCCCAAACTGGGTCCTTTTAATAGCGACGAGATCCCCTTCTTCGTATTTAGAACCTGGTTTCCGGTTCTTATTATAGTTGCGTTTATTTTCTTCCTGTACTTTGAGGATTTGTTGCTTTGCTTGAACTCTGAGGTCTTCTCTATCCTTATCATACAGATCCACTTCCTCCTGTTTTAATAATTGTATTATTTCTAAATCTTCTTTGGATCTCATCTCGGTACCTATCATTAGCTGGAATGGTGAAGTATTTATGCTACGCTGGTAAGTGCTATTGAGAGCTCTCTGCAGTCGGTTTACATGTTTGTACCAAACTGATGGGTTCTCCACACACAACTTTGTTAACACCGATATAATGGTCCTATGCACTCTCTCCACTTGGCCATTTCCTCGGGGAACACCAGTGGTTATGGTGACATGTAGGATATTCTCTTCCTGACAAAACTCCTTGAACTTATGGAGGGAAGGAGGTGGTAATCCCTCCACTGGAAAAGGAGGATCCTCCGACCAGGCGGGGTGTTGTGCCTGGCGGGCTACTGCCCAACGGTTGATGTTGGGTGGTTGTATATATGCAATCTCGCGTGCAAATGTCACTTGCGCGATATAGGATTACTTGCGTCATCGCGCTGAGTCCGTAGTTCTTATGTGGCGAGATAGATGTCGCTACATCACTCCCCTCCGAGACCGGAGGTCGATATTCTTCTGATGAAGAGTCAGCGGTGGTTGCGTGTTGCCAGTGCCAGGTGTGATGTTCCAGTGGGTCGGAACAGGTTGCCGCGTAGTCCGCAGTGAGTCGGGACTGTGTTGCGGTGAGTCCACGGTGAGTCGGGACTGTGTTGCTGCGAATTCCTCAGTGTGTCGAGGTGGTGCAGTGAAGCGTAGTGGCTGGCTGCTGCGTCGACCAGGAGAGAGTGGCTCTGCTAGATGACCGGCCGAAGTGCAGTGTGCTGTGCCAAGTTGCTGATGCTGGCTGAAGGTCCTGACCAGGCATGTGCGTCCGCTACAGGCGTATGGTCAGGGTTGAAGCCGGAGGGTTGCTGGCTGGCAGGTTGATGCGCTGGAGAGTGCTGTGAGGAGTGATGATGGCGAAGCTGCTGGTCATCGTAGGTTGCGTTGATGTTCAGCTCGGGGTCACCAGTATGGAGGGAAGGAGGTGGTAATCCCTCCACTGGAAAAGGAGGATCCTCCGACCAGGCGGGGTGTTGTGCCTGGCGGGCTACTGCCCAACGGTTGATGTTGGGTGGTTGTATATATGCAATCTCGCGTGCAAATGTCACTTGCGCGATATAGGATTACTTGCGTCATCGCGCTGAGTCCGTAGTTCTTATGTGGCGAGATAGATGTCGCTACAAACTCATTGCTAGTAAAGGCTGTTCCGCGGTCAGTTATTATCCTTACAGGGTTACCAAAATGTTGCTGGTATATTTTCACTTTTAATAAGGCTTCTTTACTAGTTGTACTCTTTGTGGGAAATATCCAAGTGAACTTGGTGAAGGCATCTACTATGGTAAGTATATAATTGTACTGTTTTCTTGTCTCCATTAGAGGTCCAATATGATCCATGTGAATTGTATGCAATGGAATACTTTCCTTTTCTAAAGGGTTCAGATATCCTTCTTGCCTGCCTGCCTTTTTGGTAGCCAGCAAACATGGGATACAGGTAGTAATAAAGTCTTGCAGTTTCCTATCCAGATTCTTTATGTAATAGTCCTTCATTATAAGTTCCTTCATTTTTTTAACTGCGAAATGTCCATTACTATGAACTTGTTTGATTATCTCTTTCTCTAATGTATTGGGTATTACCAGTAGTTTTTGTTCACCTTTATACAGCAGTCCATTATCGAGCCAATAATCTGAGTATGAGCTATTCTGCAGTACTTCGCTTATGGCCTTCAATCCTTCGTCGTTTTGCTGAGCAGTCCTGATTTGATCTTGGAGACTATTGGTCACCATTGTATGGTAGGGATGCCTGCTGAGTGCATCAGCATGCCTTAATTTTGACCCCGACCGGTGCTCCACCTCATAGTCAAATTGATCCAGAAATAGTACCCATCGAGCAACCTTAGCAGACAGGTCCTTCTTTTCCAAGGTGGACTTAAAGGCCTGGCAGTCCGTGACAATCTTGAAATGAATTCCATACAAATAGGGACGGAATTTCTTCACACCTTCAATAATGGCCAAGGCTTCTAACTCGTAACTGGAATATTTTGATTCAGCTTCACTAGTTTTTCGACTCATATAATACACTGGGTGCAACCCATCTGGATGCAGCTGTAACAATATCGCTGAGTATGCAATAGATGAGGCATCAGTATGAAGTTCGGATAGTAAGTTTGAATGGTAGATTTTTAAAACAGGATTCATTCCTAAACTCTTCTTTAATGTATTGAAGGCAACATTTTCTTCTTCGCCAAACTTGAATTTCACATCCTTCCGCAGCAAGTCGGTCAGTGGTTTAGCAATAACTGCAAAATCTTTGATGTACTTCCTAAAATAGGAAGTCAATCCTATGAAGCTGTGTACTTGCCTTGTATTAGTTGGCTTAGGATACCTAATTACAGCATCTGTCTTCTCTGGAGTGGGTCTCACTTCTCCATTCCTGATTAAGTGTCCCAAATACTCTATTTCCTGACATACTAGGTTGGCTTTCTTCCAATTTATTTCAAGTCCATATTGCTGTGCGATTTCTAGAACAGATTTTAACCTCATAACTGCCTCTTCCTCATCTCTTGCTGGAATCAACAAGTCATCGATAAATATCAATACTTCTCCTTTCACTAAGAGATCTCTAAATATTATAGAGATAAATCTCATAAAATATTTCGGACAGATGGACAATCCAAAAGGTGCACGTAGAAATTCAAACTGTCCATGGTGACTAACAAATGAGGTGTATTGTATAGATTCTTCACTAACCCTAAGGTGAAAAAACCCATTTTTTAAATCTAATACACTGTAAATTTTAGCATCTTTTAATTTGTCTATTAAATCTTCAATAACAGGCAGTGGAAATTTATCTTTGACCATCTTACGATTTATCCTCCTATAGTCCACACATACCCGAGTGGACCCATCTTTTTTCTTTACTAAAACTAAGGGGCTGCTATATTCAGAGTAACTTACCCTAATGATACCATTTTCTAACCACTCAGATATCTGCTCTTCAACAATTTCTTGTTCCTTAAGTGACAGACGACGGGGTGGCTGTGATACAGGAATGTCATCCTTAAGGATAATCTTCAATTGCAATGGTGCTTCTCTGACCTGCATTGGTTTGTAATTTTCCACACACTTAATTACTTCCTGTTTCAATGCAGGATTCACCATGGGACCTAGAACAGAACCAGATGAGCATACCTCACTCGCATAACATCCCAATTGTAGCAATTCTCCATTCAGAAATCTCACACAACCACTATCCATCACTACTGTAACATCATTAAGAAATTCCTGACCTATAATGGCATTGTAAGGAATACAATCACTAGATATTACGTGAAACACTATACTATCGTAATTTTGTTCATCAACGCACAGTCGTAAATAGCATTTGCCCATTGAACGCACAGTTGAATGTCCAATTCCGGTTAGCGTCAGTTCGTCTTTTTCACATTTTGGGCTACCAATCGCACTATAAGTTACGGATGATAATATATTTACGTCGCTACCCGAATCAACTAGCGCTTGCACCATGTGCCCATTTATTTCCGTAAGTATAACAGGCTTTCGCGCCGATTTACGCTGTTTGTTTACCACTTGCATCACTTCAGTTTGAACTGATAGATCGCTGTCACTGTCAGTGTCAAAATCATTCACATTCGTATGTTTGTCCATAGATAGCTTCAACTGGTTATTTAGTTCGCCGCTTAAGTTGTCATCGCACTCCGAAGTGAAGTTGTCCCCTTTCTTCGTTCCGAACATCGCACGTTTCGTTGCATCAACGATGTTGTTAGGTTGGGAGCGCCGATTTTTGCCGATGTTCCCCGATGACTTACGATCTTGACCGGAAATTTCAGGCGTCGTTAATTTCGTGCAAGTCGCACCAACATGACCGAACTCATTACATTTGAAACATTTCAAACCCTTGCTCTTATGTGGGCAATCCTCCGATGTATGACCAAGTTCGCCGCAACCGTAACAACGAATTCGCCTGCCTTTAGGCTGCCGGCTTGATGTCGATGCTTCAGTAGTCGGTTGTTTTGATTCTTGCATCTTACGGGTTATCAATTCATAAATCTTCAATTTCTCTTTTAACTCAGGATACGTGGTTACACCATACAGCATTAACTTATTCGTTTCTATATCAACAATACCATCTACTATGTATTTTATTGCTACATAATCCGGTATTTTCCCACGCTTACCCAGCTCCTTCATCGTAAGCATGTAATCGAGGCAGCTTTCCTTCGATTTCTTTTTCCGGGAACTCATAAGCTCATGTATAGCCTTAACATCTACCGTGTCAGGGAATTCCTTAATCAGGGCAGCCTTCAAGTCGTCCCAGCTCTTAAACGGTCGCTCCGCCCGTAACCAAAGCGCCGCCGTACCGGTGAGCGCTCGTCTGGCAACCAATAGCTGTTGGAGCGGAGACCAGCCAAATATCTCCGAGTTGCTCTCCACATCATCAACCCATCTTGCCACCGGATACGTGCTGTCGCGTCCATTGAATTTCGGCAACAATTCCGCGGTCATCTGCAACATATTCGCCGGGCTCGGTCGTATCTCACGATCGTCATAATCTTCATCTAAGTCGGCTTGCCGGCTTTTTCGTCTTTCCTTTGCGTCTTTAGGCATGTTTTCGTCGTCGGCACTACAGTCTTCGAAGTACACTATTTAAACACACCGGTGACAATGACTAAGTTGTTCGTACACGTGCTCCCGAACTTTCTCGCAGGATTTATTGCAAATCCAGCCACGAATCCTTTTTGTTTTGAAATATCCCGGACGAGCCCCCAAATTTGTGGGATGAGGGTGATATTAAACCACAAATTTCCACAATCAACTCTTTTAATTCGATTTATAATCAGAGACACGTTACAATTTTTCTGAGGTATCCGCCATTGTATCTTTTATCCCTCCCTCTCGCTCACACCTACACCCTTCTCTGTCATCCTGTCTCTTTCACGCTATACTATTACACTCTCTCTTACTATATGCACCTTTCACTCTCACACCTAGCATTCCCACATGTATATTAAGCATCTCATTACTCCGATGGTCACATTGATGATGACAATACGGGTTATTATAATACGAAGCTAGAAACAATTTGAAATTGACCCCCACACCCAACTAGTCGTATAATCTGCCTAGGTAATGCATTTTAAATCATACTCAAGTCCCTTCCTACATATCCAAATGGGAGTTAGCGATGTGATGTTCTGTTTCAACTTATATACCTAAATGTAAATCAGCGAAACGTTCCTCCATTGTTGTAACTGTGAAACTTGCACATCATGGCTCTCGGTCCGTCCATAACGTTATGCGGAACGGCCATGCTCTAATCACGAACAACGAATGTGATAGTTATCTTTTTGTATATTTACTGTCAGTAAAACAATGAATTCAGTATTATATGAAGCCTTGTGCAAAATAATTTAATTACTTCTACTATTTTTGTTATAGAAAAGTTTAATGCGAAGATTTATTATGAATATTTAAATTAAGCACAAAATAAATCTCCATTTCTATCGTTAAACAATACAAATATGTTAAATATACTCGTAGAAGTTATATTGCATTCTGTTTCCAATATAACAGGGACCAGAGTGCGAAGACGGTACATGGAAAAAGGATTTATTATGAAATATACCTAATTTCTTTTCATACGTAATTGTTATCATTTGTCTAGAATCACATCGCAGGGTATTTTTATCAGACGTATTGTTTGATGATACGATACCCATTACGAATGTTCTATTATCGCTTATATTCGCAATGGAAAAATGATGACAGATGAGATTTCAATCTTATCTTCGAATTTTAGCCATTAGCACAACCATGCTGCATGATCCGTCATGTGCCTTGACGCACAAATGCATGGTTTGATTTCTAGTATGAACAGCGTCATCGCCATTTAATTTTATTTGTCATTTAAGAATCTATATCTCTTTATTCCAATCATGCATCGAACGTTATCCGCACTGTTAGCAGCCATAAAAAAATACAGTTACATCAACTTTAACGTTTACGTTTTACTATTTGTTCTCTGATTATTTACGTCCTTAAACAAATGCAGGAGCATATTATTATTCTCTAGCTATATGGCACATTTCTATGCAGAATACAATAAGGTTTTATTGCATTGACTAATATTATTTATCTATGCAATTAAAGGGTTTATGGATATGGAATAAAAGGATGGGAATAACAACGGAATTTATTATAATTGTGTTGTGTTTAGTGCTGCAATAAATTATAGTATAAAGTTCTTTGTACGAGCTATATTTAAATCGTATATGCGTAGACATGATGAAGCGTCTGTATTTAAAAATAGCCGTGGAAGTAGACGTTGCGACGTGATCACAACATACAAGAATACATATAGTAAATTGATTACGTAAGGTCCAAGAGGAGTATTTCTTTGGGGATCTCCTTTATGTAAACAATATTCCCCGCAGACAACGATAATGGTTAGTGGATAACTTGTTTTATAATAACTTCTTTGTAGTTCAATGTACTTTAAACAATTTTCACAATTTTTTTCAATATTGGTTATAAGTACAAGCCATTTAAGTATTGAGCATTTCTATATCAGCATCCCCGGGTTCAGAGTCGGTCAATAACATGAGTCACGTGTAACCTATTTCAATATGCATCTCGTTATTTCGTGATACGTTTTATGCAACGAACGTTATACAATTTATTATATCAACGTCTCCTGCTCGTGCAGTTTGTAAATAATTCACGTAATTTGAAATAAATGTGCAGTCCAACAGTAGCAAGTTTTAAAGGAGTTTCGTAGTAACTCCCTTCAGCTGTTTGGACTTAACTTTCTCCTAAACGTGATATAAGTTTTCTCTTTAAATCAATATTGTCACTAATGTTGTTCATGTTATTTACAGACTGCGTTTTATTTGTATGTTCTCCTAGATTAGTAGAATAGATGTGATCTTTAAAATTCATCAAAATTTCACCACGTTGTGGTCTTTTGTACATTTGGGCGTAATTTTCCTTTATTCATTCCCATTAGACTCACGGTCCGGTGACTAGAGAATTTCGCTTTAAACTTGTTATGATCGTAATTTATTTCGTCTGCCGTGAAATTTATTTTATAAACGTGTTTTTATTATGATTAATGTTAATGACTTTCAGCTGTTTTTGTTGTTCAGACGATCTTCACTTTCAAGTGTACTCTCGATTGCAGTGATATCAACAGGATATTATAAATCCGTTGTCCGTTATGGAAATTATTTTGTTCCAAATATCATCCTTCACTATTCTGGTCTTGGCAACTAAAAAACACACAAAGACAATAGTTAAGTATTTCGAAAATGCTACGATTGATGATCACGAGATCTTTTCATGAGATCTCTTTAAGAACAACGAAACGGGGAATACGTCAATGAAATATTTGTTCCAAATTTATCAGTAATATCGGCGATATCCGTTTTAGTTTGACAATATCTCCATGTACACACGAAGTTCTCTCGTCACTAGATTCGAGATACCCTTAATCTGAGGTCGATAGTAGCTTGTGAAATATGAACTATATTCTATGGACTGAGGGTTCAGTATTTCATATCCGCGTTAGTAGACTTGACCCTGCAGCAAAATTAGTGCTTTGTTTTTTGCTATGTAAAGTGTAAAGCGCTTTTTTTGCTGCGTTGTCGTTGGACTATTGCTAATTCGGTTTTTTGTATAGTTTCGTGGCTGGCGTGATTCTTCGCGAGAGGATACCTGCTTTTGAGCGTATGTTGTGGCGAGCCTGCAGAGGCAATGTGTTCCTCCGCCAGGCTGAGATCGACACGCCGCTGGAAGACCCCTCTTCCGTAAGTACATTCTTATTACTTCTTGAATAGATTCATTATAATATTAAATAGAATCATTTAATTAACGAACAGACAGAAATGTGTTGCTAGGGAGTTTGTTGCGCCGCTTCTTCTACCCAGCAAAACACAGAAGTGGTGAAAGGCGGCGTTTTTAGGGGCTGTCGACGTTAAACAGAGCTACTTCAATTTGGCCTAATTTGAATAAATGATAATTTGACTTTGACTTGACTTGACTTCGTAAATAGTAAGACAAGCAGGCAGTAAAGAAAGTATTTAATAGACTGTCCAAAAAGGATTTGACGATAAAAATACTAACGTGCTTGTTACAGCATATCATTTACAAAAAAGTGTTTATTTGTAGTTTAATATAATCTATGGCAATTACTTGTCACACAATTCCACTACACAGCAATAAAGTACTGTATTGTTTCGTTAACATTATCAACGATTGTTTACAGACCTTGCTAGACATACACACTTCTCAAGTCAAGTCGATCCGTAATTATTTACATTTCGTTTGACAATTTAATTGGGGGACTTTTCTACTTGTAAAAAAACGCGGAAATTACTTCTCAAAAATCCCTATCTCGCAGTTATCTGTGATGTGAGCAAATAATTTTTAAGCTGCCAGATAGTTTTATTTAAACAAATTCGTTATTTGTTTAGAAGCAATCATCCTCGATCTTGTCCATCATAGAGATTACTCTATGAAATTGATTTGCAATGGAACTGATTGCGTATCGATTGTTGCTAGAAGTGTGTTTCCTCAATCAAAGAGAACTTTAAAAAAAATGTTTTACCGCGTGTTTGTTTAATGAGAAAAAATGCAAAACATTAGGTAGGTCTTTCGTGGAGTAAGGGGGTTTCTCCATTTTTTACTTCACACGGGTTTATGTGAAGTTCTCTCATTTAGCATTCACATGATTTATTGTGTTATCAGAAATAGAGAAGTTTGCTACTTTGTATAAATACATTAAATAAAAATTGTGTAAATTGAAAAAAAGTTTATGACAAGTTTTTTTTATGTATATGACTAAAAAATGCTCCTTTCAATTGATTTCGAATATTTTCCTGTAAAGGATAGGCATTACTTTTCATTATTGCATTATTTATCATTAAGTTTGCGCATACATCATTTGCAAAAAACTGTCTTCTTTCTTTCCAGTCGGATCAGGTGTACAAGTCGGTGTTCATCATCTTCTTCCAAGGTGATCAGCTCAAAACCCGCGTCAAGAAGATCTGCGAGGGTTTCCGCGCCACCCTGTACCCATGCCCTGAAGCCCCCGCTGACAGACGGGAGATGGCTATGGGCGTCATGACCAGAATTGAGGACTTAAACACGGTAAGAATACATCATTGCCAAGATTATATTTTGATAGGCTTGCGTTTGACCTCTATCTGGGCGGATTTAAAGCAATGAACGAAACGTAATTAATTCGTGAATTCTTGTTGAAATAACGAACCTACTTATTGCACAGTCATTTAAATGGGCTGTTAGTTAGCAGCGAAAGATCTTTTATACCACGAAAATATTAGAATTTCGGTGGAAATGTTAGTAAAATCCAAATATTTTGAGTTTAATTTTAATATGCCTAAAGCTTATTTTCGGTGCTTTCAAGTTTCTCTTTAAGAATACAGTGACGTGTTTTAGCATTGAAGTTAAAATTGCATCCAATAATACGTTAATGGTTTTTAACATACCTAGGGTACATTACTTCAACAATACTAAACGGCGTATAAATGTATCTAAATATACATAAGGGCGTAAATAAAATACTCGTTACACGTAATCACCGGCTTGCCCCAGATTGCGCCGACAATTTGCATACAATTAATAGATACAACGGCAACATTATGTCCAGCGTGTGCCATTGTGCTGGCAACACAGTCATTACAGTAAATTACTTACTATCCGATACTAGACTGCCATCGTACTTTACTCGAAGTACGCACACACGCTTGACTTCGTTTACATTGAGTGATCAGGGTTTTTACGGAGTAATCAACATTGAAATAATATATACGTAATTTTTTTAACTCTCAATTTTTGCCAGGCAAGCAATTTTTTAACTCTCAATTTTTGCAAGGCAAGCAATTTTTCAGCCCGCTAGATGGTAAGAGGTTATGGCGTCAGGCGTATCAGGCGGGTCTTATTGACGCTTGCAACACCAGAAGTGTAGATCGCGCGTTTCTGACCCTAATAATAGATGTTGTAGGTAGATTAATGAAAATTACATCTTAGTTTTTACAAACTTCGCCTTTTTATCAAATTGTTTTTAATTCTTTAATGAATTATCTACATAGTATTGAACTATGAGAAGAAAACAGGAGAAAATGAAATATGAATCATAGAAAATGAGCTGAAAAACTGTATCATAGCCCTTTTAAAAAAAAGGTCTATAAATACATATTGATTTATTCACTACATAGGATAAAATATACTTATTGTATTTAGTAACTCGTTACTCTATGATTCAGTCTATCCTTCACCGTTTTAATATAGACATTACATCTGTTTATCGACACACAATAACGATTCTATTGATGAACCGCGTTTGATAAAAGTTAGGACGTTTGTCGGTCATGTAAATAGGTAGGTATAGTCTACTGATATCGATCGGAAAATTTTGGTTCTGGGTAAAGCGATAAAAAACTATATCCCACTGTGTTTGAGATCATTTTCGAAAAGACGCAAATATGTCACATATCTGTTGTCTCGTTATATCTGTAAGTCCCCGGAACACTGAGATTTATTATTTATAGATTAGATTTATTTCTAGGTAATCTGCTATCGAGAATTTTAGATATATTTTATTGCACGATCATCATCGTCAATAACATATTTAGTATTTCATTGTTGTGCTCGGATCTCGTTTCATATGAGAGGGATTATGGGGGAGGGATTTGCCTATCGCTGGTTGCAACGGTTCGGGTTCTCACGCCATCGAGAAATTCTTCTTTAAATTCTTATAGTAAAAGATGGGATATTGGATTTGTGCCCGGTTAATGGCAATAAGTCTGTTATCTCCCTATAATAAGGGGTCCCCCAAAAATATAGAGAGGACTTTTAATTAATTTCTTGATGGCTTGTCGATAACTCAATTGGTGCTGTGGCTGTGTGATCGGCTTATGCATTACGGGTTGCGGGTTCGATACCCACACGAAGCAACTATTTACACAATCTACAGGTTCAGGTTCTGGAAGTTTGTCTTTATGAAAATGCACCTACGACACAAGAGAAAAGTTCTAGTACGGGGCAACATTTTTATTTATTTTGTTTTTGTTTTTAACGAAATTGATGTCTCTGTCAGAAAGTCCAGTCAAATATTATAGATATCCTCATCCTTTTTTAGAACATAAAAACACATTTATATTCTCGTTTAATATCACTGAGAGGCAATGGCCGCTATCAATGTTGTGTCGTCGTGGAATATTTAGAGGTCGCAGTCAAAGAGAACCGGACGAGGCCGATTTATACCACTTTAATTGTCACTACTTTAAAACATTAATTATTTAGCTTGACAACTTTTAATTAGTACGACGATGTTCTTAAGGGAGCCTAATACAAAGCACATGACACATGTAATAACATAAATATTATTTGTTGGCCCGTGACCATGGATGCTGTAAAGGATCCGAAACGTCGGGTTAAAATAATATCAATATACCGCGATAAAATCCGTAAAAAGTAGTTTTATTTCAATAAATATTATTTGTCGCTTTAGCCTTTTCTTTTATATTAAAGCTATCTCATGATACTATATACTTTGCTGTGGTCTAGGAAGTAATAATAAATATGAACATAGTTGCTACCAGAGGCCGGCGGAAATTGCAGACGCAAATGTTAAAATATTGGTGACTCTTAGTGACTGGAATTATTAATCTAGGTTTATACATTAGTTCATCATCATCAACCCATTAATGTCCCACTGCTGGGGACGGGTCTCTTCTCAATTGAGAAGGATTAGGCTATAGTCCACCACGCTAGCCTACCGCGGGTTGGCAGACTTCACATGCCATCGAGAATTCTCTCAAGCATGCAGGTTTCCTCACGATGTTTTCCTTCACCGTTTGAGCATATGATAAATACGCACATAACTTCCGAAAAGTTAGTGGTGCGTGCCTTGGGTTCGAACTCGAGACCTCTGACATCTCAGTCCACTGGTCACACCGCTAGGCTACCACAGCTCTCAGACATTAGTTATCACAGACAAAATAAAATGTACAGCTATTCTTTCATTATCATGCTTGTATAGGCCACACCTAGCCTGTATTACTTCTACAAACATACATACATAACGAAGAATAAGTGTCGTTAACTCCGCATGGGCAATTGTAAAGTAATTATCATTATGGCACGATTTATCTCGACGTAGTCAAGGACATAAGATTTACCATGATACACGGTCATCATTCGTGATAAGATGACAAACATATACATTATTGCTCCTTAAGGTGGAAGCTCCACGCTAGCACGCGAAATTCAAATTTTCGTACGTTTTTTGCAATTTGCCGGTATTTGTCAGGCTGTACATTGAACAAAATATGATTCGCGCCTGTAATAGGTATTTAGTTACAGAATTATAATCATTAATATCATCAATACAACCCTCACATTGTATACAATTGGATTGAATGACTTTTTCATGAAATAGACAATCAATACAGTTATATGCACTTTGAGGGCTGTTTTATTGATGTCAGCCTGACAATGACCGGCAAATTGCAGAATTTCGCGGGCTAGCGTGGAGCTTCCACCTTAAAGCGTTTTTAAAACTTAGAGACGCTAACACAGTAACTTTATTATTCCTATGGTCTTCACAAGTGGTGCTATGACTAGAACCAAGGCTTTAGCGACCAGTGGAGACAGAAACGTCCATAAAACTTTATACACTAGAATCTTGATTATCTGAACTAATTGGGACCGAGACTAGTTTGGTAGTAATTTTTTAAGCTATTGCATAGCTTCTATCGCGGGCCTTGAGCGCGGAGACCGAATCCAGAAATTCCGTAACGAAAATAACATAAGCGGCACAGCGATGATACTTTTTTTTTAAGCTATTGCATAGCTTCTATCGTGCCTGCTCAGAGTTTCGGCGTTAGGCCTCTTTGTATTTAGACTTAGGCTCGCACGAATCGAGACGAGCTGCTCCGAAATCGGACGAATACGTAATCAGCTGTTTGTGAGAAAGTATATAGGTGTATAGGTATTTATAATATCCCATTTTTTTTTGACGAACGACTACATCCAGCTTTTAAGCGGCTAAGTCTCGCAGCCGTTTAAGAAGGAGAAGTTGCTTTGTGCAACATTCTTCTTGACTAAATTCGCGTCAACGGCAACGTTTAGATAATTGAGCTTCGGATAATCGAGAATTCCGTCTCGACCGGTTTTTTTGTTGCCAAGTCAATGATATAAAATCTAATCCCAACAATATTCCTCTTCTTCTACAGGTGTTGGGCCAGACCCAGGACCACCGTCACCGCGTCCTGGTGGCAGCCGCCAAGAACATCAAGAACTGGTTCGTGAAGGTGCGCAAGATCAAGGCGATCTACCACACGCTCAACCTGTTCAATCTGGACGTTACCCAGAAGTGTCTCATTGCTGAGTGTTGGGTTCCAGCTTTGGATCTGGAGACTATACAGCTGGCGCTCAGGAGAGGAACGGTGAGTGAGATTTTTTAATTGGAAAAAAGTTGGAAAGGTTCCATTCTATTATTAAAAATAATAATAATATTTAATTTGATATGTTACTAATAATAATATTTAATTTGATTTGTTAATAATATTAAAAATAATAGAATGGAACCTTCCATTCTATTATTTTTCTTTTATTAACGATCCCTACAAACATAAGTGGTATGCAGTTTCTGCTTACTCCCATTGGAAATAGGCGCGAGTGTATTATTATAAGTATGTTATTAAAATAATAATTTCATTGTTTCTCTGCTCGCCTTTGAGGTAGTCTCTTTTTACTCAAACATTATTTAGATAAAAAAAAGAATAATTAAGATTCAAATTTAATTTATTTTGACTCTCATTATTTAAAAGAACTTTTGAACATACGTTCACGCCAGTTCCATCGTACCCTAATCTAAGTTGCCCTTTAAACCAAATTGTATATCACATTAGCCTCCTCTGAGCTAAAAAAAAATATCAATTATGTAAATGTATGTAATGTTGTCCGGCACAGGAGCGCAGCGGCAGTTCGGTGCCCCCGATCCTGAACCGCATGGAGACGCTGGAGCCGCCGCCCACCTACAACCGCACCAACAAGTTCACGTCCGCCTTCCAGCACCTCATCTACGCCTACGGTGTCGCCACCTACCGGGAGGTCAACCCTGGTAAGTTGATGAATTATATTTATTTCTGTAAAAGACACTTACAAGTCATGATCAAGATTATTTTAGCATTTACATACATAGATGGCATCTGCATGATTTAAATATTCATAATATTATTTTAATGTTGCCCTAAATTAGAATTTTCTTGAGGTGTGACAAGCTCGAAATTATAAAAAAATTCCATGTACTTACACTGAAGTAGCTGTTTTGGTCTAGTGCGTAGTATGATCACTGCGATGTATAAGGTCTCGAGTTCAATGGGTTGATGATTTCTTATGCTTACGTGCACTAATTATTGATTTTAATGAATGAATTATTGATTGTTTATTTCTGTAAATAGATCTTTTTAAAGACACTTTTACAAGTCATTTACATTTTTTTTAGTATCTAGTTGACATCGGCATTTCCTAACTGACGACCTCTGAGAAGAAATGCCGAAACAAACTCGGAGAATCATGGTCTCTTTTAAAGTCGCAAACATTTTGGATACAATATGTGAGCCTGACTATGTAGGTAAAAGTCTGAGATGGCCTTTTGAAGAAAGCACCAGTGCAGCTTTAAGTTGACCTGTCCATCCTGACAGCACGCATACATCAGCCATCGTGTAGCTCAACCATTATTGAGGAGCTTAACGACCCGACGCACGTCTATGCAAGATCAGCGGGACATTTGCGTAGGCCATTTCAAAAACCCAAAGCCGCCAGACATTAGTTCGTAAGCGTACGTTTAACTACCTACAAAGTGCTCACATTCACATAGATATGTATGTAACAATAAAATTAATATATAAAATTAACAAAATGTAATTAATACCTAATATCAAACTATTTCGGACTACATTGCTCGCGTATTTTATCCATTTTACATGACAAGTGTAGTGGATTATGTCAGACTGAGCTGTGTTCTTGTCTCCAGCTCCGTACACCATCATAACGTTCCCGTTCCTGTTCGCGGTGATGTTCGGCGACCTCGGCCACGGCGCCCTGATGGCCGTGTTCGGATTCTGGATGTGCTACAAGGAAAAACCTCTGCAAGCTAAGAAAATTGACAGCGAGGTGAGTGAAACTGTCGCATGTTTTATTAATATCTGATCTTTCATTAATTTATTCTACAAACATTTGCTAATATTCCAAAAATAATAATATTGCCGTTTATTCTCGTGTAGTATGTTGATAAAAAATATATGTCAAACTCAAATGTTTTTGTGTGATTTCAGCAACAATCAGTCACATCTAGTATATTAGTAGTATTCCTAATTATTTGTAATTCCTAATTTATTATAACACTAGCTGATTCCCGCGACTTCGTCCGCGTGCAATTTAACAAAAAATATTAAAGTATCATATTAACTTTGCACCCCCGTTTTACCCCTTTAGGGGGTGAATTTTCAAAAATCCTTTCTTAGCGGATGCCTACGTCATAACATCTACCTGCATGCCAAATTTCAGCCTGATCCGTCCTGTGGTTAGGGCTGTGCGTTGATAGATTACTATGTCAGTCAGTCAGTCAGTCAGATAGATATGTAGTGTGAAAATGAGAAGTGAATATTTCATAATATCATATCACAGTTCGAGTAAACCTGACCTACTCCAACACTAGTCAAATTAAATGATACTTATATAATATTTCTTTCTAGATCTGGAACATATTCTTCGGCGGTCGCTACATCATCCTGCTGATGGGGCTGTTCTCGATGTACACGGGGTTGATCTACAACGACATCTTCTCCAAGAGTCTGAACATCTTCGGCTCGTCGTGGCGCAACAACTACAACGAGTCCACGCTGCAGTCCAACAAGCTGTTGCAACTGAATCCCGACTCCATGGACTATATACAGACTCCTTACGCCTTCGGTATCGACCCTGTCTGGCAGGTGAGGATCGGCATTAACCTATTTCTTTATTTCTTAGGAGGTAGCGCATAGCGAGATTTCTCGCTCAAATTGAGCTGCCCGACTGGGGAAGTCCGCCTTACAGAAGACCGCAGTGAATCAACAATAGTTGTATTTCTGCGAGTGAGTAAGATTACCAGAGCTCATTGGGGGAGTGACTATTCTGACAGCGTGGGAATCCCGTTTGCTGTCAGTTCAGTAACTCCCTATTTTAAGAAACCTGAACGGTTTCTAAGGAGTTTGGCAACGTATTTGCAAGCCTCTGGTGTTGCAAATGTCCATGGGCGGCGGTCATCACTTACCATCAGGTGAGCCGCCTGCTCGTTTGCCCCCTTATCACCATAAAAAAAAATACTATTCCACTGGGGACTGATCTCTTTAGGAACAGGTTTACGCACTAATCCACTAATCTGGAGTATCTCGCAGTGCTTTCGCGAAGAAATGAATTCGTTAAGTTAGGTGTTGGATCACTTGCGATTCGAACACCATTCATTCATTATCAACCCAAATATGGTCCCACGTGGTGGGCACGTGTATTCTCTCATTGTGACGATTTTTGACGACCCAATTAGTCCACGGTAATTAACACTGCCTTCTGTGCTATAGAACCCGGGTTCGAATCCCGGTAGGGACAAATGTTTGTGTGATGAGCATGAACATTTTGTATCCGAGTCATGGATGTATCTATGTATAATATGTATGTATTTACAAAAAAAATATATATATGTAGTATATCAACCGACTAGTATCCGTAACACAAGCCTCGTTGCTTAGCTCGGAACTAGATGGCGCTGTGTGTCATAATGTCCAGGAATATTTATTATATAGCAGCTATAGTCTACCACGCTAGCCTAGTGCGGATTGTCAGACTCCATACACTATCGAGAAAATCTCTCAAGCATGCAGATTTCCTCGCGCTGTTTTCTCTCACCGCTTGAGCATGCGCACATAACTTTCGAAAAGTCAGTTCGCCTTGGGTTCGAATTCGAGACCTTTAAGTTTTACAGTCACTGGTCACGCCACTGGACTATTATAGCTGTTCACAATAGATGGCGGTTGCGACCGTTAGAAATACTGACGTTTTAAAACACATAGATAATAATAATTGAGCTGCCCGACTGGGGAAGTACCTCCGCCTTACAGAAGACCGCAGTGAATCAACAAGTTGTCTTTCTGCGAGTGAGTAAGGTTACCGGAGCTCATTGGGGGAGTGACTATTCTGATAGCATGGAAATTCCGTTTGCTGTCAGTTCAGTAACTCCCTTCTGTAAGAAACCTGAACGGTTTCTAAGGGATTTGGCAACGCATTTGCAAGCTTCTGGTGTTGCAAATGTCTATGGGCGGCGGTCATCACTTATCATCAGGTGAGCCGCCTGCTCGTTTGTTTGGTTGTTTTTTTGGTTTATTATATGTATAACTGGAATTTTGAAATTGTATCCTACAGCTGGCTGAAGCCAACAAGATCATCTTCATGAACGCGTACAAGATGAAGATCTCCATCATCATCGGCGTGTTCCACATGCTGTTCGGTGTCTGCATGTCGCTCTGGAACCACATGTAAGTCCATTATATTACTAGTAACGGTTGTATGGGATACTGTATTGTGAGAAAACAGGATTAGATACTTGATGAATCTCGCATTTAGGACTTGACTAAGATTTTATATTATATCAGAACTTAGAGAAGCTATATGATATTTAAGCAACTGAGTGGTTCATAGTTTTATTTCTTTCATTATTATTTAATATTAAGGTGGTAGCTCACGCTAGCCCGCGAAATTCAAATTTTTGTACGTTTTTTGCAATTTGCCGGTATTTGTCAGGCTGTAGGTACATTGAACAAAATATGATTCGCGCCTGTAATAGGTATTTAGTTACAGAATTATAATCATTAATATCTCTCTTAAAAAAACCTACAGGGAAATTGGGATGACCTATTTTCTTAGCCCTTGATCACCTAGATTCTAGCAAAGTCATATTCATATTTATTTATCACTATTATCATTATTAGTCATTAAAAATTGGCTCAGTTGAATGAGCTTGGCCACCCATATACTAAACTGTTACTTCCCCCGCAGCTACTTCAAGCGCCGCATCAGCATCTACGTGGAGTTCATCCCGCAGATCATGTTCCTGACGCTGCTGTTCTTCTACATGGTGCTCCTCATGTTCATCAAGTGGACTTCCTACGGATCCACCCCGCCTTACTTCGGCAGTGACGACCCAGGTAAGTTCGCTCATCTTATATTGAGAGTAACCAACCTTGATATAATTTTGATTATAGTCCACCAAGCTGGTCTAGTCAGTAGTAGTATCAGTCAGGCATGGAGGCTTCCTCACGATGTTTTTCCGTCGCCATTTTAGGCAGTAATTCAGTCTTTTGTATACTAGTTGCTGAAGGGTAGCAATAAATGTGTGAACAATATACTTTTCTTCAATAAAAGTATTAAAACATATAAAAGTAATTAAATTTAAGTGAGTAATGTAATATGTTTTCTGCAGCGATCGTGAAGACGAGTGCGTACTGCGCGCCGTCGATCCTGATCACGTTCATCAACATGATGCTGTTCAAGCACGACCCCAACACCCGCGTCGTCTGCAACCCCAACATGTACGCCGGCCAGGACATCATACAGCCGGTACCTATCACTACTTCATCATCATCACCATCATCAGCCTATAGTCGTCCACTGCTGAAAGTAGGATAAATGATCATCGTCAATTTGCTGTCATTGTCCGATTTTACACGCCATCGAGAAAATATCTCAATTTATTTCTAAACTACCTCTTTGGTCTAGTGGTCGTAAAGTGCGACTGCCGAGCAAGAGGTCCTGGGTTCGATTCCCATGTCGAGCAGAGTGTTTTCTGTGAAATTCTCAGTAGCAGCTTGGAGTTTGGATTCGTGCCCGGTTAATAGGCTCGCCCCCTATTACATGGGACCTAAAACACACCGGCGAAACGTGGGTGTACATTAGTACACCTCTGCCTAACTTTTCGGGGACGACAGGCGTGGTAGTATGTTGTTATTTCTCAATGTTTTCCATTAACATCATGAGATAAACTACTAACCCAATTATTGTCCTACTGTCGGGGACGAGACTCCTCTCATTTGAATAGGCTATAATAGTCCACCACGCTTGCCTAGTGCTGGTTGGCAGACTTCATCCGGCATCGAGAAAATCTGTCAGATGTGCAGGTTTCTCCAGGATGTTTTCCATTAATACCTTGTGATAAGATAAATACGCAAATAATTTAAAAGTATTTTTTAACGTTTTTTAAGGTTTTCATCATGTTTGTGTTACCTTTAACATAGTTGTTATGTTGTATTTACTACCAATTTCATGACATATTGTCAAAATGACATATTATGATATCTCAAAGAAAAACTGAATGTTTATTATAAGATAATATTATTTTAAAATTTTGAGCTACTTCTCAGCGCATATTGTCAGATAGGACGAATACAATCAAAACTATTAGTGCCCCCAAGTGTTAGAAAAGGACTACTGATCTAACATTAAAAACAGATTTTTATTTTCTAACACATAATGTTGTTTGCAGCTGTTCGTGATCGTGGCTCTGCTGTGCGTGCCAGTCATGCTATTCGGCAAACCTTACTTCATCATGAAGGAGCAGAAACAGAGGGCTGTAAGTACATATACTTGTTATAGGATAAACAACTTTAATGTGACCAAGATAGGGATCCTAATATTTTCTTAAACAACATGATACATACGCTAGAACGTGTTTACTTCCGTGGGTTCAATCCATGTATATTATTTTGACGACTCGATTGATGCAGAGGCTTAGCCATCTTGTGCGCCAAGGATTGCGTGTTCGATTCCCGCACGGAGCAAATAGTTGTAAGATCTACAAGTAGTTGTTCCAGGTTTGGGCATATGTGTTTTTGAAAATAATGTGTTTGTAAACTCACCCACGACACAGGAAAAAATCCTAATATCGAGCAGTTATCGCTTCTCAGCCTTTTGGCTAAGATCAAAGTGTATATCGAGCAACGTTTTTTAAAGCAAAAAATGATATATTATGTTATGAAAACTCACTTTCAAGTTTAACATATTTTATGCAGTAATTAATATAAATTATTTTTTATTAATGCTTCATGGACAGTTGGAGGTAAGCATTGACCTTCAAGTTATAATTAAGTCCGTTACTTCTTATATATAAATATGTTTACGTATTTTATCGCGGTAGATAAAATCCGTAAAAAGTTGGTTTATGTAAATTTATTATAATAGTATATTTTTAATAAAAAAAATGGATCTAATCTAATTAGATTTATGAATTAATCATTGTATTAGAACGATCCGATGAAATAAAATAAATAATTCTTTATTTACGGTATTATACCGTAGTATATAGCGAAGAAGAAATAGTTGTACAAGCAAATTGCCTGCATACACTCTTCGTGTATGAGATTAGGCAGAGTTCAATATACTCAGCCTATCACAGTCCATTGCTGGACATAGGGCTCTCCCAAACTGCGCTACAACACTCCTCTGCCTTCTCATCCAGTCTATCCCCGCTACCATTTCAGGTCGTCAGGCTTTCATAACGATGGTTATATCGATAACGAATTTTTTTAATATGTAATTCTAATGGATTTGTTGGTTTCCACAGCGCCAGGGTCACCAGCCGGTGGAGGGCACCGCGGAGAACGGCACAGCCAACGGAGCCGTGGCCCCGCCCGCCGCACATCACGACGAGGACATCACCGAAGTCTTCATCCACCAGGTAACTTCACCACATTTTGCTACACTCCAATATATAATAGTTTCTATATGATATTCGATACCAGTACTAGTATATTTGGGTGTACAGGAATAGGTCAACAATGTACAAAAATAAAATAAATTGCTTTTACATCTACATATATTATAACTTACATGTTTCTACGCTATAAATATTTCTGGACATTATTACACAGCGCCATCTAGTTCCGAGCTAAGCAACGAGGCTTATGTTACGGATACTAGTTGGTTGATATACTACATACGTCTCTTTTTTTTTGTAAATACGTACATAGATTCATCCATGACTCGGATACAAATATAATCGGGAATGCTTGAGTTAATTTTTAGTTAGTTTATAAACAAAGTAAGTAATGTTTGGTGACGTGTGCAGGCCATCCACACGATCGAGTACGTGCTGGGCAGCGTGTCGCACACGGCGTCGTACCTGCGGCTGTGGGCGCTGTCGCTGGCGCACGCGCAGCTCGCCGAGGTCGCCTGGAACATGCTGCTCAGGAAAGGTCACTACAACTATTCTATTTTTATATCTAGCACTTAGTTTCTAACAAGAAATAATATTTATTTTGCACCACACACGTTGACGTCCAGCTGAATACCATATAAGACAGATTTCAGGAATAAATGGAGAGATAAAAAACAATTGCACCACACTGGTGACAAGCTTACGGCCACAACCTTAAATAATAATATAATTATAATAAAATAATATGTAAACAGCACCACGTATCAGTTTTTTTCAAAATAATGTAAACGCACCATCACGTCTGTCGTTGCCACCAACCAGGCGCGAATCGGAACTCCGAGCTGCTACTGAGAATTTCATAGAAAACCCCAATAATACTTTACTCGACCTGGGAATCGAACTCAAGAACTCTTGCTCAGCAGTAGCACTTATAACCCCTAGCCTAATGATTTTATCTGTAATACGTAATGTTCTCCAACATCACTTTAAAATACGATTTGCAAGCTGTGGAAAAATAACCAGCAGTCAGTCCCCTTGAAACTAATGATGATATCATCAACAGGTCTGATGTCAACGGACTTCCAAGGCGGTATCTTCCTGTATGTGGTGTTCGCGGGCTGGGCAGCCATCTCCGTCTCCATCCTGGTGCTGATGGAGGGGCTCTCCGCCTTCCTGCATACCCTGCGTCTTCACTGGTATGTCGCATTTGCTATTATTACATAACATAACAAATCATTACGCCAGTATGCGTCGGATCGATCGAATCAGACGTACGCTGCACTGGTGAACTCCTTTATGTAATAATAACAGAAAATACAAACTCTGAACTAATCACTATGTTTGACCTGGGAGTCATCCCTAGATCCCGGGATCTAGTGGTCTCTCTATCCCTAGACTCAGGACTTACACTTACTAATATTCTTAGTCGCGTCAGTTTAACATTTGACCATGCGATATCTTCCGGCAGAGCATTCGGCTTCTCCATTAAAATACCTTACCTTGACCTGATTTACCGTACTTCTTGACTTTGTAGCTAGTCCCAAGAATATAGGCCATTCGTGACCATAGGCCAAGTGCAGTCCAAATCACCTAACAAACTACAAGCAAATCTTACAAAATTCTTTGTGTTTCTCAGGGTGGAGTTCCAGAGCAAGTTCTACGCTGGCGAAGGCTACCTCTTCCAGCCATTCTCGTTCGAGGTCATTCTCGACTCTGCCGGCCAGAGCGAAGAGTAAACACAACACAAACAACTACATATTTAAATATATTGTTTCATCATTTGAATGATGATAAAACGTTCAGCAATACTAAAAAGAATATCACTCAATATAGAATTGAATATGTGGAAGAAAGTATATGTTTATATTTACCAAGTAATAGTAAATAATTCTTATAACATTTATAGTTATCGTCAAATTGGCGAATAAAAAGTGAAAAAAGAAATACACTATTTTCAGAGTTTCAAGAAAATAACCTGAATTCTAATAAAGTTATTTTTGTTGAAGAAAATGCATAGCCATTGATGAAATAGTATATTTAATATGTTAGAAAGTTAAGTAATTATGTACCCAAGTAACTGTTTGTAGTAGATATTATGCCAGAATATAATATTCCTGTAAACGTAGCTTAAATAATCGTCTATTTAACCAGTACTAGATATGTATTCCACTATTACGCGAATTAGATGTTTTGATGTTCAATAATATTCAATTTCCATTCGATTTATAGATACTATTAGTCTAGCTCTGTATAAACTTAAATTAATACCTACATTATTATTTTGGTCAAGGAAAAATACAATTAAACCTATAAAATGTATTTACTACAACATCAAGGGTACGGATTACTGAAATTAAATAATTTTCTTTTGTATTTTCTTAGTTTATAAAATATTTTTTATTTAATCCCTTTTTTTGTAAGTTATAAAGTGTGAACGGCCACTCGTTAAGTAACCCGGTATACGGATTCAATTGTTGTACTTAAAATATCTTAAATCCAATTTCAATAATCGATTGATCGAATCCAGTGTTGATAGATTCCAATTTTAAGTTACTGATTTTGAATAAAATAATTATTATAAAAGTTTTTTTTTTATTCAAATTAATTTTACATGAATACAGTTATTTATTTATTTATGTATGAGAATTAGATGCAGTTATTCTAGCTTCATTTGTCTATTGCTGCTAACATTGATCAATGTAATTGTTGAATGCGAAGCAATGATAAGTTGTACATCAATGTGTTGCCTGCAGCATGCAATTTGAATGCTCCCAATATCCGATGTGTATGTTTTAATGTGCCCGACGCTCTCTGTATAGTTACTGATTGTCATTCCAATCTTCAGTGTGATCAACTTAGTAGTCGCTGAGTGTCACGTAGCATATAGTTTTACGGTGATGATTAAAGGTTTTCTAGTAGCATTATACCATTTGTTTTATTTTTTAATTGTAATATTGTAAAAACAAAGCTATGGCAGTCCTACTTCTATTTGTACCTCTATTTAAATTAGATGTCTGTCTGTCTGAGACCCATGGAGTATCTATGTGACATATAATAACAGACAAAGGAGATACAAAAGACAAAGACGAGGACCGGTTATATTATATCGCCTGCTTAGAGTAACTCCCAGGAAACTTAAATTTATCTGTACATAACACGGCGCCTACTTTAATTACAACTGTCATTAGTTCTACGATAAATAGGCGCCTGGTTAACTATCTTTTCAGTCTTAATCATATATGATTTTTTTTTTCAATTTTTATTGTCTACCTTTATGTGTAATTCGAAATAAATTATATAATAAACAATATTTATTAAAAAAACACAATCCACGAACAGGCAACACTTAAACGAATGAACTAAAAATAACATACAGATAATTAATAATTTATTTAATTACACACAAAAATTAAATAGCAATCATTCGAATTCAATACAATATGATTATATTATAGAGAACGAGGAGGTAGATGGAGAAAAGTCTTAGCCCGACAGTGGAATACAATAAGATAATCATAAAATCTTATACAATATTTTTACGGTTCTCTGTGTTGTGTCTAGTCGTACTCGGCCCCGATAGTGATGCTGATATCGCCAGGCAGTACGTTCGTCTTGTGATACCAGCGGTTCGTGTCCACCACCACTGCAAGCAAACAAGGGTTAAAATAAGTATGTACCATATTTTATAGAAAATTGAATAGGTATACTAGCATTTGCGACTTCATCTGCGTAATTTTATCCAATCTACTTTTTAATGAATCTGTTTATTTATTTCTTCTACTACTTCTACTACAACATTTTTAAAGAAAGCAGTCTATTTAATAAGTATTTTTTTGTAATCAATCACTAAAATAATTACGACATGTAATATATTAGGGCCTAATATATCATATTAGGGCGCGGACGGATAGTAACTTATTGGTAGTATTCGAATGAATAAGCTATACTAATATTGGACAAAAAATCAGTAGATACTAACAAATCTCCCCTGGGGCCACAGTGAATGTGATCCATCGACACTGGTACAGGCACTCCGGCGGTGGGGCCAGCTGCCACTCCTTGTGACCGCGAATCTGGGCCTGCCATGACATGTGCTTCACGGAGTCCACCTGAATACAATTAATGAAGATTATAATAGACTCATCCTAAGTCACATCTATTTAGGATCGGTGAAATATGCCCTTTTCTTTTTTTTTTGTTTTATCCTACTAGTTGTTGACTCATCACAACTACCGGCGGATCGACGGATTAGCAACACGGCAACACCACTGGTGTTGCAAACGTCTACAGGTTACGGTAACCGCTTACCATGAGACGTAATTATTGTGTAGTTATTAATCAATTTGTCTTTAATTTTATGTCTACTCACGTGCATATGAGCGCCCTGTCCTGGCCCGCCCATAAAGATCCAGTCAACCATATCGCTCTCGGCAGTTTTAGGCAAGAAGTACGGCCGGGTGTAATAGGTCCTAAGCTTCCTAGTCTCATCATCATAGCAGGTGCTCCAGCCGACGTACCAGGGTCTGCCTGAAAGGTTGGCCCGCGCCTCGTCCATGCTGAACACATCTTGGAGAGAGTTCAGACCCGATTTGTAGGCGAAGTAGAAGCAGTCGTTGATTTGCTTCCCCATTTTGCCCCCATTGTAAAAATTTGCGAAGAATTTAAAGTCAAACTCCTGTACAAATAATGATATGAAAAATAATTCTTCAAAACTTGAAGCTGGTAAGAGATTTAAGATAGTATAACATTATTTCAAGTCCTAGTGCAGGCTACATGAGTAAACTTTCTTCAAGGGCAGTAGGAAGATGGAACGATTAAATGAAATATAATGGACTCGTTAATTACACACACCTTCAAAGCCATCCATCCATCTGTAGCATCAGTCACAATGACCGGTGTGGTACTGTACGCGTACTTATCCTCAAACTCCTCAGCTGTGGTATTCGCGACGCGCACTACATCATCAACGTCCACGCACATGGAACAGTCTTCCGGCGGACGGAACACGGACTTGGAAAACGAGGGCAGTTCCAGTATGCAGTTCTGAATGGTAACATTGGTTGCGTTAAACCATTTGTAGAGTAAACTGTAAGACATATGAGTTGAAAATGCATTGTAATTTACAGGGTTTTAAGTAACAAACATGCAAGACAGAGCGTTTGGACAGTTACCGGGGTTGCACGGAATAACACAAGATATCTACGGTAATATGCGCATAGGTGAAGAATGTGCATTGAAATTAATATCATGAATGTTCCTTTGAAAATGAAAGGAGTATTTTCAATATTTGGAGATCCACTACAGATAAAGTCCTAAAATGTCACCCGGTCCCAAAACGCGTGAAGACAAACGGGTACACGAGTACTGATATACCAATAGCCACAGTTCACCGTTATGGTCTAGGTCACTTATAATATTAGGCAAATCTATCAATTAACTAGCTCGAACTTTATGCTGCATAGAATTCCATAGTACTCTTTAATAATAGTGTTCAATTGGGGAAACGAGCCCAGGAACTCACACACAGCTGCAGTAGCGCTTGACTCCACTGAGGTAAGTAAACTAAGGGTATTCGCAAATGTTCCTAGGCTGCGGTAACCGCCTACCATCAGGTACACCAAAAATATTAGTCCGTACGGTGTAAATTAACTTACCCTACTACCAAGAAGTTCATTATAAACCCATTGCCCACTGATCGTACAAGAAATAATAAGAATCGCCGTTAATATAACATAGCAGATAGGTCTCCCGCCTATAACATTATTTCCACTTTTCCTCGGAACATCAAGACGGGATATATAAGAATTACTTAGTTTCAAACTGTCGATTTTGTTAAGAATTTTAAATATTTTCGTTTCAGCCGTTTTATAATTTTTCGCACAAGTTTTGGAGCGAATAGATGGGTTCATTGTGTCGTGCGTCGCGTCGCGGGCCCGAATGAAAGGGTGCCCTACTCCTTCGACGAGTTTTATATAGTGCAAAGTGTTTAGAGTTAGCGATAAAATCGGATTTATACAGAGTTCTACGGCTACCTATGTATTTTAATACGATAAGAAGTAGGAGTACCTAACCCAAACTTAAAAGTTATGCATAGTTACCTATTTGCGTTGAATAATTTAAAAGTTAAATAATAATAAAAGGTATCATCTACCTAAAGTCACACACAATACACTTCTCAATGTCTTCATTCTAAACAGCGCTGTTGTACTTGTGGGAACATATGGACACACCTAAACTGTTGTCAAATTAATTTATAGGTGGAATTATTTAGAATTCCAGTAGTGCACCGCAAATCGTCTTCCCGCAGCCATCCTACACTTCTCCAATTACAGTTTATAGTCAGATCGTCATAATTATGTACAATACCATTGTGGATTTGTATAAATATGTGATATTATATCATGATATATGCAGAATCGAATCTGCGTCTTGTAGGGTACCTAGTCCGTAGAAGCTTACCATTGCATCAATCTTGCCATGGTTTATGTATTATGCGTGCTCTGTGCAAAAAACAATTAATGCTAACCGAAGACAAAAATCACAAGTACCGTAGTTTTTGTTTTATATTTAATCAATATTCATGACGAGTTTTCGTTTTCGCCGCTCTAGTGTTGTCCTGTAGCATGATATATAAGTAATGCGTTGTGGGTGCAATGGGTATGAAATTGGAATTCATTATCTGTAGCGGCACAGCAACTGTGTCCTCTTATAAGCTTCGTTACATGCTCCACGCTCGTGTTGACACTAATTTTAGATAATAAATAGGTACCTATCTATATGAATAAGTAACCTAGAGTATAGTTTACGATTCACTACGGAATTGTTTTAGTGTTTAGTTAAAATAACGACTAATAAGGGGAAAGATCATTTCTACTTATCGTCCCTTACACCTTATGATTATAGCAATAATATCTATAAATAAGTAATGTTTATTTTCTATATACCTACTTGCAAAATCTATTTTTTATTTAAAATTCTATTGGACAAGCTTCCGGTTCCGTCCGTGTACTCAGCTGTTTTGTCTGTCAATACTTGCTTGGCAGAAATATGAAATGTCAAGTATTACATGTCAAAACAAACAAATTACAAAACTCAAATCTGAGAGGTGTATGAATTGAAAAATATATTTTACCAATTATTAATTGTTTAAACCATGGCGGCGATATTGGGTGGAGGTCTAGGAGGCCTCTCTACAGGTTACTATTTACTCAAGAATAATATAAATAGCAACAATAATTTAAAATTGTATCTCTTAGAGGCGACCACCGTCTGCGGCGGGTGGATCAAATCTATTCGCACGAAAGACTACTTATTCGAGCAGGGACCGAGGACTATCAGGCCTAAAGGTGTTACTGGTCTCAACACCTTAAACATGATGCAAGATCTTGGTTTGAGCGAGCACATTGCGGCTATTAAACCCGACCATCCGGCGGCCAAGAACAGAATGATTTACGTGCGAAATAACCTGCATATTTTACCTTCAAGTTTAATAAGCGTCTTCCAAAAGAATCAACCATTTTCAAGGCCCCTTATTTATGCACTATTTAACGATTTAAAGTCACCTCAAAAAGAAATGCAGGACGATTCAATTTATAACTTTGTTGAACGGCGTTTTGGTAAAGAGATTGCAGATTACGCTATATCTCCGATGATATGCGGCATATGTGCCGGCGACGCTAAAGAAATATCTGTGAAGTTTCTCATGAAAACATTATTTGAGTATGAGCAGAACCATGGTGGAGTTGTTAAAGGTTTGATGAAGTCAGTGTTCAAGTCTAAATCAGATGGAAATATGGATCTGAGTGAGCTAGCTAAGAAAGCTCAGGAAGAGAAATGGAATGTGTATACAATCAGAGGTGGCCTGGAAACATTCCCTGACACTTTACATAATCACTTGGTGGATAACAATGTGACGGTAAATCTAAATACAAAAGTTGAAGAAATAGACTTTGTAGATTCAAGCCAAGTGGTGTTAAAAAATTCCAATGGAAGCACTTTAACGGCCAATCATGTTTACTCATCAATACCTTCATATGCCCTCGCTAAGTTAGTTAAGAAACAACATCCGCAGCTAGCACACACATTAAATAGCATTCCATTTGTTACTGTAGGAATTGTAAACTTATATTTTGATAAGGCAGAACCTCTTATAAAACCTGCTTTTGGATTTCTGGTTCCACCAATTGAGAACTCCCCCATACTAGGAGTAGTTTTTGACTCCTGTTGTATACCAGATCAAAATGGCACAGTTTTGACTGTGATGCTGGGAGGTAAATGGTTCAAAGAGAAGTTTGGTGAGCATGCTTCAGAGAAAATGTTGTTGGAAGTTGCGTTGCGTGAAACAACAAAGATATTGGATATAAAATATGAGCCAACAGCTTCACATGTTAACATTTTGAAGAAATGTATTCCACAGTATGTGGTAGGGCATTATGAGAGGGTTGAAAAGATTCGAGACTACATTCAAGCGAATAATTTGCCGATATCTCTAGTTGGCTGCAGTTATGATGGAGTAGGCATAAATGATGTAATTTATTCAGCTAAGAAACAAGTTGAAGACAGTCCCTACATAGTGCCTGTTAGATTGTTTGAAAAGGAGTTAGCAGGGAACTAGTTACCTTGTGTTATATTATAGAATGCTGGTGGGTGCAATATATTGATTTATTTTATATACAATATGTTTTTTTTTGTGAATAAAAATGGTGGCTTTAATTGTGTTTACTGTGTACCTGTACTTCAGCAAAGTGTATGAAATGTTAAAGGCTTCTTAGTAAAGCCAGAGAACACACATGTAATAAGGAACCAGGTTGCTTAAATTTGATGTTTAAACTTTTTCTTTAGGTAAAGAAATATCTTGCTTGGACTTGAGGAAAATAATAATTCTAATATTTTCAAAATATTATATTTCAGCTAAACATATTTAACCAAGTTACAATACTTGCAGCAGTAAGTATAAAATGTGCAAAACTTTCACAAGCTAGTATATGCAAAATAAACATTATTTAGTAATGAGAACTTCTTAACCTAGGTAACATCTTAATTCACCAATAAATAAAGCTTACTTATAAGTAATAAATATCTTAACTAAAATTTCTATAGGTTCGGGAATTTCATCAATAATTTCATTTTGTAACAAGCCTTATTAAGCATACTAAACACCTTTTCCTGTTCATAGCTGCTCAAATTGAATTTCGAGATTAATATTTAACAAGTATTAGTTATTAAGTAGTTATAGTACAAGTACTAGTCCTTCTCAATAACGATAATATTCTTTTAGATTCATTTAACATTGGCCTTATTAAAAAAAATATGAATTTTGGTGACTGATAAAAACAAAAGGCGGAATTTCGATATTTTTTGACATATGGGGTCACCCTTATCATTATAAAGTTACAATAATAAGCAAGTAATACGTGACCTTTAATGTGTCCAAACAAAATAAATGTCTGATTTAGACCATAAAATATTTTTCATTTTTAGTTATTGACCTTTACTACCAAAAAGTGTCACACTGGAAGGTAAACTTCCAAAAGATGTTTGGAAATGATTACGTATTTATTTATTATTATACTTAAGTAAAATAAAAAGCCAGTGCCGCATGTGTGTTAGTAGAACTAACCAAACCATAAAGAATGATATATTATGATTTGCCTACGACCAGGGCTGCCAGTAAGCAACGACGCGATTATGCCATTTAGCATCTGAAATTATACCAAATGCGATGGTATGATACCATACTGCCATTCTATGTCGGATGAACTTTTTTTTATTCGATTTTTCTTTGCAGAATTACAGGACAACTTCTTGACATGACCTTTTATTTGTGAGCGTCTTGCTTTTGTATCGAATTATACCAAATGATCATGGATACCACATGGATACAATACATCGTCAAATTATACCAATTTGGTATCAAAAGATACAATCTGGCAGCCCTACCTACGACATACATATAATTCTGTTAATAAATTAAACTTACAAGTTTCTTTTTCCGCTATATAACTATATATCTTATAACTATAACTTCAGTACATACAAATGTGTAAAATGAACTTAGATTATATTATATATGATGTTTTATTAATCTTATACTGACTAGTATAAGTTTACAGAGTAGAAAACAAATGAAGTATTTGAAACACTTCCTAGTGTTGCCAAGTGAGTTTATTTTGAAAATCGAAACGTAAACACGTCCACTGCCATAATTGGTCCGCTCCAATCTCATCCACCAACCAACGCACCGGACAGTAAATAAAAAAACTGTCTATTATAAATAAACACATTAGAAACAGGAACATACACTTAAATATTTCGATATTTTTATTAGTACTTTATAGATAGCACTGCTACTTCACGCCCTTACTTTGGGCTCTATTATAGAGATAATAGAATAACATATCAATGTCGCTTTAGCTTGGGATAATGATTTCTGATGAACTTTTCATTCTTTTGTTCTTTTATATACAGCATATACTAACCAGTAATATTGATAACTAGACTTAAAATAAATAGTTTTATTGGTTAGTATTGGATATAACCAGCAGATTCTATACTCAAGTGTAGTAAGATTATATTAGTGCCCTGTATGCGATACAGAAGATCGAGCTCTCTGGCGTTCACTAGGGGAGTTCTATGTCCAGCAGTGGACGAATATAAGCTGATGATGATGGGGGTAGGGGGGGGGACCCCAGAATGTCCAGTGTCCATCCCAGGATTTTGAATGGACTGTGCCCACCCCAGGATCTTGGACTAGATACGCCCATGATGATGCGATACAATGGGTGTAGACTAGTTGGAGCTGACGGCGCCTAGGTTGAGCAGTATGGTGGTGTAGAGCGTGTGGTCGCGGTGCTGGTGGGCGGCGGCCGCGGGCGGCACGGTGTTGCGGTAGGAGTACTGCAGCGCCAGCAGGGCGGCGCCCGGCGCTCCGCCCTCCGCTGTGGCCTCCGTCGTCACCTCCAGCCGGAGCGCCAGCTTGTTGGATTTACGCCACATTATTATGCTGCAACAAACATTGTGGATTATACATTTAAATTTAAAAAATAACTTGTAAATTATCATCACGCATATAACCTTTAATGGTTTTGCAGAGATGTGTTCATCAGCACCGAGGGCAAGTTGATTACCATTAACTAGGTCCCAATTAAGCTGTTCCTGTGAAGTTAGAATAGAATAGAATAAAAATATGACACTGCTGAACATTGGTTCAGCAGTGTCATATTTTTGATTGAATAGAATTCAAAAATGTAGTTTTTACTATTGAGTAACAACTCCATTTTTGAATTCTATTCAATCGTATAAAAATATCTTCTGACCTCTAACAAAAAAGTCTCGCACGGAACCAATGAAGCAATCACTAACGCAATTAAAATATATAACTTGATAATTTATAACTACTAATGTAAAAGATTATAGTGGCCCTACAAAAACGATATAATTGACTGAATATTTGTCGGTTCTGTTTCATTTAATATAGGCTCAAATAGCTTTGTTCAGGATGAAAAAAAAAATAGATGTTGACGTACTCGTTCGTGTCATGCTGAGCGTCGTCGTCGTACTCGGCGGCGTCGTCGCGCTGCGACAGCGTCAGCGTCAGGTCGGGTGACGTCACGCGACTCGTCGTCGCGCACACAGGCACACGCTCGAGCGCTTTGAACGACGCTGTGTCCTGGAACAAAGAGCCCACATATAATCACTGGCCAGGTGGAGCGATGACTTGCGGAAGACAGCTGGCAGCAACTGGATGAGAAGAGCCGAAGATCGAGCTCTGTGGCGTTCACTAGGGGAGGCCTACGTCCAGCAGTGGACGAATATGGGCTGATGATGATGATGATGATATAATCACTGTGTACAAGTGGCATTGGTAGTCCTGGATTCGCCCATAGATCCCCGTCTAGGGGGCACACGATCGAGAATTAATACGGACGATCAAGGGGCTAAAAAAAGCTCAGCCCACTTTTAAAATTATCAAGGTTATGTTTTGGTAATTTATGTGTATTTTTTTTTAGCCCCTCCGTCCACGATTGCTTGGGGCAGCCACCCCCGTTTCACTCCCTTAGGGGTATGGAGGGAAGGAGGTGGTAATCCCTCCACTGGTATAGGAGGATCCTCCGACCAGGCGAGGTGTTGTTGGGTGGTTGTATATATGCTATCTCGCGTACAAATTTCACTTGCGCGATGTAGGATTATTTGCTTCGTCACTGGGTACTTAGTTCTTATGTGGCGAGATAGATGTCGCTGCAGTGGGTAAATTTCAAGTCATTTCATTCTACCGTACGTTATAAGAGGAACCCCTGTGCAAAATGTTGATATGTCAGTCAGTCATTAACTCAGTTAGCTTTTCCTTTTATATATAGATAGATATGTAGAAAATGGCGACAAGGTTTTACACACATTCGTGTAGCCAAAATAGTATAAAAATAGCCGGCACGGATTTTATTAAAAGTCATAAAAATATTAATGGCGAATCTTCTTCGTGCCGATGGAACATGAATTGTTATAAATATGTGCATTAAATTTAATGGCAAATAAAAAGTGTGAAGGGCATTGTTTTTACATAATAGATATGACATGTATAAGTACGAGGCAAATATGATTGAAAGAGGCATGTTTAGAAACTATTCAAATATAATCTAGATGAGGTATTGTACACTATAATTTTATATATGAAATAGCTAATATTTTAGTACGTCATATCGTCATGGCGCCGCAAAGAGTGTGTGAGTGAGATAGCGAGACACTTCAATCTCGCTACTTCATTCGCACGTCTGTACTTTAATGGCGGTGACGTCACTATCTGTTGAGTGTATCCTTTTCTTGTTACTCGACAAATACCATCAGTTTTCTAATTTCTTTACCTTCTGAACAGATTTAGGAAATTGTGTTCAAATGACATCTTGGAATTTAGATTTTTTTAATAATTAAAAGAACAAAAACATCTACCTTATAATGATGCAAAAATATAGGAGAAAGCTGACTACGAAATTAAAAATTACCTTTTGTAAAAATCATACCTTCTCCAAGTTGAGTGATCGTTCGAGAGACTTCTCGATACTCTTGGGCTCCTCCTTATCCTCGGGCGGCGGGATGTCCTCAGGCTGCAGGAGGCGCACCTGCATCTCGTGCCCCGTAGGGTTCGTCAGCTTTAACAGGAGAGCCGACTTTTCGCCAGGTTTCAGCGGCTCGTACGAGATTATTTTCACTTCGGGCACATGGTAGCTGTGAAAAGTAACGAATTTGGTATTTTCCTTCTACTGTATCCTGTAAAAATTAATACATATATACAGTAATTCTCTTCAATGACACCCCAACCAATTGTCAATTTAATGGTTCTGGAGCTCAGCCATAGGCAACCTATTGGCCAAAGATTGGGTAACCAGCAGTCACTAGTTAGAGGTAAAATATTCAATGGTTGTTGAGATTCGTATTTTTAGGTATTATATAGGTCTTCGAGTAGTACACTTGCCTTAGGATAATTTATTTAAAGGGAAATCTGTGACCATGGATGCTGTAAAGGATCCAAAACATCCGGTTTCAAACTATAAAATGCTTAAAAGTAGTCGTTCAATGTTTAATATTCGTGTACATGTAATACAGTGATCTTTACATTAAATTCAAAGTAATGTATGTGTAACTCACTAGGCCAGCAGCTCGATCTTGAACTTGATGGAGCCGGGGTTGTACTCGGGCTTGGTGAGGTTGTGGTCGCACACGCGGCAGCGCTGGCTGCGCTTGACGCTCAGCAGCTTGGCGAGCGGGTGCAGCCGCGACACCGACACCGGCTGCCACTCCGGCGACGCCAGCCGCTGGGGCATGCTCGTTACTGGACATTACAAAACTATTGTAGCGACGCTTTGTGTTAATTCCACTATCAACCAGTCTATCATTTTGACATGCAGTACCACCATATAATGTAGTAAGGACAGTACAACCACATTAAAAATTTAATGAACTCCCGACAATTTTGTAGCGGCCATCTTGGACTTATTTTCATCAAACATGACCACGATCAACCTCAGTTCATCCGTTCGGGAGATAGACAGACACACACACATAGACACATCGAATTTATAATACCCCGTCGTTTTTGCGTCGAGGAATAAAAATAACATCACCAAATTGAAAGCACATTGCTAGCAGAACTTATTCTAGATATTTGTTTTAATTGGGTATGTGGAATCACTTGGCCTGTCTTTTGTACTTGAATATGTCGCACAAACACATACCAAAATGTATCGCTTACAGGTATGTATGTCCTAATTCATTGTGCGTGTACACAGTTAAACTACGATGTTAATCATTATCAATAAAAAAAACATTCAATTCAAGAAACAAAAAGAAAATGCAAAAAATGAAAATTTTCGACAAATCAGTATTTTTTCTGATTACCCGGCCTAATTCCGACAACAATTCAACAAAAAGTTTCATAGCCTAATATCTAGAAACTAACTCTGATTCAGATGCACTTCTTTCGTGAAGATATCGTCGGGCAGTTCGTCGACCTCGGCGCTGGCCTGGCTGGGCACGAAGCTCGCGATGGCCGACGACGAGCTCTCACTGGACGGTAGCCCCGCGATGTTGCGTGCCATCGCGCCCGTTAGACCCGTCTTGTCCTGAACATTATGCCATTAATGTCGTATTCAAAGTTAGTGGTATTTATTGGATCGCTAGATAAAGGTCAAGGACCTCTAATTTTTACAGTTGCAATTTAAGGTGGAAGCTCCACGCTAGCCCGCGAAATTCAAATTTTCGTACGTTTTTTGCAATTTGCCGGTATTTGTCAGGCTGTACATTGAACATAATATGATTCGCGCCTGTAATAGGTATTTAGTTACAGAATTATAATCATTATTATCATCAATACAACCCTCACATTGCATACAATTGGATTGAATGACTTTTCGTGAAATAGACAATCAATACAGTTATATGCACTTTGAGGGCTGTTTTATTGATTTAAATGATTATAATTCTGTAACTAATACTAATAGTCCAAGATCCCAGGGCCGCCAGACGTCACGTATTTTCTGACGAACCAAATGTGGATTATTGAGTAGTGCTAGTATGTACTAAGAACGCATGCCTACCAGCTATCTTGCCTAGTGGGCCAATTTTCAGGTATCAGGTAATCAAGGTACACACAAATATTACTTACCTCACGTAAATTCTCCAAGCTGATTTTTACGTATATTGTAGGCAATATCCTTAAAAATAAGTTGCCAATACTCCCAGACACTTTCTGTCGGCCGTATTGCTTTGCAGACGCTTTAAAGCTCCCGAAGGAATTAATCAACTTCACGTAAATTATGATGTTCCATTCTAGTAAAAGGTTTCAAAATAGTTGTGACAGATGACAGACCGATCATAGGAGCCAATCATCCCCCTTAATTCAATTTTAATGCCACTGTGGGTAGGAGCGTGAGTGTATTATCAACGCGCCTGAGAGTGAGCCAGATTGCGAATATGCGGAAGTCTAGGGGATGATTGGCCCCTTGGATCGCTCTGTCTTCTCGTAAAAGGTTTCGAAATAGTTGTCTGGTGGAGATATAAACAATGGAACATCATAATTTACGTGAAGTTAATTAATTCCTTCGGGAGCTTTAAAGCGTCTGCAAAGCAATACAGCCGACGGAAAGTGTCTGGGAGTATTGGCGACTTATTTTTAAGGATATTGCCTACAATATACGTAAAAATCAGCTTGGAGAATTTACGTGAGGTAAGTAATATTTGTATGTACCTTGATTACCTGATACCTGAAAATTGGCCCACTAGGCAAGTTAGCTAGTAGGCATGCGTTCTTAGTACATACTAGCACTACTCAATAACCCACATTTGGTTCGTCAGAAAATACGTGACGTCTGGCGGCCCTGGGATCTTACTCTATAATACCTGCCTGACAAATACCGGCAAATTGCAAAAAACGTACGAAAATTTGAATTTCGCGGACTAGCGTGGAGCTTCCACCTTAACAATATATAAATGTAGCCATAGATATTATTATAATAGATCGGATATACTGAACCTTAGATATGATTAAATAATTAAAGGAACAATACAAAGTATGGCTATGGTAAATATAGGTCATCTGTTTTTATCTATTTTGATTTCATGTGGAGCACACTTTTCTAAAAGTAATGCATGTGTTTTATTGTCGAGTGATAATTTTGAAGTATTTTATACCCACAGACTATAAATATATACATACTATTTTCTTGACATTCTAGTAAGGTGGGCCCTGAACAATGAGTTGTGAGTGATTTAATTGATTCTAACCTCTACAACAAACAATACTCACAGTGAGAGTAATATATTTCCCTCTAATGTTGAACTTCTTCCGTTCTCTCTCTATCTTCTCCTGTTTCTCTTGCATGGCAATCGCCTTGTAGTATTCTAGGAGCTGATTGACACGTGCTGCAAATGGGTTCGTTCGCTCTGGCCAACCTCCGGATGCTAAACAATTAAATAACTGATCATTCCATATTGCAGATTTAGTTTGAAGAACAGGGTGTTGAGCTGTTTGTATGTATTTAGTCTACAGATATGGATCAGTAAGAGATTATTATAGAGACTAATAATGTGATTAATAATGTTAATGTAGCTGCAAATGTTTTGTTGTAGTCTGTTTTAATAGCAATTAAATGTGGGAGCCCCAGCAACACTTCTCAAGGTGTTCTAACTTACCAACAGGCTGATCAGGAATGCCGACATCCCGGGATGTCCACCTGCAGTTAAAGCATAACAAGTAATACATCTTCTTGGGATGCTTGTTCTCCACTTTGGCATCTCCTGCAGCCGCTGGATCCTGCAGCACCTGCCGGGGTTGTGCCATGGTGGCGCGTGTGGACAGTGTGTGGAAGCAGCTGGGGCATTCGAAGCAACTGCTGCATCGGTTCTTCTTGAGGCGTGCCTCAGATGACGGCATGTTCTCAAGGCAGTTGGCACAGTAGTGGGAGTCCACCTGAAGAAGGGAAGAGACTGTATATTTATTTTATATCTTTCCATCTTTTGTTGCATGGTAGTAACACAGTAATTGAAAAACAGAAGACCAATTTAGGACATGTGGTTTTATCATCATCATCATATCAACTGTTAGACGTCAACTGCTGGACATAGGTCTCCCCCAAGGATTGCCATGACAACCGGTCCTGCGCCACCCATCATCATGTGGTTTTATGTAATGTATAAAATACTTATGATTTACCATTATCTATTTAACAGGAATCTGTTGTCTCCTACTGAAATAATTATATGCTCCAAAATGAATACATAATGGAGAGATGCCACATTTGTGAAAGCTAAAAACTTTTAATAATGAAACCTTTCTACAACAAAAGAAAAGACTGAGATTTGGGGTATAAAGATATGAATCTCATTATTTACAGCAAAATAAAAACATAAGTATAACAGTTACTCATTTGGAAACATCATGTGATGAAAACAGATCTTTTTGCTTGACTTTCTTGCATATTAGAGAAAATATAGGCTATATGTATATATCAGCCAGCTGATAAAAAGTTACTTGCAATAATAAAAACAACTATTAGAGTTAAGGATAAGAATAAGTAAGTATTAATGTATGTTCATATAAAAAGTGTCAAATTGAGGAATCAGAATAAATTAAAATAAAGTGACCTAGATATTAATTATATTCTAAGTTGAAAAAAACAAGTTTAATAAAGCAATAATTTAGAAAATTCATATAAAGTGGGTTACCTCATGACAAATGCAGAAACCGCAGCGTATTTTTAAACAGTGCCGGCAGAAATAAAGACTAGTGATGGGTTTCAGTTGTCCACATGAACAAATATACTTAACATAATCAGGCTGAGTTAAATAAGCCATGTTTACAGGTATTTTTGCTTAGAAAATGAGATTATTCAAAGAGCAAAATACAAATTAGAGAATCACTTTTTTGACATTAGCGTTGGCGTTGATGACAAATACAGTGTGGCCAACGATATTTTTACATCTCCCTCAACCAGGGCTGCCAGTAAGCAACGTCGCGATTATGCTATTTAGCATCTGAAATTATACCAAATGCGATGGTATTATACCATACTGCCCATTCTATGTCGGATGAGCTTGTTTTTTTTTTTTTTAGCTCAAATCCCTCGATTATTCGGTTATCCTTTGCAAAATTAGCGGACGACTTCTTGGCATGACCTTTTTTTGTGAGCGTCTTGCTTTTGTATCGAATTATACCAAATGATCATGGATACCACATGGATACAATACATCGTCCAATTATACCAATTTGGTATCAAAAGATACAATCTGGCAGCCCTGCCCTCAACTTATCTTAGAAATTAGTATAGCCCCGTATATCTTCAGTCTGAACATTTCCAAACAATATGACCCGTATTATCTAACAATTAAATTTTTAAATGTTGTTTTTTTTTGTTTTGAACCTTTAATGATACTATTTTAATTGAATATTGAAAAAATACTTCTCTAAATACATTAATTATTTAATTTTAAAACTAAGTTTAACTAAAAATATCTATAAAAATATATTTTTGATGATAATGATATATTAAAGGGCATCAAAAATATCACATATATCATAATATATGTATAATTCTAATTCTTTAATTGTAACAATAACAAGTACCTATCAACTCTAACACATTGTACAATCTTGGAATATCTAAATAAAGATTTCTGCAAGACAGGCCTAGTGCAGAAAGTCCTGGAAACACCAGTTCCTTTTTGTAAAGAACTTGTATTACTTTGAGTTAATAAAGAACATTATTATTAATATTATAAAGTACTCCAAAGACCGTCGACGGAAGACTCACCGCTACGTTGGATGGCAATGCTAATTTGTGTTAATGTTGTAGAAAAAAATAATTAGATTTTATTAAATAACAAGGACGAATATAGCATATATTCGCCCTAGATGTGGGGAAAACTATCAAATGGCAACTAGACAAATGACAATGAATAGGCTAAATATATTAAAAAAAGAAAATGACACCTGACGTTAACGTTCAGGAACTATTGTTAAAAAAGAATGAGAATCCTATTTGAAAATAAATTCTTGTGTTGACTCATTTTAAACATTGAAAGAAAAAAATGTATTAAAATAAGTTTTTTGTTATCAAGATTTTACTATAAATAAATAAGTAAGCTACACATTCTTTATACCCTGATGTGGCATATTCATGCAATAATTGAATTTGAATAATGCCAGTGGTATCATTATGGCATATTATAGGCCAAAGGAGTGGTGAAGAATAATAGATTCCCATTCATTCTGTTATGATAGGTAGAAGTTACATAAAAAGGTTGTAAGGTGCGTCACCTATTTATTCGTAAAAGCAATTCTTTCCTTTCATGGAGGTATTTATTGCAGTCCAGTACCTATTTTTGTCTTGATGACTAAACTTAATCGTATCAGCGTACATAGGTGTAGTTATAATTCTAGTGTTTTTTGTCTTTGTTCAGTTGAAAACAGAGATCATTTTTGCGACTATTTGATTGAATGACTCGAAAGATTGGGTTAGAGTATCATCTTAGGGGCGGTTGATTCCCCTTAGGCTCTAGGTGGACTCCAATGTAAATTATATTGATTTTTACCTAGGTACTGTGAGTTCCTTTATTACATATAGGTTTATACATACATACTAATAATTTATTCGTCACGCTCAATTTGTAAAGCAATACAAAGAAGGAAGGAAAGAAAAGGGATATGCGGCGCAAGGCCGGCTGTATGCAAGACAGCTTCAACCTAAAATGTCTAGAAAAAATTGATTCACGGACCACGTGCAACCTAGATATGTCAAGAGGTTTCCGAACATAATGAATGTGTGGATTCTTCACACGCAAGGCCGTGGCGCGAATGTTAACTGACGGCCCAGGGGCGGCTTGAGGACGGCGAAGAATTAGGCGCCGCTAGAACGCTATAAATTACTGCTAATTTGACACTGTTTTACTGTAAAATGGCCCCAGCGATCAAACAATCAGACATTACCGTTGGACAAGTATATCTATATGGGCCAAATATCTAAATACTGATTCATTAATGCAGAGCCTAAGCTGCTGGGGACAGGCAATTGAAGGACGGTTCTTTCTATTCTGGAAACTCTTCCATAAAAAAAGAAATATGGAACTCATCTTCAAAGTGATTTTATTTTTTTAATTAATTTATAAAATAGTTTCATTGGTTTGTAAGTTCTATCCTTTTATAAGCGCGATCAATGGTATTATATATTATAAAAAAATAGGCTACATGGTTAAGATTAACTGCTAACTAATTAAATCTACTTTCACTGTATTACGCTAGTAACGCTATGCTAATTATTATTCGATTGATTAGCTTCTTACGACATTTATGGATGCTTGGTCAAGTATTACTTACGACATCATGACAGAGATAAGATTTTAAAAATGTTGATCTACGAACAATAATTGTACCTATTTAACTGACAGAAAAAATGTCGTCATAGGGCTATTTTAGCGTCCATCCGCAGCTTAACCCGCGTGGTACCTATATGTTATTCTGTAATAACATATTTACTTTATTCAATTAAAACCAGTGGAAATAAGATATTTTCCTGCTGTAGAATAACTATTAATAACTGCATTTAATTCCATGCAGTAGTCATTTTATTAGTTATACATACTTATTATGTATGTATTATACATATACCTACGTATATCGTTTTGTTGTAATATCTACGTACGCGAATCAGCGGATTAAGTGCCGCATTGTACAAAATATCAATGCTCTGAACCTATCTCCAAATAAAAAAGTAAACATTCCTATTACGAAATGCAAATATTACTCAGTTGATTTTAAAACGTTCAGTATTACTCAGTAGGCAGGAACTACCTCGTCGTTTAGTTTTATAAATTCGTCTCTGTGCAGTCTTTAGGTCTTTTAAGGCTTGCCAGTAGGAGCCCTGTCCAGCATCGTAGCTGCTTTCTAATGGCGTAATATATTGCGAAACTGATCGATGGAACACTTATGTCATGTATTAATTACTAGCAACACTGTTGTTCATGATTGAATGTCCTTTTTTCCAACTGGAATCCGGTTAAACGTAGTTTACTTACGAGTACCTTAATGATTGTCAGGTTGTACCTACTTATTTTTCTTCCTATTAATTTACTATAGCATCTAGTTATTGAGCTGTTATGTTGGTACTATAAAATACTAAGTATTCAGTTTCTAATACCAACACTATATAATAAAAGGTTTAATTTTTTTATGTAAGCGCTCTTAAAATGTCATCATCATCATCATCATTATTATTGTCCCACTGTTGGGCACGGGTCGCAATAGGCTCGCCTAAAACATACATAGGACCTAAAACATACCGGCGAAATGTGGGTGTACATATTAGTACACCTCTGCCTAACCCTTCAGGGACGACAGGCGTGATGGTATGCACTATAAATAACTCAACTATAGCGGTATTTATGTATCTATGTGGCAGGCTATGCGATATTGCAAAAATCAGAAGTACAGTCACTAACATAACTCAACCAACCACAAAGAAGAAACGCATAAAATAAAATGTCATAATGTCTAGAAGATCAGACATTTTTTGATATCCGAATATCAAAAAGTAGGTCTAATAAAGTAGGTCAACGATATTGCTAAAAGATTCTCATCTCTCTCTTTTTTCAAAATGAAACCAAAATACAGATACTAACACAAAAAACGTGAAATAATTTATGTTCGACATCATAAACATCCTTTATTATTGCATTTTATATAATCAATGGTTTGCATCTGCATACGTTTATATATGTATAATATTACTAGCTTTTGCCCGCGGCTTCATCTGCGTCAAATTTCGTCGTTCTGCTTTATCGTCAATCTGCTTATTTATTTCTTATCTATCCTCTTCTTTTATGAAATTATTGATTCCATTATCTTCCACCCACCTTTTCATCCTTTTAAAGGATGACTTCTCGTACCAAAACTATCACCATACTAATTTCATCTAAACCTAGGCCACCATCTGGGCTGTATGACTGTTTTGAAGCGGTGATGGATGAAGTGCTTTATAAAGCCTGTCATAGTACAAATAAATCGATTATTACATGTGGCGACTTCAATGTTAATTTATTAGAAAAATCAGATTCCAGCATTAAAATCATCAACCTTTTTCAGTCATACAATCTAAGTAACATATTCTTGGAGCCTACTAGAATTACTGCTACTTCAGCTACATGTTTGGATAATATTTACACCAATATTATACCAGATTAAAAGAAAATTATAAACCTACTGGACTCCGATCACTGTGGACAGCTTATCTGTTTTCATAGTGAAAAGAGAAAAGTAGCAAAAAAGGATATCACAGTTAATCCAAAAACACATGGTCGCTTGGAGGCATTTAAAAATAAACTTAGTCATAAGTTACCTTTATTACCCTATAATAGTGACCCTAATAAGCTTTATGATTCTTTTTTTAATATTTATTGCAAAGATTTTAATTCTACTTTTACACCCAAGACGATCAGAGTTAATGGAACTGCATCTTTCAGTGAATGGGCCACTGTTGGTATTCATAAAAGTAGGAAGAGACTTTATGAGCTGTACAATGAAAGAACTTATATCACTACCCCGGAGTTTAATTCTTATGTTAAAAGCTACTCCAAACTATTTAAGAAGGTTTGTTGTATAGCAAAGTCTCTTTATATTAGCTCGAAAATAAGAAATAGTAATAATGTTATTAAAATGACCTGGAATATTATCAACAGTGAAACAGGGAGATCTGTTGGCCGTAACAGTGAATATAGTCTTATTACTGATGAACAAATAATTAAATCAGACTTAGAAGTTGCCACCGCATTTGAAAATTTCTTTACGGGTATTCCTGTTCTGGTCACTAGATCCTTAAATTCATCACCTACTGTTGCAGAGAACCTACTTAGGGAAAACGTAAAAGCTAGCTTTATTGAATTTAATTTTAAACATGTTAACAGTAGCGATATTATTAAAACTTTCAATACACTAAATGTAAAAAAAACTGCAGACCTGTGGGGAAATTCTGTTGACGTTGCCAAATTTATTATTCACATTGTAGCACCCACTTTATCCTTTATATTTAATCAATGTATTGATAGTGGTAAATTCCCTGATCTTATGAAAAATAGTAAGATTATACCTTTGTTTAAGTCAGGTAGCACATCAGACCCTACTAATTTTAGACCGATATCAGTGCTACCAACATTCAGTAAAATTTTTGAAAAAATAATTTTAGATCAATTACAAAGTTTCTTTTACGCCAACAACCTAATTAATAGAAAACAGTTTGGCTTTACCAAGGGTCGTTCAACAACCGATGCCGGTGTTGAACTTCTAGGTCACATTTTTGATGCATGGGAAGAGTCACACGATGCCTTGGGTATCTTTTGCGATTTGTCTAAGGCATTCGATTGCGTTCTTCACGATACATTGATCAGGAAGTTACACCACTATGGCGTGAGGAACACTTCTCTGAATCTTCTTATTTCGTACCTGGGTAAGAGGATTCAGAAAGTGGACGTCAATGGAAAGAGATCCCCGGGGTCGGTTGTTACTATGGGAGTTCCGCAAGGTTCAATTCTTGGCCCTTTTTTATTTCTAATTTATATTAATGATTTACCCTATCTGATGGGAGATAATCAAGAGATAGTGTTGTTTGCAGACGACACCTCGCTTTTATTTAAACTAAAACGTCAGCAAAGAACTACATACGATGTGGACACTGCTATCTCGAAAGTGGTACATTGATTCAATGCAAATAATTTAGTTTTGAATGAAAACAAAACTAAATGTATTAAGTTTACAACGCCTAACGTCAGACAAGTTAAAACCAGTGTACTAGTTAACGGTGGAGAGTTGGATCTTGTAGATACCACTGTATTTCTAGGCATTACCTTAGATGCTAAGCTTCAGTGGGGCCCACATATAGAGAAATTGTCGAAGAAGCTTAGTTCTGCAGCTTATGCCGTTAAAAAAATTCGTAATTTAACGAATATAGATACAGCTCGGTTAGTTTATTTTAGTTATTTCCATAGCGTGATGTCATACGGCATTCTACTGTGGGGGAATGCTGCTGACATCCAAACTATTTTTGTGTTGCAGAAAAGGGCTATTCGATCAATTTATAACTTAAGTCCCAGATATTCACTGAGGGAGAAATTTAAAGAAATTGATATTATGACTGTTCCATCACAGTATATTTACGAAAATCTTTTATATGCTTACAAGAATATCAATCTCTTTGAAAAGCATTGTGATATCCATAATATTAATACTAGGAATAAGAATAAATTTGTTGTTCCTGCAACTAGGCTCCAGAAAATCAGTAAATCCTTTAGATGTCAATGCATACGCTTTTATAACAAAATTCCAACCCACGTACAGACATTAAGTCTCAGCAGATTTAAATCCTTTATCAAACAGAGACTTTGTGCTAAAGGCTACTATACGTTAAAAGATTACATGGATGATAAAACTGCTTGGGATTGAATAGTTCTAATGAACCGGGCTATCGAACGTCTTTTACTGTAATTTATTATGATTTGGACATTATTTTTTCATGACATTGATGTTAATTATTATTATTATTTTTTAATTTTTTTTTGTTGACATTAATTTATATCTTGACATGAATTGTATAGGTATACCTATAGATTTTTAATTATTATTATTATTTGACTTTATTTATTTAATATTTTTGACATTATGTTAATGTTATGTTTTGACATAATTATTTTATATTTGACATTATGTTGATTTTTATGCATTGGGATTATTTATAATATACATATCTATGTGAATGTGAGCACTTTGTAGGTAGATAAACATACGCTTACAAACTAATGTCTGGCGGCTTTGGGTTTTTGAAATGGCCTACGCAAATGTCCCGCTGATCTTGCATAGACGTGCGTCGGGTCGTTAAGCTCCCACAATAATGGTTTGAGCTAAACGATGGCTGACGTATGCGTGCTGTCAGTATGGACAGGTCAACTCAAAGCTGCACTGGTGCTTTCTTCAAAAGGCCATCCCAGACTTTAACTTACATCGTCAGGCTCACATATTGTAACCAAAATGTTTGGACTTTAAAAGAGACCATGATTCTCTGAGTTTGTTTCGGCATTTCTTCTCAGAGGTCGTCAGTTAGGAAATGCCGATGTCAACTAGATACTAAAAAAAAAATGTACATGACTTGTAAAAGTGTCTTTAAAAAGATCTATTTACAGAAATAAACAATCATTCAATCATTCAATCATTCAACCGGTTCAGTGGGTAAAGCTTGTAAAGGTAACAGACAGCCATATTCCGCAGTTATAATATTAGAATGGATTTAATTCAATTAAGACCTCCTTTTTACCGAGCCAATTAATCTTAGAAGAGGATGACCATGCTTAAATGAAATTATGAATATTTAAAATATATTAATACAGCTAAAAGCGGTCATAAGTTCATTCTAATGATATAACTATATTTTGAAATAACATACATCTGATAAATGTCCTCGACTCGATCGCAAATTCGGTATTGGCAGTTGATTGGCTTACAATTAAAAAAAAAACAGTCTTACTTAACATTGGTGTATATGTAGATATATAAAGCTATAGGTATTTGTAGTTATAAAAAATATATAGGTGTGATGTTTTGAAGGCAACACATACATAGAAACAGGGATAGAGTATTGTAAATAAAAATATTTGTTGAGAAATTTAAATCAATATATTTATAGTTCCTTAAACTATTACAAATTATAAGGTAGGTACGCCCAATCTGCCTCACTGACCTCCTTCACATTCTTCTTAACTGTCTGGTCAAAATAAGGGAGTTTGATCGGATGGAATGGAATTAAGGAATAGCGTATAAATTTGAACAGAGCTGACCAGAAATCGTTGTGTAAATACTGTCCTTCATTCAAGAGTCAAGTATTGAAAATATTCAAGTAGTTCTATATCCTTCATGATAAATATTTACCCAGTCAAACCACGACTACAAGCTAATGAACGTGACTGGAGACTAAAGCAGCTCATCACGAGCACGAAACATGCCGTAGCCTTAATATATATAAAGATTTTTATCGCTATTTAGTATGTACTTAAGTTAGGCAATATTACACCGTGGACACTTTATTTAAAATGTTCGATACCGAAGCCTATACATATGTAGAACTATAAGCTGTAAGATGACGTTCACACACACATAAACACACACTTGTTAATGTGATTGGGCACATGAAGGTTCGTTAGCTTGTTGACAGCAACGCGGGCGTTATTTGCGGGCCTGTATTTGACATAAGGGAGTACTGGGCGTGGGTGTATTGCCATTTTTAGAGAGATTAGGCTATAGTCCAGAAAGCTAGCCTAGTGCGGGTTCGCAGACTTCATACGCCTTCGAAAATATCTCTTAGGTATGCAGATGATGCTTTTCTCACGATGTTTTTCTTCACCGTTTGAGCAGGATATAAAAACGCACTTAACGTAAAGCCAGTGTTGCGTGCCTTGGGATTGAACGTGAGACCTTTGACTTCATAAATCACTGGTCACACTACCACGCTATCTCACATACTTATACACACCGTTCCGTAGGTATGTATTATTATTACTTATTCCGTGTCTGACACAGAATCACCGCGAATACCGCGTGAAACGTGCCATTGCTTCAAATAAAAGCCATTTCAAAAGTGAGCAGTGTGCAAAAGCATAACTGATTCCTAGATAAAAGGATTTGTGAGGCTATTGAAATAAAAACACACGCAAATTTTAAAGAAGATGACTGGGTGACTCAGTCCAGTCCGCTTAGAATATAGTCCAATGATTACTTTACTTTAATGATTTTTTACTACTTAGTATGACTTTAGTACTATAAGCCCTCCGCTTGAAGACATATAGAAGATATCGCAGTCTCCTTGTGTCTCTTATATTAAGTCCAACAGCGCTGAATTTTATCTTTCTTTGACCCTCACCTTGTCATTTAGAACTTCTCTCAGTACTTTTACAGTTCGAAGACAAGCCCAGTTTAATACAAAAGCAATTAAAATAGAACATTTTGACAGGTAAAACTGACTTTCTCATTAAATTAATGAATGTTTTATTACAAATCTGTCCGTTCAGAATGATTGAGTAAGAATATTTTATCTAACCTAGCGGAAATAATTACCATGCGCATTTGCGTTTGCTAAAAACCTCAAAACTTATGATTTCGTCATGTTGAGTCAATAGTCCTAGACGATCATCATAATAATTGGTTAGGTAAAGATGGAGGAAGTGGTTTTTGGACTTTCTAAGTGTTGTTTTTTTGAAATATTGAATATGAACCTATTAGCATTTCGGTAGCTAGCTATTAATTACGCTCTTGGCCCAAGTTTTACCTATATTCGTTTTTATGTTTAGTTTTGAGACAGGAGTACCGAGCAACTGCCGAGTGTCAAGGATTAAATATAAAATATTTTATAATAGTACCTACTTACTTATATTATTAAATAACAGTACTTCAATGAGCTTTGATACAATTTTTAACGCTATGAAAGCTTGTTTCGGTAAAGTCATGTTTTGAGGTCAGTAATATAAAATCGTAATAATAAAAAAAACTATAAAAATATTCGAAAAAAATATTAATTATCTTCTAGACGTAAGACTAGATACTATAATACCTAGGTATATTTTATTATACACTTGAATTATCCTTAGATAATATTGTTTAGTCTACAATAGTAATGTCTAATACTTGTATAATATATTATCCTTAAAATTGTCTAGTAATATAGTACAGATGCACTACAGTTATCCTTAATAGGTATTATCGTTATTTTCACATCGTTTTTTTTTGTCATCAGTTCATCACATACATATATCTCATGTAGGTACTATCTATCTAGCAACTTTAAATTGTTTGCGTAATTTAAAAAGACATTAAAAGCTTAATTTTCCTGTTACTTGCAACATTTTGGGGTTTGGTGGCTGTGAGTCAACGCGAACATCCAAGAAAGGCGGATTTAATAACAGATAAGGATTTTACGTCTCACGGCTAAGTTTTGAAATGACTGACTAACTCAAGTTTCGTTGCTAGAGGTTACAATATGTGTAAATCGTAGGTATGTCCGGTTTTGGGCACGCCTTTCTTGTAAATTAACGACATTGACATTACATCTTAAGTACCTACCTTGTATCATCCAATCGTCAATATCTAATACCTATGTAGGTTAACGAACTAACGTGACAAGAGTTTTTAAATGTTTTAAAAAAACTAACCGGAACGTCTATGGGTTTTACTTGCCATGCGTAGATTTAAAACAATTATTTTTTTTTAAATACAGAAAAAGTACAGTACGCTCCTTTGTCACAGTGACTTACTGAATTAAACTCATCTGGAACTGCAAGGCTAGGCTAGCCACACGGTAATATGATAGAGGCTACTTTTTATCTATATACCATGCATCACGCGGGCGGAAGCTAGTATAGTAGAAACCACGCTAGTATAGTAGAAACCACAGACTATTCACTAAGCTTCGCTTGCTTAGGGCCCAAGGAATGCGTATCTTTAAATTTCGAACGGGTTCTCGGTGCCAGTGCTAACTTACCATTTTACAACTCTTTACAACTCTCTAATCATATGAAATTGTTAGTAATGCCAGTGTGTGTATAATGGATAATACTATAGTTCGATCACTTTTGAACGAGGTAGCTACCAATAAGTTCATATAACTTATAATTATTATGCGGAAAAAGGAGGTTACGTCATGTCATAGACCCATGGACTAAGTCATTTTAGCTACCGTAGTTTTTACAATAGCTGTATGCTGACTTGGCAACTGACGTACTTATTTCATGGTTAAGTCTCGTAGTATATATCTGTGGAAGTGGACTCCTTTCGATTACCGATATTATTTATCGATATGATTTCATAACAATTAAATTTCTCAATACTGCTTGCGTTAGGCCCGTTATGTCATCGTAGGCCAAAGACTTCTTCCTGAATAAAGTTAATATGTTGACAGATGTTTTATTATATTTAAAACTAGCGGCCCGCCCTGGCTTCACCTTTTGGATCGTTGACTAAGTATTTGTTAGGATTACAGACTATCAAAGCTCATTAAATTATGCACACCAAATACTGTGAACACTGGTAATCCTTGTACCCACAAGGATTGCCTGTACTTTTTAAAAATAATTGGGGTGTTTGCGGTCATAAAAACTACCCAGTTTTTAAGACCGCAAACACCCCAATTATTTTTAAAAAGTACAGGCAGTAAAGAGTTAAAAATAAACTGTTTAAAAAAAATTACGTCAACAACACAAAAGAGGTTTTTAATGAATATAGAAGTTTCATCTTGAACTAATGAAATTTGTTAGTTAATTATCCTATTCATACAGAAGTTTTACATGAAATTAAATTGTATCATTGGCTATAAAAGTAATTAGGTATATAATTCACATCATCTTAGTTACATTATAATTTCCGTTCTGTATTCTCACTGGTACCTACTCGCGAATTTCATTGGCAGCATTCCATTTTGAAGCCGTGTGACCGGAAAGCCTATTCGTTGTTATATAATAATATTAACATTTTTATTACTTTGTACTTGTACGTACTTTGTCTAATTACTCATGGTACCATGAGTAATAATGAGACGTCAGTCATAAAAAATATGGCAGTAAAAAGGTTCCAATTATTATCTATCTACTGCGTTTTTTCATTATGAATATCAGGCCAAAAACTTAAACAACCTAGGTTCCACTTATTATGCCTAAAATGGAAAATATACTATATTTTCCGAAATATATTCCAAATATGTTATACATAATTATATTAATACATAGGTATGTTAATATGTAGTACCTCCAGTTTTAACACTTTTTTCCATGACATAGAATTTCTAACAAAAACTCCGCCCCTTAAGCGACTCTCTGACTAACCTTTTCAACTGCAACCTAAAAAAAATAATTAAAAATTATTCTTTTTCCCAAGTTTGCAACCATGTTCAGCAAAAAATTTTCTAAACTTCAATGCAATTAAATATTGCTACAAAGGCGTACGAACTGTACCTATGCCTAAAACGTAAGAAGCCTACCTTTAAAAAAGCTAAAACGTCAATTACTTAGATTGTTCTAGAAAGAGGTTATCACCCTGTACCGGTCTACGCTACGGTCTACATTAGTCCATCCTTGCTAGTGACAATATCCTCCACCTAGCCATGTTGGGGACAAGTAGTAAGGTCGGCCTCACGTTAATCTATTGTGCAATATGAGGCGCGCGGCGCGCGGCCGCGCATGCGCCCACATTTTCCCGCCAAACTCCGCACGCGTCCAGACGCGTACGAAAACACACTAAAAAAAACAAGTAATTTTTTTTTATTTATAACAATGCAATTTTAAAAATGGAATAAGAGAAAAAATAAGTCGTCATTTGTTTGTTTTTTATTCAAAATTTATATTAGACAAATCAATTTGAAAAAAGTTTGAAATCTCAGTAAATTAAGTTTTAAATAAAGTGTGGTGTTTGTGTTGTGATATGATAAGTGGTACGTGATGTTTACACGATGTGGTTGGCCGTGGTCCATCTGCTGCTGGTGACCGAAGCCCTTGCGTTCAACATTAGCAACTTCATTGCGCCTTTCAGCAATGTGGTAAGTTACATTACAACAAATATATACACTAGCCATCTTACATATATTTGAATAATAAGAGCAGTTTTATTACGGCTCTATAGAAATACATAGTAAGTATTTATGAGCTTAATCGCTGTTAATTACTAGAAATAAGCGACTCTATCTAATGTTTTATCTTTACACTTGAGCGCTATTAGAGCCATTAAATTTTAATTTTGTATACTAAATGGCATACTTATTTACTTTACTAGATACCTACTGCCCAAATTAAGAACAAAAATTATGAATAATTACGAATGCTAATGCTATGGTTTTGGGTGCTCATTGTCCATGCACCAGAAATTATGAGACATTTCGTCAGCCTAATTTAAGTTCCTAATAATAGGTAGGCAGTAATGTATCGTAATCTATAAAACATATTTACAGTTAAGTCTAATCTGGCCTATACATATATGAGACAAAGTAAAAAAATTATAGAAATGTTGCTTGAACGCGCTGCAGTAAGCTTGTTGTTTAGAAAAAATATCGATTTAAACCCAATCTGTAAGTAAATAAATAAAAGTGTTATGCTTATGACTATGGCTTTCGTCCTCTGATTTACACAAAATTACACAGTAAGACTTTTAAAGATAATCAATAAGTTTTGCCACCCCTAAAATTAGCCCTAGAACCTATTTGGTCCTGATCATCATTAACTATTTTACTCTACCTCCTATTGCTGGAAAGGACATCAACGACAACTGTCACGGAAGGTCATTTATTACCTGTTAACAACCTGTTTGCTTGTAGGTATGTTTCCTTAAATTGCTAGTGTAGTGGTATGCAGGGATCGTAGCGCCTTCTGTAGTTTCTGCCTACCCTCATGCGAAAAAGGCGTGAGTGTGTGTATGTATGTATTGGTAGTTTCGCTAATATCTTCTCTGCCAGTACTAGTCTGTCACCCAGCCACCTTCATGCCCTTGCCAGTGGTCAAGCTCAACTCCATTTGAGTGAGTAGAATTTTCCAATGACATCGACAAATTCATTGGAGAAGAAAAACGAGTATTGAATATATTTAAATAGAATTAAAGAAGCTTCATCTGAAGCTTTTAAATTATTAGGTACGTGGGACCACTGTAATCGCAATATCAATACCACAATCAGACGAAAGTACAACTAACAAAGATTTTCATTGTTAGGCATAAGCATTCCTATAGAAATCTTGATTAAAGGCAAAACTATAGATCATAATTAATTGACTCTAAGACATAGATTATAACTTTGTGTCACCGTTTACGTTTGGTTTCATCGAATCAATCTTCAATGTACATGATTCAAGGCGGAGATTACATTATTTTATAAGATTAGGTCATACTCGGGGTCTCGTTTTTTTGCTCTAATATTTATGCATAATGATACGTAATTGCTGCGGCTATTAACCACCTGGTTTACGGCCTTTGAACCCGACGTCAACGAAAACCCACACAACACATACTCGTAAGAAGAATTTAGTCGCAATGCTTGAAAATAAATATATGAAAACCCTTCTATGTCTAGCAATGAATATTTGTTAAATACTGATATTTCTAACGAGGTACTTTACAACATTTTTATCTTCTGTAGTTCCAATCGATAAATAAATTATGAACGATGTATTGACATAAATAGTCTACAATTGTAATTCTAATGTTAGTGTTATGTCTATGTTTTTAGAATAAGTTGAATTGTTATAAGTTACTTAAATGATAAGTCCTCTCCACATATATTTATAATATCTTTTGCTGTGCCCGACAGGGTCCACGATTGTTACCTACCAAATAAATGTTTACCACCTAAGCCTACATTGTGGAATGCAATAAAGAATTGAGTATTGAGTATTAAATTAAAATTAATTAGCAGCTATTTTTAAACGATGAAAAAGGCATAGGTATATGGCCATACATGATATGAGGTAGAAGGTACCTTAAATTCGGTTTCATTTAATTTTGATAAAAATAACAAATTGTTTACAAAGAGATGCACGTTCCTACTTTAAAATTTATATAAAAAAAGAAATTGGCGATAAAATATTCATAATAACTTTTGTATACCTAGCCATGGTCGTAAATCTGTCAGATCTATTGTTTAATCAATTACGTCATATAATCTCTTAAGATTGATGAACGTTTTGTGAAATTAATTGTCGTACGTGTAGGTGTCAAGATGTAGGTAAACATTATACGTATTGGGTTTGCGGAACAAAATTGTTAGCGGCCGTAATTACTTAATTATTATTAACTACATAACACATTTACGTTATAACAGTAAAATAACTTTCGTCAGCCGTAACCTTACAATAAAAAAAGTAATAATTATTTCTTATTCTTACGCGAATATTAGACATTGAAATAAAAATTTACGGATTTCATCGCAGTATGATTTAGTATTTTAATCACGATGGTTTAAAACATTGTTTTCAATATTAAAACCAGCTGATCAAAGAAGTTAAATGAATAGTAATTAAATATTTATCTGCTGTTATGTGTGTGTAAAATAAAAAATTAAACAAAGAAGTCTTTACATCAAATTTGATGAAGTAGATCCTTGCAAAAGAAAACTTGGTTGATTCAAGAGAATATTGAAATAACTAAAAACTAAAATTTTTGTCGAGAGGATGGCTATATATTAATATCTAGTATGAATCACATCATAGATACACCAAAGGTTACGCTGACGTCGTTTGCGGAGTTGCGGATAAAATAATAACAATATGCCACGGTAAAATTCGTAACAAGCAAACAAGCAGTTTTATTTCAAAATATACTTATTTTTTACTTATTAATTATTCCTTTTTTGGTATAGTATTTTTTAATTTGATGCCTCAACTAGGCAATTTAGCCAAATATTAGAGAGGTGAAAACCGGTACCAAAATTAATATTTCGCAATCCGCGTTTGACGTACCTACGCAGCTACGTATTAAATTATGTATGTATATTGATCAACGACTATGTGGCAACCTGGCAGAAGTGAAGTTTAGCAAATAATTATACGGGTGGAGATAATAAATTTAAATTTTATGACTACGCCGACAATGGACGACGTAACTTTTACTGTCCTACAACGTCTGTTGAAGATCTTACGAAACTATCATAGGGTTTCTTTAGGGCTATTGTTATGAGTCTCTAGGAACAAATAATTTTCATTTGTTGCATCCCGTCATTGTCATATTAGCTCACACACTTCCAATACCAAGTTATTATTTTTGACTTTTTGTTATATATCTAATAATCAAACGAGAAAGCTATTTATTATCCTTGGATAGAATCCTTCTAAAAGTTCTTGCCTAATATTAGAATGTCTATTACAAATTGTTTGTTTAGACCAGTCATAGCCGGTCATTCAAAGTGCTAATGAAATTCAAACGTGACCTAATGTAATCTAGAAATTCTGAAATCAACAAAACAAGGACCTGGATCCAAATAGAAACCAGAGATTATTTATAGAATAGTTATCGAATATTTGCATTGTAATGGCGAACGGAACTTTAATTTGATGAAGAGACCATTCTGAGTCAAAAGGCACAAATTATACTTACATTTAATTTGGTTATTTAATAAACACTACTTATTTGAACTGGAGGTTAAGGTAAGAACTACATTTCAAATCGTCTATCATGTATAATTGAACCATGGCGTAAAAATATAAAAATAGACGTATTATCTAACACAAATAAAAGTTATGTGGTCAAACAAAAAAAAACGAGTTGACTTGTGAACTTCCTTTAGTTATATAAATAAAATGAATTGCAATTGCCCAGGAAACGAAAACTTAAAATGTAGAAAAATTCTTTCCGAGATCGATCTTAAATGAATTGTCAATCGTTTCTCACTCAAACAGATTAATGAAGAAAGTAATAGGGCTGTTACAGATCGGTAACGCAACAAAGTAGGTACTGCCGACTGCAGGTCCAACTAACCCATTCGAGTTAGGCCGGCTGCTTGACCCACATTCTCACGTCCGTATTGGATGCTTTATCTAATGCAAACTGGTCGTATGTTACGTTATCGAGCCAGCGGATTACACGCGTGTTATAGGTCATTAAGATGAGATAATACCATTGAAGAATTTTGATAGGTCCGGAAAAACAGGCTTTGTACTCGTGTATATAATAGTTCCTCTCAACAATGCAATCGGCGCAGTCGCACAGAACACGTTTGTTGTGCCTAAAAGTAAGGAGACTTGCCAGTATCCACGTTCTGCTAACGGAAATAATAGTTTATGTTTCGATAGCAAAAGCTAAAGCTTCTTTAAAATGCATTGATATAAACGTCCTCAGTAGTTATTGGAAAAATTGTGCTGCGAGAGCGTTTAATTAATTAAATAATTTATGCCCTTTTATGACTAAAAATGTTTTATGTAATGTTTGAATTCTGCATTAAATTTTTAATACCGATGAATTATAAGCCTCCGATGATGACGAATTACATTTGTACTGTATCTACTTATTACAAAATAGTCGTTTAATTAACCCCTTTTTCTCTTATTGATACTCTAATAAGTAATGCCATATTTTTTTACGCAGCTTATAATTGCCTATTAAAGTTTGATTGCACCGATAATGAAATGAGTTACATCTTCAGTATTTCCACAGGTGAAAAAACCGGTAAAACAGGAAGTATAGAAATACTTACGCACCTAAAATAGATCAACATTAATAAGACCAACAAACTAGCTTTTTGAGCGCGTATCAATAAAAATGCCGAGGGCTTGCGTAAGTAGGTACTGCTTCTAAGATACGGAGAATATCTGATTTATAGTTAACGAGATCAGTTTATCTTGTTGTGTGAAAAATAATCTTAATTATAGAAAACCCTTTTTCATAGGCGATTTTTCAACTCATTCCTAGTAGAGTGAGCGAATGTGAAAATGTCTAAGCAAGCAAGTACGCATTAAATAAATAAATTGGATAGTTCGATTTATGCGAAACGACCTACGATGAGGCCGTTTCGCATAAATCCCTTTGATCTTATAGTTTTAGAGTTGAATTAGTATTGAATAGAACCTATGAAGGAGTTACAAGCAAGCGTTCGAGATCTCAGACATTTTTTGAATCAGTCAGTGAATTGGTGTCTATTAATTTATATAGTTCCACGAATCAAGGAAGGAATCGTTTTTTTATAAGAATTTTTATCAAAATAATACTTTTATATTTTGAAGTGGTTGTAGTGTAGTAAACTTATAAAATAAATAAACGAAATAGATAGTTAAGACCTATCTTCACTAGATATAAAACTAAGCTGCAAACATCGGTTAAAACCTGACATGGTGATGACTGGAATAACTGCTCTATCTTGTATCCACAGTTTACAGAAGTAACCACACTTGTTGACCCGCCATAATAATCTAGATTTTTATACGTTTGTCCTGTACTTTGTTATTTATCCATAGAGCTTAGTAACTACAAGATAAACTAATACTTGTGACTAATATTTGTGACTTCAACATATTTTTCGAAATAAAAAATATTCTGAAGCAACAAATGAACCTAAGTAAATTTAAGGTAGTTCATAATCTCTTTAATATACATACTTGACCTAGTAGATAAATGTTTGTGCAATATCGATTGTGAGTTTTCCTGTTGAAACAGAGCTCTGATTTGCAAATAAAAGCTATGCAATAATGAGCACCTACTTGACATGCATAGGTAGATTTTATGCCAGTCATATGCTACGAACGATATTATGAAGTCTGATCGTTTGTGGGATAATGGAAGTACCTGTATAAGGACTCATAGTATTTTTTATGTCTTTTTCTTCCATATAATATGTATATACTTCCATAGTTCCATAGTTATACCATTTTATATAGCTCTTTTTTCAAGCTTTTAAATTAATTTATATGGTAACTATATCAGTGAAAACTGTCAAATAGTCTATTGATTAATTGTGAACAAAGTTACTTTATAATGCAGGTCATCAATAGGCGTTGATTAGATAATATAGCCAGCTTCACTTAAGTTCTTTTAGATAAGTACATAAACTTATATGCAATCAAAATAGAAATACGATAAAATCTCGCAGGCGCAGCCGCGGCGCACAGCCAGCATCTATCAGTTATCTAAACTCGTATCTTATGCTAATCTGGCCCCTTCTAAAGCACATCTGAGGCCAATAAAACATCTCATTCGCACAAATAATGATTGTTTTCACTGCCCTTTTCAAACGATAATACTATGATTGACCGAATACTCAATGACATTTGCTATACAATTTGTTTTAATAAGTAGTATCATAACAAACAAATGATTGTCACGTTTGAACTTTTCAAATGGTATTTTTATATCTTCGGTCTGTTATATAAGTTTGGAATTTGATACTTTTGCTTGTCAATGGTCAGGTGTATCCTATTAGTTACATGGCTATTATGGCTGCGAGATTGGAAATCCCATTTAATCAGGTCATTAGTTCTTGTGACAGGTTTAAAGTCTTAAGTGATTTAGACGATAGCTTATTTCTCACTGTTTAAATGATTTGAAGCGTGTGAACAATGTGACAAATTATCTTACACGTTAATGATTAGCATTTTTACTCTGTAATCTTTTGTGTTACGTCTTCAAACAGAATGAACATTATGAATAATGCTGTTACGAAATTGTTTGTGTATTGCTATTAGATACCAAGCTAGACAACTTTGATGTTAATTGGTTTTGAAGAAGTAGAATGGATAGATTACTAACCAATTATGTATTCTCTATCTCGGATAAATTATTTTTTGATAAATATCTGGCAGGCTCGACGTGGGTCTACGTCTAATAATTTTAGACGTTGATAGATTTCATGCGAATTATCTTTTTTAATCTTGATTTTTTATGTTCTTTTTATTTCATCTGTTTAATTACTTTCTAATATTATTATTTTATAATGGTTTGGATGCAGTGAAATTGAACCATAGTGTAGTAATTCATTAAAATAATTAATTTTGGCGGTAAGGTAAGCGCTATTACTGAGATCGGCTTCTGCGGTACAAGTCACGAGTTCAATTCCCGCACGAAACAACATAATATTTTGTTTCTTATTTTATATTTCAACTAGACTGAGAAATGTGGAAAAACAATCTAATACATAACTTGTAGACCCGCCCACGCGGAGTAGTTATACCGGATCTGTGCGTTAGTGTTTGTGAAAATTTAAGCTTTAGACGAATTCATACTCTCCCAACAATAGAACATATTTTAGTGTTTGGCAGCATTTTATCGTATAACGGATTATGGAACTAAAATGATCATCATGGCTTACTGCGATATATTATAACCTTTAGTTACACCACATTACCCGGTATATGTTTTCGATATCAATTTGCCTCCGCTTTAGCAATAGTTCCATTAAAATTATGTGTATACAGACACGTGAGACTTCTTCACTGCGGGTCTAGGTGACGGGCGCAATGTAATGAAACACGGTGCGTGACCTACACGTACCTACGTACAACTCCTGCCGCTGCGAGGTACCTATTGCACTATTACTACGCGAAGGTTTACAACACGCCAGGTGCAGCGTGGCTGCCCTGAACTTCTTGCGCATCATTTTACAATATATAAGCAACTAGCTTCTGCCAGCGACTTGGCCTGCTAAGAAATAATAATTTTATCGAACCTGCCTATTTAATTCTTACCCTTTTTCTTTTAAGAAATTATCGAGTCCGCGTCATCATCATCAACCCATTAATGTCTCACTGCTGGGCACGGGTCTCCTCTCAATTGAGAGGGATTAGGCTATAGTCCACCACGCTAGCCTACTGCGGGTTGGCAGACTTCACATGCCATCGAGAAAATCTCTCAAGCATACAGGTTTCCTCACATTGTTTTCCCTCCACCGTTTGAGCTTGTGATAAATGCGATTCCGCATACAAACTTCCAACTCCCTTTTCACCATTTTATAAGACGATTTCCGTGACAAAAAACTATCGGTAGGTACCATGCCAATACAAAATAATCTAAATCGGGTCAGCGGTTATAGTGTGAAGAGTTTAATTAATACCTATAATAAGTTTGTATTTAGAAACAGCTGTATCTTTATAATAAATATCTTTTTTCATATTATATTTGGACACTATGACACAGCGCCATCGAGTTCCGGCCTAAGAGATAATTGTTTATGTTATTATTTTATACATAGAAACAAATGTGACCCAGGTAAAATGTCTAAGTATGATAATATTTAAATGCTTGTTATCATATTAGGCAATTAAATTAAGGTCTGTTCAAGAAGAGACAGAAGACACATATACCAAGCAGTAGGATCATATATACCCATAATTTGAATAAATATGTATGATCTAAAATGTGGTTCATAATAAATACTGTTTAAAAATCAAATGGACTCTGTTTTTAATTAAAAGTTTCGTCGTCAACACTATTATCTATTCTGTGTTTAACTCGATGAAAGGGCTATGAAGTGTCAATTACACACACGTGCTTAAATACATATTTAAGTCTTTGAAATCATGTTAATTAATATCATGCAAATGTTGTATCTATCTACATGTATCTAGAGCATTTGAATAACGTTACGCTGTATTAGAATAACGTGTTATTACAAGTGAACTGTCAACGAACCTGTTATGCACTTAAGATATGTACCAAGCGATGTCGATTAACAGAAGTAGTGCTTCGGAGATACACAAAGAACTTCACTGGAGTTTTAACATCGTTTATACGTATAACCAAACAATAAGAACTGTGACAGCTAATGGAATATGAAGTCAAAAGTCTGAAGTTCAACCCCAAGGCCTTCAAAATATATTTTTTTTTCTTTACTGCTCATAGTGCCCCTAAGCGTATATTCCAACTCCTACACTCCGCCCCTAAAGCGACTCTCTGACCCTCAACTAAGTTTTCTAAGTTGTCGTGCATAAAGTTATCGATTTGACAACCTAATTAGTCCAGCAGTGCATAACACTGCCTTCTGTGCTATGGGTCCCGGGTTTGAATTCCGGTAGGGACAAATGTTTGTGTGATGAGCATAAACATTTGTATCCGAGTCATGGATGTATCTATGTATAATATGTATGTATTTTCAAAAAAAAGTATAATATATATATATATATATATATATATATCAACCTACTAGTATCCGTAACACAATCCTCGTTGCTTAGCTCGGAACTAAATGGCGCTGTGTCATCATATCCAAAATATATTTATATTTAATTTATAATATGCTCAAACAGTGAAAAAGAAAACATTGTGATGAAACCTCCACGCCTGAGAGATTATGCCTATTAATCTCTCTCAAATGAGAGGAGACTAGTGCCCAGGAATTGGACCATAATTGGTTTGATGATGATGAACCAAATAAGTCTGTATATGTATGTAGGTACTTTTACAATTCGGTAGAACATTATTTAATAATAATAAAAATACTGTTGACCTTTTTCTAATACCTTTGACATACATAATATAAGTTAATTACTACATAATCATATAGTATTTAACTTAGCACATCAGGTCATAATAATTTTCAATTTCAAACTCTTGACGTAAGAGAATTTCGCCATACCTAACCATATTTTTGTACTATTATGCAAATTGACGTCTAATTACACAAAATAAGATTACAGACACATGTTTTATCACTTATTGGTAACACTGACCTTCAGACTTGAGATACGTCGTAATTAAAAGCTCATACGTAATGAGCAGGCGTACAGTCGCTCGAGTAAATACTAAGATTAGGCCAGAGTGCGCTTCCTTTCTCCAACTATCACTTCCCAAGGTCGACAGCATTAGCTGATAATTTCGTCAGCTTGCTAGAGTTTTAACAATTTAAAAACTACTGTGTTCATTTATTTTTTAATCTGTACATTTTTAAGTCTATACTAAATGTATGTGTTATGTGAGAATTTAAAAAAGCAAGCCATCGGAATTCTGGCTAGTAAACTATGTTTGGAGATTACGGTACAGATTTTATATGAATTATAATTTTGTTGTTTGTGATAATCATGAGGAAATGTCATCATCAACCATTATAGTCCCACTGCTGGGCAAGGGTCTCCTCTCATTTGAGACGGATTAGGCTACCACGCTAGCCTAGTACGGGTTGGCGGACTTCACACGCCATCGAGAAGATCTATCAAGCATGCAAGTTTCCTCACGATGTTTTCCTTCACTGTTTGAGCATACGATAAATACGCACATAACTTCCGAAAAGTCATTGGTGCGTGCCTTGGGTTTGAACTCGAGACCTTTGACATCTTAGTCCATTGGTCACACCACTAGGCTATCACAGCTATTCTCTAAGGAAATGTATTTGATTTTAATAACAAAGAGAGTTTTTGCACCTATTGTTTATTATCAGCATTCTGATAAAATTCAAATTCATGTTTATACTGATCAGTTCAAAAAACCGAAAGTCATACATAACTAAACCATAAGTATGTTTTTTAAGCGAAGTAATTGAAAATTTGACCACAACATCCTATTACCTGGCGGTAAATGTTTTGTCTAATGTTAAAGCTAATGAAGGCAAGTTTTTACTATATGCAAATCACAACTTCGTGTATATTATCGTAATTGTATGGTTCGATTCCGAATTGTGTGACTATTATAGAGAACTCCATGAACTCAGGCGGGGCAAACCCGAGAACTTTCGCTGCTTTGACCGCTCCTCAGCCAAAGGCCGCAAATGATTTGCATGTTACGAGATCGATTCTTGTAGGCGACTAGACGTCTAGCGGAGACGGCGGATGAGTGTGTGTTTGAGTGTTTGTATAGCTTTACACGCACCGGTAACCGGACATCTAATCAGGGGCAATGGTGAAATAGATACTGGAATATTTTATGACCATTTCAGTCAGTTTCGGTCAGCGATAAATGATTTGTTTGAGTCATAGCGAATAGGTTATGAAGGTGGATAATTGGAGGAAATAACAAGTTTGTTGACATAATCAATTAATAATATCAATGATATTAAATACATTATTCCTCCCACTCACTTCCTCATTACTTTAGTGATCGCAAGTGCGACTGATGAGCACGAACAATGTTATTCTATAGAATTCTCAGTAGACAGGTCAGAATTTGATTTTGTGCCAGGTTAATGGTTTTAATGGCTCGCCCATATATATTAGATTATAGTACATGGTCCGTACAAATCTTCTTACATAATTCTCTGGGCATAGAAGCGTGGACGTAAGTTATGCTATTCATTAAACCACGAGGTGATGGGGTAGGAAGGCTTTTGGCCTGTATTGGGATAAAACATATAAGCTCAATAATAATAATAAACTTGAATATAAATAACAACATGGAAACATAAAACCCGACCCAAACATAATTAAGTTCGGAAGATGATTTAGTACATTCATTCCAACGTAACCAGTGACGAAGTAACAAAAAGTAAACAAAGCGTGAATGAGTAAAAAATAAGCATTCGCTTTTGCCCAACATTGTAATTAAGTTATGACCTGAGAGAGCTTTACCAACTGTTGCTTAGCTGTTGCGCGAACGCCGTTTCTAGGATGTAACTACACTGACAGCCATTATAACATACAACACGTGCCGTGTCCCAGTTTCTAGGTTCAATTTTTTGACAATAAACGGATGGAATCACGTCTATATTACGGAACTATACGTGACTGTACCATTGCCGATTACACATTCGTCTATATATTCATTTATATAGACGTTACTGTCTAGCGTTTTTATATATTCTTCAAATCTATTGTATACAGTTCAATGGACAGGAAACGATCGCCATATATTTTGGTTCATATATGTCAAAAGATCCCTTTCACAAGTCTTTGTTACGATGAATCTGTATTAGTGACAACTGTAGTTCAGGGAAGTGAAATTAGCCTGCAAAACTGGGTAAGTGTGCTTCAGTCACAATTGTCATTGCTACAGCTAAGAATTTTGATTGTCATAATCTTTGCTTACATTCAAATGTTTGAATGTAAGCAAAGATGTGGTTAAATGTAAAAATACTTACGTACTAATTTACAGAATTGTGTAAATCCTTTTCTTTAAAACAATACGAGAACTCCCTCTACATATGTGTGACCGGTAACACACATTAATTCTAAGTAAGTAGTAGAATTTACATACCTAGTTAAGATTTCTATAGTAAAATGCTTGGTTTTCTACCAAACTAGGGTTACAACAATGATCTTTGACTAGAACTGAACACTTGAACTAGAAACCTAAAGCAGGTATATGTAAACTATTTATTTTGGAAAGTGTTAAAAATGATAAATGATTTTGTTCTCTGTTCTAATATATTCAAATGTTTACCGAATCCAAATATGTATATGTAATGTTACATGAATGATTAGTTACCGACGCAGATACCGTTCTTCTGTTTGTGCGAATATTTGAACAGTTACATAAAACATTTGCTAATACATACCGATGTTGCTTCCGTTCTTATTTGTTGTATCTAACTATATTATAATGGTCAAATTCGATCCCACGGGGTCAGTAACCTTTAAGTTATTATTTTTTAGTAGTGTTTTTACCAATTTCTTACAGCTACTACTTAAGTACCTATAGTAATAATATATCTTAACTACTTTTTACAGGTTTTAGCGCGGTATTCATATATTATCAATATACGGCTATAAAATTCGTAAAAAGTAGTTTCATTTCAGTGTATTTTTTGTTTTTGTCAAAACCCATGACTTGGACTATCACATTCCACTGGTAACACCACTAGGTTAGTGTAGGTATAGTGTAGAATTTAAATTGATCACGTCTCGTAGCAATACTACTGCGGTGCATTATTGTATAGCCATTGACACCAGGAAGTCCAGACACAACGACACATCACGACAATCCTCCAGTGTTCTAGAATCTGTCACTTTCAATACTGATCGAGTAACCGATTTTCCTCAGTCGTGACTCTCCACCGGTGTGAAGATTACACTGATTGGTACTCGGAACCATTTTCCTAGGTGACGAAATACACTTCTAGATAGTCGATATTACAATTTCAACACTAACTACATACAATTAATGAATGTTCAACGATTTCCCAAATCGCAATTCCCACGTATTACTAAGGTACCTACACCTATCGAATATTGAAATCGTGTGAATCTGGCGTATTGGTTAACAACAAAGGTTGTTCAAAAACTAAAACTGGTTCATAATTCACGTGAGATATTCCTGTGTGAACTATTCAAATGTTTGTTTATTGGTGAATTACATTGTGCCACAGTGGTTTGGCGTGGAGTGGTTTCAAAACTACTTGTTCACACCACTTCTTGTAGCGCGGACAACTCCTGTGAAATATCTGGCGCAAGGAAGTACCTACCTTAACCTTTTTGGGTGCTGTGATGTATTGATCACTTTAAATTGAACCTTATGTTCAGTGAACACACGCACGATACGCACTTGTAAGTTGCAGCACTTGCACGTTTGATTACATACATTTTTACATTTTTACCACCAAGTTTCAATATAAAGATGATAGATGCGATAACAACTTTGCAATAATTGAACAATGACAAACACAGCTCAGGCTATCTATATATATAAAAGGAGAAGCTGACTGACTGAATGACTGACTGACTGACTGACATATCCACGCAGGGCCTAAACTATAAGGGTTAGAAACTTGAAATTTTGCACAGGGATTCCTTTTATAACGTAGGGGAGCACTAAGAAAGGAATTTTGAAAATTCACCCCCTAAGGGGGTAAAACGGGGGTTTGAGGTTAGTATGTAACTTTGCTGTTTTTGAAGTTATTCAATTGAAATTCAGTTTGAAGGTTTTTCATTGAAAGTTATGAAACACGTGTAAAATGTTTTTTCAAAAATCATCCTTTAAAGGGGTAAAATGGGGGTGCAAAGTTAATATGAAATTTCTTTGATTTTCAATGAATCTTGGCGAGTGTAGTCTTTGTATGACGTAGGCATCCGATAAGAAAGGATTTTCCGAAATTTTGCCCATAAGGGGGGGGGGGGATAGGGGTACCAAGTTTGTACGAGACAACGTGATTCCTTGGTCCAATCTACTTCAAGAGGTTGAACTCACATAAAAGCTTGATGCAATGCAAATATTTTATACTCCTTAAAATTGGAATTTCTGTTTGTAATTTCATATATAAAAGTATAGATACGGTAATTACACAAAAAAATAATTTCTAAAATGTTTGTCTGTCTCTCTCTTCGTTCCTTCTAATTGCTGCAACAGCTGGACCGATTTTGTAGGGACTTTCACCACCGTTATAAGGAGTAACTTAGGCTACTTTAATTTAAGAACAAGAAACGAATTAAAGTTCCGTATGACTTAAAAACGCGGGACCTAACCAATGCATGAATATGAACATTAAATTTTTCGTTAAATTTTACGCGGACGAAGTCGCGGGTAACAGCTAGTACAATATATAGGAATAATTTCCGGGTGCTTCATGCTTTGCATGCAAAAAGCCTACTATGTGTAACCAGACAGACAGACGGCGAGACAGTCACACAAGATACATTCCGCACCTGTGATTAATATGCACCTAGGTCGTTGCCCCCAAATGGTCAGCCATCATCATAATATGTAGTTCCGTAATTCACTAGGCCATTTTGATTTTACGTAAGGATATGGAGTTTATTTTTTAAATGGTCTTAACGCGTTGACAATGCAAGTTTTACATCCGTGACATGTAGGCTATATTAATTTTGTGCGGGATTCGTGCCGGCGCGGGCGATTCATTGTGCAAAAGACAATCTCTCACCCAAACAAGCTTAGTACAAAACAGCCAATTATACCGTGACAATATTACATAGTAACAAATAAAATTGTTTTTTTCTTTCTCTAGTAACACGCCAAATTAATCTGTAGATACTAGTCTTCGTTGTTAGTCTGAGTTTTGGTCTGTAGATGAAATGCGTGACCAATTCGAGAGACTGCAATGCACATAACACATGTTGAATTGTTAGTTACGGTTATCATAAATAAACTTGCGGCTAGCTATTTATGAAGTGTGCAAACTGTTGATGTTTAAATAAATCTAAATTTTTTTACAGATTTTATTGCGGTATATTAATATAGGTGTCTTTAGATTAATATAAAATAATCTTGTCCAATATCGATTATTATTAGTGTTACATAATAATTTAATTATTGATTTCAGACAGATCGTCTACCCATACATAAATTAACAATTTGGCATTTATTGATATTAGAAAAGATGAGATTAAACTACTTAAATCTAGATTTAAAATATATTTATCAATTCATATCAATGTAATACGCATAATATAAAGAAAGACACAAAATCTGGGTTTTTTGTGTGTAATTTATTGCAACCAAAATATTTTACGATGCATACAAATAATAAGAAAATTTTAAATAAACAAAAGGTACCTACAGTCGAAATTACCATTCTTGAAGAATAGCTGTAACAAAAAATAAATATAAATAATAAAAAAAAATGTTGCAGTAAAAATGTCTTTCTACAGACTAAGCCAAAAGAAAGGTTCTATGTTCGATTGTATGTTTTTTTTAAATTCTGAAATTAACACTTACTAGCGATATTGAAAACTATTTTGTTGACTTCAAACTATACAATACATACATACCCTCACGCCTGTCGTCCCCGGAAGGTAAGGCAGACGTATAATAAAGCACACCCACGTTTCGCCGGTATGTTTTAGGTCCCATGTAATAGGGGGCGAGCCTATTGCCATTAACCGGGCACAAATTCAAACTCCGAGCTGCTACTGAGAATTTCATAAAAAACCTCAATAACACTTTGCTCGACCTGGGAATCGGATCCAAGACCTCTTGCTTGGCAGTCGTACTGTACGACCACTACACCAACGAGGCATAGAACTATACAATATTATAAGTAATATGTTATATAAAAAGTTTGTTTATTGATTTTTAGTTTCGCCCTTGTCCATGGTTACCATGCTATGCACACAGTTGGTAAGCTGGTTTCGATAACTATGTTACATCTAAAATGGACGCTCAACACAGTAATCAAGTGTCGAGATTAACAACAAGTCTGACATTCAATTAAATACTGTTATTGATTAACTACTCGAGTTGAAATACTATTATTAATGATCACGCTACCTCGTAATAAATAGAATCCGTTAGTAATGAGAGCGAGCAAATTCTGCACATTTTAGGTTGAGACGATAATAGTTTACAAAGAATTCATTAATTACTTTGTGTAATACTTACATGAAGGTTGTATTTCATAGTTTGCTGTGCGTTGCAGTAACGCCGAATTTTTCGAAGATATTAGGTATATACACTCTGTCCGCCGCCTTCCTCATCCAGTCTATCCCCGCTACCTATTTTAGGTCGTCATTCCATCTAGCCGGAGGGCGTCCTACCGTCCTACACTACGTTTGCCGGTTCGTTTGGCAGAGGCCTATTTCCAGCAGTGGAGCTGAATAGGTATATACAAAACAGAAATCTAAATTCAAACATTTATTTCCACACTTGTACTTATTTATTTCAGAACCTACATATAGATATGGGCTTTATCTGTAGATACATAGCTATTCATTAAACATTTATTTTGTTGTTTCGTTTCTTCGTAATCTATTAGAACTAGGAATGCATAGAATACCAACAAACTATCGATCACCATCAATCACCACGCACGTAGCTTAACTACGTACGCAAAATAACAACGCAAAGAAGACCAACAAACTATTTATCACCATCAATCACCACGGATGTAGACTACTGGGTACGTGGTGATTGACTACGAAGGCTTGATTGACAGAGATGCCGTGGCTCGGCATCTCTGTCCAAGCCTTCGTAGTCCTATCAACTCGAATGTGTTCTAGGTCTCATTTAATAGAGGTGAGTTGTAGTCAATAACCCGGTACCTATCCAAATATTACCTCGTAATAAAAAATAAATTTAATCTACATAATTTTGTTTTGTATACTACTACTCGCGATTTGTAATATTTTCCTTACTCAATAGTTATAAGTTAAATATAATAATCACCCATATTGGATCATATTTAAGCCACCAGTTATAATACTTAATCAACAATACATGTTGAATATTATTAGACGCTATAACAAATAGACGGTATGGCTATTTAGCAGGGGAAGGCCTTTACTCAGCAGTTGACATCCTTTTGGCCTATATAAGAATCAATCAATCAATTAATCTCAATCCTCTCCGATGGAAATCGAATGAGAGCTAATTACTCACCAAGATTTATGATACTGGTGCTAATAAAGATGCCCTAAAATATTTTTTAGAAACTTTATTACGCGATCACATATTATCACTCTCCCTCTGTATTGAGTGCAGAGTTAGTCAGTTTAAGAAGGTCAATAGTACATCATAGCATTTCTTTGTAGTACGCCCACTTGCGTAACATTATACGTAATTGAAATATTATCTAGGCAGGTACGCATTTAATTGCATTCGTTGACTTACGGCTCCGTAGGGTTACCAACGACCTACACCGAGCATTATACTTTTATACTGGCCTACATTCATGCGGCAGTCTAGTCTAGCCGGAGAGTCGTATAGATTAATAGATCACACTTAAACGTTTACTAATGGACTTGCTAGGGTTGCCGAATATTTTATTTCGTTATATTTATGTTTAATTTACAACTGTGTATAAAGGCAGCTTTAAAGTAGGTTTATTCAACTCCGTATAGATAGATATGGGTAATTAATCCCTAAAAGTTTTTAAATAAAATATACATAGTTTATGTTTATCACGGATAATGTTGCATTTTAATGATTAATAATGATTCAGGTTCGTCCAGGGGTTCGGAGTCCACTCAATTCAAACAAATAATAAATCGAATCTTTCCTCTTTATAATTTTATTAGTATAGATAAAATCAGTAACCGATAGTTTGTTTGGACACCGCAATAAAAAGTAGGTTTAATGTTTATGAAAATTTATTTAGATGTATGTATAATATGTAGAATGACTTATAATAGAAACCTGATGACCGTGTTGAGTCCATACAAAGAGCTTACACAAGACACCTTACGTCTGGCATTAGTACTAGATGCTCGTATGATGAAATACTGCACTTCATCTGAATGAGCACTTTACGGGTTCGCCAACGCATGCTGTGCTTGCGTAGTATTTATGTAAAACGAAAGAAAATAAAAAATGTTTCGCAAAATATTTTTTGTAAATATTTTGCTTGTTATTTTTGTATTCTACAATGGAACACGAATCTAGTCAATATTTTGATGGTCAGGCGTAGATTTATTTAGATTAACGTAGAAAAATTCGTGCATTTTGTATGACTGAGATATAAATCTTGACACTTCACGCTTTATGCGCAGATTATATTCTTATGGATCAGAATGGTATTAACTTAATTTATTAAAAAGAGATAACATAACAATGCAAAAAGGATTTTATTAATACTGATTGCTGAATTATTTTTTGATTATTTAATTGATGAATTATTGAATTGAAGGGCGGGCAAGCGTTTTTGGGGGCTGTCTTTATTGTCGACGTTCAAAAAGAGCCAAATAAATTTAGCCTACTTTGAATAAATGATATTTTGATTTTTGATTAACAAATCTGAATTAATAATTATGTCACACTTTACGCGTCCCCAGAATATCTTCTAATCCTGCGCAAATAGTCAAGTGACGAAGGACAGCGCTCCATTCATCCTTCTAACTCCAAAAAGTTTTTATACTCTAAGTCAAGTTCTCTAAGAATATTTATATTATAAGAAGTTAGATTAGTTTAAATACGATAATTATATAGCTTGTGCCCGCGACTTCGGCTGCGAAAATTTTTAATTAGTAATAATTTTAACCAATCTACAATTTCATGAATGTGTTTATTAATTTCTTATCCTCCTCTTTTAAGAAATAAACAGTTTTCCATTGAAACTTCCATCCCCCTTTTCGCCCTTTTGATTTCCGTGACCAAAACTATCTCTATGCCTCATCCAAACCAGTTCATCGGTTAAATCCTTAAGAGGTACCTAACCGACAGAGGGACAGCCAGAAATACTTTTGCATTTGTAATATTAGTATGGATTTACTTAAATTAATTATTCAACAAATTCATATATTACTAAATTTAGTAAACATAACAAATAATAATTAAAAGTTAAATGAAATAATATCATTGTTTGCGTAGTTTATATAAAAACTTTTTTTGGAAACTATTCAATTTATCTGTTAAGTGTTGGGAATGTCTATCATTGTTATAAACATTTGTTTTTATATCTCTCTAGTATTTATTCAATGTTTAAAATTCAAGACAAAGCAAAAGTAATTCAAGTAAATGTTCAGCGACTCGCAGACCTCTTCATGCGATTTGGCATAATTGATTCAACATTTTTAGATCATATATTACATAAGTATTCATAATTATACTGATTGTAAAGCAAGTTCCGCACAGCCCCATGATACCCAGCTTGAATTATCTCTCATCGGGCAAACGATTTACCCACATGTCAGGTCTATTGACCCACTAAATTCGGACAACGGGTTTCTACACGCGGGCGTTACAAACGCAGCGTTTTATTTTCGAACCAAAATCGATATACCTACATGTCTACACTGGCTATAAATGTATTATACCTATATTATAGCAATATTTGCTATTAGAGTCCGAATGTAATATGTAGCAAAATGATTTGTTAGGCAAAGTTGTCTTGTATTGTAAAGTAATAAAATCTTATAACTTTTATTGAAATATAGCTTAGAAATCTTGTAAATTACAGTTTGGGAGTCTTCGTAAGCCAATACGGGAATGAAAGCTAATAATACATAAATATATACTTATATGAAGCTTAGATAATACGTGAGATTATACTTTGTTTTGCAATACAGTATTATAATAAAATATACAGTGTAATTTGACACGAGGTCGGATGGGTTCATTGGTCTAACACTTCATTTACAAATTATCTAATATGTAATACATTGTAGATATGTATATTTTAAGCCATACCAGTTCCAAACATTATATTTTTTTAAAATTTAAAGGATTTTTAAAATACCGTTTTGCTCGTATAGTGTGTTTTGACAGAAGAAGGTAAGATAGGGGGCAATATTTAACCAAATTAAAAAAATAAGGAGGTCCTTCTATGTTCCACTGTATTTTTATGTAAGTACTTAGGTATGTTCTCCGAGTTCTTCCTACATCACTACACTTTTCGGCAAATTATATAATTGTATTTTTAAGTCACAGTCCTCATTAATTAAAACCCAACGTTTTCCTTCGGCAGAATTGTTGGTCTGTTCGCGTCCGCACGTTGCGTGCGCACATCTAAAAGCGTCGCTTGATAGCCGCACGCTTTCTCATTACGCGCCAAATGAATCTCAATCAGTTTGCGCACGAGTTTCAACATACAGCCGACCAAGTGACAATTAGTTGAATGTTATGTGGATAGGGATTAAATGGCACCTAAAAAGGCTCTACTAATCGTTTATTGAATGAAATATATCTTAACAGTCTAGTCAGGAGTTCAACTGTCAAGATTACATCGAATTAATTTTACGATAAGTATAGATACGAGGTGAATTAAATATTCTTACGCGGCTATTTGTTATGCGGCGTATAGTAAGGTTTGCTAGAAGTAAATAGTCAGTATATTGATTGACGTGAATGACAAGCATACAAGCATAAGATGATCAAGTGAATTCCTGTTAAATTATTTGATGACATTCAAAATAGAGCTGACATAATAATTTATAATGAGCAAACATATTAAAATAACGTAATAAGTATTTTCTATTTCGATAAAATGTGTAGGTTATAAATAAATAAACCAATTTAAACGGGTCAAATATTTTAAGTCGTGTGATCACTTTTATTTGTATAGTTGTTATAGTTTAATCTAGTTTTAAGATATTAGTCTAGTGTCAGAAAAAAAGTACTTTCAGCACAACTGGAAAATATATACTAACTGGGTAATATAACCAATAAACATAATCCATACGGGAGACTGTTCAACTTCGACTATCGATATCTTCTTCAGTCTTCTAGAATAGTGCGTCACTGCATGCATTTGATGGGTTTATTCAGTTTCCCAAATCTACAATTGCTGATGAAACAGTTGATGATGTTTCCACACATAAAACATCATCAACTCACACATTCAAATGTTATTTTTCTAATCATACTTGACCGCGTAAAATGAACATAAACAGCAATAAATCAATGTCAACGACTAGCAGTTACAATAATATTCCAACAATTGCAAAATCTGCTAACTCTTGGCAAAAGATATACCCATGTTTCACCTTCGAATCTGGGACATTTCCTACACTAGCACAATAATCAGAATTGGCAAATAGTTCTTATTGCCACCACTTTCAGAGCAACGACGTGTAAAAAGCTCAACATTTATGTAAACACGCATCGCTGGAGTTATCTCACGTACTTATTTATAATCGCAGTGTAGTGTCTGTCCCACATTGTTGTTGCACCTTTGTTATTTATGGCTTAGATTGGAATAAGTAGAATATATGTACGTATTATTCTTATGAAATAAGTAGAATGTACGTTCTATCGGTTGGAGCACTTGTTGGCATATTCAACAGTCACTAAATAAGTGTTGAACTTAACTTTTACTGGTTAATTGAGGACAAAGTTCAAGATCCACTGCCAAATTAGAAATATTCGATTGTGTCTAGGTAAAAAAGTGTTGGACTTCTTTGGAGGCATATCAACAAATTTCTTTAGAATGAATACCCCTGCAGATAATGGTGTGCGTATAACCTAGACATAGACAAAAAGAGGTATAAAAGTCGTGACTTATAAAAACCTTACAACAATATCTGAGACATTTTCGAATCCATGTTTATATAATTTTCTCTATAAAATGAGTTTATCCATGTTAAGTATACATATAAACACGTTTCGTAATTTTACTGTTAATCTTTATTACTCGTAAATGTCACATTAAAATAAATCTGTTTACGATACAATGTCTGCAATAGCATTAATACGTGATTATTATAACAAGCAGAAATTGTTAATATACATACGTTTATATTATATATGTGATTATTCAGTTTAATTGGTATTTAAATCATTAAGAACAATTATTGGTACCTACTTAGACAGTTTAAGCGCTAAAAACTGAAATTTTAATGTAGAAGTACCTACGCAATGTCTGCGCACCAAATACATATTTTTAAAGGCAGTCAATCTGTTTGCAAATCCTTCAACATAAAAAAACTCGAAGGATTTGCAATTACGCCTTTCATGACGCAACTCTATTTTAAATTCAAGATGGGTCGTCAAATGTCCGCACGCGTCTCCAACGCAATCGCTGTTACCGTAACTTTACACTTGAGGCCGGGAAAACTGCGCGCATTAAGGACGCGGCAATGAAATGACCGACCTTGTGCATTGCTCGCCACTGTTATGTAAATGGCCGTTAATGAATTGTTTTGGTCTAGTTGCTATGTAGTGTGAAATTATATTATTAGGTCCATTAACCTAGGAGTTACGATACGTGGATAGCATTTTATCGATCGTTTGCATTTTATTGTAGAAGACGAAGGTTAACATTACCAGTTCAAATCAAGAAATATTAGCAAATCGATTACATCCATTAAGTCTAGTCTATTACGACACTAAAAGCACAACATTGCACTAAGTTGTTCCAGTGCAATTGCACTGAATGATATATTTTTAATTTTTCCATTTACAGTTACAAGTACGCTACCCAACTGTCAAGTCTCATGTCCGTCGCCAGCGCGCCATACCACCGTCAGTGCCGTTCCCATGCGAGGATGCACTGTCTTGGGGCCGTAGTCCTGAACGCCCCACCTCCGTACACCGCCTGCGGCCCGGAGACATCGATGTGGTAGCAGCCATCGGGGACTCTTTGGTGGCCGGCAGTGGAGCGCTTGAAGAATTCGCACTAGGAGCATTTATGGAGTATAGAGGAGTGTCATGGTGTGCTGGTGAGTTACTGTCTTCTTTTAGTACGCATATGACTATAACGAGAAAAGAGTTTGGTAACTTAGTTCTTGGTGGTCGATAGTACTGCACTGCAGTATGAAGTTTGAGATCCGCGCTAGGATCCTAAACTTTTCCTCGCGTAGCTATAGGCGCTCATCAATTAATTTTATTTTTTTTACCGTAAACAATTGATAATTCATGTCTTATTATTTAGTTATTTACTACATAGCAAATAAAGATTTTATGGATCGGGTAACTCTACATATGTACATATGGGTATTTATTTGTACTATAAAATAATTTCAAAATCAAAGCGTCTTAAACGTTGGTTAGTACGTAACATAGGCCACACGATTTACCATAACATTCAATCAGCATACTACTTACCTGTGGTTAACTTGAAGCACTGACCTGACCGCACACACTTCCTGAACGCTGACACTATAAATGGTACAATTATCTTAAGATATACACCGGTATAAGAGAGAGGTATATGTTTGTATGTATCAAAAAGATACCTCCCTGTTGGCCGAACTCTTTATGTAACCAAGGTACGGAGATTTCTGTCCCTCTTTTTCCCTGCACATAGTGTTAATTTTCTCTTACACACAAGTAAGGAAGAATATAATAGGGTCACCTCAAGTTACTTTAGTAAACTTAACGTTACATGATATATTAGCGTGTTAATTGTCCACAAACAATAAATACATCATAATAAGTTGCTAATAAGATTTATTATTTCTTTGTGTAATAGAAACATCACACTAGTCATATTCTTAGTCACTAAATCAGACACAGTACTATCTTAAATCTAACAAATGTTCAGACAGATGGAGATGTCGTATTTTGTTATGTTATTCATAGGAAGATGTTAGCACATGTTACGTTACATTTGACATTATATACTCGTATGTATCTATTATCTATGCACTTTTCACACTTCCTTTGTCATTGGTAATGTGATTGAATTGTGTGAGCTTTGCGAATTAGGTACTTGCAAGTGCCTGCTAATTATTTTGCGTACTTTGGTTACGTCAGGATGATGTTATATACATAAATGCATACAGTCACGTTTTTTTCCCATTGGGGATAGACGAAACAATAGGACACCAAGCCCTACGATCCCTGCGTACGATGCTTTATCTTCTTCCCGATTGGTACATCTTCGCATATCATAAAGCCAGTTGGGAGACCTTTAGTACCTAACCTCTTTAAAGGAGTTTTAACTCCTCCTCTTGACAAGGCCAGCAACGCATTTGCACGTCCTCTGGTGTTGTAGATGTCCATGGGCGGCGGTGATCACTTACCATCAGGTGAGCCTCCTGCCCGTTTGACCCCTTATTTCCACAAAAAAAAAACATTTCGAATGCCAGTCTATTGGTAACATAAATCTGTTTAATTTAATTTAATGATATGAACCACGAAACATTAAATTGGAGCAAGAGCACGCGCCAACTGCTTCAGGACAGCTTATTTTTTTAAACAGTGCTGCTTAAATAAACTTCTTCGGTCTTCATAATTCTCAATATGAAATTCTTAGTAAACATTTATATCTCCTCGAGTGACGATAATCCTCTATTCTCTGGACATTCACCCTCGTCATCAACCTACTGGTTTATTTTACACAGCATTATAAACGATGACTACGTAGACCTAGTTCATTACGATACGATAAATTAAAACCTTTTAATCTATGTGTTCCAGGTGGTGATGCAACGTGGCGCGAATACTTGACTCTTCCGAACATCTTGAAGGAGTTCAACCCCAACCTGCGAGGGTTCTCGACGGGCACAGGCGAGTGGCTCACCAAGAACGCGAGGCTCAACGTCGCCTTTCCCGTGGCGTCAGACGAAGATGCCTTAAAACAGGCTAAGGTAAACATTTATGGACATAAGTAACTATCAGTCGATATTATTAAACAACTGCCAAATACATGATTAGCGTAGGTGTGATTAGTTTCTGCTATTTTTGGCCGGCAAGTAATTGTTCCGGGTTTGAATGTGATGTGCTCATATGTGAGAATTTATGTTTATTATATGTCTACGATATTGGGCAACGTTCTAGTGTCTCACCGGGCCGTAAGCTGGTTTGCCAATGTCATGGACTGAATATATATATTCGTTTTTATCTAATTTTATTTTCTGGAGAATTCGATTCAACTGTGAATGAACATTGTGAGTAAACCTGCATAGTTTGCCGAACAGCAATAGGCTAGCGTATTGTGTAGGTACTATAGCCTAATCAAAGTCAAAGTAAATTTTTTTAATTTCAATTAGACTTATAAGTACTTTGTAAATACGTTGTTTTTATTTTTATATGTATAAGAATAAATATAATGTTACGTTATATGTTCAGTATAATTTCAAATAATAAAATTACCTATACACTATACCTTCTAAATATTAGCTAACATGACGAACAAAAATGTTGCGTATTTTTTCTGTGGCAGGTTGCTTAAACTTTTAGCGTCTTCATTATTAGAATGTGACTTTTGTAATATTGTTTTTATGGCAGTACACATCAACATTATCACTACACTTATCTATATAAGCTTAAGTGTAATGAAATAAAACTGAATATTGTACTACGATACTTTTTATTTTAAAAGAGTATTTCAAAAATGCTTGAAAAAGGTTTTTTGAAATAAAAATGTTTTGTTTGATTTCATTTGATTTGTAAGTAATACACACTTAGACATTTGGCAATTTTGACGATTGATAATGTGAGGAAGTAATTACCTTTTGTACGGCTTGTGGAGCGTGACATTGCTACAGTTTTGTGTGCCTAATAACTAACAAATTAATCGTGTGTTTGTGCGGTCGGTGCCCTAGAAGGTGTAACTATACAATAAGTTACAACCTAACTAACCCAAACTACTTACTGCAAATAAAATCTAAATGAGGTTACTTAGGTATATAACGGAACTAAGCTCAAGACAAGGCAAATTAAATAATTACTGTACAGAATACAGAAACACAGACGTATCAGACTTATATTAAAGATTTAATACTTACATTACATTTATATTTTATTTAACTTTCGTTAAATTTCCTATTAGCAAATGAACAGATTTCATCGATATACTTAAAGGCAGCAACATCACTCCGTTCAGTAGCACATAGCCTTATTGCGCGTTAAAAAAAGTCACACTTAAGTGTCTTCGACCACTTGACCCTGATGAGCATTTGAAAGCATCCAGGTCATCGCGACCTTCAAGTTGGGCACGTTGCTCTTTGTAATGCCATTAGAATTATATAATAAGGGGCAATTATTGTAAAAGGAACCTAATGTGTTTGTTATTTGGCTTAATAGGGATTCCTCACGATATTTTCCTTCACCGTGTAAGCAATATTGATACTGACGCACGTAACTTTAAAAGTCAATGGTGCGTGTGTGCTTGGAATAGCACTCCAAGACCCTTAGTCTTCAGAATCCACTAGTTTTAGCATGAGGCTACCATATCTTCAGATTTGTCAGTTACTTAATTATCATCTGTACTGACAGTTACCTACTTAATAATACTCTAAGTTCATGAGTATTGTGATTGCAAACGTTTTACCCAACAGTGGTTTGATGGCTTGGTTTTCTTACAGCCTTGACTAGCTAAAATTTAACTTATGTGATTCAATATAACTTACTGATGTTTTGTACAAGATTCTATACGGTTTAGTAACGCAAGTGCCTTAGAGTGCGTAACCACAGTGCGGGATGAAACTGATGGTTTTGACGCTTACTTTACACGGTGTTGTAAGCTCAACCGTGTCATGTTGATCGTTTCTTATATTGATGTTGTAAGCCTGATTGTGCACGCATCATGTTGTTGCTCTTATATAGTTCGTAATGGGGTAGTTGACTTGTAACACACATACATACACATCATTTTAATACGACCGTAAAGGCATCGTAAAACGATGCATACAATTAATTATAAACTTTGAAACCTCAGTTTGTACAAAATTAATTATCGTAAATCACAAAATTAACTATGTAGCATAATATATGTTATAATATACCTAAAGCGCTCATTAGTATAAATGGCTAATATGTGCTCCGTGCGGGGATTGATCGAGTCGTCGATATAAGAGAAAATGCTATTCCCATGTGTCGACTTATAAATATACATACATATAATTAATATTTATCTTACCTTCCAGATCGTAGTAGCTCGCATGCGGTCATCACCAGACATCGACATCGAGAACGACTGGAAGATGGTGACGGTGTTCATCGGCGCCAACGACCTGTGCTCCGCCTCGTGCCTCAACCCTGTCTCCTGGTCGCCGGCCGCACACGCCAAGAAGCTGGCCAAGGCGCTGGACTATCTACAGAATCATCTACCTAGGACTATTGTTAACTTGGTACCAGTACTAGGTATGCTTGCCGTTTGATTCTTGATCTGTAAAGTCTGCTAACCCACAGTAGGTTAGCGTGGTGGACTATAGCCTAATCACTTTCAAATGAGGATCTGTAACCAGCAGTGGGGTAGAATATTTCTAACCAACATGTGGTTCTTTTGTGTTGTTGTTATTTGGGTGTGATAACAAAGCAAATGTGGTATGTGTGAAAATCTATAGCTTTTTGCGTTACCAAGTTTAATGAATGAATATAAAAAAATATATAATTTGTTGATGATGTGATGACTATAACTTCCAGACGTGTCGGTATCGATCCGCGTGCTCCGGCCGATGATGTGCCGGCTGATGCACTCGCTGTTCTGCACGTGCTTCCACCGGCAGGGCGGCAACGAGCTGTACGACCTCGTGCGGATGGCCAGGCTCTACCAGAAGGCTGAAGTGGCACTCGTAAGACTCTATTATATTAACAAAAGGATTCAGCAAACTGTTTCTATGTTTTATTTTTATCAATTGATTGTTAAGATTAAGCTGTGATTTTCGATGTCAGTGTATGGAAGGGTGACAATTTTTGTATTTCGGAGACTATCTTAACGTGGTCATCATATGAAAGTTTATGAGAAACTTCATGTGTAAAGCCTGACAATCTAAAGCTCGATATCAGTATTACTTCATAATGGGGGTGCGAAAGCTTGATTCATATATTCAGTCGTATCTGAGAAGACTGGAAACTAATCTACACATATTTTAGAAAAAGTTACCTAAAAGATGATGCTGCCGTTTCATATACATAACCAGATTGTAGGTGTTATATGATCTTACATAAATTTGTGTGTACCTGATTTGATGTAAGTGGTTTTGGCCAAATTAAAATAGATTGGTCTCATGAGCAGACCCACTTTTCATCCCAAAGTCTCCCCGCATTTCGGCATACCTAACCATGAAGACACGTCGCTGGTACTGCGAGTGCTCTTTTCCAGGTTGTGTTTGCTGAGTCGTACAATATTCTGTCCCCACGAGCAGGTGGAGAGCGGGCGCTACAGCCGCAAGCCGGACTTCGCGGTGGTGGTGCAGCCGTTCATGCGGCTGTTCAACGCGCCGCTGCCGCCGCCGCCGCCGCGCGAGCTGCCGCTGGTCATCCACCAGTCCTACATCACGCACGACTGCTTCCACTTCTCGCAGAAGGGACACGCTCTAGGTACATCATTCTATTATTTATACTAACACTAGCTCTTGCCCGCCACTTGGAAGCGTCGGTATTGGTAGCATCGGTATTGGTAGCGTCGGTATTGGTAGCGTCGGTATTCATGGCGTCGATATTGTTTGCGTAGGTATTGTTGGCATCGTAAATGAAAGTGTCTTTTTCATTGGCGTCGGTACTGATGGCGTCGGATCTGGTGACGTCGGTATTGTTGGCGTCGGTATCGGTGGCATCGACATAAATGGCGTCGATATTGATGGCGTCAGTATTGATGGCGTCGGTATCGGTGGTTTCGATATTGATGGCGTCGATATTGATGACGTCGGTATTGATAGAGTCGGTATGATTGCGTCGGTATTGGTGGCGTCGGTATTGATAGCGTCGGTACTAATGGCGTCGGTATTGATGGCGTCGGTATTGATAGCGTCGGTATTGATGGTGTCGGTATTGATGGCATAGGTATTGATGGCGTTGGTACTGTTGGCGTCGGTAGTGGTTGCGTCGATATTAATAACGTCGTTATTGGTGGCATCGGTATCGGTGTCGTCGATATTGATGGCGTCGGTATTGATGGCGTCGGTATTGATGGCGTCGGTATTGATGGCGTCGGTATTGATGGTGTCGGTATTGATGGCGTCGGTATTGATGGCGTCGGTATTGATGGCGTCGGTATTGATGGCGTCGGTATCGGTGGCGTCGATATTAATGGCGTCGATATTGATGGCGTCGGTATTGATAGCGTCGGTACTGATAGCGTCGGTATTGATGGTGTCGGTATCGATGGCGTCGGTACTGATAGCGTCGGTATTGATGGCGTCGGTATTGATGGCGTCGGTATTGATGGCGTCGGTATTGATGGCGTCGGTATTGATGGCGTCGGTATTGATGGCGTCGGTATTGATGGCGTCGGTATTGATGGCGTCGGTATTGATGGCGTCGGTATTGATGGCGTCGGTATTGATGGCGTCGGTATCGGTGGCGTCGATATTGATTGCGTCAGTATTGATAAAGTTGGTGTTGATGGCATCTGCATTGATGGCGTCGATATTGATGGCTTTGGTATTGATAGAGTCGATATTGGTGGCGTCGGTATTGATGGCGTCGGTATTAATGGCGTCGGTATCGGTGGCGTCGATATTGATGGCGTCGATATTGGTGGCGTCGATATTGATGGCTTTGGTATTGATAGAGTCGATATTGGTGGCGTCGGTATTGATGGCGTCGGTATTGATGGCGTCTGTATCGGTGACGTCGATATTGATAAAGTTGGTGTTGATGGCATCTGCATTGATGGCGTTGGTATTGATGGAGTCGATATTGGTGGCGTGGATATTGATAGCGTCGGTATTGATGGCGTTGGTATTGATGGCGTTGGTATTGATGGCGTCGGTATTGATGGCGTCGGTATTGATAGAGCCAGTATTGGTGGTGTCGCTATTGATAGCATAGGTATTGATGGCGTCGGTACTGGTGGCGTCGGTAGTGGTGGCGTCGATATTAACTACGTCGGTATTGATGGCGTCCGGTTTGATGGCTTCGTTATTGGCGGCGTCGATATTGATGGCGTCGGTATTGATATGGTCGGTATTGATGGTGTCGCTATTGAAAGCATAGGTATTGATGGCGTCGGGTTTGAAGGTTTTGGTATTGATGGCTTCGTTATTGGTGGCGTCGATATTGATGGCGTCGGATCTGGTGGCGTCGGTATTGTTGGCGTTGATATTGATGGCGTCGGTATTGAAGGGGTCGGTATCGGTGGCGTCGATATTGATGGCATCGGTATTGATGGCGTCAGTATTTATGGTGTCGGTATTGATGGCGTCGGTATCGGTGGCATCGACATTAATGGCGTCGATATTGATGGCGTCAGTATTGATGGCGTCGGTATCGGTGGTTTCGATATTGATGGCGTCGATATTGATGGCGTCGGTATTGATAGAGTCGGTATGATTTCGTCGGTATTGACAGAGTCGGTATTGATGGTGTCGCTATTGATAGAATAAGTATTGATGGCGACGGTATTAATGGCGTCGGTACTAATGACGTCGGTACTAATGGCGTCGGTATTGATGGCGTCGGTATTGATGGTGTCGGTATTGATGGCGTCGGTATTGATGGTGTCGGTATTGATGGCGTCGGTATTGATAGAGTCGGTATTGATGGTGTCGCTATTGATAGCATAGGTATTGATGGCGTTGGTACTGTTGGCGTCGGTAGTGGTGGAATCGATATTAGTAACGTCGTTATTGGTGGCATCGATATTTATGGCGTCAGTACTGGTTGCGTCGGTATCGGTGTCGTCGATATTGATGGGGTCGGTATCGGTGGCGTCGATATAAATGGCGTTGATATTAATGGCGTCGGTATTGATGGCGTCGGTATTGATGGCGTCGGTATTGATGGCGTCGGTATTGATGGCGTCGGTATTGATGGCGTCGGTATTGATGGCGTCGGTATTGATGGCGTCGGTATTGTTGGCGTCGGTATTGATGGCGTCGTTATTGATGGCGTTGGTATTGATGGCGTCGGTATTGATAGCTTCAGTATTGATGGCGTCGGTATCGGTGGCGTCGATATTGATTGCGTCGGTATTGATAAAGTTGGTGTTGATGGCATCTGCATTGATGGCGTCGATATTGATGGCGTCGGTATCGGTGGCGTCGATATTGATGGCGTCGATATTGGTGGCGTCGATATTGATGGCATTGGTATTGATAGAGTCGATATTGGTGGCGTCGATATTAATGGCGTCGATATTGATGGCGTCGGTATTGATGGCGTCGGTATTGATGGCGTCGATATTAATGGCGTCGATATTGATGGCGTCGGTATTGATTACGTCAGTACTGATAGCGTCGGTATTGATGGCGTCGGTATTGATGGCATCGGTATTGATAGAGCCGGTATTTATGGTGTCGCTATTGATGGCGTCGGTATTGATGGCGTCAGTACTGGTGGCGTCGGTATCGGTGTCGTCGATATTGATGGCGTCGGTGTTGATTGCGTCGGTATTGATAGTGTCGCTATTGATAGCATAGGTATTGATGGCGTCGGGTTTGAAGGTTTTAGAATTGATGGCTTCGTTATTGGTGGCGTCGGTATTGATAGCGTCGGTACTGATAGCCTCGGTATTAATGGCGTTGGTATTGATGGCGTCGGTATTGATGGCGTCGGTATCGGTCGCGTCGATATTGATTGCGTCGGTATTGATAAAGTTGGTGTTGATGGCATCTGCATTGATGGCGTCGATATTGATGGCTTTGGTATTGATAGAGTCGATATTGGTGGCGTCGGTATTGATGGCGTCGGTATTGATGGCGTCGGTATGGGTGGCGTCGATATTGATGGCGTCGGTATGGGTGGCGTCGATATTGATGGCGTCGATATTGGTGGCGTCAATATATGGCGTTGGTATTGATGGACTCGATATTGATGGCGTCGGTATTGATGGCGTTGGTATTGATGGCGTCGGTATTAATGGCGCCGGTATTGATAGAGTCGGTATTGATAGTGTCGCTATTGATAGCATAGGTATTGATGGCGTCGGGTTTGAAGGTTTTAGTATTGATGGCTTCGTTATTGGTGGCGTCGATATTAATGGCGTCGGTACTGGTGGCGTCGGTATCGGTGGCGTCGATATTGATGGCGTCGGTATTGATGGCGTCGGTATTGATGGCGTCGGTATTGATGGCGTTGGTATTGATGGCGTCGATATTGATGGCGTCGGTATTGATGGCGTCGGTATTGATGGCGTCGGTATTGATGGCGTCGGTATTGATAGAGCCGGTATTTATGGTGTCGCTATTGATAGCATAGTTATTGATGGCGTCGGTACTGGTGGCGTCGGTAGTGGTGGCGTCGGTTTGTGATAGAGTCGGTATGATTGTGTCGGTATCGGTGGCGTCGATATTAATGGCGTCGATATTGATGGCGTCGATATTGACGGCGTCAGTACTGGTGGCGTCGGTATCGGTGTCGTCGATATTGATGGCCTCGGTGTTGATTGCGTCGGTATCAGTGGCGTCGATATTAATGGTGTCGATATTGATGGCGTCGGTATTGATAGCGTCGGTACTGATAGCGTCGGTATTGATGGCGTTGGTATTGATGGCGTCGGTATTGATGGCGTCGGTATTGATGGCGTTGGTATTGATGGCGTCGATATTGATGGCGTCGGTATTGATGGCGTCGGTATTGATGGCGTCGGTATTGATGGCGTCGGTATTGATGGCGTCGGTATTGATAGAGCCGGTATTTATGGTGTCGCTATTGATAGCATAGTTATTGATGGCGTCGGTACTGGTGGCGTCGGTAGTGGTGGCGTCGGTTTGTGATAGAGTCGGTATGATTGTGTCAGTATCGGTGGCGTCGATATTAATGGCGTCGATATTGATGGCGTCGATATTGACGGCGTCAGTACTGGTGGCGTCGGTATCGGTGTCGTCGATATTGATGGCGTCGGTGTTGATTGCGTCGGTATCAGTGGCGTCGATATTAATGGTGTCGATATTGATGGCGTCGGTATTGATAGCGTCGGTACTGATAGCGTCGGTATTGATGGCGTTGGTATTGATGGCGTCGGTAATGATGGCGTCGGTTCTGATGGCGTCGATATGGATTGCGTCGATATTGATGGCGTCGATATTGATGGCGTCGGTTATTGATAGAGTCGGTATGATTGCGTCGGTATTGATAAAGTTGGTGTTGATGGCATCTGCATTGATGGCGTCGATATTGATGGCGTCGATATTGATGGCGTCGGTTATTGATAGAGTCGGTATGATTGCGTCGGTATTGATAAAGTTGGTGTTGATGGCATCTGCATTGATGGCGTCGATATTGATGGCGTTGGTATTGATAGAGTCGATATTGATGGCGTCGGTATTGATGGCGTCGGTATCGGTGGCGTCGATATTGATGGCGTCGATATTGACGACCCAATTAGTCCAGCGGTAGTTAGCGCTGCCTTATGTTCTATGGGTCCTGGGTTCGAATCCCGGTAGGGACAAATGTATGTGTGATGAGCATAAACATTTGTTTCCGAGTCATGGATGTATTTATGAATAATATGTATGTAATTACAAAAAAAAAGTTATATGTTGTATATCAACCAACTAGTATCCGTAACACAAGCCTCGTTGCTTACCATGGAACTAGATGGCGCTGTGTCATAATGTCCAAGAATATTTATTTATTTTATTTATTTATTGATGGCTTCGGTATTGATAGAGTCGGTATGATTGCTTCGGTATTGGCGGCGTCGATATTGATAGAGTCGGTATTGATGGTGTCGCTATTGGTAGCATAGGGATTGATGGCATTGGTACTGGTGATGTCGGTAGTGGTGGCGTCGATATTAACAACGTCGGTACTGTTGGCGTCGGTAGTGATGGCGTCGATATTAATAACGTCGGTATTGATGGCGTCGGGTTTGAAGGTTTTGGTATTGATGGCTTCGTTATTGGTGGCGTCGGTATCGGTGTCTTCGATATTGATGGCGTCGGTATTGATAGCGTCGGTACTGATGGCGTCGGTATTGATGGCGTCGGTATTGATGGTGTCGGTATTGATGGCGTCGGTATCGGTGGCGTCGATATTAATGGCGTCGATATTGATGGCGTCGGTATTGATGGCGTCGGTACTGATGGCGTCGGTATGGGTGGCGTCGATATTGATGGCGTCGGTATGGGTGGCGTCGATATTGATGGCGTCGATATTGGTGGCGTCAATATATGGCGTTGGTATTGATGGACTCGATATTGATGGCGTCGGTATTGATGGCGTTGGTATTGATGGCGTCAGTATTGATGGCGTCGGTATTGATAGAGTCGGTATTGATAGTGTCGCTATTGATAGCATAGGTATTGATGGCGTCGGGTTTGAAGGTTTTAGTATTGATGGCTTCGTTATTGGTGGCGTCGATATTGATAGAGTCGGTATTGATGGTGTCGCTATTGGTAGCATAGGGATTGATGGCGTCGGTAGTGGTGGCGTCGATATTAACAACGTCGGTACTGTTGGCGTCGGTACTGTTGGCGTCGGTAGTGATGGCGTCGATATTAATAACGTCGGTATTGATGGCGTCGGGTTTGAAGGTTTTGGTATTGATGGCTTCGTTATTGGTAGCGTCGGTATCGGTGTCTTCGATATTGATGGCGTCGGTATTGATAGCGTCGGTACTGATGGCGTCGGTATTGATGGCGTCGGTATCGGTGGCGTCGATATTAATGGCGTCGATATTGATGGCGTCGGTATTGATGGCGTCGGTACTGATGGCGTTGATAGAGTCGGTATTGATGGTGTCGCTGTTGATAGCATAGGTATTGATGGCGTCGGTACTGTTGGCGTCGGTACTGTTGGCGTCGGTATCGGTGGCGTCGATATTGATGGCGTCAGTATTGATAGAGCCGGTATTTATGGTGTCGCTTTTGATAGCATAGTTATTGATGGCGTCGGTACTGGTGGCGTCGGTAGTGGTGGCGTCGGTTTTTGATAGAGTCGGTATGATTGTGTCGGTATCGGTGGCGTCGATATTAATGGCGTCGATATTGATGGCGTCGGTATTGATGGCGTCGGTACTGATGGCGTCGGTATTGATAGAGTCGGTATGATTGCGTTGGTATTGTTGGCGTCGGTATTGATAGAGTCGGTATGATTGCGTCGATATTGGTGGCGTCGGAATTGATAGAGTCGGTATTGATGGTGTCGCTGTTGATAGCATAGGTATTGGTGGCGTCGGTACTGTTGGCGTCGGTACTGTTGGCGTCGGTAGTGATGGCGTCGGTATTAATAACGTCGGTATTGATGGCGTCGGGTTTGAAGGTTTTGGTATTATGGCTTCGTTATTGGTGGCGTCGATATTGACGGCGTCAGTACTGGTGGCGTCGGTATCGGTGTCGTCGATATTGATGGCGTTGGTGTTGATTGCGTCGGTATCAGTGGCGTCGATATTAATGGTGTCGATATTGATGGCGTCGGTATTGATAGCGTCGGTACTGATAGCGTCGGTATTGATGGCGTTGGTATTGATGGCGTCGGTATTGATGGCGTCGGTATCGGTCGCGTCGATATTGGTTGCGTCGGTATTGATAAAGTTGGTGTTGATGGCATATGCATTGATGGCGTCGATATTGATGGCTTTGGTATTGATAGAGTCGATATTGGTGGCGTCGGTAGTGATGGCGTCGGTATTGATGGCGTCGGTATGGGTGGCGTCGATATTGATGGCGTCGGTATGGGTGGCGTCGATATTGATGGCGTCGATATTGGTGGCGTCAATATATGGCGTTGGTATTGATGGACTCGATATTGATGGCGTCGGTATTGATGGCGTTGGTATTGATGGCGTCGGTATTGATGGCGTCGGTATTGATAGAGTCGGTATTGATAGTGTCGCTATTGATAGCATAGGTATTGATGGCGTCGGGTTTGAAGGTTTTAGTATTGATGGCTTCGTTATTGGTGGCGTCGATATTGATGGCGTCGGTAATGATGGCGTCGGTTCTGATGGCGTCGATATTGATTGCGTCGATATTGATGGCGTCGGTTATTGATAGAGTCGGTATGATTGCGTCGGTATTGATAAAGTTGGTGTTGATGGCATCTGCATTGATGGCGTCGATATTGATGGCGTTGGTATTGATAGAGTCGATATTGATGGCATCGGTACTGATAGCGTCGGTCTTGATGGCGTCGGTACTGGTGGCGTCGGTATCGGTAGCGTCGATATTGATGGCGTCGGTATTGATGGCGTCGGTATTGATGGCGTCGGTATTGATGGCGTCGGTATTGATGGCGTCGGTATTGATAGAGCCGGTATTTATGGTGTCGCTATTGATAGCATAGTTATTGATGGGGTCGGTACTGGTGGCGTCGGTAGTGGTGGCGTCGGTTTGTGATAGAGTCGGTATGATTGTGTCGGTATCGGTGGCGTCGATATTAATGGCGTCGATATTGATGGCGTCGATATTGACGGTGTCAGTACTGGTGGCGTCGGTATCGGTGTCGTCGATATTGATGGCGTCGGTGTTGATTGCGTCGGTATCAGTGGCGTCGATATTAATGGTGTCGATATTGATGGCGTCGGTATTGATAGCGTCGGTACTGATAGCGTCGGTATTGATGGCGTTGGTATTGATGGCGTCGGTATTGATGGCGTCGGTATCGGTCGCGTCGATATTGGTTGCGTCGGTATTGATAAAGTTGGTGTTGATGGCATCTGCATTGGTGGCGTCGATATTGATGGCTTTGGTATTGATAGAGTCGATATTGGTGGCGTCGGTAGTGATGGCGTCGGTATTGATGGCGTCGGTATGGGTGGCGTCGATATTGATGGCGTCGGTATGGGTGGCGTCGATATTGATGGCGTCGATATTGGTGGCGTCAATATATGGCGTTGGTATTGATGGACTCGATATTGATGGCGTCGGTATTGATGGCGTTGGTATTGATGGCGTCGGTATTGATGGCGTCGGTATTGATAGAGTCGGTATTGATAGTGTCGCTATTGATAGCATAGGTATTGATGGCGTCGGGTTTGAAGGTTTTAGTATTGATGGCTTCGTTATTGGTGGCGTCGATATTGATGGCGTCGGTAATGATGGCGTCGGTTCTGATGGCGTCGATATTGATTGCGTCGATATTGATGGCGTCGGTTATTGATAGAGTCGGTATGATTGCGTCGGTATTGATAAAGTTGGTGTTGATGGCATCTGCATTGATGGCGTCGATATTGATGGCGTTGGTATTGATAGAGTCGATATTGATGGCATCGGTACTGATAGCGTCGGTCTTGATGGCGTCGGTACTGGTGGCGTCGGTATCGGTAGCGTCGATATTGATGGCGTCGGTATTGATGGCATCGGTATTGATGGCGTCGGTATTGATGGCGTCGGTATTGATGGCGTCGGTATTGATAGAGCCGGTATTTATGGTGTCGCTATTGATAGCATAGTTATTGATGGGGTCGGTACTGGTGGCGTCGGTAGTGGTGGCGTCGGTTTGTGATAGAGTCGGTATGATTGTGTCGGTATCGGTGGCGTCGATATTAATGGCGTCGATATTGATGGCGTCGATATTGACGGTGTCAGTACTGGTGGCGTCGGTATCGGTGTCGTCGATATTGATGGCGTCGGTGTTGATTGCGTCGGTATCAGTGGCGTCGATATTAATGGTGTCGATATTGATGGCGTCGGTATTGATAGCGTCGGTACTGATAGCGTCGGTATTGATGGCGTTGGTATTGATGGCGTCGGTATTGATGGCGGCGGTATTGATGGCGTCGGTATTGATGGCGTCGGTATCGGTCGCGTCGATATTGATTGCGTCGGTATTGATAAAGTTGGTGTTGATGGCATCTGCATTGATGGCGTCGATATTGATGGCTTTGGTATTGATAGAGTCGATATTGGTGGGGTCGGTATTGATGGCGTCGGTATTGATGGCGTCGGTATGGGTGGCGTCGATATTGATGGCGTCGGTATGGGTGGCGTCGATATTGATGGCGTCGATATTGGTGGCGTCAATATATGGCGTTGGTATTGATGGACTCGATATTGATGGCGTCGGTATTGATGGCGTTGGTATTGATGGCGTCGGTATTGATGGCGTCGGTATTGATAGAGTCGGTATTGATAGTGTCGCTATTGATATCATAGGTATTGATGGCGTCGGGTTTGAAGGTTTTAGTATTGATGGCTTCGTTATTGGTGGCGTCGATATTGATGGCGTCGGTACTGGTGGCGTCGGTATCGGTGGCGTCGATATTGATGGCGTCGGTATTGATGGCGTCGGTATTGATGGCGTCGGTATTGATGGCGTCGGTAATGATGGCGTCGGTAGTGGTGGCGTCGGTTTTTGATAGAGTCGATATGATTGTGTCGGTATCGGTGGCGTCGATATTAATGGCGTCGATATTGATGGCGTCGGTATTGATGGCGTCGGTACTGATGGCGTCGGTATTGATAGAGTCGGTATGATTCAAATTCAAATTCAAATTCAAATATTTTTATTTCAAGTAGACCAATATTACAGGTTCTTTCGAAATGTCAACACTAGTTGCACGGTTTCAAAAAGTAGGTCTTATGGAGAAGAACCGGCAAGAAACTCCATAGATACTCTTTTAAATAATTCGTTATATTTACAATTTTCGTTTTTAATATTAATATGAGAATAATGCAGTCTGATGTGAAACGCATGAGTTATTCACTAGCACTAAAAAAATAAAATAAAATAATTATAATATAAAACCCGGATGCCATGACATGTATAAGCCGACCAGCCCCAACTGACAGCACCCGTTCACGAGCATGACGTGTGTATCAGCGTCGCTCTACTCAACCATGATATAGGGAATAAAGGGACCCGACACACAACGCCACCATCAATAGGACATTTGAGAGAGCATGACAAGCCCAGACTGCCTGGCCAAAATGTCTACCAGTAGGTATGCATTTTTCATTTCGCAAAGCAACATCGAAGCCAACAACGATTGCGTTGGTATTGTTGGCGTCGGTATTGATAGAGTCGGTATGATTGCGTCGGTATTGGTGGCGTCGGAATTGATAGAGTCGGTATTGATGGTGTCGCTGTTGATAGCATAAGTATTGATGGCGTCGGTACTGCACCAGTCTCATATTAATATTACATTACATACATAAATCTTTGTAAAACAAAACCAACAATTTTGTATTTAATTTAAAAAGAGTATCTATGGAGTTTCTTGCCGGTTCTTCTCCATAAGACCTACCTTTTGGAACCGTGCAACTAAATTCAATTAAATATGACAATTCAAAAGCACCTGTATTGGTCTAATTGAAATAAATGATTTGATTTTGATTTTTTTGATTTTGTACTGTTGGCGTCGGTACTGTTGGCGTCGGTACTGTTGGCGTCGGTAGTGATGGCGTCGATATTAATAACGTCGGTATTGATGGCGTCGGGTTTGAAGGTTTTGGTATTATGGCTTCGTTATTCGGTACTGGTGGCGTCGGTATCGGTGGCGTCGATATTGATGGCGTCGGTAATGATGGCGTCGGTTCTGATGGCGTCGATATTGATTGCGTCGATATTGATGGCGTCGATATTGATGGCGTCGGTTATTGATAGAGTCTGTATGATTGCGTCGGTATTGATAAAGTTTGTGTTGATGGCATCTGCATTGATGGCGTCGATATTGATGGCGTTGGTATTGATAGAGTCGATATTGATGGCGTCGGTACTGATAGCGTCGGTCTTGATGGCGTCGGTATTGATGGCGTCGGTATCGGTGGCGTCGATATTGATGGCGTCGATATTGACGACCCAATTAGTCCAGCGGTAGTTAGCGCTGCCTTATGTTCTATGGGTCCTGGGTTCGAATCCCGGTAGGGACAAATGTTTGTGTGATGAGCATAAACATTTGTTTCCGAGTCATGGATGTATTTATGTATAATATGTATGTATTTACAAAAAAAAAGTTTATATGTTGTATATCAACCAACTAGTATCCGTAACACAAGCCTCGTTGCTTACCATGGAACTAGATGGCGCTGTGTCAGAATGTCCATGAATATTTATTTATTTTATTTATTTATTAATGGCTTCGGTATTGATAGAGTCGGTATAATTGCTTCGGTATTGGTGGCGTCGATATTGATAGAGTCGGTATTGATGGTGTCGCTATTGGTAGCATAGGGATTGATGGCGTTGGTACTGTTGGCGTCGTTAGTGGTGGCGTCGATATTAATAACGTCGGTATTGATGGCGTCGGGTTTGAAGGTTTTGGTATTGATGGCGTCGGTATTGATGGCGTCGGTATGGGTGGCGTCGATATTGATGGCGTCAGTACTGGTGGCGTCGGTATCGTGGGCGTCTGTATTGCTAGAGTTGATATTGGTGGCGTCGATACTGATGGCCATCAATTCTTTTAATGTACAATATATTCAACAATATTATTAGATATTTAATTGCCTTACAATCATTAAATAAACAAGTCCTCGTATTATCCCGTGCAGCCGCCAACCTGCTGTGGAACAACCTGCTGGAGCCGGTGGGCAACAAGTCGGACGACGCGCCGCCCGTGCTGCTGCGCTCGTTCCGCTGCCCCTCGCGGGACGCGCCCTACATCTTCACGCGACAGAACTCGCTCACATTCCTGCAGACTGGCCGGCAGGATGGCGCCAACCTACTGTGATCACGTGTTCGTATCTACCGTACTCAGTGAGACGGTCGACTGCTAACAGCTTGTACAAGTAGGTATGAACGTGCTAGTTAACTAAGGGTTGCAGTACTTCAGTTATATGTGGGGGTTTCTGTTTCTACTACTCCAAAAAATCGGACAAAATAAATCCGACTTCAAATGTTAGAACTGACTCAAATTCAAATGGGACTAAACATTCAAATACAAAAAGTATCATCAAAATCGGTTCAATCAGTCGAAAGTTACGAAGACACAGTCGAATTGAGATCCACCTCCGCTTTTGCAGTCGATTAAAAAGGGACCTTGGTTTCATAACTTGTGAGCTACAGTTTCCTACTTTTACGGCAACTCGTGTGTATACTAATAATTTTATTATTATTTTTTACTGAAACTACAAGTAATATAGTTTCTTAATTTGGTGGGAAAATAACATTTTAGTTGATGGTTGTGATTGATGATGACACAATTTGCTCAATAAATTAAATACGAAATTGAATCATTACGATTAAATAGGCTATTTGACTACTGTTATTATTGTTATAGTGGACACAATTGCAATTTCTCTAGGAATGTAGTCTTTACTCCTCTTATTTTGAGAGAGGGTGCCGAATAAATAACTATGGTTCATTCACGAACAATTATATAAGTTAATGTATGCAGAAGTATTTATACTACTTGCTTACATTAGGTAATGTACTAAACGAGATAAACATTTACTCGAATACAAATGATTTAAAAGAAAAATATTTATAAGTAGAATTTAAATAAATAATTTGTACACAAATATGCGTAAGAAATAAGGACTGTGTCAATAGTCTAGCGATCAGAAGTATGGCTGATGAGTATCGGTATTGGAATTTTCTATGAAATTCTCAGTAGTAGCTCGACGATTAGATTTGTACCAAGTTAAAGGCAACAAGACTTGCCAATTTCATAGGCGAGCTATGGGTGTATACATTATACATAAATACACCTAAGCCGTCGAGTAGTAAAGCTGTGGTAGCTTAGTTTGGTAAACCGACGGATTTTTTTGGGCACACACTACTCACTTCGAAGTTATATGTGTGTATTTGTCACAAGGTCAAAAGGTGAAGGAAAATAGCGAGAGATGCTATTCTAGACCTGCCTGAGAGAATTGCTCGAAGGGTTGTGAAGTCTTGTCAATTAGCGCTTGGTTACCGTGGTGGACTATAGCCTTATCCATCTCAAATGAGAGGAGACTCGTGCCCAGTGGGACAGTAAATGGGTCGACGTTCATGAACCCGTTTAAAGGAATAAAAAATATAGCGTCACATGTTTTGACAAATAAAAAGTACCTGCCTAATCACACCAGGTAGACAAATGTGAGGACCTCATAGTTACCTAAGATAGACATAGGAACTCCTTAATGCTTATTTCTGTATTCAAATACCATGACAAAACATCCTGCAGCTGTAAGGTTCATGTGCCTCAGCTGGTAGGTATTAAAATATAGATAGTTAATTCCACAGCGTTCTGTGCTGTTTAGAAAACATTAGTTCTGTAAATAATTTAATTAACTAAAGTGTACAATTTTATACGTAGTAGTGATGGCACTTGTAATAAATGCAACTAAGAAAGAAAGTAAATTTGTAGATCTATGACTCTCTATTTACAATGTAAATTCTAAAAGGTTCTGAAAATAATCAAATATAATACCGATGTATTCGTCTAGATTGATAACATTATTATAATCAGTGGTTATTAATCACTTTATATGAAAACCATACAATATCATTGTATGGTGGAAATTCAATAAGTCTCGGAGAACCTTAACAAAGCCTGCTTTATATCTAGATATAGTCACAACATAGCGACAACATGTCTCGAAATTGGGAATATTTCAAAATTTTAATTTACATTTGGAATAACGGTTTGGGGAGTTTTTTGCGCCGCTGCTTCTTCCCAGCAAAACACTAGGAAGCGGTGTAATGCGGGCGTTTTTGGTGGTTTTATTTATTTTTGACGTTAATAAATAGCTAATTAAGTATATTTGGTCTATTTGGCCTAATAAATTATATTTTGACTTTGATTAACAGCGAAGACAATCTGACCAAAAAGTGATAAAATGACTGTCCGGTCACGGGCAACCACATTACTACATTCCTAGTTCCCATAACCCCGGTTATTATATCCGCCATGTTTTATTACAGGTGTCATCACTAGTACATAATTTAAGTAAAACTAAGGTAAAGTTAAAATAATAGCTCAATGTTGTGATGTAGACAATTAAGTGAATATTGTGAAGTGCAGATGTAGTTGTATTTCGTAACTTTAATATCACTTGTTAGTGCCATTGACGTTACGCTCTGAACCAAATGTTATTGTAAGCGAAAGTTACCTACATAGTATCTTATAAGTTATCGGTACAATGGCTCCAATCGTTTTATTTAACTATTATATATGTATTTGTTCTATTATCATGTTTTATTCTACCTACCTATGAACATCGAACTGTGATGTTAAATGTCTCCGAGTTCAATCCCAAGGTCCCATCCACTGATTTTTAGATATTTATCACATGGTAAAGGACAACATCGTATGTTGTACTTTGTTGCTGTCTAAAAAAAATCTCGTTGGCTCTAGCCTGTGCTGGATTACCTATTTGATGAGAGAAGACCCGTACCTAGCAGTGGGCTATGAATTAGGTTGATAAAGATCAAACCCTGGATGCACTATATGAAATATTAGACACTGATGTCGAACTACCACTATGAAAACCAGATAACGATTGTGCACAACTGCACATCCTCCTCCAAATATGTGCTGGTGTAAGTATAAAGTATCTTTGGGGGAGGCTTATGTCCAGCAGTGGACGTCCTCTAGCTGACACGATGAAGTATAAATTGGTATGTATAATGTGCATGAGACACCGAACTACAGTACGAAATGTGGGAATCCCAAGGTACTTGCTTTTGCAAAGGGGGGAGACTGTGGACAGTGATATTAAGACTATTAGGCGCTTTGCTACCAACTCACATTTTGCTCATGCCCCTGTTAAATTCTCGTTTATGACTTTTCCTTTCTAACCAGATCCCAATAGCAATGATACAGTAGTAATAGCAGATAAACCTATAATGTATATTGGTAGAGTTATAACCCAACAATAGTTACAGGTACTAATAACAGGCACGTAACTAAATATAAGTTGTTACTTCTGGAAAAAAAATGTTAGCAATGTTTTTATTGAACAATGTTAAGTTAATATTTTGTCAGGCGCTTAACTTTCAACAGTAGTCTAAACACGAAATATTATGTAATTTTTATTGTAACTACTTATGTATATGGTTGTTATTTTCTTTAATTTCAACTCTTGCGAATCCTCAACAGTATGAGTGTGAGATTGAGAGAGAGAGACAGATAAGCAATAGCTAAATTGGCCGCTTTTGGTATGCTATCATAGGCGTTATAACTAGGTGTTGAATCTTAGAACGAATAAAACACAACTTATCCCAATCAAGTGTATTCGCCGACTGGTGGCCCACTGGCCTACATACAATTCGCTTATAAATGTACCTCCTACCTTCGTACTTATATCTTAATATTAATAATTTATTATCTATATATCAACATTACACTATGTATAGTAATTTCCCAAATAAGTATAGGTACTCTACTTATAACTTTATGTCCAAATATTAGGTTAAGAAACTTAAACATAGACGATACCACTTATGACGCTGAAAATTATCAAAATGTGAACGTCGACTCCCTCATTAGTCTTGTGAGCGTAAGTGCAACTACTGAACAAGAAGTCTTGATTTCGATTCCTAGTTCGAGCAGAAGATTATTAGGTTCTTCTATGAAATTCTCAGCAGCTGATCGGAGTGTGGATTCTTGCCTCGTTGGTGGCAATAAGCTTGCTCCCTATTAGGTACATACATGGTACCTAAAATATGCCGCCGAAAGGTGGGTATACATTAGTACACCTCTGCCTTACCCTTCGGAGATGACAGGCGTGATGGTATCTTTTGTTACGTGAACGTCTTAGTCAAAATCAAATGAATAATTCAATTAGAGGTATTTTTAATTTGTCATAGCTAGTGCGTTAGTAACACGATTCCATAAATAACTGAAAAAGAGTCAGCAAGAGCCTTACAGATATTCTAGATAAATAATACCTAATTCCTGACCGAATCCAGACCCGAATCAAAGAACTTTACACTTTATTGCAAGATAAATGACTCGAAAAAAATAATACAATAAATACAATAACTGTATTGATTTGAAACTGAATAGTAAACAAAACTAGGTATAACACACGTATCATATTTCCAATGACAGCAAACAATATTGGATCGGGTGCGTTCATCATGCGATGTCTACACAACCGCAGTATATAGCTACACTCTACATAGCCAGCCGGTGATTTCACGGGCGGGTACCGTCGAGCCCAACCCACGCCATGCCCACCGCTGGCCATCTCGCATGAAACAACGCAATTACAGTCAACCAGGGATCGCGAACCTTTCATTGTGACTACAGATTTTTTATTTGTGTGCGCTATTTCTAAGGCATAATTGTCTTATTTAAAAAAGTGCAAATAAATGCTTGTAAAAGTAAAATAGTTACGACTTTATTATCAGGGTTAATAATAAAAAAACCTAACGTTACATTATCGTATCAGTATGGGATACATGATTGCCTAGTGTGCAAATCTTGGCTTGTTACGATCTAGCACCACTTCGTGTACTGGCATTACACATATATTTGTCTTATTTACTTAAATAATAAATCCAATTACAAAGACACGTAATCACAGGCAGGTGGCATAAATTGAATTTAATTAGCAAACTTATATTGTAGCCAAATTACTAAACAGAGTGTAGACACTCTGTAGGTTCACGATCTCTGTGATAGCAACTGTTTGGGTGCAGGAAATTATTACACAATTATGTTTATATAACCGTATTTATTGTATGATGTATTGATATGTGATCTTCAGTCAATTAAATAGATTTTTTCCCTTCTTTACAATCCGGTACATATTATTTCGTTTCAAAATCTTTTATTACCTACGGTCGAAATTTGACTGCCAAAGTTTGAATAATTGATATTGAAAGCTCTTTTCAAAATAAAATACGCCCACGATGGTATATTGATCATTCGTTAAGGTACTAATTAATACACAATACAATGTTAATTGGTATCAGGGCGCTGACGTTCGAATCTTAGTGTTATTTGTGTCGCTCTAATAATCCTTGAGGAATTACGAAATCATAAAATGGTATATCTAATATACCGTTGCTACAGTAATCATACCAACTAAAAGACATTGATTGCTGGACATAGGTCTCTCCCAAGGATCACCATAAAGACCAGTCCTTCGCCACCTGCACCCAGCAGATACCAGCAACCAATGTACCGGTTTACAGGTAAGTTAATTTTGGGTAGCTGTATAAATCAGTAGGCTAATGAGATCCTGCTCTTATACCGCAGAACTCTCTACAAAACATATGACAAACAACGAAACGTTTTTATAAAGTCGCGTTTTAAGGCAAAGCACAGCCCATCCTTGCGTAACTATTTTTAGAATCATGAACAAATCAATTGAATTTAAAAAATACTAGTCCCAAATATGGTCACAGATAGCTGCCGAAGCGGTCAGTATTACCACAAAATGGATGTACCTAGTAGGCGTAAAATTAGTAACGACCTACAGACAAACTCTTAGAAGAGCAAACGATGTAGTTACCACTGAAATATGGGCGAGTTTGTAAAACTAAAGCGGTTAAGAAGTGAGCGAGAAGCGATTTCACATCTACTAAAAGCGCCATTTAAGCCTCCAATCCCTCTCATACAAGCAAAATAATATGATTAAAATCGCCATTGAAATGCTCCATGGAATACATTTCAAAAAGCTTGGTTTTTAAAACTCTATCTTAGTTTATAAAAATTGTAGCGAGCAAAGTATAAAAAAATGTAGTAAGAAAAGCTTATAACTTGAACTACATTATATTTGAAGTTGTTGAAACGAGCTCAATCGGTTTCCACATGGCAGTCGACATCTGTACAATCAATTGGTGCACTTTATTGATAACTGCTGATCTATATTGTTCTTAGCGACAATATATTTATGAAAAATATAGGACTTCAACGATAACATAATTATAGTTTGACGACCCAATTAGCTCAGCGGTAGTTAACGCTGCCTGCTGTGCTATGGGTCCCGGGTTCGAATCCCGGTAGGGACAAATGTTTGTGTGATGAGCATAAACATTTGTTTCCGAGTCATGGATGTATTTATGTATATTATGTATGTATTTACAAAAAAAAAAAAAGTATATATGTAGTATATCAACCAACTAGTATCCGTAACACAAGCCTCGTTGCTTACCACGGAACTAGATGGCGCTGTGTCATAATGTCCAGGAATAAAAAAATAAAAAAAAAAAGTTAAATTTTAGATCATCATATAATATACCTAAATATATAATGTTTCCACAAACTTCGATAGCACCTTTTTCTTATCACATACATACATTACAATTTAACATTTTTATTTTACGTATATTCACTCACAAAGGTTAAATATTGACTGAGACTTGCACTTGAATTGATTTGGAAAATTAATCGCAGCATTTTATTGGCCATTTTGACACATTCGTCAACAGCCATTTTATTATGTGGCTTGTGAATGAAGAAACTAGGGAATAATAATTTACATGATTCCAAGTCTCATGGGAGTTGGAATCATGACAAAGATTCGGTAGGAAAATCGGAATCATCTGAATACTGTTGTAAACAAAACTGCTTGTTGCTTGCAGCTTTGCACAAGAATTCTTTTATGTTGATGAAATAAAATTATGATTCCTTTTTTGATTAAATACCTACTTGTTGGCTGAGCATTGAAATATTAGTTAACGGTAAATCGATTTTATAAGGATATACAATGAAGAGGTGTATGCGACTGCTCCCCTTCTGAAAAAGAAACTATTGCATTGTCTTTATAAGCACATCGCGTGGTTTCAGGGGTAACAAATGTATTACCTAAACCTGCTCCCTCCTCCTCTTCAGACATGTCGTGATGTTTACCGTTTACGGCATTTTAAAACGTAACAGTCCTCGTTTTTATACGTTACGTAGTTTTAAAGTTATGCCTATTGATGTAAAGACTGAATCTATAAAATGTTACATCGATTGGATTGCCCTTTTGTTCAGCGGTATGGCAATAATTTATGAGTAGGTACTAGGTAATAATACATGATTTAAGAGCCTATTTTATTATAATTTAAACGAAATGATGAAATAAATTCTCTAAATCAAATATATTCATAGTACCTAAGTAATAATAATAAATTTATTCGTGTAAAATTGGGTCATACGTTTTTTCGATATAGCATTTTGAAATAGTTAGGTCGTGTGAACATATAATATAATTATAGGACAAAATATGTTACAAATTATGTATGTACATTACGTTTGTATGAAATTAAACTATGTACCTATGTTGTTATTTTTGTTACATTTTGAAACGACTTCCAAGCAAATTTTTCAATCGCCTGTATACATATATACTTATTTAAGTTTTAAAAATGCAGCTAAAGTTACAATACTGATGACCTTTTTTAAAGAACGTGACAGGCGCATTGTACAGGAGACTTTAAAGAACTACTACTTTTCTGTTACAGAGGAACCTTGCAATTTTAAAGCTCACCACATACCGGTACTATATTTTGTGAAGTCTTAAACAAACGCTGGCTACAGAAATCTATTGCCCTTCTTGTTTTTTCTTTTATATTTCCTGAACTTGGTTGGTGTGACCAAATCATTAAATTTTTTTTTTTTCACACGGCAACGGTCACCTCTCTGAGGATAGTAAGGTTGGAGCGATAGTCTACTGTTGACCACGCCGCGCTGAACTTGCGCGAACAGGCAGGCCAGGCCATATTTTTTTATAAGATTTTCAACATACAACAACAGTTCTGGGATTGTATGTTTATGATTCAGGGGTTTTAGAGGACGTATTGTCAACTCTATGTTACTTATTTACTTGTTTGAACTTTAGGTAAATATTTGGTAATCAACCTATTCCGATCCCTGTTAATATTAAATAGAAATAACATTATAAACGTAAACGCACCTGATTTTGAAAAGGTATAACCTATAATTCTTACTCTAGATCTACGGCTTAGCAGTTCACGATCTACAGCTTTATAGGACCCCTATTTTTTCCGATGTTATAATGCTATTATGTGTAATATATAATTAGATTGCGGAAAATGAAATACAACAAATATTTTGATAGGGAAATACAGGTGTGCGAGATATTAGGATTCCAAGTACAAATACCTAAATATAGACGAATATAAATAATAGGTAGTATTACGAAATAATGAAAAAAATACAATACCTTCCTATTTATTGTTTGCATTTTGTCTGGGTTAAAAAATCTAGACCGTTTTATTTGATGCGGTCCAGTGTAGGTCTATTGGTCGGAGAGGGTCAAGGTTCCCCTGCAACCCTTTGCCACCCAGACCATCCCTTCGAATAGGGTGTAATATTATTACACAAACATAATTTGATTACACAAACATATCAGAAGAACTCTATTCTGAATAACTTCATTAATATTCGCTCCTATGTGTTGATATAATCAGTATGAAATATTTCAATATCAATATTGACTATAACGTCTACTGTACCATCACGCTGCTATCGAAATGGTGGGCAGATTGAGGATAATAATTATGGATAAAAAAAAACACATTTTGACACAGCGAATCTATTGCCACTAACCAGGTACATGTAGGTATGCTCAATCTTCAAATACATCCAGCTATAAACTGACTAATAGTGATTATTGGTAACAAAATCACGAAGGTTTTATGTTAGATACTCTGTACTTCTTCTATTGTCATGATCCTTAACCAAAAAAATATAAAGATATAAATCTTTGGGTACGTAATAAATGCATTTGAAACAGACTGAAGTCATCAGTTCTTAATCCTAGTTTGTCGTTCGAAAATAATATTTCGTGTATGTGATTAGTCACGGTGTTTTAGTCACCGTTGAGCCGATTGAGGCAGATACTGACTGACTGACTACTGAAAAATTATAGGCCCGTCTGGACATACATACTCCTGTCGCGATGTGAATCAGCGGACCTATTCTGATAACTGTGAGTTATATACAAGTTATGACACTGCTAAAGAGAACAAAGACAAGAGATCTTGCAATACTTTAATTTAAAGCAAAAGAGATACGAGCTTGAAAAGTATTTCTAGCATTACTTATTCTGATTGGGATAATTATGGGTCAGTTAAATTGTCTCAACCTAACATACATATTAGTGATATTCTTGCTGTTAGGTGGCTTTGAGAGGGAGGTGGAAAATGAACCCCACAGCTACCATAGAAAGGTTTGACGATTGCAATGGCTGACCCATTTTTAGGAACAGGCAATGTGTAGCTCACCCATAATTTCGGGAGCTTTATCCGAGCTTGACCAGTCGCACGATGATACCAAGTCGGCGAGATATATTTAGTGAGAAACTTATAAGAAGCAACAGGCTATTGAAGGGAAACGATGAGAAGAATCAATAGTGAAATATTAAAGACAATACCAACTTAATTGTGGACTCATCCAGTATCTTATGGTGGACCTAGATCTAGCCCAGGTTTCCCTTGTATCTACCCTAGCATCTTACTTTAATTTGGGAATTCGGCTCTCGACGGACACAATTGCTGTAATCTTCAACCTTCTGCCTCTTTTGATCACTTACTAAAGAAATTCTCAGTAGCAGTTCGGAGTCTGGATTTGTCCCCAATTGATTACAATAGGCTCGCCTCCTCTATTACATGGGACCCAAAAACATGCCAACGAAATGTGGGTGTACATTAGTTCACCTTTGCTTAACTCTTCGGGGACTGTTACTCGGTAGGATAGGCACATCATCATCACTCAACGCAAAGAACACGATCCAGAGATATCTCATAGAAAAAAATCAGCTAGTAACTGAAAAAATTGTGCCTGAAGGAGCGGTACCACTCCCATGATCTCTGTTCCATGTTATAGTTTTATAGATTCTCCAGAATAAGCACGCGCGTGCCGCGGCGTATATAAGCAAAGCTGTGGTGGCGTGCCCAACAGTCCGGCCCGGTGCGTTGCCTCACGAACCCGCCACGCCACACCGTCCATTCTTACGTTTTTTATAAGCTACTTCTAAACTACAACAATGGTAAGTCTTTTGTATTTTTATCTGTGAATACATCACTCTTTGTAGATTAAAAAAAAAAAATATTAGTTTCGTATTTCCTTTCTGAGGAAATGTTTCGAAAAGCTTCTACAGATTTTTTATCGAAGTTCTTGAAGTACCTACTTGAAATGTTAAAAGATATTTTTTTTGGATTAGTTTAATTACCTACATTAAAACCGACTTTTGTTATAATAAATTATTAAAAAATTTAAACACTCTTTAAGTCCTTAGTGTTCATTGCCATTTTCCTTGTAACTCGAGATCATTTTTAGATAATATTGACAGAACTGTCAAAATAATACACTACAATACCTAATTATTTAGAAGAAGAATACCTAACTATATAGAGAGAAGTTATGTAATATTCATGAAAACCTTTATCCATTATTCAAACACTCGGTTATAATGAATAAAGTTTTAATATAACGGTTAAACAGCTTACAGCAACGTAACCACCATTATTACTTATAGATTTTTGCAAAGACATTGCGGCATGAAACCTTGATTCATGAGAATTCCGAGGGTCTGAAACAGCTGGCTCATGAAGCAAATTACGTGTAAACATGAACATGCTTACCTTTAATTTAGATGCACGCAACGCCATTGTATTTGAAATTAATATGTATTAAGAATGTCTCTGTGTGTATTTAGTTGGTTTGCCTAAATAAATAAAATAAAATAAAATAAAATAAAATAAAAACATGTATCACTGGAAATATAAAAGAACCTGCAATTAATCCTATTGTATCATAAAATTACGAATATACAAAAGTCTCTCTTTAGTTATCATCAAATAATCATTTGTTTCTCTACTATCAAAAATATTATTAGAACAATGAAGTCATATAGGAAACCGGAAAATAAATAAAACAATATATCTATTATTATAACTGCATACGTACATTTGTATAAAACACGTGATCTACGTACCATCACGTCTGTCGTCCCTAATTAGGTGTACTAATGTATACCCACATTCCGCAAGTATCATTTTTAGGTCCCATGTAATTAGGGCGCGAGCCTATTGCCAACAACCGGGCACTAATCCAAACTCCGAGCTACTACTGAGAATTTCACAGAAAAACCCAACAGCACTGCTTGCTCTGGGAATCGAACCCAAGAACTCTTGCTCAGCAGTGATACTTACGATCAACGAGTCAGTCAATGATCTAAATAATGTTAGAATATTATAATTTTTGTGACTGCTATTTCTATTCTACTAAATATACTGACACAATCACATAAATAAGAAGGAAAATTGACCGTATTGTAATATTTTAAACATTGTGCTATAATCACACATTAAGTAAATCATAATAATAATTTGTGAATTTTGTTTCTGCGTACTAATATTTAAATATCTTTACTAGTCATCATTCGACAATGTTTAATTACATTTTTATTAGCTTGACTTAATTTTGTGCTTCTCTTTAAAATTATCTAGCTATACACTTCTTTATTAGTCGTATTTCAATTATTATTTAAAAAGTTTTGAGGGAAGAATAATATTTTTGTTACAAAGCACCTAGGTTTTTAGTTTTTGGATTTCTTAATCGATTAACGAAATATAGTACTTCAACGATAGTGTTCTCTGCCGGGCATTATAGGTTCGATTCTCATTCCACGCAAATTCAGATAGTATAATTATTGTGTAAAATTTACGCGTGAGTAAAATATAAGCAGATGATAATTCTTACTGAAGCCGGCCAAGTGAGAGTTGGACTCACGAACGAAGGGTTCCGTGCCATTTACAGGCTACACGTCGCCGATATTAATACAGAGCAAAAAACGGCAAAAATATCACGTTTGTTGTATTAGGAGACTAAAGTCCCCTTAACTATCTATTTTATTATATTTTAGTATTTATTGTTATAGCGGCAATAGAAATACATCACCTGTGAAAATTTCGACTGTCTAGCTATCACGGTTCATAAGATACAGCCTGGTGACAGACAGACGGACGGACGGACGGCGGGGGAGGCTTAATGATAGGGTCCCGCTGGCACACTTTGGGTACGGGGCCCTAAAAATATCCTTGTTTGTTATTTCTGACCTCGTATTTTCAACCGTTCGAAAATCAATCCGCTTGTAGGTAAAGTTATCATAGTCTCATATAACGTAAATCAGAGCCGGTCGGTCATGGCTGATAGGCCTGACCGCAAACTCCACGACCCGCGACCGGCGGCCAGCTGGGCCGAGTCACCTCAAACAACCCGCCGTGAAGCAGTTTTTTTAATCACAGCTAGGATTATCTTGACCCAGGTTTTGGTATTTACAGCTCAAATACCAGTGAAGAAAATTCATTTTTGTTAGAAAAATAATGTGTGCAGGACATTATTTTTCTAACAAAAATGAATTTTCTTCACTAAGATTAATCTGATATTGAAGGCAGGGCAAGTATTATTAGTAAGACCTTATTGGTATTTTCTTATGAAGAAAATCACATGTTTTGGAGTATACAACCCAAATAAAGTAAAGAACCAGTAAAGAAAAATATTATATATTATGTATATATAAATATTAATATATTTGTCAGATACAAATGTTTATCTTTAAGATTGATTTAGTATTGAAGGCAAGTCTCATCAGAACGAAATATCTATCTCATGAATAGTTTTCTTGTTCTTTACTAGATACCTAAAATATATACCCAAGATTGATCAATGACAAAAACTCAACAAGTCTTTGTAAGCTTCTCAGTAACTTGAGTAAAACTTATATTGGTATATCGGATTAAGTGATTCTTCTTTTAATTTATAGACACAGGTTTTATGTATAGTTTGTGACGTTTAATGACAAAGCGTACGTTGTAGAATTACCAAGATAATAGTGAACAAATCTGAAAAAAAGAATAGTCGCTACAACTGTCAACTGACGATCTATCATTTTTACAACTAAATTATAATCAAGAATATTCGAATTTTGAACAGTACGTTCTAATACCGACATGTACGACTAACATATACAATTATACTTATTATGGATTCTAATATAGTATCGATATTTTCTATCGATATTAACTAGCTTTACTAAAGCCGTCCTTATGTGAGCGTGCATTGTTATTGCTTGGGAAAGCTCGCAGCCTATTAATTATTTATCGAACATATGGTTTAACTCTGTCACGTATTGTTTAAGTCGAATGATCCACGATTGTCAATTGTCGTGGTCAGCGACGGATGCAATATTATCAGCAAGTTACACCAACATCATTACGACAAGCTACATATGACGGTAGAGGAATACTAATTTTCTAAGGTGATATTAAAAGGAAATATATGTATTTTCATAGCTGATTTTAAATTGAAATTATTTAGGTATAAACAGTCTTGTGTATGTACATACTTGTTAGTAATTTACCTTCTTCGCAATTTCTTCTGAAGAAAATTAGAAACACGAATGAAAATGTTGCTTTAGGTGTGTTTACTACGCGTGTACTATTTGTCAAAAATATGATACGCATGATATACTGTGTAGGTAAAATACACAGTAGGTAATGTTATTTTATTAACCGAATTTAGTATTAGAAAAAGTAAAGTTACGGTTAATTTTACTTTTGAAAAACATTTTTTTTTTCAATCAAAGCTTAATGTTCGTTAAAATATCCTGTTGATTTTAGTATTTACGTTACAGTTTTTAGTTGAAGCTACATTAGTAATTTAGTAATGGTAGGTACTTTTAAATCATTTTAAATATGAAAACTAGCTGCATTAAATTTGCATTGAAGCAGCCTAGTTATAGATGAACACTGGTTATTCAACGAATTGATTCTAGTCCATTGATTGTGACTGCCAATTGAAGAGGTGAAGGCTTTTTGTATCTATTGATATCTACTTAGATATTTACCGACTTAGGTCCATACATATATTATATTCTACCTACTTAGGAACGGAGAACTCTAGAATTTTTGGTGCGTAATTAATAAGTTATTTGTCACAAAATAGCGAACACCGACAAACTATTTTCAACAAGCCATCACATTAAGGTGATACATTAATAAATATTTATCGCTAAAATACCCGTAACATTGGTAGCTAGCCACTAGTTAACTATTAGTGAACTAGGAGTATGAATGACGGCTTATTCTGTTATCATATGAGTAATTATTTATGAAGAAAGAAATATCATTGTAATATTAATATCGAACACATGTATCATAACATTGAACGTTTTATAAAGTCGTAATAGGTACATAAATATTAAATATTTTTTAGTTTAAGTTTAAGTTAATTAGTTTTATTGATAATATCGTGGTACTTTTTGTATGGTGTGCAATCAATAATAGTAGTGGTATCATAAAAAACAAACTATCACTAATATGTCAATATTATTAGTCATAGAATTATTAATGTCCACTCATATTTTATCGATATTTCGATACGTGACATGACACATGTCAAAATGAATCTTTTATTATATCTGTGGATAATAAACTCTATTTTGTTTTTATAGTCATCGTTACAGTTCGACTATGTCCTAATAAATAAATAAAAAATTTGTCCTTTATGCATTCTTATATCATAGATCACATCTTGATGAAACTTTGGTGGGTTGTTCTGTGTACGCCCGCGATCATTTTTGGTTTTAAAAAATGTAAGTATTATGGGTATGTCAGTTAGGGTACGTATGCTGGATAGGTAAAGCTAATCAGTTGGGTATAATAAATCAAATATTGGTATCACTTATGTCTCTACCTTATTTTTATACCCTTATACGATGCCTCTGTAATTTTTAATTGATTATCATAACCTTACATGTATATAATTCCCATACAAATAAATTGAATAGAACTGTAATTTCTTTTGCAGAGTTTTAATGATATGGTTTATTTCTTTAACGAATCAGATTTAATTTAAAGTTAGATGAATACTATTAAGTTATGGTTACGGTTTAGTTTTAATCGATCCAATCAAACCATGAAATGATTCTAAAAATGATCTTTCTAATCTACGAAATCAATCAAATGTTATATTTTGTCTCATTTCCGTTAACTTGAAATTGATTGCTTGAGGGCTTCAGACTGATTTTTTTTTCTAATCGCTACGATATTTGTGAATTAAAATAGTAATTTAGAAAACTTAAGACTATCTATCTGGTTCCTAATGGGAGTATCCCCGAGACGATGAATGCTGTAAAGGATCCGAAACTACAACTAGAGTAGTATTTTTCAGTGTCTTGAATTATTTTCTCTAGATTATTTATTTATTTCTTTGATATGAATGCAAAAAGTTCTTACAATTAACTTAATATTACGAGTGTTGCATAAACCACTATGGTAAGTATGGTAAATCAAATATCGAGTACATAGGTACATACCTACTCGAATAACATTCGATACAAAAAAATCACTACGCGTTTAAGCTTAGATATTTCTAGATTCTTTTTATGAAACACCCTAGGACAACGGGCAAAATTACAATGACTACATAACCTAATTAACTCTATTGAACTTATAACAATACACAGCGAGCGTCTATATTGTACCACTTTATTGTAGCCTGCTTTTATTTTTGACGGATAGATGGATGGCGCTTGGTCTCGGTCATTTTAGACTAACGGTGTAATAATTGTAGATAATCTTGGCCAGGTAGTAAGCAGAGGAAGTCTCTCGAAGATAATTGGTAATTATTACTGAATCTAGCTTTCCTGTACCGTTTAACGTAAAAGCTTGGAGGAGGATGATAGTAAAAACCATTTATGTGTTGGTATAACCACTTTATATTACTAGATCTTTTATTTGAAGTGGTAGGAAGCTACTGCTAAGAGATAGATTGCCATAGGTAGATGAATTCTTTTGATCTGGTGGAGGTCGAGTAAGGTTCAACTGTTTGTGATTTTTAGGGAGTAAGGTAGTATATAATAAGTAAGTAAAGTAAAGTAAGTAACTAAGTATAATATAGTAGTGTATAATTATTGTATAAAAACATATCAACAATTTACTGGAAATTGATATGTTTTACAATGTATGTATAATGTGTATGTATTTCCAAAAAGTATAGGTATATGTAGTATATCAACCATCTAGTATCCGTAACACAAGTCTCTTTGTTAAAAATAAAACTAGATGGCGCTGTGTCATAATGTCCGGAAATATTTATTTATTTATTTAATTAACTTCTAGAGATCTAGCAAGAAGTTTTTATTCTCTCTTAAATTTGTAAAGTTCCGACTCACGATGCGTGTTGCAGTTTTATGAAGAATTAGTTACAATATTTTAAGAAATAAAAATTATTACTTGTAGTAACCATGTAGGTAACACATACCAGGAAAACATGTCTATGAAACATGATTGTCTGTTGCATGTCTGAATTTTCAAACGCAATCGATTTGAAGATTCTTTGAGTCTGATAGAAATTACTGAAAGAAATAAGATGTAGGTACCATTACAATCGCACTGCTTCTCAGATATCCATACTAATATTAGCTATAAATGCCAAAAGTATGTCAGTCTGTGTGTCTGTTACCTCTTCAAGCTTAACCGAATTAGATAAAACGTTGTAAGGAAATAGTTTGGATCGCAGGGAAGTTTCTCAGCAGTTCAAGTTAGCGAATAGGGAAGAAATTTTTCACGCAGAAGGTCAGCCAGACGGCAGTCGTGGACCGGGGGCAAATTCTAGATTATAATAAGTTATTTTACTCAGTACTATACTAATATTGATACATTTAATATAATAGTGTCATACCGAAAATTAATAGCTTTAAACGTAGGATGCAGGATCGAGTCCTATTATAAGCCAAATTATACTTGCAAGATTTACTAGTTATATCTTACTTTAGTCTAAAAAACGTCTTTTAAACGATCTAATTATTAGAATATAACGTAGGTACTCTTAATCATTATTATTAAAACAAAAGCTTTATCATACTGAGTTTAAATAATAGTTTATTCATTGAATTACCCTTTAAAAAGTCTAAATACAATGCAGGTATAGGCATAATGCCTAATTAACAGGGTTAACATCACAACAATCGATGCGTAGGCGACAATGGCCGACAGCCCGTCATTTACGAATTACATACATGATTCACCCTATTCTTAGTTAACCTACAGTTAAACGAAAAAGAATGTTTTTGACTTGGTATAACGGATTACTAAGATATTGTTTATCTGTCTTTACTTGTCAGAAATGTCTTTTGCTCTTTTGACGTTTGTTGCGCCGCTTCTTCTTTTAAATTTAAATGCAATTTTACGCAGCCACTAATGTCAATTGGATATAAAGGCTTTGCTGTTGGGTCGTTATTTAACTATTTCTAATGTTTTTTAAACAAAGCTCTCAATCTAAGTATCTAATATACATTTCGTAAAAAAAACTAAACCAAAATAAATGTATATTTGGTGATCAGTTTTTTTTATTTTTGTTCAAAACTTAGGTCATCCCCTAACGTAAAGTAAATGAGCTATTAGCAATTTCTGCTTGCTCTAATAAGTCTTCCAGTATTTAAAAGTTAACTGTATATAATTCAGTGCTCTTTTCTTTGCTATATCTTAATAAGTATAGGTAAGATACATATAATACAGTATACTAACCCCTTTAATCGAATTTGTACAAAAAGCACTTAATCATTTTGAGAGCTTAATGGGGCACACCTAAAGCGTGACTGTGCCTCAGTATTCAACTAATACCTAAAAAATATATGTAATTAGACGTGACGACATTGTAGGGGCGTGTCGGATTTCACACGATACGCTAATTCTAATTACGTTTGGCATTTAATACGAAAATACCATAAAAGTAAGTTAGTAAGTACTATACCTAACAATGGTATCGCGATAGTACATTCTGTTTTTTTAATACTAGAAAATAGAAAAACAAAGACAAGAAACTCCATAGATGTTTAAAAAAATCAAGCCTTCAAATGGAATATGCAATAAATGTATAATCCCAAGAATCTTTGTTCAACTCACGAACCTAACTTGTTCAGATTTTTACGAGCGAGTTTAGTCTGAAACATTATGAATCAGTAAGTACTAAAAGTGGTATATGACGTCAATATTTCAGGAACTGTTCAAGCTTTTTTGTAATTTTGGTTGTGACAAATTGAGTAGCGATTGACTGCCTTATTGATTTTGTCGTAACAAGAGCTATGTGAGACAAATAAGGTTCCATTCCTAGGACCAACAGTGTTGTATGGCCTTCCAATAAAATTCTCAGTAGCAAAAATTGGAAGTGTGAAATTTCCCACACTTACAGTTTATATGTAGAGAGGAGTGCAGTGCTGATAATTTTTTTTCCAATTTTAATGCTGCCTTTAGTTTAGTACTTATTACGATCCGAAAAACTCATTAGTTTATCGACCTAATATAATATGTAATACATTTACATACATTTTTCATAATAAAAAACTAAAGGCAGCTCTTTATGTCAATACTGAAAGATAAAACTGTGGTTTTAGTTTTCCAAACCAATCTGGCTCGACGTAAAAATAAGAAGCTACCAAGTTCTTGAAACGAAACACAACTGTCACACATTCCTTCAAGCGTATATAACAATTAAAAATAAATATAAATCTTGCAAACATCTGTCCATACAGAGAATGTTTTCTTCGCGTCCAGCTGTTGGCACATTTCTAGCTAAACATGAATCATGGCACAAAAAGTGGCTTTGGTTATAATAAATACAGAGTAACAAATTGGTTCGCGTTACAGTTACTAATTACTAAGGCGTTATCAAATTACAAATACATTGTGGTATGATGGCGTGTGTTAGAAATAATATCTTTTATAATTTATTGTGAAACTACTGTATATACATACATATATCTGGTATGTTTTATGTAACCTGTGATAGCCAAGCGGCATGACAAGTGGACTGTGAAGACAGAGGTCTCCGATCTCAAGGCAGGATTTGTAAGTTATGTGCGTATTTATCACGTACGCAAACGGTGGAAAACATCTCGAGGAAATCCCCAACCCTCTCAAATTAGAAGATCCTTGCCCAGTTGTGGGAATAGGTTGATGATGAAAGTATTGAAGCTCAATAAGCTACTGTCTAGTTATTACATTCATTGAAAAGGAAATAAATTTATAGTAATTTTGATTCCGTCGTTTCGGATGCTTTACGCTACCCCACATTTTTAATCATCATTGGCAGCCCGATTTTCGTAGAATGAGCTCACCGAGTCACTACGTTTTGTAATGTTATGATTTAATTAGAATCTATGATGAGGTCTAAGCTGATAATATTCGCGGAAGTGTCAAAAATCAGTAGTTATGATATAAGAACATGCTTGAATATTTTACGTTAAAAACTTGTTCGTTTATTTTGAAAATACCTAATTGATATAGTTACACTGTGTACATTTTTTGGCCAAACATGAAAATAAAACGAAATCTTCACGGTACGACGATCATACATAAAGTAAAGTATTATTATTTCGCTGCTGCTATTTACGAATTATGTAGAGTAATAAACAATCTTTATGTTGTTGGCGGGAATTCGACTTATTGACAGAAATTTTGAAGCAACTGAACTATACCTAACTACTTTTTTACGGGTATATTCGCAGTATATTGGAATACTATTAAAAGAGATTTAATAGTTTTTTTCGTATAAAAATAATTGCGGACACGGAGCAGATGCCAATGTTTTGAAGAAAATACTTTTTATAAAAATTAAAAAGTAATTGATTGCAAGCGTTAGGTACAGTAGAGTCTGAACATTCTTCCTTTGACTCCTAGGCCAAGTAACTATAATTGGAATTTTCTTTTATGAAATCCTTGGTAACTCAACATATCGGAATTCGGATCAATGCCCGGTTAATAATAATAGACTCGCACGTTAAGGGAACATAATATTATGAATACTGGAACCTAAATTGTCTAGCCAACGCCATAGTTTAATGAAGTTGGTAATGACATACACACCGTTTCAATGTTATTGAAATTCGATACCACTTTACCATTTCAATCGCGTTAACGTGTACAACTAGAATTAAATGTATGTGCTACGAATTGGATGGTACTTGTATTAGTATTATTACGGTTGTATCTTTACAAGGTTAGATAGAAGTGGTCTTGATGTAGGTACCTACATATGTAGTTTGCAATTTTTTTTAAATCGCATGTCTGTACAGGAGACAACAAACTGACCACAAAACAATTCTAAAGCTGTTTGTAATAATTTCATATAAATACCTTACACCGCTTTCGACCTAGCTAACAATTCCTATTCGGGTTATCCAAGGCTTTTGAAATTTTGACGTTTACGGTTGATGAAAGATAATTATTCCATTGAATTTTTGGTTAATCAAACGCTTTGCCGGGTGCCTTGAATAATAAGCCTCTGTGTAATTGAACCATGATAAGACATCTTATATTCCAAAACATCAAATTAAATTTTAAAATTGCTATAACACAATAATTGTTTTTTGTGGATTTGCATCTTACACTGCAAAGCAAAGGCTACGCCATCTTTAAAAAGGAACGCCATCTTTAGAGGTAACGTCATTTGAAAATATTGTTCCTATATGCTATACTATGAGTAAGGCTACATAGTTAGCCTAATAATATATTACATCATCGTACACACTATGTAATTAAACACCTAAGTTCCCGGGAGCTTCCAGCTGTGGCTAGCAGACAGGGCGCGCCGATGACGTCACCGGTCCCTCCCTCTAACACATCCCCGGTAACACGAGAATGTTAAAACAGCTGGGAATTGTGACGTCATTAAGTCAGTATTCTCTAATTAGGGTTGTATTCGTATGAAGAGTAGAGCCTCGATTATCCGAACTTATACGACGAGACTAGTTCGGATAATCGAAATGTACGTTTCTAAAAACAATACCTTTTAACATAAAAATACATTTTTATAAAAAATTAAATGTCAAGATAAAATTTTTAAGTCAATTTTCAATTGATGAACGGCTGCCACGCGTTTTGAGCGGTTAAGTCACGCAGCCGTTTGAGGAGGAGAATCTGCGTTGGGCAACAGTCTTCTTGACCGAAATCGCGCCAAACGTTCGGATAATCAAGGTTCTACTGTGTAGAATCTTCAATTCCACTAACTAAACAATCTTTTTCGCTACTAACCCGTTAAAATAACTGACTTTGCATTTTTTTTTCTTATAACCAGAATAGTTTTTTTTTCAATTTGACAGTTTAAACGTATTTTTTACTCAGGTTTATCCAATTTCAAGACAAAGTAGAGCACTAACAGCCAATCATGTCGAACAGCAAGGAATTTGATCAAGGGTTTTTTGCTCATAAAAAGGCAACAGTAGCCGAATGACTCAGTTCCCCATTTTATTATTTGTAAGATTAGATCAGGCCTGACCATGACTTTACTGTGGGTGTATGCGCTATGCATTTGCCTTTTTTTCTTCAGCTGGAGATCTGTAGTAATTTATTACATGACAGTGTTTTGTTAAGAGGTCTAGTAAATGTATGTAATACCCATACAAATTATTATTATGATGTAGACTTTGAATTTCAAATTATTTAAGTGCACACAACATATGCATAAGGGTTTATGCCTTAATAATGTCAAACTTATTCAAGATGAGTCTAGCTGCAAAAAAAAATGGTTTTGCTAAATATGCTAACAAGATAAACACAAATTCAACCACAGTCCTTCTTAATAAAAAGCTATAAATAGTATACGGAACTAAACGAATCAGTTCACTAGAGGAACAAACAAATGGTCAGTTTTTTTTTCGTATACGGCCAAAATGGCGCAGGAAATTAGTATAAGTTCGTTGACCCGACGCCTGGCGTGTCTATTGCACTCGTGTTGGTAATCATAGCCTAGCTGATGGCTCCATGGCTCCGATACTATCTGTTGATACGAGTTGTGATGCGTAGTTATTGACACGCGTCTCGTATTTATAAACTCGCTTCATTTATTGTTTTTTTATTATGTTATCTTGCATGTGTGTACCTAGCCCAAGCCTTGCCTGAACAAAGTAGCTTTGTAGAAAGTGTTTAAAGCTGTGGAATGTGGATAGCCTGTCGGAGCTTGGACTGTGAAGCCAATGGTCCTGAGTTCGATCCAAAGGCGTAGTGTACTGCGTAGAGTTGCCGTAGGGCTATACAATATTTAGCTGTTTCAACGCCATAGTCAGTAGCATTAAGCTAACAACAGGTCTAGTAACTTAAGTATGTATTATAGGGCTGATTTCCGCGGAGCCCTAAAAGCTCCCGTCCGGGGGCGGACACCGATATCCGCCAGTGTAGGGTTGCAATATGTAAAGCTGTCTAAACTATTAGGTTCATTGAAATCTATACGAGTTATAAAACGTTTGGAACTGTAGCTTCTCGATCGGCTTCCAGCATCACGAATATTAGAGCTTATTCCCATTTCCTAATATACTGTTTCTTTCGAATCAAAATAAATTATTTAAAAAGTTTTCTACACAGTTTATTATCTAATACTACATAGAAAACCTTAAAAATAGCAGGGTAATCATTCAATTCCTTCAAGCAAACAGATTTTTTTTTTCACATTAACCAAGACATATAATATACATATACCTAGTTAAAACCTGATACTTACTTGTACTTGTGTTTATTGTAAAACAAGTTCTTCAGACAAATAACCTCTTTAGTAAATTGCCTCGCAGAATGAAAACCTGTACATTTGCAGATTGTTTCCTTGTGGTCTTCCTTGTACAACTACAGGTAGGCATTTTTAGTTCAATATGCTAACCACATTTTGTGGTTTTGTGGCAACAAACGCTCATCTTATTACCGTTGTAAATATACATACAGTGGGTCGTAATAAGTAGGAAGTAAATATTGTAGAAAGCGAATGATGACGAATGTAAACGAATTCATGAGAACAGTATTAGGTATAATTGTTGAAATAAAACTACTTTCTACGTTTTGTATCGCGGTATATTGATAGATATTATTTAATCTCAACATCCCTGGTCACGCGCAGACTGAACTTCAGTTAACAATCCATGATAAAGTTGGTTAGAAATTGTTCTAAAAGCGTTTACAATGTAGATATTTATAAATTTTAGGTATTTATTTGCGCAAATGTGAAGAACCATAACACATTTTTTGATTATATTAGAATTCCATATAGCTTTTACCTCTCTTTACATTATAGAGACCGCTCTATTGTTCTTTAGGAAGCTCCTCAATACAGTATTACGATTTACAAACTTTATCACGATTATATTTGGCCCTGATAATAGCAATCTTGTCGTTTGTCAGTAGCCACGCTTCGATTCACATAAACAATGAACGAGTCCGATGCCCAAATGATCCATAGATCCTGGAAGACCGATGATGCATTATTGATAGCTTCTTATTGTCAACATGATTTATAATGTATTATATTATTATTAAACAAAGTAGATGTAACAAATGAGTGCAGATTTTTTTTTTTTTTTTGAATGGCATTCATTGTTAGCTCGAGGGAGCTTTTACAATGTAACCGGACTTTTTTGGCGAAGCACCAGGCAGTGCCTCCAGCCAAATGAGTGCAGAACACGATTAAAACAGAAAATTACGTTTGTGGAAGGAGAGCACAATATGACAGTGGACTAAAAAACAAAAATATTTGAATGTAACGGCACTAGATAGTAAAAACTTTTTAGCTTTACAAACTTGGAAGACCTAATTTTATAGTTAAGAAAAAAATATATAATAACACTCAATATACAATCACCTATCTAGCTGAATATCTAAGTTGGTAAAAAGTTAACGATTTGCAAGTTAATATTATCTGTGTATACCAATGTAGATCAAACATTGAACTGGCACCATTAGGTTATGCGAGTTAAATTTTTTTCTTTATCCCAAAAGTGACTCTCAAGAAGTTTTAACTTCAGAACAATTATTAGATTTGCAGATCCGCATTTTTTCAACAGTAATATTTTACTACATAGAAACTATAGTATTTATAGAGCTAGAGTATTCGTACCGTAAGACCAAAATCCTGACCAAAATTACACCAATTTCGATGTACTACCAAATAATCGACGGTAGGTGCCATAAATACTAGCCAGTTAACTTAACCAGTGGGTGTCTGTGCGGGTTAATAATTAACTACCCACAAATGTCTAGCCTTATTCGTATATTTTATTGCACCAATTCAATTCCAATAATACTTCTTAATTTGAACAGACAACACGCATTGAATTAAATTGTAATTGGATAAACAATCCAATGTTTTATATCTACTTAAATTGTTTTGTGTGGGACTGTTATTGTAAATGGTGTTTTGTACTTTTTATTAAAACGTAAATGTAGCGTGTTGTGTTTTGGTAGTGAACGAAGATTATTTTTAAATTTTGTTCATCATAATTTGTTATTAAACGTTCTATATACCTCTATAAAACAATAATACAACTTTATAAAGTATTAATAGTTCTTTAAATTATTCCTTTTCCATATAATAATAGTTAGATATAATGTAGATTGAACACTTGCACTTTCTTGCCAATTTATTTACGTGTTGATTAAAATAATGTCGACTTTTTTATACTGCGCCAAGGTATCTAGCTCATAGGTCATAAGCATCACAGAATGGGTCGTATGGAACTACTTACAAATACTTTAAAACCTAGACGCTATTATCATACAAAAATAGATCAGTACCTATATTAAAATATCATAAACTCAAGTAAGATCGGAAGATGAGAAAAGCAAATACTTTGACACCTTGACAGATGTCACGTAGTATATAATGGACCAACGATACCTTTGATTGCTAGCTATTTACCACGGTAATGACACAAGACTGTATAACATACATATTTCCTGCCAATACCGCTCAAATTACATAGTAGGAACGTCAAGTAATGTTATATACATACGTACGTGTACTTATTCTGAAGATTTTGTTTCGGTAAATATTCCTGGCTGTTATAATATAAAATAGGTACCTTAGCTCCTGAAAAACAAAATTAAAAAATAACAGTTCTATTTTTAAATTTTCACGAATATGAAACATTGAAATAAAAATACTTTTTACGGATTTTATCGCGGTATTGATCTGCGATATCCGAAACATTGGGATAAAAAATATGAAAATAACACGGAGCAATCCATAAAAACTAGTTTTATATTCCATTTATATTATCAATTATATTCCAGTTGGTGTTATACAACATAATAAAATGTATTATTAACTTATTAACTAATATATATAAAAACACACGCCTACAATTTGGTCATTGAGTTCTTTATTACTGAACAATGAATGGCATTATCTTTTATTTGATTGCAAACAAACACTCTTTGAACGCTAGACAGTGTTCTATTCACCCTTGTTTACTCGATATTTCATCTTTCATACCACAATATAGGTACAATAAGTAACATTTGTAGTAGAGCATTTCTCAACCTTATCATTATGAGTACAAGATCCAAAAGTGCTCATCGTGTACCGAAGGTTCGACTGGTGATTGATGATCCGCCATTTATTGCGATCACCGTACCATTCCGTGCCTTCTCTTTTTAAATCCCCATGCTTCATGGTACAAACTTTTAAGCAGGTTTTATTTTCAAATTACAAAAGTTTACAATCCACTGAAGTTAGGGAGGCTTTCTTTTCAGCGTTTAAAGAAGCGATTTATTGCTTTCGTGTATTTTTTGGGGTTGCATGTGAGTAGAAATATAACGTTTTTTAGTAGCTACATAACATAACATGCCAGCCTGTCATCTCAGAAGGGTTAGGTAGAGGATTACTAATGTACACTAACATTTTGCCAGTATGTTTTTAGGTCCCATGTAATGACCCCCTCAAACGCGTCTATATAGAATCGAGCACAAAACTGAGAATTTTCATACAGAAACTCTAGGCTATGCTCCGCCTAGGAATTAAGTCTTGATAGAATACCTCGGTAGATTTTTTATATTAACCTAAGCCTTAACCTTAATTTTGGATAAAAACATTATTAAATTCAAAAAGCTTAAATAGAAGGATAGATTAGTGACTCGTCCTTTTTATGTACAAGTTAGTTTAAAATATTATATTGTAGTATTAGTGAAATAATCTTATTAATCTTAAATTGGATATATCTTATATTCCATTTACGTTTCAGAATAGAATTCAATTAATATTTTAGTCATTATAAATACACCTACGCTTTAATTACTCCAGTTTATGGAACTTTAACCTAACATGGTATCAAAATATCAATTCATTTGTAATTATTATTAGATTTCTACTTGGAAACGAAATATTTTGTGGCTTTAATATCGTTTATGGCGTATATTATCATGATTGATAGGCATGTAGTCTATAATGAGTTTTGAAAACAAATTTTGGAATCATTCATTCTTAATTTGAAAACTTCGAAGGGCGGAATGCTAAGATAATTGCAGCATTGCGCCGTAATATGGTGTTTGGCAGAGGTCCAGCAACTACTCAATGACTTTTGACGAGGACAATGCAGATAGTCTACTTATGTCTGTGAGCGGCAAATGTATTTAGGATATAGCTTACAGCATGGTTATAATACATTACCCACAACCGACTTGAACTTAATTAAGTACAACTTTTTAATAAATCTATTCTAAAAATAAATGTTATCACGTTTTTATAAATATGTACTGATGTATAGTTTAAGAACACTAAAATTACATTAATGTGATGGCTTTGCCTTGCATGTTCGGAATATGAAAATTCCCAAGCCAGACACGATAATAATACCTATAATCCTTACTTTATGACCCAACTGGGAGTAGTCTATGCCCGTAGGTACGATGTGCTTGCAGGCAAAGGAAATTAGTATGCAAGTTTTCAATTAGGAACTTTATAGCCACGTTTTAAATTAATTTGATTCTTATTATACTGTAATTGAATTTGGAATACTATTAAATCGCTTTGCATGAATAAAACGTAACGTTCGGATACACTTCCAACGTTATTAATCATAAATGGGGCGTCGATTTAAATGATGGGCGCGTGTGAGATAGTTCGTGCGTGAAGAATGAACGATCTACCTACGAACATTATATCATTCTAAGCTGCTATAAGTCATAAACAACAACAGGAGCTTTAAGGAGTTTTTTATTTGTAGTGTAGCGACATCTATCTCGCCACATTTATATATACACATATATATAATATACATACATATTGTTATTATTTCAAGGCACCTTTGTGGAAGAGAAAATAAACTATTATTATTATTATTATTATTACATCATAACTACGGACTCAGCGCGTATGACGCAAATAATCCTACATCGCGCAAGTGACATTTGCACGCGAGATTGCATATATACAACCACCCAACATCAACCGTTGGGCAGTAGCCCGCCAGGCACAACACCTCGCCTGGTCGGAGGATGCTCCTTTTCAAATGGAGGAATTCACACCTCCTTCCCTCCATAGTAGTGTTGTTAGATTGTAGATATGAGCATTAAACTTTCAAATAACCTAGGTAGGTAAATCCGTAATGTTAGCGAAGTACCTTCACCGGATTTTTTATGAAAATACTATATAATTTTAGCGTATAAGTACATAATTAAATGTATTAAATAAATATATCTTTCATATTATCGACTGACTACCCAGATAACAAAAAAAAAATATTTCTTGCAACTGAAAGATTAGTTACCATGGTCGTGAGTTGAAAATCACATTTATGACGCGTTTCAAAACGCATTAAATATAAATTTTCGTCAAGTTAAGATAATTATAAATCTACGTCAAAGTTTGTAAGCTCTATTAACCTTTAAATACCCAAAACTATAATTTAATAATAATGTCTTTCACCTGACTTTATTCCATTATTAGGACATAGGTATATTAATTTACCGGAAAAAGATACTATTATCTTGTCAACGAAATACTTCGTGATCCGATCAATGTACTACATGCTTTATAGCCTAGGAAATAAAGTCTAGCTTAATGATATACAGGTCAAAGCCCCCGACATGACGGGCCTACCTCATACCCTAATTCCATAATTTAGTCTAGAAATAGTCACGCATACTTAATTTATAGTCTTTATAGTCATAAATGTCCAATGATAAGAGGATTAAAATTAATTAAATATTATTTTTGTGTGCCTAATTAATATTAGTTGCTTAAATTTGAATTTTTAATACATAGGTTAGTTCGCCGTTTCTATGATTCAATCACGAAGTATCTGAAAATTGTTTTGTTGAATTTAAAATTCGAAATATAAAAGTTTTAATTGCTAAAGTTTTTTTTAAATAATGAAATCTATTGCATTTGTTTTTTAAATAAAAAAGAATGTCTTATCTTATAAAGAGTTGCACAATTAATTAACTATCATAAATTTTCGTTCTTGATTCACTCTTTGAAGATATGTAAAATATTTATATACCCACATTAAATAATTTCTCACTCTTTCCACTAAGACTCAGTAACTGCCAATTGAGTTTCTCCGCAATTAATAAATTATCAAGCAAATTACGTTGAACATTCCTAACTTCTACTATCCTCCCGTCACTCCCAAAGATAATTTGCTTAACTTGACAAGAAATTACAAACAAAACCTGACGATTACCGCTGACGACCAAGTTAGTCCAGCGGTAGTTAACACTGCCTTCTGTGCTATGGGTCCCGGGTTCGAATCCCGGTAGGGACAAATGTTTGTGTGATGAGCATGAACATTTGTATCCGAGTCATGGATGTATATATCTATAATATGTATGTATTTACAAAAAAAAAAAGTATATATGTACTATATCAACCAGCTAGTATCCGTAACACAAGCCTCGTTGCTTAGCACGGAACTAGATGGCGCTGTGTGCCATAATGTCCAGGAATATTTATTTATTTATTTATCTTCCACAGAGGGAGTGCATCTCAGTCCACATCGGCCAGGCTGGCGTGCAGATCGGCAACGCCTGCTGGGAGCTGTACTGCCTGGAGCATGGCATCCAGCCTGACGGCCAGATGCCTTCGGACAAGACCCTGGGCGGCGGAGACGACTCCTTCAACACCTTCTTCAGCGAGACTGGCGCAGGCAAGCACGTGCCAAGAGCCGTGTTCGTCGACTTGGAGCCCACTGTCGTTGGTAAGTTCTGATTGGAAGTTATTCTAGAAAAAAGTGTTGATGACCTGTGTAGAGGAGCTTATTTCGACCTTATTTGGTTATTAGGGTTGAATGACTTTGGTAAAGGAAAGAAACGAAAAGAAAGTGGTCTTAGATAAAGGGACCGCTTAGCCATGGCATCAACTTGTTTTTTTAAACGATAGTAAAATTAAAAGGCTTAGGTATATTATTTAAAGATGTTTGTATCTCATTGAATGCTTAGTCTGTAAATGAATGATTAATGCATTACTGAAAATTCCTAAATAGCCATATGCAAGATATTGTATTCGTAAATTCTAATTGTATTTATTTTCAAAAGCATTGTCTAGCAGCTAATTCTAGCCAGTATCTATTCAATGCTCGGTTCAAATGTCTAAAACACTGCTGAAATAAAAACCTTAACAAAAAAGTAATAAAGAAACCTGAGAGGCTCTAAATTGAAGGTTCCTCGACGGTTTGTAAGAGAAATTTATAATAGTCACCGGGTATTGAACCCGGCTCGCATAGTTATTACTGACGAACTATCATCACAGCGCTGCACCACTGTAAAATGGCGTCTGTCAAGAATACTAGTAGTTTATAACTTCTGTTTTAGTGTATGTGTTACGAGGTGAGCATCCTTTATATCGCGATCCACGAAAAGTTGAATCTGTCTCACGAATTTGAATAAGTATCTAATAGTATTACTTAATATCAAATTATCGTCCTGACGTCAGCTTCATTTGTAAATACGTTTATACTTATATTATTATTCGTAACGACAGAATAATGACACTAACATTATACCTACATGGGGCAACGACCTGCCTGAGTTTATAAGGCTTTAGCGGGAGACACAAGGCCTTTTAAATATTTAAGAAGAAATTAGTCCAGGACGAATTTATAATATATCTACCTAAATCTGTTAACCTTTTCGTTAAAAAATATACTTTTTTATTGTCTGTCCACGAATATCCATACTCATATTATAAATGCGGAAGTGTGTCTGTCTGTCTGTTACCTCTTCACGCTAAAACCGCTGAACCGATTTAGATGAAATTTGGTATAGAGATAGTTTGAGTCCCGGGGAAGGACATAGGATAGTTTTTGTCCCGGAAATCATTCCCTAAAAGGGAGAAAATGGGGCTGGAAAAAAACTAATTGTACGCAGACGAAGTCGCGGGCAAAAGGTAGTTATTTAATAAATAAAAAAAAATTGTCTTCTGTAAATTGTTCAGCACTTGATATATATTCTAAATATCGAAAAAATATTTAAAACCCGGCGTCGCTCGCGCCGTATTCACATTCCAACTCTTATTCTAACAGCCTATAAACATCATATTTTCTCACTTAGCAATCTTATCACTTAGGAGTTGGTCGATTATGAACGGGCTAAGAAGTCGGTACCTATTTCAGAAAAAATTACCTTTGAAAGACAGTGTTTCAGTCTAGTGATTAAAATTAACTGTTTACTGTAACTCTGTCAAGAACTGGAGACAAAGGTTAAAGAAGTTCCACCTTTTCCGTGTCAATAGCAAATCTTAAGTATATGTATATAAAATTCTCGTGTCACAATGTTCGTTCCCGTACTCCTCCGAAACGGCTTGACCGATTCTCATGAAATTTTGTGAGCATATTGAGTAGGTCTGAGAATCGGCCAACATCTATTTTTCATACTCCTTAGTGATAAGGGTATCCACCAACCCCTATAATGTGGCAAAACAACGTTTGCTGGGTCAGCTAGTAAAAATATATAAAGAAGGAACCGGCCAAATATGTCACTAGAAATACGGAGATACAGTGATCGATCTCTTCACCTATGAAACCGCCCCATATTGTATTTGACTCTTGATCAAACCAGCGATCTAAAATTGAGTGTTTTTTGCAAAAAAACAGCACATGAATTTAATAGGATCCATTCAAAATCTCTCATTACCACTTTATATTGATTGCGGACAGGATGTTTCAGAATTCAATCCAAAAGCACACTTAAGCTGTATTTGCTATCTCGGTTTATCTTTATTGGCAGCCAGTGCTCGCTCGGATGAAAGTAATTAGCCCTCGAGTGGTACCGTATTCGTCTCAATTAATCTTGTTGAGAGGTGCTCTTGTACTGGATTTCCTTTTTGTAATTTTGTTTTTTGCTCTGGTAACTCGATGTGAGTCATACTTATATCTCGAAATGCACCATCTGTCGTCTATGTTTTTCGAGGAAAATAAGGCTCGTATTTGATTTCAAACTGTTTTTAGAAACCACTGATTTAGATTTATGACTAATTTCAATTTGTAACAATAAGGAAATGTGGCGTCAATTTACTGTCGTTATTTAAAAAAGTTTATATACGTTACGATGTGAATTCACTATACTACTATATGTAGGTACTAGAAATTACTCATAGCTTTTCTCTTTTGATCAGGAACAAATAGATATTCTAATAATCTTATATATAAAATTGTCGTGTCACAGTTTTCGTCGCCATACTCCTCCGAAACGGCTTGACCGATTTTGATGAAATTTTTTGTGCTTATCCGGTATCTATGAGAATCGGCCAACATCTATTTTTCATCCCCCTAAAAGTTAGGGGTAGTCCACCAACCCCTATAATGTGGCAAAACAACGTTTGCTGGGTCAGCTAGTAGACCAATAAATTCCTTTACCCCAGTTACCTACACATCCAAATCTCTTTTCCAGACGAGGTCCGCACCGGCACGTACCGGCAGCTGTTTCATCCGGAACAGCTTATCACTGGTAAGGAGGATGCCGCCAACAACTACGCGAGGGGCCACTACACCATCGGCAAGGAAATCGTCGACGTCGTCCTCGACAGGATCAGGAAACTCGCCGACCAGTGCACCGGACTCCAGGTGAGAAGAAAATAAAGCAAAATGAGCACCTACGGCTAAACTTTCTTAAATTTAGACCAGGCACCTGAAAACTTAGATGACCTGCCTGACCTGGTTAAAGGTAGCTGGAAGTTGTTAGATGTGAGCTGGATATCATTGGTACATGTCGAAATCTGTGCAGAGGCCCTTGTTCAGTAGTGGACGTTCTTTATCTGATATGATGACTAGTAAATCATTGAATGACACAATTAATTATTAAAACATCAAATAACAGTTAAAATAACAGAATAAATATTATCGTAGGGGCTTTTAAACTGCAACAATCATATTTCACCTCCATATAAATTAATTTGTCTTGATTTATTTAGGGCTTCTTGGTGTTCCACTCGTTCGGCGGCGGCACCGGGTCCGGCTTCACGTCGCTGCTGATGGAGCGCCTCTCCGTCGACTACGGCAAGAAGTCCAAGCTTGAATTCTCCATTTACCCCGCTCCTCAGGTAGATATAATTTTTTTGGCACAACCTTTATTGCTGTCCCGTGATTTGCAGATCCATTATTTGTCATCTCTGCGGGATCTTAAACAATCCGTGATGACTATTTTTATGACGTAAAATATAGCATCAGAATATAAAAGGAAAACATAAATTGCCATTATTGCATTGTATAGTTCCTTATAAATATTCCTTTCATTGTCTTCAGCCTCCGGCGAATTTGATCGAGCGGAGAGGGTGATAGTCACTGCATTGAATATTTCTAATCTACCACTTTTAATACCAGGTTTCAACGGCGGTGGTAGAGCCATACAACTCCATCCTCACGACGCACACCACCCTGGAGCACTCCGACTGCGCCTTCATGGTGGACAACGAGGCCATCTATGACATCTGCAGGAGGAACCTCGACATCGAGAGACCCACCTACACCAACCTCAACAGGCTTATTGGACAAGTAAAAAGACCTAATTTAATAAAGATGGAAGTTGCTGACATTTCACTGGGTAACAAAAATAATTTAATAATACCTGATAACCAAATACACGAATTGAACAAATAGGTGAACAAGTATACTTATGGTTAATCTTGAGGCCTTCCTAAATAGGACATTTGATTGGACATCTTTGACGATCCTATCCTGCAGTAATAAGGTTGTCGACAGTTTTGTTCCTCATATAATTTTTTAACTAGTAAAAAGCCTCCCAAATCCAAAAACATTTAGCCTATTTTATTTTGGCGATTATCTACCATTTTCAGATCGTGTCTTCAATAACCGCGTCACTCCGTTTCGACGGCGCGCTGAACGTGGACCTGACGGAGTTCCAGACCAACTTGGTGCCATACCCGCGCATCCACTTCCCGCTCGCCACCTACGCGCCCGTCATCTCCGCGGAGAAGGCCTACCACGAACAGCTCACCGTCGCCGAGATCACCAACGCCTGCTTCGAGCCGGCCAACCAGGTAAAACTTGATCATTTTACCTATATGAATTTGGGACTCAAAACTGGGCCCAGTAATGCGACAGTGAGTCTGTCTTCATGCTTAAACCACTGAACCGATTTAGATGAAATTTGGTATGGCGATAGTTCGAGTCCCGATGAAGGAAATCGTCCCTTAAAGGGGCAAAAATGAGATAGAAGAGAATCAATAGTGGACTAAAAACTGTTATATTTTAACTTTTCACAAGAAATAAATACACAGACTGATGAAAAAGCGGACTTGATAAAACATATGCTACCCAAATTACCAATTTCTACGCAGACAAAGTCGCGAGCAAAAGCTAGCATTTAAAAATGTTTCTTTATAATTTACAGATGGTGAAATGCGACCCCCGTCACGGAAAATACATGGCTTGCTGCATGTTGTATAGGTAACATATTATTATATCCTCTCCTAGGACCAAACTATACCGTTCAATAAACTAGGCTCAAAGCTTTACGTTAAGGGTATTCTAATAAGAGATATTGTTTCCACAGAGGTGACGTGGTTCCTAAAGATGTAAACGCCGCCATCGCTACCATCAAGACCAAGAGGACCATTCAGTTCGTCGACTGGTGCCCTACAGGATTCAAGGTAAGAACGTGAGCTTTAAGATTAAGCTAGCAACTTTCTCAATTTATTTTGTGGACCTATGCGCGACTGCTGAATGGAAAGTCCTGGCATAAAATTTATGCCCAATTAATTGCAATAATCTCACCTACTTTTTACACAGGATCTAAAAGGACATTTGCATACATATATCAGTCCTCCTCTCATCTACTCTTTTCGTCTCTCTCTACTTACTACTACAAAGCTCGAGTCTTAACGATTTCTTTGCGCAGGTGGGCATCAACTATCAGCCACCCACCGTGGTGCCGGGCGGAGACCTCGCCAAGGTCCAGCGCGCCGTGTGCATGCTGTCCAACACCACCGCCATCGCCGAGGCCTGGGCCAGGTATGAGCACTCATTCTTTAGCGACATTACAGTATTCAAACGAATAACTGGATGGTCCTCCATCGCGCAATCAAACTCTGCTGAGCGAGTTGTCATACGGGGCTTGAGTGACTTTACACGCCGACCATAGAGATTGACATACATTTTTAAAGTACTGTTTATTAATAGTATTTAAATATAAATATTTTGGCGTCATCATCAACCCAATTATTGGAACGAAGTTCCTTATCGCACGTTCCGAAAGGGGGCTAGACGGAAAAAAATAAGACGAAAAGTTGTAACAACACTTTTTGCTATAGTAAGCTATTGTAAAAAAAAATACAATTTTATTACAATTCCTTCACTAATTAATCGACAGGAACTTCGTTCCATCCGGGTGTCCCTTGACACCTCTCAAGTTTTTTTGTCTCACTGCTGGGCGCGGGTCTCCTAGTGATAATCTCTCAGGCATGCAGGTTTCCTTACGATGTTTTCCTTAAGCGTTTGATTTTAATTTCAGATTAGTAATCTCTCCTGTAACTCCTTACTTATAATAATTCTCACCTATCATCTTACTATCATCGTTAATACTTACTTTGTCCATTCCAGGTTGGACCACAAATTCGACTTGATGTACGCCAAGCGCGCGTTCGTCCACTGGTATGTGGGCGAGGGTATGGAGGAGGGAGAGTTCTCAGAGGCCCGCGAGGATCTGGCTGCCCTCGAGAAGGACTACGAGGAAGTCGGAGTAGACTCCACTGAAGGTGAACTGGACGAGGACAACGAGTACTAGAGCGGAGACCTTGGACGACTGATACAGACTGCGGACTGGATATACGGCGTTTTAGAAGTGTATTTGTCTTATCAACTTATTTCGTCGATTTGGTAATTAGTCGAATTTATTGCGATCCAGTTAACGGCCTATCGATAAGAGACAGAAGGTCTATTTAATCGACTAAGCGATAACAAACTTTAGTCGATCATGTTTGTACTCAGTCGTTCTCGAAATGGAAAAACACAATTTTTAACTCGATGCCGTCAAAATAAGAAGGAATACATAATATAATAATATTAACATAATAATAATATAGGACGTAAGAATGTGAGCTTGGTCGTTAGTAAGAAGAGCAATATAAACTTTTGAGAAAAAAATCTTGAAGTTTGGTCAAAATGTATTGTAACAAAGTAATTTGCATTTATTAATATAATAAAGGAATTCGTGATAATCTAGCCTTCTTTGGAGTTAGATATAGTTTTTATCATTTATATCATAAGCTAACTTATTCAGATCTAATTTTATGCTTCAGAAAAGAGGATTTGTGTGTTTGAGAATATTAATTTATTTTTAATGCACAATAAAGACTTTTTTACACTTAAGTTTGTTTTACTTTTTTGGTCCAAAGACTGAGTGTGACAGCATTACTAATCGTGTTTAGTGCCATCTCTTTCTCTTACATTTTAACAGATTGGTATAAAACTGAACTGTGGTTTTGTTTTAAAATAAAATATTATCATTTATAATAATACAATATTTATTATATTAATATAAAACACATTATTCTTACAATCACAACTATTAAGTCACAGTAATATGAATATAAAATTGTTCAAAATAACAAACAGCCGTAGAACTAACAGTTAGTTTTTACATATAACAATATTAACTAGACTAACCTATGACTGATAAATTCTTACAAAAAGATAGCTCAAACTATCGTATTTAAAGGCCATCAAAATTTTCATACATACATATAGTGTTAGGTTAAAGATAAGTCATATTCTAGGGTACGACTTCTATTCATCATCAACCCATTATTGTCCCACTGCTGGGCACGGGTCTCCTCTTGATTGAGAAGGATTATGTAGTCCACCACGCAAGCCTACTGCGGGTTGGCAGATTTCACATACCATCGAGAAAATATCTCAAGTGATTCTATTGTGAAAACGAATATACTTTGTTTTATGACTTCGCGAAATACAACGACTTTTTATGTATTTTATCGCGATATATTGATATTCTTTTAATATTGACCCTGTACAACATTCTTTGTCATCAAATCTGCCCGTAACGACCACTATAAAATTCAAATAATTCGATATTGTAATTTTAGATACGAGACAACTGACCGACTGAACATTCTAAATTAAATGCAAATATATTTTTGCGAAATTAACTAACTCTGGTCATTTGTACAATAGAAATGATACCCTGGGATATGTACATTCTTCAACCAAACACCTTATTTTTTTTTATACATATTTATATGTCACTAAACAAATATAGTCACAATATAAACATCATCCTTTATATTACAAAAGAAAAATTCGGTATTTAATATAACCACGGTACCTTCGACCTTATATATTAAAAAATAATTTATTAAATTAGATAGGGATGGCTACACAGTTTTAAATTCGGGTGTAATTTAAACTATATTTAGTAATACGCAGCTTAATTAATAAAAATAATGTCCCCAGTGTTATAATACTGAACATAAAAATAAATTCAACCTATTATTTATATGTTTTATCTGAAACAGGAAAGTTCTCAGCATATGAGGAGAATCGGACGTCTTATACTAGCCTCATCTTTAAAATATTAATCGAATAAAGCAGACTTTCCCTTTAAATATTTACATCATCATCATCACCTATTATTGTCCCACTGTTGGGCATGGATCTCCTCTAATTTGAGAGGAATTAGGCTACAGTCTACCGCGCTAACCTGCTGCGGGTAAATATTTACATTTAATATGTGTTTTACAAACATATCCTTAAGTTTATAGAAAGAAAAAATAAAATATTTTAATTGAGATCGTCAGTTGTTAAAAATATAGCAATTCGAGAGGAAATGCTAGTGACGGATAGTAAAGAGGTAGATAGCTTATTAATTACACATAATATTTATAGTCTGTATAGGAATTGAGAGCTGTGGTAGCCTATACTCAAATCGCGTTAGATTGGCAATACAAATTATTGAACCCTCCCTACCATGTTACTCGTGTTTGCGGAAGCGATACCTACCATTGTTCTACGTATCGACCAAATTTACTGTCGCTCGCTATATCGTGGTAGGCGGGGATAAACGACACGTTCGTCGTCAAGGTCGTCGCAGGGAGGCTAAACCTAATTGCTTTTTCGAACTTTTTTATTTTTTATTTCATGATGTTAACATACATATTTTGTAAAAGAGAAATACTTACAGGGTAGAAAATAGGTATGTGTGTATTTTTAATAACCGTTAAATACTATTACTATACTACTATATCTACTAGATAGATAGGCATTGATTGAGGATAGGATTATCGGCAAAATATGTAAAACTGTTAAGTATATTATTTGCTAATGATTTTCGCATATTAATTGACCTAATAGTTTAAACATTTTAGCCGACAAAATAGGTATAGTAGCTGTACTAATAAGCTATACACTACAATATATAGGTATATATAAATAAATAAAAATCGTATAAAGTAGGTTCTCTTTTCCCGTATTATAAATAAATACCTATAATAAAATCGGTCCGGCATCATAAATGTGTCGTTAGGTTGCGCACTCCTGACATAAAAATGGCGCGGCGCCTCACTCACTTCGAATGGGCTACGTTCCATTTTTTATTTTACATGCACATAAATATATTATATTCTTGAGCTGAGCCAAACTTGTTTTACAATTATTGATTATGGTTTTTAATTCATTCAATTGATTATTATTACGTTGAGAGCATTTTTTAAACACTATGATCATTTTTATTTGGGAAATATTGACGTAAAGCTTTATAATAGTCATGTGTCAATAATGAAACAGTAATTAGAGTGCAGTATAATTTTTTGTTATAATATTATACGTGTATTTCATCAATAAATTTCACTCAGTCACTAACTCCATTTCGTAAATTGTTAAGGTGTCCCTCGTTTGTTGCACGGCGATGTATTATGATACGCTTGCGATATGACCTTCAGCAACAGTTAGTATGGGGGGCGATACGCAAACGATAATTATCGTTTTCAATTGCGACTTTTGGTACAGGTTGGGGTCATTATCCTGTGCCAATCAAACGCGATTTGAGTATAGTGGTGTGACCAGTGGACTGAGATGTCAGAGGTCTCGAGTTCCAACCCAACCCACTGACTTTTCGGAAGTTATGTGCGTATTTATCACAAGCTCAAACGGTGAACGGTAATAAAAAAAGGATAGACATAGCGTGTGACGTCACGACTATTAAATTATTGTAATCGTGATAGTGAGATATTGGCACTATGCCCCCAGTATTTTCTATGTTAAAATATTAATTGTGGCCTCATTTCACACCTTATTTTGCTGCTGATGTCACATAAGGTATCTTTACAGCATTTACTGCTGAATAAAATATTGAATATCCCTAATATATTTAACTAACAGTACCATTTTATAACTATATTTTTAATGTTTTAGAGTAATTATTATTTAGATGTTTAGTAAAAATAATGACTGTATTCCAACTCATACTTTAAAATTCTCGATAAGCCTTGTAATGGTAAAATAACGAAGAACACATTTTATATAGTATGACTGTGATTACTACATAAGATACATTATTTATTTCGACCATGTATAACATGATCTAAGTTTATACAAATATATGGCTATACACGGAGAAGTAAGCAAATGGAGTGCTAACATGGTACACCTGACGCTTAACAAAAAATTACAGCACCTAGGATTATTAGATATGCTATCCCGTACAACACCCAATAACAATATGTTTGATGCGTATGTGTGAACATGTTATCTTGTGTCCATGCAACTGTAAAACCTATGTATAGATAAACGGAAGTATCATTGCAACACATATTATACTTCTATTAGATTTGTTAATATGAATTCGACCTAAATTTAATTATATTAAAGTTGATATTTGTGTATTTTGTTTAAACCTAACACGTTACAAGTGAAATAGTATGTATAATTCCTCTGTCGTACAAAACAACCATTTGTGAACTTCTTCGTGTTACGTTCGTGCGTCATACCAGTCTTTCGTGGCGAGGCGAGTAGGACGGCGGCGGCTAGTCGGGCTTCGGCTTGGTCAGGTGCTCCGTGGGCACGGCGGCCGCCCGCGGGAACCAGCCCCGGGGCCCGCGCCCCGACCCGTCCGCGTCACCCACCAGCTTCTCGCCGAACAGCCAGTGCCTGGGGAAACGTCATCACATAAGTATACTGATTGACTATGGAATCAATTAAGAAAATATATAATTAACGTATATCAAAAGTAATACAGGTCAGATACCCCTCATTTCCCACCAAAGTCGGATGTCAGATGTAACTGACAGTTGACACCTATCAATTGACAGTTTAAGGATATGCCATTTATGCGATTTTACATCGAATATCAGAATCAGTTAAATACATTGCAAACGCCCTTCTCTATATACACATAAGTGCATGTCCAAACGTCATTTTGTTCTTCTAGTTATAGTCTAATGTATCTAGTTTTATCCTTCCAGTATGTATCCGTACAGTGCACTGTATGAGAATTTCTAATCGGTAGCCCAAAATCTTAGGACTGGACCATTCTGGGGTGGGCACGAACTACCCTGCCCCTCCTTCTATGTACGCCCACGGTTGTAGTAGGTGTTGGTATTGGAGTCGGAAGGGCCAATGGAGTGAGTGGAGTGTGTCTGTATGGCAGATGAGCGTACCGCCTCTGGCGCGTGGCGCGCACGAGGTCGCCGGCGGCCAGCGGCAGGCGCGGCTCGTCGGAGCACGGCGCCCCGCAGGCGGCGCGCGGCCGCGACAGCAGCGGCAGCCAGCGCCCGCCGTACTGCTGCACCGCCGTGTACAGCCGCGAGCGGACGCGCTTGTCCTGCTTCTGGGCTTGTTGTTCACGCTGTGGGTTGGGAAATAAACTAAGAAGATGATGAATATGAATACACTGATGGAAAGAATAAGAGTCCGAAAAAAGTTAATATTATTTGTGATTTTTGGCAGGCTGTATTTCAGAGAAAAATAATCGTATCGGAAATCTAGTAAATAAAAAGCATTTTGAGGATCCAAGATTTAACTTCCTAGATTTATAGGCCAAAAAATTTGACGGTCACAGCTTCAACGCAATCCAATGAAATGTTGTTGGCCTAGCATTCTACTAAATCTATTTTCTTTACCAGACTTTATGATACCCGAGACCGAGCCCTCTGACCATGATATAAAGTAGTAAATAAAAAGATGTTCTGCTACTGACCGTAAGATCATACTCCCCACAGCCATCCCTCACAGGCCACTTGATGCCATCGTACTGGGCAGCGTGTAAGATCAGCTGGATGTTCCTCCTCCATCCCATGTTGTAAGGGAACACGAACTCTGGCAGCCCCTGCTCCTCACGACGACCGGCCGCCTTCTCTACTATCCAGTCTTCTATCATCGTCTGGTTACGGAAGATACCTCGGATCTGGGGAAAAAAGTTTAGAACTAATACTGGCTCATACACTATCTAAATGATAGTAGGTATAGGATATATTGCTATATTGATAAACATTATTATGAAGTGTGTAGTTTTCCTTATAAACTGTAAAGGAAAACAGTGTTTATAAACTGTGAGGGAATGTGTATATGAATGAGGAAAGAGGAAATTTGAAACTTTCCCTTTTCCTATTTAGTTTCATGAATAAATAATTTATAATAATAATAGTTTATTTCAAAAATTTGTTCTAAATAGGATTCTTAAGACTTCAAAATTCCACACTAGGCATTGTGAAATACTTAATATGAATAGGTATTGTCTACTCTAGACATGGCAGTACCTACAATGATGTTGACATTTTAAATGAACAGTATTTTGAATTACATAAATGTTGGTTGGTAAAATATAAAATAATACTTACAGGCTATCAGTCATGTTAACGTGCTATTTTATATGTACAGATGAATGCGTCCTCCGTGTCATGATAGTAACAGTTCAATAGTTTTCGATGCGGGGTCCAAATCAAAACCATTCTTGGCTTACAGAAATTGCCAAAGGACCAAAAAATATAACAGAGGGCTAAATTAATTATTATTATTATATTAGTATGTATACATATAGTCAACTTACTTGTAAATACAAGAGCACGCCTACAGCGAGCACGACGCCGACGGCCATACCGATGGCGAGTAGCGTCAGCAGCAGCGTCGTCAGCGTCAGGTAGATCAGCGGCTCCCGCCCCGTGCCGTTGTGCACGTACCACACGCGGTTTATTGCGTGGTACATGCAGATTGTTAGCACCTGCAAATACATACAATGTTACTACTAGAAACCAATAGGAACGAAATCATACCTAGATATCCTTAAACCAAAGTGGGGTCTGGCCAATTGAAGTACAAGAAGGGTTGAGGGGTTTAAGGTAAATTCCATACTGATAATCTCCTGTAAATCACATTTTTTTTTACTATCTTCACGCATTTTAGTGCGAGTCAATTTTTAGAAACACACTATCTATAAAGACTTACAATGGAAGCATGTAGACAGCCCAGCACTGCTGACACGAGGAACAGAGTGAAGTAACCATGATTTCTATGACCAACACAGCAGTTGATCCATGGACAGTGATGATCCATCTTTTTTACACAGTAGCCACCTGGAAAGATATTCTTCTATAAGAGATCACTAATCTTTAAAAGAACTTTATCATAGACTAGGGATTTGTTCTTTTCTTCTCATCCCCATATGAATATAGGATTTAAAAATTAATTAATTAAATTGCATGTTCTTGCATGCAATTTTTGTACTATTAACTTCACAATGTTTTTTTATTATTGACAAAAAACATTCAAAATGACAATACATCACTATGATATATCAAATCAAATCAAATCAAATCAAATCAAATCAAATCAAATCATTTATTTCAATTAGACCAATACAGGTGCTTTTGAATTGTCATATTTAATTGAATTTAGTTGCACGGTTCCAAAAGGTAGGTCTTATGGAGAAGAACCGGCAAGAAACTCCATAGATACTCTTTTAAATTAAATACAAAATTGTTGGTTTTGTTTTACAAAGATTTATGTGTGTAATGTAATATCAATATGAGACTGGTGCAGTTCGATGTGAAACGTATGATTTATGCAGACAGGAAATAACTAAAACCAATTTAGGTTGCCATAACATGTATGAGCCGACCAGTCCCAACTGATAGCACCCGTTCACGAGCATGACGTGTGTATCGACGTCGGTCTACTCAACCATGTTGTAGGGAATAAAAAGACCCGACACACAACGCCACCACCAGCAGGACATTTGAGTGAGCATGACAAGCCCAGACTGCCCGGCAACCATTTCCAATTTTATAAAAAAAAAAAAAAAAAACAACGTCAAAGCCAACATCAGTCTCATATTTTACAAGCTATTTTGCTAACTCAGTAACTATTGCGTTAATAAATAATAAATTAAATTAATAAATAATTAGCATGTCAATTTGTAAAAGTGTATAACTAAACATGTCAAATTGTATAAGTGTATAACTGAGCATGTCAAATTGTAAAAATGTATAAATATATCTTTATGTAAAACAAAAGAAGTCAGACCAATAAATACAAATAATAATAATAATCATGAGGCTAGTAAACCTGTGGAGCTGGACTAGCATTCTGCCAAACTTTTTTATCTACAAGATAATCTTCTAATTTGTAATATGCTTTCTTGCATAGAGTAGACTTAACGATAGATTTAAATTTATTTTCCGGGAGGTTCAAAATTATATCCGGAATTTTATTATAAAACCTAACACTATATCCCACAAAAGAGGTATGGACTTTAGCGAGACGAAGCTGTGGCTGCATTAATTTTGACTTATTTCTAGTATTATAATTATGCAGTTCACATCTTTTAGTATGATGTGATATATTTTTCCTAACGTACATAATATTTTCAAAGATATACTGACAAGGCACTGTCATAATATTTATTTCTTTAAAGAGTTCCCTGAGTGAATCACGACTACTTAGGTTATAAATGGCTCTTATTGCTCTTTTCTGCAGTACGAACACTGATTCTATGTCTGCAGCACGGCCCCACAGCAATATTCCGTAAGACATGATGCTATGAAAGTAGCTATAATAAACGAGTCTTGCGGTTTCTACATCCGTAAGTAGTCTGATTTTTCTAACTGCATAAGCAGCTGAACTCAGGCGTCCCGTCAAAGCCTTAATGTGCGGTCCCCATTGAAGTTTGGAATCTAGTTTGATACCTAAAAATACAGTCTGATCGACGAATTCGAGCTTTTCATTATTTAACATTATATTACAATCATCACTTCTAACATTTGCTAAGGAAAACTTTATGCATTTAGTCTTCTGCCCATTCAATACCAGATTATTAACAGTGAACCACTCATGGACCTTTAGAAGGGCGCTATTTACATCGTCAACATTTGGTGAACGTCTATCTAATCTAAAAATTAACGAGGTATCATCAGCAAATAACACCATCCCACATCCATTCTGGCACATATAAGGTAAGTCATTAATATATACCAAAAACAAGAACGGACCCAGGATAGAGCCTTGCGGAACACCCATTTTAATTTTGGAACCGGATGATTTAACTCCGTTTATTTGGACTTTCTGTACTCTACCTTGCAAATATGATTTTATTAATTTTAACGAGTTTAGCTTCAATCCATAATGTTCCAATTTTAGTAGTAGAGTATCATGATCCACGCAATCAAATGCTTTTGAAAGATCACAAAATATGCCAACGGCATCCTGTGACTCTTCCCAAGCATCAAAGATGTGCTTTATAAGCGTGTATATACGTGTGTTATACACATTATACATATAACTTGCAATTCCTATATAATAAAATAGTTTGGGAGAGACCTATGTCCAGTCCTATGTTAGGTTTTCAATTATTTCTATATATTTTTTTTTACAAATGATATTGTTATAAGAACACAATACTTACATTTCCTACAGTGATGAGACCTTGGTGCTTTAAATCCATTACAAACAGTACAAAATTGTAAATTGTGAGTGTCATCTTCATGTTCCTAAAATGAAAGGAAAAGGCAACTATATTACATTATCAATAAAGTCTTCACCTAATAAAAAAGTTTTACATGGCTACATATTCAAGACCTAATAACAAAGAAGTATCTATTAGACAATAAAATTAATAGAGTTGCCAGCAGTAGAAGATACCAGATGAAATGTGATAAAATATTGTGCTATACTTACCGGTTTCCATCCCAGGGGAACAAAACCAGGTCCTTCAAGTAATGACTGGAGAAAATAGTACAGTGTGGCTGCAGCTAGGGCAAGAAATAGTGCTGCATGAAGAGTTGCAGCCAGTGAGGTGTGCGGGGGCCACCACATGCCCAGCAAGTGGACCATCGCCCATGTTATCAACTTTATTATACCTGAAATATAATTTATGTGAAAGATTATTTTAAAAACTGACACTGAAGAAAGATTGTTCCTCCACATGAGAAAGAAGAAAACTGTAGAACTTTTTATAGAATAGAAATTGCCACAAATATATACAATAATATATCATATAATTATTTGTTTTAATAAGGTGTGTATAGCAGATACTTACCCTGAACACGATTTAATTAAGTTACTTTTGAAAAAATAATGATTAAGGATAAAAGGAAATGTATGTAGTTACTGACTGATTAACTCAATTTAAATAATTATTAATAACTAGCTTTTAATAATTAGATCGGCAAATCCCCGGTTTGTTAAATCACAAAAATTATGCCTATTTATGTGTATATAAGAAAGATTTCAGTATCTATATCTAGTAGTGTATTGACTAGTACATCGTAACCTTTAATAGAAATTGTAAATACTTACCTAAAACGGATAATGGACCCCAATGGCACAACCTACGGAAGGGCGTCGATGCCATTTTGTTGAGATTAACGAATACTATTGCACTTTAAAAATGTAAAACTAGTTTATAATTAAAAAACCATAACTTCACATTATGTTGTTGAAAAGAAACAATGTTTTGTTTCAAAGATTAGCTAAAACTGCTTGCAATTTCGTTACAAGGTACCTATCGGTCAGGGTTTTTGACAGTTTATAACTAACTTTTACTGTTTCGTTTTAAAATATCTTTTATAATAATTGTGATCAACTTACTTTGAATTATAATTAATGGCCATTCCTAACATAGTTTTAATTTCCAACACAAACATAAAAATAAATATCAAATGATTATTGTGTATTAATGTTGGTATATTTTAATAATGAATATTATAATTTACTGAGTTTTCCTGTTTCGGAACGATATAAACGCTTCATTATACGAAATATGTAAAAAAAAAATCCAATAAATAATTTATTTTATGTAAAATAAGTGGTAAATCATATAATTGAGTGTAATTAATAATTTATTTTAGGATAACAGTGAAAATTTTATATCGAAATATTATTAAATCAACAAATGATCTACTATTCTGCGTAAATAGAATTTTAAAAGTGTTGCTATCAGGAAGCGAGTTAAATAAATTGGTAGATATACAATAGATTTAATCCTTTTTTGTGTTTGTTTTATTGATAAAATATTTAATATGTTTAGTTACAATTTTATATCAAGGTTTTATTATAAATAGCATTTCACTCGAAACTTTTCTTTGATATGATTATCACACTAAGTGTTAGTTATTACTACTTCTTAGATAACAACATCGGCTACCACGTCACGCAGGCAGTTGTCACATCGCTATATTTTTGTGACTCAAGGGTGTGTGCATTCTTTATGTGTGTTGTTCTACTTATGTGGATTATTAGGTGATATTCTTCCTTTTACCGGGTAAGTTATTGTATAAATTTAATTTTTATATTCACTTAAATCACCACTTTCTTATTATTCCGTAACTTTTCGAAATTTCGCCTAACGTTTTTCTGTGTTCAGCCGACTGCCCGGTGACTACATTTTTATTGTCATCGCTCGAATATTATTATTTTCTGTGAAAATGCATAGAATGGTGTGGAATTGAGTGTTTAATTTATGTTATTCGTTTGTGCAAGTAGGCATTCAGTCACAATTTCATGTGTAATGTCACGCGGCCGAGGTCCCGTCAGCCGCGGTGGTCATTTACGTGAACAGAAATAATAGTTAAATGTATTCTGTGTCGTTACAGATTGTGATCCCAAGCCGCCAACATGCCGAAATCGGTGAGTACTCATGTTTACGTCTATTTGTTTATATTGTAAACTAACTGGTTAACTAAGGTGACTGTTTGTATGCCTGTCGTGGATAAGTGATTTTACTGATTTCACCATCGCAATGTGATCAGGCGACACATCTATGACGCAGTGTAAGTTCTGTGGAGATATTTTTCTTACAAAATTGACTTTCTACATAGATAACAGTGTAAAAATGTTTTACACAAACTATTATAACATTTAGCAAAGTTATGAATGTTTTGTAGCTAAAAAATTTAGAACTCTCGATTATATTGAGGTGACACTATAAATATTATTGATATATCACATTTAAAAGTAAAAGTACCTGTCTAGTTTGAATTCTGATAAGAGTATTTCGTAATATGGAAGAATTACACTATGGGTTATCTTGTTTAAAATTGTGATAACACAAAGTACATATTAGGTGACTTGAATGTTGTGGAAAGCCAAAATTTGTTTAATAAGAAACTGCATTACAATTAGAATATAATGACACATGTTATTAAAAATATGATTAATTTTGATTTTGAAACATTTTAAACACTTAATGAATTAATGAAATCTATAATTTATTTTTTATCTTTTCTATAAAATTACCAACACTTGCCTATATAAAACCTATTTGGTCATAAAAACATGAACATACTAAGATGTTGCTAAGGGTTCTACTTAAGAAATAAGATGACATCATTGATAATCTTTATTTAAGTAAACAAGATACTGATAATGTAGAAAGTGTGCCAATTTTCATCAATGGTCTAGAGAAACTAAATACAAATCTTATCACATTTAATGGAAGCTCTAAATTTGTTTACTGCTGCATTATTATGGTTAAAGGTACTTATTTAAATTATGATACAGTAAAATGAGATCTGCAGTGAATTTGCAAAATACTACTGGTCATAACATTTAGAAATACCTTCATACATACAGCGATATAAAAAAAATAAAAAAGTGTACACATAAGTTAATACAGTCATACAGTTATTGTCATACTATTTAAGGCTACAACTTCCTTTTAGATTATGTAAAATTGTGTCTGTTTGACACATCAATATTTTAACACCGGTTTATTGAGCATTGTTTTCAATAATATGCACATCAATAAATATATGTACATTTGTCTAGTCTAATTTAGACTACTGCACATGTACTTTGCAGAAAGAATACGTAATTTAACTAATTAGAAATAATAACACTGTCTGTTGTAAAGCACAAGTATTGTATTTACTAGACGGTTGTAATTCATACATCATATTTTAATGATTATACCGTCACATCACAGTGTGTTATCATCACATCCTGGTTGATATTTTATTATACCATTCTTTCCAAGGTCTATGTATGTATGCACATATAAGTATACTTTACATAATAGGAAAATTTCACTAAACTTATTATGTAGGTATACAAAAGTATAATAAGATTCATTTTCTCTTTAGTTTATGTGTTGTGATGTCACACATAATATCACCATTCATAGTAATATTTAATAGATAAATTTGTATATTCACCATATATAAATATTAAACCTGTTTCTCTCTATGTATTGTTTTTCCAGATACTGGGTTATTTAAGCAACGCGCTTGATTTAGGCGCGAATGATAATACCTTGGTTAGTCCAAATGTGTTTGGTTTTTCCTGGTTTTAGTTTTTTTTAATTAACCTTATGTTGGTATTTGTGTTGTTTTTTTTTAAGCTAGCTACAATCCCGTTGTTTGGTTTTTGGTAGTATTCTTTTAATAGGCTGGTATCTTAGGTAGGCTAGAAATTTATGAGATTAGCTAATTACCTCATCTCATCTTAGAAGTTGTTTTATTTCTTTTAATACTGAATAATATACAAAGAAAACAATGTATGAGTATTTGAAGGAAACACATAATCTCAGCTAAGCCATGATTTCACTATTAAAACTGGCAATTAAATATTATAGGTAATATTTTTATTGGATGGTAACACTAATTGCTAGTAATATGTGTGTTGTCAAGAGACACAATTGTTGATGGATTTAGTATACATCCTTTTAAAAGTCACCAAATTTTTAATCAGCAGCAAAGAGTTTTGATTTTAACATATTGTAAATTTTAATTTTATACAGCTAAAGACTGGCTAGTATTCATAATTTATGACAAGCCCATAGAGATTTCCGAATACAATTTCCCTCACCGTATTAGACCCACATAGAGCCAAGTCCAGTGCAACAGAAACTAGAAGGTCACCCACACAATTCATTTGACAAGTTACTATGCACAAGTATTTTATGTAATGTTGTATGAAACAAATTCCATTAGCATGATTGCATGCCATGTTTGATTCTCTTTGGTTTTTGTGGTGTGTGTGAAATTATCTAGTCTAGCTGTCTTATGAGAACCTAGTTCCAAATCTAGATATTTTTGTACATAGTATGTGTTTTATATCAACTTTTCTTACTATCCTCGACATAACTCAAGAGAACTGACAGGGTCCCAAGACTAAAGGACTCATTGAATTTAATCTTTCTTAGATTAGGTTCATTATAAGGTCGTAGTTAATGCTGTAGATATGGATGTCTTAATTAATCCTCATGTAACTGTGTAGTGAGTATCAGTAGCTACTTTATGTGGCTGTCTATAGAGATTGTAATAAATATTAATTTTATGCATGATGTGTAACTTGGTTTGGCATTCATAATTTGAATGGTTGATTAATCAGTTATTATAATTGCGAGTATAAGAGTTTATTCTATTTTGTAACTGCTACCAACTGGCCCATATTTTATAAAACACATTTGTCCTCAATGATAATAAAATTCTATGCTGGGATCATAAAAAAGTTTTAATGAATAGTATACTTTTGAGTTGGCACATTGAGCTTGTCATTATATGTTGGTGAAAACCGATACTAAAATTAAAATTAGTACTTACGACTGTTAATTAATATAGGTACATAACGATAAATATTCACCATAAAAAAACCATCACGATTGTTCTGGTATGTTGGAGTACTCTAACTAATTATTATTCTAATTCATTAACTATAGTATTCTGAAAAAGGAATAAAATTAATAAATTGAATCATATCAATGAATCCTTAAGATCATTACGTAATATGACACCGACCGTATCAGTATTATTCGATTGTCAGTCCTTATAACTGGGGGCGACTAACTTGCGGCTAAGTAGTGCATAGTCGCAAATCTAATAACAAATGATATAATGTAAGTTGTAGCGAAGCCTGGCCCAAGTGTGTCATAGGAAGGAAGCGGGAAAGTGGGCCACGCGTTATCTGGTTAGCGGCGGCGAGCAGTGCACCCGCGGCACATCGGACATACATACTTGCACCTGTTATTTACTACAAGTACCGTTTTTTTTTATATCCGGACATTATTAGAGCGCCATCTAGTCCCGAGCTAAGCAACGAGGCTTGTGGTACGGGTATTAGACGGTTGATACACATACATATTATTATACATCATCATCAACCCATTAATGTCCCACTGCTGGGCACGGGTCTCCTCTCAATTGAGAAGGATTAGGCTATAGTCCACCATGCTAGCCTACTGCGGGTTGGCAGACTTCACATGCCATCGAGAATTCTCTCAAGCATGCAGGTTTCCTCACGATGTTTTCCTTCACCGTTTGAGCCTATGATAAATATGCACATAACTTCCAAAAAGTCAGTGGTGCGTGCCTTGGGTTCGAACTCGAGATCTCTGACATCTCAGTCCACTGGCCACACCGCTAGGCTACCACAGCTCCTACTACTACATATTATACATACTCATAGAAATATCTAAAATATCTAAATCGGTTCATCTACAGTTTTCTGGCCAGATAATCAATCGCATTTATGCTACTATATCGAGTCTAATATTCAACAAGAAGGCACCAATCCACATACGTACTTGCACCGGTTACTTAGTTACAAGTACGGTTTGAAAAATTCAATCGTTTCATGCTGCCATATCGAGACTAATATTGTCAACACAAACTGCAACCATAGATCCAGTACGTGATTCCAAGTCCATCTGTGTCAGGATATTGGATCAGTTTTTGTATGAAAGTTCTTAGAACCCTTATGCCCGATTCCTCCCTGTATGTCTTACGTAACAACATTGGGAGCCAGGGAGCCTTTTGATATCTACCAGATTCAAGTCGAAACCCCGAACAGCTTCATAGAATTTTATGGAAACAGCAAACAGTAACTAATAATATCAATAATAACAGTCGTGAAACTGACCAATGTGACAGTTAAAAGAAAGGTACAAAATAGCCCGCTGGATAAGAAATCGCGTGGCGTCGTTAGTAATCAAAGCATTGAATATGTTTTGATTACGATAGGTGGTAGAATCCAATAGTTCCCGGCTAATTATCATGTGTAACACCGGAGCCAGACGGTGTTGCTTCGTCTATAAAAAAGCCAGAGTATTTTCTTGAATTCCGTACTGCTTTCTATCAGGGTCAAACCCATCCAAGTGAACATTACAATAAAAATAAAAGCTTAGAATATTCTGAATAGTAATTGTATCTATAACTTAACTGCCTTATATGGCATAGTGGTCTCATGAACACGCGACAGCGTCAAGTTCTATGAAATTTTCAGTAGGAACTCGAAGTTTTAGTAGGTACTTATGTGCCCAGTTAATGGCAGTAAGCTTGCCTTCTGATATATGGTACCTTAAACCATACTGACGAACTTTCGGGGAAGATCGCTCAGTAGGTAAGTACTCATCTAGACACCTGGGGATACAGGCGAGATGGGTACTAAGTACTAACAACAAATAACAAAAATGCTCCTTTAAACTTTTGTTTTAGCCGTCTCTTACATCATGTGTATGATGATCTTTCAGTCACCTGCTATAGTGACTCTTCCTTGTATAGTAATTTCTTTGACTCCATTAGAAAAGAGTTTAAGATAGAAAGCAGGAAAAATAGTAAATGTTGAAAGGACGAATTGGCGAAAAAGAGGAATTGCGCTGACAGCAAATATATTTTTTAACAAAAAAAAGTTTTAATTCAGGAACACGAACGATTTAGCTATACAATAATATTAGGCACATAAATATTAATTAACAGGAAATCAATAAAAAAATTAATTAACTATGTTAATGTGCAGTTTATGAAGCTATCGTAAATTCGCAGGCTTATCATGGTCGACCAAGTTGCGGGGTAAAATAACTCGAAATAATAATTTGCCACAAAAAATATGCATGGCTAATAATAATTATAATACATAAGGGAGCTTATGGGAAAAAACTTTCTTTTGGTAATAGTAGTAGATAAAAGATCAACAACTAATCTTGATCTAATATGAAATAGTTAACAGCTAAAGCCAATACAACCTTCGCGCATTGATGAAGTTGCACTTACATAACAATATCATTATGCAAAAATGTATATTACTAGCAATTCAAAGAAAATCAGATATTGTTGAAGCTCTTATCATGATTATGAACAGTGTGTAAATTAATGGAATTTAGTGCAAAGTAATTCCTTAAATGGCGTTTAATTGAGCGGAGCGCATAGTAAACACGGGCCTTGCACTTATAAGCGTACTGTCGTAATGTAGACTCAACGATTGGATCACTATTCAATATAGAAGCTTGAAGCAAAAAAAAGTAGCGAAACTGTAGGCGGTATGAGCGAGGTGTGTGAGGTGAGCGCGCGTGCGCCGGCCTTGAGTTCGGGGCGAGCGCGCGCGCATCCCCGCGGCGACCGCGACCGTTCAGTTCAAACTCTACCGCCGCGTCCGGCAGACGCGGCTTACGTGCCCCACAGGATACTGTAAAGAGCCTAGAGATACTTGTGTTTGTGCCTGTGAACATTACCCAGTGTGTGTTACCCAAAAATCAGCCATCATGGTCGCGGGAGGCAAACAGGTTCGTTACATAACTTAAGGACGACTCTACCACCTTGAACTATGACCACTAAAGTACTTTAGCATTTACCGCAAATATTTATTTATTCTGAAAAAGGTCCTGCTTCTAGCCCTAAAACTGACATACCCTCGACCCAGCAAAAATCTACTAATTTACTTAGGTTCAAAATATATGGTCCAGGTAGATCTTATCTTCTATCTACACCTGTTCTTTCTGCATAAATTAAGTAGTACCTGCCTTAAGTGTATGCGTCATACATAGCTTATCACATTAAAAAAATGTGAAGTCAGCATAGCAACAGGTGCTGGAGGCAATCATGGTCGAACGTTTCGTCAAACGAATAAATTACATTAGTGTACAGATCGCCGAGAATCTTATTGACTGAAATCATAAGTTACGGTGATGTCATCGCAACGTAAACCCGCAAACTCCAAGATGGAGTCGGTCATGGCTTTATTATTTATTTTGCATCATGCAAACGGTCGTAACCGTCTTTTTGTGCCCTATCCCTGTCCACCCCGTGTATCGGAGCGAGATAGAATCACTTTCCTGTTTTACTGAGGGTCTGATGCTCTCGCTTTCGTTAGGATCTTTTGTCTTCGAGTGAATATGAGTTCGTGCTGAAAAAATAAAATAAATTATGTTGAAATTATATTATCGATCCACCTCTAACGAGCTAGATCCTAGAGTAGTAAATTTACAAAGTAAATCAATATTTTTATCACCGTCACGAATGTATTACAATATAAACGTGTGACTTAATGATTATTTTTATCGAAATTAACACAATAAGTTGTAATGAATTTTATCTTATCGCCAGACTAATGCCGTATATTTCAGTTACCTACTGATCAATAATTTATTGAAAATATCGTATTTAGTACTACATTGAAAGTTTACACACGTAAATATTGCTAGTCTATCTGCGTCACGCGATGTGAGTGCTGACGTATCATTAAAATGGCTCATTGTAGCTCTGAGCGCATTGTAACTATGGTTTATCATAAAACTTGCTCCATCAGCGTCACTTAAATCACGTACTACTAATGTACAAAGATGTTCAAGGTTTTCCTCATCTGTGAGATTATTAGGGTGTGGAAAAAATATTTAATCACTTCTCGTTTGATAATTTTAGACTTATTCACGGATCTTGGGAATTAACTTATTCTATTAGTCTTGTGTATTTTTGTATATGTATATGGAATAATAATAATATGGTACTGCTACAAATATTACCTGGATATCATTATTTTAAGAAATATCAATAAATATTGATTAAATTGAGTCAATCGTGCATATATTATTTCATTCAAAATTACAAATACATAATATAATATATGGTACACTGGCGTGTTGCTTGGAGCCTTGGAAATTTAAATAACACTGCCTGTTTTAGTTCCACCTCGCTCTGAAACTTTAGTCACGTTTGACCATAAAAACGTAATACGATTTATCAAAAATTGTATACAATGTTAATTAAGGTATCTAAATAGGAAGTAATTTATTAGGGAAAAACGCTATGATTGCTATAGTATGAGCATGTAGCACAGAAAATGTAATTTCAATCCCGCAAATAGAAACCAATTTCGAAGCTAGACTTGAATTTGCATTTGCTTTAATGCAGCTATTATTACTGACACAACGATCAACGAACGAGAACAATAAAGTGTTCAGTAGAAAGGTCAGCAGCTGATGTTTTGCTTAATGAACATACAATAGATAAACATATTGCAAGACATGCAATTGGAAACGACAGCAATTAAAAATTGTACATACATGCAGCATCATCGTATAATACTTGAAGCACGTAATGTGCTGACTTCAGTAATTAAATACTGCCTTTGCGAGGAGTGTGTTGATCAGGCTTTTAGTAGAACCAGTCTCAAGAAATCTTGAAGCAACTGCAATATGACCTCGGCAATCCAATAAGTGGGTAACACCGTTACCCAAGGCTAGATCAAGTGTATCTGGTTTCTGATTACCTGTCGTCATAATCGCGTGACAAGTAACGGTGTAACGTGCTTTCTGATCAATGGAGAGGTCATCATATAGTGTTTGTAGCTATTATCTGATCAAGTCTCACCACCTAATTTGTGAATCAATCAATGCGATGGCCATTATCCATGTATCTCTCATTCATTACAGCCTGTACTTGAATTTAATTTGACGGTCGATATGCTCCATGCCCATGTAGTGCCGTTTCACTCCGTTTCACTTACTCACACAGTATTGCGATTTCTAAAGCACGGCGGAATTTCTTTTCCTATCACTTCAGATATTTCGAGTCTCGCTTTTGACGGTGCTTTCTGAGATTCGTCGAGCTATGTTTTTTTAATTAAGCCATGTAACGAGTTCGTGGAGAATTAGTTCTGTTTTCATTTGGTGCGTCTTGGTGCTTCGGTACCTCCAATTAAAGCATATAAATAGAAAACATCGTATTTGTTTTGTACCAACGAAGACGTTGATCGCATGAGTATGAGCTTTAAATTTCATGATTTAATAAAGCTTATTAGAATTCGAAATTCCTTAAACAGCAAGGATACTCAATCCTGCGCCAGATGCTAAATAAGAATAATCCGTATTTAGCCACGTGTTGCTTCCATCTGTCTTTACACCTGTTACGCCACCCTACATCCCCTTTGCCGCCTTTTTGTCCCAAACCGAACGAACTTTTTTGTCTCTACCAAGCCAACACCCAACTTTGCTCTCTGTTACCGTTGAATAATGATGGTAATAGCTTATCAACAGCAATGATAATGGACACTCTTGTTATATCATCTGTTTGCCTTTCAAGGTGGGTTTATACCGACGTTTTTTGTGAACCGTACAGCCTGTCTACATTAGCCTAACTTGTTTGACTTTGACTCGTAGTTCGAATACAAGTTTGTTATTTGTAAGAAACCTCTATGCTACAGCTTTATTATAGGAAAGTGACCTTTAATTTCATACTAATAACAGCAGACTCGGAGCGTCTACCTGCGAGATTTAGTGTCACCTTTACACCGGTCAGACGGATTAGCGACACTTCTGTGATCATTTTAACAATATACTGAAACTAAAAGGCTGGTATTTATAGTATATATTGAGATTTCTACTTCCTTACGCGTACTACATACGTTAATTATCTCATAATACTACCTGGTAAGAAATATTAGTTCCTACATCTTTTTACTGCCAAGCGTCGACCTCCCGACCCTAGTTCAAAGTTATATTATGTCGTCAAATGTACTTACAACAGGTATATTTAATGTATCTTCATAATAATTATCATCAGCTCACCTTGACCACCTCGCACTACTTCCTACTTCAAGATACAACAAGGACACATCTCAGTCATAATTTTGATTCTTGATATTTTTTTTTACTGTAAAACAATAGAATGGAACTTTGTAAAAATGCTATTGTTTCCTAAGTGTATTTCAAATGAATATATTATATCAGATTTTCATGGTAGTGGCCACATGAAAACAAAACGGACTGGCAACTCGAAATAAGATGGTAATGCCAAACATGTTACAGATGCTATTTACAGCCTTAATGTAAATTATGTTTAGAACTAGACGTGTGGTCTTTTGTCTATGAATATGCCAGCCAACCTCTACCCATGGAAACGAGTATATAGACTTGCGCTGTTGAAATTCTTAGAAACTGACTACAGATGTTATGATATTTGTTTGGGAAGATAGTACGATAATGGTTTGTATAGACGCAAATTCTACTCCAGCCTCAATTAAATTGAAATAAGGCAATAAAGATGATGAAGCACTTAACCATGTTGCTAAGAATGAAAAAGATTCATCAGACACTATTCGTTTTAAAACTAAGAATAATACATGTCCGCAGATAATATGCCTAGAGACTACTAGTCCAAGATCCCAGGGCCGCCAGACGTCACGTATTTTCTGACGAACCAAATGTGGATTATTGAGTAGTGCTAGTATGTACTAAGAACGCATGCCTACCAGCTATCTTGCCTAGTGGGCCAATTTTCAGGTATCAGGTAATCAAGGTACACACAAATATTACTTACCTCACGTAAATTCTCCAAGCTGATTTTTACGTATATTGTAGGCAATATCCTTAAAAATATGTCGCCAATACTCCCAGACACTTTCCGTCGGCCGTATTGCTTTGCAGACGCTTTAAAGCTCCCGAAGGAATTAATCAACTTCACGTAAACTATGACTTTTCTGATTTATAGTTGACTGTCAGTTAATTTAAAAGTACATTCAGGAAAGAGCTTCAAATACGGTAATATTTCTATTGTACATTGTAAGCATAATTATTTACGTTTACGGTTATAAATCGTGTTAAATATAAATATCCCCAATATAACCTGATCGATTCGAAGCTTTCTTGGATGTCTTTAATGTTTTATAAATACGTCTTACATGCAAAAATTGGACATTGAACGTCTGTCTTACTATTTCCTTCGATCGTGAATGATATCACGATTGTGTGAGTTTATCATTTCGCGAACTCGTAAGGATTTAAATGGATAACCATAGTGTTTATGAACGATAAGTAGAATTATCGGCAATAATTTTTCTACAAAAAGATTACGTCAGAATTTTTTGAAGAACATATTTTGAACTACTACATTTGCATCTATAGGACTTTTTAAAATTTCGTACAGAGTTCTTGCAAGATCTATCGTGTCTGGAATACATATTACATTTCCCTTGACATGTACCTGTATTTAAACTTAATAAATACATGATTACATACGGCCTTTAAAGTACTGATGCATTCAATGACTCGTATTAGTGTCACGAAAGGAAAAATTGAAGCATGCGATACGCGCATGATTGCAATACGAATGAACTGCATTGGTCTGATACTAAAGAAGAATAATATTTTAAGGGAGACACCTTAATTCATATCATAGCATGTTGTCAGAGAGAACATGTTTCAGCAAGGGGCGAGGAAAAAGAGAACTCATGTACTAAATACGTCACGGATTCTAAGTTATTTGGTATACATAGAACATTCATTATTATCGGCTACTGACAGTTGTTCATTTCTGCTAGTTTTATTTTTCCTCTTATTCAGTGTGACACAGTATTTTTTCCTCATATTACATACTAAATATTATTCATTATCCAAATATATAAACATAGGAATATTATTATGAAATCACGTATAATTATAAATAATTCCAACTAATTGTCTTTAAATAGTTTCCTCTAACGAACGAAGTTTTCCTGTCGCGATAGAAACTGCGATTATGTTAATACTAAGTCACGTTCATTGGTGGTTTATGTCCACCATTATTCATGATTTTCTAATCAAGTAATGGCTCTGCATTAAGCGATGCTAATGGTGCATCTTATAGCGTTATATCTCTAGATATCCATCACGCTCTGTGTAAAACAAGTTTCTTGGTGATTTCTGTATGGTATGAGTCGTCCCAATATCTTCAGTTAGTATCTTCAGTTTTACTTGCCCCAACTGTTATATTGTTTTGATTGAAAGCATCTATTTGTAGCAGGTCATAAACTTTCAAATATACTCTATAATGTGTTTTCTTAATCCCATTTCTTAATAAATTACATGCACATTTTCTTGGAGGCATGTTTCGCGTGCAAAGCAAAGCGAGTAAATTGGTCGTGGCTTGTACAAACATCCGTCGTTTACACAGGCGATAACGCGGCAGTCGCCACACGGTCCCTTATCTCGCATTAGTTTCTCAATCTCGCCTAGATGACTCAGCTGCTAGGTTGGCTACTTCATTATCATACCGTCCTTGGGCCCGGAATTCCCATAAATATTAATTTCCAAAATGGCTAGCTTAAATCTGTTCAGAAACTGGGTCATGATTTTGATTAGATTTAGGATTTGCTATGCTTTTTGTGTTAAGCCTTAACTTGTTATCTTTTAATTCTTTTTTCAAAATATTCATTCGGTTGTTATTTGGGACAAAGGTGATTTCGTCGAACAGGACAGTAGGGTAATTTACCTTGATACCTGAAAAAGTCTTAAATAGTTTTAAACCAATCGGAAGCGATTAGATTCGTCTATCGGTTCGTGTCTCGACTATTTCCGTCGTCATGTGGCACTTTTGTCACAGCCATTTTGGAGCATATCCGGAATTTTAGTACGATGGTCGTGTTGTACATACATAAGGCGTTTAGTTACGCACCGCTCGCATGGTTGTAATTTTATCATTATTATGTAATGTTAAAAAAGTAGAGGAAATCATGTTTCGAACTGGCAGTTGACCTTCCGACTAGTTTTAAAACTATTTTTTTATATCTTTATTCAAAAGTAATACATATTTTTGTTATTATTAAGCTTATTTAAGCAGCAGTTTTAATTTCAGAGCCAACACGGCTAAGATTTTTCATCTCGTATCTCTTGTGTTTCAGCAAGGATTTACTAAACACTTATGAATCTAGATTAATGCAGGTGTTGACATAATGATGACGAATAGTCTAGAAATCTTCGAGCGTGTAAAAAATCCCGTCTGTTGTAGAGTAGTCGCGACTGTATGTACATCAAACACATTTCACACAAGTAAATGCATAGTTAGAATTTACGTCATTGATACATCTGAACGTTCGAGTTATTTTTATGAATGCTATCATTGTCCTTTCCTTAACCTTATTAAATGAGGACGTTACGTTACAGTTTTAGACGAACCATACGGGCAAGTTGATAAGCTATGAGTTATAGGGGGAGAAAACAATCGAGGTTGAATAAAAATCAAGTCATAAACCATACTTATCCTAATAACTTATGGAATAAACGAAAGGTGGTTTTCTTAAATCAGATGTAATATTTCGGACTAATGGAAATGAACTGAAGGATCCTGGTTCAATGCGTTTTATTCTCTGTTTATGTTCTGCGTTGGCACGACTCCAAGCTCTGCTTCAGATTATATTCCACTTCAGCGCTTTGAACTTTGACCTTAACAGCATATTCATGTTTTCTTATAAGCACCCAATTTCTGCACAGTTCTGTATCTAAATGTTATTTACTACAAATTGAGACATGAACTATGATTTTTCTCAAATTGAACCAAACTACACAGTGCAAAGTTAGTAATATCGGTTCATTAGTTGTGAAATTGATCACGGACAAACAACGTGACACGAAATTTTTATACATAAAGCTGACTAAGACAGAACTATGGGAAGTAATAACTTGTAATGCAAATGATGGAAATACATATGATAATGATGTGTATATTAAGTTTGTAGTTTTGATTTAGTCGTATGTTCAAGGATATTGGTTCCCAACAGCCATTCTTATTGGAGTTATACCACCATCAGGTACAGAATATATCTCTTCAGCTTCATAATAAATATCGATATAATTAGCCTCGTTATTGCCCATTACTAAATCGGTTAGTATAGTATGAATGAACGGTGTGTACATCCATTGTTACCATTTTGCAGATAATATCTCCGTCCGCAGCAAGCATTGTTAGTGTAATCATGTTTTCGTTACTAGGATCCGATTCACTGGCTACTGCGAATATAATGAGTGTGGTACTTTCGTCGTGTTTTAGTAGCGATGTTTTTAATAGCGTTATCTTCTTACATACTTTATAGTATAATTATGTAGGTATATTTAGGGTGACGTCTGCTCTTTACTATTTTTTTTTGTTTTGTCTCTGTAGGTATATTGTTTTAATCCTAATGAGTCGGATCCCTTAGAACATGTTATCTTGGTAACGATAGATGATGAAATAGTTAAATAACAAGGTATTTTTAATCTTCGTCTTCTAGATTACACGCTTTTTATGATGTATGCAGTAGAATACGCCTTTGATCACATCACTCAATATAACAACTCCAGTCCCAGTTTTCTTCCAAAGTCCCAAAGCGGTTGGTAGATCCAAAGTATGGATGAGTATTATAAATCATTGATACTATAGACAAGTTGTATGTCTAGTACCCGACACGCTTCACGGCCGCGTCAGCCTCCTCCATTGTTCTGCCCATACCTCTCCTGCCTATATCTACAATATACAGTGCAGCATTTCTAAGAAACGAAGACCTTGATCATATTGAAAAAAATATACTAGCCTTTACTAGGAAATTGCGAAATAAATATTTATAGTTTAAGCAATTTTATTTTGCGTGAATTGCAACCGTTTGACGGAATTTTCATTTAATTGGTCAATGAATTAATTTGTTTCGTTAAACCTCTTTTTGAACCTGACAATACGAACCTAAAACGCATATAATTAGACATCGAAATAAAACTACTTTTACCTATTTTATTGCGGTACTTCGATATTATTTAAAACCGACGTTTCTGATGGTCATGGTCAGTGTCTGCCCTTGACCATGGATGCTGTAAAGGATCCGAAACGCAACAAAATGAATTAAAGGTAGTCTTATTTCATTAATGTCTTTGAACCTAACATTGAGTGTAGATATTAAAGGCCACTTCGTATTTTTGTCTATTTTATATCCCACTAATATTATAAACGCGAAAGTTTGTATGAATGGATGTGTGGATGTTTGTTACTTTTTCACGTAAAATCCGCTTAACGGATTTGGGTGGAATTTGGCATAATATTACAGATAGGTACCTGGTTGCGGGCAAAGCCGCGGATGAAAACTCTCCCATAAAACCATTGTCTGTAAGAAAAGAGTCTCTTTTATTCATTTCAATAAAAAATAAGTGTGGAAGCAAGCTACGAGAGCTCGTAAAAGATCTTTAATAAGTAATACTATGACATAATCGGCCCGGAAGATCGCATCCGCTTGGCATGCCACCAACTGTACAATATATTTAGATTCTATCGTATACGTTTCTTCTATTTCTGTTGATTTCCTTTATTTTTGTTTATACGTAGTTTCTATGAATGGAACTGTATCGTTGATCTCGTTTTCATGTTTTTATCTTCTAGTTAATTTCGCTTTTCATCAACTTGATTCGGCGAATATGGTTATTAATTCATGCGTGGACACTTCGACTTCGAAGTTCGAAGGAATTATAATATCATTAAAATATGATTCAGGAATAGGAAGTCTTGGTCGATATCCAGATATTTCTTGATAGAATAGAATGGTTATTGTCATGACTAAGTTAAAATTTCCGGGATTATAATGGCTTTAACCGATTAAAAGTTGGACTAAGATAAGTTTGAATATAACGACAATTTAAAAAAAAACTTAATAAAACTAAGTTGCCGACCCTGGCTTCAAAGTTACTGACCCTGAACAGATAATATTATTAGTTGATATGATAAAATTAAGTTAATTTATTTATTAATTATTTTTGTACAGTAAATTATTTTTTTCTTTTTTAAGCTTCTGGTCTAACAGACCTATAATTCAGAGAGCAATGTGTTTATTTAAATAAAAATATTTAAAAAAATTATATATCGAAATATGCTTAATATTTTTTTTAGTGCTATTAAATATAAGACTTGATTATTTATTACCCATTAATTGTCCATTACGATGTTATTGTTAGTAGCATGTGTCTTAAGTGATAACGGCTAATGAGAATAATCGAGATTGACTCAGTTGGCAAAAACAAGCAAATTGTTCTTATTTTAATTTTAAGAAATCCGCTTGTAAATAATCAGACGAAGAGACCAGTAAACAACAATATGTATTGAAAGATAATAAGGTCAATGGACGTATAGTTTAGGTAAACTATATGATATTAGTTGTATCAGTGTCATTTGTCAATTGGATAACATGATTCATATTCATTCCTAAGGCAGATTAAATTAAAATTCTTTAAAAGTATTGTCACTTGTAACCCTATCCTACATTTATGGTACAAAATAGAATGAGGTGCGTATCATACCCCGTGTGAATAGTACAATAGTTTTGTTAGCAAAAAAAAATATAGAAGATTGTACAAAAAAAAACTTAACTTCCTATATTGTAATTTGTATTTATTTAAGTTAGATTTTCTTGCCGGTTCTTCTCCATAAGACCTACTTTTTGGAACCGTGCAGCTAGTTTGACAATTCTAAAGCACCTTAATATAATAATTTAATGGTTATGTTATGGTTTAATATAATAATTACTTGAATAAATGATTTGAATTTGGTCTCAGAAAGAAAATTGTATTCCTAACACCACTCTGAATAACACAATAATTTTTCATAGCATAAACGTTTTATAATGAACTAATAAATCTCACATTACATAAAGGTTGTGTGTTCATTATCCGCTCTATTAGCCTAGATATATGTTCATAGTGTCGGTCGGCACACATCTGGGGTATACAATGCCGTTTGCGTCCTTTATACTGTTTTCTGTGCCATATTGGATCTGACAGCTGAGGTCTGAACAAGGGCAGTAATATATTATCGCCGCATATATGGTTACAAAAACATTTGCTTGTTTCTTCAGCTTGAGTGTCATATAATGGTCATATAATAATTGTCCGTGGTAGACTGTGTAGTCAATAGTCTCGTTTCGCGAGTTGATCCCAAGATCGTAATTATCACCAGTTCTAACAGTGAAGGAAACCATCGTGAGGAATCCTTCATGCCATAGAGATTTTCTCGATGGCGTGTGAAGTCTTCCAACCCACACTCGCCTAGCGTACCTAGTGGTCTACAGCCTAATCCCTCTCAGATGAGAGGAGAGCAGGAGCCCAGCATAGGACATAAATTGCTTGATGAAAAAAATTGTCCTCGTTTACATTTTAACACAATCAACTGCTGGGTAGAGAACTTGTTTTGGTTTCAATAGAAAAAATATCTGAAGAATGTTCTTTTATTTCTATTAAGCATTCGTGCCAATATCTATACTGCGTAATACACGCGTAACTATATATTGATGCACATTCCACCGGGCAATTATTAAATCACTCAAGATCTCTTTCTTTAGATTTACGAGGAACATCTAAGTCTCATTAATCAATGCGTCACTTGCATTTACTACATGTTTCTGTATTGAGGAAAAAAAAACGAAAACTTCATTCCGAAGTTTCTCAATCAAATACATTTACTGATGTTATAGTGTGTGTGCGTGTGTGATGTAGTGTTAAGACAGTTGCATGATATTCTTTCCTTAAGCAAACATTAGTTTTGAGGGCTATTGAAGCTTTTAAAATTGAACTGTATGAATATAAATATCCTCTCGGCTAATAATCATCATTAGGGTTTAGAAGAACCGCAAAGTCTTTCGGTACCAGCTGCAATAAAAGCTTATTTGTTTTCGTATATTAATTTGACTTATATTTCCAGATGAACGTCCGTGTGACGACGATGGACGCGGAGCTGGAGTTCGCGATCCAGCAGACGACGACTGGCAAACAGCTGTTTGACCAGGTCGTCAAGACCATCGGCCTGCGAGAGGTGTGGTTCTTTGGGCTCCAGTACACCGACTCCAAAGGCGACCTCACCTGGATCAAACTCTACAAAAAGGTTAGTAAATAGTTCTATCTGATCCTGAAATGGATCTCCGACAATTAATGAACTTAAAGAAACATAAAATAAAAAAGGTAGTTATTAGCAGTTAAGCAGATAGCATGACATGGCCCTAGTAGAACAAGTTAAGCAGATAGCATGACATGGCCCTAGTAGAACAAGATGCTGATCGTAAGTCAGCGCTAAATGGACGGATCTCAATATTTCACTCCAATTCTCAATTATGAACAAGATTAAATATAAACGTTAAAAGACATATATTTCTCACATCGTTAGGATCTACCCACGTTTCTCTTACCCACATTGCAGATGTATTCGCGTATGTTTGCGTTGCTTAATCATCGCTAATGTTATTGGATACTGCATTCGCGTATTTATTGTGTGTGTTTACTGCAAGTCGTGAGGGGGCGGTTATTGCCCGGCTCGAACCGAATGCTATGTAACGATTATTTTTATAACAACCAGTGCGCCTAACAAGTTCAAGTTCGTTTTGTTTTCTTGTTACTGAGCAATGTCTGTGAGATACAGGCTTTACTGATCGTTTGCTTGTCTGATTAACTGGGTCTTTTGTGAAATGTTGTTCCCAGATTTATCAATCGATTTATGGTGTTCATGTTAATCTTTTTCAATGCACTAAATTGTTAAACACTCAATTCCTTTCGCCTGCTGCCTTGGCGGCATTCAATTCTCATTCATTCGATGCACGTTTCCGTCGTGTTGGGCTACAAACAAACGATTCTTTGCAACTGTTTTCCCTGTGTTCTTATCCTTCGCACAACACTGACCCCGTATTCCAATGTCAACGTTTAAACAACATTACGGAATATATTTTAGAGCCTACTTACCTATATATTTATCAATAAGGACAACTGGTTGGATTAACATATACAACTCTAAAAGTCATGAATATTCAATAAGGTCACATGACTTTCTTTCATTCGAAAAGTATTAAGCAATAAAATCAATAGAATTACAATTCGCCAGATTTTAATCTACCGTTCAACGAGCGGTTTCCGTGCAAAGAACCCTGTTTTTGCTAACATCTCTCAGAACTGCAATTTTGTCCCCGTTCGTTGACCAACATATACATTTGTACATAATTATTATGGCCACCTCCTATTGTAAAATTCGAATGTATTTATTTTTGTCTGCGTCAACAGGTTTCTATTTTGTTCTAGCCGGAATTAGGAGTGCCTTTTATCACTTTGCTATTAACGTTACATGTTTTCAGATAAGATTACGTTAACTAATGGGGACTGTCTATTTAATTATTGTTTTTTCTATCCTTTGTTCAATAAGAGTTTTGATATTACCTTTCCAAAATATTCTCGCCAAAGACACAGTAATAGAATATTAGTATTCTCGTTTCATCATTCATTTTGCAAATTTCATGATTTAAAAAAAAAAGTTAATTTTACTAATACTATGTATAATTATTTTATTACTCCACGCATTACTCAAAACTAATACTCTAAAATTATTGTTTCATCAAGGTTTACCGACTAGACAAAGTAAATATACTATAACAATAAGTGCGTAAGTCTCAATCACAAATAGCACTTTTGCGTAACACTTGAAGTCAAATTATCCAATTTTATGATCGCAAACAAAATCTTCCAGCATCATTCCCTGAGTCATTAGCCGCTGCCCACGTGTGTGTATGTAAACAAGCTGATTAAGCTTTAACATTTGATAAACCCCTGGCCTGTCCATTCGCCTGTTAATTGTTGTTAAATAAATCATAAATTTAGACTCGCTACCCACTGAAGTGACGCATCCTTGATAACCGTCCAGCTGTTGGGGCAAAGGTTGCGGGTAGTTTGAACTCATATTATGTTACCATTGAATCAAACCCTGCTACATTAAAAAGGTCTTTATTAAATGGCGAAATCACTTTTATGTAACAATTATACAAATGATCTCATCTTAATACTACTTATTTATTGACAGAATACATAGATAGATACCTACATAGTGGTAGACATCTGAATATAGGCACAATTCATTATAATATTCTGCTAGTACTTAAAATAGCATATCCTATGCTATAAGTACACCAGCAATTATTTTCACACTTAAACTAGGTAAAATGTACGGTTATAAAAAAGTGTTTCATCATACTTAAATGACGAATGTGTTCAACAGTGTCAACCTCTCCCCTACTTTTAATGTTACTGCACAAGAACCAGTGTCTGGTATGTGGGTAGAATTCTCGACCTCCTTCTATAATTTATGTTCGGAAGTATATGTCCTTCGCAACGAATGCCGCACAAAATCTGCATTGCTATTTGCATTAGTATGCCAGGCCTCAATGCCGTAAAACCTTGCCAACATGAACTTTGGCACGAATTTGCCATTGTACGGCAGGAAATTAATAATTAACATAAATGTGTTATAGATGTATTTAATACTATAAATTCCCATATTTATCACCATGTGTTCATGCATAATGCTTTCCAATTCATCTGTCGGCAGCGATACGATTCAATGGACACTTAGCCTTACTTACCTCATTCACATACAAACCTTTCGCTTGACCGGCTGCGTGTGGCTAATTTCTCCTATGCACACGATCAGCTATTTACAAAGATGTGTTTCTATCTCTCTCTATCACACAAACAAGTTAACATGACTGACAAGGACCAATAGTTAAGCTAATATTGACGGGTTTTCACTGTTGGCAGAAAGAAAACCTGACTAAAACTATGTAATTACATTAAATACTTGTTATGGCAATAGAAATCTGGGACAATTGTATATAATAAAACTTTAGTTGAACTGTATAAATATGTTAAAGCTGATACTTCAAAACTCGCAGCAAAGGAAGTAAATTGAAAGACATAAATTCGAAATAAAGATTGAAAAACAATATGGGAAGGCAATTTATCATTGCAATCGACCTTTGATACATACACGATTTTTTATACCTACACCTAATATTCCATAACCAATAAGGGTGTGAGTCATTCGAACGTGATTCAAAATACTTTCCATTCAACCGAATAGGTTATACTGCAATAAAATGATTGGTTTACGTGAAATAGTACAATTTATTGTACTAGAACATGATAAAATTGTCAGTAATGTTGAACTGAATTACCTTATCGAAGTAAAATGAGATAAAATTAATAACTGATTGTGCATTCTTTATGAACTGAAACTTAATATACATTAGTTAAAAACACATTAAATGTACATCACTGTTGATAGTGAATGATATCAGACCAGTATTTATTTATAAAGAATAAATTCCTAATTATGTTACATAATAGAACAGACACTACCCTGTGTTGAATGTCATGAAGAAAGTAAAGTTTTAGCAGTGTAAGCAAAAACAAGGATTATTGCAATAGAATTACAGTTACAATACAGGAATCTAAACTATGACACTTAATTTTTTTTAACAGTTTTGGTAGTCAGGTATTTTGTTCCGCACATTTGTACTGTAGGTTGGCGTTTAAAACACCATAATCCGTTAAAGTCGAGTTTTAACCGCCATAAAGTATGATGTAATTTATATACCATTGTTGAACTAAACGGTTGGATGTTCCCACAAGGACCCGCTATATATAGCGACTCGTGACTCATAGGAAGCCTGCAATCGCGTGGTTATCGAGTGCTCACTATAATTGATACCATGTGGAACCCAAATGGCGAACTTTTTCACTTACAATGTCAACAGAACTGATTAAAAACATGATCGTTCAGTTGGGCTGGAGTATTTTTAGTATCATCTTCTTGTTTTTAATCAATTATTGGCATTTTATTAACGCGCCGTGTGTTGGCTCCGGATTGGCTAGCGTCAAGTATTTATTAGCCATTTAATTCCGTAATACTGTTTAGCATACCGTATTTCTCAAATACAACCTTGTCAAGTTCGAAACACTTTTGGTTTCAAAACTTGCTGTTGAACTCATTTGCATTTCTGTGCCGAGAACGCTCGCACCAAAAGCGGCTGCACTTATTACACGTTTGAAAGTTAATTAACAGATATAATTTCTTTAAAATAATTTATAGTTTCTTATATTTAATTAGAACGACCAGAATAAAATTAAATATTGATCTTCTGAATACACACGCAACTAATTAATAAAAAACTGAATATACTAGTTAAAACAAGTTATTTAAATAAAATAAATGCCTTCATAATACATTATTTCGGGCCAAGGACTCGGAATATACTTGGGTCTTGTTTGAGGAAAGCGGATACGATTATAATTACCATTTTATTGCAATTTCAAAACTATTAATAACAAAGTATACATTTATTATACTATTATTTAGTTCTGCATTGTTCATCAGCATCGCCAATACGTATACAATCCTTGGAAATAAACTTAAAACACGAGTTATATATTACTATAGTATCATAAACTTGAATCTTTACGATGGTATTGTTTCTAACACCCATATCAACGATTAAGATTGAATGCACTGCACCGCACTGTAGTAACAACAACAAAAGAGTCTATAAATTCTGAAACTTCCTTGCACGGGATTGCAAGCACACCATTTTTATTTCACCATTATTCATCGCATTGTTAATGCGTATAAACTAGCGGCAAGTTAAATATTTGACCTTTCATGTACTCATAACAAGAACTTCCACAATAGAACCAGTTAAAAGCAAGTTTAAGTCAAAGTTAACTCGTTATGGCACATTTTTAAGTTCCATGGTTATATCGATTATGAATAAAACGGTCCTTATTGTGCCACGTACCGCGCCACAAGTGCGACAACCTAGATTCCCCTGAACATGTCGCACTGTTTAAGGGTTTCCGATGTTACGCAGTAGGCTTACATACTATATTATAAATACATGTCGTGTATCACACTTACGTAACCGGTACCTGCGGCCTCGCGCGACATGTGATAATCATTGTGTGGCAATCGGTTTTCTATTCGACATATTTACGTCCCCACCCTTCAGTTTTCTTTGATTTTATATTCCTATCAAATCCGTGATTTGCTCTCTTGACTTAATGTATATTTTTGAATACAATATCCCAATTTTTCCCCCCTTTACCATCCTCGAACATTTATATTATAAGCTTAAACTGTCTCGAACTGTTGGGCTGATATGTTGAAGTACTATATTGATACAGTATTAATTTGAGCACTCAAATTTTGCGGCATGTGTGTATAAGTGCTTTCGACACACATAGGCCAGTTAAAAAATGTAATATCTTATCGTGTTGTGTCTTATTCATTGTGATCAACATGCTACCGTAGCATTCCATAGCTCAATGAATGACTCAGGGTTTGATGATGACGGTCGCTGTGATGTCACCGCCATATATTACGAGCGCTCACGGCATTAAAATATAGCTTTTAGCAGGAAAATAAATATATTTCCTCAAGTTTTCCCTTGAAATGAGACATTGTGTTAACATCATGTTGGGTATAGGTAGTTCAACAACATAATTTACTCTCTTTTCAATATTTTGATTAGTTTTATGAACTAGTCGTAGTCTTACAAGTCTAATAACGTTCTCGTTTCAAAATTAAAATATTAGTGTTTATGTAAACCTTCTCTTAGTCTGTATCTTTGCGAACCTTTAAATGACCTTGATTTTAATACTCATATTTGGTATGAGTGACAAAATAGTAGTAGATAATATACATACTATAAGTTCGCACTGCTGTGTTGAATCATCTGGTAGTTTACGGCGTGACCCGCGTGACTAAGCTGCACTTGATCACTTTTACTCAGAATCGTATTAATTAATCAAATTCCATATACATTAGTCATGATAACTTCTTGATGAACACCTGTAAGTAATCGTACTTTCAATCTGTTAGTCGATCATTAATACTTTATTTCGAGACTTTATATTATCACAAGAGATGATCTAAAAGACACCATTGTTGCTGCAGAATATGGATATTGATTTGTATCATGTGCTTCTCATGCTGTCGTATAATATCTAATAATATTAAAGTAGTTCGTGAGTTGTAAATTTACTGAATGATATGATCAATTTACACAATAGCTAAAATTATTCCAACTCGAGATTTAATTTCATTCCGTTAGCCTTTTCTCTCTTTCTTTCTATGAGTCTAGTTATGGTACTTGCATTTGTAATTATACACGTATTTCAATCTGTACTTTATTGTTAACTTAGATTTGTATACAAAGCCACCCACTTGTCAGTTTCGTCATCGGCATCCTCAGATTATATCACCCATCTGTCTCGTGTTTGCTATAGTCATTCATATGTTGGATTCCGGTTCTCATAGGTAAAATGCCACGGTCGAACGCTAACCATGCGTATCTCCAGTTGTCCTTTCGTATGTCTTATCGTATTTTGATAGCTTGTATCAAGTACCGCAAACAATCTCTAAAGTTTTAGAAAATGAATATGAATTTTCAGTTGTTTTGTTTGGAGAAAAGTTGCAAAGTTATTAAATCTTGGAGCCATGTATTGATTTCTACAGATGGATTAAATGGAACTAAAGTTATCTAGTCAATATTTTATACAACTACGTAAACGTACTTCATTTTTAACTCTGGTAATAAGTATCGGCTTTATTGCATCCCACGTTATCGTAGTATTGTACAGATTTAGATTGTTTAGCTACCTATTTCCATCAATATTTGTATGAGTAAGCCTGTGTAGTGTCAGAGCTGTTAATATGACTTCACGTGGAGCACGCTGAATCATTCGTTTAATGTCGCCTGCATTCTTTTTTTTTAACTTACCTAATTTGACTTTTGTTGTGAATGAGGTTCGGTTAACAATGTCTGGTCTAGCCCACATGGCGATGAGATCATTCCTATACAAAATGCTAGTCTACTTATACAGTGTATAATACTTGTATTTAAATAAGTTCCTCGATCTAAAAATCATGAGCTATTATAATCTACAATTAAGTATTAGCAATTCGCTTTCTAAAAGCAATAAAAATCTTACAATTATCATAATTAAAGCTTTATTCTGATATCATTCCATCATTAAACAGCCGTTGTAGGAACAAACGCAGCTTGATGGAACACTGACGGATTTTTGTTGGCCATTACGTCGTATCATTAAAATAAATTGTTCATTGTTAGTTTTTGCAATTATCTTAGGTGTGTCATGTACATGTTACACGGACACAAAAATTTACTTATGTATTCTGTCAATTATTTAAGAGTTGTATTATGTAAGAAGTTGTTGACTGAAACAACAGATTTATTATGTGATTGATAGAATATTCTCTTTTGGGAAACTGTTAATTCCAGCTAATTATTAAAATATGAGTTAATAGTAAATAGTTTATCTTGCGCAGCATGACTTGCCTCGTCCGCGGCACGCGATCTAGTTGTCGTGCGAGGAATGCTGCTTTTTGTCGCACACGATCATTATGATTATCGTCGCCTATACCTATATTAAGAGATATGGTCCCAATATACGTAGGGCTATCAAAGTAGGATCTTTGGGAATCTCAAATGTTATTCTAATAACTGCGAAAAGTTCTCCATCAGCTGAGTTTCTTCTAGAAGTTTCCCCTCAACTTTTTTAACGCATTGATGTCATTGTCATAAATACTTAATGACATTGCGTTTTGTATCAATGCATATATCCAACCACAAGACGTAGGCAGGTGTCACCCCTGCGGTCTATAGTGCGGTGACGCGAACGTTGCTTTACGACACGACACGATGCCGAACGACGCTGGAATGTTATCAAAGATATGAGCGAGTGCTTAGAATTCACCGATTACTTAATCATTTGCCGTATTATCAGCGGTAACCTTGAAATCAATTTCTAAGTCCGTAAGGATTCAGATATTCTTTCGTCTGGATACATGTCAAACAGTATTTCGTTGGACGTTTGACCTTGGTTAAATTTACAGTATAATAAGAATGTTTTTGACACATGTTCTTTAGATTTACAGAAACTAAAAAGGATTTTGATTTTCGGTGACTCGTAACTACAATCTGCAGAATTATAAACATAGTCAAAGTCAAAATATCATTTATTCAAAGTAGGCCAAATTTAATTGGCTCTTTTTGAACGCCGACAATAAAGACAGCCCCCAAAAACGCCCGCCCTTCACCGCTTCCTAGTGTTTTTGCTGGGATAAAGAGATATAGAGAATGGGATAAAGAGAGAGAGCGGCGCAACAAACTCCCCAGCACATATGTAGACACTCTTAAAATGGTTGATTATGGTACAACTTAACAGATCTACACAATACAACATTTGATTGACTACATGTCTCAGAAGTTATAAAAAGTCTTGACGATTATCATGTAGCTGAAGATGTTTAAGACCTCTCTATCTTATCCCTTTAATTCTATACAGCTTTCGATATTTTCGACAATTGTTTGACATTTGTCTGTTCAAACATACCTTTCTAGTACTTCGTTGGTCGTCTTCTCTTATCGTACAGACGTTAACAGGTCGCTGGGTCAGCCGGTTGCTAACTCACGTAGTTCCGTCTCGACGGACGGGCGGCTCTTGTCCACTTTCTTTACACTTGCCGACGAAATTCCAATTGATGTTGAATTGATACTGCTTACATACTGAAGTATAGTATTCTAATGGAGTTTTGGCGATGAAAAATATTAAGGTTGATTGCATTGAGTAGTTCTTGCAATGAGCAACCGATGAGTTTTCATGAATAGAAGATAGGTTGTAAAATATTGTTTTCTTTTAATAAAATAATGTTTAGGAACAATGAAGTTTCTTTATGACCTTATTATTCTAATAAACAAATAGAATGTTGACTCTTATTTTTTAGTTTTCTATTTCCTCTGTAACTAACGTCATAGCTCAGTATTATAACGGCCGCCGTTCTCGTGCAAAAATTATAGATTGGAGCACATATTGATTTGTCAAAAAAGTTTTCTGTCTTTGACTTGGGTATCTGAGAGTTTATTTGTCCGGGGCCTACAGTCTACAGGTTCAAACGTACATGAGGCGCGACCAGCGAAGCGCAACAGTGCGCCCGCGTGACCTCGTTCCCACGCCGAATGCCAACCACCAGGTGCGATCATCACGACTATCCACCATACAATACCGTGCCCTTGACTACGTTAAACAGGTGCTCATTATGCAAAATAATTTAACACCGAGTAACAAAGTTGATTAATCATTTACTCCACCCAAACGGTTGCGGGAAAACTTTGCGATGGACCGATCTGAACGCCACAGGAGAATCCAAAATGTTCTATTCGATGGCCAGCTGTGTATTATGTTTCCGTCTCACTCTGAGAACAGGTCTGTACCCAGCAGCGGTGTAATTATCAGCTTAACTTTATAGTACTACCTCCTTACGCGTTACAATGAAGATGTAAACACACTTTTAACTTCATTTACTAGGTTAATGAAGTTTTCCAACAGTTCGCTAGTACGATAGACAGGTGAAAGTGCCATGACGACATTTGTAGACGACCTTGGCTTGCCTGACTCCTTAACGCGTAACAATACGTGTCAAGTGACATATGCGGTGTACAGAACCCGGTGTTGCGGTCCATGCGATCTTGGGCCAAGCTTGTGAACTGCACTTGATATAATGGTATCGTGTTTAAGTTGACGTGGTTTCATATAATGCAGCTGGAGGTTTTTGATGAAATTACAAACCAAAACAAAACAACCAGGATTACTACAGAAAAAAAAATTGCGTCGTGTAATTAAGTTTAAAATCTTCATGTTGACCGGTTCCGAATAAGGAAAGGTCAAAATTCCAGCTAAAGAGCCATGCAAGTAATTTCCCTCTAAATGAACACAACTCTTGTGCCAATGCAACACTTGAGAGAAGGGTCGAGCAAGGTGGCGGGCCATGGCGTCGTCCGCGATCTGGGTTACAATAGACCGAGACCACGTTATGTGCATCTCTGTCTAACACCACGCCTATTGGCTGACATAGAGATGCGTGTTCGAATGCATTCATGATTAGACGTTATTGATAAAGTTCGCAACACTTTTTACATGTTCTTCCTCTTTTCTCGTAAACCGAAGGTTTTTTATTATTCATTCAAGTTTCCAAAACTTACATCGTATCGTGATGAATATAATAATATAGATTCGTAATCAATAATATAATATTTGTGTCAGGTTCATTGATTAATGTTGACGCAAATTAATTTCACACAATTTTCCTTACTACCGTCCGAGTGAACGAGTAATTATGAAGAGTGCTGCTCAACGCTTTCGCTTCCAATTTCTCGCTGATGTAATCACGTACGCGTGGAATTCATATAGTACCAGCATCTTCTAGTTCTGTTAGACTGGGTATATGAAAAAATGTACCCATAACATTCCTCATAGATCTATAAGTGGGTATATGATTTATGTTGTAAAACGTAAAAGTGGGTAAGAGCAATCAATCGATTTTCCATCGCCATACGTTGAATATTTGTGCGTAAAACACCATGATGCATGCTGGCACGAGTGTTTTATTGATCTGAAACTGTCTGCGACAATCTAAGCATTCCATTAAAATTGATTGACACCAATGCAATCTTTATCATTGGTATTTGTGCACAAGAACAGCTGATTGTGCGCCGATCATTGACGGGGTCGACGACCGTACTTTCGCCGCTCCCACGACGTTCGTTGCTCAACGCACGAGCGTCTAAGACGACGCTGACTCGCTAATCTCACAACACATACTTGTGGCATGGCCATTTTAGCGGCCTACTCCATTTAATACTACCGGAACCAATGTCAATTGACAAAGTTTGCTGGCATGTACTAACATCTCTTTGACATTGAATTGTATGTACTCTTGTCTTAACACACTTATCTCGATGTGTTTTAAAATTGCAAGCTGAAATAACATCTTCATAAATTATCAACATGTTTAAGTAGTGTTGCGTGTTTTCTGTGAATTTGCAAAACAGAATTATATTTCGTTTTATTATAATTTATCACGTTGAAGATGAAACACCTCCACCAAATTATATTTTGGGAGCCGTACTAAAAATATTATTGTGAATTTATGTGATTTACAAGCCTGAGTCGATTGTGGAGAAAACCAGCAAGGTACTTTCGATTGCCGTCAAAAAATTGATGACACCCGAGGACGAAGATGAAGAAGCTGCTTATGACAGGGCCGAAGATCTGGTAAGGCCAGGTCTTGAAGCTAAAAACTCTGTAGAAGGCCAAACCACCAAGGTCTTAGCGCTAGAAACTGTAGATAAGCTAGAGTTGTTACAACAAAAATATGAAATTGTACTCTTGAAGTTTCAAGGAGATATATCAGGGCACATCAAGTGTTTTCGTAGGAGTTGAATTATCATAGAAGTGTCTGTGACGTCAAACCGAAAGGCAATATTATTTTAAGGCGGATTTATCTTTTTTATCGCAGTTCTGGAATCTTCAATTATCTTACCTTGTAAACTTACTATGCAAAAACTTCTTCGTGTCTATATGAATGGTGGAGTCTTTAGAAGTTCTATTATACCTGTAATGGTAGCGGTAGTGCTCGGCGTCACGGTATATTAAATTACATGTAATCTAATAAGTATCATTTACGTTTAATCATAATTCAATAGTACCAATTCATAACTGTTGATTCGTTACGTTTTGTTAAGCGATTATGTTCGGTCAATCTGCGAATCTATGGAATGTAGTAACTCGTAGTTTTAAGAAAGTGTTATGAAAACTTATTTATTTATGAGGACTCGATCGGCGCAGTCGCTGAGCGATCGACTTGTGCGACACGGGTTGCGGGTTCGGTTCCTCACGGAGCAAATAATTGTACAATCTACAGGTTGTTCCGGGTCTGGGCGTTTTATTAAAAAAAAGCTTGTCGATTACTTGTTTCATAGATTATAAATACTCTAGGTCTTTAAATTATATGACAAAATTATATCATACCATTTTAATTAATAAAATTATAACTTTTTTTATGCAATGGCTTGATGATATAATTAACGCGTTGTCTCACCGTGAGTCTTTATTAATATATAGGTAAATAACTTCCTTATTATTCATGCTGATTCAAATTACATATGATTGTATCGCGTCATACTAAAGTTTTACATACCTACTGTCATAATCAGCTGATTCTTTCAAACCTTATCTATGTGATAGCAGATTTCTTTGTAAAGTGTTCGTATAAATTATTAATCTAGGTAACATATATAAAGTAATTCGCTATTTATATTAATTCGCCGAATTAAGTACTGATTTATTTTTACTGTCACCAAACGTCAGTTCTGGGAGATCAGTAATGCAATGACCGTTATACATAGTGTTAATATGTCCTAAGTCTATATTCTAATTTAAAAAAAAATACACTTCGAAATTGAAATAAAAAAGGTAAAATACTCAATGTTCCTCAGACTAACTTACTTATCAGAATTACAAGTCGTTTTTACAAGAACGTGCAATTCCTCATATGGTTTTTAAAAACTTATTTATAAAACACTTGGTTGGTACTTTGGTATATATTTTGTAAACTTGCCAATGTTGCTTATAAGGTCACGTTTGTAAAAACATAACTCAAGTCTAATCTATGGAGTCGAATAAAAAAAATATGCAATATCAGTGCATTAGAGATGTTTATTTTTGAAAACGTTGCCTACACTAACTAGTATTTATTCCTGTATTTTCACATACGTCGTCCACACCCATACATCCATAACTGAAATTTACGAAACCTCAAAATAATCAAGGTATTCAGATATACTTATACTGTATACATATATGAATTACATTGATCGTGCTCACCTAGGAATTAATCCGATTGACGTCCAAATACGGCTTATCAAACACGAAACGTTGTCACGAACGACACACGTTTCCAACAAAATACCTTATTGATTTGATTTCAAAGTACAATAAGAATTGACGATAGAACTTTATAGCTATACTAATAAAGCTGAAAAGTCGTCTGCCGCTAGATTCGCCGATAGTACGTGAAACTATTTATTTAGGCAATTAACACGTCATTGAAGTCGTGTCTCATATCTCGCCTCGTGCTATCTTATCGCTGATCTCAACTATGCGGTGCTGACATACTGTTACGTGTAGTTTTGAGTTACTATTTCTTTTCTAAGACCGTGAATAATTAAATAATATGTTTATTTGGATGTCTAATTAAATCGCTGTTATTTTCTGTCATTATCATCTTCTAAAGTAAAGAGGCTAAAAGAATATCATGTATATGAATTAACCGGGATTTAAAAGTACGTTTATTTTGCCATAACAATAAAACCAATCCATAAATAAAAATACGCTCACACAAGATTAATAGAGATAAGATATAAATAATTAAGCGGTTTAAATAAACGAAAACCGATGTTATCTATGTATGACATAACTCTATCAATGGTCAGACTACAACCGATTCCAATATGGAGCAATGTACGCGAACCTACTTAAAATTATTTACAACCTCCTTCTTTTTATGAAGTCGGTTAAGAATTGTACTTGTCATTACAATAATGAATTTACAGCTGTCCCTACTCGTTCAATGACCTTTCATTAACCGAAATCTTAGACGATGAAACTCTATTAGACCACTTAAATACAAACCTTTAAATTGACGGAGTGCCATAGCCGGGTGTAAAATGAGTCCCATTTACAATTCGTTCTACATTGTTTAAACGGTTTACGAGTAATTATAGCTGTTGTTCAGATGGGCAACGTTTATGGTGATTGTAACGTTTGTAACCTTTGAGGAAAGATAATAATTCATTGAGGAGTTTACGGTGAACAACAGCGCGTTTAGAGAATTGAAAACATGTTGAGATGATGTCGGTAATCGTACCTACAGTTTCTTTCTTCCTTTCCCAACTAGAAAGTTTAATTGCTCTAATTGGTAAAATGCAATTGACGGGACCACCTGCTAGGCCAGCCGAATTATTTTCAATATTTTTCTTTCTTCGATCTTATGGTTTGCGTAAGTAATTTATTAGTCCAAATAAATCGGTGCTACTATACTTGTTGCGTAAACTTTGTTTATTTTCTGTAGGCTAAAATGCTTGTTAAATTATCTTTTAAGTATATTATGGAGTCATTTGTTTATATTTGATGAGTTTTATATCATTGTATTGTTCAAGTTATGCAGCTAATATATACACAGACACAATTACCTATTTATGTTTGAGATTGTGACATGCTAGTACCTAGATTATCTTCTTGTAATTATCCTTAAATGAGCTAATTACGGCGATGAATTGTAATTAATTGTTGCCTTTTTAACGCTTCCCCTGGATCACACATACTGGCACACAACGAAGTCAGGGTCGCTACCGTTCTCGAGATGGGTAAGAATCTACATGTTGATGATGCATTTTGTTCCGACTTTATAATCAACACAAGTGACCGACGACAATTGGATCATTTTTTATTTCCTGTTATTTTTACGTTATACTTTTACAATGCTTTGTGTATAAATGTATTATCACGACTACTAATAAAACTAAGTTCAGCTGTTACATTAAGCTAAATACTTAAGCACTCGTATTATAAAAACATTCGTCTTCACCAGTCGTCTTCTTAGTATAAGATATTTTCATGGCAAATGACGTCATTATGCAGTATTATAACGAAATTAAATTATGACCTCGTCCTCATAACCTTCCTCGTATCTTATCTCATGTTTTAACGCGCTGTGTACATTACAGGTGATGCAACAAGACGTCAAGAAGGAAAACCCGTTGCAGTTCAAGTTCCGAGCCAAATTCTATCCGGAGGATGTAGCCGACGAACTCATACAAGAGATCACACTCAAACTGTTCTACCTCCAGGTAAGAATTACTTTAGAAATCAGATCACCCATACTTAATATACATATTATAAATGCGATGTATCTGCCTGTCTTTAACGCCCCTTTTCACGTTACAACCGGTGCACGGATTTAGATAACTTTTGGATGGAGATAGTTTGAGTGCCGGGGAAGGATACAGGATAGTTTTTATCGCGGGCATCATCCTTTAAGACAGTAAAAAAGGTGTTGATGTTTCCACGCAGATGAAATCGCAGGCAAAATCTAGATAATATATATTTACTGATAGAACGAATGAATGATACTGTGTTGTAGCTTCTGTGAATAAATCAACAGGCTGGTAATAAGCCTGTCTACTGTAAAAATATAGGTACGTATACTCGGTACATATTCTGCTAGTGTAGTTCACATACTAGTGAAAAGTGGTAAAGGGCATTCGGGTTAACAGTCCGAGAAGTGGTTTAACAGTTACGTGCTAGTAAAATGTCTTTTTTACAAGCTTTTATTTAACTCGCAATGTTTGTATTAGAAATAATCTTAAATCTTAAAAATCTTTTTCTTTTTGTACCGAGCTGAAATTTGACATTACAAACTATTTTTTTGGTAAGTTTGATCAGATTCTACATCTAATATTAAAATCCCATAGGATGGAACCCTCAAATAACCGTTGAAGGTCTCATCGTAGAACGTACACATTGTAATACCCATAGTCTAACACTTTTTGTTGACTAAATGATTGAGATAAAACGCTGTGCAAATCGTGTTAGAATTCTAGATAGATCGACTATTTTTTATAATTATTTTAATAGAAACATATAATTTTAAAATTGCAAACTCACTTATGTGTTTAAGTAGCAGACATAAATTATAGATAATGCTGAAGGGTCAGGGCTCGCAACCTGCCATTAGTACGATTGTTGTGTTTAGCCCTACTTCCCATTGTTGGACATCGACCTCCATCTCAGTGTTTCTCTATACTCTATAATTGGCCACTTGTCGCTGCAGTGCAGACGGATCATTTCCAAACTAGTAAACTAAAAGGTAGCATCTACTGTGCCGTACTTTAGTAATAATTTGTCAAATAATCAAATGCAACATTTTGAGTTTTTTTTTTCAACATTAGAAAGGTTGGTTGTTGACCACAATCTCACCTGATGATAAGTGACGATGTGATCTGAGGTTTAGCATGCTAACTTAGAAGATACCTATTCACTCGTGACTTCAAGACCTCTAAATTTTACTCTTCGGAAAATATAGACTCAGGCAGCTGATTCCATCCCTTGCTGTGCGAAAGCGAAACATTAAGTGCGGGTTTCAGGGATTCCTACCATGAGATTGTGCCGCTTATCAGTTAGTTAGCCTGGTTGTCCGAAGGAAAAAGGGCGGTAGCAAAATTAATTGTGCCGTTCTGATGCACAGTTGACTGACGTTGGGTTATTTTGCCGTATCCTAACACGTGACTCCTCCGTCAGGTGAAGAACGCGATCCTATCGGACGAGATATACTGCCCGCCGGAGACGTCGGTGCTGCTGGCGTCGTACGCCGTGCAGGCGCGGCACGGGGACCACAACCCCGCGCTGCACGGGCCCGGCTTCCTCGCCAACGACCGCCTGCTGCCGCAGCGAGTCACCGACCAACATAAGGTAACACATGCTAAATATGCTATAATGCAATTTCGCCAGTATCCCCGAAAGGGCAGGCAAAGGACTTCTATTGTAATCTGTTTGTAGGTTCCCATGTAATAGAGCAACACTATTTTTTGTTTAGCCGGACCAAATACAAATTCCGAGCTGTTGATAATTTCTTAAAAAAAAACTTAAAAATTCATGAGTTTCTTTATCTCAAGGCATTACTAACATTCCATTTCCACCTCAAATCTTTGGTTATTTTTAAATTCTCTGTAAAATGTCGAATTCATTGTTAACTGTTGCATAAATAACTGAGGATGTGCTCGTCTGATCCAGATGTCTCGCGAAGAGTGGGAGCAGAGCATCACGAACTGGTGGCAGGAGCACCGCGGCATGCTACGCGAGGACGCCATGATGGAGTACCTGAAGATCGCGCAGGACCTAGAGATGTACGGCGTCAACTACTTCGAAATTCGTAACAAGAAGAACACAGAACTGTGGCTTGGTGTTGACGCGCTCGGCCTCAACATTTACGAGAAAGACGACAAGTGAGCACACGTTTCAATTCATTACCTACTAGCTATTGCAATTTAGTAGCACATCTGAAAAAAAATACTAGTAATAAACACTTAAGTTGAATATTTGGGATTTAAAAAAATCACTAGAGATGTCACTACACGATTCTCAGTAAAAGACTACATATTTATGTAAATCACAAACAAATAAATCGGCTTGATAATAAGAGAATGTATATTCGTTTCTATTATAAAACAAATATTACACTTCGTAATTCTGGATCTATATCTAAAGAGTTTCTTGCTGGTTCTTTTTCACAAGACCCACTTTTTATAACCAGAAAAACCAGCTTTTGTTAGTTTTAAAGTACGTCATAACATAATTGGAATAAAATATGTGCCTTTAATTCCAGACTGACTCCAAAAATCGGCTTCCCGTGGTCAGAGATCCGCAACATTTCGTTCAACGACCGCAAGTTCATAATAAAGCCGATCGACAAGAAGGCGCCCGACTTCGTGTTCTTCGCGCCGCGCGTGCGCGTCAACAAGCGCATCCTGGCGCTGTGCATGGGCAACCACGAGCTCTACATGCGCCGCCGCAAGCCCGACACCATCGACGTGCAGCAGATGAAGGCGCAGGCCCGCGAGGAGAAACTCGCCAAGCAGGCGCAGAGGTCAGTCTCACAACACTTTACAACAAATATCAGGCAACAGCTCGTACTTGTATGAAATATCTACGGTTCTTCGTAAAAAATACAGACAGTTACATTAAAACTAAACATCACTAAACTGTACATCAGGTTGGCAATATGACTATATTTGTCTTTTTTATTTCGATCATCACTAGGATCAATAAAAGTCACTTTTAAATAAACCTATACTAAATCATATCATTTATTTAACTTTACAGAGAAAAACTCCAACTGGAGATCGCAGCCCGCGAGCGTGCCGAGAAGAAACAGCAAGAGTACGAGGATCGGCTGCGACAGATGCAGGAGGAGATGGAACGGTCGCAGGCCAACCTGCTGGAGGCGCAGGACATGATCCGGCGCCTCGAGGAGCAGCTGAAACAGTTGCAGGCCGCTAAGGAGGAGCTGGAACAGCGCCAGAACGAGCTGCAAGCCATGATGCAGCGCCTCGAAGAGACTAAGGTAACTTCACCTAGCTGGCATACGTGGGCTTCCACTAAGTCAAAGTCAAAATATCGTTTATTCAAAGTAGGCCAAATTTAACTGGCCCTTTTTGTACGTCGATAATAAAGACAGCCCCCAATAATGCAACTTCCCATCAAATTAACAGCGATAGATCTCTTATATAACTAAATGAGCCAAGTGAATTAATAAATCACGTTAATGCTGCGATCCGAAAAATCGCCAACTACAATAATATTCGACATGCTACCAACAGTACCAGGCAATTATTTCTCAAAAGAAATTTCTTCTTAATTTTATATCTTTTATGCCCAACAGAACATGGAAGCCGCCGAGCGTCAAAAATTGGAGGACGAAATCCGTACGAAACAGGAGGAAGTGTCACGCATCCAGCAGGAGGTGGAGATCAAGGACACCGAGACACGCCGCCTGCAAGAGGAGGTCGAGGAAGCCCGCCGCAAACAGGTAAACTTCCCTCCGACGGTTTGTCATCACCCATCACAGATAACCCCCTATAGATTCCGCATAGAAGGCAACTGACGCGCACCATACATCAATGCATTTGCACTGATATAACTCGGCGGTCGAATTCACGTCTTCAGTGGCAACCAAACACTAGACCTGTGCTGATGTATTAAACATTGTGTTCCAAGTACTTTATACATATAAATGACTAACTGTGCTGTAAAATGGTGTGGTTAATCGTCCAGGACATCAAGTTATGAAAAAGATAGTATAACATTCCACCGGTAACTGAAATAATTAAATAACGTCCAGTCTAGCAGAGCTCAAGTTATAATGGATAGTAATCGTACATTTTAAAAGGTGTAATACAACTCGTCGATGTCTTTTTGGAAAATCCCTTTCACTCTTTAGATAAATTTATATAAATGTCTCTTTCCCACAAAACCAATAGTGCTGAAAATGTTCATAATAATGCTTATCGGAAAATTATCGATGTTTTATGTTAGGAGTGAAATGAATAAGTATAAAAATAATAATTAATATTTAAATAACTTTTACTAATTACCAACGGTTAAGGCTAACGTAAGTTTTAGGTATAAATAGAGGACGGAAACGGATCAGAAACCTAAATAATATGTAAAATAACATGCAAATTTTTATTAATTTATTTATTTTTAATGTACTTATGGGATTTCTTTTTTATTTCTTGACAAATATATAATATCTATTGATCGTCATAACTCATATCCAATAAATACTGTTGGTCCTGGTGTCATACATAAGTTTAAAATTTAATTTCGTTTATTATATTTGTATTATGTTATTATGTTATTACATATTTATTTATACTAATATCACAAAAAAATGTGAGTATTTGCAATAATATTATATACCACTAGCCCATTCGATTCATATGTGTATAAATAAGATGACGTACCTGCTTGAACCCATGAATTTCAATTTTACATAAATTTCTACGAATTTATTTTTATAAACTAATCTAAGATTAGTCTGTGCACAAGGTAAACAAATCAATATGAATATAGAGGAACATCATATCGCATAAAAATAATGCTTTAATCTGTATTCCCTTTTAAAATTTATCGATAGAAAAATCATTGTGATTTGTTATAGTCCTACCACTATGAAAAGAGTACGATCAAATGTGTCCTTGAAATAGCCAATCACATTGCAGTTGTCAGCCCCCGCGCAACCCGTGCCTTCCGCCAAATTTGGTGAACTTGGAACAGAACAAATTGTTCATCATGCGGTATCTATAGGGGGTTATCTGTGTCACCTATCAACCTGATTATGGTCCCAGTGCTGGACATGGACCTGCTCTTATTAGTGCAGATTGGCAGAGTTCACATCTTCATCGAGAGAACTTTTCTGGCATGCAGGTTTTCTTCACTCTTTGAGCATATGGCATATTAGGCATATAACTTCGAAAAGTTACTGATTGAATTCAGACCCTTTGACTTTAAAGTTCACTCAAATCAAATCAATCAAATCATTTTTAAAATAAACTTTTTCAAGCACTTTTAAAACGTTATGATTCTAGTTGCACTCCACTAAGCCTGGTTGCCAGATGACCGGGAAATCCGGGATTGTCCCGGAATTACGTGTCTTGTCCCGGCATGTCCAGGAATTACGCTATAAAATACCGGATTTCGAATACCTCCTATTTCATATGTTAATAGCAGACATCGAGCATGTTTTCAAACCCAACTGTCACATTATCAATAATTGTGTGAAGTATGCACTAAACGGCCACAATATTGACGTAGAATGCATTGTAATAAAAAATTACAAGGAATTTAGTTCATCAGCTTTGAAAACAAAGAAATTAGAAGAATGCTTTGAGTTTGCTTAAATAAAATACAGACAGCTGCTAAGACATGTTACTACAAGGTAGTTGTCTATTTCCCTAACTAGGGATCGTAAAAAATTGAGCGCTTGTTTGTCACTCAAATCAGAGAAATAAAATTTAGGAGGATTAAAATCGACGTGCTATCTATATTTCCTTCCATATTAAGCGGTTAACATTGACTGCCTGTAGGTATTCAGTATTTGCATGTTTGTAAATTGTCTTTGGGGTCCTTCTACGAGACTTACCAAATGACAAAATCTGTGCCGACTTTTTTAGAACGAACAATTCTAATGATCTTGAAAATTTAAAAAAAATGTTGATTTCGTCTTTTCAATTCCAACTAGCAACGTCTTGTGCGAGAGAATTTTCAGCCTTCTCAAGAATATATATGGAATATGGACGAAAGCGCAAAAGAAAATCATGCAGGTTTCACCGTTTGAGCATGTGATAAATACACGCACAACTTCCGAAAAGTCAGCCTTGGGTTCGAACTCGAGACATCTCAGTCCACTGGTCATACCGCTAGGCTACCACAGTTCCTCAGAAATACTAGCTCCTCCTATATTATCGAAAATTTCTACCTTATTTTATAAATATTTGAATGATAATACTCAATTCAAAAAAACCAGAAAGGATAATTATTCCAGTCGTATTCACTTGGCCGTTACGGTGTATAAATTCTTCGACCCCGATTTCGGTTCCGACACTTTTGAATCGGAGGTCTAATATATGACCCGTTGAGATAACTAGATCACACGGAGATTCAAGTTGGGAAACTTGTTGACTGAATACAATTTGCTTCTTTTGGAGGTTTTATTTACTACCAATATTTTTTAAATTTAATAAAATAAAAAGTCTAAATCATATCTTGTTCTGCCATCGTATCCACCACCGCCTCTCCAATTCGAATTCCAGTACTGCGTCCGATTCCGACAACTCTAAAATCTCCGATTGCGCTTCCGTTATAACCACTTCGCTTCGTATCATCCCAAATACAAGAAGTGCCTTGTATTTGGCAGCAAACTGCAGTGGCAGTCGATGATGCGGTAATGTTTTAAATCCACAACATTTACCAAATGTCAATTTTATGTGGTTCTAGTAGCATACGATCTTTAGACCTCATAGTATTAACTGATTTAGATTGAATGCTTTCAAAAGATTGCAACTGCGTTCTATTAGGTCCTTGTTTAATTGCCTGCGATGATATTCTACTCTATCATCAGACCCTATAAAGATCCTATATCATAAGAATATAACCATCGCCTGTATTTCATATGTGCAGTGGATAATTGCAAATCCTTTTCAAAAGAATCCAAATACGTTGTAATAACATGTTCCTTTGCTTAGTTATAGAATACCAATGTAAGGAATTGTAGGAATTGTATTCTGTTCTCATCATCATACCTTTAGCACCTTTTTTTCTTGTACGATGCCGGAGGTTAAGTTCCAGCAAAGTGCAGTTCGCAAAGCACGTCTTTCTTAGGACAAATGTCCACAGTTCGAGTGGGCTCTATGGCAACCCTCCAATCGTGTTGCTGACATGCTCCAGTGTTTTATCGCGGCACTGCTATCAATTAGGCATAGTCCTGAAATCCTGAAAGACCGCTTTAGTACAACCGATCCCTAAAAAAAGGCAATCACTTTCATATTCTCCAAGATAATGGAGTCCATTATCAACTGGCACCTAGAGGAACACTGACTGATCAGTGACCGCCAGCGGTACGGCTTGTAGCCAGCCTGGACATAGCGAAGGCTTTTGATCGTGTGTGACATATAGCACTCCTTTCGAAGCTACTTTCCTATGGGTTTCGCGAGAAATTATGCGACTGGGTTACCAACTTTTTGGCAGATTGGAGCATCAAAATCTTCGCAGACGGTGCATGCTTTGATCTTAAATTAGTTCATACTGGTGTTCCACAAGGCTGCGTCCTGTCACCTACTCTGTTCTTTTTTTGCATACCAATGACATGTTGCATATCAGCAACCATTGCTATGTAGACGATAGCATTTCAGTTAACATACTTCAATACCATGTACATTGGCCGTGCTAATATTGCTCGGGAATACATCGACGAGAGCTGGAAAAAACTTGTGTCAGAAGTAGTCTTAGTTAACCAGTCTCGGGTCTGGGCTCGACTTAACTTTTCCAACTCTTAATTTTGACTATACTCCTTTTCTGTTTGCCACACCCAGTATCGGGATTTTTGGCTTCGATATGTCGACCAACGTCCAGTTCCGTGATCTATTGGAAAGTAAGGCGAAACTGGTCTCAAAGAAGTTAGACGTGCTTAAGCAAGGTGAGATAGTGCTTTACGTCTGCTTAATACCTGGAAATCTATCAGGCGCATTTTTTTACGTTGGAGTACTTTTCTCATGATTGCACTGGAGCCCCTCAGTACCAGCTTCTTTCTTGTGATCGCATTCAACGTAGGGCGGTTCGGATTATCGACGATTAAGCTTTTTCCGAATCAGTTTGATCTTTTGGTTTTGCGTAGAGATGTTGGATCATTCTGCATCTATAGTATTTATCACAGAGAGTGTTTTGAGGAATTGTTTGGATTGATCTCGAACACCGAATTTACCATTGAACCTTGCGCCAGAATTTAAAGTTCCATCCACACTACCTCTATGTGCAGCGTTTTCCACATAGTTCGATTTTTAAGACATTTTCTACTTACAACAACTACTCCGTGGAACCAGCTGTCGTTCCGAATCGTTACGAACCTTCAAGAAGAGAGCATTTCCAAGCTCTCCTGGTTGTCTGTTGGTGTTATAGATGTTTTTGGGCGGCGGTGATCACTTAGCATCGGGTGAGCCACCTGCCCATATTCCACCTTATTATCATATGTGTATTTGGTCGGCAGGACGAGGCAGCGGCGGCCCTGGCGGCGGCGACCACCCCGCAGCACCACCACGTGGCGGAGCGCGGCGCCGACGCGGCCGAGGGCGGCGACGGCGACGCCGCGTCCGACGCCGGCTCCGACAGCGGCACCGGCGAGCTGGCGCGCGCGCCCGACGACCTGGTGGACCCCGTGGCCGACCGCCGCACGCTCGCCGAGCGGAACGAGCGCCTGCACAACCAGCTCAAGGTACCGCACCGACACACCCCATCACCGCCACACACTACACACAGCGGCACCGGCGAGCTGGCGCGCGCGCCCGACGACCTGGTGGACCCCGTGGCCGACCGCCGCACGCTCGCCGAGCGGAACGAGCGCCTGCACAACCAGCTCAAGGTACCGCACCGACACACCCCATCACCGCCACACACTACACACAGCGGCACCGGCGAGCTGGCGCGCGCGCCCGACGACCTGGTGGACCCCGTGGCCGACCGCCGCACGCTCGCCGAGCGGAACGAGCGCCTGCACAACCAGCTCAAGGTACCGCACCGACACACCCCATCACCGCCACACACTACACACAGCGGCACCGGCGAGCTGGCGCGCGCGCCCGACGACCTGGTGGACCCCGTGGCCGACCGCCGCACGCTCGCCGAGCGGAACGAGCGCCTGCACAACCAGCTCAAGGTACCGCACCGACACACCCCATCACCGCCACACACTACACACAGCGGCACCGGCGAGCTGGCGCGCGCGCCCGACGACCTGGTGGACCCCGTGGCCGACCGCCGCACGCTCGCCGAGCGGAACGAGCGCCTGCACAACCAGCTCAAGGTACCGCACCGACACACCCCATCACCGCCACACACTACACACAGCGGCACCGGCGAGCTGGCGCGCGCGCCCGACGACCTGGTGGACCCCGTGGCCGACCGCCGCACGCTCGCCGAGCGGAACGAGCGCCTGCACAACCAGCTCAAGGTACCGCACCGACACACCCCATCACCGCCACACACTACACACAGCGGCACCGGCGAGCTGGCGCGCGCGCCCGACGACCTGGTGGACCCCGTGGCCGACCGCCGCACGCTCGCCGAGCGGAACGAGCGCCTGCACAACCAGCTCAAGGTACCGCACCGACACACCCCATCACCGCCACACACTACACACAGCGGCACCGGCGAGCTGGCGCGCGCGCCCGACGACCTGGTGGACCCCGTGGCCGACCGCCGCACGCTCGCCGAGCGGAACGAGCGCCTGCACAACCAGCTCAAGGTACCGCACCGACACACCCCATCACCGCCACACACTACACACAGCGGCACCGGCGAGCTGGCGCGCGCGCCCGACGACCTGGTGGACCCCGTGGCCGACCGCCGCACGCTCGCCGAGCGGAACGAGCGCCTGCACAACCAGCTCAAGGTACCGCACCGACACACCCCATCACCGCCACACACTACACACAGCGGCACCGGCGAGCTGGCGCGCGCGCCCGACGACCTGGTGGACCCCGTGGCCGACCGCCGCACGCTCGCCGAGCGGAACGAGCGCCTGCACAACCAGCTCAAGGTACCGCACCGACACACCCCATCACCGCCACACACTACACACAGCGGCACCGGCGAGCTGGCGCGCGCGCCCGACGACCTGGTGGACCCCGTGGCCGACCGCCGCACGCTCGCCGAGCGGAACGAGCGCCTGCACAACCAGCTCAAGGTACCGCACCGACACACCCCATCACACAGGTGGACCCGTAGCAGCCTTTAATCCCCATTTTCGTCCTTTAAAGGAATGATTTCCACGATTTTTGACCCGGCAATCTCTATCTCTATCAAATTTTATCTAAATTGGGTCAGCATGAACTGGTAACAGACCATCATACTTTTATAATATCAGTATGGATAACCTTACGTTTTTGCCCGCAGGCGCTAAAGCAAGACTTAGCGCAGTCCCGCGACGAGACCAAGGAGACGGCCATGGACAAGATCCACCGCGAGAACGTGCGCCAGGGCCGCGACAAATACAAGACCCTGCGCGAGATCCGCAAGGGCAACACCAAGCGGCGCGTGGACCAGTTCGAGAACATGTAGGCGCCCGGCGCCCGGACCCCGACCTGCTGCCCGGCTCCGCTCTACTCTGTCACACCGTTCCTCTCGCAATACTTGTACCATAACCTTGTAGTCCTGTCCTTGTTTTTTGATGCTGACGGCATTCACCTAGACCGGCTCTCGAGCCGCCGCAGGTCGTGGACGGCCGTCTGATGAGATGTAAGCGGATAAGTTAAGCAATTATAGTCTTTACCCCGACCGCGTAAAGCTTATAATTGAGTCGCGCTCAGCATGCGGACCGACCGATCCATAATTTGAAGTGCCAAAAATATTTTTTCAAACATTCCGTTCCATTTAGTGAAATCGAAATGCTCATTGTGTAAAATTGAGATTTGTGACAAATGACGCAGCCTCGGGTCGGGCCGCGTGCGGGCGGTAGTGATAGTACGTTGATGATCGAACGATATTTTTATATAATTTTATACACCGTCCAGGCAATATGTATCTTTTGCCGTCGTCAAGAGATTGTCAACTTATAAGGGTCAAATGATTCAGCGGTGCTTACATAACGCGTGTACGTACACTCGCACTGTCGGGCGTCGTAGTCGAAACTAACTGTAAATATTGATTATTATTACTTATTAGTAATTATATTTTAGACCGTTGTGCTATAACCTAATAATGTGAACATTCTAGGAATCATTTGCTACAGCGATGTATGTTTTTACAATAGCCTGATAAATCAGAAAATCAAAGCACACAGAATTGTTTTTATTAATAATAATCATTTTTGAAAATAAATTTGGATTTTATTCATCTAAATAAATGTATTGTTAAGTGTCGTACGGGTGGATCCAGTACGAGTCAAAGTCGCCGTGTGCTGCGGCTTATATTTTTATTTGTGGTAGTTGATTCGGTTATTTTAATTTGTCTGTTGATTAGTTGTCATTAGTATTTGGCGGATGTGTGTGTGAGGTGTGGGCAGACGGCAGCGAGTCAGCCGCGACTGCGCTCGGGACGACGGACATGCGACGGCTCCACACTGCGGCACTACTTGCTACAAACACACGTCACGAGTTTTGCTCAAAAAACAATAACAATGTCCGAAGTGTCTTGTCCGAACGAGTAGCGGTGAAAGGGAGGGGGCGATGCCCCTTATTTATTTTTATAATCATTTATAATCTAGATGTAGGACTTAGAGCTGCAAGTGTAATTATTATTTCCAGTTCAGTTTCAACGGTTATTACGTCGGTCTGTTAAACTGATATTATGTTTATATAGGAGAGCGGCCATCGCGCGACCAATATTATTATGTATCTTATATTATAGTCGGTAACGTCGAGTTGCCAGTGGCGCACGCAGACAACATTATCGGCCTACGAAACTGTTCCCACTTGTTACTTGAACAAAATTTCAAATAGAATACTAAAATGTATGCTTGTAGGGCGTATATAATTTAAGTGAATAAGAAGGCATTCCATAAGTTACAATGCGATGGCGTCGACTTGGTTTTTATGAAAATTAAAATGTTATGAGAATATATTTGTTCGTGTTTTGTTTAATATAAGTGCCATCCGCCACGTCAGTCCGCTGTGAGCTGCCGAGGCGCGGCCGGCCGACCGGCGCCGCAGCCTCGCACCACTATTCCGATGTTTTCTTGTCATTATTTTCTTAAAATTTTACAATACCACGTTGCCTTGGATTTAATATAATTTTTTTCCAATAAAATATTTAAGTAAATAAAATTATAGTGTTTTATTCTTAAAGGATTCCTTCTAATCTTTATACATTATAATATACGGTATGACACATGTATACAATATAACAACAATTCATAAACCATGGTTTTATAAATTACCAAAAGATAAAGTATAATTTTGTTTATTTTCTAATACAATATTTAATCTATCTTAAAAAATAGATTGCAAGTAGTCCATAATTACTTAGAAATTATATAAAGTGTAATAACTATTAAATATATATTTTTCTAATTTATGGAAACATAAAAAATGCTTCTAATAACACTGATAAGATTGGTGCCAACCGTTGCAAGTCCGTAGGGACTAGCCCTACAGACCGATTTCCTATAGTCAACACGTAATAGATACATAAAGCGATGGATCCGGCTCTTATTGTTAGGAACTTTCTCTCTGGGGTCCTAATGGATAGTTTGGACTCTGGTCCCTAAACCGATGAGTAAATATTATTTAATTGAAAATATTTCAAAATATGAATAATAATATTTCTGAACGTTTTTACACAGCCATCTATATAGTTCCAAGCTTAGCTGTTATTAGCAAGTTATTGGGTTTCTACGGTTACAAAAAGTACCCTTTACCTATTGTTAGTAATATTTTATATCTACAGCACATCATATTCAATATTACGCAATTACTCACGGATATCTGCAGATAAAATCGATACGTAATTCGTATCGTGTATAGCAGTGTCATCGAGCAATAACGTCCCCCGCCACCCGCGTGGACCATGGGAGTGTCACGTACGAATTTGCCAAGCTATACATACATATTAAACTATGTCCAACAGTGGACGTCTAACGGTTGATATGATGATAATGATACATATTAAACAAAGAAACATCTAAGACTCAGGTACATGGCCAGCACAAACATTCGCGATCGGGCTTCATTCGGGTCCTAAAAACTGAAGGCAGCTACACCGCTCTTACCTCACGATACTATGTTTTTAAGATTCTACCTATTAAGTCGGTGCCATGGGTGGACATGGGGGGGGGTCCCCCTAGGGGCTAGGTTATGTAGACCCGATAGATACTCTTTTTAATTAGAATTATCAAATTTGAGTCTGTTATGACCAGACCATTGAACATATGACCTTGAAAGATGGATCCTTGGTCGATCCGCTGTGGATCCGCCGCTACCTAACCTATTTATTGCCAACGACTATCCCTGTAACAGCCAACAACTATCACAATACTTTAAAAAAAATACTTATTGTAATGAATCACGTGGATGCTGCAGCTGTGCCAAGATGAAGCTATCGGTGGGTCAGGTAGCGTTGTGGTTGGCGTTCTTGAAGTGCCGTAGCAGCGAGCTCTTGTCTTTGAACTGTCGCTCGCACGCGCCGCACACGTACACGCGCCCGTTGTGCATCATCATGTGCCGACTCAAACCTGACGAGACGACAGCAATTAGATTAGTGATAATATTGAGAGAAGAGACGAGTATGATAGCTTAGTGGTGTAACCAGTGGACTGTAAAGTTTAAGGTCTTAGATCCGAAGATGCACCACCGAATTTTAGAAGTTACGCGCGTATTTATCACATGCTAACATGCTTTAACTGGCGAAAACATCGTAAGGAAACCAGCAGGACAGGGATTTCTCTATGGTGTGAGAAGTTTGGAGGGCAAACTTCTCAGCATCAAGTGAGAAGATATCCGTGCCCAACAGTGGGAGAGTAAATAAGTTGATGAGAAATAATAAAATTGAAAGAAGAGCAGATAATTTGAAAATAGTCAGTGATTGCTTAGTCATATAAGCTATGTACGTGATTAATGAATAGATAGTAATAGAAATCTATGCTGTATGTCTGCAGCATAAGACGGTAATATGGGTTCAACATAATTCTGTAAAAAAACCGACTTCAAATGACAGACCTGATCTAAATTATTTTATTTTTTTAATAAAAATAGAATCATCAAAATCGGTTTACCCAGTAGAAAGTAACAAATAAAAAAAAATACAGTCAAATTGGGACCCTCCTTCTTTTTTGAAGTCGGTAAATAAAAAGTCATCTACATTGAAGTGTAGAAGTGTGTAGTTTGGTGTATAAGGTGCACCGACCTGAGGCGTAGAGGAAGACCTTGGGGCAGCGGTCGCAGCGGTGCAGCGCGAGCGGCCGCGCGTTGGCCGGCGCGTGCGCCCGCGCGTGCGACACCAGCGAGCCGCGCTGCGTGAAGCTCTTGTCGCACTCGTTACACTTGTGCGGACGGTGCTCTGGGGTCAACAGGTCAACGTGGTTACGTCACTTGTGGGGATTCTTCTTTTACCAAAATATTTTTTCTTTTTTAGACTTTTTTTGGACTGATTGATATTTTTTTATTATGGATTCTTCTTCTCAAAGCAAAAATATTATGGCAGCTCAGTTTGTCAGAATTGAAAATTATGAGTTCTAATACATTTTTGTAGTACACATGTATGTGCAATTATCGTCGTATCTAAACCAAAATTTGCAAGTGCCGAAAATACTGTATATAAATTTAAATTTACCAACAAATTATCTCACACTAAAACGAAAATTACATAGGAAGGAAATATATATAAATACGTATTATATGATGTTTTACACAACAACGAGTTAATCCAGTTATAGTGACCTTCGTGCACGAGCTGGTGCCGCAGCATGACCTCCTTCTGCGCGAAGCGTCGCGCGCACACGCGGCAGGCGTAGGGCCGCTCGCCCGAGTGCGTGCGCCGGTGCCGCGCCAGCGCGCTGCCCGACGCCAGCCGCTTGCCGCACTCCGGGCACCACGCGCCCGCGCTGCACACACACCGCCTCATATTAGCCCTCAGGCCTGGACTGCACGCTATACATACATACACTCACGCCTATTTCCCATGGGGCTAGACAGAAACTACAGAATGCCACGCGCTTCGATAGGGATCCTGAAATGGTACGCAAGGGCATATCACTTTTGCTTCGTCCACATTCATACATCATGTCATGCATGCACTCCGATTACAAGTTGATACATTTTATCCATAGATAAAATAAATGAATGGTCAATATTTGTTTTAATTCCCCCACACTAGAATTTTCTTCTGTGTCGTGGATCCATTTCAGAACTGGGTCTGTAATGAGTTTATAAAATTCACTTACAGTTTTTTGTCATCCGGAGTGGCTTCTTTCTTTGCAGGAGGGGATATGATAAATTTTACTATACAATTGTTCTCTGGTGTCTTGTTTTGTGGCACCTCTACTTTATTTAAACTTTCCTGAGATATATCCTTCACTTCCTCCTGCTGCTAGAATGACAAAATAAATATTACATTGTTTTATTTATTTTTGATACAGCTGAATAATATTTCAGCTTCATGAGATAGCTTGGATAAAATGTTGGTTAGCCTGTAATTGGCTAGCATGTAAGCCTGTTCCTGTATTCTTTTAACTTATAGTATATTATACACTTTCATGATTGAATTGTATTTGACATACAGATAGTTTATTACTTCGATTAACACATAGGCTACTTGTTACCTATATACCACACAGGCAATGCTGCAAGTGGATGCTAGTGTAAACTATATAGTTGTTTGGCTTTATTCTGCATTTATAGTGCAATTTTTTTCAGATCTACTCACCTGTTCCTCTTCATCATCTTCCTCTGTCAGTTCTAACATGACCTGACTTCCATTTCCTATCTCCAGTTCCAACGATTTAACATTATGGTTAGAGTAGACCAGACCATCGTCTTGCTGCACTAGAATGCCCATTTCTCTGAGCATTGTGGACAAAAATGTTGTTATGTCAGGGTCTGATGATTCCATTTCTTTGTTTGAAGTACATTCTTGGGCATCTGAATGGTGATCCGTGTTTATTTCTGTGCTGTCTATCTTTGTAAGGTTAGGTAATTTCTGCAAGCAATGCAAATGAATAAATAATCATAAAGTAGCAATATAATAGGATTAATAGTTAGTTAATGACAGTAGGTCCCCCATTAGAAATATATCCTACCCCAATCTCAAATATTTCTGCAAACTGTATGATGTACATAGTTTTACTAGTTTTGTTTTAGTTTTTTTTAGTGGGTTCGATTCCCACGGGACACAAATATTTATGTGATGAATATAAGTGTTTGTGTTCATCTGGGTGTTTCCTATGTATTATATGTATGTATTTACAAAAAAAAAGTATATAAGTATTTATATCCATTGTCTAGTACCCATAGTACAAGCTCTGCTTAGTTTGGGACTAGATGGTGATGTGTAAAATGTCGAAGAATATTTATTTATTTATTTACTTTCAGTACTTGTCATCACAGTCAGTACTTGTCTTTCAAACCTTAGGGGGTATAGTTATAAAGTATATTCTGAACAAATATCCATTATCTTGTTTGCAATTGACATTCAAGTTTTGAACAGGCATCTATAACCCAGTCAAGATGGGATCTCCAGCATCCTCCAAGTCTATACATTATTCTTAGCATGTTGGTCACAAATATTGTAAGCCCTTCAACATAATGCTAGCAGAAGTATTTAAAAATAAGCAGAATAACAAAATAATATCCACAAACCTCTCCAAAATGATTCACTTGTGCAACACCATTGAGATTCAATACATTAACACCAGCGAACTGATCTTTATCAAATGTAACAACAAACTTGAGTCCCTCGTTATCTTCTTCACTCATTTTCTGTTTCTTTTCCGCTTCTTCTTGTATTCTTTGCTTACACTGATTCTCTTTAAAGGCTAAAACATGAGATTTCAGTTTCTGATAAGCCACTTCACATTTCTTTCGGAATGCATAGTATTTGTTAAGTGCATTGTAACACTCTGTACAGATAATATTGGGTAAGCAGTCTTCTCTTGCCACCTTCAAATTGAGAAAGTAATATGTTTAAAATTATGAGCAATTTTACATATAGTTTAAATAAAATATTTATTTCTAAACAATTATAAGGTAAGATAAACTACTATAAACATGAAGATGAATTTTAGAAGCCAATGTTTGTTTTCTAGCCAGTGGGTGGATCTTAGTCTCATTTAGTTCTGATGTCATGGCAGATACTAAGTGAATGAAATACCATTGAGAATGGTTAAATTGGGTGCCTGATACTTACATACATCAGTCAGAACCCATCAGATTTAAAGGAACTTAAGACATCTCCACAGAATCTTAGACATTTGGATAGACTTAAAAGGCATGGAAGCTAAACTTGTAATATCTTACCTCCAATCCTACACATATCATGATCCTCAATGCCAGTGTAGCACAAACATTGTCCGCATCTTCAGTGAATATGGGCGTACCCTGGACGACTTTGTTCAGACATAGTCTGCATAGCTCATGAACATCCTCAATGAGTTGGTTGTTCGGCCTCTTCCGGGAATAGGTCCTCATCATAATCACCGAGTTCAACAACTTCTTACTAAACCTCAAGAAAATAGTCTTTCAATTTTTAAACAAAATATGTATTCACTAAGTAAGTTTTTACATTCAGAATAATGTAAGATTGTTACAATTATTGTCAATGTTTTAACAATAACATAACCTTTAACTTTGTTACTCGTAACTACCGTATGATTTGTTTATAAAAGTTGTTTAAAGTTACTTAAAATACTACTGTCGAATATGTTTTAGTTAATTTCGTTTATTAATTCATTACAATAACAATTCTCACAGGTTTAAAAATTAAGTTTATGAGACAAATCTCAACTCGAGAACTGACAGACAATGACATTGACAATTTAGTTTGTTTTTTTTCCTCCTCTTTGGGGTAAGGCAAAGGAATCTAGTCCATACAGCCGTCTTCAGTATTTTTTTATTTTATCTAAGATGGATGACCCGATGATACATGATAATGGTTGATGATTTGGTGAATTAATGGGTTATGAAGGATGATTCATGAAAATTGCTATAATATATTCATTTATTACAGAAACCCCCACAACAGCTGACCAACTTAAGGTGTCAAAAAGTTAACCAAACAGGTACCAACACTGCAAATATTCTAATGAGATATAAATTTTCAAAAAAGAGCTGTTTAAAAAAATAAATAAAAATTTTAATATACTTTTTTTTTCTTTAAAGGTACGTCGACAGGCGGAAAAAATAAAAAAGCTGATCAAGAGGTGTAACAACTAAAGAAAAAATCTTAAAAAACTTGCTGCGCGAGTTAGAAGACGAGATTCAAAAATATCTCAATTACTTGGTATCATTGAGCAGATATCGACCAATTTAATGTCGCCCTGCTGGGCTCGGGACTCCTCGGATATCAAGAGGGATAGGCTACATATCCGCCACCCTAGTCTAATGCTGGTGATAGACTTCACATGCGATTTAAAGCATTCCTCGAGCATGCGGATGCCCCAACAATGTTTTTTTTCAAGCTTGATTTGGCATGCATGTTTTGGAAAAATCAGAAGTGCCTTGGATTCGAACTACAGATCACTGGGTTATCACTGCAGCTAATTGCATTTACGCAGAGGGAAGACCAGAGACTGATTGGTGGTAAAGAATCCTTGCTTTTGGAAGAATATGTCAGTACCAAAGATTTTCTTTAAAGGTGGCTAAGTCTGAAGGTTTAAGATAATATTATACGGAGGAAATTAGAAAATTGGCCCAAACCTGTGTAATTTGTTTAAAAAGTATATGCCGTCAAAATGTGAATCCAGTGGAAGGATTGACGAAAGCATTTATTACATTAATAAGCAGAAGATCGACAATACAGTTATTCTTTAATATTTAAAGATATCAATAGAACATAAGGACTGTGCATCTATTTATTTAAACGGTAGCGTACAATAATATATCACTGTGACAAAAAAAAACACTGAGTCAAAAATGTATTAAGTGAAAAATCTTCAAAATAGCTAGCACTTGCCATTTTTACCTTGTTGTAACGTCTCAATGTACCTACCTACATTAACAATCAACTAGTGAATATGTATATAAGTATTGTGCTCTGTAATTTATTAATATCTTGTATATTAAATTATAATAAATAAATTAATACCATTAACCAACACATTTTTTTTAATTAGATTTTTTTTAAATTAAGTACACATTTTTCACGAAAACTTGCTCTCAATTTAACCCAATAAATGAATAATAACAATATATTTTCTCAGCATTGATTTAATAAAAAAACAGTTTCTCAGGATCAATTTATTATTATAGAAGTTACAAATATACGTAGAGATATGATTAAAAAACTAGTTAAATGAACAATAAAGATATCAAAGATGAACTTTATAATAAAATTATGTGTAGAGTTTATAATTATGTGAATAATATTTCCCATAATAAATTATTTAAATGATATTGTAGAGAATAGCGTGACTCCTATAATAAAGTCCAAAGTATGTTATAATAACACGTGCTGAGTGCTAAACGAAGTAAGTTTAAAGTTTTTGGTGCCATTATTCTAATTTTTAATCTCTCAAACTATATTATATTCAGTATAACACTGAAAGGGCGGTGTACGGCATCTTGACTATCTGAAAAAATTAACAAAAATATATTAACTACTACCATACTATCAGGATCTTATATAAGTGGGCATGGACTACAAATAGTTATGTCTTGTACTCACTAGCCGAGACGATAAGCAGATATAAAGTTAGTGTACCTGTTCCTGTTTCATAGCTAATTTGAACCGATACTCACTGAAACATACGCTTCGTACGAGAACTCTACGACTCCCAAGGTTTTGTACAATACTGGTTCCTGTAATCAGTAAAACCAATTTTACTAACACTCGTTTGGTATCTGCCAACTTGGGTAAATCAGCAGAGTAGAACAGAGATGTACGAGCTTTAGCGATGTCTTAGACTCCGGGGGGATATCCAGAACCTGACAGACGATTTTTTCGTACCTGGGCTTGTCTCAGAGCACCAACCACCAGTTTCCTGATCCGAAGAGCTGATTTTCCGTAACAATTCTGCCATCCAGAACTGTATATCGCTTCTGATAGCTTGAGCGCCTGGAATTCAATAGTCAGGTCTTAAAATAGGTTATGGGGTAGGTATGTGTTGCCTGTAGCTTAAGGCTTGTATGGAGTTCGGCTGCGATATCGGCGCTTAGTTTGGTTATACCGTTTATAACCCACATACCTCGACGGTAATATCACCACCACTGCACATGAAGAACCCAAGCGCAAGTAGCGTGGTCATCGACCTCATTGCCGTTGTAACCAGCTCAGTCGTAGAATTGTTATGAGATCTCTGCAACAAATACCGGATACAGATTAGAATTACCTGACTGACAATGAGTATCAGTCTTTGCTGACGGGCCATGATATCCGTAATGTTCAAAACATACTTACATATGCAGTGCGGTCGCACCGTCACGTTGAAGGAGACCTAAATAGACGTAAGTTTTCTCATACTTGCGTCTAGAAAATGCCTCTGAGAATACACCAAAAACAAATGCTGACGTCAAAGTTGTTCCTGTATAATAATAATAAATTCTTTATATTCTGGCTACTGTGGCCCATAGATATATACCTTACAGACTAACATATATATATATCAAAAATACAAATCGTGTTAGTAAATATATATAAAATATTCAAATTCGGCTTGCGTAGACCGCTTAAGACTTGAAAAGTTGAAACTCCTTGCAAGCTGAGGAGACTCGAGTACAGTCAGTAGGTACAGTCCCTGTACGATCCTAATTTTTCTATCTTCTAATGGACCTATTTAATAAAAATAAGGATTTCTAGATGTAGATCTATACCTATTCGAGTTTCTTATTACAGTCTTGAAGATTTTTTTTGAAGAAATGATACGCTTAATTTGGTTAGGATAACAGCGAATGCGAGTGGATAGTGTACACCGAGATTCTATGTTACATAGAACCTATAGGTAGTAGTAGGTAGGTACTTACCAGTAGTGTAGTCAGCTGTACCATAAACATACCAAAGAATATAATAATTTCCCAGGTGAAAATCCCTTGGCAGATGCGCTGGTGTTGTTTCTTGCACCTGTTATTGAAACACGATTTAAAATAGACCGCAGTGAAACAACAATAGTTGTGTTTGTGTAAGTGAATAAGGAGCATGGGACAGCATGGGAATTCCGTTTGCTATCGGTGTAGTAACTCCTTTATATTATAGCTTGGCAAATTCGTACGTGACACTCCCATGGTCCACGCGGATGGCGGGGGACGTAAAACGGGGTAGGCGGCACGTGCGCGCGGGACGGGGATTACCTGACGGAAGTGTTATTCGATTTTTCTATGAAATTCTCAGTTACTTTACAGCCTGGACTTTGAATTTATAGCCGGTTAATGGCATTCGGCCCACCCTCCAAACCCAAATCCAAACTCCGAGGGCAAACGGCTTCCCAAGGGGCATCTATTTCTATAAATTGTACTTACAACTTATAGGCTTGTAGCGGAGTTTTGTAAATAACATAATACTTATATGTATATTTAAAGAGTATGGAAAAAACAGCACAACTTAATACTTACCACAACGATAGAGAGTGCATCTGTATTCCAAGTTTGAAAGCCTCCTCATACTTCCTTTCCTTCTCATCTTGACTCAAACTTTCATCTTCAAATATGTCGTCTAGGTGGTAGAAGTATGATTGGAGGTTTTTGAACTGGTAACATACGCTCAACATCATAGTTATGAGTAAACAGAAGGTGGTCAGAATGCGGGTGGTGAAGGTATACCAGCAGACGTATATTATAACCCTCATCACGCCGGCTGGTATTGAATTATCGTTTACGTCTGGCCATACAGTGATACACGTGATGAAATTCTCACCTGAAAATGTAAACTTCCAAGATATTAATAAAACTAAATTAGACTGTTTGTAAGACCATTTGTTCAGCATTTGTGAAAAATTCAATGTATAGCGTTGGGTAGGCTATGGGGTTGGTCTGAAACACTGCATGTCGGGTTTGTAAGCCGTTTATTATGTAAAATAAAGTCACACCACATAAAACCAGACTAATGCTAAGCCGAACAAGAACAGTCACAACGAATACTTAAGCGCTAGCGCGGGGAACGCCGTGGCACCGCGCAACGCGTCTCAAACGCAACTCTTTCTCTCTCCGCGCGTCGGCGCGTACTACTCTCGCGCGCCCTCTACGCGGCAGGGGAAACAACTCCCGGGGCTGCCAACTACACACACTGTAATGTGCCTATGGTCTCACGCTATACACTCCCCCTCGAGTCGTGAGAACGCCCTCGCTCACGAACTCGCACAAGACAAAAATTAACAAACGGGACAAACGTGCTTCCGTGGACGTCCTCTGAGTCTTTTCGGAACTACGGGACGAGGAGGCGAGTCACCGCGGGAATGAAAACGCGTGAGCTCGGATACATGAAACTTGCCTAAGATACCCTCCGGGTTATCTAACTCTGCAATACAGTAGGCTGTAGGACTAACCCTTTTTGCAACAACATATGGACCATCTCTTTTCGGAATGAACTTGGCAGATATATTCTTAGCTGCATTACTAAGGACATGAGACTTTAAGAGCACCTGATCTCCAATCTCGAAAACTTCGGCAGGCTTCTTAGACTTATCCGCACATATCTTGCGTCGGTCCTGCTGAGCTTCAACTCTTTCTCTTACAGAAACTAAACTACTAACGAAACTTTTCAAATAGGGCGTAATTTGAGGAACAAAATTATCCTTATTAAGAATCGACCTAATGTCATGCTGCACGTCGAGTGGCGAACGAAGCTCCCTAGCAAACATGAGGTAAGCTGGAGACGACCCAGTAGTTTGACACACCGACGAGTTCATGGTAAACCTTATTGCAGGAAGGTGCTGTGGCCATGAAGAGTGGTTGGTATCAACTAGACGTGACAACTGAAACTTCAAATCCCTATTTTTACGTTCAGCTGGATTAGCTGACGGATGGTATAAAGGTAACAACTCTTGACCTATACCTAAAATGAACATACACTGCTGCATAACAGCTGAAACAAACTGGACGCCATTGTCCGAAACAATGCGTCGAGGAAATCCATAACGAAGGAAATATTCTTCAATTAACGTACGGGCGCATACCTCCGAGGTTGCCTCTTTCAAGGCGTACAGCTCGGTCCAACGAGTCGCTGTGTCCTCTACCAACAATATCCATTTCTCATTATTGTCTCCTTTAGGAAGCGGGCCGAACAGATCTATTGCCAACACTTCGCCTCTTTGTTTTAAAACAGGAGTTTGTAAGAGACCCGATGGCTTCATGTTTGAGGATTTATACTTTTGACAGGTGGTGCAGGTCTTGATGTAGTCCGTGATGATCCTGCGCATACCTGGGAAATAGAAACCTTGAGCGACCCTACTGTACGTCCTATCGACTCCATGATGACCGCCTAAGTCGGAGTCGTGACACTCCTTTAAAATTTCTGAGCGGAGGGAAACCGGAACCACCAGCTGCGCCTCTTCACTATCCACATCAGGATTATACATATATAACACGCCTTGCTGCAAGAAATAGCCTCTTTCTGACCATCGTTTAACTCCTATGGACTCAGCGTCAGACGTATCTTCCAGATCACTAATAATTTTCTTTAGTTCCAGATCATCGAGCTGCGCACGCCGGAGATCAGCTGGACTTCTAGCAGGTAAGTCTACGATGACAGAGCAAATTCCACACTGACTTTTCTCTTCTTCTTTACAGGGCGGACGGCTAAGTGTATCTGCGATCACATTGGCTTTACCAGGCGTATACTGAAACTGAATGTTAAAACATTGTAGTTTAAGAGCCCATCGTACGAGCCTACCCGATGGTGACTTCAGAGTAAGGAGCCACCTTAACGGCTGATGGTCGCTACCTATGATGACCTCATGACCTTCGATATAACCTCTGAAGCGTTCGACAGCCCAGACAACAGCGAGTGCCTCTCGCTCCGTCGTGCTGTAATTCCTCTCCGCTGGAATGAGCAGACGGCTAGCATACTCTATTGGGCGTTCGTCTTTACCCTCGCCCTGCAACAATACAGCACCTAAGGCGTAGCTGCTAGCATCCGTCCTCAACACAAATGGCTTACTATAGTCAGCTTGAACAAGAATCGGTGCCGAAGACAACAGTGTCTTCAACTCTTCAAAGGCACGAACCTGGTCAGATCCCCAAGACCATGGCTGATTCTTCTTCAGTAAGCGTGTCAGCGGCTCAGCGACAGCGGAGAAACCAGGAATAAATTTTCTAAACCACGAGCACGTCTGTAAAAAGGTTCTAAGATGACGCAGCGACGAGGGTGCCTTCATGTCTAGGACAGCACGGACCTTATCTTCGTCAGCTGACACACCATCCTGTGTTATAACATGACCAAGATACTTTACTTTATCCCGTGCAAAGACACATTTTTCTCTATTAGCGCGTAACTTGAACAGACGTAACCTCTCGAAAACTGCGCGCAGATCTGAGACATGCTTCTCGAAGCCACCATCTGAAATCAGCAAGAGATCATCCTGGTACGCTAACAGGGTCACGTCTTTCAGTGACGAACCTGCACGAAGCCTGTCTATGAGACGCTGGAACGTTGACGGCGCGTTCTTCAAACCAAACGGCATACGCTTAAAACGGAACGAACCAAACGGCGTCAAAAAGGCTGTTTTGTCCCTGTCCTGTTCACGGACGGAAACCTGCCAAAAACCACTGCGCATATCGAGGGTACTCATAAAACAATTCTTTTTTGTAGACTGAACAAGCTCATCTATCAATGGCATCGGATAGACGTCGGTTTTCGTAACCGCATTGAGCTTCCTATAGTCAACACAAAAACGTACCTTACCATTAGCCTTCGGCACTAGGAGCGCGGGAGATCCCCAAGCAGACTCACACTCCTCGACTATATTGTCAGCCAACATCTTGTCGAGCTCATCCCGCATAATCTCTTTCTTCGCAGGCGTCAACCTATAGGGCGGGACAGCAATGGGGGTGTTATCACCGGTATCAATCGTATGCTCAGCATACGGAGTCGCGTCTCCCCCTGGTTCAAAGATATCCTCATATTCCACGAGGAGGTTGGCAAGAACCTGACGTTGTTCGGAAGTAAGCGAAGTCGCCTCATCGTCCCGGAGCACCTCTAAAGCGGCGCACGAAGATACAGGTGACGAGATCTTTTCAAACTGTATTTTAAATTTTTGTTTACTATTTTCCGCAAAGTGCCATTTACTTTCACCAAAATTAAACACAAGGTTAAATAAGGTAAGGAAATTAATACCTAACAAGCTTTCATTATTATTAGTTTCAGGAAAAATCAAAAACTTGACTATTCTAGTTTTATGGTGTAGTGTCACCTTTACCTCCGTGGTAAGTACATTCATCTCCCTACTAACACCATCCGCCAACCTAACATTTTGCGTCGACGGCACTAACGGGTGTCCTAACCTTAGTAGGAGAGCGTAGAGCGTGTGACCGGCGATACAGCTAGTAGCTGCAGAATCAACGAGCGCAGTACCACAGTTTCCCAGAATGTTTATATTTAACACAGGGCGACGAAAAGGTAAGTTACACCCATAACCATCATCTAAACTAGATACACAAGTATTATTAATACACAGTAAACTTTTATCAACATTAACATTACATAAATCTCCTACGGCATGTGTAGGGTTAACTTGAACGGACAAACTAGTGTTATTAAAACGCGAAATATTTTTATCATAATTATTACAACTGAATAAATCACCCACGGCACGACTAGGGTTAATTTTTAACGAAACACTAGATCTATCATAAACATTACAACCATTTGAATTACCCGCGGCACGCGCAGGGTTACCTTGTACAAACACTTGCGATGGCGGGTTAACTCGCTGCGATGCGGGGACAACGGGGACGGCAGCGGCGGCCGAGCGAGCCGGGGTCCTTCGATGTGCGGCAGCGCGGGCGGCGCTGGGGAAAGCGGCGGCGGGGGCGGCGGTTTCGCGCGCTTTATAACAACCGTTGCTGCGAGCTAGGGCTCCGCTATGCGACGTGTTGTCAACTGAATAAAACGCTTGCTGACCCGAACAGTTTTTACACTTAGATTTTATAACGTTCGCGGCACCACATCCGTAACACTTTATTTCACTTTTTTGTTTTAAGTGACTGTCAACATTGTTATCATTATTATCACTATTACGCTTAAGTTTCTCACACATATCCTTTACGTGGCCTGAACGTTTGCAGTAAGTACAAAACTGCTTCTTGTCCTTGACGACGGCGGCGGTGGCTGTCTCGGCGGACTCGGCGGCGGCAGCAGTGCCGGCGGCCGGTACATTCCGTGGCGACGACGACGTTGACGACGATACTACGCGCGTACTCGTCTGCGTACGTGATCTCGCGAGAGACGAGTTACTAGCCTGACCTGGACTAGCCTCCTTCAGGGAATCTTCCACGTTACGGCACTTATGCAATAATTCTTCGAAGCTGTTGACATTTTCTCTGCACACACGCTTCCTAATGCGTTGACTTAGCAGCCCGTACGCCATATCCAGTTGCACCTTTTCCGATAGGTCATCCTTTGGGAACTTGGCCAACAGCGCACGTACCTTGGCTATGAACAAGTCGGTATGTTCCTCTCCTTGAGTCAACGAAAACAGTTTTACGTAAAGTCGGTGTGGCGGGTCGCGGTCGCCAAAGGCACTCTTTATCCGCTCTAGGGCCTCCGACCACGACTTGGTGGAGCGCTTTACGCCCTGCCACCACACTGCAGCAGGCCCCTCCAACAACATAGAGAAACCACGTAGGGCGTTTTCGTCGGAGGCGGCGACGCAATCTTTATACGTAATTACCGCATCTATGAAATTTTCTAAAGATTCGTCCGCGCGTCCGCCATAGCGCGTTGTGCATTTCGCGAAGTTTCCGTTCGCCCCAAATGCAGAGCCCGATGCTTGGACTTCAGACACGTTGCTATGCGGCGTTGACGACCGCACCTCGCGTAATAACTGCTGGCAGAACTCTTGTTGGGATTGCTGCATACTATTAAGCAAAGTTGCGAGCGTCTCTTGAGACATTGTAACGTTGGTGGCTGCGGCCGAGCCGCCATCATTGTTCGACTTCGAGCGATCTTCAGACCGTGTTCGCGGCATTTTCGATACGATAAGACACACGCTACTCGTATAATACCGAAGAAACACACACAGGGTTCGATATAAGTCCCAGATAGTCACTTGTAGTGTTCGTTGCAACACACGACAAACTTTTCACTACGCGTTTTATACCTACACACGTTGGGCAGCCACTTATAGCGTTGGGTAGGCTATGGGGTTGGTCTGAAACACTGCATGTCGGGTTTGTAAGCCGTTTATTATGTAAAATAAAGTCACACCACATAAAACCAGACTAATGCTAAGCCGAACAAGAACAGTCACAACGAATACTTAAGCGCTAGCGCGGGGAACGCCGTGGCACCGCGCAACGCGTCTCAAACGCAACTCTTTCTCTCTCCGCGCGTCGGCGCGTACTACTCTCGCGCGCCCTCTACGCGGCAGGGGAAACAACTCCCGGGGCTGCCAACTACACACACTGTAATGTGCCTATGGTCTCACGCTATAAATGTGTTATTTTTATTCTGAACCACCGCTTCTCTCGACCAAGCTGATTATTGAACGAAGTTAGGCAAAATCTTGGTCGGTCAGGCAATAGATCGGTGACTATTATTACATATCGAGACACCTCAGTGGGTCCAAGAGCATATTAAGTCATTCGATAATCGACGAACAGTTAATCTTCATGATATTTTAATGGGTGCTAATAGTAGATAGTAGTGAGGATAGTACAGTGAGTTAAGAAGTAGTAATTGTGAGTAGTTCAGTAGCATGCGCGCGTGTCGTGTGGAGACGGTATTGGTATTCAAATGCGGCGCTCGGGCCGTGGTGCGTGTTGAGCGGTATAGCAGGCAGGACGCCACTACCAAGCAGAAATTACGGGATCTGGATGGTCTTTGACAAGACCTTCGTTTTGCGTGTCGAGCCTAGAGACCTAGAGACCCCAATGCTCAATCCTTGCTCCCAGTCACTGGTCAGGCTTAATAACATCGCATTGTCCTATCCTTGCTTTCAATTTGAGAACTTGTTAACGCAGTCAACAGCATTGGTTGCACCTGGAAAACCTGGTGGCAACGAGTACTTAACCTATTGCTGTTGCAATACGGTACGTAATGTAAATCTGCCAAAATGTCTTTATTATAATATGTTACTTATCTTGACTATTGAAAATACGAACCAGATTTTTTTTTGGTAATGAGCTAGTGTGATGAGCAAGCATGCAACTGATAAACCGCATTTTTTTCTTATATAATATGGCAAATAACCAGGCATATTGAATTACTAATTGTCCGTATTAAAGTAGGTACCCACCTGCAGTAATCATTCCAAACAAAGCTTTCAAACCGGAACATATACACTCCACAACTACAAGCGAGGTCAGAGTCATATTATACATTTTTATCTTCTTTACCAACTCGACTTCCAGCTCAGGATCGTTGTAGTGCTGCCTCAGGACCACTGCTAGACAGTACAAGAGCTCCCTCACCTGGGCTTTGTAAAACAGAAGAATGAGATAGAAGACCCAGTGGCAAGGGAACATGACACCATACTTCAATCGTTCCGCAGCTTGCTGCTCCGATAAATTCTTCTGAGTCAAAAAGGAACCTAAGATTGATATAGGAAAGTATATGTTTAAAATATTGTTTATCGGTTCGTATATCCTTCTATAAAAGCTGAGGAATCTGTCAGATATTCCTAATTCTGAAATCCAGTAACTCTTCAAACCAAATAAGTAAAAGATTCTATTTAATTGATCATACAGTTTGGTAACTTTATTTGGCTGAATTATTTCCATTGGTCTGTCCATTTTTTACTTTGTCTGTTTTTATTGAATGTGGTCAATGCGATGTAACACCAACAAATAAATGTTTAAATGTATAGAGTAAGATATGAGCATCGGTAATTACTTCGCAATTCATAGTAATACTTTAATTACAAGGCATGCTACTTTGTAATCAAATTATTTCTTAATATGATCACTAGGTATATATTCCTCGGTATATAACCTATAAATTTATAATCTAAAGAACGTATGAACAGTCTGTATTTTTTAAAACTAAATATATATTTCATCTTTCGTTTCTTAAAATAGGGAGTTACTAAACTGACAGCAAATGGAATTAACGATCTCTAGCAACCTTACTCACTCGCAGAAACACAACTACTTATTGTCGTTTTACTACGTCTGTAAGGCGGAGGTACTTCCCCAGCCCCCCAGTCGCAAGCGTGGCTACTGAAAGTAGAGTCCTGGATTCGACTTCGAGGTGTTATTGAGCTGTCTTGGAACATTTCTCTCAGTTGCAGCTCGAAGTTTGGATTTGTTCCCAGTTAGATGCTATATGCTTGCACTTTATTATGGGACCCAAAATATACCCACAAACAAAATTTCGCCTACCTGTGATGGTATATTAGTAATTCATTATATTTAGAAATATATTAGTGTCGACGTTTAAAGAACTCAGTTCGATGATTATGAAATGAAACATTTATATTTTATAGAACCAAAATTTCCCATAAAAAAGTACTATTTAGTGGAATAATGTTGAATAAAAATATTCTTAATATTCCTAATATTGTTAAATTATGTTTAAGTAGGTAACCTATTGCTTCTTATTTAAAAACATACTATATGTTAATTGAATGAATGCCTGCATGACTTCAAACAAAACGAATAATCCAATTACATGTTACTATTTACATAATGGCCTTTAATTAAATTATATATCAATAAAAGTGACTACCCATTAATAAAGTAATTTTGCAAGCAATATAAAAGGTTGTTTGTTATATGAAATATTACTGCACAACTGTTGTTTATTAGGGATGTAGCTGTACCTACTTTGTATAGTATCGATGGTACTAAGGAAAATTTATAACAAAAACCCCGTCATGCACGCCGACCCTTCTGACCCTTTAAAGCATGCATGGTCATGTGGCCATGAATCCCGTAAAAGTCGGGTTAAAAACAATATCAATGTACCGCGGTAAAATCCGTAAATACTGCTTTATTTCAAAGTCTTATATTAGTGTAAGTGTAAGAATGATGTATGCGTCCCGGAGGTGTATACTTCGCCAATATTATTTTGTTCCCTACTTACCGCATCAGAAGTTCCTTCATCGGAGTCCTTGTACGGAGATGGGATAAATACAAAGTCTGAGCTGCTACTGAATATTTCATGGCAAAATCCAATAACAATTTGCTTGCTGGGGTTTGAAATAAAGAATCTCAAGCAATCGCAATCAATTGGATATTGATTTGGATATTTTATAATAGGAGGTAGAAATAAATAATAGTTTCGTCTAGAAACAAAAGAAATAAGGTGATGTGGCATTAAAAATTATCGTTGCAAATGTTGAACGGTGGTCTATATTATTACCTATTTATTGTTTAGGTAGGTGACCAATATTGTCCACTACTTAGAGTAAGGTCAGACATCCCTTAAGAATCTCCACCACGACCCCAATGAATGAAAAACTTGTCTCTTCTACAAAACTTGTAAGTCGACACGTACACATCCCTATTGTTTACTATTGTTTTGTTATGCTTACTTGTTTATTAAATAGCAAAATTATGGTGCACATGTGGTTATCCCAAAGGGTGGGGTGCAATAGGTACAAAGGCTAGTAACTTTGTAACACATTATGGCCCGGCGCACCTTAAAGTAGGTAGATTATGATAAAACCTTTTTTTATATCGGATTCCTCTCAATTATTGGCAGATGCTACTTGTGTTGGAAAAACTGTTCTTCGCTATTGTATCCTAGGGTTACGATAGAGAAGAACAGTTTTCGTTGGGGATTCATGAATAAATAAATAATCTACATGACCCCGTCAAGTCTACATGTTATGTCTACATGTCTTAAGATTTCAGGATATTTAGAATGCCCTAGAAATGCTGCTGCTGATTTTATGAAATCTTAGTAGGTATTTGACCTGGCCGACCGAAGATACGTGACAAGGTACTACAGTGGATACTACGCAAGATGGAAAAATGACAACAACATGGACCCCCAATAAGAAAACTAATACATACTTAATTATTATGTTTTTTGTGTTGTTGTTGTAATATTGTTTACGAATAAATCACAGGACTTTTCAATTTCCCATTTCATACACCTAGCTATAGTCCAGCGGTAGTTAACACTGCCTTCTGTGCTATGGGTCCCGGGTTCGAATCCCGGTAGAGACATATGTTTGTGTGATGCGCATAAACATTTGTATCCGAGTCTTGGATGTATTTATGTATGATATGACATATCATACATAAATTGTATGTATTTACAAAAAAAAGTATTTATGTAGTATATCCACCATATAGTATCCGTAACACAAGCCTCGTTGCTTAGCTCGGAACTAGGTGGCGCTGTGTAATAATGTCCAGAAATATTTGTTTATTTATCTATCGCCGCATGAAATATTATTACGCAGCTAAATCAACACAACGCATCATAATTTTAAGGATTTTTATTAAATGTATGCGATACTTTGATTGTATACCTGATACAAGTCTCTCAAACAAGTCAAGAATCACATGTGTCTGTATCAAGTTTACAAATTAAAATACGTTTAGATGTGAACATTTATAATTAAATAATTGTGCGAAATGTTAAACTTTTATCTTATCTTCGTAACTAATTGAATATTAAGCGAATACAGTATTGATAAGTATATAAAGTCTTTATAGATAATAATATGTTGTAATAGACATGATATGTAAGTAAAAAACAGAGGTAATAAATAATGAAGAAGAAGAAAATTTTAATACAATACAGAGAATAAAGTATAAGACATCTTCACAATCTGAAACAAAAGAATTCAAAATACCTATACTTTATGAATACCTACATGCAAGTAAATTAGTTAGGAGCTTAAATGTAGATGTCACTTACCGCCACGTAGGTCTCATACGAGAAAATAAAATGTCCAAACGCCTTCAGTTCTATGAGTCTCTAGAACACAAAATAATAATTGAATGGCAACAATCTTTTGCACACAAATAAACACCCAAGGGGCTCTGGTTTAATGTTACCAGAACTCGTTGGGGGTTAACGCCATATTTTGAGAAAGCTAAACGGTTTCTATAGGGTTGGCGACGTGTAGGCGACACCTCTGGTGTTGCAAACGTCTATAGGCTGCGGTGACAGCTCACCATCTGGCGGGTGGTAAGTTGTTTGCACCCTTGTAGTATAAAAAAATAAATTTTTCATCCTGAACACAACACACCTTTTGTATTTAGTATTGTTTGATAATATTTTGAGTTTATTCATGTATTTTCTGACCCACATTGCCGCGTACGGGTCCTGTATCAGGTCAAGAGAGGTTTACGCTCATGTCTAAATTCTAATTTATACTAATACAAAATTCTTGAAATAGGCGAAGCTCCAAGTCGTGTAACTAAGTCCCCCCTCCTCCACTCTACCGCGATGATATTCTGAGCTTGAGATCTGTAGCCATAATTGTTATTCAGGTTTTCCATTTATTCTACTCGCTTCTTCTTCTTATCGTGTCAATGGCCTAAACAACGTCTGAATAATAAGAGGCCACTTCAATGGCCAAATGGTGTGTCCCTTGTGCCCAAAAACCTGCACGAGGGACGATCTCTGTCTGGCCACACCTCATGCCATTGAAGTAATAGCGCTTTAACGACTATAGGCACGCCCCTTTGTACGGGACCTCAAATCATGCTTTCGAGCTATGAGTCTACATCAGCACCTAACCCTAACTGCCTAACCCTTCGAACATCGGAACAAAACAGGCTCTTATAATCTTCGTGAGGACGTAACCTTATTTCAAAGACATTTCTAGTGTTACCTGCGCTTGCATCATAGCCAACGTGACTAGCTTCCTGACCCGTGAGGACCTGTAGTGGCAGCACTGCCAGCCCGAAGCATATATAGCGTCCGGTAATATAGAAGCCTGGAATTACATTTTAAAAAGCTTACCGTATCAGGAACGGGGAATTACCTATGAATATGAAATATGAATTACTAGCTTATGCCCGCGACTTCGTCTGCGTAAACTTTCTAAAAACATATAAAAACATTGTAAGTATATCTTTTCCTGGAGCTCAAACTATCTACAAACACATTTTTTATTGATGGAAAGCGCATTCCATACGCGCCTTTAAATACAGTACGTACGTGTACGCATTCTCGCACCGAAAAAATATTTGTATGATCTACAGGCGTTTGTGTCTATGAAAAGTAATGTCGATAAAGGTCCCTGCGATAAAGGGGTAGACCATAAAAAATGATTATAACTTATAGACGGACTGACCTCAACGGTAATGTCGCCAGCAGGCCACATGCAGTACCCGAGGCCGAGCAGCGCGGCGGCCACCCGCGGCGCATTGGACACCAGCATCGTCAACGTATGAGTGTCATTGTTCTGTTAAACATAACACAGTCTAGCTATCGACAACACCCAATTTAATTCCAGTGTAATATCTACTCATTTATTTATATTTAAATAAGTAAGTTAGCTTAAATATATCCACAAAGAAAGTTTTGTCAAAGTTTGCGAAAGTTTTGAGTATTTTATGTGATCACTTATATTCCCTGCTGATATTGTATCGTCCGGCAACGATAGTCACATGAGGACTGATGCATATGCATGTGTTGTTTGTCTTGTGAGGATATATTATATACTAACTAATAATAACAGTTTAAATAATCGACTCATTTACTTTAAATTACTGGGAATATTTTGTTAACTCACCAAAATATCTGGTAGAATAGAGATAAGGAGGCCGCACCACAGCAGCACGTGTGCGCTAAACGTTATCTTAAAGATGCGTTGACTCTCGTCCACACACCTAATAGAAAGAACATCGAATAAATATTTTTGGATTTTCAAATGGGGCAACCAGCATTCGTATATCAACTGACAAACACGTTTCTTGTCCCACTGCTGGGGACGGTTCACCTCTCATTTAGCAGGGGTTAGGATGTTAGCCACATGCCACTAAGAAAACCTTTGAGGCAATTCTTAATTCATTTCAGCTTGCAATAAATACGCACAAAACTTTGATGCAGTGGATCGATCTCAGGACCTGCTACTGTGAAGGTCCAATAGATCCACGATCAAATCTCTAGACTTTTTATAGCCAGGTCATTTCTGTCATTCTGCCATTCTCAAATTTTATAGAATTGGTTTAGTAGATTGATATCGACCTTTATTGTAATACAAAGGATTTTAGAGGTACATAATCTTTAACCAACAAGATCTCGGCACACGCCACAACACTATAAAAGGCACATCCAAGAGATCGTACACAATAGAAACAAAAATTCTCGGGGAGAGTGTAAACAATATAAATTTACCATAAGGTGAGGGCATGTTGTTGAAGACCTATCCTCAAATTAGCCTCATACTTTATTTCGTTCTCCTCTTGACCCAACTTCGCCTCGTCAAAAATGGCTTGTAGGCTTTCAAAGTAGCTCTGTAGATTCTGATACTGCTGGCCCAAGCACAGCACGACCGTGTGTGTGATGAGGAACACCCCCATGTTGCGGACCACGTGGCCGAACCAGAGGAAGTATACTACGACCCTGGCTTCTGCCAGAGCTGACCGATCCTCGATGACCGGCCACGCCGATATGCACGTCACGAATGTTGCTTCTGACAAGCAAGAACATTAAGAATATTAAATAATTAACACAGGCAAGAAGTAATAAAAATATCATATTAGATATGTACGAGAGAGTTTGACTATGTTTCTCTGGTTACAGATCTAAAAACGTCTTGACATAATAAAAAGGATTATATCAGATCCTCCTAAGCTGTACCTAAGAAAAGGTTTTTGATCTTCGGTGAGGCGCTATAATTTGTGTGTTGTGAGATATTTTAATAGATTAATTTTAGCGAAAACGCAGGCAATCAACGAAATGTTATAAAGAAAATGATTTGACTTAAAAATCGTAGCCTACGATATTTTACATCTAAAGCTGCGTAGCTGTTCTACCTGTATCAAAACTACTACACACGTAGCGGTCAGCTACGGCTTCGCTACGCAGGCGTTGCTACGTAATATCGTAGCTACATACAGTACAGAATGATTTTATTTTTATTATTATTTACAAAAGAGGCTATTATAGTAGGGACATTATAATGAAAAACTTTGAAAAAAAATTAAAGACTGACATGTTGAATTTGTCAACCCGCAGTAGGCTAGCGTGGTGGACTATAGCCGAATCCCTCTCAAATGAGAGGGATTCGTGAGAGATCCGTGCCCAGCAGTGGGACGTTAATGCGTTGATGATGATGTTGAATTTGTATGGGTTGATACGAGTAGCTTGTACATACCTGAAGTAACAGCTTTAATAAAATTATACATTCCTACAAACACAATATTACAGACACAGGACGAGAAAAATATCCCATTATGCAGTCTTGACTGCCTTTCTCATCTCCTGTTCAGCTGTTATATCGTTGTGGTCGACCTTCAGGTTCACCACCAGTTTATACATCAATTTTCTGATACGCCCAGTGTAGTACAGTAGGACGAAGTGGTAGAAGACAGTGATGATAGGAGTGGATACTCCGTAAGCCAGTCTATCGGCCTTCTGGCTCTGATTCAGGTCATGCTGGGTCCACAGAGAGAGAGTGCAGGAGCCTCAGAATACGACCATGACTGCATGTATCATCATCATGATTGGTCTGTAAACTTGGACGAAAGAGTCTGGTAAGTCCACCTTCTTCACCCAGAAGTCTGGACAGCAGCATATGAACCAGAACTTGTTGTACTGCTCTATCATTCTTGTTGTCTCTGTCTCTGTATACATTGTAGGTTCTACTAAATCGGAGTCCCTTTTACAGAACTTCATGATCACCAATTACTTCTTACTAGGTTATGTTTGTAGCAAGTTTGTAATGTCTATGGTAATAAAAACAAGTTCTTAGAAATTTAATATTGTAATACCCAGTTGTGTTGAATAATTGATTATTTGTTTGCAGTAAGGCGTATTGTTTTGTTACTTATTTTATAGTTTCTTAACGATGTACTAACTTTCGCAACATGTTAGGATTATCATGTATTAATATAAAAAAAAAACATTTTTATTAATTAGTATTCGTTTATATATTTAAATTAGGTATTATTATTGCTTAAACTGTAAATTTATTTTTACAGTTCCATATTTATTTTTCATGTTTTCTATTTAATATCGAGTATAAGGAACCAAACATATAGTTGGGCTGACTGGCTGACTGGAAATAATTTCTTCCAAAAACCTGTTGTTTTATATTTACATATAAAACAACAGGTTTTTGGAAGAAATTATTTGGAGAAGACTAAATTAGTACCTAGTTGAATAATAAAATGACTCATTTATCCGTGCCGTCAGTAACGGTCAGGCAAATTAAAACTGTTTTTTGGTGTTTTCTTCGAAAAATTATTTCACTTTTGAGATAACATAATTTTATTGGATTAATTTGGACTTTAAGAGAGTTTTATGATTTTCTTCTCAGCGTTAAAAAGTGGTCGTACTAATCTACTTTAAAATGCTCTCTATATGATTGACTCGTATAAATCTTTATGTATAATTAAATATCCTTTAAAGCTTGGTTGACATGTTTAAAGAAAAAACAGTAATTTAAAAAACATGGTCAATAGAAAACGAATTAAATATTTACAATAAATTGCAAGTAGACAAAGAAATAAAATGAACAGTAAATTATCTTACGTTTCGCGATATTATTTATTTAAATATACTTGAGAATCTGTCATACGGACTTCTAATAAATTATTATGTAGTTGCAAACAATGCCCCTGTATATCTTTCTTTTAATAAAATATATTACAATTAAAATTTAAGAGAAAATTACATGAAAGTAATTTGGCCCTTTATTCCATTACCTATCCCAACCGTTATCCAAAATTGTGTTTAGGATTTTTAAATACATGATGACTGCCATTTCAATCTGGGCGCAACCGCCTGCTGAGAATAAATAAGGTCCTAGTTTCGATTCTCAGGTCAAGCAAACTTATAATTTTGTAACAGCACAAAGTTTTGGTTCGTACTTCGTACTCGGTAATTGGTAATAGCATAACAATGATTAATAATAATAAAAAGAACGAATACCGATGAATTTCGGGCGTGCATTTGTACACCTTTAGGTATAAACCCACTGGCGATACAAGTGTAATACTACATATGTATATATATAAAAAAAATAAAAAAAATAATAAATAAATGTGGGAGAATATTTATTTATTATTTGTTTATATATAAAAATCCCTGTGAATGAATCATTTCATTCATAAAAAACATAAATCCCTATTTCCCTTAGTCACGGCTCACGGCATAACTTGAAAACGGCTTCACCAAATTCATTTATGTTTTTTTTAACGTTTTCTAATACTTCATCAAAGGCTTTCACGGGAAAAAATATCAAAAAAGTAACGAAGAATATGAAAAAATGTAAAACTTAACGAGTAGGTATATAAACGCTTTTAATCTAACCTTATAAGTTCACATTAGAAAAGAAAAAGAAGAAATCGGACATAACTTTTATTTTTACAACAGTTCTCTCAATACCGACTCTATCATTACCGACACCATCAATAACGACGTCACGAATACCGACGCCGCCAAAACCGACGCCATCAATACCGACGCTTACAATACCGAGGCCAACAATACCGACGCCATCAATACCGACGCCGACAATACCGACGCCTACGATATTATAATTATTTTACTTTATTTTTTTAGTGCTAGTGGATAACTCATGCGTTTCACATCAGACTGCATTATTCTCATATTAATATTAAATAAGAACATTGTAAATATAAGAAATTATTTAAAAGAGTATCTATGGAGTTTCTTGCCGGTTCTTCTCCATAAGACCTACTTTTTGGAACCGTGCAACTAGTCTTGACATTTCGAAAGAACCTGTAATATTGGTCTACTTGAAATAAAAAATTTTGAATTTGAATTTGAAATTGGCATCTATACCGACGCCAATAATATTGCCGCCATCAATACCGACGCTATCAATACCGACGCCATCAATACCGGCGTCAGCAAGAACGAAGCCATTAATATTGAATCAATACCGAAGCCAACATAACCGACACCATCAATAACGATGCCACGAATACCGACGCCGCCAAAACCGACGCCATCAATACCGACGCTTACAATACCGAGGCCAGCAAATCGACGCCATAAATACCGACGCTACTAACAACGACTCCGTCAATTCCGACGCCACTAGTACCGACGCTATCCATAACGACGCCAACATAACCGACGCCATCAATACCGACGCCACCAAAACCGACGGTACGGTACGGTACGGTACGGTATAAGCGTCGGTAATGTTGGTTTCGATATTGAAGGCGTCGGTATTGATGGCGTCGGTTTTGGCGGCGTCGGTATTCGTGGCATCGTTATTGATGGTGTCGGTTATGTTGGCTTCGGTATTGATTCAATATTAATGTTGGCCCCGGTATCGTAAGCGTCGGTATTGATGGCGTCGGTTTTGGTGGCGTCGGTACTGTAGCCGTCGGTATCGATGGCGTCGGTTTTGGCGGCGTCGGTATAGATGGCGTCGGTTTTGGTGGGGTCGGTATTGATGGCGTCGGTGTTGTTGGCGTCGGTATTGATGGCGTCGGTATTATTGGCGTCGGTATTGTAAGCGTCGTCCTTGATGGCGTCGGTATTGATGGCCTCGGTATTGATGGCGTCGGTAATGGTGGCCTCGGTATTGATGCAGTGGCTTCGGTATTGATGGCGTCGGTAATGTTAGCGTTGTATTGGAGGCATCGTTTTAGAAGGCGTCGGTATATTTGGCGTCGTTCTTACTGGCGTCGGTATTATAGGCCTCGGTATTGATGGCGCCGGTAATCGTGGCCTCGGTATTGATGGCGTCGTTCTTGTTGGCGTCGTATTGATGGTGTCGGTATTGATGGCGTCGGTATTGTTGGTGTCGGTATTGAAGGCGTCGTTATTAGTGGCGTCGGTATTGATGGCGTTGGTTTCGGCGGCGTCGAAATAGCAAGCGTCGGTATTGGTGGCGTCGGTATTGATGGCGTCGGTTTTGGCGGCGTCAGTATTAGTGGCGTCGGTATTGTTGGCGTCGAAATATTTGGCATGGGTATAGATGGCGTCGAAATATTTGGCATCGGTATTGATGCCGGCGGTATTGGTGGCGTCGGTATAAGCGTCGGTAATGTTGGTTTCGATATTGAAGGCGTCGGTATTGTTGGCCCCGGTATCGTAAGCGTCGGTATTGATGGCGTCGGTTTTGGTGGCGTCGGTACTGTAGCCGTCGGTATCGATGGCGTCGGTTTTGGCGGCGTCGGTATAGATGGCGTCGGTTTTAGTGGGGTCGGTATTGATGGCGTCGGTGTTGTTGGCGTCGGTATTGATGGCGTCGGTATTATTGGCGTCGGTATTGTAAGCGTCGTCCTTGATGGCGTCGGTATTGCTGGCCTCGGTATTGATGGCGTCGGTAATGGTGGCCTCGGTATTGATGCAGTGGCTTCGGTATTGATGGCGTCGGTAATGTTAGCGTTGTATTGGAGGCGTCGTTTTAGAAGGCGTCGGTATATTTGGCGTCGTTCTTACTGGCGTCGGTATTATAGGCCTATTATTGTAAGCGTCGGTAATGTTGGTTTCGGTATTGAAGGCGTCGGTATTGTTGGCCCCGGTATCGGAAGCGTCGGTATTGATGGCGTCGGTTTTGGTGGCGTCGGTATTGATGGCGTCGTTCTTGTTTGCGTCGTATTGATGGCGTCGGTATTGTTGGCCCCGGTATCGGAAGCGTCGGTATTGATGGCGTCGGTTTTGGTGGCGTCGGTATTGATGGCGTCGTTCTTGTTTGCGTCGTATTGATGGCGTCGGTATTGATGGCCTCGGTATTGATGGCGACGGTAATGGTGGCGTCGGTATTGATGCCGTCGTTCTTGTTGGTGTCGGTATAGGCGGCGTCGATGCAGCAAGCGATGGTATTGGTGGCATCGGTATTGATATAGTCAGTATTAATGGCGTCGGTATTGATGGCGTCGGTTTTAGTGGCGTCGTTCTTGATGGCATCGGTATTGATGACGTTGGTGTTCGTGGCGTCGGTATTAGTGGCGTCGGTATTGTTAGCGTCAGTAATGATGGCGTCGGTATTGTTGGGGTCGGTATTGGATGCGTCGATCTTGTTGGCGGTATTGTAATCGTCGGTATTGATGGCGTCGGTTTTGGCGGCGTCGGTATAAGTGGCGTCGGTATTAACGGCGTCGGTATTAACGGCGTCGTTCTTGTTGGCGTCGATATTGATGGCGTCGGTATTAATGGCGTCGGTATTGTTGGTGTCGGTATTGTGGGCGTCGGTATTGAAGGCGTCTGTATTGTTGGCGTCGGTATTGTTGGTGTCGGTATTGAAGACGTCGGTATTGGTGGCGTCGGTATTGTTGGGGTCGGTAATGGATGCGTCGACCTTGTTGGCGTCGGTGTTAGTGTCGTCGGCATTGGCGGCGTCGATATAGCAAGCGTCGGTATTGTTGGTGTCGGTATTATAGGCGTCGGTATTGATGGCGTCGGTATTATTGGCCTCGGTATTGAAAGCGTCGTTCTTGATGGCGTTGGTAATGGTGGCCTCGGTATTGATGGCGTCGTTCTTATTGGCGTCGGTATTGAACGCATCGGCATTAGTGGCGTCGGTATTGATGGCGTCGGTTTTGGCGGCGTCGGTATTAGTGGCGTCGATATTGATGGCGTCGATCTTGTTGGCGTCGATATTGATAGCGTCGGTATTGTTGGCGTCGGTATAGTGATGGCGTCGGTATTGTTGGCGTCGGTTTAGTGATGGCGTCGGTATTGTTGGGGTCGGTATTGGATGCGTCGATCTTGTTGGCGGTATTGTAATCGTCGGTATTGATGGCGTCGGTTTTGGCGGCGTCGGTATAAGTGGCGTCGGTATTAACGGCGTCGGTATTAACGGCGTCGTTCTTGTTGGCGTCGATATTGATGGCGTCGGTATTAATGGCGTCGGTATTGTTGGTGTCGGTATTGTGGGCGTCGGTATTGAAGGCGTCTGTATTGTTGGCGTCGGTATTGTTGGTGTCGGTATTGAAGACGTCGGTATTGGTGGCGTCGGTATTGTTGGGGTCGGTAATGGATGCGTCGACCTTGTTGGCGTCGGTGTTAGTGTCGTCGGCATTGGCGGAGTCGATATAGCAAGCGTCGGTATTGTTGGTGTCGGTATTATAGGCGTCGGTATTGATGGCGTCGGTATTATTGGCCTCGGTATTGAAAGCGTCGTTCTTGATGGCGTCGGTATTGATGGCCTCGGTATTGTAGGCGTCGGTATTGATGGCGTCGGTATTGTTGGGGTCGGTAATGGATGCGTCGACCTTGTTGGCGTCGGTGTTAGTGTCGTCGGCATTGGCGGCGTCGATATAGCAAGCGTCGGTATTGTTGGTGTCGGTATTATAGGCGTCGGTATTGATGGCGTCGGTATTATTGGCCTCGGTATTGAAAGCGTCGTTCTTGATGGCGTTGGTAATGGTGGCCTCGGTATTGATGGCGTCGTTCTTATTGGCGTCGGTATTGAACGCATCGGCATTAGTGGCGTCGGTATTGATGGCGTCGGTTTTGGCGGCGTCGGTATTAGTGGCGTCGATATTGATGGCGTCGATCTTGTTGGCGTCGATATTGATAGCGTCGGTATTGTTGGCGTCGGTATAGTGATGGCGTCGGTATTGTTGGCGTCGGTTTAGTGATGGCGTCGGTATTGATGGCGTTGGTATATTGGCCTCGGTAATGTAAGCGTCCGTATTGATGGCGTCGGTTTTGGCGGCATTGGTATAAGTGGCGTTGGTATTCATGGCGACGATCTTGTTGGCGTCGATATTGATAGCGTCGGTATTGTTGGCATCGGTATAGTGATGGCGTCGGTATTGTTGGCGTCGGTTTAGTGATGGCGTCGGTATTGATGGCGTTGGTATATTGGCCTCGGTAATGTAAGCGTCCGTATTGATGGCGTCGGTTTTGGCGGCATTGGTATAAGTGGCGTTGGTATTGATGGCGTCGTTCTTGTTGGCGTTGATATTGATGGCGTCGGTATTAATGGCGTCGGTATTGTTGGTGTTGGTATTGTTGGCGTCGGTATTGAAGGCGTCGGTATTGGTGGCGTCGGTATTGTTGGGGTCGGTAATGGATGCGTTGACCTTGTTGGTGTCAGTGTTAGTGTCGTTGGTATTTGTGGCGTAAGTATTGATGGCGTCGGCATTGGCGGCGTTGATATAGCAAGCGTCGGTATTGGTGGCGTCGGTATTGTAGGCGTCGGTATTGATGGCGTCGGAATTATTGGCCTCAGGATTGTAACCGTCGTGCTTGATGGCGTCGGTATTGATGGCGTCGGTAATGGTGGCCTCGGTATTGATGCGTCGTGCTTATTGGCGTCGGTATTGTTGGCGTCGGTATAGATGTCTTCGGTATTATTGACGTCGGTATAGTGACGGTGTCGGTAATGTTGGCTTCGGTGTTGATAGAGTCAATATTAATGGCGTCGGTATTAGTTGTGTTGGTATTTGTGGCGTCGGTATTGATTGCATCGGTATTAGTGGGCATCGGTATTGGTGGCGTCGATTATGCAAGCGTCGGAATTGGTGGCGTCGGTATTGTAGCCGTCGGAATCGATGGTGTCGGTTTTGGCGGCGTCGGTATTAGTTGCGTCGGTATAGATGTCGTCGTTCTTGCTGGCGTCGATATTGACGGCTTCGGTATTTATGGCGTCGGTATTGTTGGTGTCGGTATTGAAGGCGTCGGTATTGATGGCGTCGGTATTGTTGGTGTCGATATTGAAGGCGTCGGTTTTGGCGGCGTCGGTATTCGTGGCGTAGTTATTGATGGTGTCGGTAATGTTGGCTTCGGTGTTGATAGAGTCAATATTAATGGCGTCGGTATTAGTGGTGTTGGTATTTGTGGCGTCGGTATTGATGGCATCGGTATCAGTGGCGTCGGTATTGGTGGCGTAAGTATTAGTGTCGTGTGTATTGATGGCATCGGTATTAGTGGCGTCGGTATTGATGGTGTCGGTAATGTTAGCGTTGTATTGGAAGCGTCGTTATAGAAGGCGTCGGTATATTTGGCGTCTTTCTTACTGGCGTCGGTATTAATGGCGTCGGTATTGTAAGCGTCGGTATTGAAGGCGTCGGTATTGTTGGCCCCGGTATCGTAATCGTCGGTATTGATGGCGTCGGTTTTGGTGGGGTCGGTATTGATGGCGTCGGTGTTGTTGGCGTCGATATAGTGATGGCGTCGGTATTGATGGCGTTGGTATATTGGCCTCGGTATTGATGGCGTCGGTATTGATGGCGTCGTTATGGATAGCGTCGGTACTAGTGGCGTCGGAATTGATGGCGTCGTTGTTAGTAGCGTCGGTATTTATGGCGTCGTTCTTGTCGGCGTCGATACCGATGCCAAATATTTCGACGCCATCTATACCCATGCCAAATATTTCGACGCCAACAATACCGACGTCTTCAATACCGACACCAACAATACCGACGCCAACAATACCGACGCCTTCAATACCGACGCCAACAATACCGACACCAACAATACCGACGCCATTAATACCAACGCCATCAATATCGACGCCAACAAGAACGACGCCATCAATACCGACCCCACCAAAACCGACGCCATCAATACCGACGATTACGATACCGGGGCCAACAATACCGACGCCTTCAATACCGAAACCAACATTACCGACGCCATTAATACCGACGCCAGTAAGAACGACGCCAAATATACCGACGCCTTCTATAACGACGCCTCCAATACAACGCTAACATTACCGACACCATCAATACCGACGCCACTAATACCGATGCCATCAATACCGACGACACTAATACCTACGCCAACAATACCGACGCCACCAATTCCGACGCTTGCATAATCGACGCCAACAATACCGACGCCACTAATACCGACGCCATTACTATTGACTCTATCAACACCGAAGCCAACATTACCGACACCATCAATAACTCCGCCACGAATACCGACGCCGCCAAAACCGACGCCGTCACTATACCGACGTCAATAATACCGAAGACATCTATACCGACGCCAGCAATACCGACGCCTTCAATACCGACACCAACAATACCGACGCCATCAATACCGACACCAACAATACCGACGCCATCAATACCGACGCCTTCAATACTAACGCCGTCAATATCGACGCCAGCAAGAACGACGCCATCTATACCGACGCAACTAATACCGACGCCGCCAAAACCGACGCCACCAATTCCGACGCTTGCATAATCGACGCCACCAATACCGATGCCCACTAATACCGATGCAATCAATACCGACGCCACAAATACCAATACCACTAATACTGACGCCATTAATATTGACTCTATCAACACCGAAGCCATCAATACCGACGCTTACGATACCGGGGACAACAATACCGACGCCTTCGATACCGAAACCAACATTACCGACGCTTACAATACCGAGTCCTATAATACCGACGCCATTAATACCGACGCCTGTAAGAACGACGCCAAATATACCGACGCCTTCTATAACGACGCCTCCCATACAACGCTAACATTACCGACACCATCAATACCGACGCCACTAATACCGATGCCATCAATACCGATGCTATCAATACCGACGACACTAATACCTACGCCAACAATACCGACGACACCAATTCCAACGCTTGCATAATCGACGCCACCAATACCGACGCCACTATTACCGATGCCATCAATACCGATGCCAGAAATACCAACACCACTGATACCGACGCCATTAATATTGACTCTATCAACACCGAAGCCAACATTACCGACACCATCAATAACTACGCCACAAATACCGACGCCGTCACTATACCGACGTCAATAATACCGACGCCAACAATACCGACGCCTTCAATACCGACACCAACAATACCGACGCCATCAATACCGACGCCTTCAATACCAACACCAACAATACCGACGCCAACAATACCAACGCCGTCAATATCGACGCCAACAAGAACGACGCCATCTATACCAACACCACTAATACAGACGCCGTCAAAACCGACGCCATCGATAACGACGCCTACAATACCGACGCCACCAATACCGACGCCGCCGAAACCGACGCCGTCGATACCGACGCCTACAATACCGACGCCACGAATACCGACGCTTGCTTTATCGACGCCGCCAATACCGACGCCATCAATACTGACGCCACAAATACCGACGACACTAACACTGACGCCAACAAGGTCGACGCCAACAATATCGACGCCGACAAGAACGACGCCATAAATACCGACGCTACTAACAACGACGCCGTCAATTCCGACGCCACTAGTACCGACGCTATCCATAACGACGCCATCAATACCGACGCCATCAATACCGAGGCCAATATACCAACGCCATCAATACCGACGCCATCACTATATCGACGCCAACAATACCGACGCCAACAACACCGACGCCATCAATACCGACCCCACCAAAACCGACGCCATCAATACCGACGATTACGATACCGGGGCCAACAATACCGACGCCTTCAATACCGACGCTTACAATACCGACGCCATTAATACCGACGCCAGTAAGAAAGACGCCAAATATACCGACGCCTTCTATAACGACGCCTCCAATACAACGCTAACATTACCGACACCATCAATACCGACGCCACTAATACCGATGCCATCAATACCGACGACACTAATACTTACGCCAACAATACTGACGCCACCAATTCCGACGCTTGCATAATCGACGCCACCAATACCGACGCCACTAATACCGATGCCATCAATACCGACGCCGCAAATACCAACACCACTAATACCGACGCCATTAATATTGACTCTATCAACACCGAAGCCAACATTACCGACACCATCAATAACTACGCCACGAATACCGACGCCGCCAAAACCGACGCCTTCAATATCGACACCAACAATACCGACGCCATCAATACCGACGCCTTCAATACCGACACCAACAATACCGACGCCATAAATACCGAAGCCGTCAATATCGACGCCAGCAAGAACGACGACATCTATACCGACGCAACTAATACCGACGCCGCCAAAACCGACGCCATCGATTCCGAGGGCTACAATACCGACGCCACCAATTCCGACGCTTGCATAATCGACGCCACCAATACCGATGCCCACTAATACCGATGCAATCAATACAGACGCTACAAATACCAACACAACTAATACCGACGCCATTAATATTGACTCTATCAACACCGAAGCCAACATTACCGACACCGTCACTATACCGACGTCAATAATACCGAAGACATCTATACCGACGCCAACAATACCGACGCCAATAAGCACGACGCATCAATACCGAGGCCACCATTACCGACGCCATCAATACCGACGCCATCAAGCACGACGGTTACAATCCTGAGGCCAATAATACCGACGCCATCAATACCGACGCCTACAATACCGACGCCACCAATACCGACGCTTGCTATATCAACGCCGCCAATGCCGACGCCATCAATACTTACGCCACAAATACCGACGACACTAACACTGACACCAACAAGGTCAACGCATCCATTACCGACCCCAACAATACCGACGCCACCAATACCGACGCCTTCAATACCGACGCCAACAATACCAACACCAACAATACCGACGCCATTAATACCGACGCCATCAATATCAACGCCAACAAGAACGACGCCATCAATACCAATGCCGCCAAAACCGACGCCATCAATACGAACGCTTACATTACCGAGGCCAATATACCAACGCCATCAATTCCGACGCCATCACTAAACCGACGCCAACAATACCGACGCCATCACTATACCGACGCCAACAGTACCGACGCTATCAATATCGACGCCAACAAGATCGACGCCATCAATACCAACGCCACTTATACCAATGCCGCCAAAACCGACGCCATCAATACGGACGCTTACATTACCGAGGCCAATATACCAACGCCATCAATACCGACGCCATCACTAAACCGACGCCAACAATACCGACGCCATCACTATACCGACGCCAACAATACCGACGCTATCAATATCGACGCCAACAAGATCGACGCCATCAATATCGACGCCACTAATACCGACGCCGCCAAAACCGACGCCATCAATACCGACGCCACTAATGCCGATGCGTTCAATACCGACGCCAATAAGAACGACGCCATCAATACCGAGGCCACCATTACCAACGCCATCAATACCGACGCCATCAATACCGACGCCTATAATACCGACACCAACAATACCGACGCTTGCTATATCGACGCCGCCAATGCCGACGACACTAACACCGACGCCAACAAGGTCGACGCATCCATTACCGACCCCAACAATACCGACGCCACCAATACCGCCGTCATCTATACCAATGCCAAATATTTCGACGCCAACAATACCGACGTCTTCAATACCGACACCAACAATACCGACGCCAACAATACAGACGCCTTCAATACCGACGCCCACAATACCGACACCAACAATACCGACGCCATTAATACCGACGCCATCAATATCGACGCCAACAAGAACGACGCCGTTAATACCGACGCCACTTATACCGACGCCGCCAAAACCGACGCCATCAATACCGACGATTACAATACCGCCAACAAGATCGACGCATCCAATACCGACCCCAACAATACCGACGCCATCATTACTGACGCTAACAATACCGACGCCACTAATACCGACGCGACGAACACCAACGTCATCAATACCGATGCCATCAAGAACGACGCCACTAAAACCGACGCCATCAATACCGACGCCATTAATACTGACTATATCAATACCGATGCCACCAATACCATCGCTTGCTGCATCGACGCCGCCTATACCGACACCAACAAGAACGACGGCATCAATACCGACGCCACCATTACCGTCGCCATCAATACCGAGGCCATCAATACCGAAACCATCAAGAACGACGCCAACAATATCGTCGCCAATTATACCGACGCCAACAATATCGACGTATGCAATACCGACGCCAACTAACCGACGCTAACAATACCGACGCCGTCCATACCGACGCCGTCAACACCGACGCCATCACTACCAACGCTTACAATACCGACGCCATCATTACCGACAGTTTTACGCCTTTTGACGACTTGGTGGCGCAGTGGCTGAACGATCGGCTTGTGCGTCACGGGTTGCGGGTTCGATCCCCGCACAAAGCAAATATTTGTACGTTCTACAGGTAGTTGTTACGGATCTGGGCGTTTGTGTATGTGAAAATTTGTGTTTGTAAACGCACTACGAGTCTCGCGACACAGGAGAAAATCCTAGTGTGGGGCAACGTTTTTTTAAGAAAATTTTAATACTGACGCCAACAATACCGACACTTTCAATTGAAAATTTAAAATTGAAAATTGTTTATTCAGTCCTTTTTGACATATTGGATAACTTAACCTAGTTTAGAATTTAATATAACATATTAACAAAATCCAATACTTGAGTTATTATGATAGTGACCTCCAAACTAGACCTTTGTCTGTATCTTGGGAGTCTGAGTTACAATGTTCAATACCGACACAAAACTTCCAATACAAAAAAAAAGCCGTAAAATACTAATCATTTGCAGATGAAGTCGCGGGCAAAAGCTATATAAGACTATTAACTATTTCTTTCTTATAATAAATCGTACTTATACAATAAATTGTGATAATATCGAAATTTGATTTGATTGAAATTAAGAAAAAATTTACAAAAGTAATTCATGTCTTCAATTTTTATTAATTACGAAACATTAATTTTCGTAATTTTAACAAATTCTTAGAAACCTCCTGGTTAATCGTCATCATATAATGGACTGTTAGGGTTTTCATGAATTTGATGCCAATGGAAAGCAGTGGAATGGAATGGAAGTAGAAATAACATATCAATTTGAGTGAGCCTGACCAAATCCGTAATAGCTCTGACAGGCGCCAGGATAGAGGCGGACACAGCTTTTTAGGTTGTGTGTGCGGCTAAATTAGCCGGTGTCCGATCGTCCGGCTATTCTTAGCGTTTATAATTAGACCATTTTTAAGATTTGTCATGTATTGGTTTACGCAACACCCATCCCGCCTCACCGGTATCGCACCTGGTAACTTTGGCCATAGTTACTTTCCGTAACTATAAGTTAAAGTTAAAAATATGCAATGGACCTACGCGCCCGACTTTGAATAAAAAAAAATGCCTCATTGAATTTTTGATAAATCTGTATTCCGAGCCAGAAATCGGACATTTTGAAATATACGCACTACCATGTCGCTAATATAGATAAAACTCAGGTCAGAAATTACATTATGCCAAAGTAAAGACCACAACGGACTTAAATATTTCAGTCTAAAATATTCACCAATTCAACAAACGTATTGAAATCTTTTGATTGGTAACCCTACACCCAAACCCGTTCATTGATAGTAATTACGAAAATGACACCAATTTATTTTAATTATGAAATTGACCATATTATACGACCGGGTTGCCCAGTCCACGGCCCACCCATTTACTACTAACCTCACCAACCATGGAGACAATAACGTACGATAGCAAGACTACAGATTTCTTCTACAAAATTAACTTGTTAGTGTACATTTTCGGGTTACCCAACTTTTGGATCGAAGACCTGAAGTTACCCAAAAAATTTATCAAATTTTACGACAAGTTCACAGCCTTCAACAACACTTTAATTTACTTGTTGATAATATCAGAGATTGGGGCGTTCTTTACCCAAAATAATTTGACGGAAAAACAGAAGTCGAATCGGCTGATGTACGGTATTTCCCAACCACTGTTGTTCTTCTTTCGTTTCATCATGGCTAACCTGGAGGATAAGGTTAGACAAGTGATGTATAACCTGACTGTTGGCTTGAAGAAAGTCTACAACGACCCTCAGGTGGAAAAGGAGATGATAGCCAGCACTATGATGTATTTAACAGCATTACTGTTGAGCTGTGTGCTGTCTATGATATTGTATACAGTTGATGCTATCTTGGAGATGGAACGGCACAGTAAGTGTATTTGTACCGTACCGACTTTAAACTTGCCTAATTAGTTCTTGATCTAAGTCGTTCATTCCACTTACCCAATACACTCGTCTTAATATTTTCTTTTAAGATAGATAAATTACCGTCCTTTCATTGCCCAAGATATTAATTAACTGCATTGGTGTATTGAGACATAAATAAAACATTTTTTGGCGGACTTAAGCGTGATTTATTTAATCCCGGCTTTACGGATCCTCTAACTACAGTATACATTTTACGGGTAACCTGAGGTGTTGTTTGTCTTAAATAAGTATTTATAATATTGTTTAAAATACAAAAGAAAATCTTCTATTAAAACTGGCCAGTATAATTTTCATCGGCAACATTTTTTCTACGAACTACTTAGATCAAGGGAACTAACTACATTCGATAGTCGACACCAACTAGATTCACTTCAAGCCAAAATATTATGCAACATACCTATGTGATCACAAAACTGCAATAGTAAAAATAATAAAGGTATTTGATTTCTTTATTATTGTAGAATTTAATTTCAGACGGGAGTTTCACCACGATAGTGACAGCTTACCCTAACGTAGAAGACAAATCTGACCTGGCCAACGTCGTGAGAGCCATCTGTTACCTAGTGTGGTGGATCTTCGTCACCAGAGTCTTTGGGTTGTACATCCTGGTGATTCCTCTCGCCACTTGCCTCAGCCATCAGTTCAAAAACCTTCATAACTACTTTCTGAACCTCAGTGAAATTTTTGAGAGAGGTGATTTAAGTCAGACTGAAAAAGAGGATTTGTATGAAGCAAGACTAAAAGTCGGTATTAAATTGCATTCCGATACTCTGCGGTAACTAGTTCTCTTCTCTTATTTACCTTATCATAACAGCATATCAATGCTTGATTAAGATCGCCCAATGATTGATTTTAAACAGTCATACACTTTTATTATATTAAAATATGTTGTATATTTGCATACGTCTCACATAATTTATCAAAATACAAGCCCATATTACGTTATAATTGTATGACAATTTATTTTATTCTCCGTTAATACATTTCGGCATACCTAATTGTATTTGATGTACCTATGCTCTAGGCAAAAAATTATGTGCATAATAAGATACAATTAAAAACACATTATACAGATCTTAAATTAAATAAAAACGAATACTTACAAACTTAAAAATAAATAAAGGCAAATAAACTTCGATTTTGATTAAAAAAATATTTACGAATTATTTAACGCTGTTGATCAATATAGCTTTTGAAACTAGAGCTTTTCTGGCTGAGTCGACAAGATTTCCAGCATAGCCTAATAGAATGGTACCCTAATAAACACTTTAATGCTCTGCAAAGATTAAATCAAAATTTTATAACCAGGTCTGGATGTACTGTATGTATAGGAAAATATTGTACAATTTCAGATGCACTTACCAAACCCAAACAGTTTGCCGGTGGGTGTTCAGTGGACAGATTATCTTCAACATATCGCTGCTTGTTGTGCTCATGGCTCAGATGGTGGTACGTATGTAATACATGTCCCACAACCTGTGACAATAAAAGTAAAATTTGGACAAGAAATCATTATTTTCATAAAATGTTGTTTTTTCTGCTGCAACTAGTTGAAATACCTATTATCTTATAAATTTTGGACTTGTTTTCTTTCACGAATTTGAATTTACGCTCCTAAATTTAAATATATGTGTTTCTATGTAATTCTGTTTCATTATCATTTATTTTTGTGAAGAATTCGGAGCGCACTCTTGTGAACTTATGCGCAACGGTGTTTACTGCGTCATCTGTGCTCATCAGCACTGGCTTCTACATGTGGAACGCTGGAGACGTCACCGTCGAGGTAGGGGTGACTAGCTAATATATCCCCTATAATATACCCGGCTAGATGGACTGACGACCTAACAAAGGTGGCGGAGATAGACTGGATGAGGAAGGCGGAGGACAGAGTGTTATGGCGTAGTTTGGGAGAGGCCTATGTCCAGCAGTGGACTGCAATATGCTGTAAAAACTAATAAAAAGTCACATTTAACAAATTACAATACTAAATACTAAGTAATTTACAAAATGCACCTCTCGCTATTTTCTTATATTATGTAAAAGGAAGCGAACCAAGCTCCAGACTAAGTCTCTATATTATAAATAACAAAATTTGAGTCTAAACAAATAAATATAGAATGTTATTTTTAATAAGATATTTCTCAGGATTTTTTCAAGATGTCAGTAGAAGCGATAACTGCGTCCGCTCGTGACTGCTGTGAACTTTTAATATAGATAAGGTCATTTTTCTCGTGGTATTCGTAGAAAAGAATATTTTAACTGATCGTATGTTTCAGGCTTCCCATCTGGCCACGGCGATATATTCCTCTGGATGGCACCACTGCCAGGGACCGTCTTCAATACGTCTCCGGAACCTTGTGGGCATAGCCATGTCCCACGCCCAGGTAACTTGACAGTCTCTTAAATCTAATCTGAACGTAGAACGACAAACGAAGTCTCTAACTCATTTGGACCTTTATGTTTCTTCGAAGGATCGATTTAATTCAATATATTAAAAATTAGTGTGCAAAATTGTTATGATGAAATTGAAGGCTGACTTGTTTTAAACAATATTATTAGATGAAAGTATTAATGCTTTTTCTCAAGTAAAATAAAGCACTATAACAAATTAATAGTACCTATTAGGCTACTATGAACAGAATCCCCACCCTCAGCCTTCCGTAACTCTATTAGTTACCAAACCTTTACGAAACACTTCGCTCTAGGCTAGTTACATAGTTTAGGTATAGTGTAATAAATTCTAATGTTACACTATGGTTTAGGTGTCCCTTAAAGAGGTTAGCGACAAATGGGCATTAACATAATATACCTAGTAAGTACACATGAAAGTGAACGAAGGAGGTTCTTCCCAAATCAAATCATTTATTTCAATTAGACCAATACAGGCACTTTTGAATAGTCGAATTAAATTGAATTTAGTTGCACGGTTCCAAAAGGTAGGTCTTATGGAGAAGAACCGGCAAGAAACTCCATAGATACTCTTTTTAAATTAAATACAAAATTGTTGGTTTTCTTTTACAATGCTTTGTGTATGTAATATCAATATGAGACTGGTGCAGTTCGATATGAAACGTATAATTTATGAAAATAAAAGAAATAACTAAAACCAATTTAGGTTGCCATAACATGTATGAGCCGACCAGTCCCAACTGATAGCACCCGTTCACGAGCATGACGTGTGTATCGGCGTCTGTCTACTCAACCATGTTGTAGGGAATAAAAAGACCCCACACACAAGCCCGTTCCCGTTCATACAAGCTTCTGGATTTTAATGTATTCATTAATTATTATGAGTTACTTGGTATAAAAAAAATCCCATGAAAAATTTGAGTAGGTATGCCCAAATCGTCGTGTTAAATAATATCAAAATGTACAATTAATGTGTCTAATTTTGTTAACAGAGACCAGTGGTACTGAGAGGTCTGGGATATATTGAACTTTCATATCAATCATACATTAAGGTGAGTAGCACTAATTGGATCAAGGTCCAAAAATTAAACACTTAAAATTACGATGACAAAAACTCAACCCCATAACAATGTGTAAGGTTCGGTTAGGTTTTAAGAAAGTAGGTTATAAAAATAATTAAATTATGTAAGTCAAATCATTTTTTTTATCTGGATTCTCCATAATAAACCATGTTTCTGATGTTTTATTATATGTTTATTTATACATATATTACTCTTGTCTATGTACTAAGGAACATATAGGTACGAACCTTCACAATCAGTTTTTGTTTCGTCAAAAATTTCAAGAGCTACTTAAAAGCATTGTGTTCCTAAATTTTTAATGTCATTCTTTCAATATCTTATTTTGTTTTCAGATCGTGAAGTCATCATACTCCGTGTTTTCAGTGCTATTTTAATCAAATGTTCACTGTCAAACATTATTTTAACTAGGTACTTAATCTCTGTTAAAGTAACCACAATAAATCTGATCTGGATGTAACAAATATGAACTACCTACATAATGTTTAGTGCATCACTGCCGTACATTATCCGTTTGCTTGATTGTTTAATAAAAAATACCCACCGTACAACTGTTTTTTAAACCTAAGCTCGGTTCTTTTACCCACTGTTATTATGCAAATATCCACATTGTGTACGGTGGGTTCCAGAAGTCCATAGGCATTCTCGCAAAGCGATAGCTTGACGTCAAGTTTGACTTACGACCTTCTATTTTCATGCATCATTATAGTCGTCTAATAAGTGATTCTAGTTCATAATTTCAACGTAATATGACTGAAAATGACCTAGCAGTTAAGTGTATGCACACAAATATAAGAATCAGTGAGATGTGAGTTCGGATATCACGCGGTACTTATAAACTTTTTGTAAGATTTTACTCGATTGGAAGTAATGAGACAGAAATATAGTATTCTTTATCTAGCACGCTTTATGCACACATTTCGTCAAGTAAGTACGGTAGATGATAAAAAACTACTTAAATACTTAAATTTGCGTGGGGTAGTGAGATAAGTTTTACGAATATTTAACGTGATCGATATAAACGTTGGCGTTTGGTTGCAGTTGTTAATGTTAATGTGTAGTTTTGGTTAGTAACGTGTGGTTTAATGAATAGCGGTATTATATTTATTCTCAAAATGCAGGCCAATATAAATAGACAATAGGGCGAGAACAAATATAAATAGTGCGACTATTATTGCGTTGCATTAAAGTGTTCTTAATAGAACACAAATATCTGATGAAACCGGACTGAAAGTGAGTATTATAATATTAATTAATTGTAACTTAAGCTTTTATTTGAAATGCTTTGTTACCTAACATTGTTTTAATTGTTTTGGTGACATATGAATTTCTTATTCTTTTTATTGTGTTATATCAATCATGAGGCCTAAAAGTAAATAATATGCCTATGACTAGTGTATAATATAACAATATATTATATATTTATTTTTATTATATATATTGTAGTATATGTATAGTATATAATATTAACTGTAGTATTTTGTTATAGCTGCCTAATTTATATATTCTTTTTGGTTTTAGAGGAATACTGTTAGTTTGTGGATACAGTGAAGTCGAAGGCCGTGGCTTATAATACCAAAGTGCAACCAAATGGTTTCACACCAACGAGACACTGCGGAATTATTAGACACTTATTGCAAACTGTTCACCGTGCCCTCCACGCTGAGGGTTTACATCACAGAAAACCAGCTAACAAGAAGAAAGACATAAAGAAGAGCGATTACGAAACAGTTAAAAACCCATAGAATTTAAGGAACCGAAATATGTGCTAACGAAATATTAATACCAAGATGTTTTGGTTTAAATAATTAGACGGTGTTAATAAAAGTTTTGTAATATTAACATAATTATCTGTAATTGATTAACAATCCTAAATTGAGGTTTAGTTTCAATCCTCTTTTCGCCAAGAAAATGAACACTTAAGCTATAACCTCAATACATTTATTATGACGTTACATAAGAAATCATTTTCATTAAGTGTAAATCATATATTAAACCTATAAGAAGTGTGTATTACCAATTTATATTTGTGTTATGAGAATATACTTTTTTGTTAAGGTATTATGAATTCACTAAGTGGGTATACTACAAAAATATTATGAACAAATATTTTTTTTATCTAATTAGGAATGTGACGTCACAATTATTACAGGAGATTATTATTTAAACAAATAAATAAAACGAAAAATGTGTGTTATCATTCAGCAGACTCTCATTTCCACCAAAAAGATAAATTAAAAATAATATTTAATAAATAGTAAAAAAACAACACATACTAATATTTAACTTCTTAATAATAATATTAAGAATAACGTATTCATGCTTATTATTGAAAAATAATAATAAGCATGAATATATTATAAATAAACATATAAAACCTATAAAGTTTTCTGGCTACAACGAATATTATATGGTTTCAAAGAAACAAAAACATCCACACGTTGTAAATGAGACTCGAACTCAGACCTGAATGAACACGGAGCCATTGCATAGCCCAAGCAGCTACGAACGAATATTAAATGTTAGCGAATTAAACAATCCAATGTTTAGAACACTGTGACGTAGTTATTCTAAATGCAACAGAAATATAATGTTCTTTCGCGTAGTTCGACAGTAGTAGCCTCAGTTCTGTCTTCTCAGTTGTGTCTGTTATCTATGTTAAGACTTCAGCACATCACTCATACATACCCACGCACACACAGACACTAGCTGTATCGTGCTCGCTTCATAGCAATGTAAACCTTAGCGTGCCTATGGACAATTGAATTCGATTGTACATATTTGTGGTCATAGATAATAACACCTACTTACTTAAAATATAAAGGTAAACGTAGCTTTGATGTCCATGAAATAAATATGGGACCACTTTCATTAAAAAAACGCGTTCACGAACATAGTACATAGTATAATAATAGAAATGAAGAAATTCCTCCTTTTTGTAAAGTCGGTTGAATATTAGAAGCCTCTTAGAAACCAATTGATTAATTATACATAATTCCTCGCAAATGCTTTTCAAGTACTTGAACCCTTTATATAAAATTGTATGAATACAATTACAAAATAACACTAGTAATTATATATAGGTAATTGTCAAGAGTTATTAATGGTCGTTCTCTAATTATTAGCGGCAATCATATGCATGATCGAGCCAATTAATTAATATGGTGTTATTACAGCATCGTTAAGTCCTGGTATGTTAGAATAATTATAAAGTAATTATCATGATATAGGTTTGCCAGAGAGGTACCGGCAGTTATGTCTAAAGTATTCACTTGTTACTTTACTGTATCAAATATTCTAAGCTAGATATATTAATTAATTACAGCTATGGAGATTAGTTCCTACTCATATTTAGCCAATCAATTTAAAACACTACCGTCCATCGCAGAAGCAATGGGTCGACTGAGAATACTGAGATAAGTTACAGTATGGAAAGAAACAATAGCGCGCGTAGAAGTTAAAGAAGCTAGCGTTAAAAAATTCAAGAAAATAACAGCAATAAAAACGTACATTGTATACCACAAATAGGACTCTGTATTAAGTTGCAATAGGTGCTTAATAAGAACGCCGCGAATTCACACACACACACTATCTCTCACTTTCCGTAAAGACCTCATCAACACCAGAAAACAAAATGGAAAATTTCAACGGTGTGTATATATCTTCAAAAACAACAGAATTTCTGATCAATCTCAGCAAGTTCGTTTACATTTTCGGCTTCCCCAACTATTGGGTTGAGGACTTGGATATTTCGGACAAGTTCAAGAATATATTGGAGATGTTGAGCAAGTATGGAAACTGGTCGATGGTCATAATGATGTTGTCCGAATACGCCGCATTTTTCACGCAAAGAAATCTAACGGAAAGACAAAGCTCTAATCAGATCCTATTCACCATATCCCATACTATCGTTAACGGGTTTTGCCTTTGCATAGGTTATCAGAAACTTCAGATAAAAGATGTCATGTACACTCTTGGTATTGGACTGAAACAGGCGTACAATGATAAAGATGTGGAGCGGCGGATGATCAAGAGATCCATGTTCTACTCATTTGCGTTAATTCTCAACTGTGTGTTGTCTGTCAGCATGTTCACTTATGATGCCATCCGCATGGTCTTACGCACTGGTAATACGATTTCTATTCTATAGACATACGAAATTAATCTTACGACATCTTAAATAGGTATGTACTTAGTTAGGCATGCCTGAAATAATAATGTGACGTTTCAGTATCCAGTAGAGAGCGTTTTTTTAAATACCACTAAGTTTGCCAACAAGCTTACAGCGTGCTAGACGATCAACGGTTAGCGTAGCCTAATAATTTTTGCAACACCATAGGTGTCGCTCGCGCGCAACAGATCCCGTAAATCGTTTTAGGTTTCTTAAATAAAATTGGGGAGTTACTACTTGACAAAAAACGTACTCCTAAATAGTTACAATACAGCTGATTAAGCCTGTATAATTTTTTTTTAGGAGTGACATTCAATACAATAATAGCAGCATGGCCTGATGTTGAAGACAAGTCCGTGATCGCCAACATCGGGCGAACAATATTCTACATATTCTGGTGGATCTATATGACCCGCACCTTCGCAGTGTATTCTTTGGTGATCTGTCTGGCTATCGCCCTTAGTCATCAGTTCATGAACTTGAACAGCTACTTCTATAGCCTGACTAGCATCTTTGATGAAAATAAGACTCAGAGCGAGAAGGAAGAGGAATATGAGAAAGCTCTCAAAGTTGGGATCAAAATGCATTCGGAAACTTTGAAGTAAATTTTGTTATTAGATTATGTTTTTCCCGTAGCCCTAACATTATTCATTAAAAACATTGGTTTTCGACATCTTTTGAACTGACGAGTTATCCAGCTTTTCCATTATCTACTATAAATAACGGTTAATATCAATATTTTGATTTGAATTTTATTTTAACGACTTTTTTAGGTGCACCAATGATGTACAAGTAATATTCCGTGACGTGTTCAGTGGTCAGGTGATATTTAATCTCACAATGCTCATCTTGCTGATGTATCAGACGATGGTTAGTATCATTTATTAAGAGCAAGGAATATTGCGGTGGCATGAGCTATAAAATCGGTAATACCAGATCCAATGCAATTAAATAACTAAATTTAATTGCCAAATTATTACAATTGCCCAAATTATTATTTTCAATATGAGTTATGCGGCCTGCATGATTTCAAATTAACATTAATCAATCAATCTTTAGACTTTATTCAAACCAAAATGAAGTGGTAGCTTAGTGTTTTAACTCACTGTCGCTCAGGTCTGTGGTTCAGTGACTTTTAATCATCCAATAGGCTAGCGTGGCATTAGGGCACGCTAGCATTAGTAAATTCTCTGAGAGGAGACCACTGTGCCCAGCAGTAGGACAATAAATGTGATGAGTCTTTTAATAATAATCTACGCAACTGATAGTTTAGCAACTAGCGTTTCTCTGTCTTATCAGTGACTTTATTACATTTAACATTTCAGAACTCTCCTCGTAATCTGACGAATGCATTAACGTTGATGTTTACTGCGCTGTCGATATTGTTAAGCACAGGGTTCTTCATGTGGAATGCTGGCGACACTACTGTTGAGGTAAACATCTGGTGTATCATGGCATCAACTACTTACTGGTGCCGCCATCATGTTTAAGCACGATACAAAAAAAGAGTTGAAACCTGTGGGGAGGACGTTGTTACCTTTGGGTGATATGATAGTGATAAATACAGTGCTTCTGCACTTTTCCTGACGACGTGAGCTTGATGAGAATTTTAAATGGTCGCCACGTCTTTAAGTCTGGCTGAAAATCAACAGTGTAAATATGATCGTTTGATATGAGTGTCACCACAAATGTAGATAGATACCTAGACAGTGTGTGAGAATGTAGTTTATTTTTATTAGGAAATACTCGGTAGGTAGCAAATCGGAGTTTTATTGAGTACATAAGTATCTACATCATAAGATTGTGGCTCCTATTGGTATGGTAGCCCACCTAAAACCGGAAACTATATGTCAAAATCAGTTGGCACACTTCTATCCTACAAGAATACTGCTGAATACAAGGTTGATGTTTCTGTCTAGGCAGAGAAGGTATCAACGGCCATGTACAGTTCTGGCTGGGAGAACTGCGGGCACGCCTCGTCCGTGCGCGTCAGGAAGCTGTTAGTCATTGCTATGATGCAGGCACAGGTATATTCCTATACCTTTTCTTACTGCTTTACTGCCTCGTCTTCATAAATCCTAGAATTCCTAGTCTGAGAAGATACGCCTGATTAATAATTCTAAGATAGTATAGGGTTATAACTAATCAGATGTCGTTATTTCCTCGTCTCCTCTCCGGAACGATATCTGATTGGTTATTCAAAACACATCTCTCCTCTCCGCTTTCGTGAATACCGGGCTTTACTCCTCTACCTAACAGTTTGGGGATATTCGAGGGTATGCGTATGTTTTTGTCGGGGTGTAAAATATTTACTTTGAACTAAACGTTTGAATATTTGTTGTAAAATATAAATTAATTATAATTGTAATTTTTTTCCAGAAACCGGTAATTTTAAAGGGTCTCGGTGTTATTTTACTTTCATATCAATCATACGTATCCGTAAGTATTTAACTACAGTTCATATATTTTTAAATTTCTCATGCACTTTGATAGAAAACATATTTTTTCTTTTTCAGATCGTTAAGTCGTCTTATTCAATATTCTCCGTGATTTACTAAAACGATGTGCGAACCACAAAAAAAAATTGTTTCGGTTAAATTTCTCTTTTCTGCACATTCATAATTAAATTATCCGTGTAATTGTTAAATATTTAATTAGTCTATACTGTATTCACGCTCTCCCGGATTATATCCCACCATGCTAATTTGGGTTAACAGACTTTGAATGCCGTTTACTGCAACAAAATCAAAATCAAAAAGGTTTTTATTTTAAATAAACTTTTTCAAGCACTTTTAAAACGTTATGATTCTAGTTGCAACATAATAATATCTTAGTAAATATTAATAATCAACAACAATTAGGTAAGTCTTAAGTGAAGATCGCATCTAGGCAATTGTAGTGTAGGATACTTACCGCCCGGGTTGAGTGAGGACTTGTAGAAGACAGCTAACTGGATAAGAAGACCCGAAGATCAATTAAATGGAGTTCTACTCTTTATCTTATTTACGTAATTATCTGCTTGAATCACTAATAAACACTTTATTTCTTACTCAAATAACTTTTAACAAACACTTTATGATTAATTAATAAAAGAAAATATACAAAGTATATAATATGCTCTTTATTTGATTAACAGACAACAAATACATTCCATAGATATTTTTTTTTACACAGAATATAAACCAAAATATATATTTAGGTATAAAGGAACATTTTGTATACGTAATAATAATAATTTTAATTAGGTAAGTTTTATTACAATAAAGACAATATTATTAAATAAATAAAAACAATATAAATGCATATCTGTATTGTCTTTATGATGCCTAATATTTATTTTATTGATTTACAAAAGGAAAAAAATATCCCATTAAAAAAAAAGACAGTCTCAATAGATAGCCGTCTAAGTTTAATTTATAATAGCCACTCTCATAAAACCCTGACATTTAATGACACCATGATTATTTAATTGATTTTAGAATCAATCTGACAATCAATGAATTAATCTGGAGTAAAACGTAACAAAATTATATTATCTACGTTTTATTTCAGATTAATTAATTTCATATTAAGCTGTATGGCGTTGTTACCTTTTATTCTGAAAAACAAAACTACACTTAAACGTCAGATTTTTAAATATAAAAACAGTATATTTACTAATGCTCTTACAAAAGTATAATATAAGTATAAAACATGTAAAGTACTGGGCACTAAATATTCCTTATTCACATTTCGTTTAATTGCACTTTCTCATATTCCGATTACATTTACAATCGAGTAATAGACATTTACATATATACATACATTTATAATAGGTATACATAGGTGTCTTGTGCACAATATTATTAACAAAAACAGCGCACGCGCAGATTTAAACTAATTTTGGACTGGCATTTAAACTTACATCATTATTTTTGTCATCGCAAAACCGCGAACTCGGAACATAAAAGCCTCTGAGGCAATTTTAATTCATACAATATACAGGCATAAACAAAACACTTCAGTACCTTTTACTCTTCTATGTTTCAACTGATGTTATTTTATAATTCGAATAATAACATAAAATCGGTTAGTTAGAATTCGAATTTCGAGCACTTGTTGAACACTAGTTATCAATCTAACAACTGGACAATACATTTTTTCTGTTTATATAAACTTGACGAGTCAGTCTTTTACTGTTTTCAATAAGTAAATTTACAAAAATTATCTACTGTATGTGTTGCACTACTTCCCATGCTCCGCTGCATTATTCTTTTACTTTTCAAGTCATAAGAGCATTATAGTATTTGCAAATTACCCTGTATATTTTATACAATTATTTTTTTTTACTTTTACCCTAAGGAACTTTTGAATGTGGTAGACTTACAAATTAATCAGGGATCACCAGAATATGGCATATTTGCATCACTGCACATTGCACCATAGGTAATGATTAAATATTAAAACTCGCACCATCAAGCTTACTAAATAAAAGCCGTGGGGACTGATATTGAGACTCCACTTACAATTAAAAATTATCATTAATTAGGCGAGTGAAGTACACATTTGCGAATAAATTTAAGTTAATTTCGTTGAGTATTATAAAACATGTCTTTAGATATAAGATAGATAGCCTAAGGAAAAAAATAAGGATCATAAAATGGTCATCAACAAGGAAGAAGTTACTTATAAGAAAAATTAAGAAAATAGAAAATTAATTATACTTATAAGTATTTATCATCTGAAGGTATAAATTACCATTGATCATCACAGTACTTTATTGTGCATGAAGAATTATCCCGTTATTAAATTCAATAACATTTGACAACAATAGTGTTTGCACAGTAATTGTATATTTATACGTCATTGTCGCAGCCATGCAGTACGAATTAAAATGATCAAAAATAACTTTAAGTCTATCCTGGAATTTTAGGAAACACGTATTAGTACGATAAAATCAACAATGCTTGCAGTTAACCAGTTTTAAACCTTATTTGAAAGAAGTTAAAAGTCATAACTCACAACAATAATAACTTCAACCAAATAAATTCTATACATCACATTATCAGTACCCACCCACACTTACACTTCCAGACATAAAAATTTTGCCACATTGCATTTTTAAAATATATGATGATAATACATTAAAAACATTAATGACAGATTGGTAAGCAAATATTTGTTTCCCTTAACTATTTGATTAGAAACTTAAAGTAATATTTTTCTTCAATTTATGGTAGAGTAATTTACATGTCCAGAAGTGTATAACATTAAGTAATATTTTCACACAGGCCCTGCTTACAGTTTAGCGTCGAAGAATTGTAGTTCTTTGTCTTGTGGCAGCTTCTTGAAGTAGCTCTCTACATAGTCATCTTCTACTTCTGCGAGGGTTTTGGGCTTCCACTGGGGGTTGTTGTCTTTGTCAATGAGGAGGGCTCGTACTCCTATAAAGCAAGGGGTTAAATTAGTGTGACAATGTTGGCTCAGGCAGGTCTGATCTGCGATGGTAATTAGGAATGTTAAGCTAAATTTAATAATAATTATGTGATGTACATTTTGTCAGCTGAACTTCAAAAGCCTTTGATTTCCTAAGTTTTATGAATGAAAACTGCCTGATGTAACCCTAACATGTTTTACGATTACGGCAACTATTCGTAAATTTTGTGTCAACACAGTTGAATTTTCAATTTACTCTGCTAGGTAGTATATTGCTTGGGATATATTTTATTTTCAGTAAATTGTGATATCAGAGTGGATGTTTTTGTAAATTACCCTCAGGGAAGTCATGGTTTTCTGTGGCGCGGCAGGCGGCGCGGAACTCCATCTTGAGGCACTGTCCCAAGTCTAACTGAGCACCGCGCTGGAGTGCGCGCAGTGTAATCTTGAGAGAGCCTGGGCACATCTGGTGGAGGGTCTGAAAATATCATAAATAATAACTGTGTATACCTTACACAACCCGGTACCAATAATAATATTTTTACATAAAACTCTAACAAACACTAAAATTAATTGGTTCTTACCTTCAAAGTCTTTTCAGACCAATCATTCTGCACTTTCTGAAGCCTCTCAATGATCTCCTCAATAGATGAAGCAGCAAAGCAGTAGTTAATATGTTTGATGTTATCAGCTAATGTGAACTGGTCCGACGGCTCATGGAACTTGTTCAGGAGGTTGTCTACCTCCACTTCATTGCTGCAGCGGGACAGTAACACTTCTAACTCGTAGAGCCTCTTGCTAGGTACGTAGTGTGTAGCTATGCCTGACTTTACTACGTCCCAGCCTTTTAGTCTGTCACCTGATGATAATAATAATTAAATGGAGGGAAAATTTTAAATCACATTAATTCAAAAATATTTTGGAATGTTACACTGACCTGTCAGACCCAAGTATAAACCTAAATTGACCTGTAGTCTCGGTAGAAAGTATGATCCTCCGACGTCTGGGAAGAGTCCAATTTTAGTCTCCGGCATAGCTATCACAGTTTTCTCTGTAGCTATCCTGTATCTGCCATGAACTGACACTCCAAGACCGCCTCCCATCGTAATACCATTGATTAAGGCTACGTAAGGAATCTTGTACTTTCCGATGAGATAGTTCACATTGTACTCAACACTGAAGAATCTTGGTCCTTCAATTTTGTCTATGGCCACTTTTACATCACCACCAGCACAAAACGCTTTATCACCAGCTCCTTTAATGATCACCAGGGTCTTCTTGCTCTCCCATTCTTGTAGCTGTGGAAGTAACTTTGATACCATGGAAGTGTTGAGGGAGTTCAGTGCTTTGGGCCGGTTCAATGTAATGATTCCCGCATTGTTTAGTGTTTCAAACACTACATCTTGCTCTTGACTTGACATTGTGCGTTTTATGTAATGTGACGCTGTGCGCGATATATTTACACTTAGCTTAAACATCTGCGGAAGGAGGATATTTGGGGATTATTTGTATAGGTCAATAAAATAACATATGAATAGTTGTAAACAGTTTGTATTTAATTGTAATTTATTTAAAACACAAAATGGCCATAACCAGTGGGTTCCATCACCACAAAAAAAGAAAAAAAGTGTGACATAACTTGAGAGTAACTTAGCTTTACTTAAATAATTTACTGAATTTAAAATATATTTATACAACCAAGTAGAATGTTTAGTTTTATTAGTTTCTTCAAATAAGTTTTATGAATGTATTCACAACTATCTATATCCGTGCTAGTCTCAACATAATGGTGTGTTCTTTTTAACTACATGATTATGAAATCAGATAGTGAACTGATCAACTGACAAAAGATTATGGAAATCATTTAAATAAATTTATTGCATCAGTAAATATTGAATTCCAGATTACAAAGTTAAGATACAAAGGTCATAGATTATATTTTTTGGCAATAAACTGCTGTATTGCCTAACAGATGTGTTCAAATAGGAATGAAAAACTATTGAAAAGCTATTGTTTTTCAATCCTATTTATTACACATACCTAAGTTATAAATATATGCATTTAATAATTATTATTTAATTTTAGTTGGTCATTTCTTGAGAAATTAAACAGGTTAATTTAAAAAATAAACTCCACAAGTATAATATATAGTCACTTAAACTCACCCAAATAGTAAATAGGTAATAATATTCAGTAACTGTGGTACAGTATTATAATGAGTAAAATTAACGATTTAATGACTACATTTCCCTAAATTATAATATACTGTGCATATGTTTCAAGTTCATATTGTATTTAAACAGACAAGATATCTTACATATTACATTTTCATGTACCCAGTTTCAAGGGGGTCATTACGCCTCCCTAGGCTGGGTTTGGGTCGACCAATAAATACTCTTTTTAATGTCATGCCTAGATACTTAACCGTATGACCCCCCTGACATCAAAGCTGGTTCCCCCTTGACTCTTTGAGAATTATAATCATATACATTTTTAAGCAATAAAAAAGAGGAATGTTTTTTTTTTACATTTATGTTCGAAAAATTATGTTGGACTATATGGCAAGAATAGATATTACTTTAGCAATGGACTTACATTATTTTATTAACCGTAGTGTAATTGATTATAATAATTTTTAGATATCGAAACAAAAGTTATAACTAAAAATAGGAAATATACGTTTATCATTAATTCAATATGCAAAGATAGCACATGGAACATACTATTACGTTACAGATAACATAAATTTCATAATTACTTACTTTGGACCTACGAAAACAGCGTTATCTGCGAAAATAACTTTCCGGAATCAAATACTGTGTTAGTATATTTATATGAAAAATGTATATCATTAGCTTACGAACACTCGTAAAAAGTAGTCCGTGGCCGATTAGGAGCAACAAATGAAATGATAATATAGAACATATACTAATAATCAGTAAATCTACCTAATAACCGGTTGTGACCGTCCTGTTTAGTTAGAGCGATGATAAAATAAAAATCGCACTTTGTTTAACTATTTAGTGTCAAAATGTCAATGTCGTGAATGTCGTCAAAACTGACAAAACTGATAGCTATCGCCAATTCGCCAGCGCCATAGACAGATTCACAGGGCATAGACCATAGACTAATATATACTATCGGAAAGCATAGAACCATATGGCTGTATCTACGGATGTGCTATTCTCACGAAGAAACCGTACCAACTTTTACTTAATTATTGTTAATAACCAAAATGGGTGTCAAATAGTATCAGTATTATAATTCTTAATTCTTCTTCCTACTAAAATTTTAATTCATAATTCGAATTTCCGTGGTATCTTTCACAGGGTTAAGTAAGGTATACATGTTATCAATATTTATCATGGCCTGTTTTGTCACCAACAATCAACCTTACAACCCATGTTAGATGTCTAGCAGAGAACGGTTGATGATATGATCATATGATGATTAACCGGAGCCGTGGATTTAGACTAGAATTCTACGCACGTGAATAACTCATAAAGTCACTGGCTACTCCTAGATACTCCTGGCTCACTTATATAAAGTGAGCAGTAAATCCGGCTAAACAAACAACTGTCAAGTTAAAGAAGTTAATCAATGACAATGATTTAAATGACGATCTTCTAAACCTTCCCAAGAGGTATCTACAATCCTCATAGCAGATACAGTGGGATAACACAAGTAGAAAGAAAGGTGGCCATTTATATGCGATACAGCCATCTTTAACACCAAAGCCGTGGTTTTATCGCTATAAAAAAGTGTCAAAGCGTATTATTTCTACGATTTGCAGACTCCGTATCGGACACTGCTGCTCGCCGGTTTTTCTGCACAAAATACATATTCGCGACTCATCTCTTTGCGAGTGCGGCATATTTTACAAATAATTGAATTGAATTGATTTAAATGACATTGCCAGTTTGACAGTACCCAGGTGATTTTGTGATGGGCTGTTAAAATTCCGATTCCCTGCTTAAAAGTAGAATAAAATTGTGAATAAAAAGGATCATAAAATGGGCGTTACAAGGAAAATACTGAACTGGTATGCTAGACTGGCCCCCGCACACGGCAAATCAAGTCCACCATACGGGCATGTCGTGCAAATCGGCGACCCAATATTACGTAAAGTTTCGGAGCCAGTTCCTATTGATAAGATTAAAACGAATGAAATACAAAACACAATTAAGAAGTTGGAGTACGTAATCAATAAGTACGGAAGTCTTGGTATGTCGGCACCTCAGGTGGGAGTAAACTTGAGGATAATCGCTATGAGCCTCACAGTCAAGCAACTTGCGAATATACCCAAAGAAATAGTGAGACTGAGGGGTATGGAGGTGTTACCGTTCACTGTGAGTAAGTACCTTTTATTAACAATGTATAAAACGTAATACTTGAGTTATCAAATATAAATAGACATCTAATAATTGGATTTTTCATTTCCAGGTGTTCATAAATCCAATATTGAAGGTAGTTGACTATCGGAAAGTAGTTCACAGTGAAGGATGTGAAAGTGTACAGGGGTATATTGCTGAAGTTCCTAGGTATAGAGAAGTAGAAGTTACAGGTTAGTTACACTAGAGCTTCTGATGTTATTATTTTTAAACATTTAAACAACTCTAGTGTAATATAGTATTTTTTTACTAATATTTACTTATTAGAACTGACTGGTATTAGATTACCCTATTATAATTTGATACTTTTGCTGAGTCCAACACCCAAGGTGTTTATTGAACAATTTTAAAATTATATACAGTAAAATTATACAGTAGGGTGGCACCTTTAAAATATCTTATATTTTTTTTAAATATATAGATATTAAGCTTGAAATCAATTTTTGGTCTGCTGTCTTATGACACAGTCTATAGTGATACTTAATTTATTGAATGTAACAACTCATGTACCCATATTCGCAAAATAAATGATTTGATTTGATTTGATCATCATCATATCATTTATCTATCCCCTATTCTTCATTCAGTTTAGTTTTTTAACTTTTTCTTGTGCCCGATTTTAAGTTTGGGTACTTAAGGTTTTGAAGAGTTATTTCCTTCGGACTCTATTCTTTTTAACCGACTTCCAAAAGGAGGAGGTTGTAACCTCTGTGAAGGGCCAATTTCTCTATTAGTGCATCATCATATAACACAGACTACAAAATACTTTCTATTCAAAGCAGGCATTTCTTTGATGGTGCTGTTCAGGTCATCTCACAAATAAAAACATCTGTTATTCATATTAAACAGTAATATAGTGTTATAGAATAAGAATTGAAACTATTATATATCACTGGATCATCAATTATACAGTAGATTAAACATAAACACTAATTCACACATCTAAATGTGGATGTTCTTTTTAAAGGCCTATTTCATTATAAATAATGTAGTATTACTTAATCCAGGATTGAACTCACAAGGTGAACCAAGTACACAAGTGTTTAAAGACTGGTCTGCACGGATAGCCCAGCATGAGATGGACCACCTAGATGGTAAAATCTACACCGACATCATGGACAGAAAATCATTGACATGCACATGTTGGCAGGAAGTCAATATGTCCAAAGGCAAAATTGTAATACCATTTAGTCCACAATAAATATCTATTACTTGCAACTGTTGGTTATTTTTGTTGTGCAGACCTTTACCTAAACCCCTTTTGGGAGATTGTGGTTGGAGTATTATTAATATAGTTCCAATATGTTTAAATGTTGCGGTGCAACTTGAGTGATGCCTATATTAGAGCCCCCATTAGAGTGCCAAAATTACAAATGGTATTAAATTCCTTTTCGCGCATTTTACGATGTTATAAAATCACAAAAAATCTAGTAGCCACTCAATTTACTTTCCGGAAATATCATAAATAACTTATTTGCTGAATTATTTTGTTAAAGTAAAAATATATATGGGTTATTCAATTTGAAAAGTACTTTTACAGGTAAATGGTATTATATACCGCAAGAAGGGAAAACACAAGTAACAAAATGACAGTCAATATGTATAAGCAATGGTTTATTCGATTTAACTTTTATAATAAAGCAACATCTGTTTAGTTTTGAGTAATATTATAAATAGGTTTCTGTTCTTAATAAATATTAGCCATATGAATATAGATAAAGATAATAGAGCTAACTTATATAACACGAAACTAAACTACCTAAATCATTGCCTGTAAAATTCTCGTGTTGTCTTTGTATACAGCAATGAGAATTATAAGGTTTGACACAAAAAGATAAATGCCAAAGTTATTTCATACAATCCATTTCAGACATCAGAATTTATTTTAACTGGTAAATAATAAGAATAATTGTTTACCCCAATTTATCATGACTACTTGAATTTGAATGCAAGAATATATTTTAAACCTAGTCACCTTAATTTTGTGTCTAAAATATCACTAAAACATAGATATTTAACGGCTGCTTTTTCTAATATACAAATATAGTTATTATTATTATCGTTCATATTAGATATTGTATGAGAGAGACATAGTATTAAATAATAAACAGGATTAGTTACAATATTCACGCATGTGTTTATTATTATTAAGTGGTAAATTTCTGATTCTATATTTTCTGCACCTAGTAATCTAAATTCTAGATATAAACAATGTATGAATGTAAAATTCTATCTATTTAAACATTGCAATAATAATGCTGGGCATGTGAATTGTAACTAAATTAAGCATTTATCCTACGATGTCCTTACATTACAAACAGCCCTTAAATCTTCGCATCTTCATATCTATTCAGTTCCAATACTATGTTAAATTCTTACTTTATTTCTTTTTCATTCCATTTATAAGATCCTTAGCTGATAGTGTTTTTTTTCTCATTATAAACAGTTAAGAAAAACTCGAACTCTTTCTCCCAAACCCTGCGTTTCAATTTTCATAATATGTAATTATGTTTATAAGTACGTCTTCATACATATCATACAACATTCAGCCATTTTTATTATACATACACCATTTTGAAGCCACATTATACAATCTCTTCAGTAACTAAAATAACAAATTCTTACCATTTTGTCCTTAAGATGCGCTACATTGCATTTATTATAACATTTTATGTAGGACAGACTTACGTACAATACAAATTATTGATATTTACGATTTGCAAAGAAATGTTATATTTTGGGGTAGTTGTTTGGAATAGGAAGTTGTAAGCTTAATATATTTAATATTTGTTGCGCAAATCCTGTATCATATTCCGCAAAAAAAACTTCTCGACATAATGGTCACACATGTGTGACACATTACATACAGGTCTTGTATGTGTGACATGTAACTGGTCACGTATGTGTGACACAGTGCAATTTTCTTATCTACATTCCGCTTGCGTATGACGTCGGGCAGGTGTGGGAGGTCGGAGTTACCGCAGCGGGTTGCTGGCGAGGCTGGTGAGGCTGGTGAGGCTGGAGGGCCCGCTGGCGGCGAGGCTGAGGCGGTCGGTCTCCTCGTCCGCCTGGTTGTTGCGCAGCTCCTGCAGCGTGTACACGAACTTGCTCCACTCGTCGTGGCGCGGTTGTGACATGTGCTGTTGGTTGGAAATGTTGGTTTTATTTATTACAAATAAGATGTTTTGTTATAGGGAACAATATGGTCCTTGGATAGTCTTTTTGCTTCGCCATCTGTCATATTTTTTTTATAACGCAGATCCCGTTTCTATTACACTTTATACATCAAGGTATGTGAATGTGACTAAAATTAAAATATCTACTTATTTATACACAACTGATACAAGATAGTTGGGCAATATCAATACAAAGTTTTTAGATATTGCTGTATGCAAAAATGAGACTTTAAGCAGACCATGAATTTTCTGAATTTGATTTAGACTTTATTCTAAAACAAGACTTTAAAATGGTCCTCAAGAGATCATGTTAATAATGTATTAACAAAAGTAAATACAATGAGTGATGTACCTCGGCGAGCTCGTAGACCCATATCTTGCCGGCGTCGTCCCCGGCCGTGATGTGCGTGCCGCTGGGCGTCCACGACACGCGGTTGAAGGCCACGCCGCCCTCCGCCTGGATCGACGCCACCGGCACCTGAACACGTCGGCGAATTGACATACATATATGCATCATTTTCATTTACAATTAGCTTATATTATAAGTGTATTGATATTGGTCTATTGTTGGAGATATAAATCCTGTACGACGCAGAGAAGAGAACACCACGGAATTGGATTTTGAACTGGTCACTCTAGATGTCCTACATCATGTTCTCCGCAAATATAAAAGGCCATCAGTTCTCTAAGATGTACCTGACCTATTGCAGGTTGCTATACTTTTGAATTATACTGGTAGCTTAGGCTTTTTGACGACAGAATAGTTTTGTATGCTTATTTATCAATAAACCACTTGTATATCTGACAGACATAGATATCTGTAACCAAATAATATCAAAAGAATTTTAGATTCTTTATTTAATATTCTCTCTGTCAGTGTCTACCGGTATAAATAAATATTCCTGGACATTATGACACAGCGCCATCTAGTTACGTGGTAAGCAACGAAGCGTGTGTTACGGATACTAGTTGGTTGATATACTACATGTACATATATACTTTTTTTTGTAAATACATACATATTATACATAAATACATCCATGACTCGGAAACAAATGTTTATGCTCATCATACAAACATTTGTCCCTACCGGGATTCGAACCCGGGACCCATAGAACAGAAGGCAGCGCTAACTACCGCTGGACTAATTGGGTCGTCAATATATATATTTATGAGATACTTGTACTACTATGTGCTGAGTGAGGGAGTACCGACCTCGGTGTCCCGGTTGAGGTTCCACAGGTCGATCCGGCCGGCGGCGTCGGCGGCGGCGAACAGCGCCGGGTGTGTGGGCGACCAGCGCACGTCCACCACGTAGTCGCCGCTGTCCTCGAATGAGTACAGCGCCTTGTTCTCCTACACGACCAAGGGAATTTCAAATACTATACAATGTTAGGCGGAAATTCTTGTTGAGCAATATAGTGTTAGGTTTAAATTATTATCGTTATTATTTTGCTGGCAACTCTGACATTGATATGAAGTTAGCGACAATTGTCAAATAGTGGGGAGACGGGACGACTTTTGAGCGACCATCTTGACCAGGCATTCTGGTTTTAGCAGCGGAGGCGAACAGATGTAAGTCCGATTTGTAAAACATATTTGTACCGGCATAATTATAAAATGTGTGTTAGACTTAGAATTCAAAATTAAGTTAAGAGAATTATCCTAAGACTTGTTAATTATAAAATAAAGTAGTATTCAATGTTATTAAGATAATTAAGTTTATGTGGACAAAGAAATAAACAGAGTTTTAAGACAGTTTATGTTATTTAAATATCTAACTTGTATTAGTTAACTTATTACCCTCTTAGTTAGGAAAGGTCACATTTCAGAAGTGGGATGTGAACCGCACTTAATTCTGGCCAAATAGTTTTATTTATGTGTTTTTCTCAGTAATTACTTAGTTGAAGATCATAAGTGTCAAACAGTGCAAAGCATTGGTTTATATAGACCTTTTCATAGTCTTGGCATAGAGGGTAGATAAAAAAAAAAAAAAAAAAAAAAAAAGATGATAATTTAATCGTGATTTAATATCATGAATAAAGTCTTGGAGAGGTGCTTGGGGTGCAAGGGGGACCGAAATTTCATTATTTTTCGGCTACGACGCACCGTTTTCGAGATATGACATACTTACCGTTAAAAACATTTATATTTTCAAAACAATGTAGGTAACCCGTTCTATTGTTTCGAGTTTCAGATAAAACAATGCCACGTAGTGAACAGTCAGCACGGCACCGCCTGACGACTCCGGGCGACCGTGATTCGGGACCTAGAGATGAAGTCCGACGCAGCAGTCACAGTTATCGAAGCCGAAGCCCTGTGCGCAGCCCCGTGCGCAGCCCAGCGCGTGCGGAAAGCCGTAGCAGATATGAATCAAAACAGCATCAAGGCTCAAACCTGCAGGAACGTGAAGAAGAGCTCGAGCAACAGCGCGAGAGACTACGTATTCTCGAAGAAGAGGTCAACAGGGAGCGCAGTTACCAACGCGATAAAGAGAGGCGACCCTCTCGTTCCAGTGACCCACGTGAACATCGACGAGGTCACCACGATGGACGAGAGGAACGGAGACACGGATCCAAGGGACACGCGGCAATCCGGAAATCAAGGTCACGTAGCCCTACTTTTTCTTCTAAAGATGTTATTAATCTTTTAAATACTCTTAAAACTCAGCCCTCAACAGCGGGCACCTCATTACTACCTTCTATCAATCATAAAAATATATTACCTGAATTTGATCCTTCAAATAAAAATCAAAGAACAGACATATGGCTTAGGAAAGTAAATGAGTGTGTATCTGTTTACGGCTGGGACGAGAAGACCACCATTCATTTTGCTATGCAGAAGCTCCAGGGCTTGGCCAAAATTTGGTACCAAAGTCAAAATTCCATCTTATTCAATTGGTCTGAATGGCAAGATAAACTTTTAAGTGCTTTTCCATACGAGCAAAATTACGGCCAATCTCTGGAGGATATGCTTCGTAGAAAGACTAAATACGGTGAACCACTTGAAATATACTACTACGAAAAGTTAGCTCTACTGAACCAATGTGACATAGTCGACAAGCGTGCTGTTGATTGTCTGATCCATGGTCTGACTGATAAGACAATGCGATCGAGTGCTAATGCTCTGCGTTGCAGTCAGCCTGATCAATTATTACAGTTTTTAATGAGTAGCCAAGATACAGCGCAGTTAGTTGAACCGAGTAGACTGAAAAATAGGACAGGTTCTGAACGCGATGTCTACCCATCACGAAAGTTACCCAATCAATCTTCCTTACTTACTTGTTTTAATTGCAAAGAAAAGGGTCACCCACATTATAAGTGCCCCAAACCTCTTGTTCAATGCACTAAATGCAATCGAATTGGACACATAGCAGATACATGCATGTTTAAAAATGTCAATCAGTTTGACCAGAAGAGTAAATCTAGCTTCAATAATATTCCTCCTAAAACAATGAAAATAACGACTTCTAAATCCAATTGTAAATATATTAAAAGTATCTGTATTAACGGTGTCCCATTTAATTGTTTTATCGATTTTGGAAGTGAGGTGTCTTTGATGACGGAGTCTACGGCAAGGTCTCTAAATTTAGTTTGCGATGACATAATATCTCCACTTAAGGGTTTTGGGAATGAAGTAGTGCACTCGTTAGGCAAGGTTGATGTTAGTCTAGATATTGATGGTGTTTGTGCGAGGGTTGTATTTCAGGTAGTAGCCGATAGGTATTTAGACGTACCAATACTTGTTGGTCAGTCATTTACGGAGCAGGCACATATAGTAGTATTTAAAAGTTCAAATGAACTGAAATTTTATGATACCAACGCCGACTTTAATAATGAGATTAATTCACGTAATGATACAAATATTCCGGTCTCTGTAGTTGGAGTAGCTAACGTTTGTGGTCCAAGTACAATTAGGGCTCAAGTGGATCGCTCTTTAACTGGATTTATTTTATTAACTAGTAAGGTGATAGGAAAACCTGATCAGCAATTTTTGGTCAATGGAGGGGTCTACAAAATCAGGGATGGTTACGTCTATATTAATATCACACCACTGTCCAAGTTCGTTTTGTTGCATGAAGGTTTAGTTATAGCCCGAGGCACTAGAGTGCAAATTGTACATCGAATCCTATCTCAGTCGGTCGAGCAGGGTAAATTGATGAGTCCTAGTTATTTAGATGAAGGTTCAGTGCACATAGGTGACGGGATAGACGAAGGTCAAAGGCGGAGCTTATTGACATTACTTCATAATTATAAACACTGTTTTGCGTCAAAATTGAAAGATTTGGGATGTACGAATGTAGCGGAAATGGAGATTGAGCTGAATAGTAAGCGACCAATCGTTTATCGTCCGTACAGGCTGTCACACAAGGAACGAGAACACGTGCGAGATATGGTTGAGGAGATGTTAGACGCGGGTATAGTACAGGAGTCTGTCTCAGAGTACGCCAGCCCAATAATATTGGTTCGTAAGAAGGATGGAGGCTTGAGGATGTGTGTCGATTATCGCATGCTCAATTCAATTACAGTCAAGGAACGATACCCTATGCCTGTGATTGAGGATGAAATTGCGCGATTATCAGGTCAAGCCTATTTTGTTACTTTAGATCTGACTTCTGGCTATTATCAGGTACCGATCTCGCAAAACTCTAGGCCTCTTACATCATTCGTTACTCCTGATGGCCAATACGAGTTTCTTCGCATGCCATTTGGTTTGGCTAACGCGCCCGCTGTTTTTCAACGGATGATAAATAAGGTTTTAGGCTCGTCTAGATTCAGAGAGGCTACAGCTTATATAGATGACGTCTTGATTTATGGGAAAACCGTGGCTGAATGCTTAGAAAGGCTTGAAAGGGTACTGAGATTGATAGAACAGGCGAATTTGACATTAAATTTGTCCAAATGTTGTTTCCTGCAAGAACGTATCAATTATTTAGGCTATGAAATCAGTGCGGCAGGTGTTCGTCCGGGTGATAAGAAAACACTCAGTGTTGTGGATTTCCCTCGTCCTACTAACCAGCATACAGTGCGACAGTTCTTAGGGCTTGTCGGCTATTTCAGAAAATTTATTAGGAACTTCGCCTCACTTTCAAATCCATTGAATAAACTTCTTAAAAAGGATACCGTATGGGAGTGGAAGGAAGAACAGGAGCAGGCTTTCAATGATTTGAAAGGCAGGTTAGTCGATAGGCCAATATTAGCGATATACGATCCAGCTGCGCAGACTGAGTTACATACAGATGCTAGTAAGGTCGGCCTGGGTGGAATATTGTTACAGAAGGTGCAGGAAGGTGATACGTTGCGACCAGTAGCATATTTTAGCCGTCAAACATCACCAGAAGAAAAGAACTTTCATGCCTATGAATTAGAAACATTAGCCGTGGTTTGCTCCCTTAGAAAGTTCCGGGTCTATTTACTGGGTCAAAATTTCAAAATTGTTACGGACTGTAGCGCTTTGCGATCCACGTTTTCGAAAAGAGATCTTATCCCGCGTATCGCTAGGTGGTGGTTGCTTCTCCAGGAATTTGACTGTACGGTAGAATATCGCGCAGGCACAAAGATGACTCACGTTGATGCATTATCACGTAACCCAGTTAGCGATGATACGTGTTACACAGAATCGGAATCCTCTCCTTTTGTTATGATGATTAGTGACGAGGATTGGTTGGTTACGTTACAACTAGGCGACTCTGAGCTGTGTAGGATTCGTGATATTTTAAACAGCAATCTTAATGCTGATGGGTTAAATTATATAAAGGATAATTATATGATTAAAGATAATAGATTGTACAGATGTTTGAAAGGTGATAGGTCTAAGTTACGGTGGGTTGTACCTAAGGGCGCTAGGTGGCAAGTTCTTCGTAAAAACCATGACGAAATCGGACATTTCGGAATAGAAAAGACCCTAGAACGAATGAAGAGTATCTACTGGTTCCCAAAAATGTCTCGTTTTGTTCAAAAATATGTTCGGGCTTGCATGGAATGCGCTTATTCAAAAAGGACTGCAACTAAGGAAGGTCATTTACATCCTATTACAAAGGTGGAAGTTCCCTTCCACACCCTACACATAGACCACTTGGGCCCCTTTGTACGATCCAATAGAGGGAATTGCTATCTTCTAGTCATTGTAGATGCATTTACGAAATTTATTTTTATAAAACCCGTGCGCAATACCAAGTCTAATAGTACTATTAGAATCTTAGAGGAAATATTTTATACTTTCAGAAATCCCGATCGTATTATAAGCGATCGAGGTACATCTTTTACTTCTTTTTCTTTTAAGAGATTTTGTTCAGAAAAGGGCATAAAACATATTTTAAATGCAGTCGCGAGTCCAAGATCTAATGGGCAAGTTGAACGGTACAATCGAACTATCCTCAGTTCTCTGACTGCCCAGAATCTTAATGATAACGAAAAAGGTTGGGATGCTAAAATAGGAATTATACAATGGGGGCTAAATAATACTCTCCAAAAAACTATTGGTAAAACCCCTGCGGACGTTATGTTTGGTTTAGGTATGAAATCCGAAGTGGACCCTAGGCTTAACGAGGTTGTGACAGAGACTAGAGAAAATACTGATTTAGAACTAATAAGAGAGACTGTAAAAGATAATATTGACTATGAACAGGTTAAACAAAAGGAACAGTATGATAAGGGCAGGCTTCCTTCTCGGAACTATAATGAGGGTGATCTAGTCAAGATCACTAGAACTAATTTTAATAATGATGGTAAGAGTAAGAAGCTTGTTTCTTCGTACATAGGCCCTTATAGAGTGGAGGCTGTCTTGGGGAACGATCGCTATAGGGTCGCAGCTATACCGGGTTTGACTAGCAGCAAAAATAAACGCAAGACGACGGTAGCTGCTGACCGTATGTCACATTGGATTCACGTCGCCTCGTTAGACGTCAATCGCGATGACGTATCAGATATTGATAGTGATGAAAATAAGAGTGGTGATGATACCGATTCTTAATTTTATGGGATTATTGTATGCACTGATAATATGTATGAGTATTTTAAGTTTATAAAATTGTAACATTAATCAGTTACACGCATGATATATTGATTAACACATTTATATATATAATGACTGTTAATAGGTTTATCGATTGTTGATAATTATGAACTCAATAGTTGAATAACGAATTGTTTACCTAATAATTAAAATTTATATTTCCGAAATTTGGATGGCTGTGAGAGATGACACTTCACACCAACCAGATGTATGAATATGATTGTATGTATTTGTTATACTTTTGCGAGAAGCAAGGTTCACTATAGTGTGAGAAGCAGGGTTCGCAAATGGTATAATAACTACAATATTGAATGATTGGGTCGTTTCGTTTGGTGTGAGAAGCAGGGTTCACGATAATGTGAGAAGCAGGATTCACACCAACGCAGCGACACCCTTGGTGGTGGATATGTACTTGTAAGAAGGATGACGTGCAAGGGCATATCAGCTTGAAATAAGATTTGAGTAATTGCATTGGATGTGAGAAGCATGGTTCACAATGTGAGAAGCAGGGTTCACACCAATGACATTACACATGTAAAATGTTGATATACTCATGAAAGTTGCAAAAGTATTTCAACATAATAATATGAAGTGATTGTATAAATAAGTTTACTTCAATGTCTTAAATGTGCGTAAGTGAAAAATCAATGCTTATGTTAATTTATTGTCATGAATGTATTCAATCTTTCCGTTTTTAATTTGTAATCCTTATTTTACCCTATGTTGATTATGGTTATGCCGAGTGTTAGGTCAGTTAGTTAAGTTAGGTTAAGTGCACGAGGACATGCACATGGTCAGGATGGTCGAGTGTTAGGTTTAAATTATTATCGTTATTATTTTGCTGGCAACTCTGACATTGATATGAAGTTAGCGACAATTGTCAAATAGTGGGGAGACGGGACGACTTTTGAGCGACCATCTTGACCAGGCATTCTGGTTTTAGCAGCGGAGGCGAACAGATGTAAGTCCGATTTGTAAAACATATTTGTACCGGCATAATTATAAAATGTGTGTTAGACTTAGAATTCAAAATTAAGTTAAGAGAATTATCCTAAGACTTGTTAATTATAAAATAAAGTAGTATTCAATGTTATTAAGATAATTAAGTTTATGTGGACAAAGAAATAAACAGAGTTTTAAGACAGTTTATGTTATTTAAATATCTAACTTGTATTAGTTAACTTATTACCCTCTTAGTTAGGAAAGGTCACAATAGTTCCACACATTTTTCGACTCAGCATCGATGAAAGAAAAAAAATTGAACGCAAGGGTAATTGAAAAACAAATAAGGAACAAAAATTCTCATTCTACTTTTTTCAGCAATTTTTTTATTTGGGACAAGCCCACCATACTAAGGACCTACTACTGTAACACGTGTGAACTAACATCCAGATCTTAAAGGAATGATGTAAACTGTCTTGGAACGCGTAACGAAATTAATCATAAAATTAAATAGGAGCAAGGAACTTTATCTTACTGTAAACACTATAAATTGTAAGATTTTTTGTTGTTGTATAAAATGATATTATATTATGTAGAAGCGGTATACCTTCTGGCTCCACAGCTTGACGCTCCAGTCCATGGAGCAGGTGAGGTAGAGGTGGCTGAGGTCCACAGCGCCGGGAGCGGCGTGACACGACACGCCCGTGATGGGGCCCGCGTGCGCCTCCACCATCTCCGACACGCCCGCGCGCTGCCCGTACAGGCACCCTGCCGACACACCCACACTACTACTATCTACACATAACGCACACGACACGCCCGTGATGGGGCCCGCGTGCGCCTCCACCATCTCCGACACGCCCGCGCGCTGCCCGTACAGGCACCCTGCCGACACACCCACACTACTACTATCTACACATAACGCACACGACACGCCCGTGATGGGGCCCGCGTGCGCCTCCACCATCTCCGACACGCCCGCGCGCTGCCCGTACAGGCACCCTGCCGACACACCCACACTACTACTATCTACACATAACGCACACGACACGCCCGTGATGGTCCACTCATGAATTGTGAGCAGCTATTAACAAATATTTAGAGGTTGAGTGATCAGCTTATATGTCCTGGGACATATTTCAAGCTAATCACTCAACTTTCACCAATCATCTGTACACATGTATATAATGGACTGTAAGTAACCGGTATATATGTTGCCATCTTCGCTGCCCAGCACGAAGTTGTTGACGTCGCCGTGCGGGAAGCCCATGGAGGTGACGGCCACGGCCTTGCTCTGGCGGTGCTGCAGGTCCAGCGTCTCCTGCGGCTGCGACAGCATGTCCAGCGACCACGAGCACATGCGCCCGTCCGTCGACACGGAGATCAGGTTGTGCGCGTTCTGGCTGCCCACCACCGACAGGCAGTACACGGGGTGCTGGAACAATAAAAATCTTTATACTACAACAAGTTGTGCCATGTGTTTGTTTGATATCAATATTGATGTACGATACAGAAGGAGTTAGATTGCGAGATATGTCGCTCAAATTGAGCCCAACTGGGGAAGTGTCTCCGCCGTACAGACGGCCGCAGGGAAACAACAATAGTTGTGTTCTTGTAAGTAATTAAGATGGCCAGAGCATGGGCGTATTAGACTTTTCCTTCAGGGAGGCCTTGGCCCATTCTAGGGTGGGCACAGACCACTGTATGAGAATTTTTTATCGATAGACCAACACCTTAGTGTGGGCACTGGACCATTCTGGGGTGGGCACGGCCCAGCCGGACCCTCCCCCTATGTACGCTCATGGAGCAGTGACTATTCTGACAGCTGGGAATTCTATTTGCTGTCAGTTTAGTGGGAAAGCCATGAACTGACTGCAAACTGTTTTAAGAAATACAAAACGGTTTACTGGTGTTGCAAACTAGTAGTATAAAGAAAAATTGGAATATTTAATTATAAGACAGTAATTCAAAATAGCTTGACATTGAGGAAATTTAATGCGTTAGGCAAATTATCATTTTTTTATACCTGTCATTAACCCTTTGACCGGCGGCCTCCGAATACCTAAAACGCCGAAAATGTTCACGAAATCTACGACCAATGCCGACCGGGCACTTATGAACCGATGAGGTTCATATGACATTTCGAGCATTTTTTCTTATGAACCTATGCGTTATCATATGACATTTTAGACTTTAAAAACTAAGTAATTTACAAGTAGTACGTACAGTGTGCGCGAGTGAGGACAGCGGGGTGCGTTGTATGGGCGTGCGCTTCTGCACGCGATTGTCCCACAGCACTATCTGCCCGGAGTACGTGCCGCCCAGGATCAGGTTCGGGTGGAACCTGAACAGATAAAACCATGGTTTTTATAAAATTTTAAAAAGTATTGATATAATGTCTGTTCTAGTAAGTAATCACTCAAATGTTCAATGTTGTCTTGGAAATTGATTAATTCTTCAGAATAAGGTTCTACGTTATATTTTACCTAGTTGTAAAGTAAGGCATTACTGGTCTTGATAACAGGGGACAAATAGGTCTATGTGCCTTTAGGAAAATGAAATTTTATGAAAATTAATTACTGATTGACTTGATATATTGTTGCAATATTTTTAATACAAATAAAATACACAAGCCTAAACTCGAATTAGAAGACGACGAAGAGTTCGGTAAGAGTTCGGTTAGTTACCTGGCGAAGGTGGCGCTCATGACGGGCGACTGGCAGTGGAAGATGTCCTCGGGCGTGGACTTCTTGAACTTGGTGTTCCACACGAGGCACACGCCGTCCGGGTCGTGCGGCGCGTCGTCGCTGTTGTGGTAGGCCGCCAGCAGCAGCTCCGGGTGCGCCGCCGACCAGTCGCAGCACGTCACGCAGCGCCCGCGCGACCAGCGCTCGTCCCAGAACGTGCGCACCAGCGACAGCCGCAGGTCCGACTTGTCGTCCCTGCGCATACCAGGCCAGGGGTAGGTAGACAGCACCGATTTCCACATTTCTAATCTAATAGGCAGCAGGCCTATTGCCTACTAACCAGGTACGATTCCAAACTTCGAGCTACTACTGGGAATTACTTATTAAAAAAACTACAGTCGAATTGATAACCTCCTCCTTTTTGAAGTCGGTTAAAAACTTATTAAAAACGGCTTCAGCATCACACCTAGGAACCCGACTTCACTCTCAGTAACCGAGCTTTGGGATTAGACCACTGAGGAAGTTTGTGTACAAAAACACCACAAAAAGTCTTCAAACTAAGTTTCATCTTATATCACATATGCGTTTACAAACTCATATCACTTATGCGTTTGCTTATACAAACAAAATATATTACCCAAAACAAGGACCTTTTAAATCATACAAATATTTGCTTAATTTGAGTGAGTTCGTGATGACTATAAGGTAACTTACAGTGCGTTCTCGCTGTCCCCACCGCCGGTGTAGTCTGTGTAGATGTCGACGGACTCGGCGAGCGCGCGCTCGATGACGCGCCCCGCCTTCGACATGAACCGCTGGAACTCCGACGACAACATGATCGTCTGCTTCTCATCAGCGCTCAGCTCGCGTACTGGTAACATGGACCAACACCATCAATTAAAGGTCTAATTACAGACACATTAGAACGTTATCTGACCTTGAAAGAGCATATTAACTATTTATAATTAAATAATACAACAAATAGACTGTAATAGTTCTGAATTAAGCTGCCCCAAAAAAAACACAAGAATGCTACTACTTCAGGTTCCATAACTTGGAATGAAGAAACGAATCCTTTGTGGGACTTAGTCTATCCGTCTAGTCAGTCAGGTATGAAGTGCAATTGAATAAGAGATATTTAGACTCGCGATTTTTTATCCAATTTTATTTCCGTTACAGTTTGTTATATTTTCTTTTGAACGGAGGAAACGCTGATAGTCGTCAGTCATGTATGACAAGATTGCTTATAAGGAATATTCAAAAGTACAAACCTTTCTTCTCTTTTTCCTCTTCCTTCTTCTCCAGGGGGGCCACGGTAACGGCAGGCTGCACCTCCTTGACGGTGGGCAGGCCGTGCGGCAATATGCCGGGGGGGAGCTTGCCATGGAATGCCGCTTCTTCCTCGTCGCCTTGCCGAGCGCCGTCGCCGTCGAATGTAAGCACTGGACGGTGAATAAGAATGGCCCTTGCCGGGGGGGTGTGTGTACGTGCGGATACGGCCGATTTATTATGTTATTTGGTGATGATTTGAGCTTTATTACTCTGTGTTAATAAGGTTGAATATCCCGAAAATTAAGTTTAGCAATTATTATTACTTTTGTAGTACGACGTTTCTGCTAGAGTAACGTCTTTTGCCACGGATTTCGATATTAATTAGACGCATTGGTAATTGATAGTTTGTATTTTTATCAATTAATGCGTGGGTTATAAATCGGCCGTACTTTCTGTTAAGACTTATATTTCATGAAGTTATTTCAACATATTACACAGCTGTAGTAAATTAAAAACAGATATTTTAACAAATCTCACTTTCTCTTGAAATTTAGATTCTATTTAGCTTATAACTTCATGTAATTTTAAATGTAATGAGTTATGAAGAAAGGTAACTACTGCTCTACTTGTGTAGCTAACCCTAACTACTTTGTGTCAATGTATGTCTTACTTGAAAAATTTACGCCAAAAATGTAAGCAGCTTTCATGAAATTTTGAATTTCTCATCACGGAATATATAACTCTTTCAAAGTTCTTTTTAATGTTTACTACTTAGTAATCTGTAAGCTGTTAGTATAGTTAAAACTTAAATATTTATTTTCAAAAGTTGATTACTTTTAAGGCGTTGGTTGATAAATAAGAGCAAATGATGAATAGAAACATAGGATGAATATATATTTAGAAACAATTAATTTTGTAGGGTACAATTTTTGTAGGGTTATTAACTTTTTTCGTAATTTCCCGGATACCCTAGCACTATAATGAGCAGTGTAATTGTAAAATATCCATCCTACATATTCTACACTATATCGCCATATTGTTACAAAGACGAACAATATTATAAGTAAATGAATATTTGTATCTGGTTATGAATAAAAGCTATTATAAGCGTCATTACTACATGTTATGTGATCACACTACCATTACGACATAGTTTCATTTTAATTAAAAAAAAACTAACGTCATAAGGTACTCATCCTTGAAGCAATGATGCGAGACTACAGTTACAGCAAGATACTACTAATTTAAGATTAATAGAAAAAAAAAAGAAATGTTTTGGGGGGTGATAACGTAACGCTGTGGTATACAGATCTCAACCTAACTACCATAGTTATAGGACTTAATATTCGTCGCATCTGATTCAAACATCTACGTACAATTTGAAAACCGAACACTTATTGTCTAACGTGAATTCTATTCTTATTATGAATTTAAAGTCCACCATAGATAAATTAGAATGTAATAATTTCTTCCAGAGATTATTATCAAAAAATCTTATAACCCAGGATTCATGCTGGACAGACAAGGTTATGACGCCTTTTTCCCAGGCGTATCTACATTACCTAAATATCTAGATCATGCACACGTTAAGGGACTATGAGTTTCATACCACGTTTAGTATCTTCATTACAGCATCACTGTAACTATATTCTCAGGAGCTTTCAGTTTCTCAAAATATGGGAAATGTAATGAAAATGATTTCCAATCAAGCACTATTTAGCTTGAGCGGTACTACGATTGCAATGGGGATAGTTCAATCTTTTATAACTTGCTAATTAAATTGCAGTAAAATATTACAAGCTCAATGATTCATTAATTTAAAAACAACTATTTTTTCACGCATTTTATTGCGATAGACATATAAGTGTTATTCAATCCTGTTTTAGAGCTTTTACAGCATCCAAGGCTACACCCAGCACACACACTGTAGTTAATAGGAATAAAGTCCAATAATAAGGCTTCGAATCGTCGGGCTTAAATAAAATCGATACACCGCAATAAAAATTGTAAAAAGCAGTAGTTTTTATTCAATTAAAGGCATTGGTTTTTAGGAGAAACTGAGAGCAATTCCATAAACATATACAAGCGCGAAAAAATATATTTTGTTTAGGTAAATTATGTTGTTTCAATATTCTACTTATTTCCTCTAAATGTGGCAACTAAACACACAAAAACTCCTAAAAGCGTTAAACATAATATGGTGACAGAAAGCTTTGGTAAAATTTAATAAAAAAAATATGCAAAAACTTCCCGAGCTCTCCACAAGAGAGGTACATGTTTCTCAAAGAAAAAATATAAATAATAATAATAATACTATTGTCTAATTAAACATATGGATGACGTCATTTTAGTCATGCATACTTATACACACATGTATTTCTGTCACATGCATCATGGATTCAAATGTAGGTACTATTTATATATAATGATAGGAACTGTTTTGGAATGTATGTAATGAAATACAGGGATATATTTGTGGGTTATTCACGGCTGACTGTCAGCAGTAAACGTATAGTATTATTTATCTGTGGCCTGATACATTAAGCATTTATTTTTGATACTTTTTAGTGATTAAAAATGTAATTATTTGAATCTAGAATTATATTTTTTTTACTAGCATATTACTGACTGACCGTCAACTAAATTTAATATGTACGATCCTGTATTAATACCACACACACATATATTATAATACTATGTTACGTTCTTGTTAGCTTTATCATAAATAGCGTTACATAGAAATAGATAGACAACAAACCATGCTAGGTGATAGGCACAGGCTCTACGAAGGGCAATATTTAGTTAAAAATGATTGTTTGTATGATTCGGAATTGAAACCTACCTGTGAATTCGTCCTCCCACTCTAAACCCGGGTTTAGATTGTACTCATCTTGAAAAGGGAGGAAAAAACAAAAAAACAATGTCAGTATCTTTCGACCATAATATATATAATATATAAAAATTTCAAACTATACATAGAAATAGCTAGTGCTTATAATTTGTACAGCATGACCGTTTTGTGTTGCGTCATCACGCGTTACGCCGCGCGCCGTTGCGCGTGTCACGTTGCAGTAACGCGCCACGCGTGATGGCGCAACGCGTCCGTGTGTTAGGACTTGTGCAGTGTATGTTAGTCGACTCGAAGGGTAAAACAGCGTGAAATGATACGGCGACCCCATAATACCACCATAATCGATATACACATATTATATTTTGTATATTTTTTTAAATTTTGCGGCCGTTATTTAGGTCTCCCGTGAGGGACCTAGTGGAGAACTCTGGAAGGCCACAATTCCGTGTAAACTCTTAAACGTGCGTCAAATGATGATGTTTTAGTTGAGTATTAACACTCAAACCCCCCTCTAATGGCTAAAAGTTACAGATTTCTTGATAAAATTAAATGGATTAAATGGTCTAGATGTATGGCAACACTTGAAAGTATTTATCAAGTAATCTGAGTACCGCACCTAATTTTGTTAGTAGGAAATAACTAGAAGCGTGATAGTAAGGATAACCTAGACTAAAATATATACAAATCTAGACCGAGATGAGGACTAATATACAACCGACACCGTGTTAACCGACATGAAAGAGAGAGACAGTGTTAAGGGTAAACGACAGAAAGCGTCCTGGCGGAATAATGACTTACCGTAGTAGTCGGTTGCGTGTGCTAGAAAAGGACAAAAAATAAAAATATTCTGTCAGTTATAATTCAGTGATAAAATACATATGTTTACAATACTATTTATATTTAAGAACCGTTGAATATTTTTGTTTTGATATATAGTATTCATATTTACATAAATTATATGTAAATGATTCTTGGTATGGATGGTATTCACAATGAATTGATATTAGTCCACTTAGTTTGTGATGAGCACATGCAAGCCCTATGGACCGTGGCCTAGACGAATACGGCGACGACAGAAGATACTGAGAGCTATTTATCTTATACAGCGCCTGTTTCACTTCCCCTAATGAGATTCTATTACCCCGTCTGATAAATTAATTCCATTTATGAATTTATCCGTTATTCACGTACTTAGCCATACAAAAATAAATTTACGTACTCAATACATACAGTTGATATTTCTTTGGCAAAATAAAGCCAACTTGACATTATGCGTTTGCGAACATGTTCTACAACAAATTACTAAAGTCCATTTGTAACGCCTCTATTCTCGAGTCCAGGTCCTAGGTCTTTCAAACTAGCGTCAGATCCATCGGTCAGTGTTTAGTAGAGTGCATCTCACTGTGACGTTAGTTTGGAGGCAGCATACATACACACATGCCCGGACAAACTTGGTCAAACCCACACTTAATATTCGCGCGTAGCCAGGAGCCCAACAACTTTAAACAACAACTCTACTCCGATCAAATAGAGTCCATTATTATCTGGCTACGCTTTCAAATGATTTCAATTTCAAAAATGTATTAGTTACAAGTTCAATGGAACAAAACTTATTAAGTATTTGAGGTATTTATTATTTTTCTGGTCTTAAAATTTCAAATATAATAAAAAATAAAGCAACTGGATACTCAACACCAAGTTTTTAAGGCAATCATTTTTCATACAAATACTATGCTTTATTATTTGAGAAGAATATGTTTTGTTCCATTTCACACAAACAAGTGCATGCTGTATATTGTTGCCGCACAAGAGGGCTTATAATGATTACAACGTCCACGAATATGACACTTTATACGTACGTAAAATAAGGTCTAAAGTACAGTAATGAACATGATCTGAGATTAAATTAATTTTAAATACGACAAATGGAACAACAATATAATATCATGCATAAGACAGAAAACAATTTGTATCGTTTCTTTCAGATTAATAATAATAATAACAATAATAAAAATATTAAAACATTGAACTACTAGAATACTGGCTAACTACAATGTATATTCGTGGACTAAACAAATAAATACTGTAAAATAATGTTATTAAGGTACAAATTACCTTTGCGCGGCCGCCACCAGTCCTCCATGTATCCTGCAAGCGGTGATGCATTGGAAGAGCAGCCTTTTTTTATGGTAGCACAAACACAAACATTGCACCACAATTCTCATACAGTATTTACTTTTAAATTTTATTATTATTTAGTTATTAGAAGAGTAATGATAGACAGCACAATGTTAAGCTGAGTAAAATAAATAAAAAGGGCGAAAATAAATGCTGCCTGAGTTTGTGTATTCACGAAATATGTAGTTTTTTAATAGACGTAATATTTATAGATTTTAATAAAATTATTCTGCAACAGTTTTTTATGTTGCATTGTGCTTCAAATAGTATTTTTATTTTTTATATTTTATACTATATTTGATATTTAAGGGGCAATTAATCGAACTGAGTGCAATTAAATTATAAATAACTTAGCATTAAAGCCAGCTAAATAGTCTGTAATCTTGTTATAATTATTTCTAATACGATTATATTCCAATATGGCAAGATATTTTATATTTGATCCATTTCCAGGAATAATGAGATTTATACTTTCTCAAATGGTGTTATATTAAATTCAAACAGCATGTTATAAAAGGCCAAATTAAAATAGATGAGTGAAAAGTAAATACTGTTTCAAACACTACAGATGTCATTGGTTATAAGGGGCTTTTGTCATTTTCAAATACATTTTTCACTGATAAAAAGAGTTATCTACAAATATTAATATGAATAAATGTCATAATTATTTTCTGACTTGATAGACAGAAAATACTTATTAACAACTTCATTAAAACAAATATTTTTTGTATTTTAGTTTAATAAATGGCAAGTATATTTAAGATGTTAAGATAAAACTAGAATTTATTATTTGCAAATGACAAAGTTTAGTTAAACCGACACCCAGACATCACAGTTATAAACAAATTATATTGTTCTCAAAATGGGTATGCAAACTCTCAAATAATGTTATTGAACAAACATTTAATAATTATGTCAGTACACACAGAAATTTATCCAAAACCCACTATTTACTTGTGAAGTAAACACAATTAATAAAATATATATTAACATGAATTTTCCCTTAATACTACATGAAAAATCTATTTTAATCAGATTAAGATAATAATATTAATTTAATTGGTCCGCTACTAATCCAAATCTAAGAGACCAGAGATTTTACCAATAAATTTATTTCTGTACTGATGTAGGTCTAAAAACAAACATACATACATAAAATCTGATCCCATTATAATAACACAAAAGTTATCCTAATGCTTGTAAAAATAAAAAAAAATAAAAGAAGAACCCAAGTTACTTGAAAATAAAAAAAAACTAAAAGTTCTAGCAAATTATCAGCTGTGTAGACTACACGTAAAGCTTACCATCGCGCAGTTCAGTGACACCTGATGTAGTTGTCTGTGTTTGTTTCGTGTATGTCACGTTCTCTTTAGGTGGAATGTCTGTAGACTGCACCGATACCACTTGCAAGGCGGGCGGTTTCTTGGGACCACTGGTTTTAAATGTAAAAAATTCACATATCTATATAATATGAAGGCGAATGGCACTCACTCACAAATTAATCATTTAATCTTGAAAACTACTTGACATATGAAACTGAAAATTGGCGGGTAGATCTAATAGGAACAGATTTGTAAATTTAAAGGCAAAACGAAGGCGCAATGTTCAATATTTTCTTTGGATTGTTGGATATATTTATAAGATGTCTTAAAAGATAGGTGATATCAACGTAATTATGATGTTTAATTATGAAATACAAAAAAGGTTGTTTGTTTACTGTATGTGTCTCATACATAAAACACTATTACTATTTTATAGTTTTCTGTGTTATATTTCAATTATTGAAAAGCTGATAAGTATAAAAGAGAGAAAGATGGATAACTATAAAATAAAGTTGTGGTAGAAAATTATATGTATTGTCAGAGAATAACTTTTAACAGCTGATTTTTTCATATAGACATAACTTAATAGTTGCAGGACTAAAACATGAAATTAACTTTGCTATTATTAGTCCACTTACACATTAAATATCCAGTCAACCATGGTTGTGTAGTTGAAATAAAAGATAGTAAATGACACTTACCCATGAGCTGGTAGACTGGACTTATCAGTATGCGGCAGACTAGCATCCGGTGATGCTGTCTGTGGTGGAGTTAGTGACGTCATAGATGAGAGAGAAGACAGTACATCTTTCACCGGTGCCACTCCAAGGGAAGATAGCATCTCATCCAAGTCACGTCGGCTGTCCAAGCTGGAAGCCGCTGATGCTCGTTGCTGGAACAAGACAAGTCATACACTGTAGATTGACTGTATTGCATTCACACAGAATATATGCATGATAACATTTAAGACAACTTTTTTAAAATTGATTTCTAAATAGCTAGAAGTAACCTTAAAAAGAAACTATGTTATTAATAAGACAGCTAGATTCTAGTTAGAGAATTTAGTTTCTTAAAAGTTTATTGATTCATTTGATTTGATTGACAAAGATTGCTTGATTGTAAAATGATAGAGACTGCTATTTATTCCGGTCAATTCTGATAAATTTAATTTTGCTTATTTCTTAACTACATCTTCTGTGTTCTGTCTGAATGTTCACTAATTGGTTGGACAAAAAAGGGAATATTTTTGTTACGGATACACACATAGTATGTTACGGAAATGTATTGGTAGTTTTCCCTAATAAGTAATGTAAAGATACATACTAGCGCCTCTTCTGCATCTTTCTGTTCCTTCTCCCTGCGGCGACGGTCCTTCTCTTCCCTGAGAGCTTGGAGCTTTGCCTTCTTACGCTCTAGCTCTGCCTTCCGATCTGACATGCTTGACATGGCTGCTGTTGATATACAGATAGTAAATTAGTTAACTTCTAAAAATTATGTTTAGTAGAAGTACAAATACAAAATATCTACTTTGTAATAATCTGATTGATTTTTATTAAGACATATTTAAACTTTGCCCTTGGTTCCTTTACATATGCTCCACCTAGTTTTCTCAGTAAACTAAATATAAATCCGACAAAATAAGAGTTAGAATCTTTGAGACGTATTTTTTCTGTTGTTATCATATGTTTACATTATCTAGTAAGATTCCAAGATCTGTTTCTAAAAACTAAGCAATAAGAAAATAAACCATAATTTTTTTTTGACATGCTGTATGTATTTAATTGTCAGATTCTTGTAATGTAGTGAAGCACCATAGGCCAAAGGCTGAATATTATTATTCCAATAGATCTATAAAGCCTATCATAGATGGTCATGAATGTCTGATGTCATAAATATGGGCGCAGGTGATTCATTCTGAATATACCACTGAGTTGTTTACAGACAATTTAAAACCTTTACCTGTTAATCACTTAGCTCTTCAGACAGAAATAAGCATTTTTGTATCAATTTACAATGAAATATGCCGACAAAACGTGGCAAAAATAAAATATGTGTAACGGGATTTCACTGCATACAATATTATCAAATAATTCACCAGTGCCGTATAATTATATAATGGTTAAAGACCTCAGTTTTATTGATATATTTATCACAAAATTTTCACTATATTAACTTATTTGTTCGTAAAATACTGAAAAATCGATCAACACAATTTCCCTAGTTCTATATATTTTTTTTTAAAGTGTTGCAACTTGCAAATTCAATTTTGTATGAAAGTATTTAAAAAAGGTAATTTTTCCAAGTAAAATAAAATACTTATTGTATTAAGCAATAGATTAAATTGATGAAAGTTTTAATAAACGTTTTTTGCCTTGGTTAAATATCTGTATTTAGTTATTACTTGACTATTAATGGATGATTGAAAAATCCTTATGCTGAGAGAGGATGACTTTGAACCACTCTGATTTTCAGACTGGTAATTATATAAAAGTGTGTCAACAAAAGAAACGTTCAAAAACTATAGTTCGAAATCTCAGTATCGTTTGATTGATTGTTGAAAGGATTGAATGGCTTAATATCATAATAACAGGATGAAAACAAGTAAACGTGGGATTTAGTTTATATTATTATTAAGACAATATGATTCTATTGAAATGTATATAAAGTAATAAATAGTTACTCAAACTTATTACATTACGTTTTTGAACACAAAGTTATCCAGTTTGTTCTATTCATACTTTTGTATACTGTCTTATCTGTTATTGGAGGAATCATAATTCTAAATCATTCATATCCAATGAACGTCACTATAGTTTCAGAAAACGTCAGTTATTTTTTCCTTTTTAGTCTATGAGTGAGGAAAACGTACTTGGGTGTTGTCCGGTTCGGCTTGATGATTGTAACAACGCTAACGTAATGATCAAACAGTTTTATTTGATTTTCTGACTGATACGTTACGCTCTTAACATTATAGGCAATAATTAAATAGCTATGATATTATGATCATGAGTGGTTTCATGTATTATTTATTTGTGTTGCTTTGCTATAGCATAACGGAATCTAATGCAGGTTAGTTGCAACGATTGTTCCACCGTATAATTTCGGATATTCCCCTATTATTATCTGTATTTTACCAGAAATTATGTGATTTGATTTAAAACCATTAATTTTAAAGAAATAAAATGAAATATGTATCAGTTGTATTATGTTTGACAAAAATACGTTTCACTATAAACTTGTTTACTTTTTTCAATATCCGATAAATCAGATTCTGATTGTTTGACTTCTGAGAAAATGACATTAACTGTTTTTGCTGTCCAAGAGTAAAATAAAATAATATTTGTGTATTTTTTACTTTTAGACTCTGTAAGATATTACTACGACTACGAATGTAATGAGCCTCTCGTTGCCAACGCTAAGTTAACGGCCACATCGAGCTTGAGAGACAGGGGACCGGAGAATGCCAAGTTATATGGTGAGTAAACAACAAACAACAAATAAATAGCACATTTCGGCCTGTATAATTTATGGAACTCCAGTTACATTTAAAGTTTTCAATGATTACCATTCAAGCAATTTAATCTGAAATATTGGAAAAGATTTAAAGGAAACTGGATTTTTAAATAGTTATACAGGCCACAATTCATGAAATGTGTTACCTAGTAAGATTTGATTTATTCCCCTCAGTTGAAAACTATCAGGTTGAAATGTAACAACATTATTTTCAGCTTATTCCTGCAAAAAATGTTGTTTAGATGTTAACATGGTGATAATTCTTCATAACCCTACTTTATGAATGTATTAAAGATGACTCAGATCCTTAATAAAACTTCACAAAGCTTAAAGGCTTATAATGAGCCAAATCTATGTATATAATATATGCAGGGCTGCTGTATCAGAACATGTTTTTGTGTACAATTTATGTATTTTAATGAGATTCATTTTATGGTTGTCAGTACTGAACATAATTCTCTTGATTTAGAAGGTTAAAGAAGATTATGAAAGTTCAATCACTAATATGAATATACTAGTGATTGAACTTACATAATTATATGAATGATATTTCATGAATTGGTAGCAGTACCCTATTCTGCAAAGGATAATCAAGTAATGGAGGGATTTGAGCTAAAAAAAAAGCTCATCCGACATGAATGGGCAGTATGTTATAATACCATCACATTTGGTATAATTGCAGATGCTAAATGGCATAGCCGCATCGTTGCTTACTGGCAGCCCTGCTCTTCCATTCTTAAAGTTGTTGTTATGTAGTTGAATGTCAGTTCATGGTAACATTAAAGCAAGTTGTGTTTTCTCATTATTGTTTATGCCTGATACTGTATTGTGGAGTATTAAAGACATTTACTCTAAGAGTTATGACAGTCACCTCAAATTCTTTCACCTTTGCCACAAGTCATAAGAGAAAAAAAAAAAACAGTATCTCTCTAATACTTCATAATAGTAATCTATAGTCTATGTATGGGTTCAAAACATTCAAGCACCTATTATAAGTCTTTAAATTATCTAAAGCTGTGTGGAATAGCTTTGCTTTGAAATAAATGTTATGAATCCATATGTGAGATATGACAGTGCTTAAGAATGCTGCTGTAGGATGAGAGCCAACAATTAGATCATTTGGTTTTAATTTTTACTTGGGGATGAAGTCATGCCATTATGTTTGCACGCTTTGTGTTGCGTTTATGATTGAGTTGCCATAATTATATTTTACGCTTCTTAACCTGTGAAATGTAAAAATAAAACAAAAATAAGTCAAAAGAAGACAGAGAGTAACAGGGTTCATTCGTCTGCAGGTCCGTAATCAATATAAAACACTGTGTAGTTGGACCTCAGTAACAAAACTAAATAAAGAGTTTACTACCAAAATGGCAAGTTTAAATATCAGATGGGCCTTCAATGCCAATCAATGGACACCTACAACCGATGAAATCACAGCTGCTTCAAGCTATATCCAACAAGAAGAGAAGCAAAGAATAGCAAAATTTGTATTCCAGGATGATGCCAAATCATCCCTTGTGGGGCGTCTGATGCTGAGAAAGTTTGTTAATGAAATCATGGGTATTCCTTATGCAAACATTCGATTCAGCAGAGATGATAAAGGTAAACCCTATTTGGTGGATGGTGGAGACATGCAGGTAACTTTCAATGTGTCACATCAGGGAGACTACGTAGTGTTGGCTGGTAATGTACACCAAAGTATTGGTATTGATGTCATGAAGATAGAACCGCCTGCAAATAAGAATATTCCAGAATTCTTTCGAGTAATGTCACGCCAATTTTCGACACACGAATGGTCGACGATACGAAGTTTTCCCACGGAAATGGAACAGATCGCGTGTTTCTATCGCATTTGGTGTCTCAAAGAAAGTTATGTGAAAAACATAGGGTTTGGCATAACTGTCCCCTTGGTTGATATAAGTTTTTCGTTGAAAACACGCAAGTTGACAGTAGGGAAAATAGTAACTGATACTGTCTTGTACATCAAAAATGTTGCCAAGGAAGCATGGGTCTTTGAAGAAACATTGTTGGATGAGAAACACGCGGTGGCAGTTTCTTTGCACCTCGAAGACAAGGGAAACTATACACCATTTACTTATACTTTTTTGACATTTAGTGAAGTGGTACAGAATGCTCAACCATTGAATGAACCGGACTGTAACTTTAGTGCTAATTTTATGGAGAAACAAATTAAATACTTTTAGATTTAGCAGGGTCTGTTATAATCTCGAATTTAGTGCAATATGAAACATGTTTATCATATTAAATATGTATAATATATAGCGTGGCTTCGAATTAATTCTATAATATAAATGTTAGTAGATAATTGGTTAGGATAAACACTGTATACAGATAACATATTGTTTGTTTAATTCCATAAATGGCGGAGGCGAATAAATAATTATTTTAAAAAAACACATTCTCATTTAACACACTAACCGTCATATTTACTAACGGGACTAAGCGAGGTTGTTATATAAGAGAGACATTTCTCCCGTACTAAAAAGGTTTGAACGCATGGACGGCGTCGGAGAATGACTTCGACCAGCAGCTGGTCATTGACCTTGGTAACGTTAAGAACATCACGCGGGTGGCCACGCAGGGCCGCGCACACTCCCAGGAGTTTGTCCAGGAGTATCATATCAGCTATGGCTCCAACGGGCTCGATTACGTTCAGTATAAGGCTGCCGGAGGCGAAGTTAAGGTAAAGATATCAATAAAAAAAAACTTTGACTAACAGGTTGAGAGGTTTGCATGTTAATAGCTTTTTATTTGTGGTTTTGTTTTGATAGTGACACACCTGTAGTTGATTTTGGCGTAGCTTAACGTTCTTCTGTAGAAGTAGATTTATTTGAAAGCTTTTTATACAATAAACCTATGTTCTTTCTTCTCGTTGGGTCTTAAAACTCCTTCTTTCGCTATCTACAAAATATAGACACATTATGGGCCATAAATGTGGGTATTAGGAAAGGGTTAAAAATAGGTAATATGCTAGTTTGTAGCACTGATCCGGTACTAACTACTAACACACCCCTCGACGTGGCTCTAAAAACAAATTATGAACTTGACAAATACAGAGTCTATTCTAGTCAGTTAGGCTATTTGTCAAGCATTACATACAAAATCAAATGTATTGAGTTTAATTTTTTTTTATTAAAGTACAAACATTGAAACATAAAAACCTCTTAGTAGTTGGTCAAGTAAATAATTTTACGTTGGATAATATTCCACATTCCTCATAAATATAATAACAAAATAATGTTTTTGGTCTTAATGCTGGTAGTAAAATATATTGGGGGTACTCTTGATAAAATCTGTATAAAATAATATTTGTCAAAGCTGCTAATTATTTTCTGTTTTGAGGTTTTGTAATATGTGACTAAAATATATAATTTGAAAACTACCATTCTCATAAAAGCGCAGCTTACTATGGGCTTGTTTTTCAAGGATACTTGAGGAAATGTTTCTCTAAGCTTAGGTAGTGTAGTAACAATTCTTTAGCATTTATATCTTCATTGATAATTAATTCTGTCTTTTCTATAATTAATACCTAACTATTTCGACTAATCTTACACGTGAACGACAATATTTTATTGTAGATTGTATTAATTTCTTTCCTACACTCTCAAATTAAAAATATTTCTTTATATTAAGCATTTATGGAGTGCTAAGACTGGTAACACGGTCCTGAAGAATATTGGTCTTCGATCTTTGCCCAGTAGAATTTTCAATATTTGCTCGTTAATCTGCAAACACCCGTTTTTCCCCAGAATTGTTAAAATTTTACCATTTTTGCGGTAATAATCAAATTGTTATCCTGTAAACTAGCTTAGCCTAGAAAAATATTGCAATAAGTAATATCTTCATCACTTTCGAAAATCTAGTTAATTGGGTGAGGTCGTGTTATGAAGTATTAAAATCATAATTATTCCGTCGCATAAAAAGGGATAACGCTATACGTCATGTATAGCTCCATCTCTCTCGCATGTCAACAACTATGAGTATATACTTATACGTCATAATACGGGCGCTGAAGTATAACACATCGCCGCATTGGCATTTAACAATGGTGCATTGACATTAACCTACTGACATTACCGATTAATTCAATGTCCCACCAACCAACTAATTATTCTACGGCAATTCCGTACTATATAGTATTAGAAAATGTAAAAAAGTAATCGTATTATTAATTCCTCATCCAATGAATTTGGGCCTTGATTTTGAAGGTTGTTACAAACTGAATGTTGATTTAACTCATTGTTTGTTGGACGGTTATAACTTGGACATAAGACTAGCAATACGAAACCCAAATAAGCTTAGGTTTCAGAAATAAAATTGTGTTTTTATTTTACTAAAAAGTTTTTAGTTGCAATAGGTACTGCTTACTTAGGTACTGCAACATCTAAGTACAAAAAGTCAGTCATCAACATCATCCCCCGAACCCATCTTTCTGCTAGGTTATGAGCATTTCCTGCATTTCGCCAATCGCTTCGGTCTTATGCCAGTCTGCAGTGTATGATCACTGGCCATCGAATTGTTTATGTGTATAATGTTTATGATGATTGTCATAATGACATTATAAAGTCAGTAAATGACTAGCACAAGATGTATGGTCGTTTTCCTTATTAATATACTACACAGTCACGTCCAGTTTCTAACGCCAACCTGCGTATTGTCTTATCATCTATGCATCTTACTGCTGACGACTAGATTATGCTTACTCTCGATTATTTTTCTGTAAGCTTCTTGCTGCATCTGTTGCAATTTCGTCTGGACATTTGTCCCTTTCAGTGCCGACATCTCAATCGTCTATCCGTCGTTTGATATTCACATCAGGCTCAGTTTTGCAGCACTTTGACGCCGAGCTTTTAAACGAGATTCTCTGTGCAAATTTGAAAAGATTCATTAAACAAACATACATAATTTATTTAAATTATTACAATCTTCAACGATACACGGCACCTGCTAACTACAAAAGCAGCACTAACTAACGAATAACGGTGAAGGGACAACAGCATGGACGGCCCGGGAGAGTTCTTACTACCAGCATCTCACGGTGCACCTGGACAAGCGGCGCGAGATGCGCGGCATCGCCACCCGCGGCCGCGTCGCCACCGACGAGTTTGTCTCTGAGTATATGCTCCAGTATTCCGACGACGGGGAGAGCTGGCGCCCTGTCACTGATAAGGATGGGTACACGCAGGTAGGTTTTGGAAGTACCCGTATGGCAATATGGAGTATCTATGGAGTTTCTTGCCGGCTCACGGTTTCAAGAAGTAGGTCTTATGGAATCTTCTCCATAAGACCTACTTCTTGAAACCGTGCAACTACTTTGACAATTCACAAGTACCTGTAACATTGGTCTAATTGAAATAAAACAATTGAGTTTGAGTTTATGCTCAAATATTGGGTTCCGACGTTCGTATGACTGAATGTTATAATTCAATATTGATTGATAGATATCATTTCTACTGGAAATTATTATGGTTTTACCATAAGTCATTTTTTAGGTTCCTAAAAGGGGAGGCCTTTGTCTGATGTATGTGTACGAGACACCTTCATTTAATTTTACAGTTTAAGTTTAATTTTCCCACAAACATGTTGATAATTGAAAAGAAAATGTTACTATCAGTACATTAAGTCCATTGTTCAGATAGCCAATCAATTTACAATGTAAATTCACGCAATAATGAACTTTAGGAACTTATCAATAGAATCCATGTTCCAACAGATGTTCGAAGGCAACCAAGATGGCAACACTGTGCAAAAGAACGAATTCGAAGTGCCAATTATAGCGCAGTTCATAAGGATAAACCCGATGCGATGGCGCGACAAGATTTCAATGAGAGTCGAGGTCTATGGATGCGATTATGGTACGTATTTTAGTCATATTAGAGTCCATTCTTGAAAATAATTTGCTACCCTGTTATGCCGATTATTCCTCAATACCACCGAATAGATACTTAGATAAGATTTACTGACCTCTATTGATTTAATTTAAATCATGATATAATTATCCGGAAAAGTCCGGTTCCGGTTGTCGACCAGTCAATACGCACGTCACAGAGCTCCGCGGAAATTAAAAATAAACAGTGTAAAAAAGTGCCAATAAAGTGTATCATAAGAACTTGTGTCTACAACATAAGAACGAAATACGTTATCAGCGAAAAAAATATATAAAAAGTGCTAAATTGTGAGAACAAATCAACCGCATATTGTAAACATTCTAATCTACAAATTACTACCAAGTGTCACCCGATGCGAATTCTACATAGACTATAGAGTGAAACTACAGTGCCAACCTAACAAACACCGAAACAAGTGTTGCCACAGGAAAACAGGTGTTGCCATAGTAAAACAAGTGTTGCCACAGCAAAACAAGAGTTGCCATAACAAAACAAGTGTTGCCACAGTTAAATAGGAGTTGCAATAGCAAAAAAAAAAAAAAAAAAAAAAAAAAAAAAAAAAAAAAAAAAAAAAAAAAAAAAAAAAAAAAAAAAAAAAAAAAAATTATTAAAAAGAAAAAGACAAATATGGAGAAAAGTATGGAAATCCTATTGGCAAAACTAGACGAAAAGTTAGACCAACAAACTAAAGTTATAACAACTTCAGTAACACAAAATGTCATGGCAGCACTAGACGAAAAGCTTAAAGCGATCACCGAAGAAAACGCCCAACTCAAAAATAAAATAAATGAGCTAGAGCTAAAACTCAAATTTGTTGATAAGGATAAGCGCAAAAACAACCTTGTCTTTTTTGGCATTGAGGAAGGACAGGCAACAACAGAAACGGAGCTAGTAGACTACATAAAAGACATTATAATAGAAATGGGAGTACACTTTGATGTCTTCGAAATTAATAATATTTACAGAATCGGTAAAAAAGAGCTCGATAAAAATCGCCCCGTTGTAGTCTCACTCACAACTACGTGGAAAAAACATATGATTTTGCGAAACAGATCTAACCTACAAGAAGGTGTAAATATCAAAGAGGATTACCCCAAAGAAATAATAGAAAAGCGTAAACAACTGCAGCTGCAAGTTGAAGAGGAAAAGAAAAAAGGGAATATAGCATTCATAAAATATGACAAACTGATAATAAAGAAAACACATGAAAATAACAGAGAAAAGAGGAAAAGAGAGACATCAGGATCACCGAAAATACCTTCACAAAAGAAAAGTACACTGACCACCTTGAGCAACACCCCCACTAAAACTGCGACAAAGGAAATAATCAGACCAAACATACTGAACTACGTAGAGCGCGGGAAATCAGCTTCATTATTGAATCTCTCAAAAAACTAATATATGACACCCGGATCCAAACAACCCCAACAACCACATTACCAAACACAACACTCATAAAATGCACCCCAAGCCGGCTTGTCACCGTGGGGGAAGAAGACAAACACCCTCCATCTAAAACAAAACATTATAATTCGAAACACCCCAAAGCGAACCTATTTAGAAAAAATATGTACAAAAAGAAAACAATACAGATGAAACAAGATAAAATGGTCACTGAACATATACATGTCTGCACACTGAATACTCGGACACTGAGAACAGAAGAGAGCCTAAAAGAACTAGAAATAGCCATATCTAACATAAAATGGGACATACTGGGCATCAGCGAGATGAGAAGGCCAGGAGAAGGGATAGAAGAGAGGAACGACTATATCATGTTTCACAAAGGAGAACACACCGGACAAAAGGGAGTAGGTTTCCTTATTAAGTCTAAACTGAAGAAGAACATTATGGGATTTGAAGGAGTTTCTGATAGAATTGCGGTAGTCCATTTAAAACTTCCAGGTCACAAGAAAAACTGGGTCATCTTTCAAATATACGCCCCAACAGAACAAGCGGGGAAACCAGACATAGAATATTTCTACGAGAGTATCTCAGAAGCAATAAAACCGCACTACAACAACAACATAATAATCATGGGTGACTTTAACGCTCAGGTTGGAGAAAGGCAAATTGGAGAAGAATCCTCAATCGGGAAGTTTGGGCAGGGCAAAAGAAGCCAAAATGGACAGAAACTAGTAGAATACATGTTGGGAAATAACCTTACTTTAATGAACTCACGTTTCTACAAAAAAACTAAAAGCAAATGGACGTGGTCCTCCCCCGGTGCAAAATTCAAAACTGAAATTGATTTTATTATAACCAACAAAGCAAGCGCGTTCACAGATACCAACATAGTTAAAAACCTCAACTTTAACACAGACCACCGTATGGTAAGAAGCTGCCTAAGCCTAAACCAACCCAAAAGATCCAGGAAAAATCTAGCAAATAACAATAAGATGCATCAAATATCAGAACACAGCCATTCCACCAATTTCTGCACAGAAACACTAAATGAAATTATTACCTCCGACGCAGAAACTGGGATTAAATACAAGAGACTACAAAACAAATTGAAAGAGATGATAGTCAGCAAACCCAGAAGCAAAGAAAGCTATTTAAGTAAAGAGACACTAGAACTACTAGATGAAAGAAGAAAACTAATATCAAACAAAGGGGACAAAGAAAGACGCCAGAAAATTGCAAACCTTAGCAAGAAAATTAAGGAAAATATGAGGAAAGACCGTAAGGAGAAAAAAAATAGAGTTTTGGAAGAAAACATAAAAATAACAGGAGGAACAAAAAAGGCCATGAAACAACTTAGCGAACAAGGGAAACAATGGATATCTAAACTAAAGCAACGCAAATCATGCTTAACTAATCGACTCTCAATACAGAAACTAGCTACGGACTATTACCGCCGATTGTATTCTGACAAATTTGATTCAGAGTTGGCCACAACTTCGGAGGCAAGTGAAGCAAAAGAAAATAAAGTAGACGAAGTGCCAGAAATCCTTGCCTCAGAGATAATCAAGGCAATAAAATCCCAAAAACTCGAGAAAGCCCCAGGGCCGGACAAGATACCTAACGAAATGCTCAAGGGAGCCTTAGAGGAAATCACTCCTGTGTTGGAAAAACTTTTCAATGAAATATTACAAACAAGGCAAATTCCAGAAGAATGGACGGAGTGTCACATAATTCTATTACATAAAAAAGGCCCTAGAGATGAGATTGGGAACTATAGGCCAATTTCTCTAATATCAAACATATATAAAGTATTTGCAAAAGTGATCCTGGAAAGAATATCATTAACACTAAACGAAAGCCAACCAGTGGAGCAGGCAGGATTCCGAAAAGACTTCAGCACAATAGATCACATTCACACAATAAAACAGTTGATACAGAAGTATAACGAATACAATAAACAAATATACTTGGCATTTATAGATTACTCAAAGGCATTTGACAGCCTCAGGCACCAACACATATGGAGGAGCCTTGAACAACAAGGGGTCCAGAGCAACTATATAGAAATACTTAAAAGTATATACAAATCTAGTAAGGCCAGCATTAAATTAGAATCAACAGGAGAATCATTTCCTATCAAAAAGGGCGTACGCCAAGGCGATCCTCTCTCCCCTACGCTATTTAACGCCGTACTCGAGCACATCTTTAGACAGCTAAAATGGGACCACTTAGGTCTGAACATTAACGGAGCTCGATTAAACCACCTAAGATTTGCCGACGATCTGGTGCTTCTTGAAGAAAATCCAGCAGTAATAGAACAAATGATGCAGAGCCTAGCAAATATAAGTAGAGAAGTTGGACTAGAAATCAATGCCAGTAAAACAAAATTGATGACAAACTCAAGGGAAATTGACGTTATGGTAGATGGCAACAAGATCGAATACGTTAAAGAATATATCTACTTAGGACAGATAATATCCCCTTCAGACGAAATGACAAAGGAAGTAAACATGCGAATAGCCCAAGGTTGGAGAAAATACTGGTCACTGAAGGAAATAGTAAAAAACAAGGATCTAGGCAATCACATAAAAAAGAAAGCATTCGAGACCTGCATTCTACCAGTTCTTACTTATGGCTGCGAAACTTGGTCAATAACACTTCACCACAGGGAAAGGCTAACAAAATGCCAACGTGCCATGGAAAGAAGCATGCTAGGGTTGAAAATCAAAGACAGAGTCAGGAACGTAGACTTAAGAATAAGAACAAAACTCACAGACATTCTTACCAGGATAGACACTCAAAAATGGAGATGGGCTGGACATATGCTACGCCACCCCATTAACAAATGGAGCAAGCAAGTCACCCTTTGGCAGCCAAGAGACGGCAAAAGAGATAGAGGTCGTCAAGTCAGGAGATGGGAGGATGACTTGAAACAGACAGCGGGACCATTCTGGCTGAGAGTAGCAAGGGATAGGACACATTGGAAGGAATTGGAGGAGGCCTATGCCAAAAGGCACACCGAACTTAGGGACCTCTTGTAACCCTATGTTTAGGAATAAAAGGCTATTATTATTATTATTATTATTATTATTATAATTATCCTTTAAAATGCTGATTAATGAATTATTTAAAATAGTAAATACGGTTAAATATTGTATATAGATCAAAACACTTTAACCTGAGATAAGAACTTAAGATTCAATACTAAACTTATAAGATTCAAGCGTAATTTTTCTAAAACAATCAAACTGTTATTGTACGTAGAATTAAAGCTTATATATAAAAATAGATGCTATAAAAGAATGAACTTCGTTTCAAAACCGTAAACATTTCAAAATAAATTGTAATAAAATATCACCTTGAAAGCAACTTAATATAGACCAATATCTTTCATCTTTCGACGCAAATACTTTATTTAAGATGGAAGTAACTGAACACTCGATCGAAATACTATAAAGAATCTAATATTGGAATTTAACCTTTATGCTATCTGAGAAAAAGATTATGTAACTGGGTCGCCATGCAATACGCTTTAGGTATATCAAATGAGGTCACATATACAATATTTTCAGAAATTGAACATGAGGGTAAAACAAGAGAGAGACGGAATTAATAAAGATAATTGGGATAGTATTTACAGTGACTGATAAATATTTTTATATTTAGTAAAGGATTCGCGATCGACAAAGGGTGAGATAAATACTTAGATGTGCTGCGTTTGTTCATACGTATTAGGTACTACTTAAAGAACATAATATACATATTGGGCGTTATAAATCCTGATAAGTTATTGAAATTTAGATCCTATATCAATAGTGTTAAAGCTATGTATCTCTGAGAAATAAAACGCCTGTATGTCCTTTTACTTCTAGTTGCCGACACGCTGTACTTCAATGGCTCGTCACTCGTCAAGATGGACTTGCTGCGCGATCCAATTTCAGCGTCCCGTGAAGTGATCCGGTTCCGCTTCAAAACCAGTACAGCGTCAGGAGCGTTAATGTACTCTAGAGGAACACAGGGAGACTATATGGCGCTACAGCTCAGAGATAATCGTCTTGTCCTCAATATTGATTTGGGTAACTATATTATTTTCCTTACAGATTTTATTGTTCACTTGAATGGGTCTGATGCTCGTTTTGTCTGATCAAAAGTTGTGATAGGTATATAAGATAGATCACACAAATAAAGTAATAACACTTTATGACTGACTCACACATACACACGACCAGGGGTGCATCCAAGTTGTCATGGGTGACTTGAAAGCCGGAAAAACTCTTGCAAACATCAGAATACAGAAAAGCTATTGGGCCCTGTACCCACGGGCCCAAGAGCTCACTTGAGAGTATTCAGGCGAATCTTCTCATCTTTAGATTAGATCGTTTTTTTTAATGTGCATTAAATGGTATTTATTTCTATAAATAGATCTTTTAAAGACACTTACAAGTCATGTATAAGAATATTTTAGGATCTAGATGGCATCGGCATTTCCTAACTAACGACCTCTGTGAACAAATATCGAAAAGAAACTCAAAGAATCATGGTCTCTTTTAAGGTTTAACAACTTATATTTTTGTCACGTCCAGGGTCGGGAACTGCCACATCTCTGTCAGTGGGTAGTCTGCTGGACGACAACATCTGGCACGACGTGGTAATATCCCGCAACCGGCGCTCCGTTATATTCTCTGTGGATAGAGTGATAGTTCAGGATCGCATCAAGGGCGAGTTCTCCAGACTCAACCTGAACAGAGCTGTGAGTTTATAGACCCAATAACACCGTAATTAACATTGTAGTTGGTTTCTTCAAATCATCAACTTGTGAGTGATCGAGGAAATTTTAAGATAAGATTTCTGAAGTTAGTTTTAAACTATACATAATGACGTCGCGCTATGTGCTCCCAAGATCTTACCCGAATTCATTATAAATAGTAATTTAAATAGTCTGAAATCACATACAATTACTTTAACATTGAATTTCTATCTTTAGTGGAGAAAATTTATTGATAAGTAACTTTTTATCCTTGTTTTAGTGCTATCTCTTATTCCATGATTTAATCTACAATAACAATATGTTTTTCCAGTTCTATATAGGAGGTGTGCCGAACTTCCAAGAAGGTTTGGTGGTGAACAAGAACTACACCGGCTGTATAGAGAACATGTACCTCAACGCCACCAATGTCATCCAGAATCTAAAGCTAGGCTACGAGTCTGGAGAGCCTTTCAAGTTTCAGAAAGTCAATACACTGTATGCTTGCCCTGTGAGTATTTTTATTTATATTTGTAGGTCTAAGGCAGTTAACAGTAAAAGTAAACGTACGAGATTCGCGTAAATGTTTACGAGTTAAATATCCACACACAAATAAAGAAATCCACAATGAAAAAACAAATGACAAGTCTCCGAATTTAAAAAGTAACATGTTCTTAGAGGGTTCTAAAGTCTAAATATAATTTATTCAAAGAAGGCCAAACATTTTTCGCCTTTGAAAGTCGCCAATAAAGACAGCCCCCTGAAAAACCCATTCTTTTACCGCTTTCTAGTGTTTTTGCTCAGAAGACAGAGTGGCGTAATAAACTCCTTATTATACTATAAATTACTATACTCTATATTCGAGTTTATTAATGAATGTTTTTATTTTCTTGTAAATGTCCAGTTCCAGAAACGTTCAGTATTTATACCCCAATACAGTCAAGCGTCGTTAAGCGTTCGCTTAAATTGATTTCCTTTAACCTAACTCTTTTAACTTACATATTACTCCACATATCTAACCCTGTTGAGATTATTTGACTTATGTCACTTATAGCAGAATTCACACAGTAACATTACGTTGCAGGAGCCACCGGTGGTCCCGATAACGTTCCTCAAAGAGGCATCGTACGCGAAGCTGCGCGGGTACTCCGGCGGCAACACGCTCAACATCTCCATGGAGTTCCGCACGTACGAGCTGCACGGCCTGCTCATATACCACAAGTTTAACACCGAAGGACATGTCAAGGTATGATTCTAGATAGTTCTATACTGCTCCCATTGGCGTATCTAGGGTCAATTTTTCAGGGTGGGCCTGGCCCCTGATTTGCCATGACACATAATGTTGTGTGATGCCCAACACCCTGGGGTGGGCCCTAGATTGATTTGGCGAGGGCACGGCCCAACCGGCTTAAAAAGCAGTAATGGGCGTATCTAGGAGGGGGGCTAAATATGCCTTTTACTGCTTTTTAGGGTTTTAGCGGAAACGTTAGTGACACAAGTAATTCTTGAATTACTGTTTTATTTTTTTTATTCTGTTGAATCATAAATTATTTTCATTTTATATTCATTATAAGCAGAATGGTGTTTTCTAACTGACCACTGAGAAAAAAAACTGTAAGAAACTCTCTGGTCTCTTTTAAAGTCCAGACTTAATAATATATAAATATGCGAGTATCTTTATGTAAGAATAGTCTGATTTGGTCTTTTGAAGAAAACACTGCCAGCACGCATGCGTCAGTTATAATGCATCTCAAATCTCAACACTATAGTAGGGAGTAGGGACCTTCACGACGATGTCAGATCGGCACACACTTGCGTAAAAGTTTAAGTTATGTATCTTCAGAACTATGAAAGAAATATTGCACTCAAGATAAAACAACACATTAAACTTACATCCACAGGTGTACATAGAAGAAGGAAGAGTGAAAGTAGAATTAGAAACCCCAGGGTCACCGAAGGTCAAGCTGGACAATTATGCGGAGGAGTTCAATGATGGGCGCTGGCACTCGCTGCTCCTCACGATGGCGACGGACAGCCTCACGCTGGCCGTCGACTACCGACCCGTGAAGACCACCAAAAAACTGAGGTTCATGACTGGCAGTACCTACTATATTGCTGGTGAGTAGTGTATTATATTTTCTTTCACATAATGTTTTAAACAAAAGTTCTCATACAATACAATAGTATCTCTCAGGCAATACTCCATGAATCGTCTGGAATAGACGAAGATGTCATATATATTATTATTATTTGTTTGTGAAACCCCAGGTAACAAAAAAAATTTAGGGCACTTTGCCGCTCTGCCACGGTTATGTAGTCTAATGCCTACAGAGACGGCCTCTCAAAGCGGTCTGGTTTAGACATCAATGTTAATAAATACAGAATGCCACGCGTTACGATCTCTGCTTACCAGTTATGCTTTGTCCACATTCATACATGTCGTCGTATTTTTATCTAATATCATTAGATTAATAATAATAGAGCTGCTGAGAGTTGTGGTAGCCTAGTGGTGTGACCAGTGGACTGACATGTCAAAGGTCTCGAGTTCGAACCCGGGCACGCACCACTGACTTTTTGGAAGTTATGTGCGTATTTATCACATGCTCAAACGGTGAAGGGAAACATCGTGAGGAAACCTGCATGCTTGAGAGATTTCTCGATGGCATGTGAAGTCTGCCAACCCGCAGTAGGCTAGCGTGGTGGACTATAGCCTAATCCCTCTCAAATGAGAAGAGACCCGTGCCCAGCAGTGGGACGTTAATGGGTTGATGATGATGATGATGAATAATAATACATGTCCAGTAAGATTGAGTCAATGAGTGTTTTCTCTTTTGGATTTCACGCTACAGCATAATTGGTATAGTTGATAAATAAGTTTTGCCTTTCTTGAGTAAGTCAATTGTTGTCCGTCCGCAGGCGGCAAAGCGCCACCTCGCGGGTTTATCGGCTGCATGCGTAAGATCGCCGTGGACGGCAACTACCGGCTGCCCACCGACTGGAAGAATGATGAGTACTGCTGCCCCAACGAGGTCGTGTTCGACGCCTGCCAGATGATCGATAGGTACGTACTTAAACATATGTTTATTTAGTGTATGTGGCATATTATTGCCATAAAGGATAAATGCTTAAAAGCAAGATTTGTAGTCTGTTGAGAGAGATTACTGAAATGAAATATAGGTAGTTTGATGGACATAATCACTGCGATATTGCTTTGGTAGTTACTATTATACTTGTGTTATAAGTCGAACAGCAGTATTTCATTTTCCTGTTAGTAAATTATTAAAGTACGTACTATACGCTTGGTGGTGAACTTTTGGACCTTATAATTATAATAATTAGGATTTAAATTGGCTGACGAGTATGTTGACTTTCTGACGTGGAACCCGCCTTAATAATATTCGTGTTGTTTTAGATGTAACCCCAACCCGTGTGAACACAACGGCGTGTGCACGCAGACGGCCGACGAGTTCACGTGCAACTGCCAGGGTACTGGCTACGCGGGCGCCGTCTGTCATAGCTGTAAGTATAACTATATGCCTTTACTGACTTAAATCGAAGCTGCCGAAGTATAAGAAAGTAATATCACAATTGCCATGTATTATTTGTTCAGATATTATGTGATGTGTATATTTTTTAAGTTTACAATAGTCTTTTAATGCTATCCATTGTCTAGTACCCATAGTACAAGCTATGCTTAGTTTAGGATTAGATGGTGCTGTGTAAAATATCGCAGAAGTTTAACTCGTAATATTGTATTGGGATATCCTGTAAAGATTTTGTAAGTGCTTTAAAATATGAACTATCGTATATATTAAGTAGTAGTATTTAACATACAAAACTTCAAAGGAGACAGTTTTTTCCAGGCCCACTACGAACGGTATCACAGGACGATCACATTATATTCTAAAATAATAACTTATTTTTCAAGACGAAAAATACGAAATGCGAAGTAAAAATGAAACCGCAATTATTAAATTAAATAGAACTAAGACTTTCAATAAATCGTTGTAGTTTAATTCGTGTAAATGAACGTAAAAACTATCACATTCAAATACAGTAAATAAAATAAGTGAGAATATTGATTATTATTGCGGAAGGCAGCTGGCAGCAACTGGATGAGAAGAGCCGAAGATCGAGCTCTGTGGCGTTCATTAGGGGAGGCCTACGTCCAGCAGTGGACGAATATAGGCTGATGATGATGATTATGATGATGATTGATTATTATTATTTATGATATTATTATTGTTTATTAATATTTAAATGTATAGGATCTATAAATATTTTGGAAACTAAAATAATATTTATCAAAGTGTTTTTGCTATGTTATAATCACCGTAGAACGGACCGCTCATGTCATTGCTTTGACTTTGACAATTTGAATGTAACTGGTACGCAATGTAACGTGATTTTGAAAAAACCACTTTTAGAGAAACTAGGGGAAAAAAATCATTCATCATCCTTCATAAACCATTAATTCACCAAATCATCAACCATTATCATGTATCATACTGTCATCCATCTTATATAAAATAAAAAAATACTGCAGACTAGGCTGCATGGACTAGATTCCTTTGCTTTATCCTGAAAGGGAAGAAAAGAAAAAAAACAATGACTGAACGTCATTTTTTGTTCGAAATCTGACGTTTTTGTGGGTTATTTTATTTCTTTTTTAATGTATTACTCAATATTCCCTTTAGACATTAAGTAAACAAAAGTTACTAACTAGAGATTGTGTGGAAAAAATGATATATATTTCATTAGTTTGTACTACTAATTGAGGTGGGCCTATTCCCCATACAAAAAAAATTGTCTCCTTTATGTCCCTCATACATAAAGTGTACAGTAGACTACCCTCACTTATGTGATATCATCGCATATTAGACTTTAGTGTAGTGCCTGTTGTGTATCAAAATAATGGAGGTGGGTGAACAAAGGTTAAAAAAACACTTTGGTTACTTTATTCACTGGCAAATTGGTTTAAAGAAAATTGTGTTGAACCCATGAACGACTTTTTTTACTGATGATTTAATCGAATATTTATAATTTAAACTCTAAAAGTGTTTCTAAGCGTCTGCTTTTGGGTTTTGCATATTCTATGTATACCACTATATGTTTGTTAAATCGAGGCACTACAACTCTATCTTCAAGTTGGTGAACAACAATGACAGCAATAAAGTTAATTCTCAGCAGTACTTATAATATTACCACTAATTTTATTTCTAAAATTGTAAAAACTAACATAAGTTTGGTATTAACATAAGGTGTCTATTCAGACACAAAGGAAGTGTTTCTTTTTGTAGTAAAATGATGAATTTCTCCAATTAAAATCAATATAATTAAGTTTAGGTTAGGCTACAACGTTCTCGTATGAAGATGACAAGCGGAATGTTCTACTTATAATTTTACAATTTTAATAATTTACAACCAACGTCATTAAGAAGCGCCTGATGATAATTTACGAAAGTCACAAAGTATCAACAACATGTTGCTTTAAGAAAACGTAAGGCGCAGCCGAAACATCTTCCCGCCCGTTGAAAGGCTTGTCTTTCAACAACGTAAATTTTCCGCTGCAGGTAGAGGACACAGCTTGACTAGTGGTCGACGAATTACACCTCTTGTGGTGTTCACATCGGCAACTCTTGAAATCCCATCGGGGCCAGGGAACAAGCGCGCGACACGACCCAGCCGCCAACATAATGGGGGTATATGATCCTCATGTATGAGCACGAGGTCTCCAATGTTTAGGGTTTTATGATTCGTTTTCCACTTCATTCTTTGCTGCAGCTCGTGTATGTATTCATGCTGCCAGCGTGACCAGAAGTGTTGGTGAATTTGTTGTAGTCGAGCATATCGTTGTAAGTGATTCTCTTTAAGATTTTCCAAATTAGGTTCCGGTAATGCCTTCAATGGCCTTCCGATTAAAAAGTGACCTGGGGACAAGGGAAGGTAGTCATCAGGAGATGAGGAAAGCGGGCACAAAGGGCGGCTGTTTAAGACTGCCTCCACTTGTGCGAAGAGTGTGGTAAGTTCTTCAAAGGTAAGATGGGTATTGCCCATAACTCTCTTAATATGGTATTTAGCGGATTTAACTCCGGCTTCCCAAAGGCCGCCAAAGTGAGGAGCGTGAGCAGGTGAGAAAATAAAATTTATGTTTTCATGAGTTGCAAACTCCGTTAAGGCCATATTATTTGATTTTAAAAAAGCTCCTATGTCTTTAGCAGCAGCCACAAAATTTGTACCGTTATCACAGAATATTTCTAATGGCTTGCCACGTCGCGAAATAAATCTGCGTAAAGTCATTATAAAGGCGTCTTTGGTGAGGTCACTGACCGCTTCCAAGTGAACACACTTATAACGCAAACATACAAATAAACAAAGATAACATTTAAGTATTCTGGCACCCTTGCCTTTACGATTAATTATATAAAAGGGTCCAGCAAAATCGATTCCTACTGAAATGAACGGGAAACCTGGCGTCACACGTTGACTAGGTAGATCACCCATTTTAAGATTTAGAGTTTTGCCTCGGACTCGACAACATCGCACACAGTTATGCACGGTGCGCCGAGCTAGCCGTCTGCCATTTATTGGCCACACTAATTCCCTAATCATGGATAGCAATAGCTGCGGACCGGCATGCATGTGGCGTATATGCTCACGTTCAAATATAAGTTCAGTCAGATGGTGAGAAGAATCAAGTATTATTGGGTGTTTCTTTTCAAAACTATAAGTTGAAGAATTTAGTCGACCACCGACCCTAATTAATTTGTTTTCATCTAAAAAAGGTGATAAAGCTAAAATTTTACATTTATTACTCAAAGGAACATTTTTAGATAACGCATTGTATTCGTTTGGAAAGCATTCATACTGAGATATACGACAAAGATAATAAAATGAGTCATCCAACTCGGCAATCGTAAGAGGCAAAACCTGTTTGTTATCGCGATTACGAATGTTAAAACAAAATCTTTTAACGAATGCAACTATTTTTATGAGCTTATTTAAATTGCAGTAGTTTTCAATATTTATTATAGGTTGTATTATATTGGTATTAAGGTAAGTATTTATTTGAATTTGATATATTGTATTATTGGTAATATTATTATGTGAACCTAATGAATTTTGTATTTTAGATGTTTTTGTTTCAGATGCAGACTTCCCCGGGAGCTTGTTCGATGAACTTATGGTAAGTGGAGTGTATTTTTTATTAGTAAGAGGTAAGTATTTACGTTTGTTAGTAGTTTTAGATACATTTTTAATTTCAGGTACGTCACTTAATTCACTTGAATTTAAAACGGGCCAATCATTTTCAGATTTTGTTAAATAATTTGGGCCTGACCACCACAGACTATTTTTTACTAACTGTGAGGCATTGATGCCTCGTGATATAAGGTCAGCGGGATTCATGTCTGTGGGGACATGTCGCCAGGACAACGAATCCGTGAGCTCATTTATTTCAACCACCCTGTTGGCAACAAAAGTTTTGAGTTTGGTTGGATCACCCTTAAGCCAAGCAAGTACTACGCTCGAGTCACACCAATATACGATTCGTGATGGTCTGTAACGAATAGACTGCGTGACACTGTGACATAATTTGGCTGCTAGTAACGCTGCACACAGTTCCAATCGTGGTATGGTCATGGGATTTATACGAGCAACTTTGGACTTCGCACACAATAGTCTAACCATGAAGTCACGATTGTTTTCCGAGCTCCTTATATACAAACATGCTCCATAGGCTCGCTCCGAGGCGTCGCAAAATGAATGAATTTCTATTATTTTTGGCGAATTACACAATACTCTTCTAGGAATTTGGCAATTTAATAAAGAATTTAAATTATTTGAGAATTCTAACCACCTTTCTTTTATTTCCTGAGGAATGTCTTGATCCCAGTCTATTTTTTGCAACCATAAACTTTGTAGCATCATTTTAGCTTGAATAATACAAGGACTTAAAAGCCCTAGAGGGTCAAATATTTTAAATGCATTCGATAATATATGCCTTTTTGTTATTTTATCATTATGGAATTTTGTTTGAACCGGGAAGTTCAAAATATCAGAATTAGGGTCCCAACCTAGGCCCAAGGTGCTCGACGCTTCACTTAAGGTTAAATTGTCTTGCACATTTAAGGATGAATTTTCGAAAAGAATTTTTGAATTTGTTTTGAATTTACGCAAATTAAAACATGCTGTATTTAAGGCTTTAGATATAGATATTTGGATGTCACGTAATTGTTGCTCATCATCACACCCGGTGATTAAATCATCGACATAAAAATCGCGCTGAATTATTGTTTTGATAGTTTCGTCCGCACATTCCCCGCCCACCTGCCACAGACAACGTGTGCTCAAATAGCTCGCACTTGTGGTTCCATAAGTAAGAGTATTCAATTGCATTGTTCTGACGGGCAAAGACTCGTCTTCTCTCCATAATATCAACTGTAAATTTCTAGAAGATTCATCTACAAGTAATTGTCTGTACATTTTTTCAATGTCTCCTGTTAATAAATATTTATATTGTCTTGCTCTTATCAATATGGAGAAAAGAGAATCTTGTATGTTAGGGCCAGCAATCAGAATGTCATTGACGGATAGACCAGAAGATGTGGGGACTGATCCATCGAAAACGACACGTAGTTTAGTAGATTCGCTGTTGTCCTTAAATACAGCATGGTGGCACAAAAAATATGAGGGGAATGGTTTTTCTTTAGGAGCTACAGACATATGTCCTAGTTGCTCATATTCTTTCATAAATTGAATATATTGGTATTTTAGTTCAGGATTTTTTCTAAAACGTGACTCTAAATTTAGAAATCTTTTTTTTGCAGTATTATAAGATTCACCTAAGTTATTTGGAGAACAATTAAGAGGTAACTTAACCTTAAATCGTCCATTGTCTAAGCGGACTGTATGTTGCAAAAAATGCCTTTCGCAGACTCTGTCACTTTCACTTAGAATGGGCTTGTTTGGTATTTCTTCAATCTCCCAGAATTTTGTGAGCAAATTTTCAATATGAGATTCGTTATGAGTGTCTTTAGACTTATTTATCATGGTATTGTTGCAATGTACACTATCTAAGCTATTTATTGGTATGGGACCGGCTATCAGCCAGCCAAATTTGGAATTTTGTAACTTTAGGTTATTGAAACCTAGGGAAGATTGTTCGCTTCCTAGGACATCCCAGAAGAGATCAGACCCAATCAAAATATCAACCTCGGACGGCTCATAAAAGTTTGGATCTGCTAATTTTATATGTTTTGGAATTTCGAATTGAATTTTAAATCTATTTTTTGGTAATTGACCAGTTAACTCATTCATAACTAGTAAATTAAGCGTTACATCAAAGTTTTTATAAATAGATTGTAACTGAGCAATACAGCTTTCTTCTACTTTATAAGACGGATGATTCCCGATGCCAATAACACTAAGGCTAGATATAGGTATTGACCTTAGTGACAATCTGTCTCTTAAAGATTTCGTAATAAAACTAGCCTGACTGCCACAGTCTAACAATGCCCGTACTGTTTCACACTTATTATTAACGGGATTATGAACTTCAATTAAAGCAGTAGATAAAATAACTTGACTACAGTCGTAAGCTGACGAGTTCACGTTTATTGAATCTACTTCTACGTGGGAATGATTGTTAGTAACGGACAGATTAGTTTTATGCAACAACCGGTTATGTTTTTGTTTACATTCAGGGCATGGACCAATACCACATGAGATAGCAGGGTGCCCCTGTTTTAGACAATTTGAGCACAGCTTATACTTAGATACATCTGACCATTTTTCCTGTAATGTTTTATTTTTAAAAGTGGTACAGTCATATATTTTATGATTTTGACCACAAATTATACAAAGAAATTGATTAGAATTTTCTTTGTTAACGTTCGTAAATGATTTTACAGTATGTTGTTTTTCAGGTCTATGATTATGATTTACAGGTGTACTTGAATTATAACGAGTTTGACCTTGAGAGCCCTTTTGGTTATTATTATCATTTTTGTTCCTATTTAAGGCTTCAAGTACATCGGCGCGATCTACTAGAAATTTTTTAAAGTTTTCTAACGTTGGAATGCTATCAAAATTGTTTCTAAACTCCTCCCACTTTATTAGCGAACGACTATCTAGTTTGGATGTTAAATTAAATACTATGAGGGTATCCCAATGCTCAGTCGGCTGTCCTAAACTAGCCAACGCCCTTAAATTTTTTGTTACATGGTCAACTAAAAACCTTAGTGACCTCTCTGATTCTTTGTTAAATTGCTGAATGTTGAATAATGAATTTAGGTGGTGGTTGACAAGTAACCTTTTATTATCGTATCGGTCACATAATAATTTCCAAGCCTCTTTATAATTTTGAGAAGAAACTTCAAGATTGGAAATTATTCGTGCCGCTTCCCCTTCTAGGTATGAAATTAGGTAGTGGAATTTATGTACTGATGTGATTTGCTTATTATCATCAACTAAGCTTAAAAATGTATCCCTGAACTCGAGCCATTTAAAATACGCACCATCAAATTTTGAAATTTGTATACGTGGCAACCTAACACCAGAATCATGAGGTTCATTTCTCGCTTCACGACTACTTTGCTTGCAACTATCCAATAAATTGTTTGCAATGGCAAGTGCATTTACCATTTCATATTCAATTTTTTCCCGCTCCTCAAGCTCTGATGATAAGTTTCCACTATTTACGACCTCAATCTGACTTTGCAACTCATCAAACTTAACCGATAACTGCTCAAATTTACCATGTTTAATACTTAATTCAGCAATTTCTACATTTGTTAAGGCACCTGAAGGTGATATTTTGTCTAAATAATTTTTAAACTTGGTAATTTGGCCTTTGATTGAGCTACGCCGAATGGATAACTCCCGTAATGTTTTAGATTCAGTGTCTTGCATGATTGGACAAATAAGTTTGATAATGAAAGCAACATTAACAATTACGGGCAACCAAACGGAATAACAAAACCGTATACGTATGAGCGCACTATTTTCTCATCTAACTATTCTAAAATACAACAAAAGAATCTCACGCCCCTCAATCCGACGACACCCGCCGACCAGGAAACCGGATTCGCGCCGAGAAGCACGAAAGATAAACTCTGCTCGTACTCCCGCGCGGCGATGGCGTGATGTTTCAGAGTAATAAATCTGGAAATTCCGGCGAATCACGTCAAAACTGAGAGTGGCTAGTTATTTTTCCTAGAATTGCGTAAGAAAACCAAATGTAGGTAGACTGAGAACTCAAAGAAAAAAAATATACCTGCAATTATCATTAATTTTATATTGAATTTGAAGAAATGGAATTTAGTTAAATTATTAGTTATGTACGATAATATTATATATGATAGATAATTGCGCAGTATTTCTAGATTAATTTGGTGGCAAAATTATAACAAATTTATTAATTATTTCAAGCCGTTGGTGTAGGCGAACCTAAAATTTGAAATTATGGCACAAGTGGAAGGCAAATTTCTTAAACCTTACACCGATAAGATTAGACGGGATTTAAGATGACTAAGTCTAGGATGGTAAAAATTGGTAAAAGTTGAGGAAGGAAGGTCACTTAACTTATGCTGATCCGCTGACCGATCCACGAGAATATAACCTTTGTTGCTGTTCTTCAATAATCCTGGGTTGATACTTAAGTTGCACCAATGCTCCAGACTGATTAGGACTTCTTCTTGAATTTACCGAACGAGTTTTGGCCTTAAGTGGTCTCGATGAACTCGCAGGTGAGCTGGTTCGACGATCAAAATTTTTCGTGAATTTCGTGCCGTGCCCACCCGGGGGCGCCAAATTTATGTCTATTCAGACACAAAGGAAGTGTTTCTTTTTGTAGTAAAATGATGAATTTCTCCAATTAAAATCAATATAATTAAGTTTAGGTTAGGCTACAACGTTCTCGTATGAAGATGACAAGCGGAATGTTCTACTTATAATTTTACAATTTTAATAATTTACAACCAACGTCATTAAGAAGCGCCTGATGATAATTTACGAAAGTCACAAAGTATCAACAACATGTTGCTTTAAGAAAACGTAAGGCGCAGCCGAAACATAAGGTTTGAAACTACCGGTAAGATTTTAAGATTAATTTTAGTTACATAACTTGGCCACATATTTTGTAGTGGGGGTAATTCGCATGCACATTTTTACATGCGCAAACTTCCTCCACTACCGATATGTCGCGAGCTGTATATGTGTACGTGTGTGCAGCCATCCACCCGCTGTCGTGCCAGGCGTACAAGAACGTGCAGGCCGTGTCGCGCTCGGCCGACATACACATCGACGTGGACGGCTCCGGCCCGCTGCCCGCCTTCCCGGTCACCTGCGAGTTCTATTGTGAGTACATACTAGTATTACAACGTTAATAACAGTATTCAATATTTATTTACTAAATGTAATACGCACGAATTAATAATCTTCATTATAAGAAGCTTTTTGCCTAACTAAATAAAGTCTTTGTCATACATTCTATCTTATTACAATACTATGTATATTAACAGTTTATTCATTTTAGCAAAATTCTCCTGTCATCCAGCATACTTATCCAAATCGGTTGATTTATAGCGTGATAGAAAATATTGTTTTCATTCTACTTCTAAAATCTTATGGATTTCCGCAAAGTAATGCAGCAACTCGCATCCAATGCGAAAAGGGGCTAGGATTACAAAAATGCAACCCGATATTAAACAGATTTTTCTTACAGCGGACGGACGCATAATAACTGCGGTCCAGCACTCATCCTCACAGAACACGGTGGTGGATGGCTACCAGGAGCCCGGCAGCTTCCGACAAGACATCATCTACGACGCGTCCCGGCAGCAACTGGAGGCGCTGCTCAACAGATCTGAGAATTGTATGCAGCACCTCGAGTATATGTGCCGACATTCTAGATTGTTGAACTCGCCAAGTAAGTATGACTTCATCACTTCGGGGGACATTTTTTTTTAATGAATATAAGAAGTCTCACCTGATGGTAAGTAATCACCGCCGCCTATGGACATCTGCAACACCAGAATACTTGCAAATGCGTTGCCGGCCTTTCAGGAAAGAATATGTTCTCTTCTTAAAGGTTCCTACGTTGTAATGGTTCGGAAACACCACCGGCGACAGCTGGTTCGACAGCGTGGATAATCACGCTGTGGAATCAGCTTGCAGCGAGGCTTTCTGCCAGCGAGGCAGAAAATACATTAAAAATTGCGCTGTTGTGGAATGCTGGACATCGAAGTGATACGGAGCATTTTTTAGGCAATTTGATTTGTTGCTCCTTTAATGATAATATTGACGATGATAATGACTATGACTCTGTTATTGACGGTAAAAATGATGACAATGACGAGAATGGCAGGGTTACTGATTTTTACGATGTAAAAGACATTTATTACGATATATCGATGATGATTCCATGAGGATTGATGTGTGTTATGTATTGTCAGGCGAGGAGTCGTCGTTCCAGCCGTTCGCGTGGTGGGTGTCCCGCACGGGGCAGCGCATGGACTACTGGGCGGGCGCCACGCCCGGCTCGCGCATGTGCCAGTGCGGGGTGCTGGGCTCCTGCGCCGACCCCACCAAGTGGTGCAACTGCGACGCCGAGCACATGAAGCCCGAAGGTAGGCCAAAGTACCTCGGCTACGTGTGCATCTTAAACTGCCTTTATTTATGAGTGCCCTTATTTCTTATTTTTGAATGTCTACATTTTTGTGAGTAGGATGTAATATATCCTACTCACAAAAAATTTAGACACTCACTGTTAGATATGCTTAAAACAATGCAAATGCTAGAACATAACTTAACATGTAACGATTTTCCACTCAGCACTTCATAGCACATATATCATAGAACTGTATTCATAAGCATGCTGTGATTTCCAGTAAATGAAGAAACACAAGGAAATAACTATTTATATCTAAATTGTATGACTTTTATGTATATAATGTGTATTTTTCGTTGGAAATCCTAATAAATAAAATAAAATATCCATATTTTTGCTTTACTTATTTCAAAATATTTATTAGATTAACGTATAAACAAATTATTTTCCAATCAAGAGTTCCAAGTGGACGGCGGCGAGATCACGGAGAAAGATTTCTTGCCGGTGAAACAGCTGCGGTTCGGTGACACCGGCTCGCACCTCGACGAGAAGGAAGGACGATACACACTCGGCCCACTGCTGTGCGAGGGAGACGGTATGATTTTAAAATTATTATTATTACTTATATTCAATGTTTTTCTATTATCTTTTGTTGGAATTAACAGGGAATTACGTTGAATTTGCAAACTATTTTGTTAAAAGTATCAAATAAATTGTCACTTGATACACTTATCCCGCCTTTTCCTCAGTAGGTCAAAAACTACAGAACGCCACGCGCTATCCCTTCATATCACTTTTGCATCGTCCACATTAATACATCTTGTCATGCATCCGCACCGATTACGAGTACTGCGCACCTGACCTTTTTGTGATCTATTCTTAATCAACCCATCTATTGTCTAACCTATAACTCTAACTAAGGTTATGGTCCACCACGATAGTGCGATATTGGCAGACTTCATACGCCATCGAGATAACGTCTCGAGCTTGCAGATTATCTCACGATGTTTTCCTTCACAGTTTGAGCATGTGATAAATACGCACATAACTTCCGAAAAGTCAGTGGTGCGGTTCTTGATCAACGTTTTAAAATAATGTTTCTCCTAATAGATTTGTTCAGCAATGCGGTAACGTTCCGTATCTCTGACGCTATCATCACTCTGCCCATGTTCGACTTGGGGCACAGTGGCGACATCTACCTCGAGTTCAAGACAACCAAGGAAAATGCTGTGCTTTTACACTCTAAGGTAAGATTTGGTAATCCATACTAGGGAAAACAGATAATTGCCGATCTTGTGTCATCTCTCTTACTCAGTACCGTATAACAGTGTGCGTGAGTGAGATAGAATTTTATACAAAATAAAACTTTTTCTCTATCTTTTGACGTTACGTACTTGTATTTCAAATATACTTCATTGAATCTGAGAAGGTCTAGAATTTTCTTCGCCCCTTAGATTATAATCAACATGCTGGATTGTAAATTACCTATACTTTTCTGTAACGAATCGTCGTTATAACAGTTAGTGAATATATGTGAGTCACATATTGTTTTAAATTAAATTTTAATTAAATAATCATCCAAAAAAGTATTTAAGTTAGCTGCTATAATATAGCTTTCCTTCTAGGGTCCTCAAGATTACATAAAGCTCTCCATCATCGGAGGGGATCAGCTGCAGTTCCAGTTCCAAGTAGGAGACACTCCACTTGGTGTCTCGGTGGAGACCAGTAACAGACTCGCCGACAACAACTGGCACTCTGTCAGCATTGAACGGAACAGGTTAGTGACTTTTATTTAAAAAAATAATCTAGGAAGTGTTGTAGGATAAGAGTAGATATAAGTAATTAAGACTTTGAAATTAACTTCTATTTTTTTTTATTTAAAATGACATAAGCATTAGTTTTCATAATTTGGACGAATCTCCAATAAGACACAAAAAATATTGTTTATTGCATTCCTCAAAAATGTAAGGGTGACCCTTCTTCCTTTGCAAGTTATGTCATTTGCTCACTGTTTATTATCATACGCTAAAACGGTGAAGGAATACATCGTAAGGAAATCTGCATTCCTGAGAGGTTTTTTTGGCGTGTGAAGTTTGTCAAGGCGCAATTAGGCTAGCGTTGTAGACTATAGCCTAATCTCTTTCATTTGAGTAGAGGTCCGTGCCTAACGGTGGGACAATCATTGGCCTTATGATATATGGTGCGACAGCTGTCTGGGCTCGATCAAGTATCTATTACGTAACTAGTTTTTTTTTTACAATTATAAACCTCTCTTTCCCATGATAGGAAAAGTAAGCAAATTTCTTATCTGTTTACCTTCACCGCAGCTCTATCGTAGTTCACTGTTGGGTATAGACCTCTCCCAAACTGTTTACTGTTTACCTGTTTACCTTACTCAATTTCAAAAATAAGCAAAGCAAACGTGACGTTATTCATGTTCCATCGACACGAAGCAAATAGGGTTTATTTGCTCTCCCTGTAGTGTTGACGTAATAGTTTGGCCGCCCCCCAGGAAGGAGGCGCGCGTGGTGGTGGACGGCGCGCTGAAGAACGAGATCCGCACCGCCAAGGAGCCCGTGCGGGCGCTGCAGCTCAGCACGGGCGTGGCGCTCGGCGCCGCGCTCGACCGGAAGGACGGCTTCGTGGGCTGCCTGCGCGCGCTGCTGCTCAACGGACGACCCGTCGACCTGCGCTCCTACGCCAGGAGAGGTCAGGCTCTACCATACACTACAGCTCAGCACGGGCGTGGCGCTCGGCGCCGCGCTCGACCGGAAGGACGGCTTCGTGGGCTGCCTGCGCGCGCTGCTGCTCAACGGACGACCCGTCGACCTGCGCTCCTACGCCAGGAGAGGTCAGGCTCTACCATACACTACAGCTCAGCACGGGCGTGGCGCTCGGCGCCGCGCTCGACCGGAAGGACGGCTTCGTGGGCTGCCTGCGCGCGCTGCTGCTCAACGGACGACCCGTCGACCTGCGCTCCTACGCCAGGAGAGGTCAGGCTCTACCATACACTACAGCTCAGCACGGGCGTGGCGCTCGGCGCCGCGCTCGACCGGAAGGACGGCTTCGTGGGCTGCCTGCGCGCGCTGCTGCTCAACGGACGACCCGTCGACCTGCGCTCCTACGCCAGGAGAGGTCAGGCTCTACCATACACTACAGCTCAGCACGGGCGTGGCGCTCGGCGCCGCGCTCGACCGGAAGGACGGCTTCGTGGGCTGCCTGCGCGCGCTGCTGCTCAACGGACGACCCGTCGACCTGCGCTCCTACGCCAGGAGAGGTCAGGCTCTACCATACACTACAGCTCAGCACGGGCGTGGCGCTCGGCGCCGCGCTCGACCGGAAGGACGGCTTCGTGGGCTGCCTGCGCGCGCTGCTGCTCAACGGACGACCCGTCGACCTGCGCTCCTACGCCAGGAGAGGTCAGGCTCTACCATACACTACAGCTCAGCACGGGCGTGGCGCTCGGCGCCGCGCTCGACCGGAAGGACGGCTTCGTGGGCTGCCTGCGCGCGCTGCTGCTCAACGGACGACCCGTCGACCTGCGCTCCTACGCCAGGAGAGGTCAGGCTCTACCATACACTACAGCTCAGCACGGGCGTGGCGCTCGGCGCCGCGCTCGACCGGAAGGACGGCTTCGTGGGCTGCCTGCGCGCGCTGCTGCTCAACGGACGACCCGTCGACCTGCGCTCCTACGCCAGGAGAGGTCAGGCTCTACCATACACTACAGCTCAGCACGGGCGTGGCGCTCGGCGCCGCGCTCGACCGGAAGGACGGCTTCGTGGGCTGCCTGCGCGCGCTGCTGCTCAACGGACGACCCGTCGACCTGCGCTCCTACGCCAGGAGAGGTCAGGCTCTACCATACACTACAGCTCAGCACGGGCGTGGCGCTCGGCGCCGCGCTCGACCGGAAGGACGGCTTCGTGGGCTGCCTGCGCGCGCTGCTGCTCAACGGACGACCCGTCGACCTGCGCTCCTACGCCAGGAGAGGTCAGGCTCTACCATACACTACAGCTCAGCACGGGCGTGGCGCTCGGCGCCGCGCTCGACCGGAAGGACGGCTTCGTGGGCTGCCTGCGCGCGCTGCTGCTCAACGGACGACCCGTCGACCTGCGCTCCTACGCCAGGAGAGGTCAGGCTCTACCATACACTACAGCTCAGCACGGGCGTGGCGCTCGGCGCCGCGCTCGACCGGAAGGACGGCTTCGTGGGCTGCCTGCGCGCGCTGCTGCTCAACGGACGACCCGTCGACCTGCGCTCCTACGCCAGGAGAGGTCAGGCTCTACCATACACTACAGCTCAGCACGGGCGTGGCGCTCGGCGCCGCGCTCGACCGGAAGGACGGCTTCGTGGGCTGCCTGCGCGCGCTGCTGCTCAACGGACGACCCGTCGACCTGCGCTCCTACGCCAGGAGAGGTCAGGCTCTACCATACACTACAGCTCAGCACGGGCGTGGCGCTCGGCGCCGCGCTCGACCGGAAGGACGGCTTCGTGGGCTGCCTGCGCGCGCTGCTGCTCAACGGACGACCCGTCGACCTGCGCTCCTACGCCAGGAGAGGTCAGGCTCTACCATACACTACAGCTCAGCACGGGCGTGGCGCTCGGCGCCGCGCTCGACCGGAAGGACGGCTTCGTGGGCTGCCTGCGCGCGCTGCTGCTCAACGGACGACCCGTCGACCTGCGCTCCTACGCCAGGAGAGGTCAGGCTCTACCATACACTACAGCTCAGCACGGGCGTGGCGCTCGGCGCCGCGCTCGACCGGAAGGACGGCTTCGTGGGCTGCCTGCGCGCGCTGCTGCTCAACGGACGACCCGTCGACCTGCGCTCCTACGCCAGGAGAGGTCAGGCTCTACCATACACTACAGCTCAGCACGGGCGTGGCGCTCGGCGCCGCGCTCGACCGGAAGGACGGCTTCGTGGGCTGCCTGCGCGCGCTGCTGCTCAACGGACGACCCGTCGACCTGCGCTCCTACGCCAGGAGAGGTCAGGCTCTACCATACACTACAGCTCAGCACGGGCGTGGCGCTCGGCGCCGCGCTCGACCGGAAGGACGGCTTCGTGGGCTGCCTGCGCGCGCTGCTGCTCAACGGACGACCCGTCGACCTGCGCTCCTACGCCAGGAGAGGTCAGGCTCTACCATACACTACAGCTCAGCACGGGCGTGGCGCTCGGCGCCGCGCTCGACCGGAAGGACGGCTTCGTGGGCTGCCTGCGCGCGCTGCTGCTCAACGGACGACCCGTCGACCTGCGCTCCTACGCCAGGAGAGGTCAGGCTCTACCATACACTACAGCTCAGCACGGGCGTGGCGCTCGGCGCCGCGCTCGACCGGAAGGACGGCTTCGTGGGCTGCCTGCGCGCGCTGCTGCTCAACGGACGACCCGTCGACCTGCGCTCCTACGCCAGGAGAGGTCAGGCTCTACCATACACTACAGCTCAGCACGGGCGTGGCGCTCGGCGCCGCGCTCGACCGGAAGGACGGCTTCGTGGGCTGCCTGCGCGCGCTGCTGCTCAACGGACGACCCGTCGACCTGCGCTCCTACGCCAGGAGAGGTCAGGCTCTACCATACACTACAGCTCAGCACGGGCGTGGCGCTCGGCGCCGCGCTCGACCGGAAGGACGGCTTCGTGGGCTGCCTGCGCGCGCTGCTGCTCAACGGACGACCCGTCGACCTGCGCTCCTACGCCAGGAGAGGTCAGGCTCTACCATACACTACAGCTCAGCACGGGCGTGGCGCTCGGCGCCGCGCTCGACCGGAAGGACGGCTTCGTGGGCTGCCTGCGCGCGCTGCTGCTCAACGGACGACCCGTCGACCTGCGCTCCTACGCCAGGAGAGGTCAGGCTCTACCATACACTACAGCTCAGCACGGGCGTGGCGCTCGGCGCCGCGCTCGACCGGAAGGACGGCTTCGTGGGCTGCCTGCGCGCGCTGCTGCTCAACGGACGACCCGTCGACCTGCGCTCCTACGCCAGGAGAGGTCAGGCTCTACCATACACTACAGCTCAGCACGGGCGTGGCGCTCGGCGCCGCGCTCGACCGGAAGGACGGCTTCGTGGGCTGCCTGCGCGCGCTGCTGCTCAACGGACGACCCGTCGACCTGCGCTCCTACGCCAGGAGAGGTCAGGCTCTACCATACACTACAGCTCAGCACGGGCGTGGCGCTCGGCGCCGCGCTCGACCGGAAGGACGGCTTCGTGGGCTGCCTGCGCGCGCTGCTGCTCAACGGACGACCCGTCGACCTGCGCTCCTACGCCAGGAGAGGTCAGGCTCTACCATACACTACAGCTCAGCACGGGCGTGGCGCTCGGCGCCGCGCTCGACCGGAAGGACGGCTTCGTGGGCTGCCTGCGCGCGCTGCTGCTCAACGGACGACCCGTCGACCTGCGCTCCTACGCCAGGAGAGGTCAGGCTCTACCATACACTACAGCTCAGCACGGGCGTGGCGCTCGGCGCCGCGCTCGACCGGAAGGACGGCTTCGTGGGCTGCCTGCGCGCGCTGCTGCTCAACGGACGACCCGTCGACCTGCGCTCCTACGCCAGGAGAGGTCAGGCTCTACCATACACTACAGCTCAGCACGGGCGTGGCGCTCGGCGCCGCGCTCGACCGGAAGGACGGCTTCGTGGGCTGCCTGCGCGCGCTGCTGCTCAACGGACGACCCGTCGACCTGCGCTCCTACGCCAGGAGAGGTCAGGCTCTACCATACACTACAGCTCAGCACGGGCGTGGCGCTCGGCGCCGCGCTCGACCGGAAGGACGGCTTCGTGGGCTGCCTGCGCGCGCTGCTGCTCAACGGACGACCCGTCGACCTGCGCTCCTACGCCAGGAGAGGTCAGGCTCTACCATACACTACAGCTCAGCACGGGCGTGGCGCTCGGCGCCGCGCTCGACCGGAAGGACGGCTTCGTGGGCTGCCTGCGCGCGCTGCTGCTCAACGGACGACCCGTCGACCTGCGCTCCTACGCCAGGAGAGGTCAGGCTCTACCATACACTACAGCTCAGCACGGGCGTGGCGCTCGGCGCCGCGCTCGACCGGAAGGACGGCTTCGTGGGCTGCCTGCGCGCGCTGCTGCTCAACGGACGACCCGTCGACCTGCGCTCCTACGCCAGGAGAGGTCAGGCTCTACCATACACTACAGCTCAGCACGGGCGTGGCGCTCGGCGCCGCGCTCGACCGGAAGGACGGCTTCGTGGGCTGCCTGCGCGCGCTGCTGCTCAACGGACGACCCGTCGACCTGCGCTCCTACGCCAGGAGAGGTCAGGCTCTACCATACACTACAGCTCAGCACGGGCGTGGCGCTCGGCGCCGCGCTCGACCGGAAGGACGGCTTCGTGGGCTGCCTGCGCGCGCTGCTGCTCAACGGACGACCCGTCGACCTGCGCTCCTACGCCAGGAGAGGTCAGGCTCTACCATACACTACAGCTCAGCACGGGCGTGGCGCTCGGCGCCGCGCTCGACCGGAAGGACGGCTTCGTGGGCTGCCTGCGCGCGCTGCTGCTCAACGGACGACCCGTCGACCTGCGCTCCTACGCCAGGAGAGGTCAGGCTCTACCATACACTACAGCTCAGCACGGGCGTGGCGCTCGGCGCCGCGCTCGACCGGAAGGACGGCTTCGTGGGCTGCCTGCGCGCGCTGCTGCTCAACGGACGACCCGTCGACCTGCGCTCCTACGCCAGGAGAGGTCAGGCTCTACCATACACTACAGCTCAGCACGGGCGTGGCGCTCGGCGCCGCGCTCGACCGGAAGGACGGCTTCGTGGGCTGCCTGCGCGCGCTGCTGCTCAACGGACGACCCGTCGACCTGCGCTCCTACGCCAGGAGAGGTCAGGCTCTACCATACACTACAGCTCAGCACGGGCGTGGCGCTCGGCGCCGCGCTCGACCGGAAGGACGGCTTCGTGGGCTGCCTGCGCGCGCTGCTGCTCAACGGACGACCCGTCGACCTGCGCTCCTACGCCAGGAGAGGTCAGGCTCTACCATACACTACAGCTCAGCACGGGCGTGGCGCTCGGCGCCGCGCTCGACCGGAAGGACGGCTTCGTGGGCTGCCTGCGCGCGCTGCTGCTCAACGGACGACCCGTCGACCTGCGCTCCTACGCCAGGAGAGGTCAGGCTCTACCATACACTACAGCTCAGCACGGGCGTGGCGCTCGGCGCCGCGCTCGACCGGAAGGACGGCTTCGTGGGCTGCCTGCGCGCGCTGCTGCTCAACGGACGACCCGTCGACCTGCGCTCCTACGCCAGGAGAGGTCAGGCTCTACCATACACTACAGCTCAGCACGGGCGTGGCGCTCGGCGCCGCGCTCGACCGGAAGGACGGCTTCGTGGGCTGCCTGCGCGCGCTGCTGCTCAACGGACGACCCGTCGACCTGCGCTCCTACGCCAGGAGAGGTCAGGCTCTACCATACACTACAGCTCAGCACGGGCGTGGCGCTCGGCGCCGCGCTCGACCGGAAGGACGGCTTCGTGGGCTGCCTGCGCGCGCTGCTGCTCAACGGACGACCCGTCGACCTGCGCTCCTACGCCAGGAGAGGTCAGGCTCTACCATACACTACAGCTCAGCACGGGCGTGGCGCTCGGCGCCGCGCTCGACCGGAAGGACGGCTTCGTGGGCTGCCTGCGCGCGCTGCTGCTCAACGGACGACCCGTCGACCTGCGCTCCTACGCCAGGAGAGGTCAGGCTCTACCATACACTACAGCTCAGCACGGGCGTGGCGCTCGGCGCCGCGCTCGACCGGAAGGACGGCTTCGTGGGCTGCCTGCGCGCGCTGCTGCTCAACGGACGACCCGTCGACCTGCGCTCCTACGCCAGGAGAGGTCAGGCTCTACCATACACTACAGCTCAGCACGGGCGTGGCGCTCGGCGCCGCGCTCGACCGGAAGGACGGCTTCGTGGGCTGCCTGCGCGCGCTGCTGCTCAACGGACGACCCGTCGACCTGCGCTCCTACGCCAGGAGAGGTCAGGCTCTACCATACACTACAGCTCAGCACGGGCGTGGCGCTCGGCGCCGCGCTCGACCGGAAGGACGGCTTCGTGGGCTGCCTGCGCGCGCTGCTGCTCAACGGACGACCCGTCGACCTGCGCTCCTACGCCAGGAGAGGTCAGGCTCTACCATACACTACAGCTCAGCACGGGCGTGGCGCTCGGCGCCGCGCTCGACCGGAAGGACGGCTTCGTGGGCTGCCTGCGCGCGCTGCTGCTCAACGGACGACCCGTCGACCTGCGCTCCTACGCCAGGAGAGGTCAGGCTCTACCATACACTACAGCTCAGCACGGGCGTGGCGCTCGGCGCCGCGCTCGACCGGAAGGACGGCTTCGTGGGCTGCCTGCGCGCGCTGCTGCTCAACGGACGACCCGTCGACCTGCGCTCCTACGCCAGGAGAGGTCAGGCTCTACCATACACTACAGCTCAGCACGGGCGTGGCGCTCGGCGCCGCGCTCGACCGGAAGGACGGCTTCGTGGGCTGCCTGCGCGCGCTGCTGCTCAACGGACGACCCGTCGACCTGCGCTCCTACGCCAGGAGAGGTCAGGCTCTACCATACACTACAGCTCAGCACGGGCGTGGCGCTCGGCGCCGCGCTCGACCGGAAGGACGGCTTCGTGGGCTGCCTGCGCGCGCTGCTGCTCAACGGACGACCCGTCGACCTGCGCTCCTACGCCAGGAGAGGTCAGGCTCTACCATACACTACAGCTCAGCACGGGCGTGGCGCTCGGCGCCGCGCTCGACCGGAAGGACGGCTTCGTGGGCTGCCTGCGCGCGCTGCTGCTCAACGGACGACCCGTCGACCTGCGCTCCTACGCCAGGAGAGGTCAGGCTCTACCATACACTACAGCTCAGCACGGGCGTGGCGCTCGGCGCCGCGCTTGACCGGAAGGACGGCTTCGTGGGCTGCCTGCGCGCGCTGCTGCTCAACGGACGACCCGTCGACCTGCGCTCCTACGCCAGGAGAGGTCAGGCTCTACCATACACTACAGCTCAGCACGGGCGTGGCGCTCGGCGCCGCGCTCGACCGGAAGGACGGCTTCGTGGGCTGCCTGCGCGCGCTGCTGCTCAACGGACGACCCGTCGACCTGCGCTCCTACGCCAGGAGAGGTCAGGCTCTACCATACACTACAGCTCAGCACGGGCGTGGCGCTCGGCGCCGCGCTCGACCGGAAGGACGGCTTCGTGGGCTGCCTGCGCGCGCTGCTGCTCAACGGACGACCCGTCGACCTGCGCTCCTACGCCAGGAGAGGTCAGGCTCTACCATACACTACAGCTCAGCACGGGCGTGGCGCTCGGCGCCGCGCTCGACCGGAAGGACGGCTTCGTGGGCTGCCTGCGCGCGCTGCTGCTCAACGGACGACCCGTCGACCTGCGCTCCTACGCCAGGAGAGGTCAGGCTCTACCATACACTACAGCTCAGCACGGGCGTGGCGCTCGGCGCCGCGCTCGACCGGAAGGACGGCTTCGTGGGCTGCCTGCGCGCGCTGCTGCTCAACGGACGACCCGTCGACCTGCGCTCCTACGCCAGGAGAGGTCAGGCTCTACCATACACTACAGCTCAGCACGGGCGTGGCGCTCGGCGCCGCGCTCGACCGGAAGGACGGCTTCGTGGGCTGCCTGCGCGCGCTGCTGCTCAACGGACGACCCGTCGACCTGCGCTCCTACGCCAGGAGAGGTCACACTACCATACACTATCCATCATTTCAGGGAAACATTTAAAAAACCCCCCACCCCGTTTGTGACAGCCATCTTCATCAAACAGCTAAGAATACACCAGACTAACTCACCTTTCCAACAAAAAAATTAATCATAATCGGTTCATCTGTTCAGGACCTACGATGCCACAGATAAACATAAACATACACACACGCACACACACACAGACACGTCAAACTTATAATAACACCCTATCGTTTTTGCATCGGGGTTAAAAAATACTACATGCTAATCTGCAATTTTTTGCCACACATCTAAACATACATTTTTTTATTACTTGCCGTTATAAAATACCTTAAATGTTATAATTTTTTTGATATAGAAGACGCATGACGTAGTTTAGTACCTAATTCGATAATGCTCGTTTAAAAAAATTTATTCAACATATACATATTGTAATTTCTATATTTTATTTACTATACACACTTCTATGTATAATAGTATATCAGTATACGAATATTCTAGAACGTATAATATTCGATCAGGTCTGTACGGCATCTCGGAGGGCTGTATGGGCAAGTGCTCGTCGTCGCCGTGCCTCAACAACGGCACGTGCCTGGAGGGGTACGACTCGTACTCCTGCGACTGCCGCTGGACCGCGTTCAAAGGACCTATCTGCGCTGACGGTGAGTTTACCTACTTAAAATTTAATAACTATGTAAAAAAAAACGACTTCAAATGTGTTGAATTTGTGACTGAACCGAATTTAATTGGGAAGCACCAGCTTTTAAATAAAAAAATATCATCAAAATTGGTTCATACAGTCGAAAGTTCTGAGGTAATAGACATAAAAAAATGCAGACGAATTGAGAACCTCCTCCTTTTTTGAAGTCGGTTAAAAAAACAAGTAAAAACATTCTCTCTTCTGCCAATAAATAACATTGAAATTGAACTAGTTTTTTTATGAATCTTATCACGATATATTAGTAATATTTCAGCTCCGACATTTCGGATTTTTAAATGTGTGTTTAATATTCTTTAGCACGGATTTGTGATTATCAAATCCAATCGATATACCGTGATAATTGAATCAATAAAAATCCGCCAATCCAGTTGTTTTATATAGAGGCAATATACAAGAAAGCAAAATCATACACACAGAAGTCAATAATTGGTTACATGAAAACTGGGTTCCACATACTACAACTTATTACTAAAAAATGTATGTTCTTTCTAGAAATTGGTGTGAACCTGCGACCGAATTCCATAGTGAAGTATGACTTCCTGGGCTCGTGGCGGTCCACAATTGCTGAAAAGATTCGCGTGGGCTTCACCACCACCAACCCCAAAGGTTTCCTGCTCGGATTCTACTCCAACATCTCTGGAGAATACCTTACTCTTCAGGTGTCTAATTCTGGTGAGTAACATTGGTGTATATGAGTTCTTTGTCTTGAAATACATGTGATAAACTTGATAATAATGTTAGTGTTAACGAGGGGTTCCAAAATAAGTAGACGACACGATGTATAGTGATTTAAAACTTATAATATCGATTCAGGTGAATAGTACAGGTTATTTATAAAATTTTCAACACGTCTGAATTAGCAAACTATTTGTGACGACCGCGAATGAATCGGAAGCCGGCCGGTGGCGGAATGCCGCGCGGGCGCCGGCGAGCCGCCAGCGGCCGGCGGGGCGCGTTAACAGTTAGTTTGCGCCTATTGTATCGTTTCATTGTGGGACTATAAATGAAAACCGATGAGATTCCGCAATCCACACAAAATCGATTGAATTAATGATACAAGTAGATGTTACTATTAAAAGCCATTCGTTATCTACTATACGTATGTATCAAAGGACATAATCTTCTATATAAATGAAGATTAATTTAGCTAAGTGCAAAACTCGAGACTGGCTCGGATTTTTTTTTTGTGTATGTTCCTTAAGGGCCACGGCTGATTTTAGTATAAGAAAAATACTATTAACTTTTAACAGAACGAAGTCTGTTCAAGCAGCCAGTATCAATACAGACCAGAAAATCATCTAGGTAACGCATACTTCACGTGTACTTGGCAGAACCCTACACCATATTCCATATTTATGTCGACATGCCGAGACGGGAATAATGCGTGTGAATGAATGCATATTTATGTGGAATTCGCGTGGGTGACTGTGTTGGTGCACAATACTTGCGAAACAAAACTTATCAATTGTTTATATGAATGATCACTGAGACACTGTATGATAATGTAATGTATTATGTATTATATCAGGTCATTTACGAGTGGTGTTCGACTTCGGCTTCGAGCGGCAAGAGATAGTGTTCCAAGGCAAGCACTTCGCGTTAGGGCAGTACCACGACGTGCGACTGTCCAGGAAGAACAGCGGGGCCACCATGGTGCTGCAGGTACGTTTCTTGATGATACGATGTACCTGATTCTGTAGGGCATATAATTTTGGAAATGATAAATAAGAAGAGTATTAGAAACGAGAAATTGTATTTATGCTGTAACTTAATTAAAAATTCATTTAGTACCTAGGCGTGGGCTATGCTTCTCTAAGAACAAACGCCGAAAGAAACTAAGAGAATCAGGGTGTCGTTAATAGTCAACATCTTAGTATAAATTATGAGTTTAAAAATGTTCTTTTCGCGAAAACAACCATTGTATTTTTATGGGATCAATGGTCTTTTACGGTTAATCAAGATTTGCTTACGCTTAAGTAATATATTTTTAGACTAGAATAAAATTAGTATCTTATTTATCTTCCCAGGTGGACGGCTACGAAACTCAAGAGTACAACTTCAACATCAAAGACTCAGCAGACGCACAGTTCAACAACATCCAGTACATGTACATCGGCCGTAACGAGAGTATGAACGAAGGTTTTGTGGGCTGTGTCAGTCGCGTGGAGTTCGATGACATATACCCGCTGAAGCTGCTGTTCCAACAGGACCCGCCGCCGAATGTTAGGAGCCTGGGAGGTAAGATATACATAATAAAGTGTTTAAAAATAGACACATTCGAATTAAGAACCTCCTTTAAAAACGCGTCTTTTATTAATCTGTATTATCCTATGGGGTAGGATTTTTTTTCTTATATTTTACTTACTTAGGGCGCCTTCACACTAGCGTATGTCCAGCGTAGGCGTTCGATGAACGTATGCACAAAGCAGACGCAGACAGCGTGGCGTCGAGTCGGTCTGCGAATGGCCTCAAGTAGGAGGAGCGCGTGCTCGGCACACGTGCGCCTGCGCAGGGAATGTGAAGCGAGCGCTGTCTCGCTCCTAGCCGGGGGCCAGCGAACAGAGCTGGACCGAAGCCCGCCGGGGTTGCGGGGCATGCGCACGCGAATTCCATGGTCCCGGCAATAGGGCTGCTGGTGTTGACGGGTGCGGTTTTTAAGCGAAAAACGCTCATGTTTGGAGGAGTCTGACACACCTCGTCCCTTTCCAAGGCGGCGGGACGATCCGTAAAGGATATTTCCGCATTTTAAAATATATGTTTAATATACCTTTATTTATTTAGTATTTGTAAGTTTTTTAAGTGTGTGATCGATGTTTAAAGGTGGAGTATTGAACGAGGACTTCTGCGGAGTGGAGCCGGTGACCCACCCGCCTGAGGTGCTGGAGACCCGGCCGCCCCCCGACGTGGACCTGCAGCACGAGCTCGACATGCACAACACCGACGAGGCCATCCTAGCCAGTAAGTACCATCTCACGTATACGCGAGGTGCTGGAGACCCGGCCGCCCCCCGACGTGATGTTGGTTTTCTCTATAGAACTCCTGAAATTCTAGGTGTTCACCATCCATGATCCACATGGATGGAATTCCTGAAATTAAGAGACAGTAGAAAGTAGGTGTCCCTACATTTAACAGTGTAAAATAAATTTGCCTTCGCCGTTAAATCTGCATGGAAACTATTGCATCATCAGATATATTCGGGATATAATTTCTTCACATTTGCCTGAAAAAATCTAGAAACATTGTAATGAAATAAAAAATATGATATGAAAATTTTAAGAATAAATAATAATTAAATAGTAATACTATTTAATTATTATTTATTCTTAAAATTTTGATTATCTTGGTTTTCATAATGATCCTTTGTCTTGGAACATCTTGGCAAAGTTTAAATTGTTAATTTCATTTGCAGCTGTCCTGGCATTCATATTCCTGTTATTGATCGTGGTCGCTATTATACTAGTGCGAGCACTTTCGAGACACAAGGGAGAATATCTTACACAGGTCAGTTTTATTCATATTATTTACTAAACTTACTTTTATTAGAAATTTATGTACATCTACGCATTTTTTCAATAAGGGTTGCAGTTTTTACAGAACCTCTCGTACTATGATAATTGCATACCATTTTTGTTTCGTTACATTCATATACATACACATGACGACCTGTCTTTTTCTAAGGAGTTCACCAAATCAAATCATTTATTTCAATTAGACCAATAGGTGCTTTTGAATTGTCGAATTAAATTGAATTTAGTTGGGGGTTACCAATTGGGATGATGTGTGTTCTTCTAGGGCGTTTCCTTATATTTTTTTTTGCTGTCTATGATGCATACTTTCAACAGGCCTAAACATCTTAGTAATCAAGTATATTCAGCTAGACTAAAAACATGGACGGATGTGGACATTGTATGTGCATTGTGTTGGAAATTAAGTGAAATTACTTCTAGTGAGCTTCTAGAATATAGTACGATTACTCAATCCATGGTTATATTATTAGATGATTATTCGTAGTTTGGTAGAAGTGTGAGGAGGCCTATACCTAGCAGTGGGCTGATACGGAATGATGATGGTTCGTAAATATTTTTGGTCCTTATTTTCCAAATGTTAAAGCTTGTTGATGGCTAGTTGACCCTCCCCCCTTCCCCCAGGAGGAGCGCGGCGCGGACGGCGCTGCCGACCAGGACGCGGCGGCGCTGGCGGCCGCCACCGGCCCGCGCGTCACCAAGCGCCGGGAGTTCTTCATCTAGTGCCGGCCTGCCCCGCCGTCCCCGCCCGACCACCACATATACCTGCCCAGCTGAATACGGGCATATTGCACCTACTGACTCATTCCCCTAGACACGTGTGACATAAAAACCTATTCAAAAACCGAAATAGTGAATGTGGAACCACTTTTTGAACTCTCGATAACATAAGACAGTAAACCGACACATTAATCTAGAGATAATTGTCTATCAATACATATACTTGTGACAAAAGTCTAAAATGAAAGCAAAATGTTAAATATAATACACATATATCACGCTTATCTCCTATTGTGGTGAAAAAAGACTAAATCTATAGACTATTATAAGATATGTGTATATGATGAGTGTAAACTACTAACCTAAAGTTTTTCGACTACAACCATAAATATTAATAAATACAATAGAACCTCTAATAGCCATAATGAATAAAGATTACTCTATAATATAACTTTATTTACAGTTAAAAGTATATACTAGAGTAGTCTTTGTCATTCTTAAATTAAACCAATGCATTATAACTCCTCTGTATGTACAATAATAAGGTTTAAATTCAGCTGTAAATTATGTAAAGTATTTATATATTCATGACAGTATCGACAATTTATTGTAAAAACAGTTCACGTGCCATACATCGTGTGTGAAGACACCTTTATCTATTTATATAAACACATTTGCTTACTAACATAGCATTAAAATCAAGTAAACATATAGAAAGTAATATATCTGATTAAAAATCGTAACAAAATGTATTTTGCTACCTTGCATTAAGACCTATTGTTGAACGAATATTGATGATGTTTGAAAAATCTGATATCATAATTAGGTACCATAGGAATATTGCAAATGAGTACAACAAAATCATTTATGAGGACAATATTTAAGTGTCATCATATGACTTAAAACTGTAGACTTAAATTCGTTCGAATATGCTTTGAAATATCATTCAATGTACAGTCAATCTTGCATGACTACGATCAGCTATATGTTAAGTATAACATATTCTGAACTTGCCGATTGATAAATGCATGCTTGCTTAGAATCAATTTTATTTGCGGATAAATTTTGAACACTGAAATAATATTGAATTAAAACTACTTTGATTTTTTTACGAATTTTATCGCGGATTTTATCCGTATAAAGTAGTTTTATTTCAATGTCTAATATTCGCGTAAGTGTAAGAAATCAACTGAAATAATATACTATAGATTAGCTTTTTCCCGCGACTTCGCTTGCCTAGAAACTTCAACTCCCCTTTTTGCTCTCTTAAAGGATGACTTCCGGGATAAAAACTTATCTTATCTACATCCTGGGACTCAAATAATCTCCATGGCAAATTGTTGGTAACCATCTAAATCGGTTTAGTGGTTTAAGAGTCAACAGATAGCAGACAAAAATACTTTTGCATTCATAATATTTAGTGTAGATAAATCTCTCCTGAAGTTCTTAAACCATCGCGCATGAATGAACTTGTTTCAAGGTCGCAATATCTTGAAAAGGTCCAAGGTCATTAATTATTAAATTCTAAAATATTTCTCCCACTAAGTGCCATCTGGCTACTTGCTATCACCCCTATCAGCTTCAAGCTATATAACGATACTTCTACTAGTATAACTTCACAATAATTTAAATAAACAAACCTACCGTTAATATATTTTATAAGCGAATCTCTTACTGCCCCCAATTTTTTTGTGCATATTTGCTACTCTATAATCGATCTTAAGATCATTTGGTAAGACACAATCTTCTTTTTTTATTTACCTCTTCAAATAGACACATAATAGTGTATATTTACTATTACAAAATGTATTATTTGTGTCATTATCTGAACCACCATTAAAATGTTAATATTTTGTTTTAGTTGAAATAGCGTTGAGTGTTCTTTACTCGATAACTATACACATATAATTTTTTCTTTATATTATACTTACGCTATATCATTAAAATCCCTTAAAAAAATGAAAAGTTAATCTAAATACAAACTAGAGTAAGATTAAATTTAAGTTCTTTATAGTTTTATAATATTAACTGATAAATATATAATTTTATTTTACCTGGACTGCTTATACATAAGCGTATAATATGATATTATTAGTTTAGGAAAAAAACATGTTAGATACATTTTTTTGTTTGTTTCCGTCCAAAATGATCTTTTTCGTTACTTAACAATGAATTTGTGATCTTTTTATTTAACAAGACTATGCTTAGTGCGGGTGGTTAGGAGAAAATTTCAATTTGCATACAGCAAAAATAGTTAAAATAATTAGTTTAAAATTGTAATTTAGTTTAACCAAGAGTGACATAGAGTAAGATATAACGTTGTCTCTATCTTAGGATGCTGCTGTATAGTTAGTCCTTCACACAAAGAAAAAATCGCGGAAAGCGATCGGTTTTTTCATTTATTTTGTTATAGATTCAGAATAATAACAATGGTACACATTTCCTAATCTCTCGGCACTAATTGCAATTATATTGGTCTTCAATGAATCTACTTAACTTAAATAGTTACAGTGTGAATATTTATGATTTATTCATTAGTATTTAATTTACTGGTATCAGTAAAATTATATTTTGTATTACAGTGTATTATAAGATTAATTACTCCACTAGCGGGCTCCTCAAAGAGTTCCAAAATAATTAAATATGAATTATTGTCATTGCTTTATCATCGTTAAGGAATGTTGTAATATAATGACGTCACTACGTAACGTTATTAAGTAGCGTGTGCTCTGATTATGTATTTAATAATTGGAAGCGAAGATTAAGTCATATCAACAAAAAGCGATAAAAAGTCGACATAATGCTCAAACGGAGGAAAGTTTAGCTAATTTTCATATATACATACAAAATCTGCAAGTCAGGGCCCCTAAGTCGTATGTCTAATCAGATTAATACTTTCTTTTTGGAAAAAATAATAAAGCAAATATCTAAAAACGTGACTTATTCCAACGGTTGATATGATTACTCTTTGGTATTAAAAAAATATCACTTGAATGTGGCAATATAACTGAGAGAGAGAGACAGAAAAAAAACCAATTCTGTGCAAAAAATTCTTGTGTTATTTTAATTTGAACTTTATGTATGCCACAATAAGGGGCAGTCAAACTACGTTCAAGTGGTATTTAGTCAGTGTGGGTTTGTGAGTTAATCTAAGGTGTTTGTGCCTTAACTGTGAGGAGTCTAGCGCGTGATATAACAGAGCCACGGCACATAGAGTTAAATCACTGACGTGTAGTGTGTTGATAGTAGAGTTTTTATTTTACTACTTCACGAATAAATTTTCCACAAATACATTATTTTGTTTTTTTTTATTTCTGAACTAGCTCCCACCGCGGCTAAGTCCGTATTATATGTGATTAATCGTAAACTACATATAAGTTATTCTAATGTGTTTACAATATTAAATTAAAAACAGTGGGATTAAGATATTTTCTCTAGCAACACATCGGTGAAAACTGCATTCAATTCGATGCAGTTAGTTTTTCCGTGATGCGAGTACAGAAAAAACCTTTAAAAAGCGTTTTAGCTTCTGTTGCTCTAATAAAGACTTCCGGATAATTTTTTTGTTCAATACCTAAAATGTAAAGATAGCGGTCTGTAAAGTTTTGGAGAGATAGGGCATAGGGAGAATCCTCGCTCAAATTGAGCTGCCCGATTCGGGAAGTACCTCCGCTTTACACAAGACCGCAGTGAAATAACAATAGTTGTATTTCTGCGAGAGAGTAAGGTAACCAGAGCTCGTTCGAGGAGTGACTATACTTAGCATCGGAATTACGCTTGCTGACATTTAAGTAACTCCTTTATTTAAAAAAATCTAAACGCTTTCTACAGGGTCGGCAACGCATTTGCAAGCCTTCTGGTGTTGCAAATGTCCTTGGACGGCGGCGATTACTACAGTTATCACCATAAAAAATGCAGTTATTCCTGCTCAATAATCGATTAGTCAACAGTTTTATAAAAGCCTAGTAACCCCAATGAAGCGTCAGTTAGAGGGGCGTGTGGGCCATTATCGGGTTGTCCCACATCGGGCCCACGCGCCACACTCAGCCAAGCACCTGTGACACTCAACCCGTTTGCAAAACGCTGACAGCCACCGTGCCCCAACTCCACTTATACATCGATAAGGTAGGGCTGCACCAACGCTCTTAGAGACCGATGATTATGTCGATGTTAGCCTATTTAAGGTATACTCACGAAATTGGTTTTTGGTAATTAAGGTAGGTACTCATTATAGTGTTCGGTAATATATTTAATAGAGAATAGGTAGGGAACATAGGGATGAGGTGGTTTGCAAACGAGCTCGCAAGATCAAGAACAAGGCTAGTTTTCTCTAGGAGCGTTTTGAAACTACTGACTGAAATGACTTGGGATGATGCTGGGATAGTATATTTATACATCTATGAGGATTTACATAGTCCCGAAGATCACACATATAAATAAATAAAATATATAAATTAAATATAATCTAGTCCCAAACTAAGCAGAGCTTATACTATGGGTACTAGACAATGGATATAAATACCTATATACTTAATACTTAATAATACTTTCACTCGATGTTGCCAATAGATTCTTTGCTAATGTGGGGGAACAACTTGCTGAACGGACTCTGACCCAACTAAATAAATCAGAATCTGAATTAGCTAACCTAGCATTGGCTTTAGATAACCCTGATCCATCCCCCTTAAAGTCATTTTTCTTGATCCCAACCGATGTAACAGAGGTAAGTAATATTATTGCCAACCTTAAAACAGATTCCGCTCCTGGATGGGACGGAATTTCCAATCGTGTACTTAAACTGGCACAGCACCATCTAGCCACTCCCATCGCACAACTATGCAACTTAAGTATGACGTCGGGAATAGTTCCAGCTCAATTAAAAATTGCAAATATCTGTCCAATATACAAAGCAGGTGATTCGGCAGTTGTATCTAACTACAGGCCTATATCTTTACTTACGGCACTGTCAAAAATACTAGAAAAATTGGTGAACAGGAGGTTATTGACGTACTTGGAAAAAAACCAACTATTATCAGCAAACCAGTATGGCTTTCGAAATGGCAGGTCAACGGAAGACGCAGTCACTAACTTGGTAGACCACATTATTGGTAAACTCGACAGCGGTAAACGATGTGTGGGCGTCTTTCTTGACCTCGCTAAGGCCTTTGATACGGTGTCCAGGCCCATACTTATAAAAAAAATGGAGCATATGGGTATCAGGGGTACTGCCTTGGCTTGGTTCAACTCCTATCTCACCGATCGGAATCAAAGGGTTTGCTTAGGCAACTATCAGAGCCCGTTTGCAAAAGTAGCATACGGGGTTCCCCAGGGCAGTGTCCTTGGTCCTACTTTGTTTCTGCTGTACGTCAATGGTCTCTGTTCATTAAATCTACACAATGCGCAAATTTCTGCATACGCTGATGACACAGCTATAATTTTTCATGGCAACTCTTGGAAGGAAGCTTACAGTACTGCGGAGGTGGGAATGGTGACTGTTGCTAACTGGCTTCAAAAAAATCTACTGACCTTAAACGTTAAAAAAACTAAGACTGTAAACTTCTCGGTAACCAAAAAAACAACTGCTCCTAAACAACTATCACTCAAATTCCACCTATGCAATGGTAACTCAAGGGATACCTGCGACTGCCCTGTTTTTGAAAAAACAGATAGCATTAAGTATCTGGGTATTTACATTGACAATCATCTGAAATGGAATATTCAAATAGAATCAGTAAATACTCGCGTCAGGAAACTCCTTTACATATTTAAAAGACTAAGATCAATAGCGGACAGCAGTACTCTCAAAATGACATACTTTGCCTTATGCCAGTCGATATTGAGTTACTGCATAATAACATGGGGCTCTGCTGGCAAATCTTACCTTATAACTGCAGAACGAGCACAGCGAGCTATCCTGAAGGTCTCTTATAAGCTAAAAATCCGTTATCCTACAAATATGTTATATGAAAAGACTAAAGTACTAACAGTGCGTCAACTCTACATTCTTGCGGTGATTTCAAAGTTCCATAAAACTGCTATTGCTTCTGAGGTGTCAGATAGGCGTTCGCGTAGGAAACCTAAATGGAATAGTGTATTTTGTAATCTAAAATTTAGTAATAAAGCGTTTTACCGAATTGGGCCGTACCTATACGGGAAGGTTAACAACCAATTAAATATACTACCCATGACCAAGTTTGTTTGTAAGAGACTTGTTCAGGATTGGCTTTTAGGTCTTAATTACATAGAAACCGAAAAACTTATCACTATTGGCTAAAACACGTTTACTCACACACGAGCAAGGACACACACACACACACACACACACACACACACACACACACACACACAGACTCATACTAACACATACACAGACACACATCTACGATTAATAAGAAATATTAAGAAGACCTACATAACATTAATGTATTTGTACTACAATATTGTAATATATTTTTCTTCTTATTAGCTCTGTAACCTTACTTCTCGAAAGAGACTGGATCCTGCAACACAGGGTATCCTAGTGCGGGATTCAGTGTCGCATATTGTAATACCAGTGTATTTTTTGGGATAATAAACTTTATTATTATTATTATATACTTTTTTTTATAAATACATACTTATAATACATAGGACACACCCAGACGAACACAAACACTTATATACATCACATAAATATTTGTGTCCTGTGGGAATCGAACCCACGACCTCGTGATCAGCAGTCCGGTACTCGAACCACTAGACCACAGCGGTCGTCGTATAGGTTGATTGCCAGGTAAGTATCGATAAAATATCGATATAGCCTCCACCCTATCTGGCCCACATCAAGCCTCACTCAGTGGTCGTTTGACCTGAAACGTCGATACATCGACTGTCGAGCACGCGCCGCCACTCAACACCTTTTAGCGACCATCTAGTTCTAGAGCACATTACTGGGTCACTGGGACAGGTTGGAGGGCAAATGTGACGACTTTGATGTAAGTTTTTTATATAACAAAGTATATGAAACCTTTTGTTTTAAATGAGTCGATAGTTTGACTTGCAAAAACGCAATAGTAACTAAGTAATCATATAAATATTAGTAAGTGCCTAATTAAAAAGTTAAATACCGATACCGATCAGATCAGTGGCTGAACGATCGACATCTTTATCACGGTTTGCGGATTCGATTCCAATAATGTACAAGTATCTTTAGGGAATTATGGCGTGTAGGTAGTCGGTCCGGGTTTGGGTGATTGTGTATATAAATAAATAAATGAAATATGAACGGACATTATGACAGCGCCATAACTTCCGAGCTTGCGAACGAGGCTTGTGTTACTAGACAGTTGATATACTACAAACATCTTATATATAAAAATCTCGTGTAACGGTGTTTGTCACTGAACTCCTCCGAAACGGCTGGACGGATTATTATGAAATTTGTATGTATAGCTGGTAGGTCTGAGAATCGGTTGTAGCCTATTTTTACACCCCTAGATGTTAAGGATGTTTTTCATTTTTTTTTTTCTGGTTTCACCAGTTTTTTTTTTTTTTTTGACAAAATATTTTGTTTGTATTTTTTTATGATTCGGCATAAAAAAATACTTATAACCCTAAATTTTCACTCTTCTAGTACCTACCAACTCCTATAGTGTGGCAAAACAATGTTTTGCTGGGTCAGCTAGTATTATATATTTTTAGTATATACATTCATATTTTGACGACCTCTGTGTTCTAGTGGTTCGAGTACCGGACTGCTGATCACGAGGTCGTGGGTTCGATTCCCACGGGGTACAAATATTTATGTGATGAATATAAGTGTTTGTGTTCGTCTGTGTGTTTCCTATGTATTATAAGTATGTAGTGACAAAAAAAAAGTATATAAGTAATATATCCATTATCTACCCATAGTACAAGCTCTGCTTAGTTTGGGACTAGATGGTGCTGTGTAAAATGTCGCAGAATAAAAAAAATATATGTATTATACATAGATAAATCCATGACTTGGATACAAATGTCTATGCTTATCACCTTTTTCCCTCCTGGGATCCATAGCACAGAAGGTAGCATTAATAGATAATCGACAACTTTGAAGCAAACGTCCTCTTTAAAGTGAAAACAAAGTTTTAGTAAGTATATGCACCTACAGAGGACATCTAGCAACGACGTGCGGAAGGTAGTTGGCAGCGATTAGAGTGAAGTTGGGGGGTGGGATTCTATGACAGTAGGTAGTCTAGAAAATAGTTTGTTAGTTTATGTTCTAAAAGTTATTTTCCTACAGTCTCCGTTTTACTCACGCAAATATATCGTGAGTTAGTAACAATTGTTGAGCAGGTCTATAGTCTTTGTATTTGAACTTTTGAATTAACCTTTAATGGCTATTGATTAATTTACCATAAAAGGTACACTTATTTCAAAATATGAAATATAATATAGTAAATGAATATGGCATTCATGGTTGTAAAATTAGTGTAATTGTTACCTAAGAATAAAACAAACGTAATAAAAAATCAAACGCCGTACGAATTGGTCTGATAAATATTAATCAATAACTCCCATCAACATTTCGCGCTGCATACCTATCGCCATCCATCACCCCGTCATTAAATCCATCACCCGACTAATCCAATATTAAACAACAATTCAAACAATTCGCAGGTATAATAAATCTTCGCAATTGCCCCTGGATGTAACCCACTCAATATTTTAAACTACCAATTTACTCTGACCTCTTTCGGTGAGATTTTCACCCCTATTGCTGAGGTCACAAGGTGGTATGATTAAAGGTGTTTAAGTAATGGGACACAAAATGGCCGGTGGATTTAGCCGCCAGACGGGAACACTGTTAGATATTAATCCGTCAGATTGTGATTAGATTCAGTGGCACGGAGTAATATATTCGAAGGTGTCAGCTTTAGTGATTGGTCGTGTCGATCGAAACAATAAAGATTACGCGATAATTGTAGCTAATGAGTCGATAAATGTTCAGCTTGTCAGACTGCACGTAGCGTGTTGACGTGATGTTAAATGAATAGCATTTACATAGATCCTGTGCTTATTTTATCTAGGTAAATGGTAGGTAATCAGAATATTAAGCCAACCTAATCAGGTATTTGTAGTTGTATCAACACAAGCTCAAACGGTGAAGGAAAACATCGTGAGGAAACCTGCATGCTTGAGACATTTGTCTCGGTGGCACGTGAAGTCTGCCAACCCGTAGTAGGCTAGCGTGATGAATTATAGCCTAATCCCTCTCAAATGAGAGGAGACCCGTGCCCAGCAGTGGGACGTTAATGGGTTGATGATGATGAATCTGGTACTTATAATAGGTACCTAAGTACCAATACTTAGGTACCTATTATTGGTATTTAGATACCTATTACAAGTACCTGCTTAATTTAGTTTCAATACCATATTCCTTTTTATTGTTCCTAGAGGATTAATCATGAAAATAAGTATCAAGACGATTTTTTGTCTGGTCCCTTCAAGTTCCTCTTTTGATTTGTATTAAAAATACCCCAAAACAAACCAACTGCACATAGTTTACTGCCACTCAATATTCATAGTGCACCTATATATGTAAACCAGATATCAATAATTGTCGATATTTCACCTCCCTACGCTGGGCGCGTGGATACGGCGCGCGTGCCGCGGCAAGCGCCCGCCGTCTTAACGTGCACCTAGCTGCGTCGATAACTTACACAACACTAGAGTAAACGGAGACGTTTTCTTTGCAGTTATATGAGGTTTCATGAGATTTGTGTTGTAGACGAATTGAAAATACGGTAGTCTTTGTCAAAATTATAGTATTTTATGATAAATATTGCTTTTGATATAATATAGATATTGCTATTTATGATAAACTTTTGCTAATTTGCAGCATACTTTCTTAGTGGCTAAAAAGTAGGCATATTTTGGCAAAGTAGGTTTGAAATACCTACCCGATTGTTAGAAAAATTGGTCTAATCGACCGCACAGTAAAAGTCATCATCATCATCCCATTATTGTCCCACTATTGGGCACGGGTCTCCTCTCATTTTGAGAGGGATTAGGCTATCGTCCACCACGCTAGCCTACTGCGAGTTGGCAGATCTCGTATGCCATAGAGAAAAATTCTCAACATGCAGGTTTCTTCACTGTTTCGCTGTTTTCCTTCACCGTTTAAGCATGTGATAAATACGCACATAAGTTTCGAAAAGACTTGGATTTGAACTCGAGACCTTTTAAATCTCAGTCAGTCACACCACTAGGCTAACACAGCTCTTCACTAGGCTACTACAGCTCATCATCAAGGTATATACTAATATAATTAGTGCACATAATTATAATGTTAAGTAAGTATTTCGAATCTTAATGATTGTGTGTTAGTTTCGTACATAGATTACAGACACACAGATTAAGGGCCATTCTTCATACGAATCAATTTTATTGGACTGTTACTCACGAGATTCTGTTAAAGATAACAAGTAGGACAACATTGTTTTATATTTTCAAAATCAAAATTAGTTTAAACCTAATCCGACATTTCAAGTAAATCAATTAAATTAAACAGCGAGCACCTTACTCTCTAGTCTTCCAATCACAGTATTGTAAAGTAACTCAATCATAGCCCATTAACCGAGGCTTCGACGTCGCAACGTAATTACCAATAGTCGGCAACTCCAAACAGATTTAGCAGTTGCCAGGCCAGCCCTAACTTTGTGTCGCTTAATTTTGAACTTCGCAATCCGCTTTGCCAGGAGCGGCGAAATTAGTTGGAAATTAAAATAGCATCGCGTGTACACCTGTCTGAGCCGATTATGTGACTCGATGGAGTTTGTGCCGCGGCCGAAATATTTGATGCTTCAAAATGACGTAAGTTTGTTGGGCTTATACATTTTAATAAAATTTTAAGTTATCGCCGCAACCTGCTTTAATTAACAGCTCTCCATATTTAGACTTACAAGTGAGCTGTGATTTTGGTGTGAGATTAGAAGAATTTCTAGAAAGCAGCTACCGAACTTTTTAGTATTTGTTGAGTATATTAATATTTCTGTTTGTTGGTACGAGTGTGATTAGACAGTAAGCAGCAAGGTAGACTGACCAAGGATATATTTTTTGACATGACCTTAGTTGAGAGTTCAATGAAACTTGTTAGATGTGCGTCGGGGATTTAATATAGATATTTATTATGAGACATTGAAATAAAATAGCTTTTTTTTAGAGATTTTATCGCCCGTGACAACGTCAGTATTAAACCAATGTCATCATCTTTAATTAATTGCAATTTACGTATTAGATACATAGATTTGCACCTAATGTAAACCACAAGATCACCCCTTCCTGCTTATCCAGTCGTTCATTATCTACTAACATCTAAAACGTAGCTTTGACAGAGACGTACGTTCACCACAATAATTATGTTTGCCGTATCTAATAATAATAGTAATAATCACCTATAGGAGCACCTCCCCTGGCGGCGGCGGCGTCTAATCAGCTCAGATTACAGGGCACACAGATTACAGGGCGCAGTGATTCGACATTGTGTCCCAACACTCGCACACCTTATGATTTGCTACTGCGATCCTGGGTGTGTATTATATTCGAGTTTTCATTTATGATTTTGATCTAGGTACCTATTCATCAATTGTAAGGGTCTTTGTGTTGTGTAAAATGGGCTTTTTCGATTTAATTTGGGCCTGTCTCCATGTTTTTGTATAGGTACGTAGTCATTTCTGTCATAAGAAATCCCTAGTGCAATCACGAAATGAAATATTCTAGTTCTTTAAATAAATATCCGGACATTGTGATACAGCGCCATCTAGTCCTGCGCTAAGCAATGAAGCTTTTTGATACGGTTACTAAATGGTAGATGCACTACATGATATATCTTTTTGGAAATACCGGAGGAAGTAGTAATACCAGAAGTCGAACCCGACCGCTTACCACAGAAGGTAACTTTAAAACCACTGCGTTAATCGAGTAGTCACGAAATGAAATACTACGTTTTGTCTGTACCTACTATTTACACTGCCTTAAAGTCACATCTCCACATACTTTAACCGTCCCTACATCGTGCATTCCCAAGCCTACAATACAGTGTTAAAAAGGCCAGCATCCCCCCTTAAACATGCCCCGGGGGCTGTGTTCAGGTGTCGCGGACGCTGCGCCAGGTATCGTAAACACGTTGCAATCAGTTTTTATCGCCATCGCGCCCCAGAGACTGGGAAGGGTTACTCTTTCGAGTTTCGAGTGAGTAACGTAAGCGTTTGGGGACATGAGATACATTTGTGTGTTTAACTTGTGTATGTTGGAGGTTTCATTGAGAGGGTTTATTCTGTTAGTGGAGCTACATATATCATGGTTTTCTTCTTCCTTATTTCTTGTTCCTTATTGCTGGTATCCTAAGAATAAACTGGCTGTCAGCCTTCTCGAGTCTTATAAAACGTCAAAAATATACTTACACACATTTTAATCTAAACCTGAAACCTTCCTTATATACGGGTTGTAAATTTTATCTCTCGAACTTATTCGTTACAATCAGTGAATATCTCTGGGGCACAATCCGAACTCCACAAACACACCGCGATCTCTACCATCTAATAAAGTTACTTAAAAAAATCCCCGTCGCGCTATTATCTGCAAAAACTCTTAAAAATAGATTAGCACACTCGAAGGGGTCCACGATGATCGTGTCGTAAAATCCTATCTGCCAGTTCCACATAAAAAGATTTCTCCCAACAAAAGGTGCCACTTTTTATCCGAAACAAGCACCTGCTTCGCTCGAAACTTGCCCAAAGTTTCGTGAAACTTTAGCGAAACTTTCGCACCGGATGTTGTTATCGGCCGGAAGCGCTTTAGGCGATTTCCTGTTTTGACGGACGTAAAAACTGGAGGTTTTCTTCTTGGTCTTAAAATGTTGTTAAGTGTTTTTTTTTATTAATTAAACAGATCTTTAAGATTCTTTTTTTAACGGTTGTAATAATTCTGCATTTCCAATGCATCTAAACAATGCTAGCCTTTAACTCGTATTTCACTAATAAATAAACAAATAAATATTTCCGGACATTATTACACAGTGCCATCTAGTTCCGTGGTAAGCAAAGAGGCTTGTGTTACGGATACAATGTAGATGGTTGATATACTACATATACATACGTATTATACATAGATACATCCATGACTCGGATACAAATGTTGATGCTCATCACACAAACATTTCTCCCTACCCGGATTTGAACCTGGGCCTGCACAGCAGGCAGCGTCAACTACCGCTGAGCTAAACGGTTCGTCCACACACTAATGATAGCAGCAGGTATATTGATAAAAACTATTCAAACAGAAAAGTTATCAAATAAATAAACGTACTAAAACATAAAAGTTATCTACTTATCGAAATCCAAACAAGCATGATCAGCTAAAAAATTTACTAAGAAATCACAAATCTCAGTATAATCTTCATTATTCCTTTCGCTTTTTTAAATAGTTTCGAGTGACGGAGACTGAGTGTGAGATGTACTTTGTAAGCTTTTACTTATGCAACAAGGATCTTCAATATACCCTACTATTACTTTTAATACGGTGAGACATCGCCAAAGTCGTAAAACACAAGTTTCCACCGCCCGCGGCAACCTCACCTCAGTCGAGCGAGAGTTTTGAAAAATGGCCGCCACATCATCCGGAGTGACGGCTAAGATAAAAGTTTTTAAGCAATTTCCTATTCCCTTCCAGCGAGATGAATAGGTGATGTAATTGCGTGGGGAAACTTAGGAATATCCTCGAAAATAAGGTAAGAAGTTTGCATGAATTTCTGACGGTGAAAAAATTATAATAAGCTCTCTATAAGGTCTCTGATGAGTTCTACCAACATAATATAGCAAATTTTATGTGATAGAATAAAAAATACTTAAGAAATTAGATAAGCGATATATATTTATATCCACGAATCCAAGTCTGCGCGATAGTAATCAAATCTGATAATTTCACTGTTCGGCAATTTACTGAAAAACTAGAAAAAGTTTATTATTTTGTAATGTAACTATTTATTGAGGTTTAAAAAAAATATGTGTTGCTTATTCTACCCGCTAGCTGAACAATCCTGAGAGGAAATCGAACCTGAAATCCATAGATTTTATTTAATTTAATTAACCTAGAGAAAAAGGTTTTACGACTGATCAACGGCATAACGCGTTTCTAATGAAAACCTCACCTCTTATTTTTGTAATATTTTCGTACCTGCGTTATCTGGATACAATCATTCAAATGTAGATTATATTACATTACAAATTTACAGATACATTATATATATTCATATAATATTTTCCAAGCAGAAAAATAAATGACTTCTTTCTTTCTTTCAGAAATAAATCTAAGCAAGTGGGGTGAATACGCGAATTCAGCGGCAACGTAACAATTTTCATAAACACCCCGTGGTTATAAAAACTCGACAATATCATGAGCAAGTGAGGTGGTGTAATTAATGGCTCTCTCTCTGCCCACCCCTGCCCGACAAGGTGCCGACCGGGGAAAACACTTTTAAAAACTTTGCCACCCGCAAATTATTAATAGGTTTCTACGTAGACATGAGAAGGGCATGCCAGTATCGCTTCGCAACTTATCGATATTTCTGCTGTAGAGTAAGCAATTTAAAAAGAAATTATAAATTTATCGAATTTGTGAAGCAAAAACAAAAATAATTTGAGTTTCCTTAAAAAATATATTATGATGCATGTATTGCCGTTCAAATCTACAATGATTACAATAAATTGACAAGCGTTTAATTCTTATATAATTATTGCATTTCATAATGAATAAGTTCTTATTGAAAAGGCTAAAATGTTATCGAAAAAAAAAACTTATATAAATAGGACGTGATTAAAAATGTAGATGTTGTGACCATTGATACAAGAACTAGAATGCAAATAAATATCCACAAACGTTCATCAATATTTGAAGAGAAAATAAATGGCTTTTATATAGCCCTTTGAAATAATTAATAAAAATAATTTTATCGATATCTTCCAGCTAATTATTGCCCCATGCCTTCACAAGTAACACCTTGCAACGATGTAAAAATTAAGAAAGAAAGATTTTTAAAAGTGCGCCGGCGTCGGTCGAGTTAGTGACGCCACATTAATTCGACTGTCGATTACTTGTGCCTCAACTTGGAGCTGATAAAAAATCGTAGTCACCTGAAACTCAAGCGGTGACTGACGGCTCTTTGTAACTAGTTCGACGGCTAAAGAGAGGATTTTGTGAGGTGATTTTTAGTGTTTCTTACGAAATGAAAGATCTTTAGGAGAGTTACTTTGTCGTTATAGTTTAGAGTGAATTCATCTTATTGGTCTAGTGGTATTTTAAAACTTCATAGAAAGTCGCAACTTTCTATGAAGTTTTGAGCTTCATTCCCAGGTGCAGTTAAACTGTTAATAAGTTTTTTTAATTATAACTAGTATAGGGATTTCATGGCGGTATATTGATTAATGATAAATTATATTTATTTCTGTAAATAGATCTTTTGAAGACACATTTACAAGTCATGTATTTGTTATGTATATATCATGTAAATTTATTTGATATTTTAATATCTAGATGGTATCGGCATGTCCTAAAAGACGACCTCTGATAAGAAATGCCGAAACCAGCTCAGAGAATCATGCTTTTTTTTAAGGTACAAATATCTTAGTTTACAATAAGTGAGCCTAACAATGTAGGTCAAAGTCTAAAATGGCCTTTTGATAAAAGCACTAGTGCAGCATTGTGTTGACCTGTCCATGCCGACAGCACGCATACATCAGCCATCGTGTAGTTCAACCAATATTATTTTATCCTGACCATTCGGATCCTTTACAGCATCACCATAGATGCTGTATGCTGCACGGGTAGACTGATAAGGTGGCAATGATAATATTAGGTAATGATATATATGACATCTACATTTGATTAAAGCGAATCTGACATGGGGTCAGATTCGCTTTAATCAAATGTCACTAGTGTAAAGTTAAAGTGGATTATCTTTTTCAAAGGCTAAAATTACCAATTGGTTCTGTCCAACAATAGCCAGTAATTCATAGCATCTAGACAAAGTCTTAGTTAAAATGTGAGTGTAACAAAACTGTCCACAAATCACTGTCGTTTACCGTCGAGTGCGTTTTCAATTTGTACCGTCTCACCGTAAGTGCTGGCTGAATGTGTACACACTGTGTCACGGCACTGCGATGTAGGAAACCAGCCTTAGGTTTTATTTTTCTGATTAATACCTAAAAAGCCGCATACCATCGTAGGGGTATGGCATTTTTCTAATGATCAAGTTGTCATAATTAATTTATACATACCTACAGTAAAATAATGATGTGCAATAACATTATTATAATTTATATTAACTTTATTTCCTATTTTTTTTAATTTGTAGTGTTTATATTTTTATGCAGTTCCCTAACCGAGTTTAATGTTTGCTACCTACCAACTGCTTTTACAGTTCTCCAGTATATTTTAGGTCCATTTTATTGTTATTAACGAAGAAGAAATTCAGACTTCCAGTTCCGACTGAGAATTTATAAAGACTTAATAAACACTTTTGTCGATTTGCGCACCAAATTTGGACATTACACATTAGGCACGCTGTATCTGTATATGTATATTATTGCCACCTTATCAGGCAGGGTAAATATGAATTTGTCCCTTATTATAAAAAAATGCCACATCCACAATTCCGCGATCGGCGCGGAGTGCATCTGCCGTGAGCTACATACACTAATGATAATTTATTTGTTCGCATTGTCTACTGCATTCCGCTCAGGCATCCCGCTGCACATTGGAAACGAAAACTTTCAACTGTATGTGCCTCTGTCGCTATTTATTTGGAACACTATTTGCTGCTACGTTGATTGGGAAAGAAAGAAATAAAATTAAGCGTCGGAGAGCGCTCTTCATTTTCCGTGTACCTACTCTTTATATTTTAAAGAACATTTCCTCCAATTTTGACCCGACCGCGACGCGTAAAGTTTGTGTGAACTTCTGGAGTTTCAACGTTATTTTAATTCCAGGAAAATACGTAAACGATACTATAAAATTAACAAGGATTTTTTTATTAGAATACCTGTCAGAATAGTAAATATAATTAACCCTACCACATATCTCCATGATCAATTACTATTGTTCTGAAAAACAGTCAATTACGACTATCTATATATAGGTAGATACGAGCAGTGTCAATTTCCGAGTGTAATATGCGCCTTATACCTCCCCGCGGCAATAAAGTCTAAGTAAAAAGCTCACGTTGCTCCCGATCGTCGCCAATAACTTAATATAAAAGTATAAAGGTGAATAGCAGTTTGATAATGTCGTAAAAGGTCCGCAGTCATCTTGAGATCGCGTAAACCTCTCACGAGAGGGCGCTCAAATAATCCCGACAATAAAGAAAAATTCCAGCCCTCTTTATGAAGAGGTAAGTCCTTGGCAAATTTTCCGCTGTGGAAAGTGTGGAGTCGCTATTAAGTACTATATTTTCTAAAAAAAATTTTTTTTATATTTATATATCAGATAATAAGTTCGTTATATTAATGTAAGTAAAAGCTAACTATGTTGTTTTAGTCAACATTTTTTTAGAAGAATCTATAGAAGATATATACAATTTATCAAAGTTCGTACAGACTTAGAGGTACGTAAAACTCGAGTCAAATGACATTTCAAAATGGAGCGCCGTACTTTATGAGCAAGGACTTTGACAAGTAAAGACTATTTTGAGGGTGAAATATGTATCAAAACGTCAATAATTTTCTAATTTACGCGAAAGCTACACATTGATATACTCGTATAAACGTATTTTTCACTAGACGATTTAAAATCAAAGAATACGATGAGTACGTTCGTCATAAATGTAGAATAGCTTTATCGAGACATCCAAATACCTCAGTCTACCCGAGACTATGGATGCGTAAAGAATCGGAAACGTCAAGATAAGATAATATTAATATATCTATCATGATTGGAATCGAAAAAAAAGATGTTATTTCAACGTCAATAATTATTGAGGGCGCTTAAAATTCGAAGTCCGAAATGATGTAGCAATAAGTGCCACTCTACTCCTTTCTCTGTCCATGTCTAAGTAGCAGAATGTAACAGACGAGCATCGTGCAGGTAAGAGACGGTATAAGTGGATTGCGTTTCTGCTTTACATACAAATATTTTGCGCAAATGGACGTACGACTTACCATGTTATGACTGCGCCGGTGGGGCGAAGCTAGCTGAGATTTACTGGCGTTTTATTTCCAAAGGACAAAGATGAGGACGAAGAAAGATGTGTCTGGTCATGCATTTGTGTGGGTTTTGGAAGATGGTCTTTTAATATATGTATATGATCAATATTGTTGATACAATTTTTTGGTTTAATACATAATAAAAAAAATATTCAGTGTTAAAACTAATAATTACATACATACATACACTCACGCCTTTTTGCCATAGGGGTAGGCAGAAACTACAGAATGCCACGCGCTACGGTCCCTGCATACCACTTTTGCCTCGTCCACATTCATACATCTCGTCAATATTTGTATTGTATATATCGATACTTTTATGCTTAGGCAAATAATTTCATTTAATTGTTGTAGGTCATATAACTATAATCACTGTACTGGTGTTGAATCCGAGACTTGCCCTCCCTTATCCCAATCATGTTGTCAGTTATACACACACTATGACAAATCAACAATACACATGTACATAAGTAGGTGCTTTATCATAAAAGAAATCATCAGCATTATCAACTCATTTTACTGTCCCACTGCGGTGCCCCGCAGTTCCCTCTAATTTGAGACGTAATAGGCTATAGTCCACCATACCAAATTAGGCTAGCGTGGACTATCTATAGCGGGTTGGCAGGCTTTACACGTTATCATGAATTATTTTCTCAATTTTGCAGGTTTCCTCACGATGCTTCATCGTAGACAAAATAAAAGCAATGAATACTACATATACACTACAGTACGTAAAGCCTAGACATTTAATTTGATAGTTTAATAATTCCGGGTTAAATAAACATTGTGCGATCTCCAACAGTCCCGCACAATCGGCAGCTCACACACCTGGCCATACCCTAGCAAACCCTGCCGCTGCCACAATGATCCCTTAAACGCTTTCAAGTATAATAAGATTAGTTTAAACCGTTCGTCTGGCCGAGTCTTGAACACGATGGTACAAGTGATGAGAATTGAGCGGAAATCTTCAACTATTTTTCATAAGATAACTTATGGTACGTTATGGCACGCCTGTATTCCCAAAGTGATAGGCAGAGTAGTACATTTTTTTGTGTAAAAGCTGTTTACTCAACTTCTAGGTTACGCCAGCCCTATTGCCCACGGCCCTAGCGCGTAGGAGTAGGTAGGTACCTACTAATATATACCCAAAGATCGCATGTATACTTGATGTCACATGTAAAATATAGAGCTAATCTATTACCTGTAAGCAGGTACAATACAATCTATATACTACCAAGCTGCAATTGAGAATTTTATACAAAAACACACTATAAATTATACTTACTTCTATAAATACTTGTTATTACGTTTACATTATTCAATATCATTTCGTTTCACCGTCTAAGTTGGCCTTTTGACAGAAACAACCATAGCAGCTCTGAGTGGACCTGACCTGACTGATTAAGCTCTTATGTCTTAAGTCACATGTCTAAGGTGTGGCCGCGGCCCGATTAGCCGCAGTTACTATGAGACGATTTTATTAGCACCGCCACTTACAGACGATCTGGGGTAAACGATGCGCTTCTCCATTTCATTGTGTGTCCTAAAAGCATTTACCGCATTTTTTTCTGTAACATTATTTGGAATTCACATATATCATTACTTATTGTTTTAAGTGTATTGGTTTGTAATTTGGAGCATAGTTCCCGTTGACACCTGAAGCTCAACTAGATTAAGATAAATTAAATTATTGTATTACAATAAAATTATATCCTGCCAACCATGATAATATGCGTAAAAAATAGTTTAATACTACATTTTTTTTAAAAATCTAGAATTTATTTTAAAATTTTCAAAGATGATCCTTTTTCTGTTCCCAACAGTGTCGAACGCAGTGCGAAATACACAGCGATTGGTAGGAGGTGCAGTGGCAAAGTTAAGAGGCCATTGTATACATAAAGACGATTTAATTCACGTCAGAGGTGTCACTAGCCTGGGTAGAAGTACTTTAGTAATGTAGAAGTAAAAGCATTTGTTTTTGTATAATTTATTTTATGCATATATTTTTGGGAATTGCCCGAGTGGTCACATGGGCGATTACAATCAATGGTTAAGAGATAACGGACAGAGTTACTTTTATATATTTATAATATGAAGTATATGAAAGGAAGTATAAATAAACCGAAAGCCCTAATTATTTCAGAACCTATCGACTCTTATCTTGAGATAGCTGTTCTAACCCATAAACAATACTTGTAATTAATTTAAAATGTAATATTTTACGGTACTTTGAAATAATAATTCACTGCTACATTCTCATCCCTACATGCTACATTCCCAACTAAACATATTTCATTCATTCAAACTCTATAAAGGAAGCTCCGTATCATCGGATCCCATTACCTAATATCTTCCGCGTCCACCTGCTCTCAACCAATAACTTAAATGCCACGTAAGACCCCATAAAAGATCCCTGCCATTGTTGTTCAAGAAAAATGCCGTGTTTTTTTCCAAGACGACGGCGAGCCACCATTGTGCGCAGGTATTCAGAAAATTAACTCGGTCTAGACGATCGCGCCATCACGTAAGAAAGTGCCAGAAGGTCTACTACAAGTGTGACGTGAAATAAGTACTGTTATGTTATAAGTAAGTTCATGCGAGCAATACATACATCGATTTTACGACCAATGTATAGTAAAACTTGACATCTACACGTGAAATTATTGATGAAATTAATTTCACGGAACTACTTTCATGTTCGATGTTTTGTAATGTAAATTCGGCTTATAAAACGTCACTTTGACGGGTTTAGGCCACTTACAAGCTGATGAGGATTGACTGTTAAAAAATTAAAAAGGCATTTTCAAAAGATCATGGATTTGATTATATTATTAATCAATACGACCCATATGACCTCCGTTTCGAGGGTCCGTGGCGAAGTGGTTGAGCAATCAGCTTGTACGTAACGTTACGGGTTCGATCCCCGCATGGTGCAAATATTGGTACGATCTACAGGTTCGTATATCTACTAGGTATGTCAAAAATTGTGTTTGTAGACGTACCCTCGACATAGGAGAAAATCCTAGAGTCGGGCAACGTTTTTTTTAAAAGAACTGAATAAAAATGAAAAGGATCTTCTGTGTTGACCTACTTCGTGGTGATGCGGTGGCATGGAAGATGGTTTTATGAGATCGGACCAGTTTAGATGATATATTGGTTAGTGACCGGTAAATGTTTTGATAAAATATTTACTGAATGACTTATAATATTCTTTGATACTGAAATTATATATTTTATGAGAGAATGAATCCTAGCTGGCTTCTACCAGCTGAATCCAATATAAATATCATCATCAACCCAATTATTGTGCCACTGCTGGGCACGGGTATTCTCTCATTTGAGAGAGATTAGGCTATAGTCCACCACGTTAGCCTAGCGGGTAGGCATCGAGAGAACCTCTTAGGCATGCAGGTTTCCTCATTATATTTTCCTTCACCGTTTGAGCATGTAATAAATACACACGTAACTTTGAAAAGTACATAAGTGCAGTGTGCATTTTGGTCACTCACTAGACTATTACAGCTTTTTTATATCAATATAGTAGATTGTATAAGGTTTTTTCGTTGTTATTTCAATAAAATCGCCGACAAAGCACAAAAATTGGTATTGATGTATGAATATCAGCGGCACCGGCGACCGCCGCAATATGCAAAGCGTTGATTTGTTGGACCTCATCAGCGAATAGGTAGGACAGAGCAGATAGGACACTCTTATATCATGTATTAGAAGAAGATTTAAAATTACGTTTCAAATGCGAGTCTGAAAAATCCTCAGAAAAGAGGGAGCCTGTATTAATAACTCCTTATTCTCACAAAGAAACAAGATGACTCACACAACTCGAAGTATTGCTAATAAAATATTGCTCTAGATTATTTTTGCCTGTACCGGTTTTGTGAATATATTTTTCACATATTTACAATACGCAACAATTCAAGGAACAACAATTGAACTACGTAATAACTTGAATTTTTGTTTTATATTTTTTTTTATGGTGTCAAGGGGGCAAACGAGCAGGCGACTCACCTGATGGTAAGTGATGACCGCCGCCCATAGACAGACAACACCAGAAGGTTGCAAATGCGTTGCTAAACCCCTTAGAAACCGTTCAGGTTTCTTAAAATAGAGTTACTGAACTGACAGCAAACGGAATTCCCATGCTGTCAGAATAGTCACTTCCCCAATGAGCTCTGGTAACCTTACTCACTCGCAGAAAGACAACTATTGTTGATTCACTGCGGTCTTCTGTAAGGCGGAGGTACTTCCCCAGTCGGGCAGCTCAATTTGAGCGAGAAATCTCGCTATGCCCTACCTCCTACAAAATTATATGAATAAAATAGGAAATAAATTAATACCTACTTACAATCATTACACAAACGTCAGAATCGTGATGACTTTGTGCTGACTAACTATAACCAATGTACAAGTGAGACAGATTGCATAATGCCATCTCTTTTTAAAATAACGATTGATATATCTGTCCATGCATTATAATTATGTATTATTATATAACTTGTGTATTTGACCGTACCTGTCTCTCTTTTGTAAAATATTAGTTAGTACATGAAGGTTAGTCGATACGTTGTCTAGATAGGTCTAGGTCAGGTTTGATAATAGATTTAGTAGTTTTTAGTGTTTATGTTTAAATGAATCCGTTGATTCCGTTTCTCACGACTTAATACCGCTGTGAGCTGGTTTAATATAATAATATTATTAATTACATATTTTGTAAAATGATTCATAAATGATTTTGTTGAACATTGAGGTGTCTTTGTTTGTATGTTTGAGAATATAATCGTTTTAAAACTATTAACCTTAGATGTTCAATCTTCAAGCATTGGAGGCGCATGTTGGTAGCAGACAGACATAATTTCACATTTACAATATATATTAGTAGAAGCTGTGGTGGCCTAGTGGTATGACCAGTGGACTGATATGTCAAAGGTCTCGAGTTCAAACCCGAGCACGTACCACTGAGTTTTCGGAAGCTATGTGCGTATTTATCACATGCTCAAACGGTGAAGGAAAACATCGTGAGGGAACCTGCATGCTTGAGAGATTTTCTCGATGGCATGTGAAGTCTACCAAGCCGCAGTAGGCTAGCGTGGTGGAGGCCCGTGCCCAGCAGTGGGAGAATAATGGGTTGATGATGATGATGAATATATATTAGTATAGATTTTATCAGTAGCTTTGCTCAGTACAGTGTCCTGCCGCGTCTGTTTAGTCTATGGCGTTAAGGACATAGCTATAAATCAGCGCGCGCGTGTGTCGGCTGTCGTTCGCACCTACACTATGAGTTAGTGCCGATAGTGAGGTGTGCCACTCATACACTGCTCAATAACTACACATATATACGTGTATTTAAATCTATTTGTCGGCGCAGGAAGGCCTTCATGAGAATTCATCGTATATTCAGTTGTTGTGGGCGTATCTTCGATCGAGAGGCCCATCTTCTGGCTTCTCAATATAATCAGATACTAGGGCACACTATTCGGGCAGATTACAAGCGATTCGTCGCAGATGTGGCGCGCTTTCGGTTCCTGTTCAGCTCGTCTCCAAAACAAGATATCCGCACCGCTTCCATGCGCTAGAGCGACTTTTTGACAACAGCCACTCTCAAATTTGACATTGACAATATCGACGACACACGCATGCGCCGTCATATTTATCATCTATCTATGTATATAAACGGAGAAGCTGACTGACTGACTGACATATCAACGCAGGGCCTAAACTAATAGGGTTAGTAACTTTTACACAACTGGCACGGGGGTTCCTTTTATAACGTAGGGAAGCACTAAGAAAGGATTTTCGAAAATACACCCCCTAAGGGGGTAAAACCGGGGTGAAAAGTTAGTATGCGGAACAATAAGTGTAACAATAATTTCCTTCACTGTGACATTAATTGATTATTTTTTATTATTAAATTAATGTAAATGTAACTACTATAATTGGTTATACGAAACCTAAGAAACTAAGTATATAGAGTTGAAGATAACAAAAGTAATTAGTGACTGCGTGGGCTAAACTAAGCCGTATCTGTATCTTTGGGGGCTCTCCAAAGAAAAAGATAAAGTAAAGACAGTGTTATTTTGTTAGGATGTCTAACAAACTGGTTTCTTATAATATGTATGTATTTACAAAAAAATAGTATATATGTAGTATATCAACCATCTAGTATCCGTAACACAAGCCTCGTTGCTTAGCTCGGAACTAGACGGCACTGTGTCATAATGTCCAGAAAATATTTATTTATTTTACCGGTAATTGGGATAAAGCTTGCTTTTATGGATTTTACTGTAGTATTTTTATAATATTTAATCCCGACTACATAATATTAATAAACAGTTTACTAAGTATTTTCAGCATTACAATAAACTTTTCAATTAAATAAACCAAGGCCCTCTGATATGAAGTAGTAACAGGTAGGAGACGCAGCGCGCCTGGCCGGCGTCCAACTGCCTGAGCGTGAACATACTAGTTTGTTGTGTATACAGTAGTTACGTGGCTTCCGCTTGGGTGCACTAGTGTTGTGCCGTGGGTACGTCGGTAATTAGTGATCGTTTAAAAAAAAGCAGATTAATATAACTTTACCCTATCTATGTTCGAAATACTTGGATAATTTCTACAATAAAGCGAATACTTATTAGAAATTAACATGAAACGTTTTATAGATTTTATCGCTTTTTATATATAGTATTTTGCTCTTGACCATAGATGCTATACGTCCAGATTAACTTAATATTTGAAGAAATTATTTGAACAGAAGAAATTATTTGAACAGAAGAGAAGTCTAGAATTTATTGCTAAGAGAAAAAAAACAGTTTACACATACGCGAATACTAGAAATTGAAATAAAATGACGTTGATGCGTTTAGGGTATATATTCATATCAATATACCGAGATAAAATCCGTAAGGTTTTTTTTTATAGAATATCTAGACAGACAATTTAGTTTTCTGTAGTAACAAGACATTATCCTAGGTATTCTATTAGCGGCGATACTTTTGAGTTAACGTTTCTTTGTTCTGTTTAAAACTTTGTTTTTAACGTATTAAATCGGTCAAACTGCTTTGTTGAACATTCGTTGTTTTGTATTTTTCGTGAGAAAAGTTGAACTGAAGTTAATTGTGTAATGTTTAGTGTGAAATATGTGATACAAGTAATAATTATAATAATAAAATATTTTTTGTTATAATAGCTGACTTGTAGAGAATCATTTACCATCAAAGTTCGTCTTAATATCAGAAATACATATACAATATATACTGAATATAGATCACATTTAATAACGATATTCATTTATATTTTTTTTAATAAAAATACAAAAAGAACCATATTAATGTTTGCTCAAAATTAAAATAAGCGACGATTTCAGTATTTTTTTAAAATATAAACGTTGATAATTTATTGTTTTTGTTAAAGGGTTTTAGGCGGGCTGTAAGCTTGTTTGCTTGTTTTGTCCTTGTATACAGCAAAAAAAACCAATCTACAGTTATAAGGAATAAGTTTAAGACATTATTTGAAATCATTTTCCTCAACAAAACGTACAATATTCGTGTGCTCACTCACCGGGAACTGGAAGCGTGAAGACACTTATTTTGGTTCTAAAACATAAATTCTAGCAGTCCCCATCCAGCGGTCAAGGATCTGACCGGATGTCGGCGAGGCGACAGGTGGAGGGCGGAAATGGCGCACGTTTCCGGTCTGAGCGCCGCCCTGTGCGCACGAGTGGAGATTTCGGCGATTATATTGAGGTGTCGACGTATTGAGTGTTTGTGAAGAGTTTTATTTAAAGAAAAAAGTTTTTAAATGGACGTGTGGTCGTCACAAAGCCATCAATCGAATCTACCCTAGGTTCGATTAATGGCTTTGTGACGAGAGTTTGAAGTGAGAGTTTAGTACGGAACTAATATTTGTATTATCGTAGATGGTGTTCAATGTCTAGTTATATTTTCTAAAAATGTATTTTTAATTGGACCAGTGATTTTCAGAAGTAGTTGACAGGCTTCCAGTAGAGGTAGTCAGGGTAAATTGACTCATCTTTAAAGAGGATTTTCACCTGAAGCCTGCCGGGTTGGCAGACTTTCCAAGTCATTGTGAAAATCTAGCTACTGTGAAAAAGCACTAGGCTAGCACGGTGAGCTATAGAATAATCCGTCTCAAATGAGACGTGACCCGTACCCAGCTGTCCCGCTGTGCAGTAAATAGGATGATGATTTAAGCACATAAACAACGTGGCTAACCGGGTTATTGAAATATAACATAATAACATGCTATAAACAGTATGTTATTATGTTATACTGTAAGTGTAATTTGACATTTTAAAATTTAAATATTTTACAAAAATTCGTTGGCATTTTCCAAAAACAGTCCGACATTGTAATAATTTATCCCAGCAAGAACAATATCTCTGAAATTATCTAAAAAACGCTGTTGTATCTAAATTGAAAACACGTGTGTAGAGGGTCATAAATAAGGCGCGCGACACACGACCGTCTAGACGCTTAATCTAAAGTACCTGACTCACGGTCGGTCCAGTTTCACCCTTGTATGCCTTTAAGATGTTACACCGATGTACGAATAGTACCCACGCCTTAGATTTGTATTTACCTGTGCGTTTGTTGTTGTGTTTGTATCTGCATTTATTTTAGAGGATGTGAGAAAAACGAATACCTTTATTATTATTCATGTCATAGCCTCTTTACATTTTTTTTATTGACTAATTAAATTTTTATTTGTTTAAAAAATTGGATTGGGCACTTTTTCATTCCCAGTTCACCTATCTATTGATACATATTTATGGACTTTCATTTAATTATTATTATTAGTACCTACACAAATATTTGTATTTACTACCTACTATTACTACCAACAGAGTGGACTGGGGTTAGTTGAGCGATACTTAACATCAACATTACTATATCAAAATCAAAATCAAAAGGTTTTTATTTCATATCAACTTTTTCAAGCATTTATAAAACGTTAAGACTCTTGTTGCATATAGATGATGTAGGTACATGTATAATTAGGTGGATAAGTAGGTTTTTGTACTAATAAATAATTAGTCATGTTAATCCCAGTTTATTCATGAATTGGGAATGACAGAGGTTGTGGTATGGAAATAACAAAATATTTTTTTAGAAAAGTATGATAATAAAATGCGGTGTCTATAAACAATGTAGATCGGTGTTCGGGAGGGCGGGCTATCTGCTCACCCGCTCACCTCGCTCACCTCGGGAGAATCAATGTATTGCTCACTTACACACATATGCGGTAGGGTCCCGATACTCTTAGTTCATACACAATTTATTGTTTCGTATCTGTAAGAATATTTCAAGAAACAATTTGGCAATTGAATTTTTGTTGTTAAATAAAGAAGTGATGAAGAAGAATTGGTGAAGATTGTAATATTATATTATTTTGGTGCTCCAAAGTCATTTAAATCCCACTAATATTATAAACGCGAAAGTTTGTAAGTATGTATGGATGGATAGACGTTTGTAACTCTTTCACGCAACAACCGCTTAACAGATTTGGATGAAATTTAGCATACATATAGTTTATTACCTGGATTACATATAGTTTATTAGTCTACTTTTTATCTATACTATGCAAGCAAAGTGGCGGGAGACAGCTAGTAAATTATATGTGATGGTTTGGCGAAGGCAGAAAGAACACTTAAGTATTCACATGTATAAAGAATAGAATGACATTTTTTTTTTACAAACAAGCTTATTATCTGCCTGACGGTAAGCAGGTAACTATGGAGGTTTAAAACACCAGACTTGTCGCTCGCACATTGCCGACCCTGTAGAAACCTTTTTTTTTATGGTGATAATCGGGCAAACGAGCAGGCGGCTCACCTGATGGTAAGTGATGACCGCCGCGCCCATGGACATTTGCAACACATGAGGCTTGCAAATGCGTTGCCAAACCCCTTAGAAACCGTACAAGTTTCTTAAAATAGGGAGTCACTGAACTGACAGCAAACGGAATTCCCATGCTGTCAGAATAGAACCTCCCCCAATGAGCTCTGGTAACCTTACTCACTCGCAGAAAGACAACTATTGTTGATTAATTGCGGCGTTCTGTAAGGAGGAGGTACCTCCCCAGTCGGGAAGCTCAATTTGAGCGAGAAATCTCGCTATGCCCTACCTCCTACAATTTATCCTCCTATAATTTACTTTTATTGAAGAACCCCATAAATCATTAAACTAAATCTTTTCACAGCTGATATTTCTTCCTGATGTTGATATTTTCTTATACCTTCATAGCGCGATATTCAAATCAAGTCAATCAGGAGAAATCTTTGAAAAACAGAAACCCTCCAAATCAAGTTCACTAAAAAAAAAAACAGAAATAAGTACTTGAAAACTTTTTCAGTTAGAGATTTTTCCCTCAGTTTGAAAGGAGCGCAATTAATTTTTAAACGCTTTTAAAAAAGTGAGACGGGACACGTACTTTACGATTTTGGGAGGACATTAATCTATAATGATTTATATTATTATAAAATTAAAGGATTTTTGTCAATTTTTTCTGCATAAATCTCATCTTATGCATGGATGCTGTAAAGGACCCAAAACGCCAGCATAAAGTAAAATCGAAATAAAGTCTGTGATCAATTCCAGTAATTTGCCCAGCAGTGGGACAATAAATGGATTGATGATATTGAAGTCTTTATTTTCAGCAGAATTTCCGATACGTTGAGTTTTGGTTATCTGAAACATGTCCTTGTTATAATAAATACAGTAGAGTATTGACAAATTCATCATCATCATCATCAACCCCACTATTGTGTCACTGCTGAGTACAGGTCTTCTCACATTTGAGAGGGATTAGGCTATAGTCTACTACGCTAGCCCACTGCAGATTGGTAGACTTCACAAGCCAACGACACAGTCTTTTGAGCAGGTTTCCTCACAATAATTTCCTTCAGCGTTTGAGCTTGTGAAAACTTACGAAAAGCCACTGATGCGTGCCTTGGGTTCGAACTCGGGACCTTTAACTTTCACAGTCCATTGGTCAAGCCACTAGCCTATCACAGTACTACTTATTATTTATTAAAGCAAAGATGCTGACGACTGCTTACCTATCTCGCGAGACTCGGTCATAACGTTTGTGTTAAGTATGTATAAAAACCATTACCCCTTTAAACAGCTACATTAAAATAATCGCTGTGTACGAATCGGCGCACATTAACGCTCGAATATTTTACACACAGCCCACCTACTTGCAGTCATTACTGTGTGTAATAACTACGCCTAAAAATATGCGCACCTATTACAATGGCAGTTATCGTCGCCCGTTGCTCGCGGCGGGGCGCGTGTGAAGAGCAAACAGGCGATTTTTAATCGCATACAATAGTCATCTGCGATTTGCAAACGTATCACGAAGCGGAGAGTTTATAAATTGTAAATGTCTGACAGAAACACCACAATTTTTTTTTTCTATACCGTGTTTCCTAAAGTCCAAAATACGATGTGGGGCATAATTATCAAACCTCTGCAAATCGCTCGAACGCGTGAACATAGGTAATAATTGCACATCAGATATCATATATTAATAATTAATTAATATTTCTGGACATTATGACACAGCGCCATTTAGTTCCGTGGTAAGTAACGAGGCTTGTGTTACGAATACTAGTTGGTTGATATATTACATAATATACTTTTTTTTTGTAAATACATACATATTATACATAGATACATCCATGACTCGGATTTAAATGTTTATGCTCATCACACAAACAGTTGAACCTATCGGGATTCGAACCCTAGACCCATAGCACAGAAGTGTAGTGTTAACTACCGCGGCTGGACTAATTGGGTCGTCAATATATAATACGTAACCCTAACGTACACGTAACACTAATTAGTTAACACTAATTAATTACTACCTGCTTAAACAAGCAGCATTTGATGTTTAAACAGTAATTTCTTAACAACAGCAACATGCGACATGCGTTTAAAAGTCGCAAGTGTGCGCGCCCCCGCGTGCGGGCTCAGATTGTATTATTTATTGTGCAGGTAGTTTGGCCGGTCGCCAGCAGATAGCGCGCGCAAGATTTTTAAACCTCCCACCATGTTGTATTTTAGGACGCTATAATTTTTAAAACATGAATCACAAAAAAGGTGGAAAATTTTCACGTACATTCCTGTGCTTCCACCGTGAAAGAAATAATGTTGCGTATTGCGGGGATAAAATAATAAAAAAATATGATATTTTTGTTGCCAATTTTTGGTGAAAAACAGTGCATGGAGAGATGTTTCAAACTTACCTACCGTAGTCGTAAAATGTCTATAGCATGATGATATTTACGTACTACGATTTTTACGTGAAACTGCCTCATTAGTCTAGTTGTTGTGAGTGCGATTGCTGAGCAATAGGTCCTGGGTTCGATTCCTACGTCGAGCAAAGTGTCATTAAGTTTTTTTTATGAAATTCTCAGTAGGAGATCGGAGTTTAGATTCGTGCCCAATTGATGGTAATAGGCTTGCCTCCTACTACATGGCTCCTTAAACATACCAGCGAAATGCCTTCGAGAAGACTGGCGTACCTACATACCGTTTAAAAATGTTTGTTTATTAACCATTAATTGAAGGAAAGAGAGGAAGGGGAAGACCTTAACGAAGTTTTGTTGAACAAGTGAAGGAAAAATGTGGGAATTCAGTCGCATCAAGAAGTCAAACAGAAAGCAGGAGATAGACAACAGTAGCGATTGCTCCACCGACGAGAGCTGAGCTCTTAAATTAATAATAATAAATAAGCCATTCCCCATATATTCTCCTTCGTCGTGGCGACTGGCCTACTGTTCCATAAAGCAGTTTTATAGTAAGCTAATATTAAAGTTTTTACAACAGTGTGTGTACCTGTGACGAGCTGTTTACAGCACAAAGCACCTGAACGGTGAAGTTAACCGGCCTCGCGCCATTACCCGCGCGGTAACTGCGCTACAGCGGCCGGGACTGCGCTGTGCAATATGTTGCCATTCAGTTTGCGGTCCTGTCGGAGTTGTCCTGTTGATGTTAAAGTTGTACTAGAGTACAACTTTAACATTTACACGTTATGTGTGTTTTAAATTAAGGTAATTAGAATTATAGTTATTAATTTGTATGGCTAGAAGGTGTATTTGTACGTTATAAAGATACTATAAGTGCCTCTGTGGGCCGTGGGGCATAGATCTAATTTTATTTATTTATTTTTATTTATTTATTCGTTGCCACGGGCAGTTGTTTGAAAGTCCCGTCATGGATTCTGAAATTTCGGGATTAAATAACAGCAATATACTGCGATAAAATCATTTTCAATACTAAATATTTTCATACTGTAGAATAGTGAAACACCGATTCAACAGAGCAGAGGGGACTTTATTAAACTTGATATACCAAGCTACAAGGACATTGATTGATATCTTTCGATTTGGTACTAACTTGGAGGTCCGCGTAAGCGTACACAACCAACTTATACCCCTAACTACAGTAAGCGATATAATACAAGATCAACGATATCAAATAAGTAAATAACTAGCTAACTACGTATACAGAGACGCCCGGTAATCGTGCAATCACTGTATGCCTAACTCCTCTTAGCTCAACATTACAATATTTTAATTAGCTACTTAAGGTCCGTTGTGAACGAAACCATAGCGCGATCTAATTCGACGCCAACGCCATCTATCGAGCCACGTGGTAAACTTAGTACGTCGATACGAGTGGTTATCCTTAGTTTTCTGTGTTATGTTACAGTCTCCCCCTCTGATCATAAAGGCGTCCCGACGAATAGATCAGCAAATAATTTTATGTTGTCAACTTCTTTGGACGTCCACGACGGCGAGTCTCTGGTGTAGCCTGAGATGTCGTTGGTACCTTTTTGGGACGTCCACGCTTACGTAATGGGCGAACAGGCGACGGCACAGTAGCGGCGTCACTGTGATAAGGTGCCAGAGCTGAAGTATGATAAGTCCCCAGCGTGTGTTCTGGATTATCAGGCTTCGCCAACAGATAAGTGGTTGCTCCTTGTCGTCTTTGGATAACATACGGTCCGTCTCGACGTGGGGCAAACTTTGAACTTTCTCCTTGAGCAGACTTACTCACAGCGTGGACTGACACGAGAACCAAATCTCCCTCCCGATATCCAGGGTCGGGTCTCCGAGCTTTATCAGCGTAGCTCTTTCTTTGCTCTTCTTTATCTTCTCGAACCTCGCGCGCTCTCTTTAAGGTACTAGCGAGCAACAACAACTTCGGAGTGATCTCAGGAACAAAATTCTCAGAGGCTATAATTTGTGTCAGGTTATGGGCGTTATCATACGGAGTTCTCAACTCTCTAGCGAATGTCAGATAGGCTGGAGTGTATCCCGTTACCAGACTAGCTGCTGTATTCATGGCGAACCGGATGGATGCTAGTTTATCGTCCCATACCCGATGATCGTCTTGAACCAAAATGGCTAATTGAGTTTTTAAATCTCGGTTTTTTCTTTCTACAGGGTTGGCGCATGGATGGTACACGGGGGTGAATGTATGATTTATGTCAAGGCAGTGCACTACCTTTTGCATTACTGCACTTACGAACTGAGGTCCATTATCGCTATGAATGCGCCTTGGTAGGCCGAATCGCAGAAACACTTCATCAATGAGAGTCGTAGCACATTTTTCAGCACTTGCTGTTTGTAAGGCAAAAAGCTCTATCCAGCCAGAAGCGATATCTTCTACCACAAGGATCCAATTATTTCCTTTCGATGTTGTGGGCAAGGGACCAAACAAATCAAACGACAAGATCTCAAAACGTTGGTTAACCGGCGTAGTTTGGAGCAATCCAGCAGGTTTAAGATTTGTTGGTTTGAACCTTTGACACTGCAGACAATTCTTTACATATGCCTCAATATAACGTCGCATACCCTTCCAATAGTACCGCCGACTTATCCGCTGAAAAGTTTTGTCGGCTCCGTAGTGTCCCGCTAATGGGTCATCGTGATACGCCGACACGACTTGGGCCCATTCTTGTTGAGGTACCACCAATTGGGCTTCTTCCCCGTCTCCATTTGGATTGTATCTATATAATAGGCCATTGTTCATCAGGTAGCCTTTGCCACCCCAATACATTGCATTTTCGTTTCCTTCCGCTTCAAGGGCCTGAACTATTCCGGCAACATGTTCATCCTTTAATTGTTGTTGCCGTATATCAGCTGGACTTCGGCTTGGCATGTCAATCGTTATTGTACAGACACCACAATTTGATTCAGTCGTGCTATCGCAACTCGGGCGTGATAAAGTATCGGCGACAACATTAGATCGCCCCGGAATATATTTTATTGTGACGTCAAAAGCTTGAATAAGAAGAGCCCATCGAGCCACTCTACCTGTAGGCGACTTAATTGACAGTAACCATTTTAGCGCTTGGTGATCTGTAACTACTGTAACAGGGACACCTTCTATATACCCTCGGAATTTTGTGAGCGCCCATACCACTGCAAGAGCCTCTCGCTCCGTTGTGGTGTAATTCCGTTCCGCCGGAATCATTAGCCGACTGGCATATTCCACAGGATGCTCCTCAGCACCCTCCCCCTGCACCAAAACTGCTCCGAGTGCGTAACTACTGGCATCAGTTTTAATTATGTATGGTTTTGTAGCATCTGCCTGCTTAAGTATGGGTGCAGTAGTTAAACATCGTTTCAATCGTTCGAAAGCGGCTTCTTGTTCGTCGGTCCAGGACCAGTTAGCATTTTTCTTCGTCAGCCGGGTTAATGGCTCTCCTATCTTTGAAAAATCGGCAATAAAACGTCGGTACCAGGAACATGTCTGTAGGAACGACATCAAATGTTTCAAATTTTTCGGGGTAGGCATTTTAACGATCGCCGTGACTTTATCTGGATCTACTTGGAGACCATTGGGAGTTATATAATGACCCAAATATTTTACAATAGGGCAACAGAAATGACATTTTGATAGGTTCACTTTCAAATTATTCCTTTGAAGGGTCTTTAGCAATTTATCCAGGTCTGCGAGGTGAGAATTAAATGACACAGACTGGACTATAAGATCATCAAGGTAGGCTATCAGTTTTACCTCGCTTAAAGTCACCTTCACCCGATCAACTAATCTTTGGAACGTTGCAGGGGCATTACGAAGACCGAATGGCATTCTCTGAAAACGGTATATACCGAATGGCGTTATGAAGGCAGTTTTATCCATATCCTTGTCCCTTACTTTCACCTGCCAGTAACCAGCGCGCAGGTCCAGGGTAGACATATAGGGGGTTGGCTTAGCCTCATGAAGAAGATCATCAATTCTAGGCATGGGATATGCATCTGGAATCGTGATGGCATTTAGTCGTCGATAATCAACGCAAACACGAATGGAGCCATCTTTTTTGGGCACCATAACCACTGGGGCAGACCACGGCGACGTACAAGGTTCAATTATTCCCTCTTTTAACATCTTGCCGATCTCCTTTTCCAGTAATTCACGGCGAGGCGGTGATAGTCTGTACGGTGGTACAGATATAGGGTTGTGGTCCCTGGTGTTAATACAGTGTTCGGCCAAGGTCGTCGGTTCCGTACTAGGCTGAAACACTTCTTGGTTCCTTTTAAGCATTTCTTCCAGGCGCTGCTTTTGTTCACCCTCAATGGTTCCCGAGTCTATTGCATCTATTGATACTGAATTTAAACCAATATCTTCACTGGTATATCCGGGGAAAAGTGCATTCGAGTGCGGTGAAAGATCGATTTGTGCAGTGGCCACAGCCTGCTTTGCGTCTTCAAGCATATAATCGGTGAAACTTGGTGAATACCCGTCGAACAATTGCCTTCTAGGACGCTTAGGCGGTGTATTTATGCCCTCTATAGGTACAACCCGATATGGACGAAAGCATGCCTCAGCTGCTTCTTGTATTTTTATGCCGTGAGGGGCCATCAACGGGGTCTGTAGTGCCGTTGTTGCTACCATTGGTGATAAACATTCAACATGCGCCACCGAAACGCCATTATGTGGCTCCTCATCCAGTTCGTATATGACACTGGGATTGTCCGCAAAGTGCCAAGTCATCTGACCCAGATCGAGCACCATGCCTGCATCCTGCAGGAAGCCAACTCCAAGTAAACTTTTGTTGTCCCTTGCTTCCGGCAGTACAATAAATGTAGTTATCACAGTGCGGTCACACAGTTTTACAGGAACCTTAGTAGTTAGGACATCCTTATTCCTTCTGATCCCATCAGCCAAAGTGACATCCACACGCTGCGACGTAAAATGGCAACCCTGTTGCTTAAGGCATGTAAAAAGTTGGTATGATGCCACGCTAGTTTTAGCACAGGTATCAATATAAGCGGTCCCAACTACGTTGTGAATTCCTATGCCGACTACTGGTCTTTTCCTCGCATCAGTACTGCAATTGACTGCACAAAAATCAACTTTTTCAGTTTTTGGGATCACTTGCTTGCTTTGTTTACACGTAGGGCACTTGCTCCGAAACACCCCTGGGGCGCCGCAACCATAACACGAAACTGTCGGTGTTGATGGTGATGGGGCCTGTGTGGCAACTACCGCCGTGTGTGCCAATTTCGTTTGTCCTTCAGCCTTAATTCTTTTACGGCATTGTTCCACCGTATGACCTACCACTCTACAATACAGACATCTACTCTTTTTGTTTGCGGTACCAGCATTGACGGCGATTTCGTGTACAGACTCTTTTTCCTTAAATAGTTCTTCCGCACCTCGTGCTGCCTTTAACAAGTCGTCGAAAGTGCTAACTGATTCTCGGGAAACCTTCTCCCGGATTCTATGGTGCAGTTGTCCATATATCATATCCAGCTGGTGACATTCAGCGATCGGTGGCGATTCCAGCTGTGATAGAAGAGCACGGCCTCTAGCTACGAATGTGTCCGTACACGTACCAAGTGACTGTGTGGTATTGAATATTTCTCGGAAAATTAGGTATCCCGGTTTCTTTGGAGCGAAAGCATGTCGTAAGCGCTTTTCGAACTCTGCCCATGACGCTATACCCTGCTTTACACCTTGCCACCATGTTGCTGCATCACCTTTTAAAATTAAGGGCAATGTCTGGATGGCGTCCTGATCTGAGATCTTTTGAACCTTTTTATATATTGAAACGGTTGTCAAGAACTCCTCTACCTTCTCAGATAGTCTAGCTCCTTCAAAACAAAAGTTCGCGTTGGCAAATGAGGCTGCGCCAGTACTAGTGTTGCTCTGAATTGCCTGTATAGTGGCGGCTGTTATTGAAGAAACCATCTCCCGTAATTGTTCCGGGGACATATTTACAGACGTCATTATTCCTTCCGGTGTATCCAGAACGTCTTTTATGTCACAGTCCTTTAAGCTGTCTGGACTTTTTGTTTTAAAAGTCCTATGTGGTCTAGGTCTCAAGTTATGTTTCCCACGAAAATTGTCCAGCTTGATCAGTTGGCCCGAGTTCCGGCCAAACGTTGAGCGCCAGTGTAGAATAGTGAAACACCGATTCAACAGAGCAGAGGGGACTTTATTAAACTTGATATACCAAGCTACAAGGACATTGATTGATATCTTTCGATTTGGTACTAACTTGGAGGTCCGCGTAAGCGTACACAACCAACTTATACCCCTAACTACAGTAAGCGATATAATACAAGATCAACGATATCAAATAAGTAAATAACTAGCTAACTACGTATACAGAGACGCCCGGTAATCGTGCAATCACTGTATGCCTAACTCCTCTTAGCTCAACATTACAATATTTTAATTAGCTACTTAAGGTCCGTTGTGAACGAAACCATAGCGCGATCTAATTCGACGCCAACGCCATCTATCGAGCCACGTGGTAAACTTAGTACGTCGATACGAGTGGTTATCCTTAGTTTTCTGTGTTATGTTACAATACATAAAAAAAGTGAAATAATTTAAAGAAAAATATTTATTTATTTTATAAACACTGCTCTTATCAGAACTAAAAACCTATTTAAAAAACGTCAATTAATTTCTTGAACTATTATTGCATACAGACATCCGCTGTCAGACAAGCCTACAAGAGCCAATAAAGACACGGGAGGGCGCGTTAAGCCAGTCATCTTGTTTTTGTAAACCACCCCGACCTGCTACGCCGTAGCCGGGGGTGCGCTACAATGCTACGACGTAGCTACTCGCGGCATAGTTAAAAAGTTTGTAGTATAATTATTTATAGTGTAGTTTTTTGCTTTTATAAGTATGGGAACAGACGTAATGAACAGATTATATATGTGTATTGAAAATAAAAAAAATATATAATAAATATTTTTATAACACCCCCTTCAGGGGAGAGCATAATTGGTATTCTAGATCGTTGATAACAAGCTAAAAGCAACAAAGGACGACCAAATAAAATATATTAAATGTTTCATTAAGTTTCTAATGTGTTATTGGTAGGAGTAGGAGTCAGAGTCTGCTTTCTGTTCTGTGAGATTTTAATTATCTTTATTGATAATGGACCATAATAAACATGCACTGTATGTATATTCTGTATTATAGATACTTTATTATAATTTACTATGTACAAGAAACGCTACTTCTGGCTATTTTTCACTTGACTTCAAATAAAGAGGATTTTCTCAATTCGACTTCTTTTTTTTTAGTTTTTTACCTCAGAACGCCTTACAGTCAACTAACTGCCTTAATTGGCTGTTACGTTTAGTTTAATATTGTATTCACTCTGTCGGTGTTTATTTTAATTTATAGAGAAAATAATTTTCATGCCTTTAACTGTTACTCATACCATTTAAGTACTCATATATAATAAACTAATTATTTTTAAGTGATCAAAGAAAAAGAAACTACAAAAAAAAAAGTTTTACGTATAATATTGTGATGTTATATAAATAAAAAAAAATAAAAAAACTACGGCCATTTGTCAACAAATAATGGAATATAACAGCAGAGTGTACCGGAGCATAAGACAATAAAGCTCGTCGGCCACTGGTAGCGTTATTTTTCCGTCGTTAATTATTTCCAGTTAACAAGGTGTTGTCTCTTCGCTTATTTATTGCTTTGTGAGCGGTGAGCGTGGCACCGAGGTGGTGGCACACTAAAAGATAAAAACTGCATCATAATATTTAAAAATATTAATAGTATTATGTAAATTGCCAATAGTTAATTAGCTGTTTTATAAGTATGACATATTTCTTGATAATATTTGTAACAGACCCTTGTTTTATGGTTCACGATATTGCTGTAAGTTTATTCCTAAATTAATTCAATATTTTTTATCAAAAAAGGAAAAGTGATGTACCTACCTACTGTCGACCCGAACAAACTAAAACTATTAGATAGATAATTAGCTATAAGTCATGTTTCAGCTATGCTTGTTAGTCAACTAACTAACTCTTTAAGAATCTATCGTTTATTTATAGCTTTACAATTATACCCGTAGTTGTTACACAAACTTGACGACATAGATCATAAACATTACTTACCAACTTTATAGCTACAGCACATCTTCAGCTGTTACACGAGCAAGCATCAACTGCGTCATTAAATTTATAGCATCATAATTATAGCTTGGTATAGCATTATAGAGGGTGCAGGCTCTACGTCATGTTTCAGCCAGGCTCGTTAGTCAGGCACCTCGCAGAAGAATTAACTGCTGTATTTTGACACTTATTACTAACGCTACATACGGTTGTTTTTATTTTGCTTTCTAGATTTATGCTAAGTGCTCCCGCGGCGGGCTCCTTGACTAGTTTAGATTAATGTTAGTATACTATAGTGAGTTTATGTAATTCCTCTATGAACAAGGTAAGTAGTGTACTAAGTTATAATGGCGTAATATGGCGCAGTGCTTTAGCAGAGCCATAATACGACAGGCGCAGAGTTTTAATGTTTGTGAGTTAGATCGCGGTACAAATATTTTTATTAGTTAGGACATATTTAATTCTCACATTTAATGAGGATTAGTGAAGAAGAATGATGATGAGATTTATGTTCATTATACTACAGAAACATCTTTTATGACAGACACCAGCATGCCTCAAAGAGTTTTTCGATGGCCTGCGAAGTAACCCGATCCGCACTAGCCACTAGGTCCGCGTGGTTGAGTCTAAATGCTCTCAAACAAGAGGAGACACGTGCTCAGTCGTAGGGCACTAAATGGATTGATGATTACGATATATACCTATACCTCTTATATTTCTTTTATTGGAATCCGATATTGATGATGAAAAGGTGTTGCCTTTTCGTCGATTCGTGTTGGACAGTCCTAAACCTGATTGAAACGCTTTAAGTCCACTTTCAGCATGCGTACCACTGAAATGTGTCCAATTGGGTCTTCCCCGATAGATATAATCTGGGTATCGTTAAGGCTAGAGTAAATCGGTTCTTCTAGGTTAAAGCTCTTTATAATATATTGCAGTTTCGCTTAACATGAGGCAAACTGGTGGTCAAGCGCAAAACTATTAATTAATAAAAAAATCGGTACCAAAACTCTTTTCAAGGAGATATAACTATTTGAACATATATGTAGATATAACTTCAACACACAACCGACTGCCCAATAACATTATAATTTATCAAAAAACTATGCTTCACACATCATTCTCACACAATAGCGAGTATGGTGTTTTTTTCCCATAAATTCATAAGTTATATAGGCACCGCCTGACCCTCCGTCATTTGTGACTTAGGGCTGTTATGGTGTGTTTATGGTGTACCAGGAGGGGGCCAGGTGGAAGGGGGTACTTATTGGAGGATCTTTTAAAATAGAGGTTCTTTATATCATTATTTATCATGAGGAGCTGTTGTTTTGATTTTCTGGAGGAGAGAGGATTCCATCATTCTTCTTTATACGTTATATCATGTGAGATTACCAAGCTTAGATAGTTTTTTCACCAGGTCGTATTTTCTGCTTGCTTTGCCATCTATCAGTAAAAGAAACCAATTTGTTTGTAAGCCTTGTGGAAGACGTATTTTGTATCTCAAAGGTAAGGTGTGTTTTGTATATAGTATGCTAGAAGGCGAAGATAAGAGCTTTAACCATTGCATGGTGCATAAAAAAATGCTTTTGTTCTTTTATTTTTCAATTTAAGATAGTAATCACGAAGAAGGACATTACACACAATTTTAGATATTGCAATATAACTACCTCTACCCGGTTCTATTTCGGCAAGTTGATATTATTTTATCCCGTCGTTTCTGATCCATACAGCTTACATTATCCATCGTTAGCATTATGAGCTGACAGTACAGAGCCCGTGGAACTAGATTAAATTGATATCAATATAAGTACCACAATAAAACTGTTCAAAGTATAAGCGTTAGAGTAAGTACCTAATTCGTTTTATTTTAAAGTCTAATATTCGCGTTACTGAAGGAAATAATTTTTACATACTTTTTAACCGACTTCAAAACAATAAATTGTTAAATTGTTGTTGTTAAATAAATTGTTGTAGATCACAATTACAATTAAAAAACTCTATCCTATATACATATTGTACAAGTAAATCTATTTACACTATTTATTAGTCAACTTTACAATCTAGAAATTCATATAATAGTCTGTTAAGTCTGTATTAAGTTTCTAGTTAACTAATTATAAATTTTCGATGATGATGATGAGCTGTGGTAGCTTAGCGGTGTTAACAGTGGACTGAGGCGTCAAAGGTCTCGAGCTCGAACCCAAGGCACACACCACTGACTTTTCGGAAGTTATGTGCGTATTTATCACAAGCTCAAACGGTGAAGGAAAACATCGTTGAAACCTGCATGCTTGAGAGATTTGTCTTGATGGCATGTGAAGTCTGCCAACCCGCAGTAGGCTAGCGTGGTGGACAATAGCCTAATCCCTCTCAAATGAGAGGAGACTAGTGCCCAGCAGTGGGACATTAATGGGTTGATGAAATTTTCGATTTGCCAATGTATGAACACAAAATGTTAAATACTTCCAAACCCAACTAGTAAAACATTCACAGTATCCGGTGTCGTTCACGTAGTTTTTACTTCGCATGCAAAGTTGGGGATCTAATAACACTCATGTGGGTATGAACAAAAACTGTTAGCCGCCGGGTGGGGGTGAAATTTCCACCTATGTACGGAAAGTTAGGACGAACGAGGTAAATTGGTAAAAAGTGTTCATCGCATTATGGAAAGTGATACTACGAATAAAATTATAATTATTTTGGTGTGTAAAGTTAAAAGTAAATCCATTTTAACCGATAACCGATTTAAGTGATAGCCTGAGACACAGGTTTCTACTAACCTAGTTCAGGCAGGTCGCGACATATATCTAGAGTTACGAATATTGTTATCTTGTATGCACCTTTAAAATAAATAATTTAGTTTTTGTTATTATTAAGACACTAATATACCCTACCTCACTATTAAACATTATTGCTAAAGGAATGTACACCTTTTTTGTAAAAGAATTTAAATAAACATTTATTATTATTATTATTTTGTCCAATTTTCTATGTAAATTAGTAACCACCTGATTGGTGCAGTGGCTGAGCGATCTGCTTGTGCGTCACGGAATGCAGGTTCGATCCCCGCAAGGAGTAAATATTTGACGATACCCATGACACAGGAGAAAATCCTATCCTGTGGGGCAACGTTTATTTTCCAAAAAGAATAATACAGATGTTATCGAGTTGTGTTGGTATTGTTTTAAGGACATTTATGGTAGCTATTATTAAGCCGATCATTAATAAAATCGATGTCATTGAAGGTGTTAGGTGAATAGAAGAACCGGCCGTCAATGGCATGGGCATCAACAGCACTATGATTAAGAGCATCTTCATTGAAGGCATTGTAAATCTCGTATAGTTAGGTGTTGTTCATTGAAAGTGCCAAAATTGTCATGGAAAGTGTCTGCATTTTTGTAAACCTATGTTAATTAAATAATAAATGATTTGATTTGATTTGAACATTAAATATTCCGTCATTGTAGGCCTACTTAGGAGTGATTAGCAAATTTTTGAACTCTTCCATATTTCTCATATTGAAGCATGAAGGTACCTTGCATTCTAATAACAACTTACAACTTACGAGTATTTTATAATATTATCCCATCACACAAATATAAATTCTAAGCATTTAAATAGCAATACCAAATGTAATGTGTTGTACCTAATTACAATTTAATTGGATGTTGTTATTTATGAATATTTAATATAAATGCCACACGCAACAACATGGTCGTGAACTGCTGACCTGGAGGTGAACTTTTGTTGTTTACCAAGGTCGAAAAGTGGTCGTAAATTTTTAGATAAAAGCAATGTCCTTCTGTAACAAAGCTTTTTTAAAAGTACTTTGCCCCACACTAGGAATTTGTCCTATGAGTGCCTTTACAAATGCTAATTTCACAGTGTATCAGCAACGAGACCTGAAACAAGCTCCTGTAGGCCATATGTATACACCTATACATATTCTGTTCGGTGATTGAACTTGCGACACGCGACGCGGATTCCGATCGCTCGACCACTGCACTAACCGTGCCGTATGTATGAAATTAGTAACCATATTATATAATTTTTGTTTTGCATTTTTCCAACGCGTCACTTAATTCGTTATTTTTTCGAACATTAAAGAAACGAACTAAGAAAAAAAAAACGAAAACGTTTTGTAGGGTCGGCAACGCGCGAGCGACACCTCTGGTAGCAAACATCCTGCTACGGTAACTGCTTATGACTGTGGACCATAAAACCTTACGATCCACCGTCCATTCCGTCGCGCAACCAACCGCTTGCGCGGTCGTGATGTAAATTTGGGTCTCTAATCTCTATTCATCAGCTGCCTCGAGGGTCTAGTGGTCATACAGTGCGACTGCCGAGCAAATAGGACTTGGGTTCCCAGGTCGAGCAAAGTGTTATTGGGTTTTTCTATGAAATACTCAGTAACAGCTCGGAGTTTGAATTCGTGCCGGGTCAATAGCAACAGGCTCGCCCCCCATTATATGGGACCTAAAACATACCGGCGAAACGTGGGTGTGCATTAGTACACTTCTGCCTAACCTTTCGGGGACGACAAGCGTGATGGTATGTTAGTCTCGTAGAGCATCGAGGTATCTTCTAAGACACATTCTTATCCCTATCATCTATGTAATGGACATCGTGTGTCACTATTTATATGAAGACTCTACGGCCCTGACATTCGCTTATAAAATATGCTCACGCTTCTAGCCTTTGTTTGAAACGGATGACCTGATTATGTCACTAGGTCTGAATGCCTAGGTACGCAGTACTCATAACCGGCGCGCGTGCATGACGAGATATGTGGATGTGGCAAAAGTGGTATGCAGGGACCGTAGCGCGTGGCATTCTGTAGTTTCTGCCTACCCCCATGGGAAAAAGGCGTGAGTGTGTGTATGTCTGAATGCCTATTTCTTACATCATATCTATATGACCTATAAGAGCTGCGGTGGCCTAATGGTGTGACCAGTGGACGGTAGAGATTTTCTCGATAGCATGTGAAGTCTACCAACCCGCAGTAGGCTAGCGTGGTGGACTATAGCCTAATCCCTCTCAAATGAGAGGAGACCCGTACCCAGCAGTGGGACAATAATGAGTTGATGATGATGATGATGTATGTTTATAGGTCATATCTTCATATGGCCTACAAACCTGACTAAACGGGAATTGAATTTTTATAATGTGTTAGTTTGTGATGTTTTATTTGTAAGCTCTTGCGTCCTCGTGTACGTAAGCAGTGATGGATTAAGACGAGTTAATTGATGTTTTGATAGGCGATAGTGACAGCGATCGGTTTTTTATGCTCCGGGTCATAGGTTCAATTAATTAATTAATTTTCATTTATTAATTTTAATAAACAACTGTGAAGTCAAAGGGCTCGCGATCATCAAAAGACGCACGCACTACTGAATTTATGTGCGTATATATCAAATAATTATAATCAAACGGAGAAGGGAAGCCTTGTGAGGAAACTTGCATGTTGAGAGATTTCCCCGATTCCACAAATCGCATTCGACTATAGCCTAATAGCTCTTCAAAAATAAAGACTTGGGCCCAGCCTGGAGACTGTAATGGTTGACGATGTTTGTGACAGTAATGTTTCGTAAACCATTTTTTTTTTCCTTTTTTTACACTTGTTATATAAATAATAATTAAATAATCAATTTCATCATCATTAACCCATTATTGTTCCTCTGCTGGGCACGGGGATCTTCTCATTTGAGAAGGATTAGGCTGTAGTCCACCACGCTAGCTTACTGCGGGTTGGCAGATTTCATGAGAAAATCTCTCAAGCATGATCCTCATGATGTTTTCCTTCACCGTTTGAGCATGTGATAAATACGCACATAACTTCTGCGTGCCTTGACTTGAACTCAAGATCTTTGACATCTCAGTCCACTGGTCTCACTACTAGGCTACACACAGCTCAATCTAATCTCTAATCAACTTACTAACAATTATTCCGAGAACCCGCATTTCATGTATTGTCAAGTAAAGAAATCAAAATGAAAATAAAAGTATTATAACCCCCCTTAACCTAACTCGTTAAAAAGACAATTTTCACTACACTAAAAAAAGCGAAAATAATGATAACAGTAATTCAAACATCGCGCCCCTGAGTTATTTAGTACAAAGGGTAACACGGCACTTTGTGCGAGGCACGCGTGACGTCACATCAAAGAGGAGACGGCTGATTGTCGTAACGATGCCACTAAACGTGTAATGAGGAGAGGAGACGGTTCCTATATGTATTCAGGAGATATTTAACACTATACTATATTGGATAGTTTACGGGTGTGTGAGGGACCGGCTTTCGCAGCTCGAGTCGTTGTTTGATTCTCGCTCATAACTTTGAACTAATTATAATAATTATTGGAAGGCAACACAATTATAAACACGCAATGATTTATTTAAAAAATGGTCCTAAATATAGTAATTTAGAGCACTAGTACACTGTCATACAAAATAATCGAAAAAAAAATATAAATGACATTACGAAGACTTTCATAGTCTATGTAGTTCTGCAAATATGGAAATAAGGGAATATCTCCCCTATATACACAAATCTGTCTGCATGCTTGAGAGATTTTCTCGATGGCATGTGAAGTCTGCCAACCCACACTAGACTTAGCAATAATCCCTCTCAAATGAGAGGAGACCCTAGCCCATAAACCGGTTGATGATGTTAATACATTTAGCACAGCTCACACACGTCTGCTTGTCTGCTAACAAATAGATGGGCGTGCAACAATTACCGCTGGTATTCTAGGTCCTCGTCAAAATAAAATAATGGCATCGTGTCGGCAGGTCGTGGGATATGGCCTAGCCTATCGGACTGAGATAGCTGTAGGGCTGGCAGACGAGTTGGAACAAATCAATTAAAATATAACTTTTTTTTGGTTATCCTTGAAATATACATACTTTTTTTTGTTGACCGTGAGGAAATGCATTTAGCCACTTCCCGCCCTCCGAGGAGACGACGGGGGTATGTCAGACTCACCCCCGAATGGGCACGGGTACGAGAGGTCACGGATGACATTCATCCGCGACCATAAGTAATAATTTAGTAATAAATGAATTAATGAAAATAAACGAAAAAAAAACTTGCAATATAAGTAATTTCAAGTTCAAATAAGCTTTTTTATCTGTAAAAAGATAGCTACGGCGCGGCGTTGACTTTGCAGGATTAAGAATAATACCATCAAAAACATACTTGTAAAAAAAAACAAGTCGCGCAACTCAGTTCTTCTACCATAAACAGTTGTGAAATCCATGTAATACCAAGTCAATTGTAGACTTTTATTCAATCCCTTCCTATAGATATAAAGTGTTGATTTTGTTGGCGTCGGTATTGATGGCGTCAGTATTGGTTTATCGGTATAGATATTGTCGGTATAGACAGCGTTGGTATAGATAGCGTTAGTATCGGTGGCGTCGGTATTTGTGGCGTCGGTGTTGTTGAAGTCGGTATTGTTTGACTAGGAATAGTTGGCGTCGGTTATGATGGCGTCGGTATTGGTTGCGTCGGTATTGGTGGTGCCGGTATTGGTTGCGTCGGTATTGGTGGCGTCGGTATTGGTGGCGTCGGTATTGGTGGCGTCGGTATTGGTGGAGTTGGTATTGGTGGCGTCGGTATAAATGGCGTCGGTATGCATGGCATCGGTATAAATGGCATCGGTATTGTAGCATCGATATTGATGGCTTCGGTATTGGTGGCGTCGGTATAGACAGCGTTGGTATTGATGGCGTTGGTATTGGTGGCGTCGGTGTTGGTGGCGTCGGTATTGGTGGCGTCGGTATTGGTTGCGTTGGTATTGGTGGCGTCGGTATTGTAGGCGTCGGTATTAGTGGCGTCGGTATTTTTGGCGTCGGTATAAATGGCGTCGGTATGCATGGCATCGGTATAAATGGCGTCGGTATTGGTGGCGTCAGTATTGTTGGCGTCGGTATTGGTGGAGTTCGTATTGGTGGCGTCGGTATTGGTGGCGTCGGTATTGGTGGAGTTGGTATTGGTGGCGTCGGTATAAATGGCGTCGGTATGCATGGCATCGGTATAAATGGCATCGGTATTGTAGCATCGGTATTGATGGCTTCAGTATTGGTGGCGTCGGTATAGACAACGTTGGTATTGATGGCGTCGGTATTGATGGCATCGGTATAAATGGCGTCGGTTTGCATGGCATCGGTATAAATGGCGTCGGTATTGTTGCCATCGGTATTGTTGGTGTCGGTATTGACGGCGTCAGTATTGGTTGCGTCAGAATAGATATCGTCGGTGTAGACAGCGATGGTATAGATAGCGTTAGTATGGGTGGCGCCGGTATTGATGGCGTCGGTATAAATGGCGTCGGTATGCATGGCATCGGTATAAATGGCGTCGGTATTGGTGGCATCGGTATTGTTGGCGTCGGTATTGTTGGCGTCAGTATTGATGACGTCAGTATTGGTTGCGTCAGAATAGATATCGTCGGTGTAGACAGCGATGGTATAGATAGCGTTAGTATGGGTGGCGCCGGTATTGATGGCGTCGGTATAAATGGCGTCGGTATGCATGGCATCGGTATAAATGGCGTCGGTATTGGTGGCATCGGTATTGTTGGCGTCGGTATTGTTGGCGTCAGTATTGATGACGTCAGTATTGGTTGCGTCGGTGTAGATATTGTAGGTATAGACAGCGTTGTTATAGATAGCGTTAGTATCGGTGGCGCCGGTATTGATGGCGTCGGTATAAATGGTGTCGGTAAGCATGGCGTCGGTATACATGGCGTCCGTATTGGTGGCGTCGGTACTGGTGGTGTGGGTATAGGTGGCGTCGGTATACAAGGCGTCCGTTTGGTGGCGTCGGTATCGGTGGCGTCGGTATTGGTGGCGTCGGTATTGGTGGCGACGTTATTGGTGGTGTCGGTATTGTCGACGTCGGTGTTGGTGTCGTCGGTATTGGTGGCGTTGGTATTGGTTGCGTTGGTATTGGTGGCGTCGGTATTGTTGGCGTCGGTATTGTTGGCGTCGGTATTAGTGGCGTCGGTATTGGTGGCGTCGGTATAAATGGCTTCGGTATGCATAGCATCGGTATAAATGGCGTCGGTATTGGTGGCGTCAATATTGTTGGCGTCGGTATCACCAGCGTTGGTATACATAGCGTTAGTATCGGTGGCGCTGGTATTGATGGCGTCGGTATAAATGGCGTCGGTGTTGGTGGCATCGGTATTGTTGGCGTCGGTATTGTTGGCGTCGGTATTGATGGCGTCAGTATTGGTTGCGTCGGTAAAGATACTGTCGGTATAGATAGCGTTGGTATAGATAGCGTTAGTATCGGTGGTGCCAGTTTTGATGGCGTCGGTATTGATGGCGTCGGTATTGGTGGCGTCGGTATTGGTGGCGTCGTTATTGGTAGTGTCGGTATTGGTGTCGTCGGTATTGGTGGCGTTGGTATTGGTGGCGTCGGTGTTGGTGGCGTCGGTATTGGTTGCGTTGGTATTGGTGGCGTCGGTATTGTTGGCGTCGGTATTAGTGGCGTCAGTATTGGTGGCGTCGGTATAAATGGCGTCGGTATGCATGGCATCGGTATAAATGGCGTCGGTATTGGTGGCATCAGTATTGTTGGCGTCGGTATCACCAGCGTTGGTATAGATAGCGTTAGTATCGGTGGCGCTGGTATTGATGGCGTCGGTATAAATGGCGTCGGTGTTGGTGGCATCGGTATTGTTGGCGTCGGTATTGTTGGCGTCGGTATTGTTGGCGTCGGTATTGATGGCGTCAGTATTGGTTGCGTCGGTATAGATATTGTCGGTATGGACAGCGTTGGTATAGATAGTGTTGGCGTCGGTATTGATGGCGTTGGTATTTGTGGCGTCGGTTTTGTCGAAATCGGTATTGATGGCGTCGATATAGCCTGCGTCGGTATAGATAGCGTTGGTATAGATAGCGTTAGTATCGGTGGCGTCGATTTTGATGGAGTCGGTATAAATGGCGTCGGTATGCATGGCATCGGTATATATGGCGTCCTAATTGGTGGCATCGGTATTGATGGCGTCGGTATTTGTGGCGTCAGTGTTGTTGAAGTCGGTATTGTTTGACTAGGAATAGTTGGCGTCGGTTATGATGGCGTCGGTATTGGTTGCGTCGGTATTGGTGGCGTCGGTATAAATGGCTTCGGTATGCATGGCATCGGTATAAATGGCGTCGGTTTGGTGGCGTCAATATTGTTGGCGTCGGTATCACCAGCGTTGGTATAGATAGCGTTAGTATCGGTGGCGCTGGTATTGATGGCGTCGGTATAAATGGCGTCGGTGTTGGTGGCATCGGTATTGTTGGCGTCGGTATTGTTGGCGTCGGTATTGATGGCGTCAGTATTGGTTGCGTCGGTATAGATAGCGTTGGTATAGATGGCGTTAGTATCGGTGGTGCCAGTTTTGATGGCGTCGGTATTGATGGCGTCGGTATTGGTGGCGTCGGTATTGGTGGCGTCGTTATTGGTGGTGTCGGTATTGGTGACGTCCGTGTTGGTGTCGTCGGTATTGGTGGCGTTGGTATTGGTGGCGTCGGTGTTGGTGGCGTCGGTATTGGCAAGAAATTTAAAAATCATGTGAAATCTGTTCTTGTCAATAAAGCCTATTACAAAACTAAGGACTATGTTGACGATGGAACTGTATGGAGTTAAATACGGAAGTGCTTGTGGCCTCCCTGGTACCCTGAGGTTGTTTTTCATTAATATTGTAAAATAATTGTTGTTTTCATTAATATTTTTTGTAAAATCTTACTGTAAATGTTAGGTCAATGTAGTTAATGTCTGAAGAATTATGCATACGGTATTATTTTATTTTGTTCTTACTAATTTGACTATTGACGATTTAAGACATTACATACATTACATTTTTTACATTGACCTCGCACACCATTGCCTGAACATTGTATTCAATACCCATTATTTTAAAAGAGTGTCTATGGAGTTTCTTGCCGGTTCTTCTCCATAAGATCGACTTCTTGGAACCGTGCAACTAGAATCATAACGTTTTAAAAGTGCTTGAAAAAGTTTATTTGAAATAAAAACCTTTTGATTGATTGATTGATTGATTGGTTGCGTTGGTATTGGTGGCGTCGGTATTGTTGGCGTCGGTATTAGTGGCGTCAGTATTGGTGGCGTTGGTATAAATAGCGTCGGTATAAATGGCGTCGGTATTGGTGGCATCAGTATTGTTGGCGTCGGTATCACCAGCGTTGGTATAGATAGCGTTAGTATCGGTGGCGCTGGTATTGATGGCGTCGGTATAAATGGCGTCGGTGTTGGTGGCATCGGTATTGTTGGCGTCGGTATTGTTGGCGTCGGTATTGATGGCGTCAGTATTGGTTGCGTCGGTATAGATACTGTCGGTATAGATAGCGTTGGTATAGATAGCGTTAGTATCGGTGGTGCCAGTATTGATGGCGTCGGTATTGATGGCGTCGGTTTTGATGGCATCGGTATTGATGGCATCGGTATAAATGGCGTCGGTATTGGTGGCGTCGGTATTGTTGGCGTCGGTATTGTTGGCGTCAGTATTGATTGCGTCGGTATAGATATTGTCGGTATGGACAGCGTTGGTATAGATAGTGTTGGCGTCGGTATTGATGGCGTTGGTATTTGTGGCGTCGGTTTTGTCGAAATCGGTATTGATGGCGTCGATATAGCCTGCGTCGGTATAGATAGCGTTGGTATAGATAGCGTTAGTATCGGTGGCGTCGGTTTTGATGGAGTCGGTATAAATGGCGTCGGTATGCATGGCATCGGTGTAAATGGCGTCGGTATATATGGCGTCCTAATTGGTGGCGTCGGTATTGATGGCGTCGGTATTTGTGGCGTCAGTGTTGTTGAAGTCGGTATTGTTTGACTAGGAATAGTTGGCGTCGGTTATGATGGCGTCGGTATTGGTTTCGTCGGTATTGGTGGTGCCGGTATTGGTTGCGTCGGTATTGGTGGCGTCGGTATTGGTGGCGTCGGTATTGGTGGCGTCGGTATTGGTGGAGTTGGTATTGGTGGCGTCGGTATAAATGGCGTCGGTATGCATGGCATCGGTATAAATGGCATCGGTATTGTAGCATCGATATTGATGGCTTCGGTATTGGTGGCGTCGGTATAGACAGCGTTGGTATTGATGGCGTCGGTATTGATGGCGTCGGTATTGATGGCATCGGTATAAATGGTGTCAGTAAGCATGGCGTCGGTAAACATGGCGTCCGTATTGGTGGCGTCGGTACTGGTGGTGTGGGTATAGGTGGCGTCGGTATCGGTGGCGTCGGTATTGGTGGCATCGGTATTGGTGGCGTCGGTATTGGTGACGTCGGTATCGGTGGCGTCGATATTGGTGGCGTCAGTATTGGTGGCGTTTGTGTTGGTGGCGTCGGTATTGGTGGCGTCGGTATTTGTGGCGTCAGTGTTGTTGAAGTCGGTATTGTTTGACTAGGAATAGTTGGCGTCGGTTATGATGGCGTCGGTATTGGTTTCGTCGGTATTGGTGGTGCCGGTATTGGTTGCGTCGGTATTGGTGGCGTCGGTATTGGTGGCGTCGGTATTGGTGGCGTCGGTATTGGTAGAGTTGGTATTGGTGGCGTCGGTATAAATGGCGTCGGTATGCATGGCATCGGTATAAATGGCATCGGTATTGTAGCATCGATATTGATGGCTTCGGTATTGGTGGCGTCGGTATAGACAGCGTTGGTATTGATGGCGTCGGTATTGATGGCGTCGGTATTGATGGCATCGGTATAAATGGTGTCAGTAAGCATGGCGTCGGTAAACATGGCGTCCGTATTGGTGGCGTCGGTACTGGTGGTGTGGGTATAGGTGGCGTCGGTATCGGTGGCGTCGGTATTGGTGGCATCGGTATTGGTGGCATCGGTATTGGTGACGTCGGTATCGGTGGCGTCGATATTGGTGGCGTCAGTATTGGTGGCGTTTGTGTTGGTGGCGTCGGTATTGGTGGCGTCGGTATTGGTTGCGTCGGTATTGGTGGCGTCGGTATTGGTGGCGTCGGTATTGGTTGCGTCGGTGTAGATATTGTAGGTATAGACAGCGTTGGTATAGATAGCGTTAGTATCGGTGGCGCCGGTATTGATGGCGTCGGTTTAAATGGTGTCGGTAAGCATGGCCTCGGTATACAATGCGTCCGTTTGGTGGCTTCGGTATTGGTGGTGTGGGTAATGGTGGCGCCGGTATCGGTGGCGTCGGTATTGGTGGCGTCGGTATTGGTGGCGTCGGTATTGGTGGTGTCGGTATTGGTACCGTCGGTGTTGGTGTCGTCGGTATTGGTGGCGTTGGTATTGGTGGCCACGGTGTTGGTGGCGTCGGTGTTGTTGGCGTCGGTATTGATGGCGTCAGTATTGGTTGCGTCGGTATAGATACTGTCGGTATAGATAGCGTTGGTATAGATAGCGTTAGTATCGGTGGTGCCAGTATTGATGGCGTCGGTATTGATGGCGTCGGTTTTGATGGCATCGGTATTGATGGCATCGGTATAAATGGCGTCAGTATTGATTGCGTCGGTATAGATATTGTCGGTATGGACAGCGTTGGTATAGATAGTGTTGGCGTCGGTATTGATGGCGTTGGTATTTGTGGCGTCGGTTTTGTCGAAATCGGTATTGATGGCGTCGATATAGCCTGCGTCGGTATAGATAGCGTTGGTATAGATAGCGTTAGTATCGGTGGCGTCGGTTTTGATGGAGTCGGTATAAATGGCGTCGGTATGCATGGCATCGGTGTAAATGGCGTCGGTATATATGGCGTCCGAATTGGTGGCGTCGGTATTGATGGCGTCGGTATTTGTGGCGTAGGTGTTGTTGAAGTCGGTATTGTTTGACTAGGAATAGTTGGCGTCGGTTATGATGGCGTCGGTATTGGTTGCATTGGTATTGGTGGCGTTGGTATAAATGGCGATGAAAATTAATCACTTGCAACTGCTAGTCGCTAACGACTGTTGAACATAAGAACCAGGGACTTAAGCAATAAAACATACCGGTGAAATTTGAAACTATTTTAGTACTCTTCTACCTACGCCTCTGAGAATTCCTGCGTGATCATGGTGCAATTACTATAATATACTAATGAAGAAATAAAATATTCAATTTGTAATGTTGGTATTTTTATAAATTCTAAGCTTTGCCAGCCCTATAGCAAACAAACTCGTCTTCGTTCAAAGGGCAAATGTTAGATTACGGAATTTAAATCTAGTACTTCCGAAGATCACTGCAATCCGTCAAATAACATACCTAATAGGTATTTACGAGAACTGCAGCAGTATATATTTAATTATAAAATTAAATTATAGCCTTAGTAATGTGATCACGAACAGTCAAGTCAGAGGTCACAGGGTCGGATCCAAGACACGTATGTTTTTTGAGTAGAAGCGTGTTTTATGTATCACTTTTTGAAACATAGGGTCGGGGGTTTAGGGCCGGTGAAATACGAGTGACACTTCTGGTATTGCAAGACCATGGTAACTGGTTACTATCAGGCGGGCAGTGAGTTCGATTCCTAGCCTTGAAGTATAAAAAAAGTAAAGAAAAATCTGCACATTAGAGATTTTCTAGATCGCGGCAGCGTGTGATGTACGGATAGCCAAACCTATTTCTAAACTAGAGATACATACATTACAGTGGTCGTACAGTGCGACTGCCGTGCAAGAGGTCTTAGGTTCGATTACCAGGTCGAGCGTGTTATTGGCTTTTTCTATGAAATTCTCAGCAGCAGCTCGGAGTTTGGATTCGTGCCCAGTTAATGGCAGTAGACTCGTCCCCTATTACATGGGATCTAAAAAAACATACCAGCGAAACGTGGGTGTACATTAGAACACCTCTGCATAACCTTTCGGCGACGACAGGCGGGATGGTATATTATGTTTATATAGATACGTACATACGTATATACAATAAACACGTGGTTTTATAACGGTGTTCTACAACCGAGTTTTGCGAATAGTTCATTGGGCGTAGTGACTGAGTGATTGGTTTCTACTGAACTACAATCTATGTACATATACAGATAACAAAAATTTTATCCAACTACTTGTGTAGCTTTTATTTTATCGATATATATTTTTTCATAAAGAAAATAAAACACTTAATTTCGATTTTCGATTTAATTTCGAAAAGTTAGTGGTGCGTGTCTCAAATTGAACTCGACAACTTTAGACTTAACGGCGTTGGTCAATATCACTTTGCAATTAACAAAACATGATTTCATAATAATAATTGTACTTCAGTTCAAACTAATTTATACATACCTATCTATAATTAAAATCACCTGTCACTCAAAATTAAATGCTATGTATTGTTTAATTTAGTTGATTTTAGCTCGAGGCGTTTTCGAATCTACCGTGATGATAGATGATGAAATTAAACGCGTGATTTTTTAAATATTTAAGCAATAAGCAGTGTGACATAATTCCGTCCATTGTTTGATAATTTCTCAACGAAATGATCGGGCTATATAAAACTAAACCCACACAGAACTCACGCATTTCGTAATTTATTAAAATAGTAGAAATTGTTTACATTTAGGTTAAGCAATTGTGGATTTTGTCAATAAGTGCCCTCATTATTAAGCATATTTGCTAGACATACCTATTATTAAATAAGACATTCAGTTTTATATTCAAAAATATTTCTTCTATCAATCAACATCAACCCTTTTATTGGCCCATTCCAGATTCAGAAGAGTGGGGTTGGGATTTGAATAGAACAATTGTGTAAAAGTGTTCAAATAGGGATGAGAATAAAAATCTTTTTTATTAAGTGACTAATTAAAGAGCAATTCTATATAATTATATTCTAATTCCGATATTAAACAGCACATAAACCACAGTTGTAGCATATAATTATGTTGTAATCTTTGATAGCCACGTGGGTATCTGTGGTGCAATGCTGCCCATACGCCACGCCACGCCGCGAGGCATGTCTACACACTGAGCCGGACACATCGCGGGCAGAGTAACCAGGTGCAACGTACTGGTCAGTCTAGTGCGCGTGTACATTGTCTCACGGTTTTAAAAGTAAATAAATATAATTGTATGAAGCAATATCGCTTTGATATCTATACCTCAATGAAAGTATAAATCTATAAAGCATTAAAAGATCCTTGAAAGGTACCTATTTTATGGATTTGATAACATTATTGTGAATAATCTTTTGAGTGAATGAGATAAAAACAACTCCCAAAACGCATGTATTTCATTGTTTGTAGGGTTCCGTGCCCAAAGGGTAAAAATGGGACTCTATTACTAAGACTTCGCTATTTAGCCGTCCGTCTGTCTGTCACCAGGCTGCATCTCAAGAACCGTGATAGTTGGACAGTTGAAATTTTCACAAATTACGTATTTCTGTTGCCGCTATAACAACAAATACTAAAAATAGTATAAAATAAATATTTAAGGGGGGCTCTAATACAGCAAACGTAACGTAACGTGTATTAATAACAGCGACGGGTAGCCGGTAAATGGTACGGAACTCTTCGCGTGCGACTCCGACTCGGAATTGGCCGGTTTTTCTGTATTTGTATTAAGAAAAGCTGTGCGAATAATAGCAATAGCTAGCATAGCTGGAATATTGTCCAGCCAGCAACCTCCTGATACTCCACAGAGGCAAATTAATAACTCTAGTGTTGTCGACAACGACCTTATTGCTAGTAAATTATGTTTTGGCGGAGAATTGCTGTAAAATAAGAGCGGTCACGATAAAAGACTGCCATGCATATACATTCAGAAACAAAACATGCCTTATCATTGAAATAAAACTACTATTTACGAATTTTATCGTTGTAGGTATATTGTTATAATTTTAACCCAACGTTTCGGATCCTTTACAGCATTCATGGTCACGGGCAGACTGAGGTGTTGATTGTCTTGAAATTATAATTACTAATAAGTACCCTACATTTTTGTTTATTATTGACAGTTCATTTAACAGTGTAATGTCTGATCAACCAACAATGTACACCCACACCATCACGCTGTCAATGTATAGAGGAGTTAACAAAACGTGCGATGCAGGTTATACTTTTATTTTTATCTAATTATGCAGAGACGCGACATTAGGCTTGTGTCAAGGTGAGCGCGTCGGATGCCGCGGCGGCGGCGCGCCGTGAAATCGCGGCATTCCTGTGTGATTTAGCCTTTATATCGTGTTGTAAGAAATTTTCGATGGTATTTCTATATTCTAGAAAGCTAGCAAGGTTGTTAACTAACAATTATTGGTTAGAATCAGAATAGCGTGCTTCGTTGGCCTGCCAAACGTCGGTAGAATTATTAAAAAAAAAATGTTTTTTTTAACAAAATTTTATTCAATATGTATTGTATTTTTATTTTATCATCATCATCAACCCATTATTGTCCCACTGCTGGACACGGGTCTCCTCTCATTTGAGAGGGATTAGGCTATAGTCCACCACGCTAGCCTACTGCGGGTTGGTAGACTTCACATGCTATCGAGAAAATCTCTCAAGCATGCAGGTTTCCTCACGATGTTTTCCTTCACCGCTTGAGTATGTGATAAATACGCACATAACTTCCGAAAACTCAGTGGTGCGTCCCCGGGTTTGAACTCGAGACCTTTGACATGTCAGTCTACTGGTCACGCCACTAGGCCACCACAGCTTTTACTTTATACGACAGTGATTTTATTAGGTATATTTAATATTTTTACATATAATCTGAATTTTTTATCCACATTTCCTTAACATATTGAGGAAACATCAATATCGGCACTGGCCGGATTTACTCTCTCCAACCCCTTTCTGTGCACCATTTTAATAAACTGTGCCTAAAAAAAAAATAACTATGCAAAAAGTTTGTAACGCGTTCAAGGCACTGGAATTACATAGAAATATGAGACGTTATTCAATAGTGGTAGTAGGCGTAGAGACGTCAGATGTTAGCGCCAACTGTATATTAAAACGACTAATACTATGAAATTAGTGTGACAGCGATTGTCAATATTGTTTGACAATGCAGACATGTATGTCTGTTTGTGAAATTACCTATTATTTTGTGCAACTTGCTTGTATAAAAAAACCACGACTAGGTTATTACAACCTAATGATGTAACCAATGGTCTGTGAAGTCAAAGGTCAATGGTTCAATCCTAAGTTTATCACATGCTCAAATGGTAAAGAAAAACATCGTGAGGGAACCTGCATGTCTGAGAGATTTTCTCGATGGCATGTGAGGTCTGCTCACTTGCGCACTAGGCTAGCGTGGTGGACTATAGCCTAAGCGTATCCAGAAGTCTGTAAATGGGTTGGTTGGTTGGTTGATGATCAATGTTGGAAGATCTATTCTTGTTTAAGGAGATTTTTGCAGACGCTTGTGATAGGTCATTGATTTTGTTGCACGGCTCTTTATAATAATAATAATAATTTATTTATTTAAAGTAACTTGACTCACTTAGTAACAATAATTCATTAAACCTATGTGCAAACACGATCACTGCCACTCTCTTAACACTGAGGTGGACAGCTTGCAGCAGCGACTCACGTACAGACAATCGAGTCTGCTGGCCACACAGCTCAAGATAAGGTTGGGGCTGGCCCGTACGCGGCGCACCAGGGAAGCGCATCGTTTTCTCATAGTTGTATAAAAACAATCAACTCGAGCTTCCGCAAACATCCCTGATGCACTACAAAAACGGGGCAACCCCATCAATATCCTGAACGCATTATTATATTGTATGCGATTTATGATTTGAGATTATCATTAAATATTTGTGATTGCAACATGAAGATTAACATCATAATTCGACGTCTTGATGAATTGTGAGTTGTTGATAAATAGTGTTGTAGAGTGTTCGTGCCATTATAGCACCTGCTGTTACAGATCGATTGCGCTAAGTACTTTCGAAATTAATGTTATCTGAATTCAAATCTGAGCTGAGGGAGCTTCGGTCGCCTAGCGGTGTGTCCAGTGGACTGAGATGTCAGAGGTCTCGAGTTCAAACCCAAGGCACACTCCACTGACTTTTCGAAAGTTATTTATTTATTTTTATTTATTAAAACTTTATGCACAAATATACAATATATTATGTACAGAGGCGGACTTAATGCCATAGGCATTTTCTCCCAGTCTACCTTAGAGTGGTGCAGAGACAAAACGGTAGGTGCGTATTTATCACATACTCAAACGGTGAAGGAAAACATCGCAAGGAAACCTGCATGCTTGAGAGATTTTCTCGGTGGCATGTAATGTCTCTCAACCCGCAGTAGGCTAGCGTGGTGGGCTATAGCCTAATCCCTCTGAAATGAGAGGAGACCTGAGCCCAGCAGTGGCACAATAATGGGTTGATGATGATGATGATGAATTCAAGTCAAATACAATTAACGTTTATTAGAAATAAGTTTTTACAGGCATTTTTATGCGTTACGAGTCTAGTTGCACGGTTCATGAGAGTTGATTTTATGGAGACGAATTTGACAAGATGATCCATTCAAACTGTTTATCATAAAATTCTGATAAATGTGCTAGAACAATGTAGGAAAATGATTAAAATAATTTACAGTCCAGTCTCGCAGCGGCATTCGTTTTGAACGGACGCGTGTAGTAGAAACGTCATTTCGCTATCCATTAGTTAAGTGTAATAACATTCGCGTGACCTTGAAGTTGCCGGGCGCACGACGCGTGCACCTTTCACTTTGAGAATATGTTTTATTTAACTAATTACAATGGAGGGTGATAATGAAAATATTGATTCTATGCGTATCATGACTAGTAGTAACGATTCTATTGCTGACATGTCGGAAGGTAACGTGGAACAATGTAACGTAATTGATGCATTAAATGAGAAGTGTTTGGAGTATGTGACGAGACCAATAAAACGAACCAGAGAGGAAGATGAAGTTGGATGGACGGAAGTAAAAAGTAAGAAGAAAGTGAAAGACAGTCATGTGGAGATTTATATTTCCTGTAAGAAGAAACTACCGAGACAATTTGCCCTTGCTAGGTTATTTAAAGAAAAAAATATTAAAGATATAGTGAAAGTAAAATATATAAATGACTATAGGGTACGTATTGACTGTGAAAGTGAACAGAGCGCAATTCAGTTAGAAACTTGCAAAGATTTAATTAACAAAGAATGGAGATTCCATAGACCAGATTACAAAAGCTATTCATACGGTGTCATCAAAGAGGTGGACCTGGACCTATCAGACGAGGAACTTAAAAATTGTATAACGTGCCCCGAATCTTTTGGGTTAATGTCACTACAGCTTCTCAAGAGGCGTAATATTAATAATTCACAAGAAGATCTATGGATTACAAGTGAAGCGGTACGGCTATGCTTCAAAGGTGATCTTTTACCAGCATATATTTTTGCAGATGGTTTGAGGATTAAAGTTAGCCCATTTATATTTCCTGTTACGCAATGCTCTCGTTGCTGGAAGTTCGGTCATAGCTTAAGAGTGTGCCCGTCTAAAAAGATCCTCTGCCCAAAATGTGGTAGTAACCACCCAAATAATGACACTCAAAAATTTAAATGTTTAAACTGTGGTGGACAACACATGGCACTGTCAAAAGTATGTCCAGCCTTTGTAAAAGAAAAGAAGCTCAAAGATGTTATGGCTGAGTTTAATTGCACTTATAGAAAGGCTTTACTACTATATGTTGCACCTTCTCCAACCAAAGAAAATACTAACACTAAAAATGTTGATGTCACAAAGTCACCTGAACTGTTCTCTCTTCAGTCAAATGTTGTACCCCCTATCCCAAGTACCCCGTTATTTAATGATGTCGTCAAAACCACCAAAAAAATTGTTTACAACACGCCTACCAAGACAGATCCGCGAGCTTATTCAGAAGACAAAAGAGGAGTAGAAAAAGAAGATGATTGGAAGGACTCTTTGCCAACGCAGGAGTATGAAGCAAAGGAGACAGGTATTCGGAATGACCCAGTTATGTCCCAGAACAGAGAGGTACATTTTGATGAACTTATGTCTAGATTAAAAGAGATCATATTTATAAAAAGAGGATCAATAGCGGATAAATTTAAAAATGTGGTTCAATGTTGCGTAGAATGGTTGATATTGGTTGTGGTTGATAATGTGTCAGAGTGGCCTATACTTAAAAAAGTTGTTGAATTATTTAAATCCGTTAATGGATAATACGAAAACTGGGATTAAAGTAAACATTCTACAATGGAATGCTCAAAGCATCAAGCCTAAGTTGAACTCTTTGGAACAATTACTGATTCAAGAACATATACACATTGCAACGCTAAGTGAGACATGGTTGGACCCTGAAAACAACATGAAGCTTAGTTCGTATAAAATTTATCGCAATGACAGGTCTGACGGCTATGGGGGGGTTGCAATTCTTATACACAAATCTATAAAATCACAACCATATGAGGTCCAACTCAGCAATCGAGGCATAGAAATAGTTTCTGCAAAATTATATAACTGTGGTAACATTAAAAATATTATTTCTGTTTACTGTGCTCCCTCAGTAATAACGATCCAAAATGACTGGGATGCTTTATTTTCTGTTGAGACTAAAAACACATTGATACTTGGAGATCTTAATGGACATCATTCAAATTGGTCACATAAAATCGATAGAAGGGGCACCCAAATATTTGAAGCACTAACGGATAATCAATTTATAAGTTTAAATGATGGTAACCCTACACGATTAAAAATGGTGAATTCTCAATGTCAAAAATCCTCGCCTGACGTATCTTTGGCATCATGTGATATAGCTCTAATGTTAGACTGGTCCGTTATGAATGAAACATTAGGCAGTGATCATAGGATTATTAAAATTACCTTAAATATTCGCCCTAGCAATACAATTAGAGTACGTAAGAACTTTAAAAATGCTGATTGGCCGTCATACAGTAAACTTCTTAATACCGTCTTAGCAGATTTCAAATTCTCTGGTAATTTACAACAAGATTATGATTCCTTCATTGACTATATAAATCTGGCCTCTGATATTTGTATCCCTTCAGTTAAATTAAATACTAATCCCGATAGTAAATTTTTGCCTAAATCATATTGGAAGCCACAATTATCTAAATATGTAGCTGAACGACGATTAGCGTTAGCAAAGTTCAGACGAAACCCAAACCCTCAAAATTACGAAATATTACAGAGTAAAATATGTATATCTCAGAATATGATCCGTATGGCTAAATTAAAAGCGTGGGGCGATTTCTGTTCATCATTGGATCATTCTATGTCTCAGTCTACGATGTGGCAGAAAATGAAGTGGCTGAAGGGATACAAATCATCACCTAATTATGTAGACAGGTGTAAAGCGTCTGACTTACTCTTAAGTTTAACCCCGGATTTTGTATCTCCAAACGATCTAACTTTTCAAAATGAAAACTCGGAGCTTCATGAGTCAATTACTCCCTCAGAGTTTTATAAATGTGTCAGATCTAAAGATACTGCACCTGGCTGCGATAATATTTCTTATTCTATGCTTAAAAGACTGCCAGAAAATGGGAAAAATATCCTTATCTCACTATATAACCGATTTCTTGTGTCGGGTTTTGTTCCTAGGCAATGGCGAGAAATTGTTATTGTGCCAATCCCCAAACCAGGACGTGACTCCCAATGCTTAACATCTATTCGCCCTATCTCCATGATTTCATGCGTTTGCAAAGTTTTTCATAACATTTTAATGAATAGATTAGAGTGGTTTATAGAAAGACAAAATCTTCTATCAAATAACACTACAGGTTTTAGAAAAGTTCGTTCAACAGCAGATAATTTATCCATTTTAGTGTCTCGTATACAAATAGGCTTTTCTAAAAAACTTACCTAAACCTGTTTTTATAGATATAAACAACGCATATAATAACGTCGATGTCACAGTTTTATTGAAAATCATGGAGCGGATTGGTGTTGGGTCCCGAATCTGTAACTATATCTGGAACTTTCTCAAATTGAGAAATTTAAATATTATAGGAGATGATTACGTCATAAGTCGGACTTCTGGTCGGGGATTGGCACAAGGAGATCCAATGTCACCCTTACTTTTTAATATTGCAACTATGGACATCTGTCAGAGCATTAGGGGTAGCAGTGTAAATATTTCGCAGTACGCGGACGATTTTGTGTTGTATGCCTCCAGCAGCGACTTACCATCAGCTCAGCAGCAATTACAATTAGCTTTGAATAAAATGGGTAACTTACTTATGAATTTGGGTCTTGAGATATCCCCTCAAAAATGTAGTGTCTGTATTTTTAAATCTGGTGCTCTTAGGGAGTCTGTAGCTCTAAAAATAGATGGAATTTCGCTGCCATTGGCATATAGTGTAAAGTATTTGGGGGTTTGGCTCGACCGATCGCTTAGGTGGGCTAAACATATTAACGAGACTCGGGAAAAAGCCCTAAGAGTGGTCAATATCTTTAAAGTTCTTTCTGGCCCTGGATGGGGAATACACCCCAAACATCTAAGACGATTATATATCTCAATCATTCGGAGTAGGATTGATTATGTCTCCTTTTTATTTGATAATAGCTGTAAAAGTCACTTAATCAAACTAGATAGGATTCAAAACGTTTGTCTAAGAATTATTGGGGGCTTTATTAGAAGCACAGCCATTCATGTTATGGAAAATGAACTTCACTTACAACCGTTACAGGCCCGTAGGCATTACCTAGCTGGTAAATATTGGCTTAAATTAAAATCATATGCTGATAACAATATTATTGCTGTGTTAGAGGAATTACAAACATTTATTCAACAGCCATATTGGAGAAGGAAAAAATGTCCATTACTGATAAAAATTCATGAGTCTCTTAACATATTACCAGTTCACACGAGTCCGCGGCTGGAAATGTTTTCATTAGACACCTGGGTACACAGAATTGATTTGTCCAAAAATGTAATCCCATCGTTGGATGGTGTAACTAAGTCCAAAAATAATTTTAAAATTGCTGATCTCCATAAGTTATGTATTTCCTCCTTAAATAATACCTACTCGGGATATTATAGAATATTTACGGACGGATCAAAGCACAAGTCAGGTTCTGGAGCGGCGTTTTTCGACCCACAAACTAAAGGCGCGGTACAATTGAAGGTTAATTCAAAATTTAATATAATGTATACTGAACTTGTAGCAATAGAAGAAGCTTTATCCTACGTGAATTCATTTAAGAGTGGTAATTATGTCGTATTGACCGATTCGAAGAGCGCCCTTCAGCATATAAGTCGGTGTACCACGAGTTTTCGCGGTTCTCCGATTGCCTACAGTGTGATTGATTCCATCTGTAAACTGGCTTCTAAGAACAAGAATGTAGTATTGCAATGGATACCGGCTCATGTTGGCTTGGAAGATAATGAGGTAGTGGATCAACTAGCAAAAGAGGCTTGTAATGTTGAGTTGAGATGTTCATACCTGCCAATACACAGTGATTATCTGCATATCATTAAAGATCAATGTACTAAAATGTGGCATGAATACTTCGATGAGAGGTCACTCAATAAAGGAATATGGTATCGAACAATTCAACCAACCCTCTCCAGATATTCTTGGATCGACCAGGCTAATATGAGCCGTGCGGAAATTGTCATGGCTCTTAGGCTTCGTTCGGGACACACCCCATTAAACAGTTTTGCTTTCCTTATGGGTAAAGTCGCTTCACCTAATTGTCCAGAATGTAACACAGTAGAAGATGTGTATCATATACTGATGGAGTGCGTGCGGAATGAGGCCGAGAGGAGCGCATTTTTTTCCAAGGTATTTGATGTTGGAAAATGTAACAGCATACTTGCATTCCCATTGTCAAAGGATGCAAGACTTTTGTACAAAATGGCAAGGAAAGGGAGTAGGTAGATCATAAGTTTTTGTTTGAACCAATGAGGGTGACATAATCAGTGTGTGATTAAACCCTCTATAAATAAAACCAGATTAAAAAAAAAAAAAAAAAAATTACAGTCAAAGTAAACTTTTATAGTGTCATTTATGAATTGTATAGGAGGAAATAAAGCCTGACTCAACCAATATAGTAAAAACCCAACCCGCAACCGCTAACCTCAAATAAATTACGATTTTATTTGACAGTCGTCAAATTATGTCAGATGAAATATGACAGATAAATAAATTGTACCTATATTTAGTTAAAAACTGCTCCCACGTCAACTTCGAATTTTAATTTGGAAATTGTATTAAATGTAGATAATTATGACATAATAAGAAATATGGTTTTTCCTTTACAAATTATTCTTTTTGAAATATTTCAAATTAGAAATGATTTAATTTATCAGATTGTTAATAAAAACACAGCATTCTTGGAAATTAAAGCAGGAATGAGGAAACATTTTACAAATTAATTTATGAAGTTCATGTCTTGGAACTTGTTTCATCTAAAATTATTATTTGTTTTATGTAAGAAGGTTACTGGATTGAGATGTGTAAAAATCATCTACCTAATGTAAAGAGCAGAAATTCATTATCTTTTTATGAATGTGTTAATTTTCAACGAAACTATTATTTTTTATTGGCAACAAATTGGCTTAGTACTTTCGTGATCAATTCTTTATTGTCTGTGGAACGTGTTAATTGTGATATTAGTTTGGGTTTATTTAATTGTAAGTGAAATGTTATATAGAATTAGGAAGATTTTAAACAATTTTCTTTTTATAACCATCCTCAAAACATCAACTTGTGCATTATCCAAATATTTGCTCGGTCTGGGACCGATCCCGCCACCAATATCGCAGAAGTGGATTAGGCAACCACTGCGTTATTCATGGTATCTTGTAGAATAAAATTACAAAAGTAGATTTATAGAAATTCAAGGCCTATATCTGACGTGTCAGTGGGCAGTAATGGAAGCATGCATAAACAGCCGATGCCGCAGCGCAGATTGAACTGGGGACCTTGCAGCAACCAGGTCACCAGACCCACTAGACCAATAACACTAAATATATATGGTAATGTAACAGATTGTTCAGATTAACCTTTTGCAATTGGTTTTAGATTATATAATTATGTAGGCACATTGAAATTATATTCTTTGGAAGATTTTTGAATTTATAATCTTGTTTGGGAGCTGTGATAACCTTATACTTTTAACAACTAGTTTGACAATTCAAAAGCACCTGTAATACTGGTCTACTTGAAATAAAATTTGAACATGAATGTTTTGATTCGGTGTGACCGGTGGACTATTTAGTCAAAAGTCTTGAGTTCAATCCCGAGGCTCGCACCACTGAATTTTCGAAGTTACCTGCGTAGTTAAATACGCACACACATGCTCAAAAGTTGAAAAATCGTGATAAAACCTGCATATTAATTTCTTACACTTACGCGAATATTAGACATTGAAATAAAACTACTTTTTACGGACGTCGGGTTAAAATAATATAAATATACCGCGATAAAACCTGCATGTTTAAAATTTTATTGATGGCGTGTGAAGTGTGCCAACTCACTCTAGGCTAGCGCGGTGGACTATAGCCTTATCCCTCTCAAATGAGAGGAGACCCGTGCCCAACTGTGGGACTCTAAATTGGTTGATGATGATAAATATTGTTTATATCAAATAATAATATGTCAAATTTAATACCCATATTTACTTTATAAATATGGCCATTAAATCTGATGAGCCCAGTTCATATCGATTGTCCATAGCGACATTATATTATGTGTAATATAATAGACTAATTAATAAAACTTGACTAATGTTTATGGCCGTGTTTGTTAACTACAAGGTCTCAAGTTCATAACTTGGCTACAGTAAATGTCATTGATATGGTGTTTCCTGGTTGATCTCATATATATCAATGTTATGGTAAATTTCCTAAATTAGTGATGCTCCATACATTTAATATTGACTCACGGTTCATCTTGAACTTGTTTAAATAATAAATAAATAAATATTTCTGGCCATTATGACACAGCGCCATCTAGTTCCGAGCGAAGCAACGAGACTTGATTGTGTTACGGATACTCGTTGGTTGATATTCGAACCGGACCCGTAGCACAGAAAGCAGCGTTAACTACCGCTGATAATCGGGTCCATTGTGCGCTTAAGAATGGTGAAACATCACCTCCTCTCTGAATAAGAAGCGTTAAGTCCATACATACCTATTGCATTTTAAGTTGAATGCTAGACTGGTGAGCTGTAATATAGGTTTCTCTAAACCTAACCTCAGGCACCAGTCTTTCACAGTGTTACGTTCATATTCACCACTATAAATTACTTTGTCTAGATTTAAGGTAACCATTGTGGAAAGAACATAAAGAATTATATTATTATTATTATAACTGCTGAGTATCCAGTTCGAATCTAAGCTAAACACGTCGGCAAAACATCGTGAAACACTGCCTGACTTCAGGATTACTTGATTCTATGGTTCTTCAGGTCATACAGATCCTCCAGTGACTCTCCACCACCCCTCTTCCTTCACGGGCTCTTATTCTGCTAGGAGCAGTACACGGTATTACGGTAGATGAGTTAATAATAATTATTAATGATGATGTTACATTTTTATTACGCAACAATAAGGTATGTATGAATCTGCAGTCTTTCTTGTATCAATATGTCATTTATGATGCATCACTGTCAGCATAGTAAGGCTAGGGTATATCGGCGGAGATTGCGGTCCATCTCTGTATTGTAATGAGTCGGATGCACCGCGCGGTGCGCGTGTTATCACCAGGTGAGAGGAAGCGCGTGATTCAGATTATTGTGATTGTAAATCATGGTGATCTTCAGAAATACTTATTTTATGACTAGGCCATGGCTAGACAAATAATAGGTATCGAGCATCATATGATATTGAAAGGGATACTTAAAAAGGCTACAAAGACCACTTTGTACCTTTTTGATGTACCCATTTTAAGTGAATTGCGTGGATCCAAGATTTGGCACTATTAAAGATTCTATGAATGCGCAAAAGTAGCTAAGCGAAGAATAGAAAAGTTTGTTACAATAAATAAATACCTATATCCGAGTATTATTAGACAGCATAATCTTATGGTGGTTGATATACACATTATAACACAAGTACATAGAAACAACCATGACTCACGTTAATGACTTTAGAAAAAAACTGTCCTCTAACTGGACTTGAATCCGATACCCTTACAATGGATGACATCTTACTATGCCAATCGGGTCGCCATCGACTTATAAATATCCTATTTATATATACTATCTGTACCCTGCTACCTGTCCTATTCACGGCGTACCTAGTACCTATCTTTTTTTTTGTTGCTAGGAACCCCCAATCCCCCCAACCCCCATCGGGGGTACAACCTACCAAAGAATTTTCACTTATCCATGGTTTAGGCACGCATAGAGTACAAACATACATCCATACATTTTTATTTATATAGATAAGACTAGTTATGCGACATGGCAGTGATAAATCATTGCATTCTTTCTCTATTTGACGTGATCTATGATAGAAAAAAGCTATTATCTGCTAGTGTGTGACTGCTTGGCTCTTGTTAGTGGTTTGCGCCACTTGCTGTCGAAACGGCTGGCATTTGGGATGAGTCAAGTGCAAATGTCAAGCTTTCACAGATCGAGCTGCGCGGGCGCAACATTATTTGATATAGATGTTACAGATAAAACATGTGTGCGTAATATTTTATTAGCAAAATGGTTTTACTTGACTGGTATATTTGAAAGATTAATTTTTAATCTCCTTTTATTTTGTTACATAATTTATTAAACTATATTTTTATATTTGCTTTTGTATATAACGGCAGATGCTAGGCTATACAATTATACCTAATACTTTAATATAATTAGATAGAATATTTTTTCAATTAACAAACAGCAATGTGTTGCTAGGGAATTTGTTGCGTTGTTTCTTCTTTCCTGTAAAAACACGAAGCAGTGACGGCAACCGGGCGTTTTTAAGGGCTGTCGTTATTGTCAAACTTCAAAAAGAGCCGATTGAATTAGGCTTACTTTAAATCTATTATATTTTGATTTTGAGTAAAATATAAATATGTACAAAAAAGTTTAGGGTCAACTTTTTTTCAACGCTAAGAATTTCTCTCTTTTTGTGGGTGCATTTGCAAACAGAAATATTCATGATGCACAAACACCTAGACCTGAAAAACCTACCTGTACGCATACGGAACACGTATCTTCCGTGCGGAGATCGAATCCGCGTTGCGCGGCGCTAAAGTGGACCGGACAACCGTTTCGCCACAAGTCAAGTATATTTATTTTATTAATTTTCATAACTTTTACTCTAACCAGTATATTTAATGAATTAGTCAACCTTTAGTTAGTTGTAGACACGTGTGTGCTAACAGTTAGACTAAAGTTACCTAACCAGTAAATGTTAAATGGATTGTAGCTTATAACTACATAATATTAACTAGAGACTATAAAGTTAAATTATTATACGAAATTTGAAGTTGTGTTAGGATTAGGGTTGCCAACTTTTTGTACAAGAAATATAGTATATTTAGGTCGGAAAAATCAAATGAACAGTATATTAGAAAAAGAAATAGTATTTGATTGTTTTTTAAAATCTAATAAATTAAGCTACGTAAAGTATGTAGTAAAATTACTTAAAATACTAGTGGTATGAAAACAGTATTTTGTATACTTTTTTTTCATTGAACAGTAAAAAGTATAAACGAGCGGAAAAAAGTATAATACTGTTTTTGACAGTATGGTTGGCAACCCTAGTTTGGATGCTGGTCCACGTTGGTCTTGTAGTCGAAAGCTTGACGGTTGAGCGTGAGGATTTGGGTTCGGTTCGGTTCGTTCCTGGTCAAGCTCAGATTTTTTTCTATAACAACTTCATACATCATCAATAGTTCGCTGCCTATCCTTTATCTCCTCGTTGATATAGGATAGCTGTACACGACCGGAGGACACGGCGCAGCACACAATGCTTAGCCTATTCACAAAAGTTCCACATCACCAACGAAAGAGGTGGGTTATAAGAAGCGTATCTGATCAAGATCATCTTATCTCTTAGAAGTATAGTTTTTTTTTATGGAAAACAGGGGGCAAACGGGAAGGAAGCTGATGAAAAGTCATCACCCCCCCACACCAATCATGGTCATTTGCCCATGAACTGCAAATGACCATGATTGGTGTGGCCTTTTAAGACTTTAAAACTGAATTAAAAAATAATCTTATCACCAATGACATAAATTTATAAATAAAAAATCAATCAATGACAAAGCCTAACATTTAAAAAGTCATCATTCAAATAAAGTATATTAGTTATTATTTTTTAATATGACAGATGCATTGAAATAACATTACATTGATAATTAACATTAGATTATGATCTACGAATAAATGAAAAATAATATTAAAGAAGTTTCACTTGTAAAAAAACAAAACAATTCTAAAGAGCACAGACAAAATCGTAAAAGAACTTTGACAACAACAAATTAAAGCTGATTTATTATTGGAAACTTTTAAACGTTTAAATAAAATACAGAGTAAATAGGCATTTTCTGAAAATGCGGTATTCAATTTTATATGCGAAAGAAATAATATCAAAAATCTGAAACTTTTTACGATATACAAATATGGTTAATTAAAGGTTATGGAATTTTCATTTTGAAAATATTATAAAAATACTTCTTCTATATTGTCGTATAATACACAATAAAAAAATTGCTAAAATATCTTTACAACTTACATCATGAACTATTAAAAACATTTTGAACTTCATTGTGTGTCGTGTACCTTCTCATTTCATTAAATGAATTTGTGTATAGTTTAAAAGCTGTCATATTTGCTCAGTCACCTTAGATAACCTCATACACTAATGCAATCAACTGATCAAAGGATCATTACTCCGGCTTTGTCTAGTAACTATTACCTTGAATTACCGAGAATTATGCCACTTAACATTATTATTCGAAATTATTGAGACAAATTACTCATTGAAGTCTGTATATAGGCTTCAGTGAGCAATTTCTAAGAAATTAGAACATTGATTAATAAATTAATTGATTGATTAATTGATTAAATTATGCTTTATCAAAGGTGAGTTTTATTAAGAGCTTTTCAGTCAGCAGACATTGAGATTTCTTTCGTTTCATTATATTCATAATTAAGTCATTTACTGACCTACTTAACCTAGTGCGTGTTGGCAGACTTCCCAATCTATCGAGAAAATATCTTATATTAGGTATTATGCAGGTTTTCTCACCGTTAGGTCGTTTTCCATTGCTGTTAGAGCATGTCATAGATGTTATTTCGAAGAGTTAGTGGTTGGGCTTGAACCTTTGACTTTACAGGTCATTGGTCACACAACCATGCCACCATAACTACTGCAATTTAATAACATTCTGCGAATTATATTTATCTTATTTATTTCGTTTCTACATGACTTCTGTTTACCTACATACACAACACGTAATATGAGTACATAGAAAAGTAAGTTATTTATTACTTATTTATACTGAACGTGTGTCTATATATTCAGTATAATATGTGAGATCGACACTAGTTCTCGCGGGCCAAGTGTTTGACCTCTACACATTTGCACAGGTTACTTATTAAAGCACAGTACCTATCGCAACATATTCCATTCCAGACAGGTACTCCTAACGTCTGCAGTTTCAACAGGTTACCTCGGTGCATTACGTAGGTATGCTATGCAAGTGACTATAGTAAATGAAAGTCATTATATGTGTGATATGGTTTTTCAAAAGTTGGTTTGTATTTTCCAAAAAAATCGTCAATGATAACTGACGCACTAGTGGCGCCACTTACGCTTGGCCCACTGCAATCTAATTGGTTCTCATTGGTTCAATTTTTTTGCATAATTTTTAATGTTAAAATCACACATTTTGATTGGTTGAAACTGGATCTACCGGATATATTGTCATGCTAAAGGCAACTTGTCGGTAAGCTGATGCATTAATTAGATTTGACTTTCATCCTATTTCATGCCTACGATAAACAATGATTAAAATGTTATCGTACATACTCATATTAAAACATTATTTCATATCCAATTCTTACAAAATTCAACGTGCAACCTGTCATATCAATCAATAAATTGCTAAATAAAGGAGGCATCTCTTTTAAACCACGTCTAAAGCAACTGGTCGCTGTCACCGTGACATTAGCAATAGCCGCCCGATGCGATCCAACAACCGGTTGCATTATGACGTATTATGTAAGGTGTACTCATAATAGTACTGTCGATAGAAAGCTGAATGGCGTGCGATTACATTGAGGTATAATATGAACCTGCTTATTAAAGCACAACACCAAAGTTTAAATTATTAATAAACCTTTTCTCGCTGCAGCTCCCTGTCTTTTCTTGTCTGTGCTTTGCTTTTTAATAATTTACTTTATTTATTTCTTCATATGATGCACTCGATATTACGCTTTAAATATCCCTAAGTGAAATGACACTTGCATATTAGTTCTTTTATTTAGCGTTTGGTTTAGCGCAGATTACAAATATATAGATAGAATATGATTTATTATACAGCATAAGATAAAAATCAACACTAAATATGCGTCTTTAGTTGGAACTAAAGACGCAATAATATAGGAGTATATTAAAAATACCCGTTTTAAAAACAACATACATCTGGAACGATCTGAATAGCGGCGCTCACTCCACAACTCACAGAGCAACAACTCGGTGTAATATTTCTAGTACCTAAACATATAACTTAATATGGATTGTAAGTAATAATGTCATTAGTTTACTTATTTAACTGAAGGTGACTGGGGTCGGTAGCCGGTTATTACTAAGTGTTTGTGGACAAATACGCGTGTTTACATTGAGTTTAGTAGAGTTAGCAAGTATGAGTAAAATATTAGAACAAAATTAAGTTTTTTTATGGTAATAAGGGGGTTAACGGGCAGGAGTCTCACCTGATGATAAGTGATCACCGACTCTCATGGACATTTGCAACACCAGAGGGGTCGCAAATACGTTGCCGGTCTTTTGTGAAATATTATGCTCTTTCTTGAAGGTTCCTACAGGTCCTAAAGGCTCGAACAAGTTCATGGAATGAGTTTCCCGTGTTAAGTCGAAATTCAAAAAGTCCTTTCTAAGCTGACGTTTCCTACTTTTAAACTTTTATTATAAACCACCTATATCCCGAATTTACAGTGTCATACGTGAAGGAGTTTTTGAGATTTTCATATCTAGTAAGTGCTTCGTCTCTTGCCAGCTGACCCAGCAAACATAGTTTTGCCATATTATTGGGGTTGGTGGTAGAATAGTGTCATGCCAAATCATAAAAAAAATACAAAAAAATATTTGGTCAAAAAAAAAGAAAAAAAAATCTGATGTGAGGGGGGACATCTTTAACATTTAGGGGTGACCGATTCTCATACCTATTAAATATTCATATAGAATTTCATAATAACCCATCAAGCCGTTTTGGAGTAGTTCAGCGACAAACACCGTGACACGTTTTTTTTTAACGATATTTAAAAATATTTTGTAACATATTAAATAAATTAGTATTACTAAGATCTAAATTAAGATGTCCGTTGAAACACACCTTTGACCTAATCGACCATAATATATCTCAAAAAAAAAGTTCTACGTTTTAAATAAATAGTTTTAATTTACCTATAAACATTTTCCTTAGTAATAAATCAAATTAATATTAATCAAATATGTTTGTATGAATGTCAAAATAGTTTGAATGTTTATTGTCAAGTCACGATCTAGCCGCACCAATTTTGATGAAACTCAACGATATATTTTTTATCCAAATTAGCAGGTTTACGGCACAGGAACTGCTTGCTGCCACATTCCATACTAAGTGGTTATATTATCTTCTTTATTTCACCTTGCCTATATTATGCAAGAATTTTAGGATTTTTTTCTTGTGTGTATACAATCACATCAATGAATTCAGCTTATCGCAGTATACTGCTGGACATAGGCCTCTCCCAAACTGCGACATACCTGCACTCTGTCCTCCGCCTTCCTCATATACAATCACATAATGGAAATAAAATGGTCTATTTCAATTGGACTCAAAAAGTGGGTTGTTTTACCACAAGGGTAGCAAACTAGTTTAGGTACTGCTCGCCTTATGGTAGGCGGATACCGTAGCCTATAGACGTTACGTTTGCAACACCAGAGGTGTCGCACGCGAGTTGCCGACATTGTAGAAACTGTTTAGGTTATACACATAGGGTGTTACTGAAGAACTGGTAAGTTTAGTTGCTACAATGCCACATAATAGATACACACAACAAAACTTAAAACATCGCTTTTTTGTATTGAGGTCTAAATAAATAATCCAGATTGGTTTTTGCAAAGAAATATAGACTGCAAGTGAAAAAAAATGTTCTCGACATAAAATAGTGATTAAACGCAATAATGATTATATTTAATAAAATTACCTAGTTAAATACATAGTAAAGCATTAGATATAACAAAAAGGCATTTTTTTTTGCGTTTAACTGCATTTAATTTAAATGACGTGCGATGTATACTGTTTCCGTAAACAAAAGATATTCAACCTTTAACGTCAACTTGATGAATTCCTTTTATAAGTTTTGTAAAAAGAATTCATTGAGATGACAAGAAAATATAACAAAGAGGATTTTTGATACATGACTTGGGAATGAACCTGAGCCCTTTGACTTCGCACCACGAGGCTATCACAGCTTTAATAACCGATTCAAATTAATTACTATCAAACCTTTTTAGATTGAATTAAAAAACGAAATACGCAAATAATTCTAGTATTTTATGAGGTGTTTTTATGTTTATTGCCATATAAAAAGCAGATAAACTCGTTATAAAAGACACATGCGTATTAACGAATTAGATGTCATTAATTATTTAGTCTTGAAAACATCCGAAGGAGGAAGTGATTTTTTAATTGAATGACGTCATTTGAGTGGTTGTCAAAGTTTTTTTAATGCTCGTACTGTGGTTTTATACTATTTCGTATAAATAAAAAATGTATTTTTCCATGAAAATAGTATCTTGGAGTTTAGATTTGTGCCTTTTTAGGATTTATTGCTTAGCAATAGGGTCAACTCCTATCAAATAGGATCCAAAGCTTATCGGTAACTTCTGCTAATCCCTGCAGGTATGCAGTCGTGATGGAATGTTATGAGAGAATGAACAAGATTGCTTACCTATAAACCAGATTTTTTTATTGTTCTTTTGAACAGTAAAGAATCTGGTTTACAGTAGTCAGTAGTTCACATGTGCTTAAGAATTAATTGTTATTAACGATAATATTATATTTTGATAGCCCAGTTTAATGATAAATTTAGATTTTATTACACATATACATATGCATATAGCCAAAGTTATATATGTACATAGTAATACGTTTAGTATGGGGGATAATCCGGTTGTTAAATATGTACGCGTGATTTTAGGAATTTGTAAAGGTTAAGCCTCTTCTGCGGAGGTCTATATATGGATGTCTGACTATTATGAACACGTGCTCCGTGTCTTGAAGAGCACGTATGCACACATAGTAATACACCTATGGCAATCGAAATATAACTACTTTTTACGGAGTATATTGATATTATTTAATCATGACGTTTCGGATGCGGAAAATAGTCTGCAACGCCAATACTTATATACTTAATAGCTGACCCAGCAAACGTGGTAGAAGAGTGAAAATTTAGGGTTATACGAATTTTTTAATGGCAAAAATAACACAAAAAAATATATTGTCTACAAAAAAAGAAAATTAATCTGGTGCGGGATATCCATATCACCTAAGGATACAATAAAAAAACATATTTATTTCTTAACCACCCTTTTAAAGAAATGATCGATTGTACATATAAACTTCCAGCTTCCTTTTCAAGGATAGTTTTCGTGCCCAAAACTATTCTTTGTCTTTCCACAGAACTCTATCTCCATTCCAAATTTCATTTAAATTGGTTCGGCGGTTAAAGCAGAAAGAGTTAACAGACAGACAGAAAGACAGACATACAGACAGTATGGATTGGACTTGAAGGATCTACAATATTTACAATAACAGGTACATTGTCCCAAAAAACATTGATGTTAGAAGAACTATTGTTAATAAAATGAACTCATGAACGAAAATAGTTTAAAAAATGTAACAAGGAAATCCGACAAATGTGATGAATAATTCCAACAGTGTTTCCCTGAGACTGCCGACTAGTTCAAACATGAATGTGTGTAGTAAAGTATTAGTTCAATGTAGCAATCTGGTGACTCATTTGTTTGTAGTATCTAGCGCTATTTGGCATTTACGTTCATGTAGGTCTCACTACAAACAGTGACGTAGGTTAAAAAATACGAATGATATAATAACGTTATTTATTTTTGTTAATTTCCTCTAGTCAAAATTTTATTATATAAGATGCACACAAAGTTATAATCTATACAATTACACAAATTAATGTTTCTTTCCACTATAAAAAATAGAAATAACTTTTCGGTCAGCAACCTACGAATGTGAAAAGTTCTCCAATCTATCTCCGTTCTATAAATCAGACTACACTGTAAAATAAAGGATTAAATAAAAAGTAAATATATACGCATGGCTTTCAAAATCAATCTTTTTCATCAGTTAAAATAATAATATATTTATAGCGTCATTTAAGTACGATGAATACACAAAGACTTATAATATAAAGCACCAACATACGATCTTTCTTCACAAGCACTACTCGCGAACTGAACGTGGCTAGCGTCCTTTCGCCGTCCTTTCCACAAAGTGTGTAATATTTGACATATTACTAAACGCATATAAATAACGCGGTAATTAAACGCATCAACCGCCATTTTGCTTACATTATGAATGCGATATTTACGTGTGATCCAGTGTGGAGAGCAACGCTATGCTATATTTAGAGCTATATAAGATTTTTATAGCACTAATTACATAATGGTTTGGTTGTTGGTTTCATTGATGCAGTAAATTGATCAAAATTTGGTATCTTAAATTGATTTTAGTTATAAGTAGATCATAGGAAGGCGTCGATACAATAATAATTATGGAAGAATATTAAGTTTTCTTCCCAAAGTAGAATAATAATAATAATAAAGAAATAATCAAAATAGAGAATAACTTGTTTCGGTCACAAGTTTTTCCCTGTAATAGGTGTTTCTCTGTAATTGGAATGGATTTCTCAAAAGAATTACTCATAATATAAACAGCTTTCATACATAATTAGGTAAAACTTTCGTATCACCAAACTTCAATATTTATACATACATACATACATACACTCACGCCTTTGTCCCATGGGGGTAGGCAGAAACTACAGAATGCCACGCGCTACGGTCCCTGCATACAACTTTTGGCTCGTCCACATTCATACGTCATTCATACAATATTTATTTACAGTGTAAAACAAAACTATTTATAAATAATAATGATTTAAAGACTGTAATACAAATCGTCGTAGCTAAAACACATAAAGTGGTTTTTTCCTTCAGTGCCGTTTCACTTTATTGTCAACAAAATGACAGAGCTATACGGTGTAAAACAGTTTTACAAACGTTTAGTAGTGTGTACTATAAGTAATAATATATTATATCTTTGAGAGTGTGACGAGTTTAAAAGTAGGCAGACGTCAGAAATCCCCGTGTAGTAAAATAATTATGATTTTATGTTAATCTCCGTATATTATTGCATGGCCGGCATGGCCGCTAGATTTGTCTATGTCTAGTGTTTTTTTTCTATTCAGCCGTGAACTTAAATAGGCGTACGTTTAAAAAGTCTTCACGCATATGGATTGATTTTTATGGCTATTGAATAAAAAACAATGGATTTATGAAGTGTATGACGAAACCTATTTCGCTTTTGTGTTTTATGCGAGAATAAAATACCTATGGTTCGGGAAAAGGTCAGTTGCGAATTGTAATCGGTGTATGTATGAAAGTAGATGAGCATTGTTGACGATAGAAATGTGTGGAGTTAAATATGGAACTGCTTGTGGCCTCCCTGGTACCCTGAGGTTGTTTTCATTAATATTGTAAAATAATTGTTGTTTTCATTAATTTTACTGTGAATGTTAGGTCAATGTAGTTCATGTTTGAAAAATTATGCATACGGTATTATTTTGTTCTTACTAATTTGACTTTGACGATTTAAGACATTACATACATTACATTTTTTACAGTGACCTCGCACACCATTGCCTGAATATTGTATTACAATACACATTATTTTAAAAGAGTGTCTATGGAGTTTCTTGCCGGTTCTTCTCCATAAGATCGACTTCTTGGAACCGTGCAATTAGAATCATAACGTTTTTAAAGTGCTTGAAAAAGTTTATTTGAAATAAGAACCATTTGATTTGATTTGATTATCGTAGCAAGGCCTACATCGTCAGGCTCACATACTATAAACAAAAATGTTTGGACTTTAAAAGAGACCATGATTCTCTGAGTTTGTTTCGGCATTTCTTCTCAGAGGTCGTCAGTTAGGAAATGCCGATGCCAACTACATACTAAAAAAAAAATTACATGACTTGTCAAAGTGTCTTTAAAAATATCTATTTACAGAAAAAAAAGAAAAAAAACAAAAAAAAAAGTTTAATAACAATCATTTCAATCATCATTTCATTTCATTGCAAGTGGCGTTTTGTAGTTTCACATTTTGTGAAATAGAAGTGAGGTTACATCGGTGCCTCGAAGGAATTTACTTGTTCAAGGATTTGTATTAATTACAATGGATCCTTTTGGGAATACAAATATGGGCCTAAGAAAATCTATAAAATCAATAAATATTTCTGGACATTATGACACAGCGCCATCTAGTTCCGTGGTAAGCAACGAGGCTTGTGTTACGTATACTAGATGGTTGATATACTGCATACATACTTTTTATTTTGTAAATATATACATATTATACATAGATACATCCATGATTCAGATACAAATGTTTGATGCTCATCAAACAAACATTTGTCCCTACCGGGATTCGAACCCGGGACCCATAGCAGAGCAGGCAGCGTTAACTACCGCTGAGCTAAACGATAGTTTTTGACGACCAAAGACTATAGACTATAAAATACTTTTTAACGAGTTTTTGCAGTGTCTTCACACATTTAAATACTGGTTTATCAATTAATATCAATATACCAAGTTATTGTCTATAAAAAAGGTTTATTTCAATATCTTATATACCTACACCGAAGTATATAAAAACCGTATCCATGTAGTTTTAATTTATTGTCTAATATCCGCGATTTCATAAAGAGAATCATTATAACAGAAACAGGTGATTCACAAGTAAATTCTTTTCAAATTTCATAATACTTAACAGCACAATAAATAAAATGTTTCAAGAGGCGGATACTCACCGACCTTATGGTACTCATATTCTGAGAACAACAAAATGGGAGACGCCATTTTGTAATACATGACCTAGTGTTCCTAAATGCAGTGATACAATAAACTTGCGTAGATATTACGAAATTTCTAGCTGCAGATTTGATATGTAGAAGTATTATGTATAATAAAGGGTCTTGACACACAGACAGACAGACAGACAGACCGAAAGACGGACGGTTAACAAAGTGATCTTATTAGGGTTCCGCTTTTCCTCTTGAGGTACGGAACCATAAAAATGAATAAAAAAAGTTTTTTGTTCTTTTTATTAAAGACTTGTGAAAGCCCAATTAGTCCAGCGGTAGTTTACACTACCTTCTGTGCTATGGGTCCCGGGTTCGAATCCCGATAGGGACAAATGTTTGTGTGATGAGCATGACATTTGTATCCTATCTATTTTCTTTGTATAATGTATGTAAAAACAATCTATGTAGTTTATAAACCATCTAGTATCCGTAACCAAGCCTTGTTGCTTAACTCTGAACTAGATGGCGCTGTGTCAAAATGTCCGTATTAGACATTACATAGCTAAAATGGTTTTTAATGTCTAATATTCGCGTAAGCGTAAAAAATCAATAAGAATATTTATTTTTCTTTGTATTATTAAAAAGAGAATGAGGTTTTTTTAACATGAGATAGGGTATATTTATCATAAATCAATCGCCTACACGACAATAAATCATAAAGTTTTTGTATTAAATATTGAGACAAATACCAAATTATAATGATGCAAAAAATTATGTATATTTTTATTAAGTGATAAATAGTCAGTTGGAATTTGCATTATATATGAGAAAAGACTATATTTTAATTAATTGAAGATTTTAAAAAGGTCAGCTAAGAGGTAATTAAAATGCTAGTACGTTTATTTGACGACCCAATTAGTCCAGTGGTAGTTAACACTGCCTTTTGTGCTAAGGGTTCGAATCACGGTAGGGACAAAAATGTTTGTGTGATGAGCATGAACATTTGTATCCGAGTCATGGATATATCTATGCATAATATGTATGTATTTACAAAAAAAATAAATATGTATGTGGTATATCAACCAACTAGTATCCGTAACACAAGCCTCGTTGCTTAGCTCGGGACTAGATGGCGTTGTGTCATAATGTCCAGAAAATATTTATTTATAGAGATGGCTTGTTATGCATAGTGGTTTTGCTTTCCGCCTCCGGTTCACGCTCATCTGTTTTTTTGTTACTCGGATTATAATCTCCACATCACTATGTAAAAAAAACTTAGCTTTGTTCTCTGTATCCACGATGGTACTTTCATTAAAACCTGCGCTATTCCAAAGTTTTCTTTTTATTAAAAAAAGAGGAACGATCTGTATTTTTGTATGTTTATAGAAGTGTATAAACATGTGCGTAGCCTAATCGAGCCTCTAATTCTTAATAAAATCCAACAAAATATGTTGGTATAATAATAATTATAATTTAAATTGGACCATCAAACTTTGTAAAGTTCAAAGATATGGTCTAAAAATAATATCAATTTTGTCATAATACGTATTCAACTCTATCAAACATTGAGGTATTATAACTGTCTTACTTAAAGCATATTCGTCGCTGTGCGCTATTGAACATTACAATCATCGTTGGAAAGATATAATTATATTATCTTGATACCTTTTTTGCGATATTTTCAAGAATATATAGAAGAACTAGCTGATTCCAGCGACTTGTTCCGCGTGCAAATTAACTAAAAAAATAAGTTTCATATTAACTTTGCACCCCCGTTTTACCCCCTTAGCGGGTGAATTTTCAAAAATCATTTCTTAGCGGATGCTTACGTCTGCCTGCATGCCACATTTCAGCCCGATCCGTCCAGTGGTTTGGGTTGTGCGTTGATAGATCACTATGTCATTTACTCAGTCAGTCAGTCACCTTTGAGTTATATATATTTAGATACCGCGGATATTTGACGTGTTTTTAACAATAAGTATAATTTAAAATTGGTGTCTGATGATAATGAAATTATTGATCTCTAGCAACACACTTTACGAAAAACTAGTCACATAATACATCAATATCGACAAATGTGTTTAATCAGATGACATTGAAAACGGCTCAGGTCAGTTCACGTGACGATACAGTGACAGATAAAACTTAATTTATTAATGAACGAATATATACGTTTGTAATGAACATGTTAGGAAATTAATGGGAATATTATAGATGTTCGATGATCGACGGACGTTTAGGAAGGTTGTCATTTGTATCTCCATGGTCAGCGCAAGATCACATCGAAATATACAGAATAAATTGACAACCACATATTATGCATATTACGATCATTAAGTAGGCATTCTTTTTGTATATAAGATGTTCTTTTTGTATTTATTTGCATCATAATAAAATCGGAGGCCGTTGAATATTTTTTTAGATTTCTGATAGTTTTCAAATAAGTGTATTATCTAAATTTGGACTGTTTGTTTTAGAACTCTGCCCCACATTAATATTTTCTCCAGTGACGTGGATGCTTTTACAAACTCAAATTCGCCGCTTCACCAATCGAGTAGTAAATTTCTTGACTTTTTGTTTTCGATATAACTTTGAAACCATTTTTTTAAGTGCGGAAAAATCCTTTACGGACCTTGCCGCGAACTGGGGAGGCGACGGTGTGTGTCGGAGTCCACCCAATGTGAGCGATTACCGACTAAAAAACCGCATCCATCAACGCCACCAGCTGTATTGCCGGGGCCATAGGATTCGCAAAAGCATGCACTATTACACCGGGGTATCCTTTATACCTAACTACATTTAAATGTATCACGTTGTTTTTCCGCAATGAACTGCTGCACTAATTAATCGATTTTAATTAAACTTTATGTAATGTATAGTTTAGTTAAACTTGAGAGATATAATAATGGTTTTTATCTTAATTTATAGTAACAATATTTTTTATATATTAAATTAATTCATAATACATTACAAGCTAAGGCGTTGACCTTAAGTTTTATTTTAATGATACCTGAACTTTTAATCTGTCAGATAGCAATAATCTAGGAAACAGTATTATTTAAATAGTCTGTGCAAAAAAAAAAGTATTATTTTTCAGACACGATGAGCCCGTTCTAATAAATAAAAGTAGGATAGCAGTTAGTAATTATAACTTCAAGACAACCAACATCTCAGTTTGCCTATGACTATGGATGCTGTAAAGGATCCGAAACGTCGGGTTAAAATTATATCAATATATACCGTGATAAAAAAAAGTAGATAGTTTTATTTCAATACTTACAATACAATAGGGTTAAAATGGGTATAACTCATAGACTCATCTGATGGTAGGTGATCCCCGCCCATGGACTATAAGACTTTAAGACTTTATGGACTTTAAGATTTTTACGATCGAATTAGTCCAGCGGTAGTTAACGCTGCCTTCTGTGCCATGGGTCCCGGGTTCGAATCCCGGTAGGGACAAATGTTTGTGTGATGAGCATAAACATTTGTATCCGAGTCATGGATGTATCTATGTATAATATGAATGTTTTTACAAAAAATGAATATATGTAGTATATCAACCAACTAGTATCCATAACACAATCCTCGTTGCTTAGCTCGGAACTAGATGGCGCTGTGTCATAATGTCCAGGAATATTTATTTATTTATTGTGGTGGAGTAAATTCCCGGCAGGGGTAAATGTTTGTGTAATAAGCATGGACATTCGTACGAGTTATGGATGTTTTTATGTAGGTACGTATATTTATATAATAAAAAACTTTTAAATATCCGTTAAACCTTGTCAGGTACTTTCCTTTATAGTGGAAATTTCAAAAAAAAATAAAACAGTGAGCCGTCACGGGACGCCTGGCAGATGTGAAACATCGACATTATTTTGTAAAAGTAATATGCAGAAAAGAACATATTGTGATAGGAACTAAATATGTCATAATGATAAAATAAAATATTACGATTTTTTTCCACATCAAAAATATATGTGTTAAAAGAAGCATATTAACACAAACTCAAAGAGGTTTAATACAATTCACGATTCGAAAACAAAAGGTAAACTTGAAAATAGAACTAAAATCAAATTTAAATTTCGTGGCGACGCTTTCGCCACGCCAGAAATCGGTTTTACGTGCGGCTATAGATGTTTCACATCAAAAAAATTTCAGCAGATGACAGTTTACTGCGGACGAAATAAGGCCCTTTTCCGAATTTGGGCTGTTATGATTTCCGAAGTTTTACAGATAGTTGAATTTCAAAAGTTTAACAGACGGACCAACTACTCGTGACAATGGATGCTGTAAAGGATCCGAAACATCTGAATTAAATTAATAGTGCGATAATTTCCAAAAAAAAAAAACACTTTATTTCATATTCTAATATTCGCGTAGGAGTCATAAATCAGGATGACTCTTCGAGAACTTCTAAGAAATAGCCGAAAGATTTTCAAAACTTTATTGATGTCGAAAAAGATAAATGAACAGGTTTATTACGTAACTGTTACTCAAATACTCTAGTGGTTTCGGGACGCGGGTCTGGTTTGACCTGTTCTTTGGCTGCAGTCACTACTTCGCATATAATATTTAACCTACCAGCAAATTTCCCACAGCCTTGGATCCCTCGTAAAGTAATACTTTAGTCATAACGATCATCGTTGAAAGCTCCGAGCCTCATGATGAGTCAGTGGATGTCGCAAGAGTGACTACGCCTCCCTTTGTCGCGTGAAATGACACCTGCCGTGTAGGTACAGACAGTGCATTTGGCTCGATTGCCGCAGCCAGTGAAATTAATAGAAATTTAACTTAATTTATACATACATACATACAAACCTTTTTCTCATGGGAGTATCAAAATCCCCGCATACCAGTTTTACATCATCATGCACACTTTTTGAAGGAGTTCACCAATTAGGTCGGTGTATGTCCTTCTAGGGCGTTCTATCGTCAATTTTATTTATTTCGAACTTAACATACATATTACATACAAGAAATACATTTCAGATACAGCTATTACCTTGTGTTTCTTCATTTACAGAAAATCACAGCGTGATTAGGAATACAGTTCAAATTGCGTTTGCTCAAAATTAAATTAAAATGAATTTAAATAAAAACAAATGACTAATATATTAAATAATGTTTATTATAATAATAAAATAACAATGACGCAACGACCTTAAAGAAAATGATATTATGATGATATTCAGAACTGAGGAGCATCACACTTGCCCTCAAACATTTTATCGCGGTATATTGGAACCATCACACCCATCATAGATTCTATCTAAATCCAAGTATAAAACTGTAAGCCAAAGCAAGAGGTCTTTGGTTCGATTCCCTGGTCGAGCAATGTCGTGATTTTATGTAAAATCGTAAAGTAATTGATTTTTTAGGGGGCCGTCTCATAAATAAAATTATTAAACTGATACGCAGTTTCGACAGAAATAAATAAGGCCTACAATTCCTGTGCGTTCATCTAGACGTAGGTATACCACATTAAGTACAGGTTGAAAGGTCATCATTAGTGCATCTCTATACAGATGTACACCTGAGCGAATAAGCTCTAAGTGGCACTTAGTTATAGTACTATGACTTGTATGTTTACGCAATCTTAATATACAACTAAATATATACTGTATTCATTTATTTATCAATAGTAATTTATCAAAATTAACTACGTTTAAAGGGGTTTTGTTACTTAGTCAATTATATTGTAAGTATACTTCTTAGGCATGCATATTTTATCAGTAGCCTTAGGATCGAACTCAGGACCTTTGACTTCACAATGCAGTGATCACACCACTAAGCTATCACAGCTATATATTACTAGAATATCTTAAATGCCATCAAAAACAAACTTGTAAAAAAACCAAGTCACGCAACTCAGTTCTTCTACCGTAAAAAGCTGTGAGATCCAAGTCGGTTAATTTATTCAATCCCTTTTTTTATATTTAAATTGACTCGGACAGATGTTAGTAAACTCATTGTATTCTAAATTTGAAGTTTCTATGTCTGCTAGAAGTGCCTTAGAGGTTTGATGATCGGTCAGTCAGTGAGTGACACAATTAAGAAACTTTGACTATTGATTTCTTTGACTAGTTATAATTCTTAAATGACTAGTTCTAATTGAATGAAATTTGAAATATACCGTGTTTACACAATGCTTCAGAAATTCAGGCTTCTATTTTAATCCATAACGAAGTTATAGGGGGTCTAAAATGGCCTGGAATGGAATGAATTTGTTCGAGAAAAGTATGGTACGGCTGTGCCGCTATTTTGCTCGACTTGGCGGGGGCACTGCAAAAGGTACCATAGGTGTCACTCGCCCGTCGCCAACATGTAAAAATAAAAAGCCTGTAGAAATATGCAGAATATCAAGACAAAACTATTTATAAGTGACATTGAAATAAAACCATGAAAATCATCGCGCGCAACCATAAAATAAATTATCTCGGTATATTGATATTATTGAATCCCGAAGTTTTGGACCTTTTACACCATCAAGATTTTTATTGAGATGCTTTTAAAACAAGCCTCTTTGCTTAGCTCGGAATTAGATGGCACTGTGTCGTAATGTCCGGACATATTTATTTATAATGTTGACTATTGCTCATAAAATGACGATGTTGAAGTTTGATATACAGAAAGTAGTTCTGCAACTGAAATATATACATATTATAATATGTAGCTGAAGAATAAAAGTAGAAAGAGCGAGGGAGAGGATGTACCTACTTCTCACATAAGTTCTCCACAAAAGTATGTATGAAGAAATAAAAAATATAGAAGCATAGATTCAAACCCTTTTGAAATTGGCATTGTCAAGAAATAATTAAGTATACAGTAGTAATTAATCATAGGGAGTAAAGATCTACCAATCATTTTATTTGTTATAAAAATTTGGTTTTCATTTATGAAATTTTTATCATGCCATCAAATTTTTTTTTGTTTTTTCATATAATTATAATTTTATTAAATAAGAATTTAATATTTTGCAAAGAATTTAAGATGCTGGATTGAGTATGTGAAATAGTATTGATAGAAGTGAGCCTCCTTTGAATTTGTATTCAATGATGCGCAGGCGCAACCGAAAAAGTTTATTGTTTTAATATAACGGGTCGCAACGTTATACATGTTGTAGCCCGCGGCGTTGTCCGTAATCATGATATATTGTGCGATAGGCTGTGTTAGCTTAAATGACATTCTTTTGTATTATCTTATAGTTTGCTTTCTCTTGACGGGTTCGCAGAATTGTATGTGAAGTCTGCCAACATGCACTAGACTAGCGTGGACTATAGCCTTATCTCTGCAAATTACAGGAGACCCGTGAACAACCAGTGGGACAATAAATTGATTGAATGACAATTGATGATATTACTATTATGCTTTCTATTTACATTTGAAATCGATTTACATTCTGAAGAACGTTTACAAGCTGAATGATTTTTAAAATTTCCGCTCCCGCGTTTTATGATAAACATTGTAACACATCCTTAAATCAGGTCATGCGCTTGCGGCCGTCTGTTATGAACAATTAATGTCCTGGTCTCCGAGAAGTGAATTGTTATCTCTGCCGACCCATCTCGGCCTCATATACAGTTATTTAAAATACGAATAATAAATACTATGGTACAGCTGTCGCATGAATTTAAATTAATTCTATTAATAAATTAAAGTGACTAAACATTTTCTTAAAATAAAAGCCTGACTTGAAACTACGGCGTGGAACCATCCTTCTTTTGGGTAAACTATCTAATCCTGACTGAAATATTGGATGGCAGAGTAACAACAAGGGTAACAATAGTTAACTGTTAGTGATTATAACATAAAGACTGGACAGACTAAGGTGTTGGATCCGCCAATCTGCCCATGACCATGGATGCTACACACGATTTGAAAATTCGGCAGTAAATAATTTCAATATATCGCGGTTTGGATTTAATTAGCCTTTCGATTGGTTATTATCAGATAATTATAGAAAAAATACATGAATAATTAAATTCTGATAAACACAAGTCAATAAAAGTCCCTATAAACACATCAAATGACGTTCAATAAAAAACGTATTAAATAAGATATCTCATCCTACAGCAAGGCTATGTCGGTCATCCATATAATATCAATATGAACCATCTAAGCAAACCGGACATGTCACAAAGAACCTTTAGAGCTGGCAGCATCGTTGGCCGAAGACGATTCTAAGTTCAAATGTCACAGCGCGTCCTTGCCGCGCAACGATGCGCCCGCCAGCTGGTATAAATAGCAACACCGACGACACAGAGGCATCAGTCGCTCGATTGCCTTTCAATCACCAACAGTCTCAGGACAAACAAAAAAACTCATCAAAAATGAAATCGGTACGTTGGGATTTATTACAAAAAAAGTGATTTTGAACAATAACTTCTTTTTATTTGTGAAGTCTGTCTCGCACTGAGTGGTAGCCTCTCTACTTCGGAGCATGCCCAGTAATTGTGATTGTTGATTACATTCAACACTGATTGACGACTCGGCTAGTGCGACACTAGTTGCGAGTTCAATCCTCGCACGGAGCAAATATTTGTGTGATCTACAGGTTCCATGTCTGGGCGTTTGTGTTTGCACCTGCGTCACAGGAGAAAATCCTAGTGCGGGATTGTGTCCAATGGGTGCTTATAATAAAGCTTACGGTTTCTGATTTGTGTTCGATGTATAACAGTAGTGTTTTGTCAACAGTTCATCGTACTCGCCCTGTTCGTGGCCGCCGCTGCCGCCGCCCCCGCCCCCGCCGGCCCTGAAGCCGACGCCGTAGTCGTGAAACAAAGCTTGGATAACATCGGAGTTGGTGACTTCCAATCCGAGTAAGTCTAAATTCCCTTCAAAGTATTCCGTGTTCCTCTCGTGACAGTAAAACGTACCATAAACGCACCCTCTATCATTCCCGATGGGTTAGGCAGAGGTGTAGATGACTACACCTCTATTACACCCGCATTTCGCCGGTATGTTTTAGGTCTGTTGCCATCAACCGGGCACGAATCCAAACTCCGAACACAACTTGCTACAGAGAATTTCGTAGAAATATCCAATATTACTTTGCTCGATCTGGGATTCGAACCCAAGGCTTTATGTACAGCAGTCGCATATACGACGACTAGACCAACGCGGCATTACAATTTCTGTTAAATAATCATAACGAGTATTCTATTCCTTTGTGTTAATGTGTCCAGATTTCGATCTTCGATAAAATATAACTATAATTTAATTGTTTGCCTATAGAGTTGAGACGTCCAATGGCATCAAGGAGGTAAGGTATGGTAGATTGGAGAACCCCAACACTGACGACGCCGCTCTCGTCATAGAGGGCTCGTACGAGTACGTCGGACCCGATGGCGTCCTCTACAGGATCACCTACATTGCCGACAGGGAGGGATTCAGAGCCTCGGGCGCTCACATCCCCACCGCACGTTAAATCAGTTTAAAAAAACCCCAGTATCTAGTCCAAAATACTCACTCCACTACCTAATTCCCATCCTTTGTTAATTACCCACGCCAAGCGATCTGTGATATGATCCTGAATGATTTTGTTAATAAAACAATTTATGTTATTGTAATAATTTACGCATTCGTTTCATTACCTGCCTATCTAATTTACATACTATTCAACTATGAATAAAAACATGATCACAGAATTATATTTATAAAAACTTAAAAATTTTACAACAATATATGAGAAATTGTATCCTAAACATCTTATGTATTTGATATAATTATTACGATAAAGTGTGGAAAAAAAATGTGTTAAGTAATTTTTGGGTGAAATAGTAACAAACATATTTACATACAAACATGACATTGCTAATTGAACAGTACCTAAGCAAGGTGATTACATCCATTGATTAGGTTGATTATAATTAATTATTATTTATTTAATAAGTTTATAAAGTACATGGTATTATTATAAAGTAACATAATGTTCCACAAAACTGCACAAACAGTTTGACTGTGGAATCAAACCAAATTAATATAAAGTTAAAGCAGAACTATGGAGTGTCTTATTATTATTATGGCATTAGAATTGATTCCAAACTGATAAGTACCATTGATCCGTGACTTTTTACCTGATTTTTAACCATTATGGTTTGTAATATGAGGATAAACTCAATGATACTAAATATATCACACGCTCACGACTTGAATGGCTAATTAAGTACGATCAGATCCAAATATGTGAAGATTCCACAATAGCTGAGCTTATAAGTCATGTAAATTTACGACTTGTCTGGCCTCCATTTATATCTGATGATCGTCTCATCATTATTTAAAAGTTTTATTTCTGTTTTTATAATTCAACTCGACCTACATACTGTGTATAATATAATTATATAAGCTTTAATATTTTCACACTAAGTTGTTCTTAAGATAAAATTGAGCGAGCTTAAACTATCTAACTAATTAATGAGCAAAATCTATCCTATGTCCTTCCGGAACTCAAACTATTTCCAGACAAAATTTCATCTAAATCGGTTCAGCGGTTTAAGTGTGACGAGGTAACAGACAGTCACACTTTCGCATTAATAATATTAGTAAGGAAATAAGGTTTCAAACATGTTCTAGATATTAATTATGAATGCCATTCAATAGTTCTAATTTTAATGCAGTCTTTTTTTAAATCATGATTTTCGAGTTACATAACTTTTTAATGATGGCGCAGTCTATTTTGCCATAATGTTGGTATTAAAACGTAGACAGAACATCGTATAAGGTGTTATTGGTATGCAGCAAGTGACCAGTGTGTTTATATCACGGTTTTATCAGTTTTGGCGATGAACCCACGCATGTTGGCACATAATGTAATGATGATACTTTGACTTATTAAAAGTACTTGATTCTATTAGTTTGATAGGAGGTAAATATTGTTGTTAGATAGATACACTAGTGGTCTGTGAAAGAAGTCTCGAGTTCGAATCCGAGGCACGTACCGCTGACTTTTTTGAAGTAAATACGCACGTAGCGTATTTATCACTTGCTCAAACGGTGACGGAAAACATAGCGAGAAAACTTGCATGCTTGGGAGATTTTCTCGATGGCGTGTGAAGTCTGCCAACCCGCGGTAGGCTAGCGTGGTGAACTGTAGCATTATTGATCCCTCTCAAATGAGAGGAGATCCGTGCTCAGGAGTGGTACAATAAATCGGTTGCTGATGATGGAATATTTTCGAAGGATTATGACTAGAAAAATAAACAACGGACAGTGGAATAAATATCTTTATGCTTGTCTATAAAATGATATGTATAGTGTTACAACTACTGCATGTAGCCATTTAAGACGGATTTAAATTTCGGAACTAGTGGCATGAAAGTAATTCCGTGACATTAATTTCATCAACAATTTCACGTGTTCGTTGATCTTTAATTAAATTTTGATAAAAAACCAACTCCTATAGATATGTATTTATTAGAGTTCAAATTCGGTAAAATACAATGGTAAATTACATAAGTTTTTAATCATGAGGCAATAATGCGGTTGGTTCTGCCCACCGCCGTTACGAAAACAGGAGGCGTGATATTTTATAGCTTCGCTTCATACTTTATAGTGACAAGTGGGCTGAAACAGTACCATCAACTTGTAGTTTTTTTTTTGTGGAGAAAAAAATGTCATGCCATATATAATTAAATTACGTTGGTATCGAAAAACCAATGTACCGAAATCGAATTTCGACAAACTAACTCCCTTAGATTTGCAATTCGAATCCAAGAACTCCACTTTTCGGAGTAATGCACCTGCACGAATAGGGGAATTTCTCAACGGCATTTGTGAAGTCAGCTAACTTGCTCTAATCCAGCATCTTAGACTATAGTCGTATAGTGCTTAGTAGTGAGACTGTAAATGGGTTTGGTAATTATGAGTCACTAAAATAGGTGTGAAGTTCTGAAGCAAAAAGTTAACAAAGTTAGAGGTAGTGAGAGTTTAATGTAGGTAAGTCTCTATTTATACAAATTAAGTCTAGAATTAATGCCATTTTCTGTCAGTTTGTATAAGAAACTATGCTTGCTTTCTGTAGGATTTACTGAATCTCTGATTTAGTTGAATGGTTTCTGAGTTTTCGTGTTTAGTCAGTGATTGACAGAGTGATATTTTAATTTAGAATTATTTTATTTTATTGAAATATTAATTTCCTATAAATATATATTTCAATACAATAATATTTTCAACTGACTTCAAAAAGGGAGGAGGTTCTTAATCCGTCGGAACATCTGTTGTTTTTTAAATAATGTTATTCCGTTTATTATTGTTAGTAGGACCTTTTCTCCTACACGTAGAAATTATTTAAAGGGTGACCAACTTGGAACTTGTAAGCTTACGTCAGGCGTGAACTGGAATTCTACTCTTAAAGAGACCAGTAGACGTCTCCGAGTGAATATAATCTTTAAAACCGTTTTCTCAAGATGACGTCACAGTATTCCCTGCGCATTTGACCTACAGCTACTGTATGATGTCATAATATGTATTTTTAAATGTAGAAATACATGATAAATCTGTCATCAAACCTTTTTTGTGATTGAATATATAATTTACGGAAGATCTGACCAATTTTACTTCATAAGCAACTCTAAAGCTGACCAAATTTTATTAAATGTTCTAATACATTGATTTCTTACACTTACGCGAATATTAGACATTGAAGTAAAACTACTTTTTACGAATTTTATCGCGGTATATTGATATTATTTTAACCCGACGTTTCGGATCCTTTACAGCATCCATGGTCACGGGCCGACTGACGAAATGTTCTAATATATAACCACCGTTTAAAATTATGCACATTTTAACACTCGAAGGACGAATTTAACGACGACTTGCACTGCAAGTCATGTGAAGCTGTTCGGGCTGTAAAAAGTAACTAAGGAACAGATGAACATACATAAAAATACCCTATTAAGCAAGGCTGTGTCAAATGGACACACAGATAATAAAATCATAGTCGGATATTCTTAAGACAATCCACACTTGCATAAATAAATCCTCCAATCACAGATTATTAATAAACATCACAATCATGATTTTATAATCAATTTTAATCATAGACCACTCATCACGAAATCCACATTCGATGAACAAAAGTTTTAATTTTAATCAATAATTCATCAAAAATGGTTTTCGCAAAGCGTTTAACCTTTGCCGAAGAAATGTTGTAATCGAATGAACTTCACCTTGTTACAACACCTGACTCGCACTGTAAAGGCCCGGTCTAAAAGCAAGCGGTTAGCGTGACAAGCGGGTGCTGGAGCGGTTTTAATATTCTAAAAAAGTAATAAATATGACCATTTTACTGAAATCAAACTACTTTTTACGGATTTTACCGCGGTATATTATTGATATTATTTTAACCCGGCGTTTCGGATCCTTTTCAGCATCCATGGTCACGGGCCGACTGATGTGTTGGTCGTCTTGAAGTTATAATTACTAACAGCCACCTTACATTTTTAATTATTATTGACAATCCAATTTACACAGAACGAGCTCACCGTGTCCTTCGGTCGTGCAGTTTTGTTCCTGGATTTAGATTTAATATAATCTATGATAGGGTTCCAGGCAGGAGGTAATAGTCAGCCATATTTTCTATTGAAATTTGTGTGTTTTTTTTTAATTTCAATAGCCTCACGTATCATCCTGGGTAGGTATCAGTTTTTTTTTGCGAGGACTTGTGGTTTATCTAATCTGATGTAATGCTGGGGTTTGTCTATGATATGTTCACAAACTGCTGACATCTTGGCACGGCGGTGTTTAACATCGGCGATGTGTTTTTTAACGCGGGTCTTAAATTCAAGATTTTAAACCCTTTTTTCTTCTTCTTTTATTCATGCTTACCTTTCTTTTCTTGTTTTACCCGGTGGAAGCACAAACATAAAAAATCTTGACAAGTCGACAACGAGAAAGAAAGAGAGAGACAAAACAGAAAGGTGTCTAGAGGGGTTTCCCTTTCAGGTTCTGGTCTGTATAATAAAATATAGGAAAACTGTTATTATACAGTACTTTAGCAGGTTATTAGATGTTGGGTTGCGGTCAATCGTATTTGCCTTTGTTAACATTTACATCACGCGTTTATTTCTATAGAGCAATTAGGAAGATTTGTATGCTCATCTGTTTTAACGACACACTCACATACACGGAACACAGTGAATTCTCTGCTCTATAATTAATACCGTCGATGATTAGAAATACTAAATAAAAAACAAAATATTTTTCTCGCCATTCGCTTGTAATGGGACTCTGGTTTTATTAAGAATGTATAAGTTAACATCATCGGCTAATAGCGCGACTAATGCGAGCTCAGTTTGTACAAAACTACGAATAAATATTGCCCATTACTATACACAAACATAATTATGTAACTACGTCAATAGTACTGTTTTCTTGCACTTAAGCGATTTACGAGACCAGATATTGAAATCAAATTTGTCAAAGAATTACTATATACATATGTAGGGGTATAGTCACGGGCAGACTGCTTGTTATCATGGTCCATAGATGCTGTAAAAGATTCGAAACGTTGGGATTAAACAATATTGATGTATTTAGGTACGTAATATCAAATCCGTGTACCTGTTAGTTTTTTTTTTTGCTTCTACTATGATTATTTATTTATTAATGATGTAATAAATAAATAAATAAATATTCCTGGACATTGACACAGCGCCATCTAGTTCCGTGCTAAGCAACGAGCCTTGTGTTACGGATACTAGTCGGTTGATATACTACATATATACTTTTTTTGTTGTAAATACATACATATTACATTGTAGATACATCCATGACTCGGATACAAATGCTTATGCTCATCACACAAACATTTGTCCCTACCGCGATTCGAACCCGGGACCTATAGCACAGAAGGCAGCGTTAACTACCGCTGGACTAATTGGGTCGTCAAATAATTCGTAATTTATTCTTCTACAAAATTTTGTAAGTAATTAGACTTTCAAGTCAGATCTTTAAAAGAACTTGTACTTAACGGAGCCGCCTTTTGATTTTCACTGGCTTTCTTTTAAGGATTAAATTTATGAAAACTTGACTTTATCTACCTCTGGTATGAACCTTGTTAAAATAAATCAGATGTATGTATTATGGGGCTTGAAGGTTCTCTAGTGGCGACCACGTACTGAAAGACGCAGCATGGGTAGGTCCCCGGCAAGGTGGACCGACGACCTGGTTAAGGTCGCTGGAATCCACTGGATGCGGGTGGTGCAGGACCGGTCGTCGTGGCGATCCTTGGGGGAGACCTATGTCCAGCAGTGGACGTCTAACGGTTGATATGATGATGTATTATATACGTCAGGGTTGGACCTATTTGATGTAGTATTCATTCTTTAGTGCTGCAGCAATATGCAGATGTAGGAACAATTTGTAGGCCTTGTAAAATGTATAGACTTAGTTACATATTTTAATTTATATTTTACTGATAGTGTATTCATATGTAGGTATTTTATTTGTAAATCTTTATTTTCAATTTATTTACCCTCAACATATTGTAGTTTTGAAGCTCTATCTATCATATTAAAGGAAATAACAATAATATCACCTGTCTCATAATAACGTATAAATTAATTATGATTTTTAAAACTGGTTTTTAGTGATGTCCAAATTTGAAATATAATCGATATCTCGGTCTGAGGTCAATACGATTATTGAAACATCTTCATATCGATTTATGGAGGTGTATCAAATTATACCACTTTATTTTAGTAGGTAATCGATATGTGAACATTTTTGTTAAATATCACTTAGTAGTATTTGGAATTTGGATCATGGTTAACCATCCCACCAATAACTTCCGATTAAGCTTTGTTAATCGATTGCCTTATAAAGATAATTTCATCAATATAACTGTTCTGGTTTGTTAAGGATCAAGACTAAATTAATAATATAATTTACACTATATTGAAATATAAAGCAAGGTTAAAGAAATAGGAGAAACTAGAATTCCTTCAATATACTTTTGGCGTCTAGTTATCTCTATCTTTATGTCGTCAGGTCTTAGGTAATAAGAGCAAGCCTATTGCCATTAACTGAACACAATAACAAACTCAGACACCAAATTCCTACTGAGTGATAAGATTTTCTTAGCTTTCTGCTCAGAACTGGATCAAACCCAGAACCCCTTACTTAGCTACCGCGCTTGTTGGCATAATAACGCGAAATAAAATGACAAGAGGTTTTGTGGCGCCCATATCGCCTTTGTTCTGAATTTTAGAATAATGCTTGGAGGAGTTCCTTTAACAATTGTTGTTATGCCGATTCCAACTAGCTCAAAATTCTATAAAAATAAAACCTGCTATTCAAATACTTAGGATGATAGAATACATAGATAGCATCTGTTGTCTTCTCGATTAAATAACAATCGAAGTATTATACCGATTATAAGTTATCGATAATTGCAATCGGTTCCATGGAATCTGCACCATCACTTATGAATGATGTAATCGCTGCATTTCGATTGTTAAATCCAAACGATTTTCGGTTCGCATGGCATATGTGAATGTTAATTGACCACTAACCACATTAGTGTTTTACCCATCTGCCGGTTATTACCGATAAATCATGCTCCGATTGACTTCCAAGGTTGTTTGAATGCAGTTCTTATGTTAATTTTCTGATTAAAAATAGAATTTATATATCACTTTTGTGAAAAGGTCAATTATTATTAAATAATATGTATTATAGTTGTATTAAAAAAAAACTATGACTATACTGTATTATTTACTCCAAATTTTAATTATATTTATATAAATTTATGGCAAGAGAAAATTTGATTAAAAAAATGATTTTATAAATAGTTAAATATGTATCATAATAACATTCTTTAGAAATACATGTATATGTTAGTACTTAATTTTTTATAATTTAATAGCCCCCAGGTGTGAAATCTCACCCACTTAATACTTAACAGGTTCACTGTTCTATAATGCTGAGACAAGTCTGCCAGACCAACCTTTTACAACTCCTGTACACCAGGTTCAAAAATCCATCCATCCAACATGGTATCATCCAGGAATCGTAGAGACATGTCTCTACGATCTGACTTTGAACACGCATACCCCCTAGTAAATCGTACACGGTAGAAAAAAAGATAAAAATAAGTGTCGATAACCCGCTCATTATTTTATTTTCAATAATAAATTGTTGTTCAATAATAAATTGGATGTCGATAGTAATAATTTTGTAGCACTTTGTAAAAACTTGCCTTAAGATGTTGCCCGAGCTTTTTGGTAAATATTCACTGTGCGATTATTCATATAAATATTCTTTTTTGTGATGTTTCTGTTCAATCCTTCTATGCACGCTTGAAACACCAGTGGTGTCGCTTGTGTGCCTACAATCCTTTTTTTTAAACTCCATAATATATGGAGCGCTGAATGTTTCCTAAAAGATTTTTCGTCACGCTTCCTGCATCTGGGTTAACCACGCAGGTCTGTGGGACCTTCTATTTGACCTGTCAGAATTTGGCAGATAACATTGGCACATTCATATTGGTATTTAAAATTTTGCAAAGGCCTCAAATGGCGACATCATTAGCGCAATCGAGGCTGCGATCCACAAAGAAGTTCTGCAGCCTACTAATCTGAGCGTGTGTATTTGTGTGAACGTGACCCACACAGAAGAAAACTATAGAGTGAAGCTACATTACTTTATTTTTATGAAATGTGTTAAAAATAATTTATATATATTCCAAAGGAGGGGCAAAGGATGTGCACGTCCAATTTGCTTTAGACCAGTATCTTTTTAAATTGACGGTTACGACACAACGACGAATCGCAACGTACCAATCGCAGTTTGAATAGCGAGCTTTAAATTTAGAACCGTCCTATAAAGACGTACTTAACAATAATTGCTTTAAAGATGCCTACGATTACTGCAACAAGATGTTATTAGTTATGAACTTTACGAGCTATATTTAACTGGCTAAAGTAGTTTTACCTAGTTTAAACAATAGAGGTGACCCGGCGAAGGTTATAGGCGAAGATATGTATCAGAAACGGAGTGTTTGATATTCGATATTTGAGATTTAAATCTAGGTCTTTACCTGGAAATTTAAGCGGATGTATAGAAACAGGTGTATTTAGTGAAACTATTTTATTTTGTTCATTTTGTCGCGGTATATCTATGATTTTTCCTCAATCTTTTCTCTCAAACCTCAAACCTTTTTGGTACTTTATAGTAGATACTTGTCCGTGTCACGGGCAGATTGAGGTGTTGGGTTATATTATAATTACTAACAGCTATCCTAGGATTGCTGAGCAAGAGGTGTCAGGTTTTATTCCCAGGTCTTTACAGTCCTAGTCCTAAATGGGACCTAAAAACATAAGCGAATTGTGGGTTTATATCAGTACACCCCTGCTTAACCCTTCGGGGACAACAGGCGTGATGATATACTTCCCTACGTTTAGTTAATTATTGACATACATATAATACTAATATAACGCGTTAAAAACAGTAAAAACGTTGATTTCTATAACTGATAAAGTCTAATAAAGTCATTAATAAACAAATTAGTAAATAAGTATTTATAAATACTAAGTAATATACATAATCACATATACAGTATATATCAACAAATAAAAAGACGATAAAATACTTTTCAAATAAAAATAAGCTTAACGTAAGTTTACTACAAGAACCGTTAGATATTATACATCGTAAAATAATAATAATACAACCATGATTATACCTCCCATAGCGACGTTTAAAATCAATGGATTTAAAATTAGTCCACATTAGGCCATCGCCATATATTATCACTTGTATTTTTATTATTCTCTTTGGTATAAATGTTAAGGAAATAGACTAAATTTACAATTTCTGGAGGTCGTCATTTATTTTGTAAGACTCACGTGACGGGAACGTAACGTGTTATGTTATGGAGGGAAGGAGGTGGTAATCCCTCCACTGGTAAAGGAGGATCCTCCGACCAGGCAAGGTGTTGTGCCTGGCGGGCTACTGCCCAACGGTTGATGTTGGGTGGTTGTATATATACAATCTCGCGTGTAAATGTCACTTGCGCGATGTAGGATTACTTGCGTCATCGCACTGAGTTCGTAGTTCTTATGTGGCGAGATAGATGTCGCTACATCACTCCCCTCCGAGACTGGAGGTCGATATGATCTTCTGATGAGGAGTCAACGGTTGTTGCGTGTTGCCAGTGCCAGGTGTGATGTTCCAGTGAGTCGGAACAGGTTGCCGCGTAGTCCGCAGTGAGTCGGGACTGTGTTGCGGTGAGTCCACGGTGAGTCGGGACTGTGATGCTGCGAATTCCTCAGTGAGTCGAGGTGGTGCGGTGATGCGTAGTGGCTGGCTGCTGCGTCGACCAGGAGAGAGTTGCTCTGCTAGATGACCGGCCGAAGTGCAGTGTGCTGTGCCAAGTTGCTAATGCTGGCTGAAGGTCCTGACCAGGCATGTGCGTCCGCTACAGGCGTATGGTCAGGGTTGAAGCCGGAGGGTTGCTGGCTGGCAGGTTGATGCGCTGGAGAGTGCTGTGAGGAGTGATTAAGGCGAAGCTTGCTGGTCATCGAAGGTTGCGTTGATGTTCAGCTCGGGGTCACCAGTATGGGGGGAAGGAGGTGGTAATCCCTCCACTGGTAAAGGAGGATCCTCCGACCAGGCAAGGTGTTGTGCCTGGCGGGCTACTGCCCAACGGTTGATGTTGGGTGGTTGTATATATACAATCTCGCGTGTAAATGTCACTTGCGCGATGTAGGATTACTTGCGTCATCGCACTGAGTTCGTAGTTCTTATGTGGCGAGATAGATGTCGCTACAATGTTATTTGTAGGAGCTACCTGCCAACTATCAAGTATTTACTTTTACTGTGTTGGTCGCATAAAAAATCCAAATGGATGGTTTAATATCATTCAACATATCATCTTCTGAGAATAAAAAATCTATTATATTTCATTTCATGTCTTATTGGTAAAGTCGTAAGTAAATTCGACTAGGAAATTCTTATTGGGGTTTTCTATGCAATTCTCAGTTGCAGTTCGGAGTTTAGACTTGTGCCCGGTTGATGGCAATAGGCTCGCCTCCTATGCATGGGATCTAAAACATACCGGCGAAAAGTGGGTATACCTCTCTTCGTCTCGTCTCTCCTCTCGTCCGCGTGTCGGCGACTACCAACAGCATAAAGATGTTATTCTGTATCTCTCTAACCTATACATAATTATAACATCAAATTATGTTAGCAAATAAATGCACGACCATCACAACTTACCGATACTCATTACTAATAAAAAACATTACACAATACATTGTGAAAAATACAGTCTCTCGTATCGTTTACGTCACGTCAGATGTAAAAGTCGTCGCTTGCCAAATAGTGCGACTCCAAAACCGGTTCATTGGCTGTTAAATAATTTTATTAATATCATCTTCTTTTCGATTGAACGACGTGGAAAGTGAATGCCAAGGACGCACGCAGCATACGTTGGCGTTTTGCATTAAGTTGCACGGTTTGATTGTGTGTGTGTTGATTTATTTTTAGTCGGTATCTATGGTATGGAGGTACTAGGAGAGCATGACACGTAAGATAATCTTCAGATGAACCTAGTGTAGCTCCCATGGTCACAAGACGTTTTGTGGAATATTATCTAACAATTAAATATGGATCGTGCAATTTTAAGTGGATAAAGACGTTCGAAGTGGCCCATGAATTGGAAATTTTATGGGTATATAGACCACCATAGTAGTAGTGTAGGACGACTGCCCGCCGGCGAGATGGAGCAACGACTTGCGGAAGGCAGCTGGCAGCTACTGGATAAGAGCTAATGATCGAGCTTTGTAGCGTTCACTAGGGGTGGCCTGCGTCCGGCAGTTGACGAATATAGGCTGATGATGATGATGATTGACCACCATACCTTTATGCCAAGGTTAGGCAGTGTAGGGACAGGGGACAGTCAGAGACAGTTAAATACATTACTCCAAACTCAGGATCGTTAGTCAGAATTTTGTAAGCGCCCAACACCACTTTTCCTGACCTTGAATCGAACCCAGAATGTCACAATAACCAGCCACGCTTACGTATACTGAATCAATGAGGCAGTTAATAAAAAGAGTGAATAAGTAGATATTATCTACTTAATAAGAAGTTAAAAAAATAATAATTTGGTGCTTCCATTTATTCATTTTAATTGGTTAATTAAACAAGTTTTTAGCATAATTTCATGTTTTTTTTTAATCGTTGCGCTGCACTTGGATATTCTTCTGCTGATCTTAAAATTATAAATAAATCTATTACTAATAGCATCATCATCATCACCTTACTGCCCACTGCTGGGCACAGGTTTCTTCTCATTTGGGAGGGATTAGGCTAATAGTCTCTATGACCTACATTATTAATTTATTAATGACAATCCAATTTACTCAGAACGAGCTCACCGTGTCCATCGGTCGTGCAGTTTTGTTCTTGGATTTAGATTTAATAGAATCTATGATGGAGTTCCAAGGAGGTGGTGATCTCCTTCTCTTCTATTTCAATTTGAGTGTCTTTATATTTCCTATACCCAGCAGTGGGATCAGAAAGGCTGTGGATGATGATGATGATGATATTTCAATCACGAATCATCCCGGGTAGGAATCGGTATTCTCTTGTAAGGACTTGGGGTTTTACCTATATTTAAAAATGTAGGGTAGCTGTGATCTCCTTCTCTTCTATTTCAATTTGAGTGTCTTTATATTTCCTATACCCAGCAGTGGGATCAGAAAGGCTGTGGATGATGATGATGATGATATTTCAATCACGAATCATCCCGGGTAGGAATCGGTATTCTCTTGTAAGGACTTGGGGTTTTACCTATATTTAAAAATGTAGGGTAGCTGTTAGTGATTACCGCTTCCAGATACCTCAATTTGCCCGTGACCATGGATGCTGTAAAGGATACGAAACGTCGGGTTATATGTAATAATATTATTATAACCCGACGTTTTTATTGATATCAATATACCGCAATAAAATCCGTAAAAAGTAGTTTTATATCAATCTAAATATATATAACTCAAAGGTGACTGACTGACTGACATAGTGATCTATCAACTCCCAGTCAGTCAGTCACCTTCGAGTTATATGTATATATTTAGATTATATTATAAAAAAAAACCGGCCAAGTACGAGTCAGACTCGCGCACGAAGGGTTTCGTACTATTGACTAGGTAAACGACAGAAGGTACACCAATTTCAAACGTTTACCGGGTGCTGATATTAATATCGGGTAAAAAAAACACTTTTGTTGTATGAGAGCCCCCTAGATATGTTTTTTTATTTAAGTAAATATAAAATTAAATATTTTGTGAATATTTCAAGTGCCTACCTGTTGCCATTTATTTATATCAAGTAAAAATAGCCAAAAATTGCGTTTTTTGTATTTTTTACTATAGCGGCAACAGAAATACATAATTTGTGGAAATTTCAACTGTCTAGTTATCGCTTTTGAGATAGAGCCTGGTGACAGACAGACGGGCGGACAGACAACGAAGTCTTAGTAATAGGGACCTGTTTTTGGGTACGGAATCTTAAAAACCGCTTCTTTTTCCCGTTTAAGAAGAAGATAAGAGCCAATTTAATTTGGCCTACTTTAAATAAATAGTATTTTGACTTTGACTTTGCAACACTAATTAACATAACCTACCATCACGCCTGTCATCCCTAAAAGGTTAGGCAGAGCAGTACTAATGTACACCCACATTTCACCGGTATGTTTTAGGTCCCATATAATAGGGGGCGAGCCTATTGCCATTATCCGGGCACGAATCCAAACTCCGAGCTGCTACTGAGAATTTCACAGAAAAACCCAATAACACTGCTCGACGTGCGAATCGAACCCAGATCCTCTTGCTTAGCAATCGTACTGTACGACCATTGGACCAACGAGGCAGTTTTGGCAACACAAATTATTTCAAATAATTATTGCGACTTTTTGAGCAGTATTAATATTTTTTTAACAATAAGTTTAATTATCCCGTTCAAAACTAAATGTGACATTAAATTCATCTTTTCTCACAAACGGTTGGCAATAATATAATAATGACATCTCACATTACAGGTTTTGTTTATTTAAAAAGGATTCATTACAATATTCAAATTCCCTAATAAAAAAAAAACACTATCAAATTGCATATGTATGTATAGAAGAATATTTCTAAGTGTCATACAGAAGCATTCATTCAAATGTATGCAAAGTAGCCCGGCCGTGCTTAACTATATAAATGTGCGAGTTTTGGAGATTCCTCACAGTCGTCCTGTCTTCTTCACATCGACCACAACCCACCTCCCTACCCAACTCCAAAAATGAAATCCGTAAGTGTAATATACCTATTCAAAATTCGTCTCAAAGAACATTAGTTTTGATTACATTATTATTTTCATCATCACGATCCATTTTACCACATTGTTACTGTTATAATTATAGTGATAATTTTACCTCTACGTTACTTATTCAATTATAGTGATGTACCATAAATTATACGAGCGATTAAAATATGTTTAAAAAAAAGTAATAATTATAATAATATGCAAAAAATCATAACATTGTATGATTGAGTAGATTAAATATATGCAAAATAAGGTACCATGAACATCGAAAATTTATAGATATAAATGTTTCATATTGCTTCTTACACTGACACCGTTTTTACATCACTGTTTTTTATTTTTCAATATAATATTACTTACTTTCTTTTTTTATGGGTAAAGTGACCTCATATGATCTATGAGTTTACATAATTATATGCTTCTATCATTTAAGAAACCACTTGTACAATGAGTCTACATTATATTTATAGCACTAGCTTTTGCTGGGGATTTCATCTGAATAGTAATTTGTGTGGTTTATTTTTGTTCACTAATCTGATTATTTCTTTGAAAAAGTTTTATAGTCCTTTTTTATCCACCTTCTCACATTGTTTAGACATATTTACGCATTTATAATATTAGTATGAATTATTCTTGATCACATTATTACTTACCTTACTCCATTAGCGAATCTGCACACTGCCTTCTGTGCTATGGGTTCGAATCCCGGTAGGGACAAATGTTTGTGTGATGAGCGTAAACATTTGGATGTATCTATGTATGATATGTATGCATGTAGTATATCAACCAACTAGTATTCGTAACACAAGCCTCGTTGCTTAGCTCGGAACTAGGTGGCGCTGTGTCCTGTGTGCTGTGTGTGTATAATATCCCTTCTAATCTGAGGACTTTTTCTTGCTTGTCCAAGGTATAACCATGTCACATCTATGTCCATTTCTATCCTAATTATGTAGTCTGTGTACCTATGGGTCAATAGGTGTAGGCGTGACGAAAACGCCTCAAATGTCACCGTGTGGATTACGAGAACATTAGTTTTGTAATGCCAATAATATTATATTACAAATTCACAACCCACTTTATATTATTAGTACAGAAATAGGCTTTATTATTTTATAACCATACAGCTGTAACCCAAAAATATTTCTGAGTAACAAACAATGTTTCTGTATTAGCTTGAAATTATATCGTTACCTTGGAATCATTTTTCTATAGACATATATTCATGCTTTTAAGCGAATCCTTTTTAAAATTTTCTATATTTATTACATTTTAAAATGAAATAATATTGTTCAACATACTACTTATCATATTAAGTATTTAATAAAAGCTTTCTTTCGTATTACCTATACAATAATAAGTTTATAATTATTATTTTATCGTCTGCAATTGCCAAAAATGTAGTTCTCAATAGTTTAGAATTGTTAATCAGAGTTTAAAGAAACCTGTTTATTTTTCAATGAATATATGATGTTGCAACTTACCTACATTATCATTTAGATGATGTTACGCATAGATTTTCGAATAATAAATGACTATGCTACCTTGACATTTGCATCTCAATTTAATTATGTAGCCACATAATAAAAATGACCAAATTTTGATAGGTCAACGACGCTGTTGAGTATAAATAACGATTGATTTATTAACTGCCTTGCTGGTCCAGTGATAGTAGGTGCTAATGCCGAGCAAGAAGTCTTGGGTTCGATTCCCAGGTCAAGTAGTGCTATTTATTTATTTTTATGGTATGATTGATTGATTCTGAAACATTTCTCCGACTTTCTTTTCGCCGTTAAACGGTTCACCGACAGAACGATTCACTTTTAATTATATCAACTTTTTAAAAAAACGTTGCCCAGTTTTAAATTTTTTCTACTTACTCAAGATCAGTCTCTTTAAGGATCATGTAAAAGCATTTAATCACCATCGAAATTAGCCAGTTTTAGTAGGCCAAATTAAATTGGCTCTTTTTGAACGTCGACAATAAAGACAGCCCCCAAAACGCCCGCCCTGCACCGCTTCCTAGTGTTTTTACTGCATCGTTTGAAAGAATTCTAATCAAATTATTTTCTGTACAGTTCATCGTTCTCGCCCTGTTCGTGGCCGTCGCCGCCGCCGCTCCCCTGGAGGAAGACAAGAACGCCATCATCTTGCGCAATGACCTCAACAACATCGGAGTCGAAGGATACAACTTCGAGTGAGTCATCATCATCTACCCAATAACTGTCCCACTGCTGAGCACGGACCTCCTCATTTGGGCGCGAGCGACACCTCTGGTCTTGCAAACGTCTATAGGCTGCGGTAACTGCATACCATCAGGCGAGCTATAAACACATGTGTCCCCCTTGTGGTATAAAAAAAATGCTGGGCACAAGTCTCCTTTCATTTGAGAAGGTTTAGGCTATAGTACACAACGCTAGCCTACTGCGGGTTGGCAGACTTCACACGCCACCGAGAAAGTCTCTCGAGCATGCAGGTTGACTTACAATAATATGATTTAATTGTCTTGCAGATCGGAAACCTCCAACGGCATCGCCCGTAAGGAGACCGGTGAGCTGGTTAACGTTGGTACCGAGAACGAAGCTCTGGTCGTCCGCGGCGAGTTCTCCTATGTTCTCGACGGTGTCACCTACAAAGTGGTTTACATCGCTGACCAAGACGGTTTCCGTGCCAGCGGCGCTCACATCCCCCAGGCTTAAGCCACTAGCCACCAGCCACGCAATATCTAGTCTAAACTGACCGCCCATGGAGGGGATATTTCCTCCTTGGTCGCCATGTTTTGTTGCCTTGCACAGTAACTTTAGCGAATAGGATATAAATTAAACGTTAATGTTTTAATATTTGCTATTTCATTGAAGATTCCTTTTAATACCGTTATAATCTACTTATTGTTGTTTATAAGCATTTTCAAATCACATATTATTACATACACCAATAGCAAGACCAGGCAATACTCCTTTTATGTTATACAAATACTTGCTCTGCGCGGCTATCAAATCCGCGACTAGTAATGCAAGTCAATGCACTATTTGTGTCTCGTTTGAGCATCCCCATACAGAAATTGTAGAGTGTCTAACATGTCATACAAATTAGTTTTAATTGAACAAAAAAGAATTGAAGTACTTTTTGCTAAATAATCAATTAAATTAAACCGGATAAAGTATATTGTAGAGTTCCACAATCGCAGTTGACAGTAACAAAGAGAATGGCAAAGGGTTTCAGGTATCTTCTGAAAGAACAAGGCGTGTGTCGAACAATCCATTAGCGGCAGACTACCTTCAGAGCACTCACCTACATCAAAGTTAATCAAAGCTAGCTCCACAAAGGACCGAAAAAGGAGTTCCATTGTGGCAAATAGTCCTGCACTATGGTGCGACGGTAATGTGCTCTACTTTAAACTTATATTTTTTTAACCGACTTTAAAAAAAGAGGAGGTTCTCAATTCGAATGTTTGTTATGCGATTACTTCGTCAATTATGAATTAATTTTGATATTTTTTTTTGTTTGGTAGTTCATACTCAGTATGGAGGTGGTCCTATATAATTTTAACCGAAATCAATTCGTTATTTATTGAAAAAAAAACACAAAAATTAGGATTTCAAATACTATGATTCTGTCAAAAAAAACTGACTTCAAATGTCAGAACTGGAACAAATCAAAAGAATCACCAAAATCGGTTTACCCAGTCGAAAGTTCAGAGATAACAAATATAAAAAAGTGCAGTCGAATTGACCACCTCCTCCTTTTTTGAAGTGGGTTAAAGATGAAAAAATAACAAGCTTAAATGAATGAATGATTGTTTATTTCTGTAAATAGATCTTTTTAAAGACACTTTTACAAGTCATATAATATTTTTTTTGTATCTAGTTGGCATCGGCATTTCCTAACTGACGATCTCTGAGAAGAAATGCCGAAACAAACTCAGTGTCAGAAAGAATCATGGTCTCTCAAAAAGAAAAATTTAACCAACTCCAAACAAACATTAAACAGTGTTTGAAGTCGGTGCCGGTTAGTACGTTTTTCTATTACGCTCCTATTTTTGTTATAACATTCTATACTTGATAACATAATTATACGTGTATAAACGTATACTAATTACGAATCAAATTGATCAGCGACATCGCATCACCAATATATAACAAAAAACTTTCAAACGCAATCAAAATAAAGTCGTCGCCGTGCAAGGCCAACCTACTTAAGTGGAGCATCTTTCCCGCTGTAGTGAGATAAGCAGACGCGTTGGCGAGATTACGTGCAGTTTCAAAGACGCTTTGATTTCGCGGTGTTAATGCATGGCTTTATTACAAACAGACTTACCTACGTCGAGAGATGGTAGATAGTGTAAATGTTTACTGTGTATTTGTTAGAATGTAGGCTATATTGTTGTGTCATATTTTAGACTAGATTGGACTAGGTTCTAAGCTTGTTTTAGAATAAGGACGAAATATCACGTTTTTCTTGCTTTTTTATGGACGTGTCTTTTCTTTAGGCTTCCTGAGTGTTCTAGCTCACTTATACTCTGAAGCTTACAGAAAGATGATGTTTGTACGAAATTAAGATACGAGATAAATGACAAAATGAACTGCGGGAACAGTGGTCTTTGAGGTCCGGTAGTTGTTGCGGGTTCGATACCCGCACGCAAATAATATTTACGTCCCTCAATATCAATTTCTTACATCCCCCGCGAATATTGATAAAGAGAAATTTGGTAAAGATGTAGTTTTCATCCCGGAAATCATCCCTTAAAAGGGGGAAAAGGGGAGTGGAAATAAAATTACTAATTTTACGCAGACGAAGTCGCGGGCAAGGCTAGTTTAATATAACTAACAACCGATCGAAAATCTCCTACGCGTAGTTTGTTAAAAAAATCTAAGACTCGTAACAAAACATACAGAAGTATTCAAGTCAGACATACGCACCATAGGTACTTAAAAAAACATCAGGGTGTTTGACAAATACTTTTTGTTAGTCGCGAGGTAGGGGTGTGCGGGGCGCGGGGGCGGCGGCCGGAGGGGGGCGTCGCCATGTGCGGCTGATAGTGACGCGTTAATATTACAGGTGGACGTGATCTATCGCCGCGACGTGGCACGTGGTCTCAGTCATGAGCGGCAGCGTTTTGTTCGCTTATGGCGGGTGATTGAATTGAGGCTATTACAGGCAATTTTGAATTGTCTAAACTAGTTGTACTGGTCCAAAAAGTAGGTCTTTCCCACGTGCCGTTGTGGCGACGTAGGAAACCAACTAAAACTATCAACACTCCCGTGTACTAGCAGCATCGCAGGTTCCGAGGTACCGAGTTGGTACTGATAATTTCTTATTTTAACTTTGTGTGACCTGAAAATTGAAACCAGTAACTCACACTGAGCAATTATGTTTGAAGCCTAGATCATGAGGCAGTTCCTAAATTCAGAACTTATGTATTGTTTGACGACCCAATTAGTCCAGCGGTAGTTAACACTGCCTTCTGTGCTATGGGTCCCGGGTTTGAATCCCGGTACGGACAAGTGTTTGTGTGATGAGCATCAACATTTGTACCCGAGTCATGGATGTTTGATCTTTGCTTAGCTCGTAACTAGATGGCGCTGTGTCACATTGTATAATCAATATGTAATATATCAGTATTTTTTTATTTTTCTGCTTGGTAAAATGGATTAGTATATGCTAGCTCACATAATTATAGTTAATTAATGCACTCAATATTGTATAGACTGATTATCGTATTATATAGAATCATTCATTAAATAAACAGACAGAATTGTCGACGTTCAAAAAACTAAGCCAATTTAAATTTGGCTTACTTTGAATAAATGATATTTTGACTTTGACTTTGAATGTCCAGAAATATTTATTTATTTATTGTTTAGGAAAAAATTGCTAAGTATATTTTCTTTGAAATAAGAGGTAGATAGGGTACAGAAGCTCGGTGCGCTAATCTACCTCACAATTGAAAGGTATTTTTAGGTTATGGATAGTTTATAGATCAAAGAGAGACATATAAAGAACCTGTTTAACAGGTTATTTTAAAATCCAGTTGATTAAAGCCACATAAAGAGAAGAGAAGAGAAGTCGGGAAACTATTTCTAAAAAAAACAATTTCTCTTAAACTAAGTAAGAAAAAAATATCGATGGTTGTTCAAAATTATTTGGTAAATAATATTATAATCATACAGAGAGATTTTCTACTAAATAAAAAAAACACTACTTACTCTTGGGCCACCCCCTACCAAACGTGTTGTTCAAGTCAACGTGTTGGAAGAACACGCTGTATACATTTGTTAACAACGGCTCACCCTGTATATTGGGCACGGACGCGTGATTTATGAATTTCAATAACTTAACACTTTTACCTATGGGACTCGGGACAATGGGCTGATGGGAACCATATGTGGATATTTATTATTAAGAGAAACCCTTACAAATACAATACTAGTATTATCGCGCCTATATATCTACAAATAGTAAGCAAAGAGGTGCCAGTGTAAATATAATATATATACAACACTTCAACGATTTTACAGGTTCTCTGTACAAGTATATTGCTATCAAATCTGTAGCTGATGAACTGGAAAAATAGCAATATTTTTGAACTAGCAATCGAACTAAAGACCTCGCCTAGATGAAGCGCTGTCTCTTGCTGGTGTGGCGGTCTATTGTTTTATAAAGAAACCTCTCAAGAGACTTATCATCAACCTACTATTCCACTGCTGGGCTCTGGTCTCCTCTCATTTGAGAGAGATTAGTCGACCACTAGTCTAGGCCGAATTTACATCATCAACAACCATTACTGTCCCAATGCTGGGCACGGGTCTCCTCTCATTTGAGAGGGCTAAGGCTGACTTTACATACCCTCGAGAAATTCTCTAAGTTTTCCTTACGATGCTTTTCTTCACCGTTTCAATATAAATAAATAAATATTTCTGGACATTATGATATAGCGCCATCTAATTCCGAGTTAAGCAACGAGGCTTGTGTTATGGATACCAGTGTTATCTACCGCTGGAGTAATTGGGTCGAATATGTGATAAATAAGCATGTAACTTCGATAAAGCACATTTAAAGCAGAACATTAGTATGTTAATCATTAGGTAACTAAATTCTTCTTAACAGAAGATTAAATCAACATAGTCAACGCTTAAATTCCTTATTAAACGTGCAACAAAATTATTTTTTCAAATATTTTACCTACCAAACACATTATTTCTGCGTTACCTACGAAGTACATCTTTTACTACCAAACTTTTCCTTGTGAACGAAAAAGTTTCAATTTTCCTATCATTAAAGGCCTTTTAACACCGGTGCGTGCAAAAAGTGTGCGAAAGAGATGCAAGAACAATCAAAAATAGGTTTCGATTCGAGGGGAGATGACGATTCTATGGTAGTTACGTGAGTTTTGTATAAAAAACATGTGCTAGGAAATATGTTCCGTACAATATTGCAGCTGGTTTTATTTGAAGCGAAAATGGTTTAAATAAGGGAACTTTAAGTTGAGTATTTTTTAATTGTGGTTTGGTGTACATCGAGCAACTTAAAAAATAAGGTTTTATAGTCGTTTTTATACTTACTTTGATTACAAGCAGTGAATTTTATAGCACGGATTAATATTACTAGAGAAAAAATATGTTTATATACAGTATTTTGATAATATTTAATTCAGACCTTTCGGATCTTTTTCAGAATCCATGGTCACGGAAAACCTGATGTAAAGGATCCGAAACATTATTTTACCTTGTACCATGATAAAATACGTACAGATTAGGTTTTAAATTTCAATTTCTAGTACTCGCGTCAGTGAAAGAAATCATTAAAACATAGTATCTATTATATGAGATACGATTATCACATCGGAATAATATTTTTTATAACGTAAAGGCTACATGATTGTTGAACAGTGACAGTAAAATTAACAGGCGTGAAGTAGTTTTACATAAAGTTACAACATCCAAAGAAACAATAGTCAAATTCTACATAACAATTAACAATACTATTTTTATTTATCAAGTGTTAATTGCTAACATTTGTAATGTACAGAATAACATTGAGATTGTAAATATCGCAAACTTTATCTGTACTAATATGGAAAGATTTGATTTTTGTTTGTTTTTAAGTATTAACTAGGCTCCGAAATTCCTAGAGCAATCTGCATAATTCTATCACAATTAGAATGTGGCATTATTCTTAATGAACATAACCCAATTTTATTTTAGAAACAATAAGGGATCCATATTAATAATATTATATAGAATTATTTTATAAATGAACAGATAAAAATTTGTGGCTGAGGAGTTTGTTGCGCCGCTTCTTCATCCCAGCACAAACACGGAACCTGTGAAGGGCCCTGCGTTTTTGGGGGCTGTCTTTATTGTCGACGTTCAAAGCGAGTCTAACCACTTTGGCCTACAATGAATAAATGTTATTTTGACTTTGACTTTGTATGAAAACTTTAGTAATGTAACCCAAGCCGTGAAAAAAATACCAATAAAAACCATTACTGTATTGTCTTCCAAAGTTAATTAAGTATTGTTATAATATTTATTATTTACCTTTACCTACCTGTGCAAAACCGGGGCGGGTCGCTAGTTATCAATCATTGCAGTTATTAACGAATTTTTTTTTTATAACATACCTATTTGAAATGGAATATTGCAACATAATATTCATACAAAAAATAATTGCATTTTTATCGCGGCATGTCATTGAAAAATCACACAATAATAAATTGTAAAATTGCTGTCAATTATTCAAAAAGAAATAATTGTAGATTTAATGTGTCCAATATCTATCAAATATTCATTTTTATAAAGTTATTCGTTGCTAAATTCTGCAGGCACATAGTAAGTTTATTCACATTATAAATTAGTCTGTCAATAAAAGCTCAATAGAATAAAAAATCTCTAGTCTATATTTCTCTAGGTTGGAATGGTGTACTTTTAAATTGGATCTTATGTTATAGGGGTGAGCCTTTTATCAATAACCGGACCAAAATTCACAGAAACATGTGATAACTATTGGGACGTTGATTGTTTTCAATCCCTCAAGTTTTATCTCGTTTACTTGGGACTAAGCTAAAGCTAGAAATCTAACTCAAAACCACATGTTCAGCAGCCAAATTAGGGACGAACGAGGCTATAATACCATTTTGACTTCGATGTAAATATATACAACTCAAAATCATGAGCAACGATTGCAATTGAAAACACAGACACCTAGAAGAAAAAAACAAAAAGGAAAATCGCAACGACAGAGCCGAAGCAAATTGAATAAGAAAATTTTTATTTTTACCTTTTGAACAAATAAAAGAAAAAATAGACAGAGAAGACCCTTTTATTACACCTCTATTAGGATCGGAATGAGCTTCGAATTGGCTAATAACCGTTCTATCAGGTGAAAGGAATTCACTTTCGCTTCCCTTTTGATATTTAGGGACGCACCCGCGAGCTACCGATACCAATCGATACAAATAATGTGATTTGGAATACATGAGAGTAGACGAAATCATATTATTGAAAAATATCACGTGATTTTATATTTTATTGTGTAATAGCAACAGAGCTACAAAGTAATCATGGTTAAAAATATTGTCATGCTATAAAACCGAAAGACTAATATGTAACTAAAGCTGGACTTTCTACTTGTTAGTCATACTAAACTGAACAGGATACGTGGTTTTATTAATGTTGGTATAATTGTGTAGCCTTAAGTCACACTACCCTAGCTTAGCAGTTTTCATGCCAACGAGAAAATATGTCAGGATTTCTTTCTTTCTCAGGAGATCTTCCTTCACCGTTTCAGAAAATGATAATAATAATTAATGCGCATGTGATTTCAAAAGTCTGAGGTTAATGTTTTACATTCAAACCTTAAAACCTATGACTTATTGGAGTCCATGCGCACTACTCCACTGTTACACTACTCTAAATAAAACGTTTAATCGAGTTGAAGTGAGGAAAAGAGTGGTATCGGTACCGATACCAATTCAATTACGTAAGTCATTGGCCATCCCTATTACGAGCGCCGTTACTAGAGTCCACCTTGATAGCAGTTTCAGTACTTCGGTAGTTACCGGCGCACGCTTTAACTTGGACGTAGCAGTTACAACAATTTGCCTCCATTTTGTTAAGAATTTTAAGAGTTTTGTTACGAACGAAAAATGTAAACGATTTCTAACACTTACACGAATGTTAGACATAGAAATTGAACTACTTTTTACGTATTTAATTGTGGTGTATTGACATTAATTCAATTCCGACAAAAGGATCCAATTTCAAAGTAAACAGTGTAAAGAAACATATTAATAACTGAATGACATACTTATTCGCCATAATTCTTTCTCATTTTGGGGTTTGCGATGACACATTGGAAACTCCAATCCCAAGGAATAACAGTCTGTCAGATCTTTTAGATTTCTTAATAATGTCCATGATTGTCATATGTATTCAAATAACAACTGGGACCTTACGAGAGGCCAGAGAGGTCTCTCAGAAAGTTACTGAAAATATTGGAGAGTCATAGATTTATTATCACTAGACATAACTTAACTCTACAGTACAAATAATTAACGTGGTTTCTAAAGACCCACAGTACCTACACTTCTAAGAAAACACAGACACAATTTGATTACGAAATTCGGTGACCTGATTAGTGCAACGGTATTAAAGGCTACCTTCTGTGGTAAGGGTCGCGGGTTCGAATCTCGGTAGGAACAAATGTGTGTGTGATGATCATGGACATTGGTACATGAGTCATGGATGTTTCTATGTAGGTATGTATTTACAAAACAGAAAACTATGTAACCATCTAGTATCCGTAATTGTTTAGTTCGGAACTAAATGACGCTGTGTTATGTCCGCATATATTTAGGTATATATTCGTTGATTTTAATCTGAATTTTCGTAACACTAATAAGAGACAGTTTTACTTAAAAACATCTACAAAAATAGCCCATTTTATTTTTCAGAACTGTTAAAAGAACCACAAAAGTATTTGCAGCATCGGAAACACGACGTTTAGTCGGCACGCCGGTTTTCGGTCCGTACGGTGCTGGTTTCAGCCCGTACCGTACCGGATTCGTACCGCGTGCGGGCCCACCTGCGGTGCCGCCGTCAATTTGCATACAAATTCCCGCTTACACGCCACATCGGGCTGTATCGTACGTGGATTTCGTTATTCGGACAAAGCCTTGTTGCTCGTGTTTATTACGGAATAGATTTTATTCGAGATAAATTATTCATAGTGATTGCGAGTTAGGGAAATAGTGGGTTCGAGTCGGTGCTTAGCATACAGGGATAGGGGAAGGTTAACATATTGGTTTCTTGTTTGGTAGAGGTAATGGACTGGTACACTGGTTTTAGTACTTCGATGTGATAAATGACATTGAAATTAGATGGGAAATTACCCTTAGGCATTTTTTTTAAAGTCCCTACTACTGCAATTCCTGTAAACAAGGATCCAGAAAACTATTGAGGCAGTGAAGCCTGACGTGTCCCAGAGGAATTGTTTTAATTGCCTTGTTATCAGTGGCCTTGGGTTTGAACTCGAGACCTTTGACATCTCAGTCCACTGGTCTCACCACTAAGCTACCACAGTTAATACACATTACATACACATTATTGCTATAAAAAGTTAGTAGGTACCTATGTAGAGTTGTCCCAGCTATATTTACAGAACTAAAACCAAATAACAATAGGAAAATTAGGGGTGTATTTGTTAGGTCGCGCGACCGCGTTCGCAATTACCATATTTCAGGCGGTCGTTGTGTCCAGTGAATCAGTCACCTGCCTGCCGCCGTGGGGCGCAGGCGTGATGCATGACCCGTGCTATTGCGAGCTGTTTTACTGCACACAATAGTTTTGAGTTTTGATGGCACGTTAGATAAACGCTGAATAGGTGGTATATTTTATTTATTTGTAAATTTGTTTCAATAATACAGCTTAGGTAGCGGGAATATTTATATGCCAATGTCTGTATGAGTACAGGGTGCTATGCCGCAGTTTGGCAATGACCTATGTCCAGCAGTGCACTGCAGTAGGCTGAGTTGATTGATTGATTGAATGCAGCTTTGCTTGTACAGTGAGATTATTATTCTTTCGAATTCAATTGGTAGTATAAGCTATGTTTTCTAAGCGACTTACTATTGTTGTATTAGTCAAAGGATACCTACCCATTGCTGGGAACAATGGGTTTTCGTTGTTCGTTTAAAATCGTTCATCATTCTAATGAAGAACGATTTTAAACAAACAACACATAGTATAGTGGTTTTAAGTAACTTGTGGAAACGTCATTGATTGTACATTGGTCCATAACAGTCCATACAGTTATTTGTTTTCCAAAGAAAATAAAATAAAATAGTATTATTTTTCGATAAAAACAAATGTTATTTATCTATGATGTCATCAGTGCTTTTAACATGATAAATTCTCACATACACAAATATTTAGACGGGAAACAACAGATTGAAGTAATCTATTTCATCCACAACAAACCCACGACCCTTCAGACTGCATAAGCTTTCTATCTATACACGCTTGTAGCTAGGAAATAAAGCCTATTCTACCCTGGAAACTCAAAACTACCAACATTACGGTAATTTCTTATCACCGTAATCCAGAAGGAAAGATAAAGCGACCAGTTAGCATTGTCACTATCTGCGTCTACGATCTGCGAGCGGTGGGAACACTTAATTTATTCGCGTAACAGTCGTCTGTGATTAAAAATGTTAAGTGTGGAATTATTCGGAGCAATTTATTTGAGCATCGAGGGACGTACCTTCCTGAGGTGAGGTTATACAGCGTGTTGTTTGTCACTTGTCTAGCCGTATTTGTTTTAGAAGTTAGAGTGGAAGCTTTTTTGTAGTGTAAATTTACAATTCTGTCCTTAATTTATAATATCATTATGAAATTAAATTAAAGTAACAATTGGAAAGGTCACATTTTCTTCTAGAATTATTTAACTTTTGACACAATAAGAAGAAGAATAAAAATGACCTACATTTTTGTCGATAAAATCTATAGTGGTACGACGACTTCTAAAGACGTACAGTGCTAAAATAAGGTAAATATGAGTTAATGTTACTATGTTACAAATTGCATAAGTAAAGATAAAAAGCTAATATGTCAATCGTAAATTTTCTTAATGATTATTTAGAAAAATAGCCTAAATCTACATCACTTCAGAATATGGGAATTAATAAGTATCCAAATTATAACAGCCTGTATCTGTAAGTCAAGATATCTTCATTAATCCGGCTAGCTAGCTTAATTAATGCTAACTTATGCTACAGTCCATGTATTACGCTAACCCTTCTTGGGGTCAGGCATTGACTAAGGTACCTTACAATATTACATTATGGTGTTTCTATAATTGTATTTATATGAAACCTTTTTGTTTTATAGTACTGACCACCTTGGGGCCAGAAATTATACTGACGAAGGTAACTGGGTATACTTTTCTGCCTAATCCTTCAGAAATACATGCTTGATGATATAATCAATCAGAGAGTAGTCTTGTTCGTCGGTGAAAAATGAGATACGGTAAATAAGGTTTGATAATTTACACGACACGACCTTTTTAAAATATAGAACTCGATAAGATAATAATTACTATTATTACTGTACTACCTGCATAAAATAACGCTAAAAGATAAAAATTGCCCCAACAAAACTTCATTACAAACCATAAATATCACTTCACAGAGAGCTCACATCATAAAAATCCCTCACACACAATTTATCACAGATAAAAATCAAAATAAACAGACAGACAACTATTTCACAAACATCAGGTGTTGCCTAACCTCGGGGAATATTTTAATACAGTACCCTCGGACCCTCCGCAATCATTTTATTTTCATGCAGGGTCTCTGAGGCCCCAAAGGTCTACCTCGTGATTTGCCATTCAAAGCGAGCGACGTGACGGCGCATCAGGTACGGGGATCATTTTGACCCAAGCAGTGAGCGCAGGGTTAAGATAATGCTGTTGACAGATAGTGGAATACGATCGACGGAATCAATTCCTTTTTTTCTTCTTTTGTTTTGGCAGAATACGAAATGTACTGGAATGGAAGTTTTCGGCGTAAGATTTCACATTTCTTAGTTCGGTAAGGAGGTGTAACTACAAAATATACTTAATTTTTACACTGTCTGAAGATTCAGTTACAAATTAGATGATATTAAAGACAATATAAATATTTGTAAAAATAATAATTCAGTTGAAAAGTTTATTTACAGCATGGAGTCTTTTTTTACACATAATATATCTAAGAAATGTAAAATAAGAAAATCGACACTCCATTGAAACTTATTAAAATTGACAATCTTGGGCCAAATAGAATCATAATATGAATCTGATATAGGCACAACTCGTCTCTGACCGCCAGTTCCAAACAAAACACGTACGAAATCAAATCTATACGATTTCAATATAGAAAAGGGGGATCGGATAGAAAAAGTTTATATCAAAGGATGTACATACCTCCTGTGAAATCTGGCCGGTGTACGTGCGTGGCCT